>JAWNPG010000031.1:3582500-4974166 GCA_035045145.1 Drosophila meridionalis
TTATTAATATAATTGACAGAAAAAACGCACACAACTTTCAGCTGCCAAAATCCATTCAATATGTAAATGTTTATTAATTATACCTATATAATCTGTGCTATAAAACAATATCTAGTCAAATTTAATTAAGTATCGTTTTAAAAACCTTTTTCGAAATCATTTTTCCACCAACAAAAATCTCTCAAAAATATTTTGTTGAATAGCAACAACAGCTTTTTCTCTCGCTAAATGGCAGCCAGTTAAATAATATGTTTGTTTAATTAAGCAGCTGCCAAAGAAGTGAAAGTGCACAATGCACATCATGTCAAAAGATAACAGCAGCAGCAGCAGCAGCAGCGGCAACATTGTGACATCGGCTGCAGACGCTGCCTGTGCAACGATGCGTATGCGTAATAATTTTGTCCCGAAGCGAGATAAACTGCGTTAGTCGCTTGTTAAAGTGAAAACTGCACAAAATGTTTACAATTTTTTAGTTGTTATTTGTGTTGTTGTACTTTTTCTAAAATTTTAGTCAAAGCTTGGCGCTGGGTAATGGAGCTTTACTTAATTAAGTTTTATGAGCATTTATTGGTGCATGCACATAAAATCTGTGGAAAATCTGTGATCTGCGAGTCAAGTTGTTGGTTTTTGGTGCGCAAAGAAGCGACAACGAACTCTAGTGCATTAACCTTAACTATCGGCAGTTAAGTGCCCACAACAACAGCAACAACAACAAGGAGTAGCCATGCGTTTGGCGACAACAACAACAACAACAGTTGGCCTGGACCCTGATCTTCAAGAAACCTGCAACACTTGCAGCCTCCGTCTCGGCAGCAGCAGCGGCAGCAGCAGCCGCACTCAAAGCTTTTTCAAAAGCCTGTTTAGCGAGTTTCGATCGACAAAGTCCAGCTGAGAGTGTGGTCAAAACGTGTTAGGGTTTATCTTGCAGTCAACTGGCAGCCAAGAGCCAACTAGCTCGCAGTGCCCCCATCTGTTTCTCAATTAGTTGGCGAGGCAAATTTTTCTCAACCAACTTTGAACTGTGGCCGAGCATTGTCTTAGTATTTGGTTTAACTTTATTTCACAATTTATAAAAGTTGAAAAAAAAAATGCGTTGACAGACACTTTTTGTGACTATTTCCATTTAATATTTGTTTTTTTTTTTCTACTCGCATTTTTCGCTCGAATTTCCACTTTCAGTTTGTGACTTTTTTTTTCTTCTTTGTGCTTTCTTATGGAAATTCATTTGACATTTTTATTTACGAGTTTCGACTTTTGCGCCTCACTGTCGGCGTTCGCTTTTTGATTTGCGCCACAGTGCAAAAGAGATGGAGGGACTGTGTGTGAGAGAGAGAGAGAGAGCGCTACAGCTGACAGTTTGTCTGCTGCTTGCTCCAGTTGATATATGACCTGTCTGAAACGCTTTAAGCGTTTAGTTTGCATCTTATAAATCGCATATGAATGTCAATTTGGGCATTAGATTAAGAGTGAATGAAAGAGAGAGAGAGAGAGGGGGAGAGAGACAGGGAGACAGCGTGTGGTTTCGGCTTGTTTAAAAAAGATTTAGTATGGCAAATGTTAAGTCTAGAAAGTAAATGTCCAATTTCATAAGAGCTATAGTTGGACTATTATAAAACTGTTGAAATTTTCATTTAAGGAGTATGAGAAAATGTTTTTTAAATGATTGACACACTAATTTCAATAGGGTTTGGATTGTAAAAGAGACTCTTAACGGTGTTGGCATTTATTATTATTTTAATAATAATTTTAAAAATTTATTTGATATATATATATATATATATATTTTGTAAAATTAAAATTTTTATGAAATATGGATTGTAGAAAAGACTCTATGATGTTGTTATTCAATATTATTTTAATAATAATTTATTAAATTTATTTGATATTATTTTTATTAAATTTTTGAATATTACAAATTTTTTTAAATATATATTGATGCAGAGATGTTGATATTTAATATTATTTTAATAATAATGTATTCAAATTATTTTATATAATTTTTTTAAATTTTTTATTATAAAAAATTGTATATTATTTTGTTTTATTTATTTAATATTATTTTTATGAAATTTATTGAATATTATTATAAAAGTATATACTATAATAATTTTAATAATATTAAAAAATTTAATAAAAATAATATCAAATAAACTTAATGAATTATTATTAATGTAATATGACATATATTTTTATAATAATATTATTCCAGTTAATTATTTATTATTATTTTTTTAATTGATTCATTTTTATTATATTAAATTGAAAGTTATAAAATATAAAATAATAGAAAAATATAAATTATAATATAATATAATTATAAAATATTTTTGTTTTAATTTTACAAGACAGAACATATAATTTTCATATTAAAAAGATATTTTAGAGATATATTGTTTTAAAATTTTTTTCATATACATATATGTATATCCCTTACACATTACTAATTGGCTTTAGCCATTTTTCTCCGTTCCGCAAAGAATAATTAAGCCCTATGGTCCCATTACAGGCGATTGGAAACCATGTCGATAGACATAAGTTTTTAGATGAGAATTGTAAATTAGAAGAGCAAAAACATTATATGTGACTTTAGAGCCAAAGCCCATCTGAAACTCAAGTTAGTTTCCCACCAAATTAGTACTTGCTCAAAATTCAATCCACAAACGAAACTCAGCAAGATATCTCAATAAACAACTTCACGGTTTGTTAATGGAAAACGATGTTAATTTTAATTACAAATATGACATTACGAGTACTTTCGAGTATTGCATGTCTAATTGCTTTGCGCTTCGCGGGCTTTTTAGATTTTCAGTTTCTGTTTTGTTTTCTGTTTTTTTTTTTTTTTCGTTAGTTTTCATGACGATTGGCAATTTATTGTGTGGTTTTGCCTGAAGAGATCTAATGAATGCTTCAATTTCTGTGTGTTTTCTGTTTGCTGTGTAGAAAATTGGCAGCGAATCGAAAAATCAAAATCAAATTTTCGCAATGTTGCAGCGGCAAGTCGCTGAATAAGACGAGTGAATGGTATGGATTTGTTACGGCCTTGACTAAGTTTTGTGTCTAACTGCAAAGAAAACTTTTACAATAGATACGCTGACACGCTGGCGACGACCACGACGATGACGATGGCAGTATTACGTAATGTGTCAATAGCCAAATATAAAAATAATAATAAAAAAAAAAAAAAAATTGAAATTAGGTCAAGTTTTTAATGAAGGAATCCGAAAATATCGATAAACAAAGCCATTCGCTTGTTCTTGCACATATATAATACAGTAATAACCCTGCCCAGCCTCAATGCAAAACGAATTGGGACAGTCAAATGACGAAGAAGTAAACAAACATCAGTTGAGGTATATAAAATATGAGCGCATAAAAAACAAATCGTAATAAAAAGAGAAAATAAAAGAGCGAAAAAAATTCAGTTTTAATGGCGCAAATATTTATCAAAAGCCAACAACACAATGCATTTCAAGGAAAAACATATTTCTGGGCTTTTTACATTTTGCTTTTCCTATTTGTCGATTGCTTTCGCAAGGCTGCACTTACCTGGCCCAGGTGTTATATAAAGCCCAAAAATAAAAAACAGAAAGAAAGAAAGAAAACTCAACTTTTGCTAAAAGTAGGTTCTAAGTTGGTTTTTTGCCTGTTCGCTTTTTAGCCACTTGAGAAGATGTTTTTTAGCCAAATGGATTTTTGTGTGTTTTAGTTAAAGCCAAAGAGTGAGTGAGTGTGGGTGTGCATGGGCTGGTTAAGGGTTACGTGTGCAGTGAATGGGTTTTGCGTAGTTTGCAATTTGTGGTTTCTGCTATGGCTAAGCAGCGCCAGCTCCACCTTGGCTCTGGCTCTGGCTCTCTCCGAGCTGCTGGGTAATCGATGCGCATTTTGTGGTAGCTAAAAAATGGCATAGCTGCTGCAGCTGAGCTGCAATTGAGCTGCACTGCAATTTGTAACTGAACTTAAACGAGCATTGAGCAGGTGATGTACAAAACGTTGAGTAATATGGATAGTGTAATGGTAGTTGTAGATTTATGGAGCGAGAGGTTATAGAGGGTGTGAGGGAAAGAGTGGAACGATAAAGATATGTATATTTAGATATTTAGAAGAAAAATACGAAAATGAGTGATGAGAAAAATATAGAGAGGTAGAAGATGTCAAGAGAGAGAAATTAAAGAGTGTAAGGAAAGAGTGCGAAGGGAGAGAGAGAGAGAAAAAAAAGTGAAACCACAAAGTTGGTGGGGGAAAAGGAGGCACAGCGGGAAGAGGGAAAGGTAAGGAAAGTGTGAGTAAAGAGAGAAGAACGGAGGGAGGGAGGGAAAGAAAGAGGGAATGAGAGAGAAAGAAAGAGAGAGAGAGAGAAAGGAGGAGAATAAAAAAGTGATTGAGTCAGAGAGAAAAAATATGAATAATAAAGAGAGATGTAAAGACCGAAAAAAGTTAGCGAAAAAAAAAATAACATCAGCAAGAAGAGAAAAATGATTAAGATTAGGAAAGGACAGGAATTTGAAATGAGAACAGAAAGAGGTAAAAAGATAGAGAAATGCGAGAGAGCAGAAATATAGAAAACATCAGGTGAGAGAGACGAACAAGGGTGGACGCCGACAGAAACACAGGTAGAAAAAGAGTGAACTACACAAGGAGAAAGATAGAGAAAATTAATAGAGGTAAAAAGAGATAGAGTAAGCAATTAGTGACAATAAAGAGAGAAAGAGAGAGACACAAAAAGAAAAGAATATAAATTCTTAATTTATAATAAATATAGATAGATATATACATTATACAAATGCATATATCAAATATGTTATTTACAAAAATATCTATGATTAGATTTTAATCTAATTTTCTGATAGGTAACGGAAGGTAAACCTATAAGCTACATACTCCGAACTATACTGTATTTGACTTAACTCGACGTTTATTGAATTTATTTAATTTTTTATATAGGCTTCATATATAAAGCATTAAAATTTGTTATAAAAATAAAATTCTTTTTAATTTTCACTCTGTTAATATAGCTCAGTGTAAAGCTAAGGAAGAGTATGCTTAATATTGTATTTCTATCATCTTCAAAGTTCTTTTCTACACAGTTCTAAGCAACTGCTCAATGTTAAGCCTATGCTTTTTGACACTTAATATTCTATGTCTCTCTCTCTCTCTCTTTTTCTCTCTCTTTCTTTATAACTATCTCTCTCTGTCTCTCTCTCTCTCTCTCTCTCTCTCTCTCTCTCTCTCTCTCTCTCTCTCTCTCTCTCTCTCTCTCTCTCTCTCTCTCTCTCTCTCTCTCTCTCTCTCTCTCTCTCTCTCTCTCTCTCTCTCTCTCTCTCTCTCTCTCTCTCTTCAACTACCTGTTAAACATTCTCTGAAGTCAGCCTTTTCTTTTCCATGCTCTTTTATATAACAATTGTCACAAATAGTTTATATATGGGCATCATAAGGAAACTATAACTAACGCTAATTGCGTTGATCGTTCATCGCCGCCAACTGTCACTCAAGTCCGAGATAAACACACATACACACGCACACACACAAACTCACACGCACATACACTCTTACACACTCTCATTTGTAATTGCTTCAATTATTTTCATATTATTATGTGTTAAAATGCTTTTTGTTCAGTATTTTTTTCACAGTTGTGCATCTCCCCTCTCTCTCTCCCTCTCTCTTTCTTATTCATTATGCCCTGGTCTGTCCGGTTTGTCTGTCCGCGTGCCTCACTGTGGCCATACGGGGAGTGCTCGCTAAAGTGTGCTCATGTTCATTAACGCCAAAGTTGAGGCAATTGTCGTCGTCGTCGTTGCTATAGTTGTCGCCGCTGTAATCTGAACGTCGAGTATCTCGGTTCCCTCTCGCGCTCCCCACTTGCCCCTGCCGCGCCCCTGTTGCCACTCAGCGTGTTTCATCTGTTAGGCCTAGCGGCAATTGCTGGCATATTCCATGGCTCATTGTAAAGTAATGCGCCCCTCATGCTGTGGACGCGAATGTGGACTCTCTAACCTACGTTTTGATTTGCTGCAGATACCCTGTAAACTTGGGAATGGATAAATAAAGTTGTCTGACAAATAGTTGACTCAGTTGTGCAAGCTTATAAATTCTATTATTTAGGCATATATTATTATATTATTATACATTATACATTATTTGTTACAGGATATCTCCCTAGTCATGCTCTTTGCAACTTCTGCCATTGTTGTCTTTTGATTTTTGGTTTCGTTTGTCTTGTCAGCTGTCAGCAGATTTTTATTTTTACTTCATTTTTTTCGGGCATGGAAAGTGTGACATTTTGATTAGTTCATATACGTACATATATAAATATATATGTGTTTGTATATATATATATATTTATTGCTGTCTTGGCTTGTGATTGAACTTGAGGCGCTTGTGGGTTAATAAACGTCAAGGTTGCGCTTAAAAGAACGTATTGTAAGCGAAATCAGTTGAGTTAGTTCGTTGGGCGAGTGTGGAAAATCGGAAATAAATAAGCGTGAATGGAATAACCTTTGTGTTTCATGATTTGCTCAGAAATAAAAAGAGTGAATATAGCAGTGACTGAGTGAGTAACTGATTGATTATTGACTGACAGACTGACTAGCTGGTGAACAACTGACTGTTTCAATAGAGAGGAAAAATTTATTTATGTATATTAATTTATGTTATTCAGATGATTGATTAACTGATTGACTAACTGAATGATTGGCTAAGCGATTAAACATCCACAGATTAGTTCAAACTCTTCTACTATTCTATTATTACACTCGGTATTAAATATCCTAATTTATTTATAATTATTTGCACCACCTACAGACTTGATAAAATCATTGATTCACAGGTGAGTGATAGATGCCTAAGGGATTGATTGACTACTAAATGACTCCTCCAATTGAGTATCGAAATAGACCACATTGTCTTCTTCATATTAACGTATGTTACTTAGATGCATGATTCATTGATTAATTGACTGAATGATTGAAGATCTACAGATAGTCAAGTCCAAATTCTTCTACTATTTTAGTACACACAAATTAATATATTAGTGGAGTCAAACTCAAATTTATTAATTTATTCCAAGTAACTTGTGCTGTTTGAGTGTGCTTGATTGATTGACTGATTGATGCCTAATATAATATTCAAAAACTTCTTTTTATTACAGAAGTTAGGATTCGATATGAAAATTTTAAAGATTTTTAAAGATGAATAATCAGCAGATTCTCCCAGTTTTGCAACTGCTTCTGTATTTCATTAAAACTGACTGACTGACTGACAGATCTCTTTGAACACCTCTTGTATTTCACTTGAATTTCTAAAGAAAGTTTCAATTGTTGATTTGCTTTCGTTTGTGAAGCGCGTGGGCTGAAGTCTTTTAGCTGAGCTTAAATTGATACATCAACAACTTGAGCACTTGCCACACACGTTGATCAATCATGATGTGTGTGTGTGTGTGTGTGAAACTGATATTTGTGCAGATGCTGCCCACAAGTTGCGTTTTGTAGGGGCCCGCTTTGCGGTCGATTAGTTACTCGTCTCATCTTACACACACACACATCAGCCTGTTGCCAGCCCTTGCTGCCACGCCCTCCTCCCCGCTCTCTTGGTAACCGCAAGGCGCATACAGTTGACATTTGATTGACTGACAGTTGTTTGTCGTTTTTTTTTTCTTTTTTTGACAATTAGGTGGCAAAGAGAAATTGCTTTCGATTTCGATTACAAAAAAGAGAAGCAGACATGAAGAATGCTTCAAGACAGTGTCAAATGTCTCACAAATTGCCTTGAATAAAACTACAAATATATATATTGTATGTTATATATAGTCCCATATATTGATTGAGAAATTGTAAATCAAGTGTTATTTTTACACAATATTTGCTATTTCTGTAGACTAGACATTGGCTGCATGGCAAGCGCAATTGTGATTCTAGTTTGAGGAGTTTTTTTTATTGTCGTGATTTTTTTTTGTTTTGTTTATGGAAATATTGAGCGAAACTAGGTCACACTTGAGAGAGAGGGAGACAGCACTAATTAGTTGTTGCGCAAATATTTTCGAATGAAATTATCAAGTGGGCAGCATCAACAACAATCTTCAGCTGCTGCTCTGTGCTGCTGCTGTGTCTGCTTCTTCTACTCCATCTTCACCCATCTTTAACAAAGTTTTATCATAAGCCAAAGATCATTTTGATGTTGCCCAATTTTTTTTTTTCTCCATATTTTTATTATTATTTATTTTTTTATTGCCATTATGATGGCTTTTTAAATGTTTGGTGTTCTAATTTCGTGAGCTCAGCGGGCGGGCTGTCTAAAAAAAAAAGGAAGAAATATCATTTTGACTTCATTTATTATGTAAATTTATTGGCAAATATTAGTTTTATGGCTAGATATGATCAACATATCAATTGCTAATAGTCGCGTACAACTCTTTTAACATCTTCAAATTTTGGTATTAAGATTTGCTAATTTTCACAGCTTGTGTTTGTTTCGAGCTTTTGTATCTTATTGCAAAATCTGTGTCGGTTCAGTGAACTGTAGAGTAGATCAAAGCATAAATGAATCGAGCTAATCTATTCTGTTGAATTTCGTTTAAATATATGTTATCCTATGAAACTACACATGTTCTGGCTGACTGAGCTATATATTTGGGCTTGCAAAAATATGGCGATAGAAAGATATAAGATATAATTTATATAGAAACAAGAAGCAGTTTCTTATGGCTCGAACAGGTGTTGGAAGTAGTTGAATCAAGCTTATTTACGGTATATGTATTTATATACTTATATATGCATATTTCATCGACTAAAAATTTAAAAAAATATATAAATATTAAAAATTAAAAAATATATTTTTGAAATCAAAAAAATATATTTTTAATTTATAAAAATATATTTTTATTTTTGTTTTTTAATTTATAAAAATGTATTTTGAATTAAAAAAATATATATATATATATTTTTTAAATTTACATTTCTATTTGCAATCTGTTAATACAAATTTTAAAAAATATATTATTAATTTTTAATATTTTATTTTTAATCATAAACTCGTTTGTTCCATCAATTTGCGCCGCACCTCAACAGTTGAAAATAGTGTCTGCATCTAAGTTTTGCATATCAAAGCAGCAAAAAAAATAAAGTTCCACCTACACAAAGCCACGCCCCTCTGGCTCTTAACTGCCCACAGTTGATTTAAGCTAAATAAATAGGCCGAAAAAAACGAATTTCGATGCGCCTTGCAACAGTTTCAATTCGCTTCCTGCTCAACGACGACGACGACGACGAAGACAGAGGTTGTCAGAGCTATTAACAAAATTGGCAATGCGTTGCAACTGGCAGCTGGCAGGCGCGCAGATACCAATGCAAATACAGATAACGAAACAGAGACAGATACAGCTGCAGATACAGATACATTTTCAGCTGCAGATACTTACAGCTAGATATTACTCAATCACAGCCAAAGACTTCCGTGACCGTCTATGTCTATATTTGAGACAGTTAGAAGGAGAGTGAGAAATGCAGTCAACTGTCAAGTGGGCGGGGCGGCCAGGGGGTGGCTGCTTAGGAACAGCAACTGCAACAACAACAACTGCAGCAGCACAAGGCTAATTGTCATTTTCCGACAACAACAAAGGGGAGCAGCCGTTTGAATGCACTTTTACTGCCGCGATTTACGATTGTTTTCAGCGCTGCGCCAATTGGACTCAATAAAGCATACACAGCTTGCGCGCCCCTCTTGGCCTGGCTCAAATAACAAATGCCGTTAGCCCGCTGCACTTGTTAGTTTATACCAATTTTATTGCCAAAGCCATAGAGAGAGAGAGAGAGAGGAATAAAAAGTCGAGCCGCCCAGGTTCACATTTCGATGTCCATTGTCTTTGTGCAGTCAGCCCGGCAGCCAAAACTAAAAGTGCGGAGCCGGTCTCCGGGAAACTGAGTTG
This sequence comes from Drosophila meridionalis, assembly GCA_035045145.1. NCBI lineage: Eukaryota > Metazoa > Arthropoda > Insecta > Diptera > Drosophilidae > Drosophila > Drosophila meridionalis. The sequence goes on from JAWNPG010000031.1 coordinate 3,592,420, forward strand.
AGTGGAACTCAAACGGAGTGTTTGTAGAACGGAAGTTATTAAAATTGTTTGTGTTGTTGGCCAACGCTAACGCTGGTGCTTGTTGGGGCCTGTGGGTGAGAGTGGCAGTCGCACATTTCTAGTGCATTGACCACCATTTGCTGCTCGATTATTACACATACGCAGCGTGTGCCCAACCCGCAGCTGTCGCTCGTTTGTCTCTTTTTTGCCTGCGGTATTAGGGTTTATATGTCACGCCTAGCATTGTCGTCGAATTGTTTGGTTTTTTTGTGTTTGTCTGGTGCTCAAATGACAACTGTTGCACGGCGCAGGTTTTTGCTTGTGCGTATAAATAGATTCTATTATACCCTAGCCAATGTTCTATGGGAAACACACAAAAAGTCAAAAATGATTAGAGCATATTTAGTTGTATTTATAGTTGGCTTACATTTTTATCCTTTGACACGCAATTTTAGGACTTGCTATAAATTTATAGCACTTTATAGCAACAATCAAATGCATAAAATTTACAGTTCTGTTTATACAATTCATTTTCCAAACTTGCCATATTTTTATAGCACTTTATATTTATAATACTGCTCATAAAATTAATTTTTCAAGTTCCCCATAATTTTATGGCACTTTATAGGAACTAACAAATGTATAAAATGTACAGTATAGATTATAATGCTTATAGCCTTTTATAGCGGCTTCCAAATTCTCCATAAATAAGTAATATTAGAATATCAAAGTTTAATTTTTGAACATGTTATAAATTTATAGCACATTATATAAAGAGATTTTTGTTTTATTACATAACTTATGCTTCAAACATAAGTATAGTGTTTCATAAATTATTCCCAATACATTTGCCATAAATTTATAATACTAGTTTAAACTCGATATTTAATTCTTCTGTTTGTATTATCTTATATTTTTTATACTTTTTTCCTTTCCACAATACTAACCTTTCCCAGTTTATTGTGTGAATAGGGGACATAAGCCTATTTATGGCATTTTCCGCCCTAGCATAAACTAAAAATATTTCCCTACAAAATACCTACAGCTTAACACTTGTCTGGTCTCTCCACTGGCAAAACACCTCCACCATGGATGACTTATATCCGCTTGACCAAACGCCAGTTGCGCCGTCCGTCCGTCCGTCCGTTCGGCCCTCGAACAGTTCTTCTCTGCCCAGCCTAAGCTCTTTCAAGCACAACGCTGGGTACTTCCGCTCCGCAGTCGGCAGTCCGCAGTCCGCAGTCGACAGTTGTCGCTGTTGAAATCTATACGCGATTAGCTGACATTTTGCCCAGAGGTCATTACTTAGGGGGTTGGGGTTACTGGGTCAATAGCTTATGAGGTCACATTTGTTGGGCTATTCGGTGGTTGGGAGGCGCGGCTAATTATGTTAGCTGTGCGCTCAGTTAGCTTAGCGCTAGCTAACTAGCTGGTTAATGCCCACAATACAAAAATTATTGTTGCCACGCTTTGTTGGGCCTAACCAAATAGTAAAGCATGCGATTTCTGGCCTGCTTTTGCAAAAAAAAAAAATGAAAGAAGTTGTATATTTATGAATAATAATAATGAAAATTCTAGTAATAATGAAAACTAAATGAATTTTACTTATGTGTCGTGCCAGCGCCAAATTAAATGTAACAAAAAAATAAATGTTTATAGCATGTTCTCTCTCTCAGCTATTTTTGTGATCGGCTCTTTTTGAGGGCACCTTCTTTTTCATTTCTGGGCCACGCCAAATGTTTGTGACAAACGATGTTGTTGGCTTTGACTGCGCTTTAACCTGGTGTGCCGTATGATTAAGTGCCATTTCCCCTTGTCGTGGGTCAGTTATGGCATATATACAGACATATATATGTATATATAGTGAGCCTTACTTGAGTTATGTGGCCCGGATTTCTGTGTGGATTCGCCCGAAATTTGAGCCTTGCATGCACAAATGCAGTTGCGTTCAAATTATGGCGTATTATTGTGGGCATAGAAAGCATGTAATGGGCTTCGACAAGCGAGCCATAAATGGGCTTGTTTATGTGCAGGCTTAACAAAATTGAACATGCTACGTAGGCATTACGAGCACGATGAACTGTGCTATAAAATTGACATAATGTGCTTTAAGTGACTGATAGAGAGCAGCTTCCATCAGAAATGACTTACAGCTCAAATGATCTTTATATATAAACTTGCTATAAATTTATAGCAACACACAAATATGTCAGAAGTGCTTGTAAATGTCTTCAAAAAGCAAATGTCTTGATAAAAATACAGCTCTTATACTTGCTATAAATTTAAGGCAGCTCCGCAAATATGCCATAATATATTTTAAATGGCATACCAAGCATATTGCTGATGTAGGAATAACACTTCTGGCCTGCTATAAATTTATAGCACTTCCAACCACGGCAAGATCAAAGGCCCCATAATGTGTTTTTTTATCCCCAAAATATCAATGTGTCAGAAACGCTTGGCATATTTGAGCTGATCCCCAACAAATTAATGAATCGCAATGGAACAATGGACACAAAGACCTTTTCCATAAACCTTACACTGGATGCCTTCCCATTGCGATCTACAAGTGTGTACATGTCCGAAAAAAAAAGAAAAAAAAAAAACAAGTGAAATGAGTGAATAATTTCAATTTCAATTTGTAGCTCTTTGCTGGTGATACAACTTTTGGCATTTTATGGCACTTGAGGCGTCAGAGAATCAAAAGAAAACATTTTAATAAATCAAAAATCGATACAATAGGCCTACAGTCTCTTGATAGGGCTGTACGGACAGGCGGCATTTTGACATGCTGCGGGGCATGCCCAATGCCCAATGAGAACTTGCCATGATGTAAAGAGCCGAAAAGCATCTGCCTGTTAAAAATTGTCAAGTAGCTAAGCAATTTAAATGGCAACACTCCTCCGGCTACAAAACAAAATTTGACATTTGCTGCAAGGTTTTTGTTGCTAAGTAAAATAAATAGAGGAAAAAAGTTGATTTACATAAATGCGGTTCGCGGAGTCAACGGTAAATTTGTATATAAATCTTCCATCCGGCTGATGGCAAGTGTCAAAAGTCAACAACAAAATGTCACGTTTTGTCGTTTTTTGTTCACCGAAGAAGAAGAAGAAGAAGACGAAGACGCAATTGACATTTATTAAGCAAACGAAATGCACTTGAAAAACGATGCACAATATTATTATTGTTATTTGATTATTATTATTTATTATTTCTTGGGTTTTCTGGGGAGTTGATTGATATGATTTTCTTGCGCCTGTCAAAATACAACTCGCTTGTAAATTGACAAATTATGCGCATATTTTTTTTTTACAGTTTTATTGCCATTAAAGTTGCCTTTGCCTCGATTTTATACCCAGAACATATTGTAAATTGGAAGGCAGGGTATAATGGTTTTGCTAAATGTATGTATTAATAAGTTCTGAAAGTTTGATGAAGATAGTCCATCACTAAGGAATGTTATTCAGCAATTAATTTCCCACATAAATGCAAAAAAATAAGTGTAGAATGATTAGAATATTATCTCTTCATACGGTTCAGGGTATCTCCTAGTCGAGCAGTCTCGACTAGAGCATTGTTACTTGTTTTGAACGTTGCTTTTTTTTTGGTCGGTTCGCAAAGAAGCGACTCAATTACTTTGAGTGACCAATTTACTGGCAGTCTGTATATATATAAATTGTATTTATTTTTGACTTAGGGCCTGCGACACTTGACGTGGAAATTTTAAATAAATTGTTTTATATTTAGTTTTAATGTTTTGGGTCAGTTGGGCAAAAAGACCAACATGAAATTAGCGAAAAAGAAAATGTTTAAAAAATTACGCAAGAGCTAAAATTAAATTGGGATTAGTTAAAGTCAAGAATGACCCAGATTTCAGCGCTAGATAATTTTTGGCAATTGAATTGTGAGTTCTGCAATTGATATTTATTTTTGTTTCAAATTGAATCACAATGTGTACAAGGTCAAGTCAAGAAACCAGAAAAAAAACCCAAAGCAACTGACACATCTTCGTTGAGTCGAGAGAGCTGTGAAACTAGCATTGAAACTGACATTTGAATTTCAATGCTAACTCATAGAAATTGCAGATATCAATGAGCATGTGAAACACTCAGTCAAATTAATCAAATCGGAGTTCGGGCGCAGTGGGCGTCAAAGCAATGTCAAATGTTTTTTAGCCCAAATATAGAATTTGCTATTCAATTGAAATTGAAATTTGAAATTGGTAACAGACAATTGTTAACTGGTAACTGGTATTTGGTATTTGGTATTTGGCTTGAATGTGGCCCACCTTCTAAATAGCTTTGACAGCTATTTTTAGTCATAATTTGACAGCCTTGCAATTGGCCTGTATCTCTCTGCGGAGCGGAGTTCAAGAAACTTTCGCTTATCAAATTACGCCAGACAATGTGAAACTTCAGCCGAGAGTCGGGCTGGCTGTCTGGCTGGCTAACTGTCTGGCTTATGCCATTTGCTCTTTAATGTTGCCCAACTCCGCTTTCTACATAAGAAATTGCGAAAAGCCACTGAAGTAAACCAGCTCACAAAACTGCATTTAATGACAGGCTCCCAGACGAGATGACGAGCTACCCAAAAAAAAAAAAAAATAAATAAATAAAAAGTCAAAATGAAAAAAACCCAAATTTAATGGTTAGCTTCACCCACCGAAAGGCTAGAGGAGGCAGCTTTTAAATATATTGCAAAAAATGCAGAGTCAAACCACAGCCAGCCCAACTCCCACCGATGCCATAACAACTGTCAAGTTGATCCAAAACTCAGCGTGGAAAACGAATGCTGTAAATTATGATTTTATGACAGAAAACTTTTCAAAAGCCAATAAATTTTCCAGGCCATGTCAAAAAAGACAAAAAAAAAAAAAAAAGAAAAGAAATTTATATCTATAAAGAGCTGAAGGAAAAGGTTAAACATAGGAAGTTGACGAGTCTCGCTTGGAACTCTCGCAGTGGCACCTTGAAATGTGGCAAACAGTTAAATATACTGTGAAAAAACAAAGACTAATTGAAGGCTGAATGAGAATAATGTCCAATTGAACAGAATCATAGAGCAAAGTATACAAAAAATTAATAAATTAACAAAAATAAATTAAATATTTATAAATATATGTTTTTTTAATTTTAAAATGTTTATTGATTTCTAAAAATTTTAAATATTTAAAAATAGTATATATAATAAAAATCAATAAGTCAATAAAAAATATATTAAATTTTTAAAGTTTTTTTTAATTTTAAAAGAAAAAAATGGATTAATTTTTTAAATATTTAAAAATAATATATTTAAATAAAAAAATGTTTAGCTTAAATATAAAACATTTGAATATTGAAAATTATATTTATATAATATTCTTCAGATTATTTCTCAGTAACAAAAAAGTTTTCTTCATAGTTCCACAAAAAATATTTTCTACTCAAGTAGAGTTACCCCACTTATGCGCTCAGTGTACTCGTCTAACTGTTAACTCATTATGTTGCTATTCATAGAGAAAACTTGTGAAGCGCAGCAAACTTGTGCGCCCACATTTCGAGGGGTTGCTGCGACCCCTAAGAAAAGGGTTAGGATTATTATGCATATCACTGAGTGCACAGGCCAGGCACACACACACACACACTTACACAATCAACTGACTGAGTCGATGACTGACTGTCTGTGGCTGAAACGCCCCCAACACTACGAAATGCACACACAAAAACATAAAGGGCCAACACACAAAAAGCCAATAATTGGCCATGACTTTTCGGTTACCAAGTTGCAGCCCAACTGTGGCCCACAAGTGCATAGCCGAGTTCCTGCTTCGTATGCTACCTCCCTCACAAAAAAAAAACAAAAAAAAAAAAAAAAAAATATTAATAAAGTTTGGGGCCTTTTGATGATTTGCCGACAAACACCGCCTTGACAATGAAAACTGCTAAATGCCGTTGACTGACATTCGAGTTTCTGCAGGGGGGCGAAGGCTTTGAGTTAGTTATGGTTATGTTTTGACAAGTCGTTGAATATTTTTTGTACATAATACTCATTAGGGAATTGCTGAATGGGGTATATAAATATATATGATAAATTATGTTTTAGTTGAGATATTTGAGGAGCTCCTTTTAAGGTGATATATTTATAGCATTATTTATAGGAGTTTAGAGTCTTCGATAAGTTCTCTTAACTATATATTATATAATTTATATTTTATATATATTATATTTTTCAAAAATATTTTTCGCTTTTGTTCTCTTATATTCGAAATTTCTTTACTAAAATCTGAATTTTTAATATCTGAATTTTTTTGATTATACAGAGTTCTTCAAAGCATATTCTCAACAATTTAAAACTTCTTTATGAACTTACAGATCTTAAAGATTCCATATCTAAGCAAGCTTCGCGTAGCTTTCGTCGTTTTTCATCAAAGCAAATTACAGGGTATTTTCACAGTTCACTCTTCCAACTTTTCGACACAATTTTTGATATTTTTTTGGTTTTTAAGAGGGAAACAGTTGAGCATTTCAGCATTTTGTTTATGGTGTGCACTTTGTATGCGCATCGAGTTATATTTTTTGTTATTCCTGCCGTCAAGGGTTAAAGTCAAGGGTTTAACTGCGAGCTGCCGTTCAGTTTTAGCATATAATTAATGTGTTTCCATTATATTTTGATATTTTACTTATCGAATTCGACTTGTTTTCTTTACAGTTACCCAACAACAACAGCAATAACAACAACAACAACAACAACAACAGCAACACAAATGTTGTGCGACCCGCAGATCTATTGCCCAACAGCTGGTTATCAACAATAATTCTTTGTGGCCGGTTCCCTAAGAACAACCAACCACTAAGCAACACCCTGAGTCGACACAGTGCCATTTTGGTTAACATTGGAAAGACAACATCCACACACACACATATACACACACACATTCACAGAGACATAGCTCAGCACGATGTTGGATCGATGTGAAATGCCGGTAAGAACCTCTGAAAATTGTAAAGAAAAATTAAATTAAAGTTTAGTTGATGGGAGGGAAACTTATAAGAAGAAAGAAATTATTGCAGATATATTGGGTGATAAGCAGGAATGAAAAAATGTTTAAATGGAAAGAAAATCGATAACAAAACAACAAAAGTAGATATCGTTTTTTGGTAACAAACTTGACCTGCGCGTGCTATCCACGGACCCAACAAAAAAAATTCAAGTCTCTAGCTTGTCTAGATGCTTAATCGACGCGACGGACGGACAGACGGACAGACGGACAGGGCTAAATCGACTCAGCTCGTCGCCCTGATCAAGAATATATATACTTTGTGGGGTCTGACACGCCTCCTTCTGCCTGTTACATACATTTAACAAAACCATTATACCCTGATTTCCCATCTTCAATGGGCTCAGGGTATAAAAAGAAAGAAATAAATAAAATATATATACTCCAATCAGTTGAATATAAATATATCCATAACTAGTAATCTGAATCATATTTGATATAATAAATTTCGGAATAATTATTGTAAAGAATTTTAAAACAAATAAGAGTGCTCTAGTCGAGACTGCTCGACTAGGGGATACCCTGAGCCCTGTGAAGAGCCAAATATCAAATCATTCTACGCGTCTTTTATGCATGCATATAAACAACACATACACACACACACATATGCACGCAAGCATAAACGCGCGCTCTGCCAACTACGCAGTTGACGCAGCGACTGCGCTTGGGCTGCAATGTGGGCATTACTATGGGAACTTAATTGTTTAATAACTTTTCTTAGCAATGGACTAAGTGCATCAAACTTTCACAACTTATTAATGGCATTCATATGTATGTATGTGCCAAAGCACAAGTCTCTAGTATTTGATTTGCGCTTTTTACAAATAGGGGGCTATTGGGGGCGAATGGGGCGTGGCATCCAAAATCTAAAGATTACATAATCTCTGTATTCATTGCACGCAACTACACAGCAAATTTGAAATCTCTAGCCCAAAAGATGTACCAACCACGCCTTAAAAACATTTTCAAATTATCGATAAATGCTCATAAAATCGAAATGGAATGAGTTATCGGAAAAATTTTATAAACTTGTGCAGCGTATAATATTATCGAGTATTCATGTAAAATTTCAAGTCTCTACGTTGCGTACTTAAAAATATCTCGGCGTACACACGGACGGACGGACGGACGGACAGACAGACGGACAGGGCTATATCGACTCGTCTTGTCGCGCTGATCAAGAATATATATACTCTATGGGGTGTGGCACGCCTCCTTCTGCCTGTTACATACATTTTCACAAAACCATTATACCCTGATTTCCCATTTTCAATGGGCTCAGGGTATAAAAATTGGGGTTTTGTATAGGTAAAAGGATAAAGCTATAATACCTATACACAAATATATAAGAAATAAATTAATATAAACAATATAAAACAAATTTTAAAAAATATCAAAATAAAATTTAAAAAATAATAATTTTAAATTTATATTTTATAATATGAGCTTCTCTTCGAATTCAAATAAATATTGTAAAATTTTTATTATATTCATTTGAATTCGAAGGGAAGCTGATATAAAATCAAAGCATAACTTTCTAGATTATCAGCAGCGCATATAGGTATGCAATGCATTTCAGAGCAAATGAATTTCTTAAAGTAGCCCCAAAGTATGCAACGAAAATTTTACTTTACAAGTTGCTTGCCCATTATATAATGTATTTATTTATAGTCTATAGATATATTTATAATATGTATATATTTATATAGTAAAGTATCTGGAATATATATATTTAGAAATTTATATATTCATTAATTAATAATTTAATATTTCGCTTGGCAGATACAACTGGACAACGAGAAGCTGCGACGCGATGTGCGTCTGTCCAGCTCGCGCCTGGACCTGCCACAGCTGTGCAATGTGGGGCGTCGTCTCGACGGCCACACGAACAGCAATGCCAACAACAACAACAACAACAATGGCAGCAACAACCATGTAAACGAGACGGCAGCAACTACACAGAACGGCAATGGCAACAACAACAATTTGGGCTCCCCCGTTTCCTGCTCGACCACAAATAGCGGCAGCGGCAACGAGCGCGGCTCCTCGACTAAATCAAACAGCAGCAGCGGCAGCGGCAGCTCCGGAAACTCAGCGAGCAGCACGGGCAGTGCCGAGCTCAAATGCAATACGCCCATGACACCTTCAGGTGGGTAGCGTCAGTGGGCGTGGCAGGTGGGGGCAGCTTGGGGGGTTGGACTCTTGTCAACATTTGCAATGTTTGCTTTTTTAGTGCGTGGGGCTCATACGCATCGCTGGCATCGAATGCGAATTAGCAAAGCTCACGCTCCCTGAGCTCAGATTCAGGTGGGGCAGGTGGGGTGGGTGGGCATTAATTAAATTTATATGCAAACGAGGTCAAGGTCACAGATCTGCCACGTGGGCTAGCTTTACAATTGCAAACTGAGAAGTGGGTCTTGAGAAGTTGCTATAATAATTATATTATATTAACTTTGGACTTATTTATTAAGTGTAGAATCTGTACAATCATAATTATACCTTAACAACACAATTAAATAAAAGTTTAATTTGGACCAAACCTCGATTATAGTACGAGGAATTCAATGAAGGTTGTATCACTGACTTTGAATCGTCTTGGCAAAACCTTGCCGTTTGAGTCTTCTTAGAGGTCTGGCAGGAAGGAGACCTCTGGCGAGTAGGCTGCGGTGTCTCAGTAATCTTTCGCTGTACCTGCTTGTATGTCTTCCAATTTGCTCTTCTATTGTAAGTAGTTTGAGGTCTCTATGGAGTGTAGTACCGCGTACATACCAAGGGCAGTTAGTTATTTGTCTTAGCACTCGATTCTGCAAAACCTGTATCCGTTTGTAGTTGGATTTGGCTGCAATCCCCCAGATCTGCACTCCATAGAGCCATATCGGCAGAATACAGTGCACGTAGACAGCTCTTTTGCATCTCAGCGGCAACTTGCTCCTCTTATTGTTGAGCCATTTCAGTTGTTGCAGTCTGTGGCGACATTTTTTAACCGCAGTTTTTAGATGCGGTCCAAATGTTAGGCGCTTGTCCAGTGTGATGCCAAGATATTTTGCCTGTGCTGGTTGCTGTAGTGTTACTCCCTCCAGTTGGATTGAAGGTGTATGCATTATAATTCTTTTTAGGGTGAAACATGGATTTATTGTTTTGGCCGGGTTGACTTTCAAATTCCACCGTTTGCACCAAGCTGCCAGAGTATCAAGATACCCTTGTATTCCAGTGCTCGCTTCAACGTGACTTTTAGAGTTGTAGATGACTGCGATATCATCTGCATATGTCGCAATAATGGCTTTAGAGGGATCATCCATATGTTGAGAGGTAGGGGTGGGTATATCTGCGGTATACAAGGAATACAGCAGTGGACCAAGAACACTGCCCTGCGGTACTCCTGCTCTCATAGAATAAGTGGACGAGTATGTATCCCTTACTTTGACCTTAAACTCACGGTTTTCCAAATAAGACCTTAATAGGCCATAGTACGGTGCAGGTAGGAGGTTTTTTATTTTGCAGAGTAGCCCATCGTGCCACACCTTGTCGAACGCTTGCTGCATGTCAATAAAGACAGCGTTGGAGTACTCCAAGTCGTCAAAAGCCTGCAGGATGTGTTTCACCAATCTGTGAACCTGTTCCACAGTGCCATGTCCTTCTCGAAATCCGAATTGGTGGTCCGGCAAGATATTGCATTGTCTTGTGATGTCAGTTATCCGATTGGCAATGGTCCTTTCCCATAGTTTAGACAGACAGGGCAGAAGGCTAATTGGACGATAGGACTCTGGATCATATTCAGGTTTGCCCGGCTTATGAATCATTGTAATCGCAGCTAGTTTCCATTGCTTTGGAAAAACTTGGAGTCTAATTATAGCATTAAAAATTATATTATTATTATTATATTATTATAATTTCTTATTATGATTCTTATTATTATTATTATTATATATTATAATAATATTAGGAGCTTGTCTAAGCGAAACATTTCATCTAACTCTCGCACATCTTCTCCCATGCCCATTTAGAGCTGGTCAAAAAATATCGCAACTATTTGACTGATTTGGAGTTCGAGGAGCTGAAGGTATACAAAGAGGTCTGGTACTTCGGCCAGCATGCCAGCAAGAACTACAAGCCCGCGCCGACAGCCAACACCACAAATCTGGGCTATGACGATGACAATGGCAACTACAAGATCGTAAGTCGAGCTATATATAAGATATATCAATATGATATGAAAATATAACTATAATATAATATATGTTAAATATAATATATGATAATATATAATTAATATAACTATTATTATTCCTCTCCTCAGATTGAACACGATCATATAGCCTTTAGATATGAAATTTTAGAGGTAATCGGCAAAGGCAGTTTTGGGCAGGTAATTCGAGCCCTCGATCACAAGACCAACACACATGTGGCCATCAAGATCATCAGGAATAAGAAGCGCTTCCTCAACCAGGCCGTCGTCGAGCTCAACATTCTGGACGAGCTGCGCGAAAAGGATGCCGATGGATCTCACAACGTAATACATATGCTCGACTATACGTACTTTCGTCGACATTTGTGCATTACCTTCGAGCTGATGAGGTGAGTCAGCAATATATATACATATATACATATTTATATACTCCTATATATATTCCATTATTCAGTGACGTCAATGGCGTCTTGATTGGCTGTCACTGTGCAAATAATACGCCGTATTTCTTGCTTAACTTGCCAATTAAAAACGCGTCTTCCACGCATTTTCCTATTAGCATTCCACACGAATTAAATAAATTTATTCGCAACTTCTCTTCTGCTTATCTCTTTTCGGTTTATTTGCCCTTTGCGTGCGCTGCGGCTATTAAAGGACATGCCAAGTCCTCTTTGGCTCTGACAAGTGCCTAGCACGCATTATGCCGATCCTCTGTTGCGCTTTTAGCCTTGGCAACCAAAAGCAGCCCCAACTCCTGTGTGTGAGTGTGTGTGTGTGTGCGACGCCCCCATCTATTAATAGCCATAGAAAAGCCGCTCATATTCGAGTAGATTCTTTTATTAATACATATATTAGAAAGGTATGTCTGTGTGTGTGTGTGTGTGTGTGTATGTCACATGTGTGTATGTTTCACATGTGTGTATTTAACTATTTATTGTTCTCTTTGTGCTTTCGATTTTGGCTTTCCTTTCTTTCCTTTTTGATGGGCTTGTAATAAATCTCTGTGCGTTTTCTTTATTAATGGCGCCCATAAAACTCAAGTGATTTGCCATAATTATTTGACAACGCTTTTTAATTGTTTTTATAGCTGCGGTTAGGCATTCATTTGTTTATCATATAAGTATGTATATATACATATATATAAATAAAAATATATATATGTATATATACATTCTATATATACATATGAATATATGTGTTTATTTAGATTCACGTGATTATCAAGTGTTTTTATGTGATTTAGGTAGGAGGAAAGCTTGTTAATAGGAGTGTAGTTAGCAGTTAAAGCTTTTTCTTTACTTCAAGTAATTTTATTTTAATTATTTGTATATGAGAACTGAGTTGATTTCTATAAACCTAGGCTTCAGCGCCTTAGCCCCTGAGTCTTTTTCTAGTTCCAACCCAGGCCTAGAAGATCTTTGGCCTATAGTATTACAGTTGCTTGCTTAAGTCACATACTACGCATTTCCCTGGGCATCACTTATAACTTCTCTTTATGAGATCTATCCTCAGACTGCCTCAGCAGAAAGTGCTCTGATTAATAATATTTAAATTTAAAATATATCATATTTACATACATTAAATAAACATTAAAAGTATAACTTTTACATTTTCGCTTAACATACTTAACTATTTTAATACTTACCAACAGACAAAAGAAGAGGAGAAGCACCGCGCTTTTGAAAAACTCGCTTATCCACTTTGGAAGCCTTAGAAAACACCTTCTATCTGTTCACATTTGCCACTGGCTATAAAACAGCCCATAGGGAGCCATATAATGTATATTTAATGTAACATTTATTTTCCAATTTCTCTTTTTAACATTTGCTATAATATATTCTCAATCGAGCTGCAGCTTTAACAATTTAAAGGCCATTTGAATGCAGCTGCCAGCAGATGCGAGTAAACAAATAAATTTCTATTTTCGTGCGCCTGCATGTCACACACACACGCCACACACTCACAAACACACTCTCTCTTTCTTTCTATCTCTCTCTCTCTCTCTCTCTGACAGGCGTCGGAAGTGTATGCACAACAAACCGCAGGCGCCGCCGCGCAGCTATCAATTTCAATTTAAATATTCCGTTGCCTACTTTTGTGCTGGGCCTGGCTCGTGGCTAAATTGCATTTACCTGCGTGTGCGAGTGTGCGTGTGTGTGTGTGTGTGTTCGTGTGTGTGTGTCTATAGATATTTACCTGTTGTTGTTTAGCGATAAAATCGCAATCTAATTGATAGACAGCCAAGCAGCCAGCCAGCCCCATATCAGGTGTTGATTGCATGCACTAGCTCGGCCTCCCTCTCCCTCGCTCTCTCTCTCTCTCTCTCTCTCTCTCTCACACACTCTCTGACTGCTCTGACTGCCTACATATGTCAAAGCTTAGACAGCTGGCAACGCAAATATGGCAGCACGCGATACCAAAAAAGAATACAAAAAAAAAACTACTATGAAATATGACAGCAACGAAAGGTAAAAGAGAAAAAAAGGGAAAAAGAAAAACTGCAAGCAAAGTTTTACAATTTGTTGAAGGTCATGGTTTCTTAGCCATTGACTTGTTTCCGCTTCCTGCTGCCGCGGCACGCCCCCCGCCCATGGCTGACATTTCCGTTTAATTTGTCTTAATTGCCGTTAGCCTGGTTTGTAGCGACATTTCGCAATTCGAGATTTGCCTGCAATGGCTTTAAAGCACGCCACCTGGCGGCCATTATTGTGTGCGCGACATATCGAACAGGAATTTAAATAGCATTGCCATGCACAAAGTTAATTAATTATATTCATGTTGTTGGCCTTTTTTTTGGCCAGTAATTAGCCGCAAAATAGCTGCTCGAGTGCGCACTTTAGCGTCTTTTACTTTTGGGGTCTATTGACCGGGCCAGGATGCAAGACAATTGCCCCGCTGCGGTCCAAGTTTAAAGTTTGTTTTGAACGAGTAAACAAAATTGTGCGGCTTAAGTTTGACGTAATTTAATTTACGTGCACGCAATTGAATTTGGCCCGATGTTAATTCTTGCCCGAAACTCGCAAATTGAGTTAGTTGATTAAGTGGATTAGCGGCTGATTCATGAACTGCCGGAAATAGCGCCGAAAGTTCAGTGCTTTGATTGATTGAGCGAAACAATCGACTAAATAAGGCATACAAAAAGGGAAAATACAATTTTTGTACACATGTTTTTTTATTATTTGCAATCTGTTAATCTAACAATATATTATTTATTAATTATATTGTAAATATTTGGTTAGTTTGAGCTCCATTGAACTCGATCCATATACTATGTGTGTAATATATGTATAAACTCAATCCATATACTACATGTATAATATATACTTTATTGTTTTTTATTGTCTATTACGAAGGGCCAGGATGATGTAGGAGTCCTACATCTAAATCATTTTCATATACTTCTATCCTATTTATATATTTATCGGCTCTTCTTTTTATTTCATCTTTGACATATCCTTCGTCCTTTGAGGACTTTATGTATATCAGAATTGATAATATACCAATTAATAATATACCATACTTTTAAAAGACAGCAGCTTATGCAAATAGCAGTTCCGTTACTTTGATATTAATCAACAGGCCATTTGTGACGTCACATGTTCAGTATATTTAATAAGAAAGTTAAGGAAGCCAATGAACTTCGTTAGCATTCACAGCTTAGAAAATGGTTTAGATAAATGAAAAGTAGTAAAACCCTTATATTGTCCGATTCCTGAATCTATATAGAACTTGTAATTAGAAGCGCATTGAGCCCCTGTTATAGTCCTTAGCGTTATAGACAGGTAGTGTTACTGTATTTGACTAACTTTGGTATGGGAAAGGAGTTCTATAAGCATTTTCCTCAAATAAGCTCAACCTCAGCTTGATTCTCTGAATAGCTCCTCTAATTTTTCTAATATTTGCGGTAATTGCAATTATGAACTGGCATTACTTTTGCTCCTTAAACTTCGCTAATTGGCAGGGGTTAGTTGCAAAGGGCAGCAAATAACCACAAGCTCTGATTAGCCTAATTAGCATGTTTTTTGCTGCGGAAATGCAGTCAGCAAAAACTCAACGAAAATACTCATAGTAAATTAGCAAATGTGAAACAGAGACGAAGAGAAGCTGAAACTGGGGTAAAATAGGTAAGCAAATATGTAATATAAGCCAGGGTGTTGCAGGCTAACACACATTTGGGATGTTAGAGGACAAGGACTGACAGACGTAACAGACTCGACTGACAGTCAGAACAACTCACATACATTGAAACTGTGCCACCTGCAACACCTTTTCGTTGCTCTCTCCCTCTCTCTCTCTCTCTCTCTCTCTGGAGTCCATTTGGCATAGCATCGGCGCATGTTTGTGGGACGGCAATGTAATTTACAGCGACAGCCATAAAATGAGCTGCCAAAACTGTCAAAGATGGTCACATTTGGAATATGGTCACACTGTGCGCCGGTCATAACTATGCAGCATATTGTGTGCGGATGACGCTGCCAAACAATGTTGTCATGGCCAAATTTCAGTGCGGTCTCTGTGGGTGTCAGGGCCATAAATTCTGGCTGCTGCCGCAAAGGGCCTGTTCGCTCCTCTCTTTTCTCTCTCTCTCTCTCTCTCACACACTCTCTGGGCCATTGTTAGGCCATGTGTCAAGATTTTGGTGTCTCGGCTCTTTGAATGTTGCTGTTTTTTTCTCCTTTCAATTTGCACATGATGAGATAATCAGCTGTTCTTATCTAGATTAGCTGTCGCCTTTTTTCAAGCCAACGTGTGAACTAATGACAGCTGTTTAGGGCAAATGCTGAATCTAACTGAGACTAAGATTAATTGAACTATAAATAAAAGGACATGGAATTTAAGAAGGAGTAGCTATTAAGCTAAACGCATGCTCGAATTTGATTGAAGCTCATTTAAAGTAGAAACTCGATTGAAAACCTTCTTTAGTTAGAAACAAGTTAAAATAAGAGAATAAAAGACCATTATAATGCTTAAAGATAAATCAAAATCCGCAGAGCAGATTCAGGACTACAATGAACCTTAAGTTAATAGATTCAAATTTTTTTTTTTTAAATTATACCCATTCTCAAGCTGAAAGCTTGCTATAATATCACCAAACTTAATGCTTCTAAATTTATTCTTCAAAAGTTTCACTTGACTTTAAAAAAAAAACCATGCTGCTTAAAGCTGAAAGCTCCTTATTAAACTTCTACAAATTTCTTATTCTCAAGCTCTCTGTTAGGAGTTTTTCTTCAAAAGTTTAAAGTAAAGGCACTTGCTCTTAATCTTTACTTATTTTTTCTGAAAGATTTTTATTAAATAATTCAGTACTACTTAGATTAATATGAAAAATTTCTAGTGAAAGTTTTTTACTTTACTTTGAGCTCTTTTAGTGTTATATAGCACATTTAATGATTGAATTATAAACACATTTGAAAGCTTATTTCACAACTGCCAAAAGCTGTTTTACACAAAATTTATGCTTTACATGATTCAATGATGAGTACCTAGCATTAGCTTTATTTTTTAATCAGCTAACTTTAAGTTAAAAGCTTCTCTAGTAACTGCCCCAATATCTTTTCTTTTAAAGCTCTTTTAACATACATATTTCTTCAAATATTAAACCTCAAATGTTCTCTGAGGCGTCAAAGCTGCTTAAAGCTAAAGCTTTTAGCTTATTGCCTCGTGTCATGCCAATAAAAACTATATATATATATGATATGATATGATATATATATATATATATATATATACATATGCATTTCATATGCTGTCAAGGGCCATGTAATCGTCCATTAGTGACAAGGCGTTGAACAGCGTCCAAGTCTTTGGATATTCAGAGATTTTTAATTAAAAAGCACAGCATGCGCAGCAAAACTGTGTGGGTCAGCCCAGGACAAGGGCAGGAGCAGGAGAAGAAGAAGAAGAAGAAGCTGGCATGGCAGCCGCCCCTTGGTCTATATGCAAATGAGCAGCGTCCTGCGAATAGTTGTTTTTTTCTTGTAAATTAATTTTTGCACTTAGCGTGTAGATTGCAATTACTAGAGAAAAAGAGAGTGAGAGAGAGTGAGTGAGGGAGAGAGCGCGCTCGCTGAGCAACTGGGAATTAAGTTACTATCAACAAAGTAAAGGACGGGCAGCAGTGCGTGGGCGTGGCTAGCTGACAGCTGTTGTTTGCTGTTGTTGTTGATGTAGGTTATTATTATTATTACCATTATTATTATGCCGTGCCGTGGCACAGTAATTACCGCTAATTGACATTTGCCAGGCATAAAGCTTGTTATTCGCCAGCTAAAATAGCGATACATTTATATATGTATAAATGAAGGGATCCTTGAGAGCTCGCAGAGACAGAGTGCTTACAAAGAGAAAGTATTGAGTATATAATTAATATTGATATAGATAAAAGAAAATTTACATAAATAAAATTAAAAAATAAATTAAATTTTAAAATAAATATTAATAATATTACAATATATATGTAAGTGCAAAAATATATTTTTTAAATTAAAAATAAACAATTAAAAATATATATTTAAAAAATTTTTTTAAATTTTAATATATATATAATATTTGTATTTTTTATTGTGCAGAAAATATTTTTAAAAAATTTTAAGTATCAAAAATATTAAAAAACTACACATTAAAAATAAATAAATAAAAAAAGAAAGTATATATGTATATTTAATTTTAATTTGTTATAAATTTAAAATAAATATTAATAATATTACAATATACAAGTGCAAAAATATATTTTTTAAATTAAAAATAAACAATTAAAAATATATATTTTAAATATTTTTTAAAAATATATAATATTTGTATTTTTTATTGTGCAGTAAATATTTTTTAAAAATTTTAAATATCAAAAATATTAAAAAACTACACATTAAAAATAAATAAATAAAAAAAGAAAGTATATATGTATATTTAATTTTTTTTTTTTTTTTGTTAAAAATATTTTTATTTAATTTTTTTAATTTAAAAAATATCTAAAAAATAAAAAATATATTATTATACACTTTTTTAAGCAAAATAAATTTTGTGTGTAAATTTGTATTTGTATATCAGACTGAAAATATTCTTAATTCAATTAAGTTCTTCTGTAATTTCACAATTTAATCTAAGTAAATAATTATAGACTTTTCTCCAAGTGTAGCCCATTGAAGGCCAACAAACATTTAGCATGTTCATTTGATGCCACTGCAATCTTTTTAAATATTCTATGTCTAGTATTTATTTGGCATTCCATTCGACTCAGTGTCAGGCTGTGCTAAGGCAGCGAAATGCTTTGCACTAATTAAAATGCGAGTCGCACACATATAAATATGCATGGGAAACTCAGCCTTGAGTCAATGTGACAGCCGAGCGCTTAGTCTAACCAAATCAAGGTCGTTGTCGCTGAACCACGGCCAGCATCATTAATTAGTAAGCCAAACAAAAGGGCGAGAGAAAGAGAGAGAGAGAGAGAGAGAGAGAAAGAGAGGGATAAATAGAGAGAGGTTTGGATTACGGGTCTTTAGCTTGTTGCCTGAAGGCGCTGAACCATAGGCTTTAATTGGTATATTAAAGAGTTTTTTGAGAAGGGCATTGAGCACCAAATAGGGCTGAAAGGTTAAGAGCTGTCTGAGAAGTTCGCGTGAACTGGTCATTAAAAGGTTCGAAATTTCTTAAGAGATCAATAAATAAAGAGTATTAATGAATAATGAGTAATAACTTTAAAAGGATGATAGGATGATAAAATATAAGATTTACTGCTTTATGGGCTTTGTAATTGGTGAGGCATTATTCGTTGTATTCAATTGCTGATGAGGTAGTTGTTTTATGGAACTAGTGGAACTATTCAAACTACTTGAAATACTTGTTTTATTGAACATCTGTGAGTGAGCAGCTAAGATATATCAAATATTTATAAGTGATTTATTTCATTGAGCTCAGCTGTTCATGAACTATTCGTTTTATGGAACTAGTGGAACTACTTGAACTACTTGCTCTATTGAAAATCCCTGTGTAAGAAGCTAGGTAATACCAAAATTTTTTGAGTTTTTTAATTTTGAGCTTATGAACTGCTAAAATGAACTACTAAAGTGAACTTTTTGAGAGCAGTTCACTTTAGCAGTTCATTAGTTATCTCTATCCTACAGGTGATCTAATTTTTGAAACAGCTTTATTGGCAACTTGAACTTTTTTATGCAGTTAAATTTGTAGAAATTCTATTCTATTCGGTTCTATTGGAAAAGTAATTTAATCAATGTAGATTAGAATAGAGCCTCATGGAGGTATTCCATATAGGAAAGTTGGGGATGAAGACTTTGCACATGTAGAAAATTGAACCAAAATTACAAAGTATGCATATAAAACATTAGTATTCATATACCACTACTTAAGTATTCCATCGCCTTTAACCCTTTAAGCTCCTCTTCAATCCAAATCTAACTCAGCCTCATCTCTGCAGCTAGCCAGGTCTGATCATTTGCTATGCAAATCTGAGGATTTCGCCACTCTCAACTGTCGCTTTCGGCTCGGCCGTCAATCAATTTGCAACAACTAAAAAAAACCGAACATTTTTCACTTTCAGCATGGTCGTTGGAAAATTTCGAATTTCCATTTAGCTGCAGTCGAAAGTTTGTGGTGACACCATTCGGCGTTGCGAAACAAATTCATTTTGCGGCCCATTGACAGGTCGCCGAAAAGTAGGCAACGCTAGACGAGTTCTATGCCGCAGTTGCAGTTGCTGTTGCAGTTGAAGGTTGCGAAAGTTGATGTTGTTTAGCTGTTTACAGCGTGGGCGTGACTCTAACTGAGACAATGGCATTCTCGGGCGCTAAATGCCTGCATTAGTGGCTCGTTACAGTTGCATGTTGCAAGCAGCTGGCAAATCAATCAAATTACCAAATACAACTCGAATAGAGAGAGAGAGAGAGAGAGAGACAGAGAGAGAGAGAGAGAGAGAGAGAGAGAGAGACAGATAGAGAGAGATGGAGAGAGAGTGCTGACAATATTTGCTGAGGCAGAGCAATTTTCAAGTTCATGAGCAGCTAACTCTCTCTCACTCCCCCTCTCGCCCTCTCTCTCTCTCTCTCTGTCTGTTGCTGTCTCTCTCTTGACATTGGCCGTATCGTCGATAGGCATGTGGCATGTCATAATGCAGTTATAATATGCCATTCGCTGCTCTTTCTGTGCCCGCTCGATTGAAATTATGACATTTTGATGATTTTCTTATTGGTTTGTTATGCGACGTCAATCAATAGATGTTGAGCCAACAACAACAACAACAACAGCAACATCAGCAGCGCTGTTTAAATTCATTCACACTTTAAATGTGACCTTAAACTTGACAGAAGTTCTTTAACATATGTGTGTATGTTATGATAAATATGTTATGTATGTTATATATGTTATGTATGTCATGTATGTTATGTATGTTATGTATGTTATGTTTGCTATGTATGTTATCTATGTTATGTATGTTTACTATGTATGTATGCTACCTATGCCTTCCCTCTTTAGAACTCTACCGCAGCTTAACCCCCTCTGTAGCCATTTTTAGACATCGTTAAAACCTCTTAAAATTGTCGCTCTCCCTCCCTCTCTTTCTCCTTCTGCTTCTCCCTCTCTCTGTCCCTAGTTGTTGCCTGGCAGCATAAGAAACGTTTCTTAATTGGATTAGGCTTTAGAACATGTTGAACATGCCATGAGCTTGTCAAAGTGTTAACAGCAGTCGTCATAATTGCTGTCAGTTGGCGAATGGAGCAGATAAGACTGCTTGAAAAGTTATTTAAGGCGAGGGGGATTAAGGAGCCTTTAAGGCTACTTATTGAAGAATTCAAATTTTATGCAGACGTTCGATTTGTTAATTGAATGATATATAAATATATTTATAATATATATATGTTGAAGTTCGATAAGTTAACTGAATGATAAATAAGTATTTTTATATATATTGAGTTGACTAACTATTATAACCATAACTTTATACACTCTTTAGTTATTTGACAACTTTACAGTTCATAAAGAGCTGAATCTTTCAATAGATTGTTCACTCCTGAACTGACTAAAACATGAGAGACTCAATCTCCCACAAAGTTCCACAGTTCATTTTATTCAGTCAATCAAAAACTTGTACTGAAAGCTGCCAGACTAAACTACTTCATATTCATATTTCCATCAGAGCAACTTTCCTCAATTTAACCTTAGCTCAAATTTCAGCCAAGTGAACTACTTTGACTCACTCTCACACACACATATCATATACAAATATCCTGGCATGTCCTGCCATTTGCAGTTATTACTTTTGGCATCTCTTTGGGGCTGTGGCCACTTTCTAGGTCAGAGCATCTCAGTAATAAGTGCAGCTCAGCGCGGCTGCTGCTGATGAAGTTATTGATGGTATTTATAGACGATGATATGACAGATACAAACTACATAGGGGCAACGGCGAACGGAAACGGAAACGGAAATGACAGCAGCAGCTGAATGTGTGTGGTCAGCTAGCAGCAAATGAAATGCGATATGTGAGTAGCAGCAACAGCAGTAGAAATGTGTGCCAGAAAGCGATAGAAGGAGCTTAGTGCTAGAACATTTCACAATGATAATAATGATAATGCTGATGGTGATGATGATGATGTGTGGGGCAGTCAAAAACTCATCAATTGCTACGCAAAAGCCCAAAAACTGACAGCCATCAAAAAATCGACAAAACGTGAGTCAGCTGGAAATAGTTGTGTGACCCGAACCGCAAATAAAAATCGCTAGCAGTGACATTGACCAAAAAAAGGAGAAGAAGAAGAGAAAGAAGAAAAGAGAAAGACAAAAACATCAACAACAGCCTTGTTATCAGTTAATTAATCGCAAAAACTGAAAATCGAAAAAAAGTGCAGAGAAATAAATACAAATTGTGAGCAAAAAAACAGAGTTGGAAATGGCTGGGGACAGTGGGATGGAATAGTAAAATTTGTTATAAAAAGGTGACCGACTAGAAAACGTCCTAAGTGACTGACTCAGAAATACCCTGCTTTGCTATTTTAAGAATTTAACATACATAATAATAGATAAAACAAAGGAAATAAAATTAAATTATAATAATATCTTGAAGACTTGAAAATTATTATTAATATTATTATTATTGTTATAATTATTATTATTATTAATATTATACATAATTATTACTGACATTAATATTAAAATTGTTATTATTATAATTATTATTATTCTTATTCTTATTCTTATATTATTATTAATTTTTATATTATTATTTATTTAAATTAATAATATTTTTCTCTTATTACATGACCATGTTTTATCCATTTTAAATTATATTATTATTATTAAAAATTTGTTTAAAATTTAATATATACATTAATACTTTTATTGTTTTTATTTTTAAATTTTGTGTTTTTTTATTTTACATTATATACTTATATTATTATAAAAAAAAATTTTTTTTTATTTTATATACAAATATTATTTTAAACAAATTTTTAATTAATTTATACTTATTCTAATTACCTCCTATGAATTCATCTGTCTTTCACCCAACTTCTCGTCTCTTTACCCTTCGATTTTGTATCTGGCATACTTCCACTCGATCCCATAGTCCGTAGCTGGTTGTTCGCTGCTCTTTGTTGTTGCTGGCTGTTATCGTCATATATCCAAATTTGTGTGCGACATGCAATGCAAATTAATTCAATGCATGTTATTTTTGTCGTTGTTGTGGGCTTTAAGCTGCCGGCGTTTGCCTGGCGTCTTTTTTTATTGTTGTTGATGCCGAGGCCCAAATATTTGACTGGAGTAAACAATTGATTGGGGTTGCGCTGCTGAGTCATGTTTCCAATCGATCTACCTAACTAACTCTATCTCTCTTTCTCTCTCTTGCAGTCTCAATCTGTACGAGCTGATCAAGAAGAACAACTATAACGGTTTCAGCATGAGTCTGATCAGACGCTTCTGCAATTCGATTGTAAAATGCCTGCGTTTGCTCTACAAAGAGAATATCATACACTGTGATCTCAAGCCGGTAAGTGAATGAAAGATAATATATCATTTATATAGTATTTTAATTTAAATTAAATTTTAATTCTCATCTCAGGAAAACATTTTGTTGAAGCAGCGCGGCAGCAGCTCAATAAAAGTCATCGACTTTGGCAGCTCCTGCTACGTGGATCGCAAAATCTACACCTATATACAGTCGAGATTCTATCGGTCCCCGGAGGTGATATTGGGCCTGCAGTATGGCACCGCCATCGACATGTGGAGCTTGGGTGAGTCAATGATTGGAAGTGGGCTCTCGATTTTAATTAAAGCACATTTCGCAATATCTCTTCCTCTTCTTCTTACCCATTCGCCTCGCTGCAATGAAAATGAATTTTTAAATGGTTTTCCCCTCTGCATTTGCCAGGCAAATTTATAGCCACACAGACGCACACGTTGCACCTATAAATAACTGCGTGGGCGTGTGTGTGTGTGTGGGCGTGTTTGTATACAGCTTTTAAATTTTTTATACACAGCTTTATGGCAACGCTGCATGTGGCCGGCATTTGTGAGCGAGTGTATTTGAATTGGGGAGGTCCTTTTAATAGTGGGTCATGCGAATGACATTTGCCGTGTGCGACTTTTCAATGGGTTTTACGTGGCTTTGCCATTTTTAATCGGTGACATGGAAGTTCACAAAGTGACGACTCTGTAAAATTTAAATGGCGATAATTATTCATTAAAGCCGAACGTTTGATATGCGCGCGCGCATCAGACAACCCGTCTACTCAGCAGACGCGCGTAAACTAAATCAGCTCGTAAATGCACCCGAGTGCATGCGTTAAGCAAGTATTTTCGTTAAACAGCAACTCAATGCTCACTTTCCGCACTCCTCGCTCTAGAGTAGAAATACGTAAAACGGGATCAAGAAATGCTGTCTACCTACTCTATCCGTTTAGCACTCACACTGCACTGCATATGCAAACGAAATAAAAAGCAAGAGCGACTGCGAATAACAGTTAGAATAACCAATACTCTCCACAGAAATATTCACTCAATGCACAGCAGCCGACCCACTCACATATTGTCCACACAAACACATAAATGAGATCAAAAGCGAGAGCGTTGATGGCGGCTGAGCTTTTCAGTTTTATCCTCAATTACCTCAGCAGCAATGTTCACTCAGTCGATGAACGTCTTTCTGCCGGCGCTGTACTCCGAGCATAGCTGCCGAGCTACTCACACTCTCGTTTCACACACTCTGCTGTACGAAGGCAAAGAAGGAGATCAAAAACAAGAGCGTAATGGCGCGTATAACTAAACTGTCTTTTCAGCTTCTGCTGTTCACTCTGTGCATAAACGCCTCGCTGCTTAGTAATCGACTCCCTCACACTCACTTTGCGTATTCTCTGCTCTGCTAGTAATTCTTTTTCAGCGTTCCTATAAAAACTCCCACACTTTGGCTGCTGAAGTCATTTACTTGCGACTCGCAAGCAAGTTGCAAGTTGTGAACAGTCGCCTAGAGCACGCGGGCTGCGTTTTGGGGCTTTTATTTTAAAATTCATTATTTATATGTACATACATACATATGTATGTTGACATTTTTTAATTGCCTAAAAATAAAATTTAGTTTAATTATTTAATACTGCGAAATTATATAAATGAAATAAATAATAGTAACAGAATGCAGGTTAATTAAATTTTATAAAATTAAAAATTAAAATGTTTTGCTAAATATTATATTTTAATTACATATGTATATGTATGTATATACGTATGAGGCAGTCAACATATTTATATGTCCATATTCCCCCTCACACTTGCATGTTATCCGCACTACTTGCTCTGCAACACACATATGTACATATGTATATGCGATCAAAAGCAAAAGCGTTAATGGCCGACCGCCGAAGTTAACAGTTACTTCCAAAACTCCCACTCAACAGAGCAACGTCTTTCTGTCAGCGCTTCTATCCCTGCTTAGCAGCTAACATACGGGAACAGTGCAGCCAGAATCTTCTAAGCAAAAATTGCTAGATTTGGGGAAAAAGATAGCTAAAAATGGCTAAAATGTTTGTGAAAATTGCCAAAAAAAAATTAAAATTTTGATTTTCAACAAATATACATATGTATTTTAAGAAACATAAAAATAAAAATTAGAAACACTTAAATTAAAAAGGAACATGACCCTAATCAATTACATTTACATTAAACTACATAATACTTCAAATATTATCCAGTTCTTCAGCTTCACATTCAGTGGCGTACGTCTTACATCCAGTAATTTAAGTCAAGTACTCATATGGCAGATCATAGTTTTGGCAACATTTTTCATGTCATTGTAGACCATACATGTTAAAGGAAATTTTGAGGCACCGTGGTAGCGGATGTCAAAAAACTTAGCGTTAATCGATGATTTGCAATACTCACAATAAGCACGCGTTGGATCAGTGCAATCTTTAATAAATCCATGGTTTGAGCTCGTCATCTTACAGTCAGGCATCACGAAAACTTTGTTTATATGCTTTCGGCACAATCACCAAACACATTTAAAGAGTCATCAAAAATTATAAAGTATTTAATATAATCGAACCACTGAGTTAAATACAAGTTCCGATATCTAGATCGTAATTTGAGGAGACGATGACAAAAAGGTATACTTTCTACGCTCATTCACTACTTGACACATAATGCCAGGTGGCACCGTCAGCAGAGGGGAGGGGCGGGGCGGGGCATGCGGCATGTGGCACGCCCCTAGCTGTTTGCTGTTAGAGTCACATTATTCAACACGTAACCCATTTGCTGTGAACACAGTGACTCAAATAAGTAAGCGCCCGCATGAGCTTTCATTCGTAAAGAAGTCAGGAGGACAGTGGCTAAAAATAAACTCGCTCGAGCTTTTATTAGAGAGAGCACTTCCCACACACACAGAGAGAAAGAGAGAGAGAGAGAGAGAGAGAGAGAGAGAGAGAGAGAGAGAGAGACCCGTTATATCTCACGTATTCTGCACATTTAATGAGGCGCTTGTGTGCGTGTACATACATACATACATATATATATTTTTGCTGCTGACCGGACGTGGTCGTGGTCGGAAATGGCCGCTAAAAGGATATGTGGCAGCAGGGCGAAAGCGGGCGCCACAGGAAGCAGCGCTAAGCCAAGGGGCAGGCAACATTGTTGCAGACATAAACTTCTAGCCGGGCCTGCCTCACTTGTTGAGTGCCCTCCCCCACTTCAAGCCCAGCCCAGCTGCTGCTTGCTGCCCTGCTTCTGCTCTTGCTCCTGCTATCACAATGCAGTTCGTGCTATCTCTATCTTGGCTCCTTCTTGCCTCGCCTGTTGCTGCTAATTGGCATAGTGCGTGTTTTTACACTTGGCTGACGCTGCCTTTGGGCCAACACGAGATTCGTGTGCAGCAATTGAACACTGCCATTTGGTAGCTAAATAGGTGAAGCATAATGAGACAAGGCAGGCGCACTGCACTTCAGGCTCCAGTGATACGGAAGTAACGGGTGTACTTGGCGCAATAGAGGATAATTAAAAGGAATATATACATGACAGAGCTGGGCTGGGCTGTCTTGAACAGGAGCGACAATTGCCATGAAAATTGGACTGAGTATCTAGGCTCAGATGAAGGCAGCAGCGAGCAGCTGTAGTCCTAGTTCTCAACTTGAGACTAATTATGGCTGACAGAACTTGGGTAGAACAGTCGGTTCAATTTCATGTTAATACTACATAACTTAATTAAAGATGAATTTAAATATAACTTAACTAATAAAGTTTGTGGATGCAGGCTAGGTTTTCGATACAAAAGTTTCTGGAATGCTACGAAAACGAAGCTTAACTAAAAGTAGATCATTCATAATCATAGTTAAATCTTAAACTTAATGCTAATCAAGACTGATACAACTTAGATCGAACATCTCAAATTAATACTCAATAGTACAGACATAACTTAACTAAAAATTAATTTAAATGTAATGTGAGATTTTTATACAAAGCATATATCGTTTTGGCCGTTAGCCTGAAGTCGTTAAGCTACTTATATAGATTGTAATGTAATTCTATAAGTTCAGATAGTATCAAATATGTCTACAATCTAACTTTGGTTTTAGAGACCAACGAAAACAGTTTTCGTAATTTATAAATAACTTGTATTAAGTACTAAATGTGTCTGGCCATATCAACAATTAAAAAACCTTCAACTAATATTAAATATAATGTTATAAAAACTATTATAACATATTAAATTCTACACAAATTAAATGAATGATCCTTTTTTGAGAATGTAGAGTTGATAGTTGAGTGTAAAGTTCTCAAGACGTGATGTTTCTAGAATGAAGAATATTTTTTATTAGTAACATAGTTAATTTTAATTAGAGCTAATATAATTGATAGATATTGAATCTCTGACCTTGCTTTATTGTTCAGGTTGAATGAAGTTGAATAAATAAACTTTACGGGTTGAAAAATCTTAGTTTAGTTGAGAGCGTGCAGTTGATGGCAGAGTATTCGTCAGAGGTTTCTACAATGGAGAATATTAATGGGAGATTTTAACAGAGATATTAACAGGCAAGCCAAATTCTTAAACCCTTAACTTTGTTCCTTGCTACATTTAATCAAGTTTCAGTAATGAAGTGAAAGTTTCTTCAAATAGGTAATATATTAATAGACTTGAAATATATTTAAATTATTATAATATGGAATTGTTAATTTGTTTCTTGCTTCCAAAATCTTCCAGAATATAGTAGTGTTTTCACATAGAAGTAACTTGCAAATAAAAAAAGATATTGATTAGATTCACTTTAACTGCAATTAAATATTTCAAAATACATATAATTATCATAAAATTAAATTGAGTAAAGCAAATATTACTTATATTAGATACAAAGCCTTCATATACTTATTATATATATTATATACATATATCAGATATTTAGCTATTACTTAGTATAACATACTCACATATTATATCTCATAAATGCATCATTATCATCAATCTCATTTATTATTCCCCAACTCAGTCAATCTATTGGATGACTCAGCAGCCGCATTCCTAAATCAAGTTGAGTCAATGCCTTTGGCTGTCCCTTGACAATTGAATCAATATTGCGCGCGCTGCACTTGCAAAGCCCTGAAAAGCCACTTAAGCCCTTTGCAGCAGCAAATAAATAATGCCCCAGAGTCTCTCAACTGTGCCGCACTATGAACTATGAACTGCAAACTGTAAAACTGTGTGTCCTGCGGTCAAGCTCGAGCACGTGTTTGTCCCGAACAAGGTTCAGAGTCAAGGTCACTCGATTTCGCTCTGAAGCCAAAATGACTGCAGCTAAATGACATTGAGGCTTGCAATGTGACAAGTGATGGATGAAATTAGAATATACGACTAGTAAATACCCTGCCTCAAGTAAACATATTCCTGATTTATCTTTGTGACCTCAGAGAATGTCAGATGTCTTCGAGATTGACTTTATGTTAAATATTTTTATTTGTATTTTGGCTTACCTAACTAATATATACGACTGGGAAATATCCTGTCTCAATGAAAAATATTCATGATTTAAAGAGATGTTTGCGAGATGGACCCAAGTCATATATATACGACTTGAATTTACCCGACTAGGCCAACATATACCCTGCAAAATATTCTAAATCTGATTATGTTTGTCAAAGAGATGTTTCCAATATATACTCTTTAATATAAATTTTCTTTATCGCTTGGGTCTTAGCTGACATACTCAAGATATACGACTAGAATACTCTGTTCAAGTTTGTCTTTATGCAACTCCTAAGCCAAGAAGAAGAATTCTGATATAGGCTAGAATGCTACTTCTCATTTATGACTTGAGTCTTTTATATATTTTTCCTCAGCTAAGTAATATGTACGACTAGACAATACCCTGCCTCAATTAAACCTATTCCTGATTTGAACTTGTCTGTCAGAGATGATTCGGAAATGGATTTTAGATGCCAAATCATCTTATTTATGGCTTGGGTCTGCCTATATATGACTAGAAAATAACCTTTTCCAATTAAAAATATTGATTATTATTCGATATATAACTTCTCAGTCAATTAGATATCTCTAAGGTGGATAATCGATATCAAAAATTGCTTTACCATCTTCCTTTGGTCTCTCTCATACCCTACCCATACCCACCTAATATACCCTCTTCTACCTCGCTTACAGCGCATCACAATCAATACTAATTACATTGACAATTTTCTACCTTTGCAGGCTGCATTTTGGCCGAATTGTACACAGGCTTTCCGCTCTTCCCCGGCGAGAACGAGGTGGAGCAGCTGGCCTGCATTATGGAGGTGCTGGGCCTGCCGCCCAAGGTGCTCATCTCGGTGGCTCGCCGTCGGCGTCTGTTCTTCGACTCGCGCGATGCGCCGCGCTGCATAACGAACACGAAGGGCCGCAAGCGCTCGCCGGGCAGCAAGTCGCTGTCGCAGATTTTGCACTGTCAGGATCGCTACTTCATAGACTTTCTGCAGCGCTGCTTGGAATGGGATCCCGCGGAGCGCATGACGCCCGATGAGGCCGCCCATCACGAGTTCCTGCAGCCATCCGCATCGAGCCGGCATCGCAGCTGCCGCATGTCCACCAGCTCGTCCAGCTCGGGCCTGAACAGTGTCTCCCAGAAGTCTTCCTGCTACAACTTTGCAGAGATCTCGCCGGGCAACGGGCCGGTGGTGGCCTCCATCACGAGCACCACGGCCGTTAGCAATGCGGCCATCACGACAAAGTCCATTACCAGCAGCAGTAGTTCTCGTCAGCCTCATGGCCATGGCCATGCCCACGGCCACACCCAGTCGAATGGCCACCTGCCCGACATCAAGCTCAGCGCCAGCGATAAATACAACAGCATGCAGAAGGTGGCCGTCCGCTCCAAGATCACCTCGAGCGTCTCGGATCTGGAGTCCGTGCAGCAGTATTCGCTGCATCGCATCTACGGCGGAGTGGGCAGCGGCAGCACCCATCACGTTTCCTCGGCCGCCACCAGGAAGCATCTCAATGGCAGCAGCAATACGACCAACAGCAGCAGCAACATCAACGGGAACAGCAACGGGAATGGGAATGGAAACGGAAACGTCAGCAGCAGCAGCAAATACGGCAGCTCCACGCTGGCGCACAACCATCACAATGTGACGCATCACAATGCATCCACGGCGACCATTGCCACGGCCACGCATCATCATCATCATCATGGCGTGGGCGGCGTTGGCCAGGTGGGTCAGATCACGGGCGCCGGCTCCAATGTGGCCATGTCGCACTCTCAGTCCACGGGCGATGTCTCCGACAGGGCGATCTTTGGGCGGGCTTGACTTAGGGCGCGGCCCACCAAGCTCGAGCTGAAGAAGTGCAAACTGGTCAACATGATGGACTTCTGGAGCTAGAAGTGGAGGCCACAGCAATGCGCTGCTCTGCGGGAGGAATAGCGCCCAGCTGTTGCTCCCGGCCCAAAAAAAAACTAGCTGTAAATGTTAAGCTAAACACATATATATGTATGTACGTATTTAGGTCTATATATGTATGTGCATTGTGTATTAAGTGTGTCTCTCTCTTTATCCGTTTGCAAACAGAGAAAAAAAATGCGAAATATATAAATATATATATATAGTTACATGATATATAGTTGATATATACACACAAACACACACACACACTTGCAACACTCTTGCAGTATTCTCAGTTAATTTCTTTGATTTTTTATATTTTGCTACTGCCATAGCTAAAGTATGCATATATATATATATATATATATATATATATATATATATATATATATATATATATATATATATATATATATTTATGTATATGTCCATATACATCTTTATATATATGCTTTGTATTTCCTGATAATGTATTTCTCTCCCAAAAGTATTCGTACGTCTTCAACGCCTTTTTATGTGCATTCATGCAAAACTGTATTCAACACGAACAAATTGATATATCATAAATTACATAATAATAATAATTATAATAATGATGGATCATAGAATTTCCTGCAGCTCAAAAAGGAACCACATAACCTAATTATATATAAATATATATACATATGTATATTGTGTAAGCAATTCGACTCAAAAACTGTAAACAATTTCCATACAGCTTCCATGTGTTTTGCAACAGTATCAAGGCTGTTATTAGTTACAATTCTAGATTGTGACTATAATTTATAAGTTGGAATGTTTCATCATCAATTTAAAGCTCAAATGTAGAACTCTTTATGAAAATAAAAAAAAAAACTATAAATGAAAATAAAAAAATTAAGCCCAATTGCTAGGGAACCTCATAGACCCACCAAATTATCAAATCGAAAATACCCCAGTTAATTATATGAACTATAAATATATGTATGTCTCTAGTTAGATATAGACAGTCTCTCTGAAACATTCTGGCCTAGAACTTGATTAGGTTCGATATCAATAGAGCGTCAAGTTTGACAAGTTTAACGTAAGTTTGTATTTTGCATGAGCGAATTTGAGAAAGAGTTTTCGAGTTCGATCTCGATACAGAATCGTTTTTTTGTAATTGAATATGTCCAAAACACTCACACATAGTGCAAGAAACATGTCATAATCTAATGAGTATAAACACACACACACACACACACACATATTATATAAACTATAAACTAATATTACGTAATTATTGATTAGAAAAGGAAACAACAATTTATTGCCAATACCACACAAAACAAAACAAAAACAAAAGCATATATAAGAAATGGAACTTTAACTAATTCTATGTAAATCGTATTAATGGAAAACAAACAAGCAAAAACAAAAATAAATACAATTTTAATATAATCAAAGTTTGAAACACACACACACAAACACTCTTGAGACAGTTGAATGTTAGCTAAGAGCAGAGATGTCCCTCTACGTGTCCTTTCCCCTCCCTCAAATACTCTTTGTAACTCGCCCCCTCCCACTCTCTATAAGCCGGAACCTAGACTGTCTGTATGAACAAAGTTTTGTGTACGTACTTTTAGATATCACTGTAAACAGAATGCAACTTTTGCTCATGACTTTGATAGTGTCGTACGTTTATATAGTATATATATATATCACGACTTAGCTTATATATATACACAATAATTTCTGCCTATTTTATGTATTATTTATGTTCTTATATATATATATATATAATTCTCTGCCTAACTACTACTATTACTACTATATCATTTTTTCTTTTATGTATTATTTGACCTTTATTCAATTTAAAAACTAAAAAAAAAAAGAAAACAAAAACAAAAACAAAATGCAAAACTTTATTTACAAAGTGAGTTTCGAATTTAAAGTTTAGTATTAAATTATATGAAAAGAAGAAGAAAACAAAAACAAAAATTACTTTTAATTATAAACAAATATATCAATTTTTAATTAATGAATCATATTAAATGGTGTAAAAACCAGAATGAAAACAACCAACAACATGTAATCAATACAATTACAATATTTGAAAAATAAATTAAAAATTATGTACTCAAAAATTTGAGCATTTTTTATTATATTTAAATATTAATATTTATTACAGCTTTTAGGCAAGATGAGTTGGATTGAGTTGATTTTTTTATAGTTTCTTAAGTTATGGGATAAATTAAATTACACGGCACCATTCGAGGGTTAAACGGCTTGTAACTATATTATGTGTTGGAAAAGTATTGTATACTTTTAGGCAGTTGATAAATTTCAATCAAAATCTAAATTCCTATGCAATCGTGCAGTTTTACTTTGATTCAATTATATATAGTTTGTTTTTGCTTTATAAGAATTTCCATCTGCAGACGTTCTACAGATAGAAATACTCTTTAAGGTAGTAATTTATTGATTCTATATAGCAATACGACTCAGAAATTTATATTTATTGTAATCGAAAAAAAAAACAAGTAAGAGGACTCTAGTCGAGACTGCTCGACTAGGGGATACCCTGAGCCCTGTGAAGAGTCAAATATCAAATCATTCTACGCTTTTGTTATGCATACATACAAACAACACATACACACACATATGCACGCAGGCATAAGCGCGCGCTCTGCCAACTGCGCAGTTGACGCAGCGACTGCGCTTGGACTGCAATGTGGGCATTACTATGGGAACTTAATTGTTTAATAACTTTTCTTAGCGATGGGCTAACTTCATCAAACTTTCACAACTTATTAATGGCATTCATATATGTGTATTTGCCAAAGCACAAGTCTCTAGTATTTGATTTGCCCTTTTTACAAATAGGGGGCTTTTGGGGCGAATGGGCCGTGGCATCCAAATTCTAAAGATTATGTTATCTCCGTATTCATTACACGCAACTACACGGCAAATTTGAAGTCTCTAGCTCAAACGATACACAAACTACGCCTTAAAAACTTATTTTCGATAAGCATTAAAATCGATAACATTACAACAAAAATAGTTATTGTTCATACGAAATAAACTTGACCTGCGCGTGCTATCCACGGACCCAACAAAAAAAATTCAAGTCTCTAGCTTGTCTAGATGCTACAATCGACGCGTTCAAACATACGGACAGACGGACGGACGGACAGACGGACGGACGGACAGACAGACAGACGGACAGGGCTAAATCGACTCAGCTCGTCACCCTGATCAAGAATATATATTCTGCCTTCTGCCTGTTACATACATTTAACAAAACCATTATACCCTGATTTCGCATTTTCAATGGGCTCAGGGTATAAAAAAACAATAGATGATCTGAATGATAATTATAGTATGTCTACAATTCCAAATTAGTATGAATATTTCAGTCATGTACAACTTTCTGTATAATATTATTTCCTAATTATATATTATTCACATTTCAAATATTTGTCTAGCAATCAGATTAATATAATATATACCAATATAATAAATTTAAGGCATTTTGTATCTATACTAACATTTATACCATATATATCTGTCATATCATATATCTGTTATACCATATATATTATTTCTTGATTTTCCACAAATAGAAAAAAAATCTTAACATTTTATTGGCTCCAACTATTATATTTTTAAAATTTTAAATCCTTATCGAACTGGTTGCACAAAACAAACAATGGTTGTTATACAAATTTCTAGGATCAATTTCATTCATTCGATATTTCATACACCAATAAAATTAACAAAAATCTTATCCCAGAAATTGATTCTTTAACATTTATTTATTTAAGCTTTGTATATCATACACATTTCACAGATCTGTCTACCTGTCAATTTTTAAAATGACTGTCTATCAAATCGTCATGCGTATTCATTCTATTCAGCAATAAAATTAACTATTGTATAATCTCAACCAGTTCAACTGATCTAAGATTTAACTAAACTAACTAACTAGCTGCCAATCCTGATCGATCAGTTATTACCTAATTTAACTAAATCGAATATATTAAACGCTGATCTTAATTGCATTCCATTCATTCAATATTCAATATATCATTCACAAATCAATTGAGGCATACTCTTACCAGGTTGCGCTGCTTCTAGTTTATACTTGACTATTCTGTAAGTGATCCTTTCATATATACCAAATACCACATTCCATAGATCTGCTTAGCTGTGTAAAATTTACAGCTGATTTTTTTTTATAATTATTGATTAAGTTATAGCTACCTCACCTGCTCCCTCCGTCAATTTGCTGTATCGCTTTTGATGCGCACAACGTTTTGACACCATTTGCAAAAACCCTTTGGGGCAGCAATTTGTTAATTTAGTTTTGGTTGCGAACCTTGTTTATTTTGTTGTTGTTGCCTTTCCCCGCCTTCTCCTTCATCTCCTTTTTTTTTATCTAGTTGCTTGAGTTATGCAATATCCGAATTATGGATGTGTTTGATGTTTGGGCATCTATTAAATGAGCATTTGTGTAATAGCCGCCGCACGTGTGCCGCGCTTGTGCTGGTATCTGCAAGAGATAATTTAAATTAAATGTGGAATTTATTAATGGCACACAATTTGTTAAACCCTAATGGAGGCTGGGAGGCGCAGCTGTACCACACCATTTTAAATCGCTGGCAGAGACTGTGAAGATCATGAATGATTTTCACTTTTCCAACTATGTGAAGCACTTGACAAGTGTTTTGCGTGGGGGTTTGATCCACTGAGAAAAAGACGAGAAAGCGAAAATTCTAAGTATAAACCCACTCAGACATAGACCTCATCACAAACTTCATTCTGGAATGGAAAGTAAAAGTTGCCTGCGCGATCGTTGATCCAAGAAAAGCAAACAAAATAATAATAGTAATTCCCATTGAGAGCTTCGAGTGATAAGCGCGACGCGTAACTCTCATTGAGTCAAAGGTTTATTGACGCAAACTTTTAGCCGCAGCATTCAGCTGAGTCTGCTGCTGATGCTGCTTCTTCTTCTTCTTCGATGATGATCGTCATGATCATCGTCGTCGTCTGGCACTTGTTTTTGTTGTCGTTTAAGTCTCCAGTTCGGGTCCATGGCAACTCGAAGGCCGTCGCTTCTATCTGCTGCTGCTGCTGCGACTCTTCTTTTTTTTTGTTTCTTTCTCGTGTTGATCATTCATCGCAAAGGTGAAAGTCTTTCTCCCTGCAGCATTTTGTTGTTGCCATACACTGTACACAGCATTTTTAGTCTTGTTTTTTTATTTGTGGGCATTTGTCGATGTTTTGATTTCTGTTGTTTTTATTTAACTTTGACTTTGGCGTTGGCTTTGGCTTTACCTGCTCTGTGACTTGGCTTTTTCATTGATCTATTGTGCAGCCATTAGGTTTTTGTCCCATCCACACCCCCCCCCCCCCCTCCTACAATCATCTGCAAACTTTTGCCAAAAATTAACTAATTCTAAATTGGCCGCCTTCAACTTTTTCCCACACTTGAGCCAAACATAATTTAGTTACGTTAATCTCAAGTACAAAAACATATTCATTTTGTCGTATTATATCATCTCTGTTTTATCTGCAGCCGCATATGACACATTTATAGGTGGGACACATTAATTTTATTTTACGATCACCATGTTTCAGCTGTCACGTCTCAGTGAGGTCAATATGGCAATTTTTGACTTGATGGAAAGTAGGCTTATAGATGACATAAAACATGGTAGGTAATCAGAATTGAAGATTGCCTAACTCTCTCTATCTCTCTCTCTTTGTCTCTCACTCTAGAGGT
Source organism: Drosophila meridionalis (assembly GCA_035045145.1). NCBI lineage: Eukaryota > Metazoa > Arthropoda > Insecta > Diptera > Drosophilidae > Drosophila > Drosophila meridionalis. The sequence goes on from JAWNPG010000031.1 coordinate 3,628,738, forward strand.
TCGAAGAATTAAAGAATCAGACTAAAACTAAGAGCTAGCTGTTTATAAACATATTTACGAACATGTTTCCTTGAATGAATAAATTAAATGACATAAAAATAATAAAAAAGTTAAGACACTTAATTAAATATGAAATATTAAATGTAATAACAAAACATAATTATATTTAGTATATACTAATTGATAATAATACTACACTATCAGAGTTAATTATTTGTTTGTTATTGAATTTAATATATATAAATAAAAAGCAAAGTTTAAATTACTAAATTAAATAATAGACAAGAATATGATATAGTAGTAAATTGTTAATTATTATAAAATACTATGTAGTATATTTGAAAAGCGGGAATATGATTATATTTTAAATTTTCAATTAATTTAAAAAATTTCTTTATACTTTTTATATGAACTTCTTTTTGAAATCTTTATTAAAATAAGAAGCTATTACTAAAGTTCAATATGCACATTAGTATTAGCTTCTTATTTTAATAAAGATTTCAAAAGGGTGTTCATATAAAAATATACAAAAATTTTAACTCAATAGTAACAATTTCAAAATATCATACTTCTGCTTTTCAAATATTATTTGCTTTAAATATAACTAGAATTTCTTAACGCTTAATCATGCTTCAAATTGAAAAATTAAATAGGGAAGATGCAATATAGTAAATACTAGAAAGAAGATAGGAGATAAAAGATAGTTTTTGAATATAGAATATAAAACGATAGGTATACTTTAAATACTGGAGACTATATCTATTTTTCTATATTTGTTTATTTTAGTAGAGCGTTACTAAAAGCTAAAAATATATGAATATTCTACAGCCGCTCAATACTTCAACAGAGTTTAGCAAATAATTAAATTAAATATCTTAAATAATCCTCATTTTATCAACATATCAAAATCATGAAATGCCCACACACAAATCCAAATTTTAACTACTTAATGGACACATTAAACAACACAACAACGAACTAAATTAAATTACAAATATTTTGAAAACATGATCTTAGTCATTTTTATCGTTTACACTCAATTCTCTTAAAGACATCAACAGAAACTTGAGCTTCATTAGAAACACTTGAGACAAAACGGAGAAAACTTCTTGACTGAAATTTTGTTACTTTTCCAATTTTCATTTTCTCATTTTATAATTTATTGTGCCTGACAAAGCCAATTTAATTAACGTGCACAAAAACAGGTGTTTATTGCTGTTGTTTTTGTTTTTTGTATTTTCCATATAGATTTTATAGTCATCTGAGCTTTTCTTACCGAACGATTGCTGAACAAAGAAAGCCATCAAATAAAATTTAAGCATCGAACGGATACAAAAGAAGCAACGTCTCGAGTCATTGGACTTGGACTTAAGCAGCAGCCGCAACCTGCGGCATCATCGAATCAGTCAAATCAAGCAACGGCCATTATCGTCGTCTATCTGTTGGGGTGCAGAGTGACCAGAGCAAGACCCGATAAGCTGCTTATGTAATGCATGCAACTGGATATCGAATAGATTCGTATCGATTGGGGGGTCCGGTCTCTCTAGAATTGCATTGGGCATCGACTTAATGGGCCATTCGCTTGCATATTTAATATCTGTTGCGTTTCGTTTGAAAGTGAAAATCTTTATTAATGAAAGCTGGCGTTGAAGTGTTTTTGTCCGACGGACTTGTCGATTAGTCGCTTGCCGAATTTTTCGAGTCAACAGCAAATTGCTGCTATAATTGCTGGAAAGCAGCAAATGCCATAATTTGTGTAAGTGGCTCATGCCCAGGCCCAAGCCCTGGCTGCGCTTTGATAAGGGCCATCAGTCTGACAGCTAACTGGCCAACCAAACAGTCAACCAGCTGTTGCACAAGAGGAAATCAATTCGATAATTTACTCTAACAAGTCTCAGCTACTGCAGCTGAGTAATTCAAAAGAAAAACTTTTGATTAGATCATTGGGAGTGGCAAAATAAATGAATGAATGAAAATGAATGGCAGCAGACGTTGATATGTTAAGGAATTCTATATAAATCATAGCTGAACATGAAGTAAGGAATCTTTTTGATAACTGATAGGAAGAAGCATGCTTTCAATTTCTAAAAAACTAATGTTGATAGCCACATAGTTAAAGAGAAGAGGTATCTAATTGTAGTAGTAATTGCTTTGGGGTAAATCTAAGAAAGTTTTAGTTGTCGAAAAGCTAAAGATATATTTGATATCAGATACAAATTCAACAAACTTTTAGATTCATTGGAACTAAAGTTACTTTCGTTAACAACCTAGGAGTGTTTAAGTACTTGAAGAATATGAAACTGAAATTCCAATGTTTATTATGTGTTAAAGAATATAATGAATTTATCAAGAAAATTATCTCCATGAGCTACTTTTGATCTGATGAAACAGCTAGCTTCATGAACTCCACTCAAAGCAGACTAATTATACACTTCTGCAAGCTGTACTATATACAAAATAAAATTCAATATAATTCCTACAAATTTCTGAAAATTTGACCCGACTTTCACTGACATTTTGATGCTAACGTAACCTTGATACTACATGCATAAGCCAACAGCATAAATGACTCTCCAGTTTAGACAGTTGCCATGGCTCATCAAGGCGAAACATCAATTATTAGAGTCCAGTTGATCGGTTCAACAACGTCATGCTGTGCCTGCTCTCTATGTAAAACTAGATCAAATCAACCTGCAACGATTATTCATCGATTTTTGGTGTGATGTAAGTGCGTAATATGTTGATCAATTAGAGCGCAGATCTCTGCGGGATCAGGTCCGGGCTACTGAAAGCGGAAAGACAACAGCGGCAACATTAATCATCTACTTTTGATAATTATGATCAGAGTGAAAAATACGTAAAAAATGAATCACTTTATAGCTGTAGTCGGAGCGTGGTGTTTGCTTGGAATGCAGTTTTAATGATCTCTACGAAATGTTAAATAATATATTTGTGGCCATTGTTGGGGCTATGTGACACTTGGGTCTGTAAATGCTAATGATGATGTCGGCAATTTCATTTAGTGAGCTATTAAAAGGTATTTACGGTCATTACGAATCGTACGCCTTCAATTGGCGTTCTTATCTGCATTTCCGAGTACGGAAGTTACGTGATTTTGGGGCGTCTGCAATCGAAAACTGTGCAGATAGCTTCATATTTGTCTAGCCAACTGTTTCTGGTTCGATAAAGACTGCAACGCGAAGAGCGAATATCATTTGTTGTGCAAAGAAGAAGAAGAAGAAGAGTAAACAAAAAATCAAGAAATAAATACAACCTGGCTTAGAGCATGGCATTTCCTCATGTTGCACCAGCAAAGCAACACTTTCTCTTTCAACCGCCGAGTCGCTCTTCGATGCTTTCTCTTTGCACCGAGCTCGCTCTCAGCAAATGTTGCCGTTGTCGTTGTCGTTGCCGTTGCTGCTGTCGTTACTGCTCGTGTTGCCAGCAACATGTTGCGACGCTCATCGTCGCATCACGTCGTTCGCATATTTGGTTTTGTTGTTTTTCTTTTTTTTTTTGGCATCTTCATCGCTTTGGCTTGGCTTAAATTGTTACCAAACGCTTAATGATCTTCAGTTAAGCATCGAACTTTTACCAGACAAGTCGTGTCTGCGGCTAGCAATCGACTGACGACTCCGCGGCAGCCAACGCTTACGGAATACTAAGTAAAGCAAAAAGAGTAAAAACTAACTGCATTTGCATAGGGTACAAATAGAAAACGTTCCAGCGCAAAAGTTGATTTCAGTTTTGTGTTTTTGACAATTTGGAAAATTTCATTTTACGTGTTTCGTTTCGAAATAAAAGAAAAAAAAAACAGTGCAACGATATTTGATTAATCAAAACTAACGGAAAACATATTTGAAGGAAACTGTAAATCGGAAAACCCTTAAAATATATATTCAAGTTATCTAGCGGAAATTTAGTGTGAATCATGCGAGTTTTGTTGACTCTTTGGGGCACTTTGTGCCTGTGGACGATCGCGGCGAATGCCCAAGGATTTATTCCCCCGAATGCGGTGCAGCATAATGGAGTAAGTTTGATGATAAAAATTTAATATTATATCGATAGGAATAATTTGAATTACTTTAAATAAAAATAATTATAAATATAATAATACAATATATTCATAATAAATATTTTTGAAAGTATTTCCATAATTGTTTGAGTTAGTGTTACATATATATATATAATATAGCTAGGAATAATGTGAATTATTTAAAATCAAAATAATAACAATAAATATTATAATACAATATATTAAAAATAAATATTTTTGGACAGTATATGGATAATTATTTGAGTTAGTGTTAAATGAAATGCCCTTGATTAAAATCTCATAAATGAATCTATGAAAAAATTGACTATTTTGTTCAATTGAATATATGTATATCTTTAAGTTGAATCACCTTTCAATGATAGTTAAATATATCATCTGGAAATATATCGTATATCAATACTTAAATGTATTATCTCAATGATAGCTAAATATATTATCCCCAAAATATATTGTATATGTTATTTATTTAAAATAATTGATTGTTCAGATTAAACGCATTTCAGCAATAGTTAAACATATTTTTCAAAATAATATATTGTGCATTTTATTTAATTCAAAGAAATTTAGTTTAAGGTTAAACGCCTTTCAATAATAGTTAAATATATTTTTTTAATAAAAAGTTGAATAATTTATTTTTTGTATTTGATTTTAAGGCGAAGCCTTCTCTAAGCTGGGCTAAAAATAAGTTTGAAATAATATATTTTACACCCCATTCATTTTTTTATGGTTGCAATTTTTATTCAAATATAATTGTATTATTATTTTGCTATTATAAATATTAAATGGTCGGACAATTGCCTTTATGGCTGTCAACAAACTGAGATCATAGTGGACTGTTCCAGTTAGCCATAGACAATGTTTATAAAAAGTCCGAGTCTGAGGCATAGCCCAAATATGTGCCAAAGCCTCAACAATATGAAAGAAACTGAACAAATTTTTAAGTCAATTTGCATTTCCATTGAATGTTATGCAAATATTTATTGTGAATTCTAGTTGTGAATGTTATTTGAGGTGGAACTGACACAGTTTTTAAGAAAGTTGCTGCAAAAAAATAGGCCAAAAATGAAGAATAGCTAACAGAGAATATATATAAGCCATATAAACGGATTTTATTATTATGCAATTTAGATTTGGAAAATTCCAAAAATTCCCAAAAAACACTTGAGAGACTTGCATAAAGCCCATGACTAAATTATTCAATTATTCAAAATATTTTCATAGGCATTTTCATATTAATTGAACAAATATGCAACTGAGTTGCCTCAATGAACTTTCCCTTTTTATATATACATATATATTTATATACAGCTTCTCTTTTTTTTTTTTTGAAGATGCAAAGCAAGCAGAGAGTAAAAGCCACAGTCATGACAACGTTTAATGATAATAAACCTGATTGCTCCGAAAACAAAAAGTGGTTTGCAAGCAAATGAGTCGAGTCAGTGTGGAAGTTCTCAGTTCTTGAGCACAAATCAATAGTTAGGTCAGTTACAGCATGCTATATATATAGATTGTTATATATATATATTATTCATTATCATTAACACGGTGTTACGTTCAACATAATTGATGGACATTAGCTACTTACAACAACATATATATACATATAGACATAAACATTTTTCTATCTGGCTTATCCCTTGCCTATTGTTGTTGCTGCAGCTTTTGTTGTATCTCCGTTTGTTGGTCAATGTGGCATTTGTGGCATCCGCTGTTATAGTTAGTTTTCACTTTCATGGCCTCAGCCGAACTTGGCAACTGCCAGCCGCAACAATTTATGATATTTCCAATTTGATTGTCATTTTCGCTTTGTTGTTATTGCTATATAGCTTTGATTTGCGGATGAACTAATGTCCATAATTGGGATTTGTTTCATCTTTTCTGTTTTGGAGAAAAAAACGCAACACTTTCGTTGTGGCGCATATTGCATAAACGTATTTTCATAATATTTAGGGTAAATACCAATGTTTACTATAACCAAACACAAAAGAAATTTCAGCTTAAGCATTCGAGCCAATAAAAGGCGTAGTTAAAGTTGGATTAGTTTCTCAATTTGAGACTAGTTGCCCTGGGAACTTGAATGTGGAGCCTGTAACTATTTGGAGAAGCGCATATAGAGGCGCTTTAGTAGTTCGATTTTCATTAGGCATACATTACCGAACTGAAAGACCAATCAATATCTATTCAATATTCTACTGCAGCATTTTTGATTGAATTTAAAGTAGTTGCTGGCATACAATCCTTTGGCACAAATTGCTAGCTGATTTCATAATATGGATTGTATCATAGCGAATCGCATGCTCAATTACATTTTCAATTTGTTTGACTAAGCAGCACTTCCTGCCTCAAACAACGCTCGACACTCAACACTTTGGCTTTATTTCCATTAACTGTTGGCGCCGCTGTCCAATCAAGCGCTTCATCAGAGTCACAATTTGGTTCACTTTTCCACGTGCGCCGCTCGAGCATTTCGAATGAAATTGAAATTCGATTTAATTCTCAACTAGCAATGGCAATGGCAACGGCAACAGCAACAGCAACAGCAACAGCAGCGACAGCAACAACAACAACTCAATCATTTTGGGCCGCTCTCAACTAAATGTGAAGCGAGTTCAAAGTAAAATCCAAATCGAGGGCTGCCTAATTGGCTCTGCGTGTGATTAGCGCTCAATTACTTCGATTTATTTGTGGGCTTCAATTCGATACAATGCAAACCAATTGAATTCGATTTGACGCCATTTGGTGTGGCGCCACTTAACGAGCTTTAACTAACAAACAAATCTGGCGGCTTTGTCTATATATGAAATTGGCTCGATTGGGCGCAAATGTCAAGTTTGAACTACGCTAAAATTCTAGTTGCCAAGCAACTTTCATTTTTTAACGCACAAATCCATTAACTGTTTGTCGCCGCCACAAAAAAATTTATGTTTTCGATAAATATGCAACCAAAAAATATATTTGTATAAAAGATCTCTCGATTGACCCACTTTCCACATAACAACGCCAACAAAACCTGCTAGAATGACGGACCTCCACTCCACAACAACAACAATACACGCGCAAAAATATATACAAAAAAGAAACAACAACAAAATCAAAAGAAATTACAACTTGAAATTCATACAATAAATCGCAAACAGGTTGAAGGGCCCGTCAAGCGCGTATCTCGGAGATACAAAGATACACAAAAGTATCTTAAGACAGTTGCCGCTGCCTGCAGCAGATTTCAATGTACCAAAATAAGTGCTGCTGCTGCTTATTATTATTATCTTTTCTTCTTCTTCTCTTACTATTATTATTGCCAGTAGCCAATTAAAAATGCCGTAGCTAGCAGACTCCGTAAGCCTATTACAATGCTAATGGCATATAGTTGACATAGACCTAAATATTATAGACTGCATTTTTTTTTTGCTATTGCAAAGGGCAGATTTCTTTGATTTATAGCAAGAAATAAGAGAGAGAGAGAGAGAAATTGGAGAAATTATAATAAAAGAAATATACATTTACATAATAAATTTTAATAAAATATATCATAACTTTGAAGTCCCTTTTTGGACAAGACTTACGATCTCATCTCATCATTATCATTAGCATCAGAGTTTTAAACTTTTCTCAATCATATAGTTGACACAGACCTATATATTGTATTTATAGATTTTTTCCTCTTACTTGTAATTTACAACTCACAATAAGTGAAAGAAAAATTTCAGAAAAAAATCTATAATTTGCTTATTTATTTTGCTTGAAGAAATTTTGTATATCTGAAGAACCTATTCGAATAGAAACACTCTGTATTTTTAAAAAATTATCAACTACACCCTGTTCAAAAATTCCTCAGAATCTGAAACTCTTCTCTCAGCAATCGCTTAACTCTGCTCAAAATCTTATCATGCCAACTGCGAGCTATTTCATAATTAATTCACGCATCTCATATACAATCGAAAGTGAAAGCAAAATATTGAATATCGAAGAGTCAATAGACATGTGTGTATAAAAAAAATTTAAATTAAGACGAGAAATTGAAAAAAAAAAAAAACCAAAAATCCAAAGCTATGCCAACTATTTGGCAGTGAGGCGACAGAAAAACGCCAGCGTAACATGGCAAACCAATTGGACGCTGGGAGAGCATTGGACATGGTTTAGATGATGGGCGACAGATGTTGCCTGTATTGTTGTTGCTGCAAGGCCCGAACAGTTGTTGGTTGTTGCCTGTCTGTTTGTCGGTTTGTCGCTGGCAATTTCTGTTTACACGACACAAAAAGGCAACTGCAAACGCGAAGCACACACACTTTGATATCAGGCGCAAAATTAAGAAATACCAAAAACAAAAAGCCAAAAGCTTCGCATAAAAGAAACTTTAGCGTCAGCCGACAGCAGCCGCCAGCCGACTTGACTTGGTCTTTAAACTGTGACCAGTTCCTGTTCGCGAACAAAAGGAAGATGATGATGTGGCTAAAACAAAAAATAAAAAAATACAAAATAAAAATACGAATTTTATTTTTCTTGTTTACTAAAAACTTTGCAATGGGTTGTTGCCTGTTGTAATCGCAGGCCGTTGCCGTTGCTGTTGCCGTTGCCACAGCCAACTTATGTCAATAGACCGAAGCAGAGGCAGCAGCAGTGGCAGCAGCAGCAGCAGCGGCACAGACAGACGGCAGCAATCTGGTCTGACACGTTTTTCTTTGCAACTTGGCAACTACAACAGCATAGCCCCCTATTGGAAAATTGTGCAAGCCAAATAAGGCAACTGAACAGCTGCACAAAAGGTTAAGGACAATGTCCAGTGAAAGAGTTCAGCTGGAGCAGAAAAAAATCTGAAGAAAATGCCAAAAATTAAACTAATATAAAGCCAAGTTATGACAGCCTCACTCCGAATTTCTTGAAAGTCTGACAGAATTTTGGAGAGCAATGTTCACAATAAGTTAGGGATACATATTATATTTCTCAGAGAAAATATATTATATATTATATTATCATATTTCTATATAGAGGAAATTCATGTTTCAATGGAATTATATGAGCTTATATTATTATATTATTATGAGTTTATATTCTCTTTTATACATAACGTAACGTGAACTTTTCTTTGCGCTTCTCATATATCAAATGCCATGAAAAAAACAAAAAAATGTATGCAAAAAATTAAAAGCGGAATATCTAATATATATATAATATAAATATAAATAAAATATATAATATGAATATAAATAAAATATATAATAAATATATAGTATAATAATTTGTAATATGCTTTTTATAAGAATATAGATGACGTCTATCTACAATAATATTAATTAATAATATTATAATCATAGTCTATCATATAGAAACAGAATTATTATAAAATTAAAATTAACACTCTGTCAATATTGACAGAGTAGATGCTAATTTAATGAGAGCATTACAAGTAACTTTAATCTGCTCTCTCTCTCTCTCTCTCTCTCTCTCTCTCTCTTTCTCTCTTTCTCTCTTTCTGTCTCTCTCTCTCTTTCACCTCCTCAAAAATATCACACAGCCATTCTTAAGCAAAGTCCAACGATGATTTCCTCATTTATGGCTTGTCTCCCTCAATTATTAAGTCATTATTATGATCTCTGATCTACAGGCTATATAAGTTACGCCCATATTTATATTAAAATATCTATATACATATATATAAATTGTGAGCGAAAAATTTCACATGGCATGTGGATGGGGTCGCTCATTAATGCTTCTACTTTGGCGGGCAGCTTTTCGGACGCTGGGAAAAGAAAGTAAAAGGGTCTGCGACATAACTCATCGCTGCTTATTGACAGGTTGCACGGCGAGGCGACGCTTTTTCTCTGCCTCTAGCACCGTCTCTCATCTTTTTTTGCCATCTTCTTTTTCAACAAATTTGTTGCGAGTGCATCATTAATATCGGAGGTTGGGGCTCAAAACTCAAATGAGTTTTGGCATCTTTTTGCCCGGGTCTAATTGAGAGGTTGCGGTACGTTGAGGCACCGAGGGGAGCTGCTGAATGCCGCAATTAGTGCCGCAATTGTGCAGTAAATATATCAGAGTGCAGATTTTACCCACCAGCGAGCACGAGCAAGTGTCAACTTCCGCATTACTCATGCGCCACGTAAAACGGGTTTTCAGTTGCAGTTGCTGTTGCTGCATCTTCTCGCCATAACTCAACACAAATATGGCCAAAAAGTCAAACGATCCTCGTCGCCGGTCACGTAAGCGTTCGACCAAGCCCACAGACCCAGACGATACTGTGGATGTTGCTGCTGCTGCTGCTTCTCTGTGGCATGCAACAACTGGTTGCACTTTCGTTTTTGTTGCTATTGCAGTTGCTGCTGGGTGAAAATGAAGAAGCGCTTGTTGCTGTTGTTACTGTTGCTGCTGCTGCTATTGCTGCTGCAGCGAGAGAGTTCCAAAACAAGATTCAAGCAACGCGGCCTCAAAGATCTGGCTGGGTCGGTCGCTTGAGTTGGTTGGCCTGCCTCGAAGATGTTGCAAGCCAGCGCAGCCGTTGCATAATTTGTTTTTGTTTTTCTACAACTACCTAACAAGGCAAGTTGCTGTTGTTGTTGCTGCTGGTGGGTGTCCAAGCAATTGCAAAAGCCAGTCTATTGATTTGCACTTCGAATTTGCGCCAAAAAAAAAAAAAAAAAAAAAAAACAATTATTTAATGACATTTTTGTGGTCTTCGGCGTTAAAAAGATAATCAAGATTTCAATAAAAAAGAAAGCTTTATGAATATAAAAGAGTAAATATATATTTTTTGAATAACTCTTAGATTTTGTGCAAAAAAAAATATATATATTGTTGTAGCAATTTATAGAGCTTATGTAACATTTAAAACGATATGCAGTGAATCTCTATAAAATCATGAAAAAAAATTCTTAGCGAATTAAAATTTTATTTTCACAAATCTCTATTTTTTCATTTGGTTTTACTTGGGGTTGTTTTACTCTTTAAATTTTAAATATTTTATAAAATATCTCTTTCCTCTATCAATTTTATATTTGTGCCTGATATAATATCCAAAACATACTAATCAGTAAATCTTTCAAAAAGTCATGAAAAACAATTAAATTCTTAGCGAAAGTAAATTGATTTTGTCACAAATCGTTTTCATTTGGTTTTATTTAGGATTGTTATACTCTCTAAATTTAAAATATTAAAAAAAAACTCTTTCCTCTATCAATTTGATATTTGTACCTGATATAATATCTGAAATATGCTAATCAAACTTGATCTGATAATTGATATTGATTGATTTTATAAGCAAGCTTCAAGCTATCGAAAAACACAAAACTTTCATTAAAAAAAAAAAAAAATATGCAAAATTATTGCACGATCGCAATTGAGGTAATTGAAAAAAAAAAAAAAAAAAACTACAATGTTCAAGCAACTTAGAAAGGTGAAAGGTTATTTGAATAGATATTCAAATTATGTAGTTGGCTAATGGATATTGTTTGATTGTAGAACTGATGCTGCATGGAGAGCAGGGGTGGCCAAGAAGAGAGTTATTTGTATTTGCTTTTTGCAAATCTTCTTCGGCCGCTCACTTGCAAATTTCTATTATATATTTTGCTGCTTTTAAGTGATTTTCACTTCGATGAAATCGAAAGCCTCCAACTCATATTTAGCTAGCTGGCTTGCATGCTCAGCTGATGCACTCAAATGCGCAGCAAAAACAAATTAAAATGTGTTATTCGCTGCAAGAAGCCAACAGGGAATGGAAATGGAAATGAAAATGGGAATAGGCATGGAATGGTTATACAGTGAAACAGAAAATAACTAAACCCAACACAACAGAAAAAAATAAATAAAAAAGCACAAACTCAGCGAAGCTTGCAAAAAGTGTTTTTCTTCAAGCTAAAAAACTGAAAGTGGAAGAAAAACCAAGACGCAGACAGAGGCTGCAGCTGGAGCTGCAGTTGGGGCTGGAGATAGGGCTGGAGCTGGTGAGGGGGCTGCTCGGGCTGGATTGGTAGCTGCTGTCAGTTGGCCATAATCTGCGCTCTGGCCGCAGTCTAGTGTGAAGTGGGTTACAAATGCTGCCTGGGCGTAGCAGCCAGGCGCGGGTGCTTTGACTTCTGCGTTGGCGCAGCCGCGAAATAGGCGCTCAAGATGTGTACCCAGTGCCAAAGCACACAGTTACATCAGACTTTAGCAGTAAATATGATAATATGTACTTAAATATAGCATAAGCATGAAGTGGCGAAGTCAGCTTTGCTGTAAGTCTGGACACATGTTATGCAAAGAGCCTCAGTGAGATAGAAGTGATGCAAGAGTAGAAAGGCAAAACTAATTGTAAAAGGTTTGAATTTTTGGGGAGATACTAGATCAAAGGTAAAATGTAGAAGTGACGAGGATAGGAAAGTGAGAGCTGAAGAGGTACTAAAGTGGTAAAGATACTAAATGAAGTAAAGATAGATCAATAAAGACGCAGCTAGCGAGATATACAATGGCCTCTAGATACGTGATTAAATGCGACTGCTCAGATTTAACGCTTAGGAATGCGCTATAAAAAATACTTCGAATGATAGAAAAAAGAAAGAAACTGATATAAGCAAAGGAAATACCAGAATGCAATGATTATATACAAAGAGAATGTTGTTCTATATAAGCTGTTTGCATATTACAATTCTAGACAATGTTTATCTATATCTATCCATTACTCCCATCACAACTTCTCAGTTGCCCATAAATTCATGCATTTTCCCATGTGAAATTGCAACTCTTACAGTCTCTTACAGTCCCACATCTTCATACATTCTGTCCAATTATAACAGTCAATTTGTTAAACACACTGCTAAACAGTTTGCTTGCTGGCCCAGCCCACACTCGAGGGTTATTAACCCGTTTAACAATGGTCAGTTCGCTCGTCTAGCGATGACAGAGTCGCATCGTCGTTCAGGTAATTGTTAAAAACTGTCACGAAATGCGAAAAAATGCGAAAGTTTACTGACTTCAAAGTATAAGCTTTGACTACTTTGACTGCTATGACTTATGCAGTGCATTGTGACTGTGGCCAGGCCATAAAACCGAGCCATCTACAAAACAACACTAATTTGCATGACGAGGGACAGCGTTTAAGAGCGCTTCGCGGAAAAGCGACACAAGTGCAGAGTTTGCGTGACCAACAGCCAGGCACGACAGCAGCAGCAACAGCAACAACTCCAACTGCAACTCGACCAACAGAAGCAGCTGTAGGAGTCTGCTCGTTGATATGATCTGAAAATGACTTAATTGTTGAGCTCGGGCAAATATAATACTAAATAAAAAAAAGTAAATGAAAATAAAACAGAATTCTGTTTCGTGTCGTCAGATTTCGACTTTTACCTTGCGCACTGCTAACCTATAAATTATGAATTCCACCTGAAGAAATATACACACAAAAGTTTTCATTTCATTTCGGCAAACAATGGAGCAGCTGCAATTGACACAGAGTCAGCCTGGCCGCCAGTAACTCCTCTCCGCAGCGGGCGGAACGAGCGGGTGGGCAGAGGCCTGAAAATGCAATCGCATGTTTAAATGCATTCAACACAAGACAACACGAAAAAATATTCAACTGCGGCTAATGCTAATGTGTAATTAATGCATTAAAATGAAATTTCAAGAAAGATCTAAAGCGTAAAGTTGCAATTTAGGTATGCGAGCTGAGGTTTTGGCTGAGCAACTGGAATGCTTGAGCAAGAGTGGAAATTATAGAAAAATGTCGAAGACGGGAAGAGGCAAAGCTTTGGTTATATATCTGAGAAATACGTATATATCCTTATGGTTTATTTTTGTATTTGAGTAATACATACATCTCAAAGGCTCAGTTTTATATCTTGGCCATATAGATATATATAGAAGATAGATAGATATAGAATATCAAATAAATGAAGATGTGAAGAGCTAGCAGACTAAGAGCTTTACTTTTATATATGAGAAATAATTGTATACTTTACTTTAATATCTGGGAAAAACGTTATATCTGGATATTGAAAATATTTCTGCAAAAGGCATATCAGTGATATGATATCACATGAATTTAAGACAGATACTTCGGGAACAGCTTATAGTAGCTATAGTTTATCAGTATTTAACTATAGTATATAACTATATTTTTTTGCTACATTATATTATGCAAATTTATCAACTCTATTATTATTTTTTATGAAAAGCCTGGCCAAATCATTTCTGTTAATATCTTGTTATTATATGCATATTCTCATTTCACTTTAACATTATTGAATTTGAATATATGCAACTCAATCTATTCACATTTCACATAGAAAATCTTGAAGACTTTCGACATTCAGCTCACTTCACAAATCCCACACATTTGAGTGCAACCTCAAAGTCTTAGCTCTCATAGACTATATATATACAAATTTCTAGTTATTCGTAAAGTCCGACAAAGGTCAAGTTTGCAACTCATCTGAACAAATATTGTTGTACAGCTCAGCACATATAGATGGCGGCTTATTTGTGACCCATATTCAATAATGGACGTGGCGTCGATTGCAATCGAACGCCTCAATTGAAGTGACAGCCCGTGAAATGAGTGGACAAATAATCAGCATTGAATATCTTTGAATACAAAAGTAAATACGAGTGCACGTACTATATAAATAATATATATATATCTCTTTGGCTTTTTGCACAGATTGATGAAAAAAGAAATAAAAAAGTAATGCTTAAGAGTTATGCAAAAGGCTGAGCTAAACTAGACAAAAGACTGAATCACTTTTTTTGATGAGAGCTGAGAGTTTGAGGCGTTTGGGCGTGTTCACTGTGACTGTCAATGAAACTATATTTTAGAGTTATGAAATTTGAATTGAAGATGTGCGAGGCGAGGCAAGGCAGCGCAATGAAAGCGCAATTGTTGACGGTTCTCCTAACTTGGCCATTGTGTTTACGTTTTTGGCCAACGCTCAACGCTCCACCTCAGACACGAGCTAGCCCCACTGTCCGCCAACAAAAGTGAGGCAAATAAATCTTGGCCAACTGTCGGCTGCGAACAACTGAAGCTGCACAAAAGACGAGCTGCAGATACTTTATACAGTTGCCGAGATAAAGATACAAATACAGACACAGACAGACAAATGCGAGACACGCAACGTCGCGTACTGCGTGCGCTAAATTTATTGAATTGGAAAGTAAAATTGCAGTTAATTCTTCGTATATATCTATTTAAATTTATTTCGACAAATATATTTACGGCGTCTTTAATGTTTACCCAGCACGCAATTTGTCTAACCATAATTACAGGTATTTTTAAAGGTTATTATTTATTATTTATTATCATTATTATTAGTGTTGTTATTGTTATCATTATTGTTTAGAGTTGTTTTTTGTGCGCTGTTGACTTGCAAATTGTAAGCGTATGTTGTTTATGTTGTTGCTGTTGCCTCTGCTGTTGTTGAAATTGAGTTGTTTGCTTGTCAGCTTGATGAAGTGTTAGATCTTTTATGATATTTCAATAACTGCAGCTTGGGCACATCTCAATTTATTAAGCAATAATAAGTGAGGGACAAAGAGACACAAGATATTTTAACCAGATATTTGTGGGCATATTTTTAAGCAATTATTTATTTGAATCGCTGGATTATATTATGCAATTTTCGACATTTCAAAAATTTTTACTGAGGAAATCCAAATCTTTCATTAGCTTCTCAAAAATCAATATTTATTTAAGCTGTGTCCATATATTTTAATTTAACTCTGTCCAAACCTCTTAAATTTGATTAAAGAAACTCCTTTTTTTGTAAATACATTTTTTATCTGTTTTTCCCTCAATATTTTTGTCAATCTTTCAATGTTTTTTTTATTGATAAGTTTTGAATATAACTAAATTTTTATTTCTTAATACAAACTCTATATTTATTTTTTTCTACTCTATTTCTATTGCTATTTCTATTTCAATTTCCATTTCCATTTCCATCTCACTTCTTATTTTTTTATATTCTACTCTCTTTAATTTATATCTTCATAAACGTATACTTACTCATTTTCTTAATTTTCAGTATCTCCTCAGCAAATTCTTATTTTATTTCTTCATCTATTTACATTTACTTTTAACTATATTGTCTTTAGTTCTTTTTTGTTTCGTTAGATCACCTTTATGAGCTTTCTAACTTTCTGAACTTTTGAACTGCGGTACTTCTCCTTTCTCTCTCCCTCTCCTTCTCTCTTCCTCGCACTCTATCTTTCTTTATTTCTTTTGCTTCATATATCCGCTAATCAAAAGCCGTTTCTTTCATGTTTTTCTTCACAGCTTAGTTAATAACTCTTTCTCCTAGCAAAACTTATCGCAAGTCGACTCGAAGTAAACAATTGCAATTAACTATATGAACATTTAAATTAACTGGTCCATAAACCTCGATTTTCATATGCAGCTTAAAGCCTGACCAACAACGCCAAAAAAAAAGTGGGTTTATTTAAATTACAATTGTTGAAGAGCTGAAGCGCTCAGACAGATACAAAGTCGACGCTAATGATACCATAAATCTCTCGTGGCTCGTAAAGTGTCGGAGTGTGTGTCAAATTAAGCATGCCACACACACTAGCAATCTACAGGTAGCAGCAGCAGCAGCCAGCAGCAACAGCAACGCGTAGGTGTTGTCAGTCAGGAAACTGCTCACTTTTGGCCATTGGCATTTTAGCCCAATTCCAGCTAATTTACATGCCACACATTCAATTAGTCTGCTCAATGCGCAACACACAGTTCGCCTGCCACTTCTTGCGGCAAGTGTTAACGTTTCTGATTGCGTTAATTGCTGGCTGCAACATGTTGCTGCTGCCACAGGCAACGCTTATGCAATCTGCCAGTTGCGACACACCATTCGCATCTTCCAGATGCAAAACTTGCCATTAACCAACTACAGCAACATCAGCAGCAACAGTTGCTCAAATTGAAGCCAATTTGACAAGCAACCCCAACTGTTGCCTCTGCTGCTGCTGCTGGTGGTGGCTAAGCATAATTTTCATAATGTTTCACGGAATAAATCTGGCATTTGATTGAAGTTGATGCATCAAGTTTTACATCAACTCGTAAAGCTGACTTTCTAGATAAACTGCGCAGGATTTTATCTATTTTTAAATGTGACTAAATTAACTGAGAGTAGGAGTTATTTAACATTTGTATAGATTGAAAGAACTAACATATTTAAAATAATAATATTTGAAATTACTCATTCTACAAAAACAAACTTAACCTATAAGCATATCTTATCAGCTCACAGATACTTAAAGTTCTTTAATATATTTTTAAAACATTTTCCGTTTAGCTATATTACAAAAAAAAATAAAGTTTTTTCTTTGAGCATAGTTTTAGTGTGCATTGATAGCGAATTAAATATATTTATTTAAAATATATTTTTATTGTTATTTTCTTATAGTGGAAATATAGATATCAACAATAAACTCACACTAAAATATGAAAAACAAATGAATAGAATATTTATTTGTTTACTTAGGCAATTCTTAATGAGTTTTAAATTTTACCGTATTTATTATTATATTTTATAATTTTATTATATTTAATATTATATTTTAATTTTTTATGATATTTATATTTTATAATTTTATTATATTTTATTATTTTATGATATTTATTATTATATTTTATAATTCTATTATATTTCTTATTATATTTGATATTCTCTAGAAACTTCAACAATAGTTTCCTTCTTAGAAACCAAAAATTCAAAACATCTATGAAAAAAAATTCTGTTCTCTTAAAGAGTTGGCTGAGAAATGGTTTGACCCATAATTTAAACTAAAAATAACTAAAGTCTACTTTCATTTAGTTCAGCTCAGCAGCTACAAATTACTTTTGTTGTTGTTGTCACCTTCAATTGCTCTTAGTACACTCATAAACATAAGCTTAACTAACACACATATGTAATATTTTGCTATGCTCCCTACCTAAACCTTTGTCTATCTGCTCTAGAATTGTCTTCAAGTTCTCATCAGCTTTATAATCTTTTAACTCTTCTTTCTTTCTATAATAACGTCCATATATAATAATCCAATTAAACTAAAAACACACCACAATTGAATTAATTGATTGACATCAGAGTTGCTAAAACAACTCGGCAACTTCCAAAACATATTCAAATCAAAGAATTCAATCACATTCATTCATAATATATGCATGTTTTTTGACTTACTCATTCACTATTTGCTTGGTCACATTCTTCTGGCTAATTCCACTCAAATAACTTAAAACTGGACCCAACTAAAAAAGTGCTGCTGCTACTACCTCACTTTTCACTTGTTATTGCCCACAACACACAACAACAACAACAAGAACAAGAAGAAGACTAAATTGTGCTAATTTATAAACAGTTTTACGAGCATTTTCCTACTCTAGCATCGCTCGGACTGACTGAGGCAACGACGCGACGCGACGATAATATCAAGCACAACTTTTGACCAAGTTTCTTTTCCAAAGCGTTTGGTTAAATAACTTTTGTTGTAGCTGTAGTTGTAGTTGTTATTGTTATTGTTATTGTGGTACTTTCAATTGTTTCTGTTGGCGGCTCAAATCGTTGCTGTTGCTGCCGTCTTTAGGGTGGCTTTCATGTGACCGACTGGCGTGGCGCCTCTTGCCTGAACTGGACGCGATTGTAGGTGTTGCTGAAAGGCATTTTTCGCTGCTGCTGCTTCTTTTTTAGCCAGAAAAATTTGAGTTAATTACACAATTTTATGTAAATTTCTCTTTCAGTTGTTGTTGCTGTTATTGTGCATTCTTTTTGTGCGGCCACGAATTAATTACTTATTTGCGTAGAGCGCAAACTATTTTGTAGGCAATTAAAATGCCTTTAGCTTCGGACAGGGTTTGGCTTGGTTTGCTAACTGCAGCCATTTGTCGATACAAAAGTGAAAGGCCAATTGCCAAATCTTCAAGATTGGCCAACGCCGAAGCACCACAAACCAAAGCAAACATCAAATGCTTATTATGCACATTTTTGATGCCGTGTGGCAATGGCCAAAGAGGCGACCAACCAGTTCGCTGTGCCAATTTACAACACATCTCTGTCCTCCGTCCGCTGTCGTCGTTCTTTGTCGATCGCCATTTAAATGCATATTCATTGCAGATTCAATCAAAATGATGTGTGCACGATCTCTCAGTTAAGCAGGCGCTTTACGATCTGCGATAAGCCATCGACTACAACTTGAGTCACTGCGATTTAGATTTAGAGATATTGCACAACGTATCGAATATAGACTATTGAAATAGAGTGAGAAAATTATTTTTCAACTCAGATTTCAGCTGTAAGACGAATCATACTGAGCAGAGAATGAAGTTGGCAGAGGTTTAGTGAGTTCATCTCAAATGGAAACTCAATAGATATATAAGAATTATGAGTATGAGGAGTGAAGAAAATTCGATAGATGTCAAGAATTATAAGCATGAGGAGCGAAGCTTTATTGGATTATTTTAGTACAATATATAAAACCAAAAAAGTTTATGACTTATCCTAAGCAAACATTTAAGAATACGACATAAACTTAAATTTAAATATTTACAGCCAACTTAAGAAAGGAAATATGTACTAAGCATTTATACATAAATAGATAAAGAAGTTACAGCTGCAATAAATAACTTTACATAATAGTTTCTTTATATAGCTTGAAAACTAGTAAGAATATTTCAAAGGGGCGCTACTGACTATATACAATTGGAAATTTTGTAGTAAATCTGTAGACCACCGAAAATTTGTCTTCTATTCTCGCTCCCTTTGCTGACATAAATATATATAAGTTTAATCAATTCTTAGAAGCGGTTGCCGTACTTAAAAAAAAAATATTCACACTTATAAGGCGCGGGTACCAGCTAGTATATATACGAAATTTAAAGTCTCTAGCTTCAATAGATTGAGTTCAAATAATTTTAGTTCACACGAACAGCAGAACGGATAGCAAGACGAACATTGAACAAACCTAATATACTCTTTTCGCTTCTTAAAGGAGTATAAAACAACATTAAATTCAATGCGAAACAGATCTCTTACATTTCCAGCTTGTTAGAATGTGCAAGCGTGAGAATAATATATTGAGAAAAGATACACAACTGAAGCACAATAAGAATGTCATAATCAAATATGCTAACGATAGCAAAAGCAATGAAGAAGCCTTAGAAATATGTAATCAGAATTGCATTAACTCTAAAATTAAAACTTAATAAATGTGAGAACAAGAATTAAGAAAAAATTTGGCCTATATAAGTTACACAAATACAAGCAAAAGCTATACAAATCGAACATTCAAGAATGAACCATTCATAAGAAGAGAAAAATTGGATCAGCTCATGTCAGCCTCCAGCTACCAAACACGATTCAGTTTAAGAAGTTTGTATTGACAGCACCAATAAATCAGTTAGCTTCAATTATTATTATGAAGCGGATTCTAATCTACGCTGACAGCAGTTAAAAAGCTCTATTCAGAGCAGCCAATTAGCAGGTCAAAAAGTGTTTTGGCTTTGGTTGGTACCAAAACACACACAAAATATGCTCATTTATAATGACCAAAAAAAGAAATCGGTTCTGAGACTGACATGTGCATCTGTAGATTACAAAACATGGCTTGAAGACAGCAGCTAACTGAGCAGAAAGAACCTTCAAATCTCGTCGAGTGACCAAAAATGCAGGCGCCCTAGAAAAGAGACCAAAAAAAGAAAAAATAGTAGAAATATAAAAACAACCAAGACTAGGCAAGTCAAGCGCCAAAGAAATAAACAAAAATCAAATACAGCACAGCGCAGTGCACTGCTAGGAGCGGGGCCTGTACAGGAAATACGAAAGGCAGCCGCAACAGCCGCTAACGAGGCCAGTCGCACAGTGTTTTTGGATACCATTGGCCGACGGAGTTGACGACTTTTTGGCCTGCAACTGAAGTTGGCGTACCTGAAGTTTTTGTGGCTCCGAGCCAAAGCATCTACTCATGGCCCATTGCGCAACAAGAGCGTTAAACGATTACTTTGAAGAATTTATGGCCGCGAGGCAATTAATTAAATGAGAAAACATTCCGCGTGGACTTCTGCTACTACGGCTGAGACATGAGAGCTGATAGTTAAGCGATTTCTGGGAGCGCATTACGATTCTGATTAACATAGAGCGCCTTACGGCTCAACAAGTGTACGCAAATCACTTTCACTCAAAAGCCACAAAAGCAAAACAGAAACAGAAAGAAACAAAGAAAAAAACCGAAAAGAAATTTCGATTTTGAGATTTCGCTTTCGTTTGACCGACTTAACATTTCTGTCCGTATCTGTCTATGAGGCTCATCTGGCGCGGCGTTAACTAAACAATTTTGATGCTGTTGTTGCTTTTATTGTTTTATATTGCCAACGTGTGATGTGAA
The DNA here is from genome assembly GCA_035045145.1 of Drosophila meridionalis. Taxonomy (NCBI): domain Eukaryota; kingdom Metazoa; phylum Arthropoda; class Insecta; order Diptera; family Drosophilidae; genus Drosophila; species Drosophila meridionalis. The sequence continues at coordinate 3,650,129 of JAWNPG010000031.1, forward strand.
ATCAATTATGACTTATTAACAAATTAGTCGAAGCTAAAGAGTCGTGTAACTGACAGTTATAACATTATGCCTCCACGCCCCGAATATGAAGTAAGAAAAACTGTTTCTTTCAAACAGGTTTTCACTTCTTCTCGGGCTTCGTTTTCTTCTTTATGTATGTACATGTTCCAATCTTCATAGCCGATCTTTATTCATTAGCATAATGCTCATTTGATATGACAGCTCTAATATGCAACGCTTTCGTAATAAACAAGAAACGAGAAAAATGAAACACCTCTTGGGGCTGGGCTTTACTTTCTTTGTTGTCCAAATAGATATTATGTTATTTATCGACTTTAGTTATTAGGTAAATGTTATAGGCTCACACACCTCACACATTAGAAAAAGAAAAGTGAGGTTATGAAAGTTACTCTTTTTCATTGCGGTACTTGGCGACCTAACCTAACTTTATTTGTTGACCTTCGTTAAGATTTGAAAAGCGAAACGGATTAATCGAGGTTACAATAAACTAAATATATAGATTGGAATGCTTTTTAACTATATAAAGAAAGAGTCTGATCAAACTTACCAGTTGTCAAGCCTTTAATATGTTCCACAATCTAAAATATCAAAATATGTGAATAAATAAATATTACATTTAAAGAAATAATTCAATTATTAATTCAATCTCACTTGTTTCTGACATACCCTTAGTAATACCTCATCATCAGAATTTAGCCATCTTTCATTACTATTAATTGTTTAAAAATATTTACAAAAGAAATTAAAAATAAATCAAAATTAACTTTTGCTTTTACTCACGCAGATCTATCAGCATTCTCTCACACTGCAAGTAAACAATAAATAATACAAATTAGAAATTAAAAAAAAAAAAACTTATAGAAGCAGATATGATTCCACAAACTCCAGACAAACGGCTAATTCGTTCGACCTCATGAAAATCCCAACTGCCAATCATTAAAACCAATTTCACTCGCACAGACAATCAAAAACGCAAAGATTAATTGTCTTTTGCGGTTCGAACATGGCCACCGTTTTGATTGATGCTGCGATCAAACGCTTCACCTCAAGAGACACCAACACTTCTCCAATTGTCACACAATTGACACCTTCAGCCAGTAGCAACAGCCCACTGCAGACCGCATTGCGACGCTAATGTGGGTCTCGTGTTGGCATGTGACAACCACAACAACTGGCAACACACATCTACACCTGTCCAGCCCAGGTGTAATATACTAGGCGCATGCGTAGCGCCCATTCATGACAGCGGCCTGGGCACGGTGTGGAGAAATGAAAGCCGCTTTGCATGTGCGAGCCGTGAAATTAACATGTTTGTAACGTGTTCCATGTGCCCCATGAAATATGACGCAAAATTATGGAACCCTTTCGGTTCACAGAGTTCATTGAGTCTGTGTACTCAGACAGAGTCCGGCATGATTACAGTGCCAATGCTTATGGGCACTTGATTGATGAGTGATTGATTGATGTTTTCACCAGCTGCGCAATTTGTCAAAAAAAATTTTAAAAAATAATAATGCGAGGGAAACTTTTATGTCGAAAGCCAAAGAAAATCTTAAAAAAGATATCTTTTGTGTGAACAAAAAATATCTGTTTCTTTTTCGCAGAAACGGATGCCCTGAAAGCCGTTGAACGCCAAGCCACAAGGTCTTGAACTCAATTCAAATAGATTAGTTTTCGGTTAAAAGATATGCCCTAATAGGGAATGCAATGTAATATGGAAAGACAGAGACTTACAGAAGTCTCTAGTAAGGAGCGCCAGCTTTACATTTCATATACATAATCATTATCATAAGAATAAGCTTTACTCAACTGTTCTCAGTTGAAGAGAAGAAGGACAAGGCGACAATCCGTAAAACCCATTGGCAATCCGACTCACTCAACAATTTTCGTTGGGCTTCAGATAATAATAAAAGGGGAAAGAGAAGCTGCAGTAGCTGCAGCAGCAGTTACTGCTTCTGCTGCTGCTGCATTGTGTGGCGCTGTTGCATAATCAGCTAACGCGAATGGTAGCTTTGACGGCGGCGCCGATGATGAGCTGCATCATTAGCGCCAACAACATAATTACGGACACTATGCGAAAAGAAAAAGCCATTGGGGGTAGCGTAGAAGGGAAAGAGAAGGAAACAGGGGAACAAGGGAGGGGTGGTATAAATAAAAAAAAAGAAAAAACAACTTTGAAAATCTTGCAGACGCATCCCAAATGTCGCAAGATAATGCAAAAGCCATAAGATTTATGGGCTCTGAGCAATAAAAATTATGCATGCTGCTAAGCATTTTATAAGTCTTTGTGCCACTCTTTATCCCTCAGCCTCAGCAACACCTGCAAACGGTCGCCACTCTCATCTTCTCTCGTTGAATAACTGTTTATCTTCGTTTGTTTTTTTATTTTTACTGCGTTTTGTTATGTCTCTCTTTGTGCCGCATCATTCCAGTTTATTCCAAGCCGACTGGAATGCGTGTGCGGTGCGTATGACAAGCATTTTAAGACTTACCTCAGACTGCTTAGGCTTTGTGAAAGATCCCAGGCGGCGCTGTACAATTGCAACAATTGAAAACAAAAGAAATGTTGGCTATTGCAACACAATGTTTGTTTTTTCCTTTTTTCAGCAGCAGCGCATCAATTGTGCGGAAGCAAATGGCGCCAATCAAATGTCTCAATTTGTAAACGGCGTCGCAATTTGATGACTTCTTCAAGATCTCTCTTTTGAATTTATCTGCAATCATAATTCCAACACACCTTTTAACATTATACACTTCCAGCTGATTATAATATTTTGATGAACGTACATTTGTTTTGAAATTACCTTTTTTAACATTTCACTAACAAAAACAATTACAGTTGGTGAAACGTTTCTTGTGAATGGCTCTTTTCATCTGCGCAATAGTTATCGATAACTCAATGCAACTCAAATTGGGTCAAGGCCAATAAGCACATCACCATGCAAACAAATATAATTGGAACATAATATCCAATACAATTCACAACACAAATTACAGTTACTCATGTTTTAATAATAGGAACTTCGTTATTTTGCACTCAATATTGACTTGCAAAAGAAGACAATTAAATCAAGCACAAACACACAATAGAAATGCAATTAGCCGACTCAGCCGCAGCGAAGAGCTTAGAAGAACGAGTATGAGCGCAACTCACGTTGCCTGCGTCCTCTTCTTGTTCGTCTTCTTTCGATTCCGAAACTAGTAATCACACAAAGTTCAATGCAATTGACAAAGAATATTAAACTTGATATTTTAATTTAAATCACTTTATTACTTATTATTTAATATATTTGTTAGATAAATACTCTAATAGAAATGCAATCAGTCGACACAGCCGTAGCCGCATCGAAGAGCCTAGAACAACTAGTATGAGAGAAACTTAAATTGACTGCGTCCTCTTCATGTTCTTCTTTCCATTTCGAAATTAGTAGTCCCTCAAAATAAAGAACATTGATCTAGTTTAAATTTGTATTAATATTATTAATTTAATAATCACTTAACTACTTGTCGTTCAATATACATACTTGTTAGACACAGAAAAAAATTAAGAATAAATCAAACAATATAAATTAAATCAGCCTACGTAGCCGCAACGAACAGCAGAGAGCAACTAATGAGCGCAACTTAAGATGAGTGAGTCTCGTGCTCTTCTTTCGATTTCGAAACTAGTTCTCACTGTTCAATGCAATAGACAAAAATTGCAATGAGTAAAATTTTACCAGTAGGCACTTAATAGGCACAAAACACTAACAACACATTAGCATACGCAGCCGCAGCCGCAGCGAATGCCATAGAAGAAACAATGAGCGCAACTTAAATTGAGTGCGCCTTCTTCGTGTTGCTCCTCTTTCGTATTCGAAACTCGTAGCTCACATGACGACAAGCGGACAACTTTAATTGTTCTGCCTTTCGCTTGCTCTCTTTCTGCTTACATTGGCATGCAAAAGAACGCAATAAATTTACTCGCTGTGACGTCACTTGCGCACTTTCGCTTTACCTTTGCTGTAATCCGGTTTAAGTAACATACATACATAATTGCGGGCAAGTTCATGGCTTTGACTAGTTTTTCTGCACTCACTTTTGCTCAACTGCTTTAAAGGACTACACGGTGGACGCACTGATTTTGTTGTTGCTATCAAATATGGAGCAGACATTGGCCAACAAACAAAACTGGTTCATATGAGCGATGTCGAGCAGGGGAACCAGCCCACTTTTGATCATTCAATGGATTATTTTGTGTTGCCAGTTTTCAATTTCGCTAACGATAAATCTGGTTTTTGCTTTCGGAATTAGTGTCAATAGCGAATTATGTAACAGCAAACAAAGCCAGTTATCTTAAGTGGTCATTCCCCCATTAAGTCAGATTGTCTCTGCTGCTGCTGCAGTTCATTTGATGCAAATATAATTTCATCAGCAACTCCTGGTTAAGATATTTAATTGGTTAAACTATTGTTTGGTCAAACTAATGAAACCATGCTCTCTTTTCTTGCAGCCGCCGCATCCGCATCCCTTTCACAATGCCCATCGCCGTCAGCTGAACCTGCAGCAGCAATACAATCAGCAGAACTTTGTACAAGCCGGCGTGGAGCTACCCATACCCCCACAGCAGCAGCATCGCCCGCAACATTTGCACCACCATCACCACCACCCACAGCAGCAGCAGCAGCCGCAGCACCACCAGCAGCAACATCGCTTCTCGCAGCAATACCCCCAGCAGCAACACCAGCAGCAGCCGCAGCAACAAGTGCAGCAAACGCCCCACATTAATCAGCAGTTCCAGCGCTCCACCCAAAACCAACTGCAAACTGCGCCCCAATATCCGCAAGCTCCACAGCAACAGCAGCAGCAACAGCAGCAACAGTTGCCCTCAACTGCCAGCAATCTTGACCTGCACCACCAGAACTTTTTGGACTTGCGCAACTATGCTAGCTCCCAGCAGCAACAGCAGCAGCAGCAGCTGCTGCCCCAGCGCCACAAGCAATTTCCCGATGCACGACTGCAATCGACAGCGTTCCCAGCGCAGACTTATCAGCAGCAGCAGACACTGCCACAGCAGCAGCAACAGCAGCAATTTGCTTACCAGCAGCCCCAACAGTTTGGCCAGCAGACCACACAGAAGCTACCCAGCCTGGCGCCCGTGCCCACCTTCCAAACGTTGCAGCAATCGCAGTTGAGCTATCAGCAGCAGCAGCCGCAGCAGCAACTGCTGCAGCAACCACAGCAATATCCATTGACGCCACAGCTGGGACTGCCCCTGCCGCAAATCTTTGGCAATCTACCGTCGACAGCTTTCCCAGCTCAGCCCTCGCGAGAGACATATCAGCAGCAGCAGCAGCAACAGTTGCAGCAGTTCCCCCCGCAGCAGCAACATCAGTTCATCAGCAACGGACCTCAGGCCCAGCCCGCGGATCAGGAGTACAAGCAGAAGCTGATACAGAAGCACGAGCAGTTCGTGGCCAAGCAGTACGAGAAGTCGCAGCACAAGGTGCGCCAGCAGCACGAGGAGTTCGTGGCCAAGCAGCACGCCATCAAGCAGCACGTCCTGCCCACCATCATTAGCCAGCACAACAACTATCCGCCGCAGCCTCAGTACGTGCAGGCGCCGCGTGGCCGACCCGTCGCCCATCCCACGGAGTACAATCAGTTCAACAGCGCGCTGCAGCAGTACTACAAGGAGCATCCCACAACGACGACCACAACCACTACAACCACCAGCACCACCACCACAGAGGCCAGCACCACGCCCAAGAAGAACATCTACTCGCAGGTCAAGGCGGAACTGGGCAAATACGGCGCCACGAAGCTGACTAGCAAGAAGCCAGTGAAGACCATTGCGCGGGAGGATCTGCTGAAGCAGCTGAAGGCGGCTCTGTCGGAGGCGCCGCAGCAGCCGCTGACCGGCAACAATACCTACGATGAGATGGACCTGGTGCTGCCCAATGGACAGCGCGTGCAGGTCATACGGACTACCGATCCCAATCTCGTGCAGGGACAACAGGCCTACTCGCAGGATCAGCTACAGGCGCTGCTGGCGCAGCAGGCGCTCGGCTCGGAGGCGAAACTCAGCCTCAGCGACGTGGCGCCCAGCAAGAGCAAGGATCTGGTGCTGCCCGGCGGCGGCAAGGTACAAATCCTGCGATCACCTGATCCCCAGGAGTCGGAGACGCTGCCGACGCAGTCGCTGCCCGGCGGAGTCGACCTGTCCAGCCTGGCTGCCTTGTACGGCGGCGGCGCCGGTGACATCCAAGGCGTGACTAATGGCGCCAACAGCATTGCCAGCTCAGCGGTCATCACCTCCGACTCAGACAGTCCGCCCACGCTGGAGGAGCTGGCCAAGCGTGGCCTCATCCCCGACGGCTACGAGATTGAGGGCCTGAGCTCGGACTCGGCCAAGACCACGCCGGCACCGCCCACCGCGCCGCCCAAGAAGAAGGCGACATACGTGTACCTGGAGGAGCAGGCCGACGGCAGCTTCAAGATCCAGGGCGTCAAGGCCAACGGCGAGAAGGAGACGAAGCAGACGGGAGCCGAGGTGGAGAGCATCCTGGAGCGCATTCGCAGCGGAGAGATCAAGCTGCCCCCGTCGGTCTATCGCCTGACGCTGCCCAACGACGAGGTGGTCGAGATTAAGAGCGGCAAGATTATACAGACCACCACCACCACCACGACCACCACCCGTGCACCACCCACCGCAACCACGGCCAGGATTGCCTACACCACGACTTCCACTACGCCAGCGCCGTTTGCCTCGCGGAACACGCCCAGCAACCACCGCCAGTACCATCCCTCGCGCACATCCACCACGACCCCTGCAGCGCCCAGCAGCACCACTAGCACGACCAGCACGCCCTACACAACCCGTTTCACGGGCCTCTACGAGAGCAGCAGCACAGCCAGCGCCGGCGCCGGCGCCGCAGCCGCCAGCCTGATCCGCACCACACCTGGACCCATCTACCACGCCTCTCCCGTCACTCAGTCGTCCTACCTGGGCGGCGTCTCCACCCACCTGCCGGTGGTAACGGAGCGTCTGTCGGACATCGCGCAAACGCCGCCCCAATACGCCGATGCCCTGGTGCAGGAGACGGAGAACACGGAGAAGGCCGCCTCCACGGGTGGCGCATCGGTGCTCTCGAATCCCAGCGAGGATCTGTTGCAGATACTCAAGAGCAACGGGCTGTTCGCCATGGCCAAGTATCTGCGCCAGAGTGGCCTGGACAGCATCCTCAACGAGACGGGACCCTACACGATCTTCGTACCCACGGACAAGGCCTTCAAGAACCTACTTGTCCAGCTGGGCGGACCCGAGCGCGCCGAGGAGAAGTTCCAATCGAACCCCAGACTTTTGAGCGGCGTAAGTGGTGGCCTTTCCTTTGGTGATGCAATCTCTGTTCGTGGACTTACATTGATTTCTCTTTGCAGCTGCTGTTGCATCACGTCATTCCCGGCGCCTTCGAGATCGCCACGTTGCAGGACGAGATGACCGGGGTGTCCCTGGCGGGCACGCAGCTGCGCGTCAATCAGTATAACATGCACGACCAGGAGTGGAACGATGTCACTGTAAGCCTTAGTGTGGATCATGAGTTTGGGAACACAATGAGTGGAGCATGGGGTAGACAAGAGAAGAGGTTGGAAGAGCGTCAGACGGAGGCATTGAGGGCTAAGAGTTAATAGTCGAAATGAGTTGCCGATATACAGGTTGATTGACTGATTGATTGATGAGCACATTCATGGAAGAGAAGACTATTTAAGTTTGCTTGTATTGGTTGGGTATGCGCGCGCTATGTATAATGAATTCATTGCAAGTTAGGCTTAGTGATTGACAGATAAAGTTGTAAGACCTCAGCGTCAACTTTTGATTACAATAACTATTGACTGACTGACTGATGTTATATAGAAAGAAAGGTAGAGAGACCTGACTGACTGATTGAGACCCAGAGAAGCGTACTGATGGGTGTGGCTGATTTACTGACTGATATATAAGCTGGCAGGCAGACTAACACAGACAAGCAGACTGATAGACTGGCTGATTGATTGACTGACTTATTTATATAGAGGCAGATCCAGGCAGACAAGCTGATTGATGACTAGATGATTGATTGATTGACTGACTATCGACTGAACTATTGGGAGAAACATAGGTAACTGATTGAGACACTGACAATTGAAGCTTATATATATATATAATTATATATATATATTATATATATAAAGAGATATGCCGACTAACCAACTGACTGATTGATATATAGTTAAGCTCACAGATAGGCTGGCTAAATGATTAATTGACTGATTTATGGAGAGACAAAGCCATAGATACTAGCTGACTGACTGAATCACAAACAAACTCAATGAATGATTGATTAATATAACTGTTCTCATGATTTATCCTCCTCCATTTCAGCTCACCACCATTAACGGAGCAATGGTTGTGCTGAACAAGAAGGACATTAAGATACCGCAGGGCGTGGCGCATGCCGTGGATCGTGTTATGTTCCCGCTGCCCGTGGGCGACCTGCTGCAGACACTGCAATCGGATCGCGAGGGTCGCTTCTCCAACTTCCTGAAAATACTGTACACCTCGGGCATGTCCGAGAAGCTGCAGGGCAAGGGTAGGAATTACTTGGATAATATGGGATAAAGTAATCGAAAATCTAACGAGATTCTTTTGCAGGTGTCAAGACATACACGGTCTTTGCGCCGGTGGACAAGAGCTTCAGCGAGCTGGACTCCGATACGCTGGAGAAGCTGTACACGGACAAGGAGGCAGCCGAGCAGTTCGCCATGAAACACATTGTGCCCGGAGCGCTGTTCTCGGCCGGCATGCGCTTCTACCAGGTGAAGGACTCGCTCTACACGGGCAAGACGGTCGTGCTGCAGAAGACCTCGGCCGGCAAGATCAAGGTGAACGACGCCCAGATGGTCACCTCCAACATACCAGCCACAAACGGCGTCATTCACGCCTTGGACGGCGTCCTGGCGTAGAGCAGTCCCACAGCCTCCGGGCATTGGGTTTACCGTTGCAGCTCAGCTTATTTAGTCCATTAAGTTTTTTTTGCGTAATTTTTGCTTTTGGTTGCGCCGACCAAACTTTGCGGGGGTTAAATTTGTTTCTAATTTAAATAAGCATCAGCAGCAAATTGTTAGTGAAATCTTGCCACAAATATCGCGAACTTCTACAGAATTGGTGCAACAACAACAACAACAATAAGGAAATCTTAAGCAGAAAACAAAAAGTTTTGGTGCTTCCATTGAAATATTTTCTGTAATTTCTTCTTTCGCTTTCATAAACAGTCATTAAAAATAGAAATAGTTTAATCTAAGTGAAAGAAAGAAATCGAACAAAAATTCTGTACAAAAGTTATTGTTTTGTTAGAGAATGCGAAGAAAACAAACACGGAAAGAAAATGGCTTAAAGTTAAGACAGTTTTTATAATCTAATATTTAATTTATTGTTTGGTCGTGAAATCCAATCTAAAATTATTTAACATTAAGAAATATAATTAAGGCGATGCAAAGCGTTATATGTTTTAAATGATAAATATATAAAAATAAATATTAAAATACAAAATAAATATATAAATGTGCACTTAATATTTAAATAAATTGAAGAAAAGCAGTTATACAGTTGTGGGAGTACTGTGTGCAGGGTTTGGTTGTTACTGTGCAAAACTTATGTATACAGTTTTGGTGTGACTGAACGAAACTCTGCTACACTCTGTGAGAGACAACTGTAAACGCCAGAGTAGTTTAAGAGCAACTGAAAAATGCTAAGACAATCAATTAAGGAAGGATGATCGTAGTTTAAGAGCAATTGATAAATGCTTAAGGCAGTATGGGGCGTCTATTAAGCTATAAATCAAGAATATCGTAGTTTAAGAACAGCTGACCAATGCTAAATACAGTTTTAATGATGCAAAGGAAGGATGATCATAGTTTAAGAGCTAGTTTAAGGGGCCCATCCACTTGCGAACATGTTCGCACGAACACGCGTAAGATAGAAACATTTCTATTCTTCGCGAACACGGTCGGCGAACAAAATGTTCGTGCGAACACCACCATCCACTTGCAAACATTCGACGAACACAACATGTTCGGCGAACATGTTCGCAAGTGGATGGGCCCCTTTAGCTACAAAGACAACCCCATATCATAGTTGGAGAGCAGCTGACACCTGCTTAAAATTTACCAGCACGCAAAGGCTAGCGTAGCTTAAGAGCAATTGAAATATGCTAAACAGTTAAGAAGCTACTGCTTCAAATCTGCATACACGCAGTCCACTATAGTTTGGGGGCAATAGAAAGATGCTAACAACAGTTAAATAGTTACTGTTTCAAGCTAGCTACGACTAGTCTGGAAAGCATTATACTTTGCGCAAACAATACAGGTTTGAGTCACTGCTAAATGGCACCGTTTGACGTTCACTGAAAGTGTTAATAGAAATATTCAATAAATAGCAACAGGTGTTTTTTTTTTAATATACATATAATTCTCATAAATTCTTTATTAAGTCGACTTTTAAAATGGTTTGGTTTTTGTTTTTGTTTGTTCTTTTTTTTTGCTTTCGGACTTTCTTTTTAATTAGTTTAGTTTACTTTACTATGCAAATACCAATCCATTATTATTATAATTAATAAATTTTCGTTATTTGCTTTTATTATAATTATCGTTCACTTTCTTTTTCTGAACTGAATTCCCTTCGTTTCGTATAATTACTATTCATTTATTTGCTGATTAAATACCTTCCCCTTCATTTCTTTCTTTTCTTTTGTATTTGATTTATATTATTAAATTCTATAATTTGCTTTGCATCTGGATCTTAATTTTTTGGGTTTTTATTTTAAATTTTGAGTTCACTTTTTTTTTGTTTTTGTTTATTTGTATTGTTATTTTTACATGCACATTTATAGTTGCAAAAAACATTAATGGCTATTTTGTATTTAAATATTTTATTCTCGTATTTCATATGCATATTAAAAAGTAAATTAATTAATTATGGAAAATAATCAAGAAGTCAACAGCAATTGTCAAATCAGAGTTTTGTCTCAAAAACTTAAATTCAAAACGTAAAAAACTAGATTCTAAAAAATTAATTTTAAATATATATAGTTTTTTTTTTATTTTTAGTTTTTTTTTAATACACATATACCAACGTCTATGCCATGCCTTTTGCCTTATATTTTTACACATATTTAATTTTTGTTTTTATTTTTAGCTTAGTTTTTTGTTTTGTTTTTTGTTTTCTTTTGTTCTTGTATTAATTTCTGAAAGTATCACCCTGTGTTTTCTCATAGTTTCCCATATATTTTAAATAATGTTTTTTTCTTTTTTCTTTTTTTTTGTCGTCTTTTGTTGCCTTAAAATGTGTTTTTGTTTTACTATCCCTCTCTCTCTCTCTCTCTCTCTCTCTCTTTCTCTCTCTCGCTCTTTGCTGATACGCCTTAAAATTTACAACAATACTTCAACTTAATTACATACAATAAAATATTTTATTTATATTTTTTTTTGTATTTTTTTAAATATTTATTTTTTTAACAAATCGCGCACTTCAAACTGGGCCGGAAATTTGCATCAAGAATTGATTTTATTTTTTAATAATTTCGCACTTTTCTAAAATCTCAACAAAAACTTTGTGTGTGTATGTGTGTGTGTGTTTTGGGCGTGGCTATTGTAGTTTTACTTTTAGTAGACACTGTAGTTAGTTAATTTGTTGCTGATTTCTTAGTTATTTTTTAATTCGTTTTGGTTTTAAGAGTTTAGATTGTTTTTTAGCTCAAGCACTCGAGAAATTAAATTGAAAGTATTTTTTGAAAATTTTTAAAATATATTTAAAAACTCTAAAAATATATTATTATTTTATTTATTTATTTTTTTTTTTTAAATTTTCTATTAAGTTAAAATTATTTGCGTGCTTTTTGAACTAGAAAACAATTAAACAATTAAATTTGCTGCATTGATAAATTGCAATATATACTGATTCGTATTTTGTTCGGTATTTGTGGTATTTTTCTCTGCTGTTGGGTATTTTTGTTTTGTTTTGCTTTGCTTGGTTTACCGTTAATTCTATTTTGTAATATGCTGTACGTAGTTTGGAGGAAAAAACACTTAAAATGTTTGTTAAAAACGAACTTTTTGACTATTTTTTGTTTTGTTTTTGTTTTTTGTTTTTTTTTTTTTTGTGTTTTTTCTTCTTGTTTATTTGCTTTGTTATATGTTTTTTGCATCTATGCTTTGACTATTTGTTTTTGTTTTTGCTTGCTAATTTGCTTAGTTGCTGTGTGTTGTTGTTGTTGCTGTGTAATTCAATTAAGATTTAAATTTATATAGGAACAATCCAAACGCGCGCTACGCGTCGCTTGGATCTGGAAAGTGACCCACACCAAGGCTAACGCCATCCACCACCGACCACCCGCACCACCCCAACCACCACCAGCATCGATAGCAACGTGAGCGGCGCTTACCATGCTGGCTGCCACGCCTACTGCTGCTGCACGAGCAGCTGCTCGACCTGGTCGGCGGTGCGCAGCAGGAAGGCGGCGCTCTCCCTGTACGCGGAGATCACCTGGCGAGCGGCGGTCACCTCGTTGGGGCTCAGCTTATGTGGGAGGATGGGCGCCACACGTGAGCAATTGGCGTCCCCGGATGCAGCGAGCAACTGTTGCTGCTGCTGCTGTTGCTGCTGTTGTTGCTGCTGCTGCTGCTGTTGCTGCTGTTGCTGCTGCTGTTGTTGCTGCTGCTGCTGCTGTTGTTGCTGTTGTTGCTGCTGCAACTGTTGCAGCTGCTGTGTGGCTGTGACCAGCGCATTGTTGTTGCTGGCATTGCTCAGCGTTGCCAGATTGGCGGCACTCAGCTGGGCGCTGACTGTGTTGCTGTTGATGTTGATGTTGTTGTTGTTGCTGTTGCTGCTCAGGCTGCTGGCCAGGCCGCTGCCAGCGCCCAGCGTCGTTGGCTTCATGGAGAGATCGGTGGGCGTGACTGCAAGAGGAAAAGAGAGAAGAGAAGAGATCTGTTAGTATTTTATTTTGTTAAAGGGAATGCGATTTAGTATTTTATTATTTTTGTTTGTATTAGAATGCGATGGGCCTAAAGTTGGGTCTGTCATTAGGTTAAACTTTATGTTGAAGGAGAGTTTAGAATTATGTGAATATTTCTTGGAATCGTGTGTATAAAGTAAACTTTATTATTGCTAAAATTTGTATTTATTCATTTTTTTTTTAAATATTCCAAATAATATTGTTAATAAATATTATCTGTGAAAGTGAATTTGTCTATTAAAATTATTATTTATATATTTTTGAAAATATTACAGATGTATTGATGTATATATTTCTTGGACTTATTTAAAAAAATTAAACAAAAAACATTTTCTTTTAAATAAAAAAAATGGTATAATATTTAGAAATATTAATTTAAGGATTGAACTTAGTCTCATTTTGAATTAAATATTTTAATATTTTAATTTTTAAATTTTTTAATATTTTAATTTTTCAATTTTTTTAATATTAATATTTTAATATTTGTATTATTTTAATAATTGAATAATTTAATAATTGAATATTTGAAAAATTTAATATTTGAATAATTGAATATTTAATCCTTTAATATTTTTATATTTTAATATTTTAATATATTAATATATGAATATTTGAATATTTGAATATTTTAATTAAAATATTAAAAAATTATTTTAATATTTTAATACTACTTAATTAAATAAAATATTTAATATTACTATGAAGCTTCGAGATAACAGCTTAAATTAGCTTTCAAGAGTTTTTAGAGGTCTAACAATAGACTTTGAATAATTTCCTTTATTTTCCAATTTTTTGTATCAGCAAAAACTGAAATTTCTTTTACTCTTTTCTTTCTCTCTCTCCATTTCCAGCTCATTTATAATAATATTAATTAATGAACCTCAAGCTCGGCTCATTTAGTCAAGAGGAGCAATCGTTTAAGCGCAGCGCTCGTAGATGTTTACTTACCATTACCCAGGCCGGCGACGCCCGGAAAGTAGCCTGGATAGCTGGGCGCACGGCCGGCTGCCACGGCCGCGGCCGCTGCAGCTGCCACAAAAGGCGAGGCCGCCGAGGGCGAGCTGAAGTCCGTGGTATAGGGGCTGCTGGAGGGCAGGCCGGCGCCGTTGGATGCCCCGGCGCCGCCGTTGGCGAGCGCCAGGCCCGTCACGCTGGCGCCACCTACGCTCGCATTCGAGCTCAGCGCCAGCGGAGAGCTGCGCGCCGAGCTCATGCCACCTGTACCGCCGCCAGCGGCACCGCTGGTACTGTTGCCGCCTGCACTGCCGGCGCCCGCAATATTCGCTGCCCCACCGAACGCGCCGTCCGCGTGCTCTGAGTTGGGCGTGGAGCGCGCAAAGCCGACGGCGCTCACAAAAGGTAGCGCTGCGGCGGCCACGCTGCTCAGCCCAGCCGCATCGGCTGCAGTGCAGGTGACCGTCGCCGCATTGCTTGCGGATGTGGTGCTGGTACCGGCCACCGCTGCGGCAGCCGCTGCGGCAGCCACAACGCTGCCCGGCGCCGGCACAGCGTGGGTGATGGGCTCCAGGCCAATGCGCATTCGCTTCGCGTTCATCGATTCGTTCTCACAGGCGATAGCCAGGATTTGCTCCGCCTGCACGGAGGTCAGGTGAGCGGGCGTCGGTCGAGTCTGTAAAAAGAGAAACAGATAATGTGTACTATGATTCTATATTTATTATATTTAACAAGTAAGAAAACTTTAGTCGGAGGTGCCCGACTAGGAGATCCCCTGAGCCCCGTCCGATTTGCATTGTTTAATACGCTTTGCTATAACATTAAATTTTGCAAATTAAATTATAATTTTGAAATTTTATTCAACTAGAATGTATGTAAATCAAAAATAAATTAATAATTAAATAAATAAACAAATTTAAAAAAAAATAGAAAAGAAATACAAACATCACCGCACCTGGACTCGAGCCTGCATCTATTTACTACATATGTATCGTTAAAGCATATCATCTCAACCAGCACAACCATATCATGATTATAAATTTAAAAAAAATTAAAACAGTCGCGCTGTTGACAACTAGGTTTCGAACTCGGTACCTCTTGTTTACGCGCTTTGCGTCTACCCACTGCGCCACACCAGTAATGCGTTGCTTGTTGGCAAAACGCAAACTACTACAACAAAGGCGATATGTGACAAATACAAAACTACAGACGCGGCTGAAAATGCAAACAGAATTCAAACACAGATTTGGTTGAAGAATATGCTAGAATGAATGGCCTTGAATGTATTTGTGCACATGCATAGTAGACGCACTTGCACGCTTCAATGTATGTGTATGTGTAAATGTTTTTTGCTGCGCGTCGCTGCTTGTCACGTGCGTGTGATAAACGTTTTGTTTAATAAAGCGGGACTGACTTAACGGAATTTGATGAAACTTTCAGCATATAATTCTATTAAATTTTTTACATTTTATAAAAATGCTAATTTATTCACAGACTCTCAATGGGTGTTTTGATGGTAGGGGGGGGGGGGGGGATATCGTTTTTTGGTAACGTTTTTTGGTAACAAACTTGACCTGCGCGTGCTATCCACGGACCCAACAAAAAAAATTCAAGTCTCTAGCTTGTCTAGATGCTTCAAGCGTTCAAACATACGGACAGACGGACGAACGGACGGACGGACAGACAGACAGACGGACAGGGCTAAATCGACTCAGCTCGTCGCCCTGATCAAGAATATATATACTTTGTGGGGTCTCACACGCCTCCTTCTGCCTGTTACATACATTTAACAAAACCATTATACCCTGATTTCCCATTTTCAATGGTCTCAGGGTATAAAAATATATATGTTATTATAAAAATAAATTTATATTATTTTGAATTTTTAAATTATATTATGATTACTTTTCTATTTATTGGTATTTATTATGCTTACATTTATGTTGACTATCATACGATAAATATATATTTTAGTTTTTTATTCTAAAAATAAATTTAATATAATAAATATGAATTATAATTATCAATAATAGGAAATATAAAATTATACATAATTATTTTTATTAGTATTTTTAAACTATTTTTATTATTACTTTTGTTTTCTATGATCCATATTTATTATATTTATAATTATATTTATTATATAATAAAAATTCTAAAATTCTAAATAATTATATTTATTATTATTTTAAATTTTACTTTTAACTACATATATTCATCTGGATACTCAAGATTTATTGAATATGATAAGAGTTAAATAAATAAATAAATAAAAAAAAATATATAAATAAATAAACAAATAAATAAATACATAAATAAATACATAAATAAATAAATAAATGAATAAATAAATAAATAAATAAATAAATAAAAAAATGTATAAATAAAATCAAATAAACTTTGTATTAATATATAAGAAGAAAAGGTTTAGTAATTAATAGGTATACATTAATTTTATGATTTTGAATTTTAAAAAATATATTAAACCAGGAGAGAAATCAGTACAATAATATAAATAGTTAAGAGTTTAAGTTCTATACAAAAGATAACTTATTATTAATTGCTATGTCTAATATCCAGTTAATGATCCATCAGAAATCTATAGTTTTAGCTATATATCATTAACCTATAGTTCCACTTATTATACTCTTTCCCTCCACTTACCGTATTCTCCCAGCCGTCCCGTGTCTTCTTGTTGCGGCGACAGGACTTGAGATAGGTGCGAATGCGTTTGCGGGAACGATCACTGAACTCGGGAAACTGTCGAGCGCACGAATCGATGATGGCTTGGATCTTTTCCTTTGGCTGCTTCGAGATGGGTATGATGCGATCCAGATTCTCGTCCACGAACAAACGCACGAACATCTGCAAGGCAAGTGGAGAGCGGCATGAGTGTGATTTACGAAATTCGAGTGGTTCGAAGGCCAGTTCTATTGGCAACATTGGCAACGTTCGCTTTACATTCAACAAATGAGAGAGAGAGACGAGACGCGCTCTCTCTCCCTCTCGCCTCGCCCTCTCTCTTACTCTCGCACATTACTCACATTGAAGGCCTTGAGGCGCTCGGGATCGTGTGGGGTGGCCAGCTTCTCGTCCAGCTTGTCATCGGAGTCGTCCTCGGAAACCTCATCCTCCTCCTTCTGGCCCGACGAGTTGGTCTCGTCCTGCGCCTCCATGGGCGACGGCGCATCCTGCCTGGGCACCGGCGACAGGGAGCTGTCCATTTTGCTGTTGGCCGCCGCAACCGCTGCCGCATTTTGGGCCAAGGCATTCTGATACTGCGCCCAAAGGCCGCCCACAACGCTGAGGTCGGGTCCCTCGGTGCCGTTGCGCACGGCCGTCGAGTTCTGGTAGTTCCAGGCGAGCAGCATTAGTTTCAGTTTGTCCGCATCTTTCATGAGGCCCGCGTAGGCCTCCGACTCGTTGGTTATGCCACCTCCGCCACCACCGCCGCCGCCGCCCAGGCTGCTGGCAATATCCAGCAGTCCGGTGCCGGCACCACCAGCACCACTTCCAACGCCAACGCCGCCGCCGCCGCCTCCTCCTCCTCCTCCTACACCAACCAGGCTGTTGGTGTCGGTGCTTGTGGCCGGTGTTGCTGGTATGGTTTCCTATAGAATAAGAGCAGAAGTTGGGTTCTGGTTAAGGAATGTCGGATTGAGCACAAGTTCAATTTTGGAGAACTTTCAATGACCGCACAGCAAAGTTTTTTGGGACAGCGTTCGATATACCGAAATCCCAATGATTAGTCGAGGTTGCTTCTCGACAGACCCCAAAGCTCGTTAGACCATTCAAAAGTATGCGCAAAAAGCGTCAAAGAAGCGGCGCTCCCCTGCGTTCGCCCTCCCCTTTGCCACGCCCCCCACACTTGCAGTAAAGTTTTTCTTGCCCAAGATGAAAGTCGAGTCGGGGTTCCTTTTTTTATCCGACGGATTGATGTTTTCTTCTCATTTTTTTCCCCTTTTTTGCTTGCCTTTTATGCTGCGCTGCAAATTAGTTGCCAGGATTTGAGAGAGGGTTAGGAACAGTGGGGATTCAAACGGCAAGTTTTTGGGGTACGCGCGGAGTCCCTGTTATTTGTGGCCAACATTGCTCTAATGAAACATTTCGTTCGACTCCAAGACGTTGGCAACGTCTCAGCTCATTCCTTGCCTTCCTATCCCTCTCCCTCCCTCTGCTACTCTCTCTCTCTTTCTTTCTTAATGTGCCTTCGGTTGTGGTTGCAGGACAGCGGTTGCCCGCATGTTCGTTGCTCGACTGCTTCGCAGGGGGTTCAGCTGCCCACACGAATGAAGTTGAAGCATTGCAAGGGCAAAAAAAAAAGAAGAAGGTTTTAGAGACGCGTGCAGCAGGCAGTCCAAATGAAAATGAAGTTTGAACATAGCGCCTAATTAACATTCAGTTGGAGCAACGCATCCCAGCGAAGGCAAAGAGTCTGATTATGCTAAGACTAAAAGGTGTGTATACAAGGTCTTTTTTTTTTTTTTGTCTATTCGCTGAAAGCTATTTGGTTGAGGTCTAAGGCATGGAAGGTTCTGTTAGAAATCTACTAAGGTTCAACTCAAGGAATTTTATTCAAAGGAAACCTACTTAAAAAATCAAAACAGAGTCCTTAGTTTGAATCAGTCTTAGGAATGTTATTATAAATAAGTAGAATATTATTATTATTATTATTATTATTATTATTATTTATATTTTAATTTTATTTTTATTTTTACTATTATTTTTATTATTATTTTTTTTTAATTATTTTTTTTTATTATTATTATTATTATTATTATTATTATTATTATTATTATTATTATTATTATTAATATTATTAATATTATTAATGGGAAATCAGGGTATAATGGTTTTGTTAAATGTATGTAACAGGCAGAAGGAGGCGTGTGAGACCCCACAAAGTATATATATTCTTGATCAGGGCGACGAGCTGAGTCGATTTAGCCCTGTCCGTCTGTCTGTCCGTCCGTCTGTCCGTCTGTCCGTATGTTTGAACGCGTCGATTGAAGCATCTAGACAAGCTAGAGACTTGAATTTTTTTGTTGAGTCCGTGGATAGCACGCGCAGGTCAAGTTTATTTCGTATGAACGATAACTATTTTTGTTGTAATGTTATCGATTTTAATGCCTATCGAAAATATGTTTTTAAGGCGTAGTTTGTGTATCGTTTGAGCTAGAGACTTCAAATTTGCTGTGTAATTGCGTTGAATGAATACCGATATTACGTAATCATTAGATTTTTAATGCCACGCCCCATTCGCCCCCAATAGCCCCTATTTGTGAAAGCCGCAAATTAAATACTAGAGACTTGTGCTTTGGCAAATACAAATATATGAATGCCATTAATAAGTTGTGAATGTTTGATGAAGTTAGTCCATCGCTAAGAAAAGTTATTAAACAATTAAGTTCCCTTAGTAATGCCCACATTGTAGTCCAAGCGCAGTCGCTGCGTCAACTGCGCAGTTGGCAGAGCGCGCGCGTATGCCTGCGTGCATATGTGTGTGTATGTGTTGTTTGTATGTATGCATAACAAAAGCGTAGAATGATTTGATATTTGGCTCTTCACAGGGCTCAGGGTATCCCCTAGCCGAGCAGTCTCGACTAGAGTCCTCTTTCTTGTTTTTAAATATATTTTTTAGGAGCACCACAGTTTCTAATTGCTCTATTATATCCCTAGAATCTCATTAGCGTAAATTTGCTTTAGTATTGGTGTCTTCTCCGTTTCCGGTTTTCCATTCTCGTTCTTTGGCTGAGCCAGCTGCGGATATGTTTGACGTTTTAAAATACAATCTGTTCCAAATTAAACCCGATTACGTGAATAAGCTCTTCTATCGAAGAACCCAAGTAGCAATATATTCTGGACCTAGTTTGAACTGGACTGAAGCCTTTTTATAGGATAGTTCGAAAAGCCAGATTGAAGTATTTTTTTAAAGAAAGCTTATACTGATCTATATAAGCAGTAACACTAATCTGAACTGCTGACGAAAGTTTCTATTAGGTCTAAGCCATTTAATTTTCAGCAAGAAATCAGCTAAGTCACTTAAATACATCAATTGAGATAGATTTTATTTTCAAGAAATTCCTTACGTAACTCTTAACTAGAGTTCATTTACACCACAATGCTTTCATAAGAATCTACTCCAACATATAATAGTATTAACTTTTCCTTATAGGTAACCAAAGACTTCCTTCCGCCAATAAAAAAACAACTGTTACCTAATAAAGAGTGATGCAACTTACTTAAAGCAACAACTCCCAAGTCAATTTTGTAATCAAACCAAGAGGAAACCAAATGGCAATTTGGATCTTGTCCACTGTCAAACGAAAATAGCCAACAGAGGAGTCGAAGATGCGCAACATGAGAGGCCTTGGACTGCAAGGGAGCGTATGCTAGGACTGTATGAAGGGAATGGGTTTGGCCCTTTTTTTTTGTGGGAGTTTAGGTTAAGCTACGTATTCAATGCTAGCTGGCAATTTCTTTTAGTTCAAGTTACCCTTTGCTTGAGGCATTGAAGAAACGACCACATGAATAAGAAGAAAACGTACAAATTTTCCATTAATTAAAACGGTACAAGAAAAGCAACTGGGGAGTTAAAATGGGATTGCCGATGGAGGAGGGGTTGGGATTGGGGTTGGGGTTGGGGCTGGACAAAGTCAATGGACGAGAGAGCTGGCTGGACAGCCGTGAGAGGACTGGGGTTAAATCTAGCAAAAGGAACCAAACGACTGACATTTTTGTGAAGTTGAACAACTCCGCCGGGAGTCTTCACAGGCGCACAGCTTGGACGCAGTCAATATATATATATATACATATACAAATATATATATATATATATCTATATATATATATATATATATATATAGAGAGAGAGAGAGAGAGTGAGAGAGCTTCTGTGCCTGGGCCATGTACAAGTTTTTGGCTTAGGAGTTTCGGCTCAACTTTGGAGGCTGGCATTGACTTAAGCTGCTGAGCTCCTCCTAGGGCAACCTTGACTTTGACAGGCAAGGAAGAGGGGTGGGGGGAGCGGTAGGCCAAGCAATTTGTTGTATGCTGTCAGCCCACTAGGCGTATGAGTAACACCTGCAAGCCTTACACACACACACACACACACAGAGTTAGACATAAATCCGAGCATTTATTTCGCATAGAGTTCAGAGCGTCGCAACTGAGTTGCTTTTGAAGTTTTTGCTAGACAAATTGTAAACCTTTTACAGTAACTTCCCCACACACACACATGCGAGCGTAGCTGCTTGTCATGCCTAATAAGTGAAATATGCGGGCACTGCGGCATCTTGCAAGAAAATCCAAAGACTTGAATTGGAAACGTTCGCTGCGAAATACAAGTTCGAATCTCTAGCTAGGCTGGCAAGAAAAGATGAAACGATGTTTGGGGGTAAAAGGTTTCAATTTTGGGGCGTAGATATTTGTTATTGTTGTCTGCGGCGCCTAAAAGCAGGCAACAGACTCCAACTACAACTACAATGCTGAAAAAGCCTCTAAGCACACGCATAATGAATTATACAGAGCGAGAGAGAGCGAGAGAGAGAGAGATGGAGCAACTGCCAACTGCCGATGACATATTTGTGCAGACTCAGAGACGCAGCGCCTAAAAGGCAGCTAAGAAAATTTGCGTTTAACTCATAAGTGCGTGAAAGGGTTGGCAACCCCTAGCCCAAAACGAACCAGCCAGCCCCCATTCCCCATTCCCCAACTACCCTAAACTGAAGCTGCCTCTGTGCGCTGTCAAGAAAATTGTAGTTTAAATGAAATGGAAGTTGCTTTTATCAACGACGCCGGCAGCAGCCAGCCAAGGGTGGGCGGGCCGCTGCCAGGGGCTGGGGTTAGTTTGTGTGCATGTGTGAGCTTTCTTAGAAGTTGTCTGCCTGCCTGAGAGTCTGTGTGTGTGTACGTGTGTGTGTGGGCTGTCGTATATAAATTAAAATGCCTAAACATATGCATTAGTTTTTGTCTCAAGCTCAAGCTACGTATTGCCATCTCAGTCTTGGGGAGCTGCAAAGTTTTTGTGGTTACGGTATTGGCAGGGGGCTGCCTGGCTGGTTGGCTGGGTGGGGTTTTTTGGGGGGTTGACTGCTTTTGAGAGCAGCCCAAAGGGGGTGGGAGCGTCTGAGAGGCGGAGGAGAATTGCGGTGCAGCCCTGATGTCTGTCAGAGTCGGTCTAGCTCTTCAGTTCTATGTATGTGTGCGTGTGTATGTGAGTATATGTGTGTGTGTTTGTGTGTGTGAGTGTGTCTGTGGGCTGGCAACTTAGTCTAATGAGAATTCGAAAACTTAACTACGCAATCGTGCTGAAGAAATTAAAAGAAATTGCTCAAGACAATATCAAATGATAGATATATACATATACATACACATATAAATATATATACTCATATATATACGACTCTAAATATGCGCATAGAGCGTGTGTACAGTTTCAGCTCAAATTGAGAATGCAATCAAATAAATATTTACTCGAGTTGTTTTAAGAGCGACCAAGAAGCAAAAAGTATTTGACTTATATTTTGCACTTCCATCGTCAATTTATTGGGCCATGGTCAATTGTGGGGGGTATTTGAGTGTTAAATGAAATGCTAGAAGCAGTAGGGAAAGACTATGACTAGCATTTTCTATGGCAAATTGAGTGCGTTTTGCAGTGTCGTAAATTTTTGGCTAAATTAGCATGAAATCAAAGGTTTTGGAAATGCCTCTATTAAAGCTCTCTATGGATAGTTTCCTGGTTTTAATGAAAAAGAAAATTTAGAATTGCATTAGCTATTCGAAGTTTAAGAATTTAATTTATTTTTTAAAATTTACATTTACATCTTCAATAAGTTCTCTTTTTCTCCTGTTTAAATAAATCTTTTTCTCATATCTTTGGGAACTCTATTCTTATCCATTTTATTTTTTGGTAGGGAAAATTTAGAATTGCATCAGCTAATTCGAATCTCAAGATTTTAAGCTCTAAAAATTTTAGAAACCTAATTTTCTCTCAATCTCCATATACATTTCTCCCTTTCCTCTTTTGCACTTGCTTAAATCTATTGTTTTCTCATATCTCTGGAAACTCTATTTTTCTTCTTTTCTTTTTTTTTCTTTTTTTGTGGGAAAATTAGGTAGTTCGAATCTCAACATTTAAAATTTACAAAATTTTTTGATTTCCATTTACTTCTTCAATTAGTTTCCTTTTGCGACTGCATTAGTCAATGATTTTCTCATATCTCTGAGAACTCTATTCTCATCAGCCTAGTTCACAGTTCTTAACTCACTCAACTGTTTCTTAGTCCTTCTGCCGTCTTCGTTTTAGCATTCTCTGTTAATCTTATATTTTTTATTCTTCCTAACATTATGCCAAAATTCATTTGAGGAACGGATAGTATTGGATTAGATGCTTATCTTAGCAGCATTTCAATTTGAATCATAACTTTGCCAATTCCATATCCATATCCACAGCTCTGCTGCTCATCTGCTTTCTTAACTCTCTTGAGCTTCCGTTACAATAAACCTAGTCCATAATTGCCAACTCTTGTCTCTGTCTCTTAATCTTTCTTTCCAGCCTTACTTCATATCTAACTAACATTTCTTCATTCCATGTGCATCTTTTGTGTTTGCCATTATGCTAAATTCCATTTATCTCTCACCCCACACACACACTCCTTCTGCTTAGACAAAGGTAGTTTAAGCAAAAAGCCAACTATTTTCATACAGCCAGCTCAATCAAATATCATTTTTGGGCACTGCTTCCAGGGCATCAATATGCACATAAATATTTACCCAACAGCATATCCATATGCATGTTTTCCATTTCAGTTTGCACTGTGCAGCACTGCGTCATTCGAATGCAGCTGCAGTCTCTAAGTGCATTATATGCATGTACTACATATATATAACTATAATATATATTGTATATGCTAACATATATGTACATATATATATTTATATGTATAGTAAAACACGTAGCCCCATTTACAATTGCCTCCAACTGGGATGTGAACACCAAAACGCGAGCCTCGGTCAAAGCAATTACAAAAAAAATTTACTCTCAGGCGTTGTCCGCGGATGGGCAAAACATTTTTATACGGGACCAGTCAAAAACAACAGTAAAAAAATTGAAATAAACAAAATAGATTTTAATATATATATTTGAATATACATATATATACTATATACACACACACACATATATATATATATATATACCTATATACAGTCGCTGTGCAATGTCAAATTAGTTGGCAGTCATGTTAACAGCCATTAGTAAAGCGCAAGAGTTAAGAGTGGTGAGAGCGAGGGAGAAAGTCGCATGCATCGAGTGGGATTTAGAGGGTCAATGGTTCAGCGAAAAAAATATGCATAGCTAGACAGTTACAAAGGGCCGATGAAAGCGTTGAAAATATGCGAATTTATAAATGATATATTTACAGAGATATAAACGGCAAAGGTAAATAAAAAGTGGCAAGAGAATATCGATAGGGAGAGTGGGAGAATGGAAATTTAAAGAAAAACTAGAATTAAACATAAACCAAACCGCAATACTGTTCTAGAGGATGCCTCAAACGAAGGACACTCAATTGAGGAAACATTAAAACAAACTAATTTCGGGGCATAAGAAAAACTTCTATGAAATGACAATCGATAATTATAACGATTGTTCTTATTTATTATCTTTTCTATAATATATATATAATTACTTTAATACAAAGGTCGATTTTCTTATCCGGTTCAGGTATTTATTTGAAATCTTGAACGATATCTTAATCATAATTATTATTTTGTTGTTATGAGATTTTAAAAAGTTGCTGCAACCTGAACCACATCAAATCTTTACAATAGGCTGATACTGAACTACGTATTGTCGCTATTTTATTGATTTATTATATATTTAAAATTTGAATACAGTTCTATTTACATAAAAGTATAACTTCTACAGTTTTGCTTAACATACTTAACTATTTAATACTTACCAACAGCCAGAAGAGGAGAGAGAGAAGAAGCACCGCGCTGCGCTGGACAGTCGTCCGACTGACCACCAGAAAATGAAGAATGCGACTAAAGTTGCGCTGCAGCAGGCTTGCCTTTATACAGCGACAGCTCCACTCAAGTCAAGCTCAACTCTTGAGCCTCACCTTATGATCGAGTGTGAAGACTGAGTTAGAGAGAGGCTTAACAGTTGAGCTCGACCTTGAGCGGTAGTCTCGCTGCCCTATATAAAGGCAAGCCTGCTGTAGCGCGACGCTTCTCCCCTTCTTCTGTCTGTTGGTAAGTATTAAAATTGTTAAGTATGTTAAGCGAAAATGTAAAAGTTATACTTTTAAAGTTTATTTAATGTAAATATAATATATTTTAAATTTAAATATTATTAATTATCATAACGATCATTAAGATAACGATCATTTAGCATATGCAAAGCAAGCCTTCATATGTAACAAGTAAGAGTGCTCTAGTCGAGACTGCTCGACTCGGAGATACCCTGAGCCCTGTGAAGAGCCAAATATCATATCATTCTACGCTCTTTTTAAGCATGCATAAAAACAACATATACACACGCATACATAGATATATACGCATGCATAGGCACGCGCTCTGCCAACTGCGCAGTTGACGCAGCGATTTAATTGCTTAATAACTTTCCTTAGCGATGGATTAACTGCATAAAACTTTCACAAATTATTAGTGGCATTTATATGTGTGTATTTACCAAAGCACAAGTCTCTAGTATTTGATTTGCGCTTTTTACAAATAGGGGAATATTGGGGGCGAATGGGGTTCACAGGGTTCAGGGCATCTCCTAGTCGAGCGGTCTCGACTAGAGCACTCTGACTTGTTTATGGCTAAATTTAGAGATCTGTGATCTATTATATAAAACTGAGAAGTGTAAAGTGATCTGGGACGTGAAATACAGAAATATATATGTTTAATTCATATTATACAGTCACTAAAACACTTAATAGCCCTTTAATTCAAAATAATAAAAACGACACAAGCTAACCTTACAATTGTCTCTACATAGAAGCACTATATAATTTGTTACCTTGAAATTATGCTAACCAGTTAACAACTTCCTTGACAAAACGGACATTTACCACAGCCTCACTCTCCCGTCCTCGCCACGTCCACTCAAATTAGCGAGTGAACTTTGCATGTGGTCGCAAGCAACAGAAAAAAAAATAAAATTATAGCAACAGAAAGTAAAGGAACTCGACACATAAAAATGCAATCCAATCCCAGTCGAAAGCCCATAAACCTAAACCTCCATCGCTGTCTGGCCCGACCACATCATAAACTAATCAGCCAGACAAGGTGCGGTACACTCGAAAGCAAAGGCTAAACGCGCTGCAGGCGTTGCCTAGTTGGACCCAAACATGAGTGGAGCAACAGAAAAAACTTTTGCATTCTTTATTGGGGGAGCAGAACAAATAATATTCGTGTGCCAGCATAAAAAGAGGAAAGAAAGAGAGAATGAGAGTAGAAGAGAAAGAAAGAGAGAGAGCTCCAACTCCCTCACCTATTGTTGTCGTGTGATTGAGTGGCATATAGCGTTAGTTACAGTGCCGCCCAAAAGTATGCGACTATGAAACAATTACACGCCCGACTTAAGCTTGCTGCTCACGTGCTGTTTTGGCAAATAAGAGAAAAAATGTATTGAAAATATATACATTAGCGAGTGGGTTGGGTGGGTTCTGGATGGGTGGCTTGGCCTTTTATATAAATATTTGCAGTTTTTTATATATTTTTTCTGGGGGTCCGACGGGCTGCGTGTGGAGAATTCGCCTGCATAAACTGTAGCCTATGGGCCGGCGTTTGGGTCAAAAATGGTAAACCAAAACATCATCAATGCTATCAAATGCAAAGTGAAACGCGGCGCAGGATGCATAGGGACTGCATGGGAGGGGAGAGGGGCTAGGCACCATCTGGAATGGGGCACGGTGTAGAGGGGCCTAGTTGCGCACGCTAAACCGTCGATTTTATGCTGCACATTTCGGGTTTTTAGCGACTACTCTATGTGAGAGCAGCTAAACTACTTTAGCTTGTTTGTATTTAAAATAAATCAAGAAGCAATTAAATATAAAATATTGACTAAAATGGTTAACTAAACCATTATAATATTCATTGATAATTAAATAATATTATTTTTTTCTTTTAAGTTTATGAATTTTTTACTTTAACTATTTGGTTTTAAATAAATGTTAATTAAATTTTTTAATATTTATTTAAAATTGTATAGAAGATTTCTTAATTTTTAATAACTATCATAATATATAAATATATTTATAATTTGGTCTTAATTTTTTAATTTACATATTTACGTTTTTAAATTTTGTTTATTAATTTATTAATTTATTATTTTTTTTATATATAGTTAATTATTATTATAAATCATATTTGTTTCTTTTAAAAGTTTTTTTTTTTATATAAATAAATTTAGATAAATTCAGACTTCCATTTTTTTTGTATTTATTATTAGTATAAATAATATTTTATTTTTTTAAAAGAATTTTTTTTTTATATTTTAAATTTATAAATAATTTTTTTGAATTATTTTTTCTTTTCTTTTTTTTTTATATATATATTTTAGTTCATTATTATTATAAATAATATTTTAGTCTTTAAGACATTATATATATATATATATATATATATATATATATATATATATATATATATATATATATATTTTTTTTTTTTTTTTTTTAATTTAGTTTATCATTGGTTTAAATAATATTCTATTCTTTTGAAATAATATATTTTAATATTTTAAATTTTTAGATTTTGTCATTTAAAATTTTTTATTGTATATATGGTTAATTATCCCTTTATATCAATTTATTTATTGTTCCATTTAAATATAGAATTTTTATAAATTGATTAATTATTATATAAGAGCATTTAATTGTAGGTTTATTTAATTTTCTCTGTTGATTTTCATTGGTGGTGCATTTTTTGCCGCCAATTGTTGTTGCACTTTGTCCATTTTCCGCTTGGCAGCAAGTATAAAACATAAAAATGAGTGGAAAACTACACACACACTCTTATACACACACCCACTCCCATACGCCCACACACAGCCATTTAGAAGGGGTGTGTATGTGTACACAAACGCCAACGCTTTTTAGTTGCTTTGGACAATGCAACAAACAGCAGCACCAGCAGCAGCAGAATTTCCCAGAATGGGGGCTTTGCCTGGTGTTTATAAAAGAAAAGCGAAGAAAACAGCAATGATAATGACGCATACGCGGCGTATGTGCAATGTGCACTTGCCATGGTCAGTGAATGGACTGACATTTAGGTGCAAAAATATATGCATAAGATTAAGCTGAGCAAAAGGTTTTTGCCTTGTGATTAGAGCGGATAACGCGGAGAGTAGAAAATATTTGCTATTTATGCAGCTTATGGCGTATAGGTAAAGAGACTTGCGACATGTTTGGTGTGTTTGAGAAGGAAATTATACTGCATATATTTATAGTTTTTTAGTTAATCTTTTTCGATTAATTTTAAATATTTTGAAAGGCTTTTGAACATGTAAGCTGGAGTATATAATTGTGTACAATTTGTAATGAAATATATTTTAAAAAAATCTAGAATTAAGTAATATATAAAATACTTAATTTTTGTTTATTTTCTTTAAATATATTATTGTATTTTTGATTGATTGATTTAAAATTTATTTTTTAAAGAAATAAATATTTTATTTAATATATTTGTTAGTTTTTTTATTTATGTTTTGTAATTATTATTTATTTTTTATATATAGTTATTTTTATTTATTTAACTATATTTTTTATGTTTTATTATCATTTTATTTTGTTTAATATTTTTTATTAAATTTATTTGATTGTATTTATTAAATAAATAATTAAAAAATGAAAAAAAAAATAAAAAAACAAAAAATAACAAAAAATTTAAAATTTAACTTTTACTTTTTAAAATATTTTTTATTTTATATTATTATTATTATTATTATTTTTATTATTTTTATTTTCTTCAAGTCAACATGATAAAATCAACATATGTACATGAAATATAAAATTATATTGTGAATTGGCCAATTTTCTTATGCTATAAGGAAACGATTTTCATTGGCAAAGCTTACAAATTTTGCTCCTCTTCTAATGTTATCTTGTTCGCTTTACTATATCCGTTTCTTCTCTATTTTCCTGCCCTTATATCAACTACTTCATATATATCAATGCACTATTATTATGATTTAATATTTCATTCCCTAACAATTCTCAATCTGTAAAATAGCTGTGCTCATTACAAAAAAAATCAAAGACATATTTTATTTTGCTGTTATGCGCATAAATACGCAACTTAATATGTTTCCTCCCCGGAGACATTATTAATATTTCAATCATCAAGTCAAATTTCGCGTCACACACAGAGATAACCTCCTCACTCCACCTCAGGCCTACGCATTTATTTAAATATATTTGTATGTGTATATATATAGCATGTATATATGTATGTCTGTATGTATATGTGTTTGTCTGTTGTATTCATGTGAACTTTCCACCCTGCCAAAACAGAAATTGAAACATAATATTGTCAGACATTGAGGCCCATTTCCTTCGTAACCGCAACAACTTTGCACGGCTCCTCCGCTTGGCCACTTAACCGCAGTCCGCAACACCTACCCCCCGCCCCTCCCGCCCCCTCTCGCGGCCAGCTGTTGTGAGAGAGGTGCGTAAAAAAGTCGAGGGTAGCAAAAAAAAGAAGCACGCCTACAAGTATGTGAAGTTTTTGTTGCCATATGTTTCGGCCAAGGTCCATGGACCAGTAACGTAGCTTGGCCAACAAAAAAGTAGAAAAAAGACAACAACAACAACAGCAGCAGCAGCAGAGTCAGCAGCAACAAGCGCTCCAGACAGAGCGCGTTGTCTGCAATTTTTACGCACTTTTTGCACTTTTCATTTGTCAGCTGCAGCTTTTTATTTCCACTCCCGTTGCAGTTGTTGTTGTTGTTGTTGTTGTTGTTGTTGTTGCTGCTGCTGCAGTTGTTGCATTTACAGCAACTGTGTGCAACATATAGGCCGCCGCACATTTGGGGGCCGTTGTGCGTGCAAAAAAGAGAGAAAAAACGCACACGAGACACAAATGGCAATTGGTGCGCGCATATTTTTAAGGCGGAGCTTTTTTGGTCCTTTTTTCGCGCTGCACGCACAACACGACTCTCTCACTGGACGATGCCCCTATTCAATCACTGTGTGTGTGTGTATTTAAAAATATTACGCATACGCCGCGTGCAACGCACAAACGAAGCGCACAGCACGCGACTGCAGCCGATGCCAAGCGAGGCGCGAGGCGCGGCTCCAGGGGGTGGCATTATTATCAATGAGGTAAGGCTGAACAAAAAAAGTGGGCGCAACGGAGAAAAAAAAGAAGCATATAACTCAGTCCACAGTGCGTGCGAAAAGTAGGCAACAGCAACAACAAGGGGTTGGGGGAGGGGCTGTGTGATGTGTGGGGGCTCTGGTCAGGCAGCTGCATACAAGGAAATCTACTTACTCATCAGCCTCAGCGTCCGACCACGCCAGACATCACAATTAATGCCGACCGACACACACACTCACACACTCACACTCCCACACACACCCACGCCCATTGTGGGTGGCTGTGGGGCCAGTTAATGCCACCCACTTTCGGGCGCGCTCTCGCAATAATTTTAACGACTGACAGCAACAAAAATTGCATTTTATTTTTACGTGGCAAAAGCGAGTTTTTGCTATTCATTTTCATTTTTCTTTTTCCGCTGTTGTTGTTGCTGTTGCTGTTGCAACAAATCACTCATACGGCGCGCACGCATAATGTGCCGTTAGTCAATGCATTAGGCGCGAGGCAAGAGGGGCAGGTCGCACGGCTGCAAATGCAAATGCAAATGCGTGAAATGTGTGCGGAGAGCCAAAAGTAGGCAAATGTGTTGCCAGCGAGTGGGAGGAGTTTTTTTTTTATTTTTTGAGTTGAATTGTGTGCGTGAAGTAGGGCGTGGCAGGACTTGCAGGCAATGGCTATGATTAGTGCATAAGTTGTTGTTGATTTGTTGGCAAGCAAAATATATTATCGAGCTGAAGAGGGTTTACTTGAAGCAACTAGCGAAGTAGAAAAGTATGATTTTATAATTTTTTTTCTAACTTTGGTTTAAGTAACAATAAGATTATTCAACTTTAATAATTTATTTACATTTTTATATTTGAAAACAATATTTTTTTAATATAATATACAAATGTTGTATACAAAATTTCAACAAATTTTGAATAAACAAATTTTAAATAAAACTTTCTAAATAATAAAAATATTAAATACTGAATTCATATTCAAATACATATGTACTCTTATATCTTTATAACATTGATCACAAACACTTTAAAAGTTTCTTTTTGAAATGAAACCCTTAATAACATTTTTAAATAGTCTTACTAAAATATCTACATTTCCGCATATTTTAGTCTAAATAAATTATTATCATATGAGTAATATATAATTCTTTATTTCATATTTTTATTAAAAATTTCTTTGTTTTGCATTTTTTTTTAAATTTAAATGTAATAAATCCTTTTTATTCAAAACGTATTTTTTGTTTTAATGTTAAACAATATTTTGTGTTATTAAAATAGAGAAATTCATAGTTTGTGTCAAATCAAAAAGAAAGATATTTTAGCATTAAATATGAGAAAATATATTATACAAAAATATTGAGCAAATAAATTGATTTATTTAATTAAAGGCTTTCTTTGACAGTAAAATTTGAGAAAATATTATACTAAAAAATATTATGGCTGCTTATGAGTTACAACTAAATTGTCAAATGAAAACTGTATATAAATTATTCATTTTATAGATTTCTTACTAAATTTTTAATAATTTTTTTTTTTTTTTTTATATGTTTTTAATAAAGAAAAAGCTTGTGCTGAATGCACTTAGAGTGCAAGCTGGAGTAGAAATTTATACAATAAAAAAAATCCCTTTCAACGAATTTGACTGTCCACAAATTATATAGCTGATTGTTTACACTTAAAATCCAGTCAAACATTAAAAGAAAACACCATAAGATGTCTAAGCCACAAAATTTGGTTTAAACGCTGAGACTAGGGCAAAAGCTGCGCATTATGATAAAGAGGCGCACAAAATGGGAACAGCTTTACATATACAAATGCACAGACAGGGACACGAACACACACAGACACACACACATACACAGGCAGATGAGGCACAAAGTGCAGTTGATCGCATAGCTGTTGCTGCAACATTGCATTTTGGCTCGTGCCAGAGCTCAACACCCGATTGTCTAGCTGCTGCTGCTGCTGTCTGTTCACGCCTAAAGTGTGATGATATTTTCGCAAGCTCAGGACGACGGCACGCACACATGGCGTATGCCTAATGCCTTGCTGGTCAAGTGTAATAGGTTGCAACTGGGCAGTGTGAGTGGAGTGAGTTGGGGTTGGGGCAACCATGGGCCATAGATTTCAGTTAACTGTGCAGTGCAATGTCGTCAGCACCAACAACAACAACAACGGCAACTGCAGCAACATCATCTACATCAAACTTCATGATGAGAATTCATATGCAAATCCAAAACGCAAATCAGCGTTAGAGACTCCATGCGAGGAGTCCGAGCACGCCAAGTACTCGTAGCATGTCCTGCCTGCCTAACCTGCCGGCCCCCAAAGTGCTGACAGATGAGACGCAAAACGAGCGACTGACAAGCAGCGTAGCAAGTGACTGCCAAGTGTCTCAACAATAAGCGCTCAGAGTTTATGCTGCCCACAAAACCTCATCTTCTGCTGCCTCATTTAATAAGTGCGCCTGACCATGCCGTGCCCCATGTTGCACGGAGTCCCATTGGAAAAATGCGCAATTCACTTGTGAAGTATTTAATAAAAATATTTAATTGCCAAAAGTTTGCTTTGGAAAAAAATCACAGTTTTTTGTTTGAACAAAAACCGTAAAAAAATAGGTACACTCAGAGAAAAGATTTAGTGAGTCTTCAATTGAGTATAGATTGAAAGATGGAAAAACTTAGCTTCATTTTCAAAAAATGTAATTAATAATGATATTTAAAAACTATTTTATATTATTATTTTGCTATTGTTATTTGCTATTATCTAGCTCATCTATTTCAATTTTTTTTTTTAAGAGCTGTATTTATGTTATTTCAAGAAATTATAAAATATAATATAAAAATATATAATCTTAGAAAATATTCTAAAATTTAAATATTTTTGTTTGATTTCAAGATAATAAAAATTAGAGTCTTAGAAAATATTTTTAAACAGTTTTGTAATTGTAATATTTTTGAGCAAGGTACATTTCTGACAATTGTTTTGAATAAACAATTTGGAAAATTTTAGAGCTCTAACATAAATATCTATAAGCTAGTTTTAGTCATACAATTTTACTAAAACTTAATGCAAAATATTTAATTTCTAAATTGTCTTTTCAATGCAAAGATTTCAGTAATAAAATAATTCTTCACTTAGTTCAGTCAAATTTTTTATTTCAAAATTTTTGGAAATATATTAAAATATTTAATTTCAATATATATATTTGATATATCACAACGTTAGCTTTCTCGCTCTCTCTCTATTTTGTTCAGTGTGAAATTCCCGTACGTTCGATAAGCATAGCAAAAAATTGCATATTTATTATTTAAATGAAATGCGAATATTTTTTGTAAAATATGTGAAAAAAATTTATATATATATATATCTACGTAAATAAATATATAAAAAAGACTTAATTGAAATAGAATATGGCTCAGGGCGAGGCGCTGATTTTTCTATGCCCCCTGCCCCAAAGTATATATTTTATGCAACCTTTATGCGAGCGCGTACATCGCGTATACGCAATGTGTGCACTAGTATTACGGCTGATTTCTTTGCCTTTTTATATGGTGCACCTATTTGATAAAATATGTATATATATATTTGTGTATATAAAAAATTATTTGAATATGCAAATACTGCAAATACAGCAAAAGGAACAACTTTTTTTTTCTTCTTTTTCTACTATATATACAAATATATTTTTAATTTTTTAAATTCATTTCTATTGTGCTTACTTCACTTTTTTCATTACATGTAAATTTTGAAAGGATTCACAAAAAAAGAAAATAAATAAATGTGGATATGTACGCTGCTTTATGAAGCTGACTGTATTGTACACCGAATGTGTGCTATCAAATATTTAACGCTTGAAATATTAAACAAACTAAAAATTTGCATCCAAAAAATCATAACAAATACGTCAGCAAAATTAAACAAAAAACTAAAAAAAAGAATGAGTGAAAAAAATATATAAATATATTTGTGTTTATAATTTGCTTTGGTTTTTTTTTATTAATTTTTTTGTATTGTTTTCGCTCTCGCATTTGCTGCCGCTGATTGATGCGTTGCGCTGCCTTTGACAGTTTTTTGCCAGCCCGTGTACCAATAAATGTTTTTTATAAAAACTAAACAATAGCTAACAAAATACATATATATAAAATAAAATATGCATGTGGCATGTTACGCAGAGAACAGGTATTAAATCATGGAAATCCACCAAATATTTATGCTCGTCAAAAATAACAAATTAAATAATAATTAAATGTCTTTAGAGCAAATATTTGCAAATGAAACATTTGTATTTTTACTAAGAAAATACGACAAAAGGTAAGGTAGTAATTGCGGGAGAAGGATGAACGTTTTGAGAGCAGATGCTAAATCTCAATCAAATATGGATAAAATTTAGGGACAAATGGTAAATTAATAATAAATTAAAAATAATTTTAATTCAGAGAAGTTTAACAAGAGGCCTAATAGAGTAGTAAAAGAAAATACAAAAAAAATATGAATTCTTTTTATAAAAAAAATCATAGTATATTTTTTTTTATAATTAAAAAAAATCATATTTTCTTTTATATTATTAGTTGTATAAAAAAAAACATATATAATACAAAATTATTATTTGTATAAATAAAATCATATTGTATTTTATATTATTATTTTTATCAAAAAATATCATATTATATTGTATATTATTATTTTTATCAAATATTTTTTTGTAATTAATATTTTTGGAAAAATTATTCTTATTTGATGTTTTTTAGTTCCTAAGCTAGAAGACAAATATATTTAGTTATTTCCTTAAAATACTTTCGTATTTTCATATTTTTTATATTTTTAATTTTTTTTTTATTATTTTCACTACACTGTTAGCCCCACTTCTCAGCGTTAGAGAGGAAAAAACACGTCGCTGGAAAATCCCATTAAATGATGGGTCGGTCCTTCGTCTTGCCAAGCAATGCGAAAAATCAAATTCAACTTTCACAGTCATGGACTCCAACTCATTGCAATCTAGAGCTAGGACTGGGCTAGGGGTAGAAATATCCGCCAGCTACGTACCCCACCCACTATTAACCTCCTCCGCTGCTACCCCATCCACCAGCAACTGCAATCGAAACAAATCATAATCAAATCGAATTTCAGTTGATTTTCACTCCCAAAGACAGCGAGAGTCACAGCGAGTGGCCTCTAGATGCTGCAGCGGAAGGTGGAAGGTGGGGGGCAGACTACTCATTGCCGGAGCTCAAGATAACCCAGGTGAGGAGGGCAAGGGGCGAGAAAGGGACTAAAAGCAAAGCGCAAACTGAGAAAAAACAGAGAGAGGAAATATAAGAAAAATCACACATAAAATTGATGATAAACCGTTCCAAATAATATTTTTTTCTTCCTTTTGCCCGCTGGGGCAGTTTTTGAGGCGAGGCTGGGGTTGGGTGGAGTTGGGACTCGATGTTGGGGTTCGGGCCAAGTTTAGGCGCACATCTTAGCCAAAGCTGCGTGGCAGAGCCAACTGGGTTGTGGCACAGGAAATGCTCAGCCCGAAGTCTGAAGGCAAAATGATGAATTATTTGCTGCCTCTTTCGTTAGGCGTCAAAGTTGTGCTTGCCAGGGGCGGGGAAAAAAAGGGGGCGACTCACTGCGCAAAAACATAAAAATACAGTGGGCCGGGCCGGGCCGAGCCAGGGCTGACTGACTACCAAACAAACGTTTTAGAGGTGGACCCAAAAAAAAAAAAAAAAAACCCCATACCAAAACCGTTCCCATTCCCCAAAGCCAAACGTTTTTGACACAATTTGTGCCACTGACTGTGGGTGTTGCTGCCTCCCTGAGTGTGCGCGCGCGTGTGTGTGTGTGTGTGGGCAGAGTTAGGCTGTGTCTGCTCTGCTGCTTGAATGATTTTTAAACGAGGCAAGAAATCCCAAAAGATGCGGCAACCGTTTTGTTGTTGGCATCGCTTCACGTGGGTTTTTCTCGTTGCTTTGCTCATATTCGCTCACATTTTTTATGTTCCGTTCTTTTTGCTTTTTTTTCTTTTTTTTTTTTTTTTTTTGCAGCCCAGCTAGATAATACAACAAACATGTTTGGGAGTGAGTAAAACTTTTTATTTGGCTAACAAAGCGCAGCAGCCGTGGAGGCCAGTTGCAAAGGGTTGAGGAGGTTGGGGTTGGGTTGGGGCTGGTCTGAGGATGTCTCTCTTTGGTTCGGGCGGTTTATCAGCGAATTGAACTTTTTTTTTTTGGTGAAGTGGTGGACGCTACCAAAATGTTATGAAATTTTATGAATGCTCATTTCAAAGGCTTGCAAAGGAAATGGGCTGAAAAGAAATTGTAAGATTTCGATGGGCTTAGATGAAGGATTGGGTGTGGAAAATATGAAGAAAATGGAGAGCCGTTTTTGAGGATGCGTCTCAAGGATTTGAATGAGAGGAGGTTATATAGAGAATCTCTATATATACATATATGCGATAATGAAAAATTGAATAAAGATACCTAGAGTTCTTCTATAGGTATCTTGGATGGAAGTTTGGGATATAACTAATATAGAAAGAGATCTAGAATTAAATTGATATTTAAGCCGATCATCTTATATATTTATATGCTATATGAGTTAATGAGAGATTGAATGAAGATATATAGAGATTGTCTGTAGGTAATTTGTCTTATAACAATAAGAAATAAAAGTTGGTGAGAAAGACTGATAACTATAGGAACTGTCTCTTTCTCTCTCGCAGTTTTTCTCTCTCTTCTATCTACCCACAAAACTATTTTATGAGTTTTTAAAATGAAAAATTATTAATAAATTTTTTTTTTTCTTTTTAGATATTATAGCTCGTATAGGACATCATTTGCTCCGCCTTAATCCAATTTATTTTCCAGTCATTTTCAAATGCAATTTACGCTCGATGCTGAGTCAACTGCTCTCTTGACTAGCTCGATGTCCGCACCGAAATAAAGCCAAGCCAAGCGAAGCCAAACCGAGGCAGGCTAGGCCAGGCCCAAAGGCAAGCCCAAACCCAAAGTCCACATCCTTGCTGCTGTCGCCCGCCGGTCGCAATTTGATGGCCGGTGCCATCATAATCAACAACGCCTCAGACCCGGCCACACCTCCTGCAAAGCCAACGCCGCAGACCCTCAGCCCCGCAGCCCCGCAGCCCCCAACACCCCCCCAAACCCCTTTGGCTGAACATACACGCGTCCCCAAAGCGCACTTGAGTTTTGCGAGCGCGCGCCAGAAAGTTGGCAGAGCACAAAATGCTCGAAACGGCTCCATTTCCCATTTTCCCTTTATATTTCCACCGTTTTCCTCACATTCAGCTAGCATTTCCCATGTCGTCGCTGGCGGTTTTACAACCTTCGCCGAGGCGAAAGTTGCGTTCGCTGGTCCCTTTTCATTTTTTTCCTTCTTCTGCTGCTTCTGCTCCGTTTTCCAGCTCCCTCGAGGTGAGGTGAGGTGGGGTGGGGTGAGGTGAGGTTAACACACCTTCATAATATGCCTGGCAGGGTCGTCGACGTTGGCGTCGGCTGCGTCTAGCGTTGGCGGCAACCTTCACAAACGGTAACAATTTCAATTTCTCTGACGCCTTATCGCGCCCTCGCACATATGTGGGTGTGTGAGTGTGTGGGTGGGTGGGTGTGTGTGGGCTGAGCTCTGCACCGAAACCCAAGCTAAAAACCCGCCAAAACTTTCCAGCTAAAAAGTTGCCGATTTGCGCTTGGGTGCAGCAGCTCGAGCCAGAGAGTGAGGGAGGTGGGCAGGAAAAAAAATAAAACAGCGAAATTATTACAAAGTGGGCGTGGAGGGTGGGCGAGTCGGGTTTGTGGCAGGGTCTGCGGCACAGCAAAAATGCGTAGCAGATTAGCGATTTAGGGATGTGGAAAATTCATACGTCTGCCAGCCAAGCAGTGGACCAGCTGAACAGCCAGCAGCAAATGAGTGAAAAGGGTTCCCAACTTCTGTTTCAGTTCCTGTAAAACCTCCGACTTCAAATACCCAACAACGGAATTGTTTTTCGAAAACTTCCAACGAGGCACGAAAAATGTTAAGCTGCAGCTTCAACGCATTTAAATGGGCAAGACGAGCGGATCCGCTATAGAACACCGCCTTCCCCCTCCCCCCACCATCTCCATCTCTGGCTACGTCCTCATAAAATGACGCTAAATTACACTGCGCAGCAAATTTTGGGTTGGGTGTAGACGGCTGTTAAAAGAGGTCTAAAAGTTAGAGAGTTATGTAGAAAGTAAGCGTTATGCTTAGCTAAGAGGCAATTGGCTGAGAGAGGGTATTAAAATAATACTTTAAGTTGAAAATTGGTTTAGATATGCTTAAATTGATCTCTGGGTAATTTGAAGGTTATGATAGAGACACATAGAGGCAACGAGGCTAATAATGAAGGAAAGAATATATAAGATATATAAATGTAATTCAAAATTATGTTAAGAGATCCCTAGAGAGAGAAATAATGATGATGTGAGAGTCAGTGAGAGAGAAAGCGAGTGAGAAACCGAGAGATAATGAGAGATCACAAAAGTGAGAGTACTGATCGCCTTGTCTGTGAGGAAGACTAAGAGAAAAGGAGTGAGCAGAGAGAGAGAGAGAGAGAGAGAGAGAGAGAGAGAGAGAGAGAGAGAAGTCCTAAAAATCTGTACATCAATGAGTTTGATATTTTTCATATGGCAAAAATTTTATATGAGAAATATAAAATTTTATTGTTTTTATGGAACTCGCGGAAAACATTTTCATAATAATGTAAAAATATTTTATACGTATATAAAATATGGAGTATTCTTTATTTCAAATGAAATGAGTCCGAAATATAGAAAAATTACCTTAAAAAAAAAGGATAAATTAGAACTTGTTTCATATATACATATATGCCCACGTATAAGGAAGTAGAGTCGATGGAACTTATAGAAAACTGTTTAGTTTAATGTTTGAGATACCAAAAAAGCTTTTTATAATTAAAACAATTTTAAAAGAAACATATAAATACCAAAGAAATTATCTTAAATTTACCTTTTTCTTAGGCATTTAAATTTATAAAATTAAAAAAAAAATTTGTTGGAAAAACTTGTCTAAAAATCTATGACTCAATCAATTTACGCTGACAAAAGCAGTTAGCAAAAAGTCAAAATTAAGTTGTTCGCAACCAATTAATTGGATTTCATACAAAGCATACATAGTTTTATAGTTTTTTTTTTTCAAAATTAAGTTTTCATGTAACATATATGAATATATATATATATATAGTTTCAAATTATGTAGCGCTGTGTTACGCGCCCTATCTACGACTGCATTTGCGTCTGCATCTGTGAGCTCTTAATGCCGCTTTGATTAAAAAATGCAGCACTTTTTTAATTTGTGGCAACTACAACGGCCCCGTTCGCCCATTATCCTCAGGCAACACCTAACACTCAGCTGATAGGTGCTCTCCCTCTCTCTTCCCACTCTCTCTCTCTCTCTCTCCCTTCCCACTCTCTCTGCCCTCACACTAACCAGAGACAAAGGCAGCCAATGATTGAAGTACGAGTATATCCCACATTTCAATTGCCTGCTGCCTAACGCCCCGGCCTGACGGACTGATGGACTGACGGACTGCCTGATTGACAGACACTGTTTACAGGGTGCAGCAGCAGCAGCAAGAGTGCTCCCCCGCATTCTCACTGTGGCAGCCCTTAATGCTGCTGCACTCGACTATAATTTTTATGTTACCATGCACTCGCCTACCAATTAAAATGTCTGCGCCCAGCTTCGGATGTGCTTATGTCGCTAATAAACCGTATTATTAAGTGCGTGGGTGGGTGGGTTGCTGGCAGCGGGGCTTAGGTGGTATGCTGACCACCCCTCTAACCTATGTGAGTGAGTGAGTGTGTGTGTGTTTGTGTATGATTGTCTGTGTGTGTGTGTGTGCAACGCGACAGCCACTTTCAACTTCCGCCGGCAAATGTATAATTCTATGCCACTGCAACTGGATATTTTTTCGTGCCTCCCCGAGCCTAGAAACCAACTCGCGCCCTCTCCCTCTCCCACTTACTCACTCTCTCCCTCTCACTTGCTACTCTGCCAGTTGCATGTAAATTAATTTTAAGCTGCTTACGCTAAGAGAGAGAACATTTTTCATTTCATTTTGTGCGCCTTTATGCGTTTATAAAGTGCGCCGCGTACCAACTTTTTGTGAGTATTTTTCAGCGCGACGCCATAAATAGGCCAGAAAAACACAAACAAAAAGAAAAAAACAGTTAACAGCGCAAACTGCCCAAAATATTTGTTGTACTTACGGCAAGGAAAACTCAAGGAAATTGTATTTTGTTTATGAGGGGCTAATGTCAGTGCTTACCTGAAATGAGATTAAAAGTAATTGAACTGGGTTAGTTGAGTTATAAAAGAAGCATTTTGAAGTAGTTTAAGGTGTATTGTAGTACAATATATATAAGTATATAAATTTTTTTTGACAAAAATACTACACTCAAAACATAAAGAAAACACAGTGGCATAAATATACATTAACTATTAAAAATACTGATAAATACTATATGAGAATCTCAATATGGTTTGTTAAATAAGTTAATCTATGAAAATACATTTTTTTTTTAAATTCTTATTATATATATATTATAATAGTTAAATATTTGATAACGCATATATGAATTAGTGCCCTATAAATACTTCTAATTTTAATAGTATATTCAATAATTCAGGCATATTTC
Organism: Drosophila meridionalis; assembly: GCA_035045145.1. Lineage (NCBI taxonomy): Eukaryota > Metazoa > Arthropoda > Insecta > Diptera > Drosophilidae > Drosophila > Drosophila meridionalis. Next base: position 3,691,157 of record JAWNPG010000031.1, read on the forward strand.
AATTAATGGTTTTAAATTTTGATTTTATTTATTTATTTATGACTTAAGCCAAATTAATTTTCTTTTTTCATCAATATTAATAATATAATAAAATATATATATATATCAAATATATATTATAAAATGTGGAAAAATACAAATGTTTCAATGAATATATACTATATATTTGAAATATATATCTATATATTTAGCTTAGTTTTAGAACATGTTTCTACTGTAAGTAGAGTACAAGCAAGAGTGAGAATAAAATAATAAATTAAAATTAAATTGTTTACATTTCTACATCGTTAATAAATAATTGAGTAATATTTGATTTTAAACTAAAATCAAATTCAATGTGAGTATCAATAAAAATCAATAAAGTGGTAGAAAAGTTTTTCTATGCAAGACATATCAAATTTATAATTTATTAAAATTAATTTATTAACTTATGTATATATACATCAATTAATATATGTATAAACATATGGACATATGAATTTTATGATTTATTATAATTAAATTATAATAAATTATTATTATTAAAAAATTAAAAATCAAAATTAATATATATATATATATATATATATATATATATATATTTATATATATATATATATATATATATACATATATATAACTATTAAATATATGTACAAAATACAAGTAACTTTCTTTTGTTAAAATCTGTAAAAATTTATTTAAATATAAACAGAATAATAATGAATAATTAATTTATTTTTTTTTACTTTCACTGAGAAAAAAATTAATATTACTATATTCCTCTGATACATAGAATTGAATTGAAAGCAATTAGTGTGCTCATTGCTTGTCGCTTATACGTATATATTAACATATATACAATTCCATCGATTTCATGTGTTTTTTATTGCCATATAGATTATTGAATTTTTGCTTAATAAATATATGTGATATTTCACAGAACTTAGACAACAGAGGCTTAGTTGATCAAACCCCGTCGTTCTATTGACTGAGTACCTCATCGACTTAGGTCTAAAGCTCATCAACAGATTACTTCATATCCTCATATATTCATTATTATTATTTAATATTTCAATGGCAATTATTCATTAATATAATATACTTCCTTTATGAATAACTTTTAGTAATAAGCCTAAAACAGCCAATTAGGTACTTTTACCGTAATCTTCTCAGGCTCTGCTCGTATGAAGTAAACACTAGTCAAGTGCATTACAAGAGCATTGTTTATAGTTTATCCAGCTGATCTCTCTATGTGCACCCGCATGCACTTCATATAATTCTGGCTTGGAGCTTTTTGCCTGTTTTCTAATTCATTATTATCGGCTGCTGCACCAGCGCCTCCGCCGGCGCCACGTTTATAGAGGTCAAAAGTAAGACAAACAAGCGGTCGGGGTCGCTGCAGCACTAGATGGCTGGCCGGCTGGCTGCGGGGCTCACGCTGATAAACTTTCCCAGCCAGGGAGGGAGAGAGAGAGAGAGAGGGAGGGAGGAGAGAGGGGCGCAGAATTTATGTTGACTGTAGGCGAAACTTTTGCATTGAATTCGAGCGGGCCAAACAGATTCTGTTTTTTTTTTACACGAAGCCCCCGCAGTCTCGTTTTTTATGTTTTTCTTTTTTTTTGGCGACTAGTTTTTAGGGTTTTTATTCTTGCAGGCAGCGAGCGAGGAGCTGGCAAAACAAAAGGATTTTGCAGCTAAAGCGTACGGATTTTTAGTTAGTTGTTATTATTTTATATGCGCCCCCCAACCGAGCGGGCACCAAGTCAGAGTAGGAGTCCGAGTCCGAGTTCGAGTCTGAGTTCGAGTCCGAGTCTCGGACATGCAACTTTTTGCAGCGCACAGCAACGCTGGGCACGGTAGCCAGGCAACGCAGGGGTTAAATAGTGGTTGGGGTTGGGATTGGGTCTAGGGTTTTGGGGGTTTGGGTTGCTGCAGCTGTACAAAAGTTTTATATATATATTTTTTTTTTATTATTATTTTTTTTTCGCTCTATGCTGGAATGTGCGCCAAAGCATAATAATAAAAGCGAAAGGCAACGAAAGGAGTAACATGCTCGTTAGCCCAGGCCGGGATGATAACAGAGCAGCAGAAATGGCAAAAAAAAGAGAGAAGAAGGCAGAAGAAGAACGAAATATCGTTGAACGGAGCGAGTGGCAAGGAATAATCTAAAAAATGAAAACCCAAACGGAACGCAAGACAAACTTTGCCTGGCAGGCGTGGGTGCAAAATAAATGAGGAGCCAGGAGAAGAAGCAGAAGCAGAGATATAGAGAGGGGCGCTGGGTACAGTAGTACGGCTGAAGGACTCGACGCTGCCGGATGAGTGCCACGGGCTGAGCTCAAACTTAAAATGGACAAACGTGCAAAGGCTGCTCGCAAGGCAGCCCGGCTGGCTGGCAGGAGGCAGGGGGTAGGAGGCGGACAACCCATGAGCTACACTGATGAGCAAGGACTACGCTGGCGCAGGACAGCAGGGGGCCGTGTGGAGTGGGCGGCAGTCTGTGTGGGAGCGGAGTGGATGGAACAGCAGCAGCAGCAGAAGCAGCGCGAAGCATCTGAAATATACTAATAAAAAGCGTTGCGGACGACGTCCGCGTGAACTAGTCCTTTAGTCCTTTCGGTACCCTAGTACTCTAGTCGCCAGCTCGCAATTCCCTGCTCCAAACACCCCACAGCCAAGTGACTCTTCACGAGGGTGCCCTTCCGTTACGTTACGTTCCGTTCCGTTTCTTGCCATGTTCCTGCCTTTGCCTCTGTCCCTGTTGCTGCTCCAGCTCCTGCTTTTCATCCACACCCCAAAAAATTATGCGCCGCGTGGCAGGGGTTGTTGGTGGGCAAGAAAATTTTTGTATAAAAATTGCGCTGGCAAAGTAAGCAAAACGGGGCAGACAGTGACCGTACCAAGGGTAACCATCCGCAGGAGGCGGAGGCGCTGGGCTGGGTTGGGCTTGGCTGGGCAGCTGCTGAAGGGTTAGGTTAGCTCACGCTGCTTTTCGCTTGGCAGGGAACTCGCAGCAATCCCAACTGTCATCTGTGTGTGGGTAACAACAATGGGGCAAGGCAAAAGCTTCAGCAGGAGCAGAGACAAAATGCGGGGTAAAGAAATAGAAGGGAGACAAAAAAAAAAGAGAGACATAGGAGGGAGTGAGTGAGAGCGAGAGAGTGGGAGAAGTGGGGTGTGTAGAGCAGGCGTGGGCGAAGGGCAGCTGGCAGCATCAAAGAAAACAGACAAAGTTGGCGAGTTGGCAAATACAGTGGTCAGAAAGATAAATCTGCAGAGCAGTTATCGATAATATATCGATGGAGTTGGTGAGGGCAGAGAAATTTGCAATTTATTATGAGTGTATCGCAAGGAAAAATATGCAAAAAATATATATTCAACGACAGTCTATAAGATATTTTAGGTGTGTGCAGGATAAATTTATTGATGTGAATATGTTATATGTAACTGCTATATAGATATAATATAATATTATATATGATTACTATAGAAGATATATAACTATATTGCATTTGCTAATATATTGATAGAACTTAACAATTTTTCGATAAAAATATAATATGTAATATGTGACTACAATATAGATATAATATAAAATTATTTATATTATATTGTTATATGAGATATATAACTATAGAAGATTTGGTAACGCATCGATAGCATTTATTAATTTATCGATAAAAATCAAATATGTTATCTGCCTACTTTATAAATATAATATAGTATTATATATATATATATTATATTATATATTTTATTATATATGATTACTATATTTATATACATATATAATACAGTATTATATTCAATAGCAATAAGTAATTAATATTTTAGCGTAAATTAAAAACAAAATATGAATGTTCTAAAAGTTGTTTTTTTTTTTTTTTTTTTTTTTTTTTTATAAAGTAAAGAATATATGAAAAGTGAGATTGTATATTAAAATCACTGTGAGTGTATGAGAGTTATCATGAGTTGGGAATATATATACATATTATGAATAACTATGAATCATGATGGAAAATATATTTTAAAAATTTGTCTTGCATTAAAATATCATAATAATAATTTCAATTTTGTTAGATATATGATCTTATTTCATAAGATGTATAAGATATCATCCAAAAATCATTAAAAATAATATTTTAAATTTAATTCAAATTTATCAACATCAAGCTCAACTGATCATCCACCTCAGCTGCTCATATAAATATAAATATATATATCCATATCCATATCAACCACATATTAATATTTAAACTATAAATATTTGCCAATTCATTCCATTGTTTGTCTCCAATGGCAACCACCTTGGCCGCTGGCAACCGGCAGCAGGCAGCGGTCCGATAGCCGACTTCATAGTAGAAAATAAAGCGCATATTCTTGTTAAAGCGCCTGCAGAATAAAAAAAAAGAAATTCCTTCCATTTCTTCCTATTTTATTCTGTTTTCTTAGTTTTTTTTTTTTTTTTTTTTTTTGGTGCGCTCTAAAAAGGGGACTGTAGGTTGGGTGTGCTGGGTGTGAGTGTGGTCTATGCCCATGATTCACAAGAGCGTTGAAAGGGTACAAGACAGCGTCCTCGCTGAAATGTTGCTGACTTGAGCTAGTTGCCAGAGCTGGGGTCCGATGAGTACAGCGTTGAGAACGTCGACGACGACGACGACTACTGCGATGCTTGAGTAATTCAATAGCAGGGCGTAGGAATCCAGCAACAACTACCCCTAGAGTCAGGGAAAAGTTGCTGGCGCACGCTACGTGGCGTATTTCATTAGCAGTTTGCTGATAGTGGGAGCAAGTAGATTGAAGTGGCCATGGAAGGTACTGGGGTACTTAGATAGCGAGCTCGTTGGGGTGCGCGGACCGGGACAGCAACTAGGGCTCTAGCGTGCGCACTCAATAGCTAATTTAGCTGTAGGCTGAACCCGAGTTGGGAATATAACAGCAGCAGGAGCAGAAGCAGCAGCCCCTTACCGTCTGTAGGTGTGACTTAAGTGTTAAAGCAAAAGTAAATTGTATATTTGATGAGACGCGACAAGTTCTGATTGAGTTTTAATATATTTCGAATGGTGTTCTATGAAAATAGTCCATAGAAGTTCTTCTATATGGTAAATTAACTTAAATTACCCACACTGACTGAGTTCTATGCAATGCTCGAACTAAATTTAGAAGTCTAAGTAGTTTTTTTTGTTTCGTAGGAGTTTTTTCTTAAAGGGAGGTGTATCAGGGTATATTAAAGGATACAAGAACTGCATGAACTTTAAGCAATATCCAAATTCCCCTGTTTATATGTATTTGAAATGAAATTGCTGGAAGACTTTGTAGATTCTTTCAGGATTTCAGGATTTTCAGGCTGCTTTCAACAGTTCTTTCGATTTATTTTGTAAAATTCTGTTGAGATATTTTCGTAATTTTAATTTTACAAAAATATTTACTTCATAAACTCTTTTCAATATATCAATTTAAATATATATATATAAGAGTTGATTGAAAGGTACCGAAGGAGCTCCTTCTACCTTAACTTATTTCGTTAGGATTTTCGGACTGCTCTTAACAGTTCGACATTTAAAAAAAAATTTAAAAAAACCTTTATCTAATTCTTTTCTAATCACTTATAACTTAAAAAATTTGTCAACTTTTCAAGAAATATTTCTCATTACAAACGCCAAATGATATCATAGCCCAAGCAGCACTTCTACTGTAGAGGGTTGTTGAGGAGATAGGGGCTTTTGGTGCAACCCTTCAGCTGTTCTTCATTATCTCACTTACTGCTTGCTCTATATATGTATACATAAATAATATAATTTTTTTTTCTTTCCAATATTTTGTGCCCGGCTAGAGTCCTCGAGGAATGTTCTCTAATTTGTGTGTGTTGAGCTTCTGGTGTCCGAGCGGACAAGTCGTGAGAGGCGGGCGCCAGTGCGCTGTAGTCGAAAAGGAAGTCGCAACCGGAAACCTTTTTTTCTGCCGCTGCTGCTGTTGCCAGCTATCCAGGGACTGTAAGGCAAGACGCTGTGGCTGGCTGGAGGTGGAAAACAGGCATCAGGCATCGCTGTGAATCAGCATCAGGCAACATTGAAGACGTTGCTCAAGCCCCAAAGATAAGGCCTCTAGCCAAAAACTCAGCCAAAGGAATAGGGAGAAAGTAAAAAGCAAGAAAAAAATAAAGAAAGAGGAAAAGGAAAAGGGGGAATGGCAGGCAAGAGGAAAAAAGAACGTAGCTTCAACAATGAAGGCCAACGTTTTAGCTAAGCGAAAAGTTGGCTCCAATGGCTGGCTCTGGCTCGGTTCGGGATTGAAAGCACCAGAAGATGAATCGTTTTGTGTTGGCGTTTTGAGCATTCGAGTGGGCGACCATTAGTTGGAGGAGGCGGGCAGTAGAATGTTTGTGCTAGGGGTTTAGATTGGGCTTGGGGTTTGGCTTGCTTTTGTGTGCCAAGAAAAAGCGACGGAAGGTTGGGCGACAACGTCCGCGCGCTGTCGCTGGCAATAAGCTTTAGCTGAGGCAAGAAGTTGAGAACTGAGAAGGCTTGGGGTAGCAACCGAAGGACATTCGTCCGGGCTGGTGACGCCTTCAAGTATGTGCTGCAGCGGCACATCAATCGTATGACCAAGGCTGGACTCTCTTTATATAATCTTATATATATATATATATACCTTGGCTTTTAGCTGGGCGTTGCTCTGGGGATACGGCTTTAGAGGAAGGGATTCTTCGTTTTCATTAAGCCAAAAAAAAAAAAGAAAGTGTAGAAGTTGTGGAGCGACGTAATAAAAGTAAAATGCGTCTGATGAACAGCGCACAAAGGCAGAAAGCATAAAAATTTGTTGGCTTTGCCTACGCTCTGGGCCCGTAGCTCATCAGCTAAATCCTCGAACGCCCCCGCACCGCTTATAATGAAGGGTAAGCAGCACGGGCCAAAGAAAGTGGTTGGAGAAGCGAAGAGATCAGGCGGGGGGCAGGTGGGACGGGGGCACAAGTTGCTACAAAACTGACATGGGTTTCATTTGTATGCTGCCTGTTGGCGACAGTGGCAAAGGGGAGGGGATTAGAGGGGGGCAAAGGGAGGCAGGACTTGAGCCCGACCATGCTGCCTGGCACATGTGTGTGCTGGCACCCCTTTAAGATGTCTCGTGGCACTAAAAAGCATCACAAACTAACTAAATGTGTGTGTGAGGGTGTGTGAGAGACTGTGTGTGTGTGTGTATTGTTGGTGTGGTGGCTTTTAAGCAAACGTCTTTCACAAGTGAAAGGCCCGACGGGCATGGCAGTGGATTGAATGTGGGCAGAGGCTAAGCTTGGGCTGTGGCAGCCATCATTGGGGGAAAAGCCAAAAATGTAACCTAAAACTGCAAGAAAATTAACCAAAAATACTAAGCCAAAGTCGAAGACACTCACACACACACACACACACAGAGAGATATAGACCTGTTTGTGTGTGTGTGTGTGGCTGAGGTTGTGCCTATGAATTTGGAAGCGAACTGTGGCGCAGAGGAGGGCAGGCGCCCAAGTGCATGGAGCCTTTGACTTGGCAACATGGCAAGACAGCCCAACAAACTTGGCAGCAAGGTGAGGCGTCTGTAGCTAACCCTCCCTCCTCCCTCTCTGCTCCAGCACTCAAACCCCAATGCAAGCTGCCCCGCCCCGCCCCATCTCTGCCTCTGTAGAAACTTTTGGCATTGTTTTTGTGTGTGCCTCTGAAAGAGTGTGAGACGCTCTGTGTGTGTGTGTGTGTGTGTGTGTGTGTATTGGAGGCGGCGTCGCTTGTCGGGCTTGCTTTTTGTGATGTGGGATTTCAGAATGTATGTGTGTGTGCGTGTGTGTGGATGTGTGTGCGTATTAAGACTGGGGCTGAGCTAAGTCTGTACCCGCCTCTAACTCAGTTTTCGCAGCAACTTTGATTGTGGCTGTAGCTGAAATACATTTCTGCTTGCCACAGCTGCAGCTCCTTCATTTTGGCCAAGATGGAGTTCAGTTCAGCAGCCAACGTATGTGTGTGTGGGTGTGCTGGGCCACCTAGGTTTGTCTGTTTTGCGCTTGACAGTACGTAAAGACGTTCCTTGGCAGGTTTTTCGTGAGCATGGAGTCTACTCCTACGTTTTCTATATGAAAGTGGGGAATATGCTTCGAGGGCTAAAGAGTGGGAAGGACTTTGAGCTGATGACTGCTATTTATATGGATGTATGTGCTTCGCTGTGTATGTGTGTTTGTGTGTGTGTGTTTGAATGGCCGTGGGCGCGTGGGGAGCTTGTACGGTAAACCCAGAGGCAAGTGATGAGATACACTAAGAGCAATGGTAGAGCGTGTCTTGAGAATGTGTAAAGATTTCTGGTGGTTGAAAGTGTGGAATAAAATTAAAACTATAAGATAAATACATATATAGACATTTATCCATAAATGCAGTCATCAATATTTATATAAATATTTATATATATATATATTTTTTTTTTCCATATATTATGTTATTATAATATATATTAAATGATCCAAGTAAAATACAAATGATATATTATTAATATATACATAATTATCGATAATTTCACTTATAGATATATAGAAATATTATTTTATATGGATGAATTCAGAGCAAGTGATATATTGAAGTAAAATATCGATATATAAAAACAATCGATATATTGAATTATTGATATTTATTTAAATTTATACCTATTATTTTGAATATTATTCACATTTAGGAATTCATCGGATCATATAATTTAGAGTTAGCAACAGTCGAAACATTCTGGATATATTCAGTTGAAAGTTATTGATACATATCAGTATATGCACACATGATTTTGATTCAATAGATTTTGTGCGAAGATTGGTTAAAATGAGATCCTTTCATTAAATTAAAAAATATATATATATAAATAAATTCTGATGTATTGTAGTTCGCCCCGATATATCAAGTAGAATAAAGTATCGAACAATACGCTTAAACTATCATAATATTTATCACAAAATTATGACATACTTCAGAAGATTTATTTTATTAAAAATTAAAAGAAATATAAAAACTCAAAATTTGATTAAGAGCTATCGAAGTATTTACTCAGTTACTTAAATTCCCAAACTTATTAATTCAAGATTTGCAATTCTTAGTGAACTTTGGTTTTGAAAAGTTGGAAAGTTAATCACAGACTTTCGAATTGATGCCATAATTATAGGGCTATCATGTCTGACTGCCGCCTCTTCTGCATCACGAAACAAACTCTCAACCCTTACGCGCCCAGTCCATTCCCCATCCTCGCCCCTCATAAACTGTACCAACTCATTCTCTCAGTGTCTGTGGCATCAGCCAAAATGTAACCCGTCGAGCTTGTCGCTTGCCCTTAGCCAAAGTCGTCCTCATCTCTGGGATGGGATATTGTCTCCCTCTTGCTCGACGCCCACACCCCATACCCATCCCACACCATTCCCTGGGAGGTAACTCAGCAAATGTCTTCGTCGGTTTTCTTGTCATCTATTTCTATTTTCGATGCTTTGGATGAGCAGATGAGGGTCTTGGGCTGTCTAACTTGTCTGTTTGTATGATGTGATGCTCGCAGCAGCCCACCGAGCCCCATGTCCCTGATCTATTCATGTGTGGAAGCCATGTGTGTGTGTGTGTGTGTCTGTGTGTGTGGGTATTGGTGTGTGCAAAAAACCGTAAGCAATTTTCCGTAACATCTATCCAAACTAGAGAAAGGAAGATGGAGAATGGCCCAAGACAGCCAAGTCGAAAGACGTTGTCGCAAAACCTGCAGCTCCTTCTATCTCTCCTTTACGCCCACTTCCTGGCTACGCTGCCCGAACCCGTACTCATACCCATACCCGTATCCCTACCCCTACCTCTGCCCGTGTCCTGGTCCGGGTATTAATGCCTGGTCTTGGTCCTGGTCCGGGCTCCTGTCGACGACATTGACTGGTTCCCTCTGCTGTCTGCTTCGATTCGCCCGGCACGTTGTTGTCTGCCTGCCTGCGACACTAATGCTGAGATGTGTAACCATCAGGCTGCAGCTCGCATCTAAAGTTTGTCTGAACCGTGCCGGCCCACCCCGACCCGAAATTGATGAGCTGGGGGTGTTCGAGCGGGCCCCGCGCAACCCAGAGCTAAACCCAATCGCCTGGCAACGTCAGCGTCACCAAAATCATGTTTGATTACAGCTGAGCAGAATAACAAGCTACACTCATAGAAAAGAAATCAAAAAGAAAAGAAAACTCGGAAAAATTCACATTTATCCGAAGCGAAGCAACGAATGCCTACAGCAGATTTAGCGTGTGAAAGGATAGACCTAAATGGAAGATTTTATTTGATTCTTTTACCCAAAAATATTTTATTGTTTTCTGATGATTATTTAAGCAATTATTGAGTTCAGGTGAAATTAAATAAAATCTTTGAAGGCTTGACAGAACCTTATCTTAAGTCAATAAAAACTTATCTACAGTCTATATGTTACTGTTTCATATATGGAATGATCTATATTTATAATCTATGTATGTTTAAATATTTAGACAAACTTTTAGATACAAATTCTTTTTTGTATATACAAATTCTATCCCGATTTAAATTTCACACATCTTCCTTTTTTTTCAGTGTATGCCCAGCACTTTGACTCCATTTGTGAGTTACGCAAAGTTATTTTGCTGCAACTCTTCTTCTGTCTTTAAGTTTTGTGCAGATTTTGCTAGGTACAAATTAAACCGAAAGACGCTTTCGACACGATGTCCTGCGGCGGCTTATGTGCGCTTAAGCACAAAGCTTGACCATACACTCACACACACACACACACACACACACACTCACTTACTCATACTCCATTTCCCATACGCACTTCCTCACACACATCCCTTCACATATATAGCGTTACATTCCCTGCCCTCGTTTGGCTTGAAGTTGCCTTTGACACACACTCGCACACACTCGCACACCCCAACACACATACTCACACCCACACACACCCGCACACCACTATTTATATACAAATGCCGCTGACTATATACAAAATTCGATGCTTTTGTTGCTTGACGGGTTTGGGGGCTCGTCTTGGCAGCCCCTCTATAGCCAACCCCCCACCCCCAGGCTGACCCACCCATATTTGCAATAAACAAACAAGCGCACGATTTTTTCATAGGTATTTCGCATTTTAAATGCCCTAACTGCTAATCCATATAGGTCATTATGATTGTGAAAAAAGGGAAAGAAAATATTTTTGAAAATTAGTTTACAGAAAATTTCATAATCCTAAAAGAAATGTTTCAAAATTTTATGTAATATTTTATATTATTTTTATTTTTTATTTTTATTTTTTAATATTTTATATTTAAAATTTAGTTTAGTTGTAAAGCTTCTTAGTAAAAGTAGAAGAACAAATGTTTAATAAAAAATATAAATTTTTTGTTTCTAAAAATTATGTTTAAAATAAAATTATTATATCCTGATTTCCCATTTTCAATGGGTTCAAAGTATAATATATAGATACATTATTTAAAGATTTTTTCGGTAATTGGTTTAGGTTTTAAGAAACAAGCAATCAAGTATCTGAATATATATAATTTGTTTGTTGTTTTAAAATTTTGTTTCGTATGACCGTAATTATTTTATTCATTTATTCGTTATTATTTTCTTTAAAAATTCCTTCATATTTGAAAATTTCACATTGAATTATAAATTTTATTATTTGAGCCTCATTCTTTTATTTATTATTATTCATTTTATATTGTTTTATTCATTATATTTTCTTTAAAAAATTAAAAAAAAAAATAAAAATAATATAAAATATTACACTCATTATATATTGTTTTGTTCATTATATCTCCTTTAAAAATTCTTCTACAATATTTATTTCAAAATGTCTCTCATGTCTACTTCAATTTCTTTACAACTCCTCAGACTCCAGTCCCACCACTTCTATATCCTACTCCATCAAAGTCTTTCAAACTCGCCAACCATCTGAAATAGTTGGCATACCCTTGCTCAAGCTTAGCGCATAAACAGCCCCATAGAAACTTGACTGGGTGCTGGACAGTCTTTGGACTTTGCGGGCGTGTGTGTGTAAGTGTGTGTGAGTGTGTGTGAGTGTGTGGGTTACATATATCGTTTGCGGGAGATTTTTGGGTGAGCACCGCGGAGTCGAAGTCGGGGGCTGGCACATAGCGCGGCATTTGGCTCAAGAAGCTTTACTTCTTTTGTGGCGGCAATGCTGGCGCCCAAGTTCCAACAGCAACAACAACAACAACAGCAGCAGCAACAACAGCGGCAACAACACCCTCTCTTTGCAACAGCAACCCGTCGGGCATTTGGCGTTGGCAGCGCCTTCGCCTTCGCCTTCGCCCCATCGTACCCACGTCTTCGTCATTTGATGAATTACCGTGCAGGGCAAAATGTGCGCCCTTTGGAGAAGGGGGCGTGTTTCTCTCTGTGTATGTGTGTGTATGAGGTGTGAGTGTTTGTGTCTGTGTGCTGCGTTTCATTTTGGGCTGCAGACACCCATTGCCACGACCAACACACTCACACACACACACAGACTCACACCCGCCAACTCATTTCGCGCTTCTATATACTCAATACACACACATATGCATACAGTCGTATATCATTAGTGTGTGTGTGTGTGTGCCCCCATGTCTAGGCGCCATTTCATCCAAATCGGTATTATGGGCAGCTTTTCTTATGCGGCTGCTGCCGCGACGTATTAACAATATTTTGTGCAACTGCCTGCGATGATTTCTTTTCGATTTCATCTTTTTCTTTGAGGTAGACGATAGGTAAGCAGAGGTAGAGATGGTGGCGAAGGTGGAGGTGGAGGTAGAGGTAAAAGTAGAGGTAGAGGTAGAGCTAGATGTAGAGGTGGAGGCAGAGATACAGCTAGATGTAGAGGTAGAGGCCAAGGTGAAAGATGAGGTAAAATCAGAGAAAGAGGTGCAGGTAGAGGGTGAAGCAAAGGCAGAGCCAGAGGTAAAGGCGGTAGAGCCCGAGATAGAGGCAGAGGTAGAGGTAGACGTACAGATGGATGGAGATGGTAGAGGCAGAGATAGCTGTAAAACTAGCGAATGGTTTGTACATTTGTGAGATTGGCCTAAATTGATGTATCTGAAATTAAAGACAAACTGGAAGGGGGTGATACAAAGGGTGCAGGGCGAGGGTGGTTTGTGTTGCGTGCTGTTTGCTTAAGTAGCAATAATATAGATAATACTAATATAATACTCAAGGTGCGAAGATATGATGATGCTATTGAAAGCATAAATTTAACTTTCTACAGCATCATCATAAGTAGATTCCGCCATAGAGTTATTTATTTATCTGTAATAATGTGATTATCTAATATTATGGGGAAATCAAGTGAAAGTCGTAAGCTTGGCTAATGAAGTTCCTCGAAAAATTAAAGTTCAAAGTGTGTCCTTTGTGGGCGCGTGTATTGTGCGTGGTAGCTAAAGGGTTCCAAGTGACCCAGTGAACTCTGTGAGTTGGCAGTGCGAGTGGAGTGGGCGTAAGGTATAAGCTGTGTAGGCGTTATGTGTAGTGGTAGGATTATTTAAAGACTATATACTCATGGGTACTACGTGGTATAAGTTGTACTCAAATTGATTTTAGTGCAATTTCTTAAGATTTTGTTAAAAAGGAAATAAAATAAATTGGAAATTGAATGAAAATGATATTATTTAAATATTTTTATATTTGAATGTTATTACTTAATCATTTATATATTTATTTTTATTTTAATTGTATTATATAATATATATATATATATATATTATAGTTTAATTATTTTATATATAAAATATTATTATTTAAATGTTTTTGTATTTAAATATATTTATATTTAAGTATTATTAAAATATATTTTTTTAAATAATATCGTTTAAAGATATGATTTATGGTTCATATATATGACGTTTGGAGAGCTCTATAATTGTTTGGAGTGAAAAATGTTTAGGTTCTCAAGGACTCCACTCAAACAAAGTTTAGATTATATATGAAAGATAATAATGTAATATGAATATAATTCGATACTCATATTAAATATTAGTGCTATATAGCATATATAAATTCACACTATTTATGCAAAATTAGAAATATATCATAACATATAACATATATCATAAGAGAGAACACATGAACATATGTATGTATAGATGATCTAACAGCTAATAGCTATAAATTTGAGAATCATTGGCTAGAAGAACATGTTGCGCTTCGGTCGTAAAGGCAAATCTGTTGCGCCTTTGAAGCCTTAAAGCCTGCAGTGCAAAACAATAGCATTTCGAAAGAAATTATTATTATTATATATATCAACATATAGTTTAAGATAAATATATATACCAAGAATGTTGCAACTAATATTGTCATGGAACTATCAACTATTCTCAGTATTCTGTTTCAGCGCAAAACTCATTAAAATATTCGAAAGTTTCGCCGGAAACATGATGCAATTGTTAAAATTTTGAATAGATTTCCGCGATTTGTTTGCTTTATCTATTTCTAATGTCAACTGATTGCATTTGGAGTGGGCTGAACTCACCTTGTGCAGCAACACCGAGGCTTTTCTTTTAGATGCCATCTTTGTGCTGGTGGTGGCACCGCCGCCAGCACCTCCGCCACCGCCACCGGTTGCCGATGCGGTACGTGTCGATGTTTTTGGTGTTTTTCTCGGATTTTTCGGAATTTTGGCAAATTTTTTGATTGCCTGCTGTGTGTAAGGAAATTGACCAAAAACTAAATAATCGAATTGACGCAAACGTTGCCAAAACTCGACGATATCAAAGTTGCTATGCAGCAGGCAACTATTATTATTATCTTTAGCACTAAACACTTTACACTCTTAACGCAATTTTCCGGCTGAAAAGTGCATTGAAATATCCAAAACTGTAAATTTTGTATTTTTGGCGCAATTTTACTTATGCTTTTCTTATTGGATTTTGCTTGACACTTTTTATTTGGAATTGTTTTAGATAATTATTTATATCCTTAATCCTTCTCTTTCTATTTATTATCTTTTATTTTGTTTTTATTTTTATATTTATTTTAGTTTTTGGTTCGCGGCGAATGCAACAAGCGAACGCTTTTTGGCACACTAAACGCTAACGGTTGTTCTGTGACAATTGTGTTTGAGATTTGTTCTCAGGAGTTTAGAGCGCTCTACTAGAGGCGAACCAAACACGACGAAAGCCAACTGCTGACTGACCAAAACAGAGACAGACAAATGCGTTTTCTAGCGCTAGCGCCCAGCGACGCCGACAGCGGCAGCATGAGAGAGCGAGCGAGCTTGAGCCAGCCTGAGAGCAAAGACAGGGAGCGCGAATCACAGCGACAGACCGACAGAGCGAGAGAGCGACAGCGAGAGCAAGAGCGCTCGGAACATGCGCTTATGCGAGGCGAATTGAATGTGGGACGCCGCCAAAAAGCACATGGAGAACGCGGAACGTGCGTGTGAAAGGCAAATGCCAAAAAGTGTGCAACACAATGTGCTCGAATGGGCAATGGGCGAGCATACACAGTGCGTGGTCTAGTCGAGGGATATGAGTATAAAAACAGAGAAACGCCGATAACGGCAACTGCGGCGTCAACGAACCAACGCGACTTCGACGGCTGAGAGTAAGTGAGAGCGAGCGGGAGAGAGGGGGGACAGAGAGAGGTTTGGCTTTGGAGTAACAGCGGATGGCGACGGCAGATGAGTTGACAAACAGCTGAGTGCCGAGTTTTGTGAATGGTTTGGGTGGCTATTGGGCCGGCGGGGTGAGGCCACGGGATTGAGGCTGTTGCGAGGTGGGGTGTGAGGTGTTGCTGCTGCTTGCTGAATGGGCATGGAGGCATGGTGTTTGGTTTTTTTTTTTTTGCTTTTTTGCTTTGCTTTGCTTTTGTTGTCCTGTGGAACGGGTCGAAGAGGGGGAAATGGCAATTATTTTTGTTGCTTTTTTTGCGCGTCGCCAACAAAAATGCAACAGCAACAACAACCAGAGGGTGAGCGAGAGAGACAGCGAGGATGGGATGGATAGATAGAGGGAGCGAGAGAGCGCGCACATTGGCTTTGTTGGTGTGGGTCGGATTGTAAGCACTGTGGTGTGAGTAAGAGTAGCTCTTGTTGTTGTTGCTTTTGTCTTTCGCCGGCATGGCGAAAAAAAGGCCGGTTGGGATCGGTCGGTTCGTCGTTTGGTTTACGGACGGCGCGGTTTGTGGAGGTCGCCGAGTGAGTGAGTGTGAGTGTGAGAGTGAGTGCGAGTGGGCAAGTGGAGAAGGGGTGCGGGTGCTCGTCGGCGTTTCGGATATGAAAAACGCACAAAAAATAAAGCATGCTTTGCGGCATTTTGGGTTGGGTCGAGTTGGGTTTGAGTGGGGGTGGGGTTTGGATGTTGGGCGTTTGGTAAAGTTGGCAGACCAGAGTTGGGAGCTTGAAAAATAAATGAGAAAAATATACGACGAGCCGGCAACGTTGTTGCTGTACCGTCATACCGTTGGCAGGGACAACCCAACCATGGGCGTGGGTGGACGGGGGGTAGCGGCCAGTGCGTGTGCCGAGTGCGGGGGGCGGGGGGTACAGTGCAGAGTGCGAGCGAGCGAATGAGCGCGAGAGGGAGGCCGTGAAGGTTGGTGCGAAAGTGGACAACGTTGTTGTCGCTTGTCTGCCGTGTGAGCGCGCGCGAGGGCGGGCAAACGAGAGCCAGAGCCAGTGCGAGAGCGTGAGAGAGAGAGGGAGAGGGGGTTATGCGTTGGCCAGCGTAAAGTTTTTGAAAGGAATAAAAGCGAAAAAAAACTGACGGGCAAATTCAGTCTCTTTGTTTTTCGTCTTTTATATTTTTCATTTTTTTGCTGTGAGCTCGCGCCGTTGGTGTGAGTGCAAAAAGGGTCAAGAGCGACGGGGCTACGGCTACCTTTAGCCAAAGAAATTGTTTAGCCAGAGGCTTGAGGTTGGGCATTTTGGGTGAAGCGGGCGTTGTGCGTGTTTATTGAGCGTGCCCCCTCCTCACTCTCCCTTTCCCCTTCACCCTCACTCAAGTTTAATATTGCAGCCCCGTCGCTGTTTCAATATTTTTTGAGGATTGTCCTCAGAGTGAGTCGTCGTCGTCGCCGATCATAAAACTCGACAGATTTTTGTTTTTCTTCGACTCGCGGGGGTTTGGCACGTTGTGTATCATCGTTTCTTGTTTCTTGGGGTTTGAGTGCTGTCTGGGGTGGCTAGCCAACAAAAAAACCCAAAATATAAACGTGGCGGCATCTTCATCCTGTTAGCTCCTGATTTGCGTTCAGTTTATGGTCTTTAGCATTGCGATTTATGCAACGCATTTCCCAAAATTCTTGAATATGCCAGGGTATGATATAGAAATGAAGGAAACAGTTAAAAGGGCAGAAGGTATACATATTTCTTAACTCTTCAAATATATATCCCAACTATAAACATATTTATACACATAATTATCAACAATTTACAATATGTAGATGTATGTGAAGCTGAACGAAAGTTAGAGTGGCAATTTTAAAAATATATATATTTTAATTTGTTTGATCATATTTCAATCTATAAGCCAGAATCATATCTAATGTATATACTTGTTTAACTAAAATCTATTTATTTTTAATTTCAATTATTTTTATATAATTTTTTTTAAATAATTAAAAATGAAATTATAATTTTTTAAAAATAATTTTTAAAATAAATTTTATAATTTTTTTTATTTTGTTAATATATATATATTTTTTTAAATTAATACCACAAAACATATTAAAAATGTTTAATAATTCTACTTTAAAAAATTATGTCCAATGAATTTATTTAACTACGAAATTTTCAATATTTTAAATAGTTTATCTTCAATTTGGAATATGTTTTATGGAAATAGGAATTAAAAAAGATTTTTTTGTTGTTGAATTAACTATACCTATTAGTTTTATTACAAGTTATATCCAAAAAGTTCATATACAAACTCCTAAAATAAAAATAATTTAAAGAACTCGTCTAATATGTTTTCAAAGCTAATTTTTCGCATATTATTTCATTCTAAAAAAAATAGACACAAATTAATTTTTATCTGGCAAATATTTTAGGAATTCTTCCTAAGTTACTGTTTTTAATTATTCCACTCTTTGAATCTGTCTATGGCTGTACGGGTTTCATCTTCAGCCAACTCTCTCAGACCGCAATGCAAACTTTCTCGCTCCGATTCCCCAAAAATGTTCCCAAAACGCATGAGCCACAAAAGTACACCCACACCAAACATAGCAAAAAAAAAGAAAAAAATCACAAAATCACAAAATGAAAAAGAAAAAGGAAAAACCGAAACCGAAACCGAACGCAATTCAACTCCCAACAAATGGGGAACGGGAAACGCTTTCAAGCGTCGATTGGACTGTCAGTTATTTGATGATTGTCTACAGAGTTTTTCTGCTTCTTCGCTTTCATGGTTTTTGTCTTCGTCACGCCAAACTGACCAAAATAGCTAGATAGAGGGAGAGAGAGAGAGAGAGAGAGAGCAAGAGAGGGAGAGGGAGGGGAGAGGGGGAGCGCTAGCTAGTACAGGCTAACTAAAATTAGAAGGAAATCGGTTGGAGGTTCGGCGCAATCAAAAAATGTTAAAAGCGGAAAAAAGAAAATCGTTAAGTGGATGGGTCGAAGCCAAGCGAGAGCTTTATATAGTTGGCTTTGGATGGGGGAGTAGTTTGTGGAGCGGTAACATGAATCGCATCCTTAACGCTCAATATGTCAATGGCTCTGGCCACTGCAAATTGCCCGCCTTGCCAGGCAGGCAACGTCCAAAACATCCTGTCAGTGGCAATTTCAGCTTGACGCAGCCTTTGTTTAGCGTGGGCCGGAGAGAGTCAAGGCTTAGCTGATTCTTATAGTTATAATGGCTATCATAGTCTATGTGTGTCAACAATGATTCGCACAGCATTCAACACGTACTGGCCCGCAAAAGGCGGCCACAACAACACAAGTATAAGCAGAAGCAGCAGCAACAGCAACAGCAACAAGAACAACAATAACAAAGACCGCAAGGACAATATGATGTGTGGATGACGAGGCCTCCAGACGATGTCTACAACTTGCCAGCCAAATTGACGGCGCTCAACGAATTTCCAAGTTTCAAATAACAATTGAATGGAATGCATATATACATATTATAAATACACTTGCAGAAATATTCTGAGGTTGAAATTGGAATAGATATTGTAAGGACAAGTTTCATGCTTTGTATTGCTATTTGTTCATAGAATATTTTGAGAACTTGAATTTAATTTTATAATAATAATGAGGAAGAAAATATTACATGAAATATAAATATTACATGAAATTAATGACATAAATTTTATTTAAATTACTTATTTTTTTACATTTTCAACCCATTTTTTAATACTTTTAGATATTTTGTAAGAAAAATCAATTTATTTACTTGAATTTAATACCTAAATTTTTTTTTTCATGTATTCAGTTATTTTTAAAATATATTTTAATACTTTAAATATTATATTTTTTTTTATTGTTTTTAAATTAAATAAAAAAAGTATTTTTCTTTAAACTATTTTAATATATGGTGTGCGTTAAAATCAGAAAAACAGCGTTTGAAAAAGACAAGAAGTAATATCTTAAAGATCATTATTATATAAGAAGAATTAAGACTCAAAATTATATTCAAAATTTATGAATTTAAAGACTGACAAGAAAGGGGAAAATTTATGTTTACATTGAATGAAGTCTAAAATATATTAAAAGCAATTTGATATTTGATTCAATAACTTTTTAATTCAGGTTGATTTAAGTTTAATAAGAATGAGAATATTGAAAAAATCTAAAATACTGTAATGAATTTGTATACTTGAATTACTCACTTAGCAATTCAAGTTGGTAGAGTTTATAAAAATACTTATGAAATTATTGAAATTACGAAAAAAAATATATATAAATCAATAAAAATTTGGAAAACAAGCTTTATCCTTCTTGAATTGTTTAGGTTTCAATACAAGTTCTTTTAATTAAAGTTAAAAATGAATTAAAATTGTCTGATTTTAAATAAATGGCTTTCATATTAGGCATTTCATATTTTTGATAGGATCAGGGTATAAACACTGCAAACCAGCATCAAACGTTCTCAATCAAAATATATTTCCCAGAATATGCACTCTAGCAAATATTTATACTAGTAATTCAGAGATCTGCAATTAAGATTTGACTACGTCCAAGACTCTAGCTTACATCCAGCTCAGCTTATAGCCCCTTTTCGCTCAGTGTATTGCATATTAATACAGCATACAGAAGAGTGTGTATGTGTGTTGTTGTGGGTGTTTGTGTTTAGCATTTGCAAGTCAAAGTGTTTAAGTTGAGAAGGCCAATTGGCTAATATATAATTAAAGCTCGCTAAGTTGACTCCCCAATGCCACTTGGCCACTGCAGTGGCCTAAGACACAAAACTGTTGCATTGGGCGTCAAGTGTATTAATATACAATATATGTATATGTATACAGAATTATATATATATAATTATAGATATACACGCATCTTGTGGCATTCGCCATAATGAGGTTAATGAATATGCTCAGTGGCTAATGAGCCAGACAATTGATTTGTTAAGATAATATTATGCATTTAAGCGCTAAATGGCCACGCTTGGTAAATGGAAACTCCTCAAAATGTGAAATCGTTTGCCGTGCGCTTAATAGATATTCTTGTTAATTATCGATTAATTACAGAGCAGCTTAAAGTAACTGCTTTGATTGGTGTTATGAAAGCGTTATTCAATTACGCAATTGAAAGTGAGATGAGAGTTTGAATTTGAATGGACTTCTCAGTTGGGATTACGCAGAGCGTTAGCTCTGATATGTAGCTTAAGTCCTGATAATAGATATTTATGTTATATACATATGTATAACTGTATGTAAATATACATATAAATATGCTATATGTGTGACTGTAGCATTTGCACGGCTTGTAAGATGAGTAGATTTATGCATTTAGGCACATATCAATTGCTATACAATTACTATACTATTTAAACATTAAATTGATATTGAGGCTTTAACAATTAAGGAATCAAGTTTCTATGTTCGCTCTGAAATTGAATATCGGAGTAAAAACAAAGTTGCGCTTTTTTAACGTGAATTGTTAAAACTAATAAAGGCCCACAAAATTATATGAATCCTTTAAAAGTGAGATTCAGACTACTTTTTTGATATTGCTGAATATAACTATTTTATGCTGATATATATATATATATATATATATATATATATATATATATATATATATATATATAAAGGAGTTTGTTATAATTAATAAGTCTTTTTTTTAGAGAAGAAAGACAGATATTTTCTTACACCATATAATATATATATAAGATGATGGAGCAAAATAAATTATATATAGGCTTCTCTCTAGGTTAAATTAATAAATAATTAATTTTTTTTTGTGAATTTCAACTATTAATAAACTCTTATATCTCTGATGAATTCATGCTACAAATCACATATATACATATATCAAAAAGTATATATATAATAATAAAAATCAGAATCCTAAGTAGTTGTTGACTAAGAGCTTTAACAAAGACTTAAAAACATTCACTATCCATATGTTTATTTCATTTTTTAAATGAAATTTGCAAACTTCATATAATGCATAATTATTGTATACATTTATTAAGAAAAAAGCAAAATAAATCGTTTTTAATAAAATGCATTCAAATTATATTGGAAACGAATTAAATGAATGTGCGCTTCAATTGACTGTTATATAAAATTGATTTTACGTGCAAAGAATCGTTGAAAAAATAATAAACCCACGTCCCAGAATCGCAATGTAAACATCGTAAATCTTGCAAAGCAATATATGCATATATAGATACATATGTATATATATACATATAAATACATATATGTTTTTCTTGATACATTGCAATATAAATTCAAGCGGGTTTTTGTTGCAATAAAATTAGTTGCATAAAATCCAAAAACTATTTCATCAAAAATGCATAAATGCGAACACGCAAAACGTCGCAGAAAAATAAAATTAATGCAATATTTATAGAGCATAAAAAAATATATAAAATATATGTATGTATATAGGCATATATGTTTATATATTATGTGTAAAATAAATAATATATAAAATATTTATATAAATTTGCAAAAATGCGCAGCTAAAGTGTAGAAAAAATAGGCGCATAAAATGCGCAGCCGCCCCTATTTTCAAATATCAGCGAGGGGGACGAGGCAGCCACACCCGCACGCCTATACATAGGAATATATGTATGTATATATAAAATGTCAGACATTTGCAGTATATGTAAGTTATTTTTTTATTGCTGTAGGCGGCCAAAACTAATGCAAAAACAAAAACAAAATGGTTAGTAATATGGCAAAAAAAATTCAAATGTGACAAGCCCAAAGCGTGGCTGTGGCGGTGGGGGCTGGGTGGTTCTGTGGTTCGGGCCAGAGGGTGAGCTGCGAGTGCAACAACTGCAACTGCAACTGCAGCCAATTCAATTAAAAATCTGCCACTTAAGCTTTAAGGGGTTTGAGAGCCAGCCTGGCGCATGGTGCCACATGGCAACCAAAAATGACAAAGCAACCAGGCATGGCAAATGGAATGTACAAATTTTACAAATTACACGGCATACAATATATAGAGATATACTCTATATAGGCATTTGTGCAACAATGTCTAAGTCTAAGCAGTCAAAAGATGATAGATAAAAGGACAGAAGGCATATGGAAATAGACTCTCTTCTTAGGTATTAACTGGAACATGATATCTTATCTTCTGCGATATTTAGACCTTATTTACATAAACAACAGCTCTATGTAGAATATAGAATTGAATACAGCACAATTTAATGAATAATAATACAAACAAAACGGAAAGTTAAATTGATACAATTTGGTATCGCGTACACATCTACTACATTTATGTATTGTTGTCTGAATCAAAATATCTTATTTTCTCAGTTTGCATTATATATATTTCATTAGATATATTTTTAGTAACTATCACAAGTTTTCAATAGTAACAAATACTCTTTTATATTTCCTTTAAGAAATATTTATTCACATTTCAATTAAGCAAGTTGAAAGATACAAATGCTACTCATAGTATATGAGTCCTCCTAATTAATATTAAATGTTTTTTAACATAAATAATTGTGGAATACTAAAATTGATTAAGTAGCTAAGAATATTAAAAATTTTTGTATTTACTCAATTTTAATAAGTAATATTAATAACTTTGAAATATATAAAAATTGGTAATATTAAAAACTTTTAAATATATAAAAAAATTTAATGAATTAAATTAAAAACTTTAAAATATTTACAATTTTTTTTTAATAATTCTTCAAAATTAAAAAAAGGTTAATATTAAAACATTTTAAATAAATAAATTTTAAATAAATAATTTTTTTTTTAAATATATAACAAATATTAATGAACATATTTTTTTTTAATTTTTAAAATATACAATTTGATTAATAAATATATACCAATTTTAATATTCAACAATTTATTCAATATATTAAACTTCAAATATTTGATATAATAATTGCAATAAATGTGGATATTTTTCAAATAAAAAGATCTCACAGTCAGCAATAATAATAATCTACGAATATTCGATTGCTCTGCAATCTGCAAAATAATATTTCAGAAAGAAGTTTAAACTGTATAAATAATTTCAAAGGTTTGAATAATACTCGTAAGCTAAGGGAAATATTTGATATATTGAAATAACTCAAAAACCTGAACGCAAGCGAAGCCGAGTCAGAAGTATGACTATATATGCATATTTATATATATGTATATAGACAACTTTTTACTATTATCAAAAAACTGTTGCAGTTTCGTTCGGTCAGCCCTGGCTGCAACTGCAGCTTAACAGGAAACTAAATAGCGCACAGCCGCACACCTATGCACGGCCAAAAAAAAAATAAACGCATACCTATGCAAAACTGCATTCCACACAAACACACGCACACACAGCTGCATTTATTGTATATAGAACATTTTATTTGAATTTTTGTCTTTTTTCGCTGTTGCATTTTGTCTATTTTTTGCGCTTGACCAAATGCAGCGACAACTTCAACAAAATGTGTGTGTACCAGTGTGTGTGTGTGTGTGTGTGTGCGAGTGTGTGTTTATAATAAATAATAAAGTATACACACCCACGCATATGCACGCCATCCCGTCAGTTCCCGTCCCCCTTTGTTTTTTGATGTTGCACAAAAAACTCTCGTTGAATTTTGCGCACATTTTACGCCTGATCGAAATATTTTGCGCCAGCGGCCAGTCTCCCTATAGAAAAAAGCCAAAGACACCCACACCCACACACACACACGCACTCTCACCAAATCCCTATGCAACACCCGTTTAGCTAGACCCCCCTTTGCCCGCCTAGTCAAAAACTTTTATTGTGTCCCAATGTTTTTTCTGCTTTGACGCGCGCTCCAAAAATTGGCAACGCTTTACGGCTGCACATGGCCCATAAACTGCAGCAGGTTAGGTTGGGTGAGGGGTAGTAGTAGGGGTGGGGCAGGGGGCAGCGGGCGAACTGTTGGCTTTGCTGCATATGCGGGGCATGCAGCTTAGTGCACTGTTATGGTTATGACTGTGGCATGATAGCTCATAGCGCTTGCCCGTGTTTTCCTATTGGCTGCATTTGTTTGTTTTGGCCGCTTGTGCCGCCACGCCCCCTGGCCGCTGCACAGCACGCCTCCCCCTCACCCGCCCACAATTTGTAGCTCATTGAGGTAGGTTAAGCTAGTGAAAAACCAGCAAAAATGTGTTCGTGTGGGAGTGTGTGTGTGTGCATTATATATTTGCTATACCTCATAGATTTGGTTAATCAGGTATAGTTTGTTCTGTGGGTGTGGTCTATAATCGGGCTGATTTTGCCTATTACATCTTCAACTCTTTGAGAAGTAATAATAGATTACGTTTGTATCATTGCAATTTGAATGTATATATGGCATGAGAATCTCACTTTAAATTTATATAAAAGATTTAAAGTTCAATAAAATTTGTTCGAATCGATAACATACTGAATGATGTAACACATATAATTTGTAATTTCTGTTGAGTTCCATATAAAAAAAAACGATTTTTAAGATAATACTTTTGATTCTTATTCAAATTCAAACTGAAATTTGTACAGAAAATGGATTAAACGTGTAAAGACTTTGATAATGAACGTAGTAATAAAAAAAAAAAAAAAAAAAAACAATATTAGCACAACGAAATAGCTTTGATATTGATAATTGATAATTAATAAATGAAGAAGGTTTTTTAAATTTTAAGAATGATAATGATAATAATAATGAAAGTATAGAGCTCATATAACAATATGTTTACTAATACTTTCCTTACAACTTTATATCTCTACAAAATCGCTTCAGCTACGACAAAATTTTAATGAAGGCTGTAATATATAGAAATACATAAATAAATTATTTCTGTTCTACAATGATCATGTCACTGGCTTTACATTATTCAATAAGGAATTATTTTCAACCAAATGAAATTCTTGCAGCGACTATCGGAAACATGTTCAAGCATGAACATGGAATTTATGACCATCCCCAATACCAAAACTAACGAGTATGAAGATATAGGAAATAAATGTAAATAATTATAAAAGGCTTCGTTTATCGGAGTGGCGAACGGAATAACATAGATCGCTGTAGCTCACGCATCCGAGAGAATCATCGATCGCTGCTCTTATTTAAGGCTGTCAAAACTATTTACAATAATGAATCAACATATATATAGAGGATTAAGATTTAATAGCAATCCATAATATCAATCATAAGTATATTCTAATCCTGCTCTATTTCCTTAAAATGAACTCAGTTTCCGAACGAAAAAGCAATTAATATTATCAAAAACAAACATTTCAAGAAGCAAAAGAACATTTCCCTGATGGCAATTCTCGGAGTATTCCAATAATATCTCAACATATCTCAAGCATAACTCGGTATTTTTTTTTTGCTTCTCTCATACCCAAACTCTTCATGCATCTGGAGTACATTGAACTCTGGGCAACTTCAAAATGATAATACTACGCTGTGATTTGCATTTCGACCGCAACATAGTATATGCCCATACATGGTTTCAGCTTGATTTGCTTCACCCACTGCAATTTTCTTAATAAATTATTATAAATTCTCAACTTTTGCCATATGTGTGTGACTCGATTTTGATAATGTGAGTTTCCGCTTATATATGTATATGTGAATATATGTATATATATTTAGCAATGTGTGCTGAGTTGAGCATTGGCATTGTATCGTATTAGCTGCTTATTTGCTGATATGTATATGTCTAATGTGCATGAATTAGTAGGAGTTCGTTTTTACTGCTCAACGGCAATTGCAATTTTAATGCAGCCAAACAGTGCCTGCCAAAAGTATACAATCAATGGCCAATCAAAAGTTGCAGAGCCGCCGCCGCCGCCTCCGCTGCCGATTCCCCAAGCCCCTTTGGCTACTTAGGAGCACTTTAATAACACATATATTAAAATTTTAGTTATTCATGTAAGTCTCCGAACGGGTTGACAAAAGGCAGCATGAAAATTGCAAAATATACGAGCAAAAATCTATATGTATATACAAATCTTAAATATATACGTACATAAATATGCATATGTATAGAAATATACATATAGATTCATATACATAGGCTGAGACGAGCTCACATATTTGCAGAAAATTTTAAGAAAATGCAGCAGCAACAAATTTCTGGCCAAGACAACGCAAGGCACACTCGCAACAGGTGCGAGCGAGAGCCAGAGAGTGTGGGAGCAGTGCAGAAATCTTAAGAAAATTGCACAAGAAGCTGCTGCAGCTGCAGTTGCAGCATCAGCAGCAGTTGCAGTTGGAGCTGCATTCAAAATCAAGTCGAGGCTGTAAGAGGGAGGGGGCCTCGGTGCGTATGCGTAATGCGCTGCTCAAAAACTATGAAGCAGAGCAGCCCAATGCCTGGCCTTAGATGAAACCCAACTAAGCAGCTCAGAATGCCCGTTGCAGTTCGTAGAGAGCTCGTCTGTACACTTGGAAAAAGGAATGTAAATGGTGTGGATAGTTCAAGGAATGTTATTAAAGGGGGGTTACCTCGAGCTGAACATAGGGGATATAAGGGTTTGAATCTAGCCACGTATTTGCATTAAAGAAATGTCATATTGAGAGTGTTTTTTTTATTTTTTTTAGAAATTAATATAGTTAATTATTATTATATTTTTTTTTTATAATTTTTGTATTATTTTATGAAAGTATTTTTTTTTTATCAATTTTTTATTATTTTAAGCAGAGAAAGTGTTAATTATTATTATTAATACATTTTTTTTTATAATTTGTATATTATTTTATAAAAGTGTTTTTCTATCAATTTTTATTATTTTAAGCAAAAAAAGCGAGTGTGAAATATTTTAAATATTTCCTAATAAAGTTTATGCAATATATATAACACAATAATATATTAACGAATGTAAAGTATTGTTATAAAAATAATAAAATGTAAATAATTTTTAATAATATTATTTTTTTATATATAATATTTCATATTATTATTATTAATTTAAAAATAATATAATTCAATAAATAACAAATATATATTTATATTTTATTTAAATTATTTAAGATTCACTTTTATATCTGCTATGGAATCAGAAATCTTAAATTAAATTAAATTAAATTAAATATATAGAAATTTGAAATTTCTATAAAAATATTATTTTTAAAATTAGCAATATTAATGATGTTGATAGAAAATATTCCCTTATTAAAATTGTATAAGATCTCATTATAGATTTAATATATAGATATAATTAATTTTATATATTGCAAATATGTTTGTCTATTTATCTGTGTAAGCGCACATATAAAATTGTTTCATAAATGCCTAAAAATATATTATTACATATTTTAACATTCATATAATATTAAGCAGTATGCAAATATTATATGAAATAGTAGTAGTATATGAAATATGAAGATATACGTCATATTTCGTACATAAATCGTACATATTTTGTACATTCCCTTATTATGAAAATTACTATGTATCCAAATATAAATATAAACTAACACAAGATGTTTATAAAATATGTTTTCTTCAAGCAAAACTTGTATAATAATTGCATAACTGCATGTTCATAATGTTTTCATTAGCTCTTTTCGCACATTTTCCTAATTCTTTCATAATCTACATTCTCAAGCACATTTTCTCAAAGTGCCTTGGCTCGACTTGCACCTCCAAGTGCCCCTCTCATGAGAGTGTGGGTTAACAGAGACGGGGAACTACAAAGAGTGTTGTGCTGGGAGTTGGCTCTCTGTTTACTTGACATTAAGTGCATAGAAAACTTATTATTGCAGCCTCTGACAAGTACAAAAAACAACAACAACAACAACAGCAGCAACAACAAGAAGAGCAATAGAAACAACAAGTACAGCAGATAAGCAAGCAGAAGCATATAAATAGATATGTATATAGATTTTTGGGCATATAATAATGAAGTATGAGGGCAGACAATGTGCACTTTTTGAGAGTGTGTGCGGGGGTGTAAGAGCGTGTGTGTGTGTTTCTGTTTGTGTGTGTGTGAGCTGCAGATTTTCATTAAATTTTAAGATGCCTCAGCAGGCGATGCAGGCGACGCCTGTAAGTATGCAATGCATTTTTGTTCTGCACCCAGAGAGCTCTTATATAAAGTATAAGACAGAGAGAGTGAGGTAGTGAGAGTGAGAAAGAGATACTGAGAGAGAGAGAGAGAGAGAGAGAGTAGAGTCGCCTAAGCATATATGCCTCGATACTGGTCAAAGGCCCAAGAAAACTCATACTAGGCCTTTGGCAAGCATCATAAATTTTGTTGGGATAGGCTGCAGACGCCAGGCCGGGCTAGGTCAGAGATGGGGCGCGGAGAGGGGGCTGAGTGTGGGGGCTGGGTGCATAAAATGCATTTTGTAACGCACAGCAGGCAGGTTGACTGCAATGTCAGAGCACTGAGTACGTGGCTATTGTATGGTTGGGGGAAATTTTGTATTTGTCTCGCTTTTCGCAGGGGTTGCAGACGATGACGACGACGACTTAGTGCCTCAGTTTAGCCTCCCACACATATGCCCCCTCGCAGCACTCGTCGACGCAGCTGTTGATGCTGCTGCTGCTGCTGCTTCTGTCGTATTCCTTGTCGTCTTTAATGCATTATTTTGTGTGGCAACACTCAGCGGTAATAACCCGAAGATAAAACCGCCTCGCCAGCGCCCCTCACAGCACACACTCACACACACACACACACTTCAGGTGTGAGTGAATATTATGTGTGTGCCTTTGTTTAAAGCATTTTCGGTCAAAAGTTTGAGTGTGTGTGTGTTCGTCTGTGTCTTCTTTGCTTTGTAGCCAAAGTTGAGCTTGATTAAAATTGATTGAAGCAAATAAATGCAATTGGATTTTTATAATCATTGCAAAGTGTCTAAAATTATTGCGAATGCATTCAAGCACACATTTTCACTAAGTGCGACCTGGCAATTGCTCGATGGGAAAATTTAATTTATAGTGCAAAAGGAATGGCAAGCCATGAAATCTACTTTGTTTAACAATAGCATGTTTGCTGAGAATACAATATTATTATTTAGTTCAATAATGTTATTATTTATATTACTCCACAAAATTAATTGATGATCTTTTTTAAAATAACTAAGCAAGAGTATAGCAATTAAATTTGAAAAGCTCTTCTTTTAAGATTTCTTCTTATCTTAGATATATTATATATATTGCTTTATATATATATATTGCTTTATATGCAATATTTAAAACTTGTTGCCCTCTTAAGATCTCTTCTTTGCATACATACATTCTATATGTATTATTTTATCTATTTATTTGTAATGATCAACATATATCTGGTATCTTTATCTTTTATCTTTACCTAATTATAATGTAGATCTATGAGATAATACTGATACTGTATATCCTATCTTTATCCTATCCTTTTATCTATATATAATAATCAACATTGATATGTTAGAGATCTTGGCTTATATCCTTTTTAAGTATATCTCATTATATGTTTAGAACTATAATTAATAATATATGTTTATAATTAATAATAATATGAAGATTAGTTAAGAAGTAATACATAAACTCAAGTGATTAAAAATATTTAAAAAAAAATCACCCACTTCAAAGATGCTAAGAAACGTTCTCTCATTTCTTTGATTTATTCAAAGGCTTATTTATTTGATTACAAATTCAATTTGAGTATCAACACAGTGCAGGATGTTTTGCAGTTAGAATTTTCGACTTTTTAAGAAGTTATATATCGGAGAAGAAAGACCTTTCGTCAGCAGCCTTTCCATCTTCATGGCAAGTTAACTCTGACAACTGAACCACAATTCAGCATCTAATACTTAACTAAAGGATATTCGGGCCTATATACATCTTAAAAACTTAACAAAGGATAGCCGACTCCAGCCAAGACCTGCCAAGATCTGGCAAGACCTATTGCTCTCTTCAGCAACAAATCCAACTTAAACTGATCTACACATAAAAACTGTCAATGCTAAATAATTAGAAATTACAGCTTCTTAAAGCAATTTACTCTTGCACGAGTATCTGCACCTACTTAAACAAACTTTGCCTCAAACCCGACCATAAAAAAAGAGGACATAAAAAAAACGTGTACTGACATGGGGGCGCAATAGATGGAGTTACATTTGCCGCAAAAAATATAACATCCTAAGACATATTCCCGCACGAGAGAGTGAGCTTGAGTTTGCCAGGCGACAGGACATGAAAGCGGACACCCGGCCAGCCGGACAAGACGGGACAGGACACATGCGCTTGGTTTGTGGCAATGGCGGCGCACCTAAAACCCATCAAATCTAATCTCCTAGCGACTGCTTATGCTGTTGCTATAGCTGGACCCGCAACTCGGTTGCTATGTCCTGCCCTCGCTCCCCTGATATCCACTTACGACGCCGCTGCTCCTTTTGCAGTTCCCTCCGAGCACCCAAAAAAAAAAAAAAAAATGAAACGGACATCGTGCTGCAAAAGCTGCGCCCTAGTCCAGAACGAAAATTGATGACCAGCCAGGGCAGCTGCCGAGGGTCCTGAACTAGGCAGGCAGAGGGAGGGAGGAAGAGTCTGATGGGAAGATGGGGCTCTGAGCTGGGTGTTGGTCATTGGCGCTGCAGCCAAAAGAAGTAATTCATCTTATTTTTTCCACGTTGCCTTCGCTTTGGTCGCTGCTCAAGACGCCCACATGAGTCAGTGGCTGCCAAGGATACGCCAAAAGGATAATGAAAGCAGCAGCGGCAAAAGTTTTGCAGAGGCAAAAAAAAAAACCTGAATGCGAAGGCGACGGCGAAGGCACAAGTAGAGGGACCAAATAACCAGGACCCAAGAACCCCAAGCGCTGAACTTAAGTGAACTCAAACAAAAGGCGCAGGCGGCGGCGGCGGCGGCCCCCACAGAGCCTTTTGCGCAAAAAGAAAGCAGAGAGCAGAACGAACCAACGAACGAACGGACGGACCCCCAGTCGCTTCGCCTAACATTCGCTGATAGCACTCACACGCTAACACACTCCGAGATGGAGAGCGGACGAGAGATCGGGTGTGGTGGCTGCCTCCAGGCATCATTACATCAAATGTCCTTCGCATTTCAGCAAAACAACAAGATGGCGCTGCTCAGGACGAAAGGAACCCCAAAAGCAAAAGGCAGCACCCGAACTGGCATTGGCGCTGGGATAACGCCGTGGAGAGGAAGAGCAAAGCAGGACGGAGCAGCGGGGACAAGTTGGCGCCCGACAAAATGTCGAAAGGACTGCAGAGCCAAAGCCAAGCAGCAGCCGCAGGAGCAGCAGGAGCATGAGCAGGGGTAGCAGGACTAGCTCATTGGCGCAAGCAATAAACGTTAAATTTTTTCATGCTGTTGCAGCATAATGGCCAAGGCAACGGACAGGAACAGCAGCAGCAGCAGCGGCAGCAGCAGGACTCGGCGAGCAAGAAGTCCTACGAGCGGACTAACGTC
The DNA here is from genome assembly GCA_035045145.1 of Drosophila meridionalis. NCBI lineage: Eukaryota > Metazoa > Arthropoda > Insecta > Diptera > Drosophilidae > Drosophila > Drosophila meridionalis. Next base: position 3,723,103 of record JAWNPG010000031.1, read on the forward strand.
TGACGTGCAATAAAAGACCAAAAATCCTTTACCATTGCGCTAAGCTTGCCAAGCGCTAAGACACCAAGCAAGGGGGCCAAGGGGCCCGACTTGAGGAGATGGAGGACCAAAGCAATCGCAAAAATTTTTTGGTAGCAGGCAAAAGTTTTTTTTCGAAAGGCGGCAGCCCGAGTGGGCCACAGTGGGTGGGAAAGGATATAAAAATAATCGTCATAAAAAGAGGGTTGGGCACGGATCTGGGTAAAAGCGAGGCTGAGCACTAAAGCACTGAAGTGCGGGTTGCTGTGAGCAACGCTGGAAGCAAATGGTGTTAAAGCCCCAACATTCACTGATAAACAGGAAAATAAAACAATTTGGTGAACGTTCGGCAAAGACAGGAGAGAAATGTGAACAATAAATATAAAGTAGTGTTTAAAAAACTTAGAGATGAGCGACATATGAATGTTGGTTAAATATATCTGAGATATTTCAGTTATACTGCAGATAAAAGAGAAGATAAGTTGAAGGCTTGAAAGGGGAACGAAATGAAAAGGAGTTTTTGCAGAACAGCTGATATAATCGTAGAGTTTCGGCTAAGAATCTACGGAAATTCTGGCAGATATTCTATTATATTACATTGATGGACTTAAGGTTTGAAAACTATTGACAGAATAAAATAAAACAATTTGGTAAACATTCGCCGAAAACAAAAGAGAAATGTGAACATTAAATATATAGAAGTGTTTAAAAAAATTAAAGATGGGTGCCATAGGAATATTGGCGAAATATATCTGAAATATTTCAGTTATACTTAAAATAAAAGAGAAGAAAAGCTCATGTTGGTGATATATATGAGATATTTTGGTAAAATTTAAGATAAATGAGATAAAAAAGCTAAAAACTTGATAGGGGAACGAAAAGAGGAGTTTTCGGAAAATGACTTTTAGAATCCTATAGTTCAACACAGAATCTAAGGATCTTCTGGCAGATATTCTATTAGACTTAGCCACATAACATTGATTGACTTTTAATATCAAAACTCTTGACAGCATATTCAAGTATAAGCTGAAATATTAAACCAACCGCATTCATATCTTAGCCCAACCTAAACTATAAAATATCCTTTTCCATTCTCAAACAAAGACTACTCATATTTGTATCTCAAACTCTGTTACCCCTTGCATTTTCCACATTCCTTCACCTGGTTAGTTTCCGTTACTCTAAATTGTTTTTAATGAATTTCACCATTTACATTTTTTAACAAATTGTCCCTCGCTGTACATAGGATGACGACCTGCTCTACCCTACTCCTACTCATACCACTGCCAACCCCCACATGCTGCTCTCTACCCCCTCTGGCAAATGTCAGTCTTTGTCATACACTCCACACATCAAAACTCATTTCACGTTACGCGCATTATGTTTGCCACGGCACTTGGCGTCCATCAACCGGCAGTTGGGGCAGCAACGACTCGACGCTGCGTGTTGGGGGCTTGGTTAGGAATTATATTAAAGTATATATATGTACATACATACATATCTGACTTCTATATGTGGATTTTGGTTTTTAGAACGTTCAGCTAGTTAGTTATTAGAGCTGTCCGCTTCAACTGGTCGCTGAACTGGTTCCCACATAAAGCAAATGCTACGCTCTTTCGACTGAAGAGATGTGGGGGGTTACTTCAACATAAATTCCATTTATATTTCTACCAACTTCGAACGACAGCCGCGCCCCAAGGCAAACGCCCCTTGGGCCAGCGAATATAGCGGAGAGTGAGGGTCAGGCACATACATGAGCTAAGCCACAATTTGATATGTCCATTGTGTCTTATCAGGCGACATGGTTACCGCAGCGAGCCTCCCCAGCGTATGCCTAGCCCAGTCCCGGCCAGGCTCTAACTCAAACTAACACATGACGAAGTCAGACGCCCAACCCCAGCTCCAGCTCCAACTCCGAGTCCAACCGCCATTTGGTCCCCGGGCATATCCTTGGGCATTGCCTTGCCCAAAAATAAAAACCTCTAGCCATTCACAGCGCAGCCCCAAAACGAGAAATGCGCGCTCGTCAGTCAGTCAGTCAGCGCTCCGCAGCCACAGAGTGCCACAGTTCCGCAACTCCTATCCTATCCTATCCAAGTCCTATGCCCATTTCGTGCCAAGGGCCCGTGCCAAACCCTGGGACACATCAGACGCTGCCCTGGCTCATTCGTCTAGCTTGGCACGCCACCTTTTTTCGCTCCCTCTCTCACTCTCGACTTGGTTTCCTGTTCAACAAATGCCAAGAAAAAGTTTTTTTTTCTTTTCGACATTTCTCCCCTAACATCTACGGCCCCTGTCCTTCATCATTGTCGTCGTCGTCGTCGTCGTTGTTGAATTTGAAACGTTGTTGCGCCACCTTCCTGGCATGGGGGTTTATGTGGGGGTCCGGTCGTCGCGCCACATGCCAGGCCAAAGGCAACACATTTGAAGAGGGTCCCACACATTGGCACACACGCTCTGCTGGGGTTACAGAGAGAGAGAGAGAGAGAGAGAGAGAGAGAGAGAGAGAGAGAGAGACAGGAAGAGGGCTGAGGCTGAAGCTGATGGGCAGTGGGCGGGGCACGAAAGAAATGGTAAACTAAAATGAAAGAAATCCTACTGCCTGACTGCCTTCCAGTGTGGTCCTTACTGGGTACATGTGTGTATTCTTGAGCTTCGCCTTCTAATACCCGTTAGCTGGCTTGCTCGTCCTTCGGCTTAGCCCTTGGGTTCTGGGACATGGGCTCTGGTCGTCGCCATGCTGCTTGTCTGCTCGTTTGTTCTTCGATTTAATGAAGGATATGCCGCATGGTCCGTCTCACATCCACACATTCTCACCCCTGGCTTGCCCATTCGATCCCTTACAGGTTTTATTTTTCTTTTACATTCTTTTTATATATTTCATAACTTTTTTTCTCGCGCGTTGGGCAACCAAAAAGTTTACTTTCAAGCCCAAAAAAAAAAAAGGAATAAAGATGGTCCTCGCTCGACCCCTGCAAAGCTCACCTCCCGTCCCCACCCCAACGCCTTTTCATTTCGATTTCAAGGGGTTTTTCTTATGCTTTCCTTTTCCTTTTGCCGCTCATCAAGTGCCTGGCCTGGGCTGGCTGCTGTTTTGCATAATATGAAAGGCTTTTGCCTTTTGAGGGGGTGAAATAAATAGAGTTTAACTCGGGCTCACCTTGAGCGAGGGGTATTGGAGTTCGCTTATAAGATGCCAAAGTTATGGCAGTCAAAAGAAAAAATGGAAAATTGAGGCAAATCGCTGAATTGGTGCCAGATAAAGAAAAAGAAAAAGTTGCCAAAAAAAAATACCGGGGCTAGAAATAGCTAATGGATGGGGTAACGGCGCCAGCTGCACAACGCTTCAATGCGAGGCAACAGCTCGGCTTGGCACCAACTAAAAAGGTTGAAAGTCAGTTTATATCTATCAACAAATTGCAATTGGACTATTTTTACTAAGGCGAGTTCTGTTGTGTGAATATCTAGGTTAAGTAAATTGCTGGGTATATAGGAAGTTACTAAATAGGAATTTTTTTTTTTTTTAATAAATCTTTATTGCAGCTTCTTGTCTTCGACTCTACAGCGCAGTTATAATTAAACCTTAACCTACATTGTTGGCTAGAAGCCGGTATTTACATTATTTACAGTAGTTATATTTAACTAAATAGGAATATTATTATAAAATCTCGTGATGTGCCTCTAGCTGAAATATCTCAAACAGAGAGTTGAATTCAGCTATTTCTGCTGATGTCTGTCTAGCTTAAGAATCTCTAGCTAAAATATCTGAAAATATCTTTTTCTCAGGTAGAGCTAGGGGTAGGTAGAGGTAAGTAACTGAGGTGACGGATATTTAGTTGAAGTCTCTCTAAGTGAAGTATCTTTATCTAAGGTATCTCTACTTAAGGTATCCTTAGTAAGTAGAAGTATTTATAGTTGAGCTATTTCTAGCTCAATCATTTGAAGCTAAAGCATATTTAGTCATCTCTAGCAAAAGTAGCTCTGGCTGATATATTTCTATTTCAAGCTGAGGTATCTCTATTTAAGATATCTCTAGTTAAGGAGCTACCTGCTCCTCTGTAGTAGAGGTATATCTAGCTGAGGTATCCCTGGCTGAGGTATATTTATCTGATATATCTTCAATAACTTAAGTATCTCTAGATAACAGAGCTTCTTTTACTCTCTTAAGCACCTCTCTTAAATAAAACTTTTCGCAAACACTTTTCAAATATAAAACCAGATATTTAGGGGCTAAACTTGTAATCCATAAACCCAACTAATTTGAAGCCTAAACCAATCGTAGCCATGGCTAAGACAACACTAAATCCTTACCCTAGCCAAAATTTGAACCCTAGTTCAGGTTAGTCACTCACCTAAAAGACCATCAAATATCTTCTAAATAGCATTTATACCAATATCTAGACTATTTTAAAGCACAATATGAATACATATGCCGTCCGACATTGCATTCATCTATATATATATTTCGTAATACTACCCAAAGTCATTCATCATAGTTTCAATTGACGACTGGCAATAATACGCTGCCAGCTCGGATGGGTGTAGCCTTTCAATAGAGTTGACCACACCCCCAAGAAAAGCCAGAAACCAACTACCCCAGGCACTCAGCCAAAAACTGTGCAGAGAGGCAATGAAAATGAAATCAAGGGAAAAGCAAAAGAAAATTTTGTTTCCTGCGCGAACCCCACTTGATATTTTCTCAAAAAAAAAAAAAAAAAATAAAAATATATATATATATAAAAGTAATTAGATTCGAGGTTATTGGATAAGCGCAAACGATTCAACAAAAATTGTGAGTCCACATACGCGACACTTGGTTGAGGGGGCAATAGCTTGGCTTCAGGTTCTTACAGTCGGACGTTTTTATTTTCTGTACATATTCAGCGGTACCAAAAATGTGAAACAAAGTAACGGAGAAAGAGAATGCAAGAGAGAGAGAGAGAGAGAGAGAGAGAGAGAGGGAGTGGTGTGGTGTGGATTGGGTATGGGTTCGTCCAAGTCCTGCTCCTTCACGTTGTCGCCGGCAACAAATTAAATGTTGAAAATAATACAAAGATGTCCTTCCAGGCGACGCTAACGACGCGAGCTCAGTTTACGCTTTACGTGGAGGATTACGGAACAACTGAACAGAGTTGCGCCGAAGGGGGATAGCTACAAATGCTACCGGCTTAGGGTTGGGGGCGGCGCTGCTTGGGTTTGGCTTGGGTAACGCCTGTCCAATGTCAGCGTCAAGGCAACCAGGCGCAAAATCTTCAGGACCACCAAGTAACGCAACTCGGGACATCTTCTGGTTGGGGGCGGGTCGTTGATGGCCCGAACTTTTGATGATGATGAGCAGCAGAGCCGGAGCACATGGGTGGGCAAAGATCGAGAGCCGCTTGCACAACTGGGGTGTTCCTAATCAAAAATAAATTTCAGCTTTTCAAAGTGAAACGGGGAGAAAAAGCCCGAAAGGCAAAAACAACAACAAAAAATAAAAAAGGGCACACAAAGTCGTATTTTTATACGCGTTCACTTGGAATTTTCATTTTGGGTCGGAAAATTGTGTCTGATTTGCATTTACAAACGGGACAAGGGGTCGCCTGCTTAAGTAAGGGAGAGGGAGAGGACTTTGGGCCCATGTGAAAGCGGCACATTTTGTGAAAAGGGTTTTGGCAAAACGCGCGCTCTGAATTAGGATTAGATGACGCTACCCAAAGCACGGGGGTGACAAAGTGATTAAAAACCAAGGCAAGGCAAGGCACGGCCACGGAAGACGGGCTCTAGAGTTGCGGCGTTCGCACAAGATGTGCCGAAGTTTGCAGGTGAAATGCTGCCTTTGATGGAAGGGTTGGTAGGGGTAACGACTCTATAAGGGTTGCTACCCACACCGTGTCTGACTGTACGCCTATTTTAATTTCAGTTAATTGTGTTTTGCATTTCAGCAAAAGCATTCGTATATATTTTGATGGGAATAACAGCAGAAAATCGCTGAAAATTTTCACCAAAAACAGGATTGTGCTTCTTTAAGGGGGGTTGCTCAACTGGAGTGAGACAGTGGGAGGAGAGAGAGAGAGAGAGAGAGACCGAGACAGGGGGTGGAGACTTAAAGGGTTGTATTTAACAGCGAAAGTTGGCAAAGTTACTTTTGAGTAGTTTTTGAGCTTTACAAACGAAAGTGAGCTGAAAATGAGATGGGTGTATATGATACAGACACATATATATGGGAAATATATATATATATATTATAAGTCCCCAGTCTGACCCAAGATTGTTAAAAGTACAAGGATTGAAGTTCAAGTTGGCAAAGCGAAATTGTCTGGACAAAAATGACTTATATGAATCAAATTTGTGCTGGTCATGTGCTAAGGACTTGCGTTGAGTAGGAGTTGTGGTTCGCTGAGAGTTGGGCAAAAATTTCAAAGGAAAATAACTCATGTGGTAGAGGAATAATGATTATTAATAATTTGATTTCATATATTTGTTTTATAGAGAGCCAAGGGAGCATTAGGAGGGTGAACTGGCGCTGACTGGTTCTTAAGTAACTCTATTCTACACAATGATCTAGTGATCCCCACATTGAAACGACCCTAGATAGGCTGACAGATTGATAGCATATTCAAAACAACTCGTATCTATAACAATAAAAAACTATTGTATGTATTATATATTGGCTAACAAACCCTAACTAATTATAGCTAAAAGCAACATAAACTTTCAGTATATAAAAAATCACTTGCAGAAAAAAATATTATATCCTAAATAATATCTCTGAAATAATATCTATTATATGTATATTTATGTATTTCTCGTTTTGGTAGAATTATTTTTTCATTTTGTATCAAAACTTGATACTATATAACATTTTTGTAGTATATTTATGTAAGGTTCAAAATGCTGTTTTAACTATTTTTGATTGTATCATCACAAATTGATTTTATATAACATTTTTTTAGTTTATTTATGTAAGGTTCCAAACACTGTTTAAACTATTTTAATTTTTTATCAAAAACTGATTTCATATCATATTTCTTTAGTTTATTTATGTGAATTTCTAAATACAGTTTGAGCTGGTTTTAATTTTATTTTAAAAATTGATATTATATATTATTTCTTTTAATTTTTTTTTTCACGTTCCAAATACTGTTAGAATTATTTAATATTTTTACAAACTGATATTATATATACATTTATATTTTCTTAAAAAATATTATTCATTTTATATGTTAGGTGTTCCAAATTTTTGTAGTATGTATTGTTTTTTTTTTTTTTTATATATTTTATAACAAATGAGTATTATAGGTATTATTTATTTTATGGATATATGTATGTACGTTAGATATTCTCTATTTTGGTAGAATTGTTTTTTAATTTTTCATCAGAAACTAATCTTCTTTTTTTTTCTTTACACAGATATTATATATTTTTTTATTATTTTTTTTTTATCAAAAATGAATATAATATAAATTTCTTGTTGGGTATTATTTATTTAATGGATATATAATCTATATTTGAGTGCTCCAAATTTTGATAGCATTTTTTGTTATTTTTTATTACAAATAAATTTTATATAATTTTTTTTATAGGGGTATTATTTATTTAATGGATTTGTATGTCAGATATTATATAATTTTGTAGATGTCTTTTTTTCTATTTTTCATCAGAAATTGAAATTATTATTATCATTATTTTTTTACAGCGACATTATTTATTTTAAACATATATGTTAGATTTTTATTATACTTTGATATATTAATTTTTGTTATCCCAAATTGCTATTATTTATTTTTTTTAAAATTATATATAAGTATAAATTATATATGTGTATGTATATACATTTTCTGACATGCTCATCGAATATTTAACTATGACTCGTTTAAGTCAGCAGTTTACAGCTGACATTCATATAGCACTCATTTGGCTGTGGTGTTAAGCACATTTGAATGTGATCAAATTTCAATAAATTTCCCGATTTATGCAAACATAATATCTTGACTATGAATAAACATACATATATAAATATATGTATATGCATATATACGTATATATATAGATTGATCATAAAAATCTCGCATATTTAAAGTTAATTGAAAATCAAGTTAATGCGTTTAATTGAATGAACGCTGCATATGTTGAGCGAACACAAATGTGGTGTAGAGTGTAGGGTGGGGTGGGGGTGTGGGTTGGTCGTGTAGAACGGACTAAAAACATACACAGGAATGCAATGAAAACAATTAATAAAAAAAAAGTAAAGCGCACACACAAATATAATTACTCACACACAGCGGGCAGTCTGAATGTTGAGCTGCGGCACAATGTGCATATTTATATGTGGAAAATTATATACAAACACAGCACACACACACACACATACAGGGCTAGTATATACACACATGTGTGTAGGTGTGTGTGGGTGTATAGAGAAAATCATAATGATGGCGATGCATCATTGTAGAACAAAAGGCGCTTTGGCAGCGACACGCACACAATAAATAGGGTTGCCACCCCCACACCTGCACAACCCACACACACACACACAATCCCACACACACATGCGTGTGTTACACTATTCTGCTGTCGAGACTGCTTAAAGGTATTGCTGTGCGTGTGTCTGTTCTAATCAATGACTTGGCCAGACAATCGATGGCTTTGAGCTGCCTTTATGGCAATAGATGGGCGGGGGGCATGGCATAGCCCATTGTTAGGGTTGCCCTCGGGCCAGCTGGGGCTTAAGGAGTTAGCTGGCACCTTTATCAAATGCATAATAATTATTTTAGTCGTAAGAAAAAGAGATAGCTAGCAACTCTTCAAAAATTGAACAGGAAATTTAGTTTCCAGCTTGTTTGTACTATTATAATTATTATTATGCCAGGTGTGCTTGGCTGTCTGAGTATATATATATATATATATGTGTGTGTGTGTGTGTGACGCCCACGTCTTGAGGCCTAAAAGTATGCAATGCTATCGATTTGCTGCATCGCCCACCACTTTGTGCTCTGTACATCCCGCTCTAACGCACGAACTTGTCTTATGTTCATTTTCCATTTTTCTTAAGATGCATTTTGATTACAAATTTGACCAACACACACATACACACACACACATTGACACCCGCCCACGCACACCTGAGATATTTCTCTTGCATGTATGCAGTATCTTTGTTGATTTTTAGCTTAATATTTCTGTATATATCTTCATATATATATTTATATGTATATATCAATACATATGCATATATGCATTCACACACATATTTATGCACAATTTTTGGGGGCGTTTATTCTTGAGGGGGGTTCGAGTAAAATGTCTTAAGAAATTGCATTTTCTTGTTGCAACATTTCAACGTCTCCAAGTTTTTGTCCAGTTTTATGCATAAATGAACAATTTACTTTGTCATTTGTGCTTTTCTAGCATTTAGATTAATTTGCACTCTAGCTTTAGTTATTTATTTATATTTGCGATGCAGTGAATATTTTAGTTGCCCTTAGGAAATATTTTATAAATATTATGAAAATAAATTAAATTAAAATGCATTAAATGAAGTATTAAATGAAGCTAATTATATATATGTAATAAATAAAATATATTAAATGTATTATTAAAAGAGCTTAGTTATATATTAACAACATAAACTTAGATATCTGTTAGATAACGAATTTATATATTATTAATGATGCCACAAATATTATTTAAAAAAGAACATTAAAACTTGTTTAGTTCTCTCTCTTTCTATTATTCTATTTATATTTGAATAATAATAACAACAAATAATAATTTTGTTATTTATTTTGATTGTTTACGTATTAATTTAATATTATTATATTTAATATTGATCAATATAATTTTAATTTTGTTTAAATATTTAATTTGAATTGAATTTTTAAATTTATTTGTCATTAAAAGTATTATTAATTTAATTTGTAATATGTGTATACATTTATATTTATATATATTTTTTATTATTATTATTTTATTTTAAATTTAATATTATTCTATATAATAACGATTAATGTTATTTTAATTTTGTTTTAATGTTTAATATGAATTTAATTTTTTATTTAATATGATATTAAAATTATTATTAAAACTTTTTTTAAAATTATTTTTGTGGATATTATTTTTGTTTACTTCGTATATTTTTTGTCGTCATTTAAAATTGAAATTATTCTGGAGATAATAATTGGATGTTATTTCAATAAAAAAAAATAATTCAATAAAGAGATTATATATGTATATCTTTTATTTTATATTTACAGCAACAGTATTTTTATTAAGAAAATTGATTAGGAAAAGTAAAACATTTCTTTTAAAACTATACTCAAAACCTTGCTGGGGTCTTTATATAATTTGATTACTAGAAAATTCTAGAATATTTTAATGCAGCTCATATTTCTCCTCTTTCGATTCAAAGTTCCTAATGCTAAATAGTTCCAACTCATCTTAAAAATATTATACTATAATATTTCCCTGCACTCTAATACATTCCTCAGCTCAAAATTTCCTTCAAGATTTTCACCCTTACATTCGCTTTTGTGCACTGGCAATTAAAATTAAATATGTGCCTATACGAAAAAAATTTGTAATTTTGTTGCGCCCAGTCAGCAGAGCACACACACACACACACACACACACACACACACACACACACACCCGCACACAGACGCATAAACAATGTGTGTTGACACCCACAAGCTGAGTTTTCGGTAACCGAAACAGAAACTTAAACCACAAAACTTGCTGCACTTTCTTTGCAAATATATCGTACTCGCTTCCACACACACACTCGCGCCGTGTGTGTGTGCACTAATAAGACATTTTGCAATGTAGGCGCTCTCGCTCTAGCATTGCAGTCGACTCTTTCTGGGCGGAAATGCAAAAATGTGCATTAGAAAAGCCCAAGAAAAGGCCTCGCCTCCCCCACCTGAGAGTCTGCAGCTGCAGCTCACTGTGTGTGTGTGAGTGTGTATGTGTGTGCTGCACATGTGCATGAGCTATGCAGTTCTGCTTGCATTTTAAGAAGCTGACCACACACTGACATCAACACACGCACACACACACATGCAGAGTCCAAAATTCTTCGAGTAAAAGTAATGCAGGCCTTGCACATATAACAATCTCTCTGTATGTCTGTGTGTGTGTAACCACATACATATATAGCTACACACACACAAGCATACATATCTATATATTGCTGACGTATGTGCACTCTTTGGTCAGTTTTCTTGCAAGAAAATCTAATCAACACACACAGTGAGCGACAAAGAGAGACAGGGAGAGACTGAGAGAGAGAGAGAGAGAGAGAGAGAGAGAGAGAGAGAGCAGGCTGGGTCTGGGTTCTGGTTTCTGTGTCCTGAGTTCGTTCTGGCCAAACGTTACGTAAACGCAATGTTGAACGAATGAAGTTTTCTGCATAATTCGTATCGAAGGTAGTTGGGGGTGTGGCAAGGCGAAGGCGCAGAGAGTAGTTGTCGCCAAGGTTTGGGTTAATTTCTCCCAAGAGGTTGACGCAAGGCACAAAGGTATGCGCATATAAATACACTTAGAAAAATGCAGCATGCAATTCATTATTTTTAGAATCTAGAAATTTTTAAAAGATTCAAAAAGATAGTTTTGAATGCATGGAAAATTAATTGAATAACAATTCGTATATTTAAAACACATAATAGTTTTTGTTTAATTGAAAATATTATTAATGAAAATGCTTTAAAACATAATAATTTCAAAATATTTACATATTAATTTTTTATTTATTTATGAATTAATATGTCAATATGCTTTAATTATTATATTATAAACGGAACTTTTATAAATATTTTTTTAATATTTCATGAAAAGTAGTTTAAAATAATAAAAAATTGGAATAATATCAAAAGTGCATATTAATTTTCCAAATATTTAATTTATTTTTTGTCATTTAGAAAAATATTTTTAAATGAAGATAAATAAATTATATTTTATATATACATACATAAATACTTCCTAAGAAATGAAGAAAGAAAATTTATAAATATATAATTTTATTTATTTATTTTAATTTTAACTTTTTCCTCGTATAACAAAACAAAAATGTAATAAAGGCAATTTATATATTATTATTTTTTTTTTTTCAATCAAAAACTGTTCTTCTAACATCCAATTTCTCTCGATGTATGCACATGAATGCTTTTAATTTGTGCAGGACACACACAAACAAACAAAAGGCACAATTTTCAAGAAAACTCTACACAAGCAGAGACGCATACTAATACACACAAAGCACAGCAGGAGCCACACACTCACACACACACACTCGAACACACATACACATCGAACACTATGTTTTTTTGATGGTCTGGGCAAATCTTGGGACAGCATGCGTCTGTAACTTGTGCTTCCATCTTATCTTTTTACTTGAAAGCCTCCACCTGCCACCGGACAACAACGACAGCCGGAGCCGAAGCCGGAGCTGGAGCTGGAGCTGGAGGTGAAGCCGGAGCAAATGAAGTGGCCACTGCAGGAGCAAAAGGATTGTTAAGGAACGAGTCGCATACGTAAGATCAAAGGCAGGCAACACAACAACAGCAACAGCAACAGCAGCATCCACAGGAGAGCTAGAAATTCAGCTTTACGCATGCATAATCAATGCATTTCTTCTTCCAGCACCGAAAGAGACAGCTAGCAACAGAGACAATATGCGTTGGCATGTGGGTGCGAGCGAGAGGGCTGTATCATGCTATTTTGTCATTTGGAATGGGTCAAACTAAGGCCCTGCTCGAAATCAGTTGGAAAATATAATTCAGGCTTTTGGCAAATACGTTTGTATGCTTATTGCTGCTCAGAAATATATCAACTAATGCGATAACTAGTGCGTATTCTTCTTCTTCTTCTTCTCCTTATACTTTATTATGTGCAGTTGCTCAAACTTATGAAGTATTGTCGGGGAAATGGAGTTAAGGAAATTGGTGGCGTTTTCTAGTGGCGTAATTGGTTGCTTGGAGGTAAGACAAGTGTAGAATGATTGCTGGAAAGTGGAAAATGATTTACTTAGAAATGGTTTTGTACCTGGGAATGTCAAATTAGTAAAGGAATTTTTGATAATTGGATGCTTGAAGGTAAGATAAATGTAAAATAGTTGCTGGAAATGGGATTTCTATTCGGGAATGTCAATTTAGTAGAGGTATTTTCAATAATTGATTGCTTAAAGGTAAGATAAATGTAGAACTGTTCTTGGGAATTAGAAATAAGTTCATTTTGTATCTGGAAACTAAGTTGTTGAGTTAAGACTTTATACAATATCTGTTATATAAAAATTGTACTTAATTTCATATATATAACATAAGTAATACTCGAAATAATTAAAAGAATCTAATAATCTAACATTCTAGAAGCACCAATTTACTCTAACTAAGTTTTATTTAAATTTTTATAAATTTTTGTGCGCGCTTAAAAATATGCAACAAAAACTCAAACACTCATAATTCAACCCGAACTCATCTAATACGAACTCACTCATTTATCCAATAAGAACTTCCATTTGATCAACACTCACTTTACACATCTCTCAATTTGCTTCGTTATGCATTCGTTAAAAAAAAAAACTTTACATTTCTGTCCTAATTGCAAATGCATTAACTCACGCAATCAGCAAAAGAAAAAGATTCCCAACAACCAGCTTCAACTTTCAATAAAAAGCAATTACAAATCAATCAAACGACGCATCTATTACAACAAAAGCTCAGCCGCAAACAGTTATTGAATGGCCCAAAGATACGAGTAGTACAGCAAGCTGTTTCTCCTGCCTCTCTCTCACTCCGCCTCCCATTCTTTCGCTACAGTGATAAACCAAAAAATTCGACAATCCTTTGTCACAAATAACAAGGGAGAGCAACAAGGAAAGCCAAAAAAAAAAAAAAAAACAAAACAAAAACGGAAAACAAATCATTACAGTTAGCATGCAAAATCAAAAATCATTCGAATTACACGTTGCGCGTGCGATTGAGTGAGATGGCAAGCGAGTTGTTACATCTCCTTTCTGTGCCACTTTTCAATTGATTTCGCAAGTCGTAAATTCCTTTGGCTCTGGGCAAAAACTTTCGCTTGTCGTTGAGTTTTTATTTTGCTTCTGTTTTGCTTTGTTTTGCTTTGCGTTTTTAGCGCGTTTTTTATTTTTTGTTTTGTTTTCTTTTATTTGTAAAGTGTTAAAAGTAAAAGGCGAAATTCTCATAATGTTATTCAAAGCCAGCGGGTATATGTGTGAGTGTGTATGTGTGTGTGTGAGTGTGCGTGTCGCCATACAATGAAAGGCAACCATAGTTGAGCACGACGCGAGTTGCCGTTTCTCTGTCTCTGTCTCGTTCTCCTGCTCGCCTCGTCTCGTCTCGTCTACAGCGCCTCGTGTTTGTTTATTTGCATTTCCGCTTGAGTTGCAGGCTTCTCTGTATGTGTGTGTGCACGAGGCTCAACAGGTTGTTGTCTCCGGCTCGGCTGTTTTGTTGCTCTTGCTGTTGTCGTTGTTGTTGTTATTGCTGGCATTGTCATTGAGTTTTTTTGCTCGTTTTCTAGTTTCGTCTTTTTTGTTGCTTTCAAACACTTTTGCCTGCGCATTTCTTTATGTGTGTGCGTGCGTCGTCGTCGCCATCGTCATTATCATCATCATTATTATCATCTTCTCTTTTGTGCGCTCTTTCTCTCTCACGACTTGAACGCTGCGCTCTCAGCAGCATTTTGACGGCGACTGCGGTGACTGCGACGCCGACATGCCGCTCGTTTTGTGTTGTTTGTTCGCCTTGTTTGTTTATTTGTTTGTTTTGCTTCACTTTTTGTGCGCTTCTTGTTGCTGCGGCGGCGGCTGCTGCTGTTGCTGCTGCTGCTGCTACTACTTCTGCTTCCACTTTTGTGCATAATTTCTTCGTTTGCTTTTTGCACTTTTATATATGGGCGAAACTCAAGTTTTTCTTTTACTGCTGCAGCCAAAAACGAATAAAAAGCTTATTCCAAGGACGTTAATTGTTTTGCTTCTATTTTCTTTTTGTATATGCGACTCGCTGCATGTGGTGTGCGAGTGCGAGTGAGAGGGAGAGCGAGGGTGTGCGTGTATCTTTTGACTTTTATTTTTTTGGCATGTTTATGTTTGTCTTTTTTTTTTTTTGGTTATTGCCGCTTCAATTTGCGTGCACTTTGTGGTCGTTTTTCTTCCTCTTGTTGTTGTTGTTGCTGTGTTGTGCGTGGCCTTGCCGTTATTTTGATTTCTTTATTTCTTTTATACGCCGGCAGCACGTCTCGCTCGCTTTCTCTCTCTCTCTCTCTGCTTTCGCTCTTATTGTTTACTTGTCGGGCTCTTCACTTTGCGGCATAAGTGGCGCTTAATTTATCAATTTGCGTTTTGCCAAAGGAATTCATTATTTGCCTGATAGCCTCTCTCTCTCTCTCATCTCCTGCTATGCTTAGCTGCTTTTCGTGCTATGTTTAGCATTGTCTGGCTTAAGTCCGTTGTTTATTTGTCATCATCACCGTCATCATCATCATTGACATTGTTATTTTTATCGTTTTGCTTTTATTGTTGCTGTTGTTGCCGCATTTAACGGAAGCTCAACCGTTCGCATTGCAATTTTTGCTTGTTTCTTCTTGTCTCTCCCCATAATCGTAGTCAAATCGCTTGTTATGAGTGATTTCTTTGAGTGTGTGTGTGTGGAGTGAGCAGCCAAAAGAAATTGCTGTAAATTTTATTTCTATCTCTTTTTATTACATATCGAGAAGCAACGCAGACACGCAGCATTAGAAGCTTAAGTTAGGGTCATTTTTTAAGCACTTTCAACAAATATTTGTATATGAATAACAAAAAGTAAGCTAAGATTTCAGTAAATAAGAGCGTACTTGACTCATTCTCCATTTATATCAGTCTCAATTACTGTAAAATGCCCAAACATAACCTCAATCAAATGTGTTAAGTTGCATGTAAAGCTCCGGCTATCGCTAGCCATTCCAAGTAATTAAAACGCAAGTCGCTGAAAAGCCAAAATAAGTAATTGCCACCTTGTTTGGCAACTTTCAGAGCTCATCAGCAAACAGCAGCAACAAAGAGAAACCAACAACAACAATAATAAAAGGAACGCACCAAATTGACAAATTAAAAGCAAGTGAAAATTCCACTCTAACCTAAGAGAGAGAGAGAGCGAAAAAAAACATAGATGAAGGACAGCTATCCAAAAGGAAAACAAGCTGGGTACACAATTAAGCAGAGGCAAAGTAAAGCGAAAAAAGAAGAAATTAACGGGAATACCGGCTCAACAATTAGAAAGAAAAAAGGGGTTCAAGAAACAATCGACAAGTCGAGCGGGAAGGGGCGGAGCTCCGCACTTTCGGGCTGCGCAATTATGATTATGGGTGCGTCTGCCCTCACCTCATTTCCTCGACCACCCCTCGCCCCCCCATATTTGCTCAAGCACCCCTCGTAAGCGCACTTTAATTGTTTTTTATTTCCACTTTTTTTCTGTGCTTTCTTTTGAGGGTTGTTGCCCAGTTGCCTGGACGGAAATTCATTAGAGCATTTCGCTAAAGATGCTGAGACCAAGATGGAGACCGAGACCGAGACCAAGGCCAAGGTGGGGACTGCGGCCGAGCCCGAGGAGCATGTCAAAGCAGTTGCCAAGACGTTTTCTCTTGGCTTTTTCTTCTGCGCAAAAATTGCAATTCTAACAAAACCGACCATCTCCACTCCCATCTCCATCGCCACGCCTCTCCTGCCACCGCCACCGCCCCCGTCCCCAGCTCAGTGGACAATTGTCTCTGCCAGTCGTCCATTTGGACGACTGCTAGCGGGGCTCAGCAAAAAAGGGCTTCGCATCCTGTGCTGGCGATAAAAAATAAGGACCGCTAGCCAGGCGAGCAAACATAAAAATGCGTTCGCCCTGAAACGGCTTGGGCGGGGGCGCCTGCTGGACGGGTGGGCGTGGACGGACAGGCACCTAAAACAGAAAGTAATCAACCTACACAGACGCACACACACCCACATAGAGAAACAGACAGCGAAGGAAGGACAGCGCATAGCTCGCTCTAACCAGACCCCGAGCTCCAACCCGACAAGCCACCCCCTTCGCCTGACTCTCCATCTCCAGTCCCAGCCCCAACCCCATCTCCATCTCCACTCATTTGCACAAAACACACCCACAACTTGGCAGCGGGAGTAACTTTTCCATACACTTTGCGAAAAACTCATCTACTTTAATTGAGAGGATAGACAGAAATTGATGGATCCTTCTTAAGGAAGATCCATCTCAGGACATTTTTACTTTTGGTAATACAAAATGGATTAATAAATTGAGAATATTTTGTTGAACCAATGATATGATATGATATGATATTATATGGTATATGATATGATATTATATGGTATATAATATGATATAATATGATATATGAACATGTAAATATTCGTATATCATATTATATCATATCATATATCATATCATATCGGCAATACAAAATGGAAGAATAAATTGAGAATATTTTTGTTGAACCAAATTTAAAGATATGTATATATGAATACGTATATAATGTCATATCATATCACATCATACCATTTCACTTTATTTCATATCATATAATATGGTATCATATCATATCATATCATTTCATATCATATCATATCCTATTATATCACAATATATCATATAATATAATTATATATTATTATTATCATTATTATTATAATTATTATTATTATTATTATTATTATTATCCTATCATATCATATATTTATACATATATAAATTTCTCTACTTATATATCTTCCATAAGTATAATTCATATTTAATTCAATTCCCTTTTCGTCAAGTGTTCTATTTTTTTTCTCCATCATTTCTGTTTTCTACGTTTTCATATTGGAGCGGTGGGAAGTGGGCGCCAGTTGGGTGCTAAGAGAGAGGGCCCGGCCCAGGGTCTAGGGGGTTCGTTGCGAGCATTGTTCTTGTGCCGCCATGAAAATTAATGAAGAAGTGCCCGACCCATGTTCCAAACGGTCCTAAAACTCCGCTCGCTCGGTCCGCACAGTCTGACTGACATGCCCGAATCCCTCGACGCGGTCAAGAGGTGGGCGGGTCGAGGTGAACGGCGGAGGGGGTGTTGGTGGGGCAAGGCACCCTAAGCTCCATTTGTCGTTTTATTTTTCTGCCTTCAACTTCTAAGGGTGCGTGCCGTATTCTTGGCCAGCTCCTGTGCACTCCTCTAAAGCGAGCCAAGAAATGTTTTTCTTTAGTTTTTCCTTATTCTTCTTCTCATTCTTGCTCTTCTTATTTTTTTTTTTTTTGGTATAGCCCGACATTTATGCGGACTCTTTAATTATGACTAGCGCACAAAACAATTTTAATTAAGATACTTATTAAAGATCCAATCTTATGTGCTGTTTAAAGGATTATAAATCAATTTTGAATTGAGAAAAGTCTATCGAAGTATATTTATATGATTCCAATTGCTGTCGAAATTGAATCAGATTGGAGTCTTTAATTTGGGATACAAGTGAAGAGTTTTTCTTACTCTAGACGATTTAATTATGAAGTTATTTTTGGAAATATTTGTAGCAAAAAGTTTTGGAAATGTTTTAATAATTATTAAATTAATAAAATACAATATAATTTTGTATAAATATAATTTAATAATTTATATTGTTTGTTAGTTATGATACGTGTATAAAACTGAAAAATATTTTCATATTTTTAAATATCTCGGAAGAAGAAAACGAAATATGATTTAACTTTATCTTCAACCCCAAACATCATAAGATTTTCTTCGACAACTCGTAAATAAATGAAGATTCAATATATAACATATTTTTAAAATTTCTAAAGATCGGGCTTCATACTTAAGAAAATGTCGAAAAATACGAAAATTATATTTTTCTGTTATATGTATGTCTGATCCCCTGATCCCCTTAGCTAAATAATCAGATCTCTTCTAGCAAAAATTGCATTTGGGAATGACTTTAATTTAGACTCGATGGGCCAAAAAAAGGCTGATAGAAAATAAAGGCAGCTGCCCATTTTTTTCTTTTCTTTTTTTTTTGGGCACAGACAATGTCTACGAACGAGACAGATAAAATGGCAAACGTGGAATGGCAAAAGGCAAGAGAAAAACCAAAAAAAAGAAGAGGAAAAGAAAAAAAAAACAAAAGGCGAATGTTTAAAACGAGAAACGATTTGAGCAAACAAACGTCGCATTGGTTAAGCCAAACCCGGCGGATAGGATAGTCGCAAAAAAGGACACACACGCTCAACAGGGTGTGAGTGGGTGTGTGTGAGTGTGTGTGGGCGTGTGCAGGTGTGTGTCTGTGTGTGTGTGCTGAGAACTGTCCACGTTTAGAGGTGCTTGCCGTTCCGTTGCCCGTTGGTCTCTGTTTTTTTCGGCTGGCACACTCATGCAACGGCCGCTAGATGGCGCCAGACGTGACGCGACGCCCCCAGAGTAAGAAAGAGAAAGACGGGGGAGGGGGCCGGTCGTGGGTGTGTGGCTGTTGGGGAGGCACTGATGACGACGCCTTTGCTTTTAGCTTGATTGCCAAGCCTAGTTAACTGTAAAGTTTTATAACTTTGCCCAGCTACCAAGGACTACCCGACACCGTATGCCCTACCCAGCAACTATTGCAGCCTGTACCCTGCACCCTCCGCCTTGCGGGTGTTAAAATCGCTTGGTTTATTACACGCGCCAGCGCAGCCCTTTGTGGAGCTCCCACAGCTGTGCGGCCCACACACATTGTCCTGCCTTAACAGCAACGACGTCACTCGACCCTTTTAAAAAGTCGTCAATACTTGGCATGCACACTCCGGCCCGGCCCTTGCACCCAACCCCTGTCCCTGCCCCTGCCCTAACCCCATCTTGGGCCCACGTCCGATCCCTGCCGGCACCTCTGGTCCGTGGCCCGCCCACTCAGCGATTCCTGTGTACCGTGCAACGGCCTCTGAACTTTGCCAGCAACAACGAGGACAGTCGACGGACGGACGGACGGACGAGTAGCAGACCGACGCCCAGGCGTCTATCAAATTCCAATTTCGGTCCGTTTTTTGCATACTCTGTATGGGCGAACAATGCGGGTATATTAGGTGACTGTGCATGGTGGAAAGAGAAATGCTGTATATCTTTTAGATCTTTAAATCTTTTATATTAAATCTATTAGATTTGACCTTTATAAAGATCGTACTATCAATGATATTAATACCCTATAATATACATATTTCATTGATGATTTAAAATAAAAAATCAATTTTTGATTGATGATTTAAAATCAAAAAATCAATTTTTCATTGATGATTACTAATATAAAAATCAATTCCATATGCAGCTTTATCTATCCCACAGTTACAGAAATGAAGTCTAAATATTAGAAATTTTTACAATCTTCAACTATCTACAGGGCATTTGCTTGTCGTGCATGCCCACCTGACGCTTTTACGTTTTTTTTTTGTGCCTCCACCGGCATTCAAAGTTTATGGCGTCTTTTTAGCGTAAATCCTGCATGGGTAACCGGCAACTGGCAACTGGCGACCCGTAGCCCCTGCAGCTTACCCAACTGCGTCCCACGCCTTTTTCCTTTTGGAGCTAAGCCATGAGGAACCTTTTTACTGGGCCGCCACTGCACCATAGACTTAGGACTAAGGGCTACCTTCCTAAGCCAGAGACAGCATCTTCTATATATATATTTTTTATATAGATCGGAGGGTGAGGGATTGCGAGATCTTGTTTCCTGTTTAATTTATGCTCAAATAAATTTAACAAATATCAAATTAGATTTTTCTTTTTTTTTTACAGTGAAAATTTTTTTTTAATTGTATTAATTATTCGAATTGTTAATATTATATATATCAATTTCAAGTAATTGAATTATACCACTTTTGGAACTTGAGTAAAAAACTGTTTATGTTATAAATTATACAGGAAATACTTTGAGAAGTTATTGTTCTGCCATGAGCTTATTAGTTTGAGAGATAGAACATTTTGAGTGAAGCAATTTTTGAGTTTAAAGGAAATGCATCAAAATTTAATTCATGTGATATTAAGGCATTGCTTCTTGGCCATAAGAAAAAAGCTGTTGAAGCCAAGGCAATTTAATTCTCAAGATTATTCAGCCTTGGAACTTGGACTTGCGGACTATGCACATAGTAGACACTCATAAGACTCTATGCAAACATCAAAAAAGTCCAATAAATAATTTGAAATGCAAACAGAAAGAATTTAATCGAGAAAGCTTTAAATGATATTTATAGTATATAGAAACGAACGAAAAACAATATTAAAATTGTTTCTTTATATATAAATTATATATAACATTACCTAATTTGCAACGAGCTAA
This sequence comes from Drosophila meridionalis, assembly GCA_035045145.1. Taxonomy (NCBI): domain Eukaryota; kingdom Metazoa; phylum Arthropoda; class Insecta; order Diptera; family Drosophilidae; genus Drosophila; species Drosophila meridionalis. Next base: position 3,744,416 of record JAWNPG010000031.1, read on the forward strand.
AATCATTTTATTTAAATCAATAATTAAATAATATTTAAATATTGTGATATTAGACTTTTAGAATTTAATTGGAATGCGATATATAAATTATTGTATTATATATATTTTTTATATTATTATCTTATTAGACTTGATGTTTTACATTGCGTAGATTTTTCCAGGAAGTTATTTTTTATTCTTAGTCCAGCTAAACATAATTTAAATGGAATATGTACCAAAATATATATGTATACTAAATAATCATTTATGATTTTAATAAATATATATTCGATTCAGTTCTGAATTCCCCTGAGGCTTTAAGCAGCGATAACCTTTAAAGAACAATTCTGCGCTCATTGGCAGAAATGTTTATATGATTCGCTCTATTGTATATAGCGATTCTAACACTGGGAGTCTATTTAGTGACTACCCGCTCAAGCGCTGATCTCAGTCTCATTTCAACACTCGCAACAGCATGAAAGGTGCAAATTGTTTTCTGCTCTGGAGCAGCCTGTGCTGTCTGTTGGCCCTAGAGGTAGGTCAGTTGTATTAAATTGAGTGCACAGTGACGTTATCCTGCGTATCCCAGCTAAGCGGCGCAGCGAGCAGCAACAGCGGTACTCGTGATACACCCAGCACTGCCCTAATCCACCAAGCCATCGCATTGGGCATGAAGCCAGAGTCATTGAGTGAATTGTGGAGAACCAAACAGCCGGTTAGAATCAACAAGCCGGACGAACTGGGTCAGATGATCACGACGACTTTCACTCTCTCGCCGGATGGTCAAACCATCAGCAAGACTTCCAACAAAGACGAGCTGACGACAACCACACTTCCACCTTTGCCCACGGAGAGTCCTCAAACGGATTGGGAACACTTGCGGTCAATCTTAGAGAATCAACACAGTTTGATCTTGAGCGGAAAATCCCCATTTGGCGATAATTGGCCTGGGTTGGGTGGCTGGTCCAACTTTAACTTTCCAGCGGGCGTAACGCCGCAGACAACCACCAAAACGGAAAAGGACGAGCAAGGACGCACTGTGACCACTGTGATCAATACGTATAAAGTACAACCTCAGACAACCACCAAAACGGAGCAGGATGATCACGGTAGAACGATTGTGACCAAAACCACCTCCAGTGGACCATTCATTCAAAGTTGGTCCACAATTGGCGGACATGTCGAGGAAGGTTTGCCGCCAGCGCCGGTGACCAACAACAATCTGGATGAGATGCTCCATACCAAGATAACCCATCACCCACATATGAGGGAGATGCTAAATCGAGGCATCTTGACCGAAGACGACATTCAACAGCTCAAGGAGGGGCTCAACAATATGATGAGTACGCAATTCCAGTCCAATGGCACAATCCAACAAACCACCAGAATCCAAATTGCACGGGGCCAAGTGAAGGGAAACGAGGGTCAGTGACCAGCACAAGAGCAGCCAACAACGTAGAATAATAGAGTAAAAATAATGAACGAATTGTAAAAAATGTAAAATAAAATATTTAATATATTTATTTATATATATGTTTATATATTTATTTATATATATTTATATATATGTTTATATGCAAATTTTATGTCTCATTATGCATACTGAGACAAGTTACGACATTCATTCACATTTTGGGAAAAAGACTATATTGATAGCTTTCAGAGAACAAAAGGTTGTAGAAAAAATTAATGAGAAATGATTCACTCAAAATTAAGGCTAGCTTGGGAAGATAACGCAGAACAAAACCTATAGAAGATTGTATAATTTTAAGAAAATATCAAGAAAAGCTCAAAGATTAGAAAATTTCAATAATTAGAAAATATTAATATCATCAAAAGCTGAAGGCAGGTCAATTGAATCTTATGGATAAAAAAAAAAAAGAAAGTTTTATTGCAGGTTATTAAAGGATACTCGCTCGATGCTTCAATTCGATATCAGTTGATGGAACGATGAACAAGGACAAATATTTATGTGTCCTTATGTGAACATCTAGATACTGGAATAAACCAATATACGCTATTCATTTAATAGAAGAATGTTAAATATTGATGAAATTTATTTCATATAATTTTGTAACAAAATTTAATATCATTTAAATATTATTGTTATCTTGGATTTGATTTTCTATATAAAATTAGATTGAAATTTTATAGAAATTATTACGTTTCATATATTATAGAATATAAATGAAATATAATAATGAATAACGTATATACATATGTATATGTATATATTATATATGAAATATAATAATTACTATTGTTATATTGGACTTGATTTTTTATGTAAAATTTAATAGAAATTAAATAGAAATTTTATAGATATTATTATACTTCATATATATTCTATATATGTATATATTATATATAAATCATAATAATTTCTATAGAATTTTATATAGAAAATCAAGTCTAATAAAACAAAAAAAATATATATATATATATATATATATATATATATATATATATATATATATATATATTTGCTTTGAGCAGCGATAACCTCTAGAGAACAAGTCTACGCTCATTTATATATATATTCAATTTAATACATATATATTTCATTATACCGAGATTAGAGTAGGTTTACTTGATTGTATATAGCGATTTCCCGAATGGGAGTCTATTTAGTGACTACCCGCTCAAGCGCTGATCTCAGTCTCATTTCAGCACTCGCAACAGCATGAAAGGTGCAAATTGTTTTCTGCTCTGGAGCAGCCTGCTCAGCCTGTTGGCCCTGGAGGTAGGTCAGTTTGTATTAAATTGAGTGCTTAATGACGTCATCCTGCTTATCTCAGCTAAGCGGCGCAACGAGCAGCAGCAGCGTCAACGGCAGCGGGACTAATGATACACCCAGCACTGCTTTAGTCCGCCAAGCCGTCGCGCTGGACCTGGAGCCAGCGGCATTGAGTGAATTGTGGAGAACCAAACAGCCGGTGATAATCAGCAAGCCGGACGAACTGGGTCAGATGATCAGGTCGACTTACACTCTCTCGCCGGATGGTCAAACCATCAGCAAGACTTCCAGCAAGGAGGAGCTGCCCACAACCCCGCCCCCAGCTCTGCCCACACCTAAGCCCGCCGAGAATCCTCAAACGGATTGGGAATACTTGCCGTCGAGCTTGGGCAATCGTCGCACTTTCACCTTGGACGGCAATTCGCCATTTGACGAGAATTGGCCAGGTTTCCGTGGCTGGCCCAACTTCAACTTTCCAACGGGCGTAACGCCGCAGACAACCACCAAAACAGAAAAGGACGACCTAGGACGCACAGTGACCACAACGATCAAGACGTATAAGGGTCCATTGGGCAGCGCCACCTGGTCAACAGATATAAATTTGAAGCCGAATTGGCCAAGTTTTGATTTTCCGACTGGAGTTGTGCCTCAGACAAGCACCAAAACGGAGCAGGATGATCAGGGTAGAACGATTACGACCAGAACACGCACGTATAGTGGACCGATCTTGCGACCTTGGTCCACGCTTGGGGGAGATGCCGCTGGAGGTTTGCCCGCCAGCTGGCAGCCATCTACTCCGACCTTATTTGACCAGGGTTTGCCGCCATGGTTTAGGGATCCACAGTTCGTAGCTGGTGCTGCACCTGGAGCTGGAGCTGGAGCTGGTGCTGGTGCTGCACCTGGCACAGAATTTTTACCTGCAGCTGGAGAGCTGCCCAGTTTGGTGCCCACGACCACAGTTAAACCCGCTCCCGTGCCCACGCCCTATCCGCTGCCGACCCGACAGCCAGACAACGGCAATTATCCACCCTTGCCCACAGCTCCGCCCAAGCCATTCGAGGAGTCCCTCAGACCGGTGTACAATGTCAATCTGGATGAGATGCCCGCAACCAAGATCACCTATCGCAGCAATTTCAACTCGGCTGAGCCACCGAAAACCGCCGAAATGGACCCACATGTGAGGGAGATGCTGAATCGCGGCGGCATCACCGACGACGACATTCAACGGGCCAGGGAACTGGGCAGCGATGTGGTGCGTACTCGAGTCCTGCCCGATGGCAGGACAATCAAGACAACGGTGCGTGTAAACAACTGGTCCGCGGCTGCACCACCAGCACCATCAGTACCAACACAACTGTCACCACTAACACCACCAGTACCACCAACACCACTAGCACCACCACCCCCACTAGCACCACCTCCGCCACGGGATAGCGCAATCGAGAACTTTCTCTCCCAAGTGCATCTGTCGCCAACGGATATCAACAATCAGAACGGGGAGCTGGTCAAAACGATTGTGGACCAAAATGGACGTGTCCTGAGCGTGAAATTTGTGCTGAGCGACGTGAAGGGGGACGAGGGTCAGCGACCAGTGCAAGAGCAGCCAACGAAGTAGCAGAATAGAGTAAAATTAAAGAAAGAATACATTTAGAAGTAAAATAAAATATGGAACATTTAAATGAATCTATATGTAAATATATATATGTTTATATATATACTATAAATGTGAATAAAGTTGTAAACAATATATATATGCATATATGTCAACATGAACTTGTATCAATAAATGCTTATCAGCGCGGATTTAACCCAGAGCAAGTCTAGAACTATTTGGAATACATTCATAAAAACTTTGAATGTGAATGAGATTGCCAGACTAGAAAATGCCCTAAAAACAGATGACTCTTATAGATGTACATAAAAATACATATATAGAACAGACCAGGAAATAAAGTAAATATAATATAATTAAATAATATATACTCTGCATAATGTATAGCAAATATATTTAAATCAATCTTAATCAGCATCAACATCATCTATAAACAAATTATCTGATTAAATATATATGCATATATTATAATTTCACATTAGTTATTTTAAATACAAATATATATTTACTGACAAAAGCTTATGGATGCTGTTAAAAATGATTAAAAATCGATATAAATTACTTTTTATTATATTATGAAAATATATTATATTATAATATATAATGTATAATATCATATTATATTATATTATATTATATATTTACTACATTCTTTGGCTTTGTGGATGCTGAGTTTTAAAAGCAATTCATATAAATATATATCCGAAATATATATATATTTTAAAACATATTTTTACATTCAAATTGAGCTTTATATCAATAAATTTATTTCAAATTATTTGAACTAAAAACTTGGAAAAAATCTCAAGTAGTCTCCCATTTGTCTCTTCACTTTTTTTTATCACCATAATAATATATTTTCAAGGCTTCTGAAATAATTTTTGACACAGTCATTGATTGCAGTTTTATAATCCGAAATAGTTTTGGACTTGACCTTTACTTTGATGTCAACTACATAGTCGAATAGGAATACCCTATAGACAAGTCATAGAAAAATATCAGAGATAAGGGGAGAGACACTGTTATTCTAATATAGATTATGCAGTGACTGAATTATTCGTTTACAAAAAAAATATAGACAGCTAAAATTTTGGAAAATTTATAGCTGAAGAAGGTAAATGCTTAGACATTTCCACAATTTTCTCCCTTTAGCTCTATCTAACTTCACCATAATCACAAAATTAAAAAAAAAAAGAAAAACATAGTTCGTATATAGTTTTTAAATTCAGTCAGGAGCACTTCAAACTTTAACGAATTTTTATAATACATAATATCTCAGAATATTATTGAAACTTATTTATAATAAAGTCCTTAAAATCCCTAAATTGTTCTCTTGTTAAATTTATAAGGAAATTGCTTAAGAGATTTCTTAAAATGGGATCAGACTTTTATCATATGTATTTCTAGAGATTTATATAGAATATTGTAGTAAAATTGAATGTAAAAAAAATATAACCCAAACCAACCAAATTTATCGAAAATTCGAATCGAGAAATACACACAAAATTCATAAAAATTGTAAAATGAAGCATATGAAAAACTTAGATATAAATTCACTTATAATTAAAAAAATATATTATAATGAATATAAAATATATATGTAGTAAAACAATTATCTATGTATAAGGAAAAATGTCTATAAATATCTTTAATTGTACTACACTTAATCGAGATTATTACTTACCACACCTGTAAATAATATAGAAGAGGGAACACCTGTATTAAATGCTATGCAACTACAAAAAGCAGTCTAAATTAAACTAAGCGCATGGAATTTCAATTTAAAAAGCGTTCTAATTTATTACAAATATTTTCTTTCTTTTTCAGTTGTTGCCAAAAGCAAAAGGCAGAAATATGCGTTTCATACACAAAATAAAATAAGCATTGAAATTTGTGTTTTACTAATTTATTACATTTTTTTCTTTGCTGGACTTGCGTTAATAACTGAGCTGGAAAATAACAAAAAAAAAAAAAGAGAAAAAGAAAGAAAACAAAATAAAATCATATAAAATACAATAGAATGAAAAAACAATTAAATACTAAATAATAAATAAACAAAATACAACAGAAGCATTGCATTAAGCGTGTTAACAGCGTTATTAAAATACAAAAAAAAAAAGATTGCAAAAATTATAAAAAATAGATAAATGTAAAAAATAAATTGAATGGAATTCAATTTAAATTCCAAAAACAAACAAATTTAAATAAATAAATAAAAAACTATTGCGTAATTTTGCATTTGTGGTGGCCGAAAATTGTTGTTGTTGTGTAGTTTTTGTTTGTTTTGTGTAGCATGGTTCTGTCTCGCTCTCTCATTAGCTCATTTACAGTGCGATAGATGCGTTAGATTTATAAGCCAAGCATGTCATAGAAAAAAGAAACTAGATTAGTAAAAAATTTGTTGTGGATCAATTGCGAAATACAAAAATTGCTTAAATAATAAAGTTTATAAAAATTAAAACTAATTGTAATATAATTTAGAATATATAAGCATAAAGAAATATCTTCGATTTTCCGAAGTTTTTATACCCTTGCAGAATAAACACAAAAAAGTTTAAAATTTTCTTAAGTGTAAAAATTATTTTCATATTTTGTCTCAATTCAATCACTCACTTTTCACAGTCTCTCATTCCCCCGTTATCCGTTGGACCATGTGGATCTTGTGGATATTATTGGCCACCATCTTTTTCACTTTTTCATTTGATAAAATGAATTTTTATTCTTCACACTTACACAGAGACAAACTGCAATTAGATTGTCCCCTCCCATTATAACTATACGTCTGTGCGAAAATAACAGTGAGTGCAAAAGTATGCGTAAGCTGTCTTTCACTCTCTCAATAGCAATCCACTCGCGCTTTATATTAAGCCTTGCAGCTCACCCGCTTGCACTCACATATGGGCACAAACAGATACAATTAGATCAACACCAACTTGGTATCACCAAGAGAGCCAATATTTTAACTCTCAATTGCGCATAAGCACAGTAACAAGCACAACTAATCTGACTCACTCGCTTAACCATACGCCTTGCTAAAAAGCGCTTAGCGTGTTACGTATTTATCGTGAGTGCAATTCTCTTACGAGTGTAGTTTATCCTCTTCTATTACCCATTTCAAGTATACTCAGTTAAAACGGGATCAAAAAGAAGAGCGTAAATGACAACTTATGCTAAATCTCTCACTCACACAACAGCAAGCGCCCGTTTGCCACTCACACACGCAAACCATCCACACGTCTTGTTCAAGAGTGCAAATAAGCAGAACGAGATCCGAACAAACTAAGAGTGTGACTGTGTGAGTGCACTGCCTTGATGCTCTTAACAGCAATGGCCTTTCAACGCTGCAAATTCCTACCTAATAGCTCACCCGCTCACACTCGTCTGCAAATTATATGCATCATCTCCCTTACTCGCAAAAGTAAAGCCCACTCTGTGCATAAACACATTCTAGTAGAATGATTCTACCTGCGCTGAGATCCCATACTTATACATATTATGTGTTGCGGATAAACTGAAGAAAAGCAATTCGCTTAGCACTGGCTATTTATACACATACATACCTACAAATGGAGTATTGTGCGCTCTGCAAGGGTATACAAAAAAAAGAGGTTACGCTAAAGGCGTTCAATTAATTAAAAAGCTTTGCCTACGAGTATTTAAAAAAAAAACTAAAAGCGTAAAAATATTATTATTATAAAACTATTACAAAGGACGTAAAAATTTGCAAATTTTGTTTGCATATTTGATTTTGCTTAATTCTGCGCATTTCATTGTTTTGTCGCTTAACAATGGGCGAAAAATAGTAAAAATGAGATTATTTTTTTATGATTAATAAATATTAATATGCGCCGCAGGCCTTTAAATTGAATAAAAATTTAAATTTTTTAACATTGGAAAAAAATTGCAAATTGAATTTTGTGTGGAATAAAAATTGATTTGCAGTTTGTTGTTTATGGCAACAAATGCGTTAATATTATTAAAATTTAGATAAATGTGTAAAAAGTGGGTAATTGAGAAATATAATTAATAATTATAAAAATTAACTATTAAGGATCAATTGTCATAGCAATAATAATATAAATATTGCATTAATAATATTTGAAGAACTTGTTTGAAAATGGTTAAAGACACTTATAATTAATATAAAATAATATAATTCAATATTTTTGGATTTAATAAAAACTGTGATGTCACGTTGCAACTTAATATATGCACACTCTTATAAAAGCAAAGCATATTGATATTGTATAAGTACAAATATGTTGTAAAGAATAGAAAAAAATGAACACAATATAAGAGATCATATATGTTAACGAATTAAAGTTCTAATATATATGTATGTATGTAGAAGAAATTGCTTATTATCCGAACTCATTTGAATAACTGTGCGCTCTTATACAACAGCTCTTATAATTTTTTATAATCTGCTGTCTTACTCTAATTTTATGCAACTATTGAGTTATGTTCTCTTATAAAATAACACTTATATATTTGTCTCGCTCACTCTCTAAAGCGTATATTTGAAATCTTTACTCACCAGATTATCAAAGCGCAGCGCATCCTCGTCGCTGAGGCCCATGCTGCGGGTGAGCTGCAAATATGTGGATGTTATTGGCTTGAGGCGCTCCAGATCGAGCGGTGGCAACGGCTGCTGCGTCGAGCCGCTGCCAGCGCCACGCAGCAGCACCTGCGGTATACGCAGATCAGCTGACTGTGGCAGCGGCAGAGGCAGCGACAGAGGCAGCGTCTTTGGTGGACTCGGCAGCTCCAGCTTGAGCGGCGCAGCAGCTAGGGGTGTGGATGTGGCTGGGGCCTGGCCATTGCTGGAGCTGGAAAATGAAGATTTCGTTAGATTGATGGGCGTATGGGGTGTGGCCGCGCCTGCTGGGGCGGTGGGCGTGGCTGTGGGTGAGCGCGCACAAGATGCAGTCGATCGCTGAGGGGAGGAGCCGCCGCCAGTCGGCTGCGTCGGCTTGCTGACTGAGCTGGTGGTGGTGGTGCTAGTGGTGCTGCTAATGCTCTGCAGCAGGCCGCCGCCGCCGTAGAGGGGCGGCGCTAGGACCGGTTGCGGCAGCAGCGCGCCGCCGGCATAGAAGCGCCTCATGAAGTCGTAATAGCGGACGAGATTGTCGCGCGACTTGAGCAGCTGCAGATCGAAGCCGCTGGAGGTCGGTGGCTCCACTGATGGCGGACTGAGCGGACGCTGCAATTGTGGCTTGACTCGGATCTTGGGCACGCCCACCTCAGCGCACGCCTCAGCGAGCGGCGCAGCTGTGGGACTTGTTGTTGGGGCTGGAGCCGGTGGTGCAATGGCATCCAAGTGGCTGGCACTGGTGGTGGGGGCAACCACCAGTGGTGCCAGTGGTGCTAGTGGTGCGTGCGCCTTAAGCTCGGCGCTCGAGTGACGCCGACGCTTGGCTGTGGGCCCCGCCTCCAGAGAGCTCTCCGTGTGCGAGGAGTAGTTCAGGTAGGTCTCCACCTCCGAGGAGCTCTCGTTGCCAGCCAGATCGTCCTTGGAGGCGGCCGAGGGCGAGGAGGGACGCAGGTTCTTCTTGCACTCGGGACAGATGGTCAGGAAGCGAGTGACTGCCTCGCGGGGCAGAAAGGCATAGGTTTCGGTTATCTGGAGGGGGGAGAGAGAGAGAAAGAAATCAGATTATTTAGGAATTTTTAGTGTAATAATAATAGTAATAATAATGATTATGTTAATGATATTGATAATGATAAATATGAACTTAAAATATCTGAGAGAGCGATAATACTAATGAATATACTCAAACTAATGCTAATGTTAATGTGAGAATGGTAATAATAATCCTAATTTAATGATGATTCAAATGCTAATGCAACTGCTAACACTAATACTAATGCTAATGCTAATGACAATGTCATTTCGCGAATGCTTGTGTGTGAATGCTTGTTATTGCTGATACTTATGCTAATGCTAATGCTAATGCTAATGCTAATACTAATGCTAATGCTAATACTAATGCTAATGTTATATATAATGCAATTGCTAATACTTGTGCTAAAGTTAATGATAATGCAAACGCTTCAGCTTATATTAATTCTAATGCTAATGCGATTGCTGCTGCTAATGCAAATTACAATGATAATGTTAATGCTAATGTTAATGCTAATGCTAATTGTAATGCTAATGTAAATGATACTACTTTAGCCAATGATACCGAATGCATATATACATAGTAATAATAAGAATACAAATAAATATAAATGATTATAATGCTAATGTTAACGTAAATATCAATTTCATTACTAATACTGATGCAACCTCTAATGCGAATACTAATGCGTTTATCAATGATAATGTGAATTCATTCTGCTTCTGTTTCTACTTTTAAATCCATTTTAGCTTCTGCTACGATTTCTGTTAATGCTAATACCAATGATAATACCAATACAATTCTAATATCAACTCTAATACTAACTCTAATACCAATGCTAATACTAATGCTAATAATTATAATGATTCTGGCTCATACGCTACACTCACAATGCGATAGGTGCGCTTCTGTCCCGCGTGCATGCCGCTGCGTCCGCCCAGCTCCATGTGCACGTTGTAGATGATGTCGAAGAACTCCTCGACGCAGGCGACCTTGCGGTAGATGCGCCGCCCGAAGTCCTTGCTCTTGGAGGCGGCGAACAGATCCACAGCGCCGGGATTGTCGGAGAGCACAGCCGTGCTGGACAGCGGCTCGAAGCGACGGCGGCTGCCAGGCGCCTCCTCGAAGTCATCTGGGCGCTTGGTCGTAAAGCCTGCGAGAGATGAAGCATTAGGATTAGGATTAAGGAGAATTGGAGGAGGAGGAGGAGGAGAAGAGCGTCCTACACTTACCCTTTGTTTTCACCCAGAAACGAAACTTGGAGCTGTCCGGACGGCTGTGCTCCTTGCCCTCGAGCGCCTTCAGAATGCGCACCTTCTTGCGGAGCGTTATCGTCTTGGTCTTCGCCTGATCCCCGTAGGTCTTGAGCGCCCACGGCTGGAACAGCTCGTAGATCACCTCCCGCTCGCTGGTCAACTTGCCCAGCGACAGGGGCTGCTCCACCTCGTCCACGTCCGCATCGTAGGCCGTCTCCGGCTCAGGCTCCGTCCGTGCAGAGCGCTCCTCGTGCTCGTGCTCGTGCTCGTGCTCATCTATTGCATAGAGCTTGCGTTTCGAGGACTCTGCGGACGCAGCCTGGTCGAGACTGAGCTTACGATGGTTGCCATTGGACTGCTCCATGGGGGCTACAAGACTCTGGGTTCGTTCGACTCTAAACAACAAAAAACTCTTTCGATCAGGGCAAAGTCCAAGCGATAAAGCAGCGCATTGATTGAACGGGGAATTTGGGAATAGATTTTAAGGAGGGTTTGATTTTTAGAATGGAAATTATTTTTAGATTGATAATGATTTCTAGATTGAGCTAAGTGGAAAATTAAATTTCTTCATGGAGCTGCAAAGAAGGTGAAATATATAGATTAGGTATTTTTTTAAGGAAATTTGTATTTCAGTTAATTAAGGGGTTAAACTAAATTTTATAATAATTTTTAAAAAATTGATCTCTGTCAGCGGTTTTAAAGTTTCTTAGTAAAATAAAATCCTTATTAAAATACAAATGGTCTAACGAAAAACAAATAAAAATAAATAAATAAAGATGATTTCAATAAATTTCAAGAAGAGCTAAAATATGTTTTAAACTGTTTAAACATTGGGCCAAGGTTATAAACATAGAGAATTTGATTTTTAAATTTAATTTTATTTTATTAAGTTATTATATTTATTAAATGTTATTATTTATGAATTAAAAAAGAATTTTTAAATTATTTAATTTTTCTTATTTTATTGATTGATTTTATTGATCTTACAGCAATACGAGTCTATCAGAAAAAATTCAAATTATTAAAAAAAAAATGTTTATCAAAATTCCAGCATACCAGAGATTGTTTCTAATTTGAATAGCTGAGCATTAGCTCCACTTTAATAGAATTCTAACATATTTTACATTCAGTTTAAGATATTCATATTTTGTTCTTTCGAAGCAACATTCTCTTATACAAAAGACGTTAGTTGCAATTTTTTTAATTTTAAAAATATTAAAAATTTTATGCAACTTTTATTTTCGGCTTGACAATTTTGATTTGCCATATTCTAAGTCTATTTTATTTAGGATTCTTTGCTAGTGAGTTAATGTTCTAATCACAGTTTACAGCAGTTCACTGCACTAAATCACATTTTCTAATTGATTTATATAAACTCTAATATATGTATGTTTAACTTTTAATTTAAAAACATTTTTTTTTCAAGTTTCAACCTGATATATTTTTATTTGGTATTTCTTTTTTTTCAAGTTTTTAGTTTTTACTTTATATATAGTTTCACATATTCCGCTTCACATTCACATTTCACTTACTTCAACGAAAAGTTCCAAGAAAACAATTTTGTTCTTGTTTTAACAATAAATGCAAAATTAACAGAAATTTCAAATAAAACGAAATCGATTTAGTAAAACAAAACAAAACGCGACGAATCGCACGTTCTCCAACAGTAAAAACAAACAAACAACAATAAAAAAGTGCGCGACGCGACCGAAATGAAGTTTCAAACACAACTGATCGACGCTGATGGGCCAGGCGAGAGTGAGAGTCCAGTCCATTTCGGTCCGGTGGCTCAAGGATGCTGAGTGGATCAGTTCAGTCGAAGACAGCCTGTTGACCGAACCGGTTCAGCACCGGTTGACCGCTCATCTTTGAACTGCCCAAGTCAAGTCAATGAAGGCGCAGCCAAGGGGGTAGTTCGAACAGTAGTGCCCATAGTAGAGGGTCTAACCCTTAAGCCTACCTCAACAGTTGCGCAATTGCTGGGGCTAGGGCTGGGCCAGCCCACTGAGCGCGCAATGTGAAACGTCTTTTGCGCTTTTTAAGAAATGCTCACGCACTCTTGCTCACTCTCTCTGGCACACACTCTCACTCTATATCGCGCTCTCTCTCTCGCCCTAAACCCACCCTCGTTCGGCTTCGCATATTTTGCATTTTTCATAGCATACATTTTGCCGCGAGTGTCTCATATTTCTTTGCATTGAAATATTTGACGCTCTCTTGTTTTTCTGTTTTTTGTATTTTCTTTTGAGACGCCCGCACATGTTATTCGCATTCTCCGACCTGCCACACCCCCATGCAGTGACGCCTGTTGCGCCTTTTTGTTAGCCTTGAATAGCAGGCATTGTCCTTGCTTTGCCTTTCGCTGTTTTGTTTACTTCGAAAGCCGCGCGCAAGTTGCGGTATTATTTGAGGGGTGACTGAAGCTGGGTTGATTTAAGAGAGAAAAGTATTATTTCTTATTCTATTTAAAATATTTTTTCTTATATTATTAGCTGTTTAAATTTTAAAACCCTGTATCATATTATTTATATGTACATTTTTCTTTTAAATTTTAAGGAATTTAAATATAAAAATTATTATTTTTTGGCATTTTTTGTACATAAAATATTTTTAAAATATTATTTTTTGGAAAAAAAATTTTAAATATTTATAAAATATTATTTGTTAAATAGTTAACATTTCAATACCTCAAATAAATTATATATATTTTTTTTAATTATACGAAAATTTATTTATACAAATTATTTTTTGTCACCATTTTTTATATTTTAAATATTTACATGATATTTTTTTTTTCTAATAGTTATCATATTTTATATTTTTTTAATTTTAAGAAATTTATTTTTAAAAATTAATATTTTTTGTGATTTTTGTTATATTTATAATATTTATAAAATTTCTTAAAGATTATAAATAACTCTATCATATTATATATAATTTTTTAATTTTAAGAAATTTATTTATTTATTATTATTATTATTTTTGGCATTTTTATGTTTTAAATATTTATAAATATTGCATTAAGTCAACGCTTTATGCATGAACGAATTTCAAGTATCTCACATCACTTTTATTTTTGTGCTTTACGAAACTAATTTATTATTCACGTTCGCTTTTATTCATACTCATTTAACGCTTTCACATGGCCAATTAAATTTGGTTAACAGTCAATTTATATCTGTCATATTTACATTGAACATTTTATTTAATTCTCTGTTTAAAACAAAAAAAAGTTTTAATTATAAAGATCAAATAAATTGCATTTCTGTCATATTTAAACTTTTTGTCAATTATATAAAATAATATTTTGTTTGACATTAAAAAAAAATAAATAAATAAAAAAAATTGGCCAAGATTTAAGTTTGGCAAATTCATAGACAATTTTAGCCAATATTAGTTTGCAGATAAATTGTTCTATAAGAAGAGTGGTATTTGCAGTATTGCTTGCATTCAGATTAACTAAGTCAAAACATTGTTATAAAAAACACTTTGAAGACCAAGTAAAAAAATTTAATAAAACAAAATAATTTTTTTTTTTAAGAATTTATATTTAAAATATAACTTAATATATCGATTTATTTATACAAATATTTTAATTTATAATTGTCTCTATAAACTAATTGAAATAATGCGAAATAAATTCCTTCATAAAAATAATTTAAAATATATCTAAATATATTTCTATGGAGTGCAGATCTGGGGGATTGCAGCCAAATCCAACTACAAACGGATACAGGTTTTGCAGAATCGGGTGCTAAGACAAATAACTAACTGCCCTTGGTATGTACGCGGTACTACACTCCATAGAGACCTCAAACTACTTTCAATAGAAGAGCAAATTGGAAGACATACAAGCAGGTACAGCGAAAGATTGCTGAGACACCGCAGCCTACTCTCCAGAGGTCTCCTTCCTGCCAGACCTCTAAGAAGACTCAAACGGCAAGGTTTTGCCACGACGATTCAAAGTCAGTGATACAACCTTCATTCATTATGATTGTACAGATTCTACACTTAATAAATAAGTCCAAAGTAAAAATTTCTTGTTAATTTCTTAAAAGCTCTTCATCTTTTAGGCTAACATTTTTAAATAAATTTTCATTCTAAATTTTATTAAGTATAAATATTATTCAAAAGTGTAATAATAAAAATAATAACAATAGAAATTTTAATAATAATACTAATCTTATTAAAAATAAATATACCAATATTAATAATAATAAATCAATTGACAAAACTTTCATTAATCAATTTCTTCGCCTATTATTACTTTCTCATATCCCTCAATCCTCGCCGTTTTCATATTTTTATCTGCGCTAAAGAGTATGCAATATTATTTTTTGCTTATGCGCTCATCTCTTGCTGGGACCTACGTCTTATTATTACACTTACTTTAGGGGTGAGTTGTCTTTCTTGGCTCATCTGTTTAAGGGTTAGGTTATTTATTTTCATATGCTCCGTGTATTGCATTGAATTCTTGACTGCTGATTGGTTGTCACTGTCCCAGTCCAGTCGAGGCAGAGCCCAACTGCCGCAGCCGCAGCCCCTGTCCGCCCGGTGCGTTCTGTTCATCTTGTTTATGTGACTTCTGTCTGCAGCTCAGCATCGGGCCAAGCCGAAGTTCAACTTAATTGCTGGACTCGTTTAAGGCAACAGCAACAAAAACTGGATGTTTTTGCATGAAATCGAGTTGTTTTCTGCCGCCAAAAAATGTCAGCATCAATTGCATCAGTTTTTCAGCATCAACCGGTTTGTGTAACGTTCGTTTTTGGATCTTCTAAAAAATAAAAGAAAATCTTTGTAACGTTCATTTATGTTGGTCGTAAATAAGCCACAGCGATCAGTGTTTTTTTTTTTGTTTTTGGTTTTTGATGGGATTAGCTAAAGGAAGGTGGCATCGGTCATACAGTATCCATCATTATGAGCTAAAAAGTCAGCAAAGTTTGAGAGAAATTATATATCAATAGAGTTTATATATATATTTATATTTGTTATTTGTCAATTATATTTGTTAGAAAGCTCCACTCCACAGCTTCGAAACCTGTTATGCTATTGAGATTCAAGGGAATCAAATCTACCTTGAATCAAAATAAAATTAATTGATTATTTTCTTTCTTTTTTTATTTGGCTTAGAATTAGTGTTTAAAATATAGCTGCAGGCTTTTAGATGTGGGATTTATTAACTAAGGTCTAGTCGAACAAATATCTTTACTTAAAGTCTAGGTTCTATGATATTTTGATATTTTTTTAAATAAAAGTTAAACCGAAAACTTATTTAAAATATTTTTATATTCTTATTAATTTTATTATTAACATTATATATATCTCTGTCTTTATGTGCAAATTAAATTTATTTTAATTTAAATAGAGCTCATTCAAAGGGATTTATCGTCATGGTTAAAATATTTTTCATTGATACTTAAAAAGAATTAATTAATTTTTTTCTAGTGAATTTCATCTGAGTTTTAAATAAGTAGTTAAAGTTTAAATATAATAAAATATTATATTTTTAGATGAATAAAATAAATATACTTGTGATTTGCTTTTCAAATTATTATATCTATTTTTATATTAATTATATAACCCAAGACTCAAGCATTAAATTCATTTATTCATTTCATAGTTTAAATTGATTTAGAACTGCGCTACAGAGCTAAGAACAATAAAAAAAATATATATATATATATAAAATATAGATATAAACATTAATATATATACATTTTATATTATTATTTTAAAATGTAATTTTCAAATATTAAATCCATGCAGCATGTCTATGTGTATATCTACCCTTACTCTTTAATTATTTTAACTCAACTCTATAACAAAAAATGCTTTTTTAAACATTTACGACGAATTCGCAGAGCTTCTTTAAAAATTTTCCTGTTTGGATTGTTTTTCATTGATTACATGAAGAACTACAAGTATGAATATCTTATTTATTTATTTAGAAGTTAGATATAATATGTAAATATTAAAATATAATATATCAAATATATATTATTAAAACTAATTGGGATATAATGCACTGGCTACAGAGTCCTTCGGCTGGAACTATGAATATATATAATATGTGAATAGTTGACAGGAAAAGTCAATTTTATTTTGTTGTATAATGAATGTTTGTAATTGAAGAACATGAGCCCGACTATAAATGATACTGAGAACGATAACGAACAGTAGCTAAAACTAATACTCTCGATATAAAGGTTGAATAAGACCTATTAAAGATATAATGAGATATTTGATACCATAAGAGCACGTAAGTAAAGATGACATAAGAGTAGCATTAGCTAACCTTTTGATGCCAACTCCTGCACACACATGAGCTTTGAGCGCTGCATTGGCCGTAGCTAAACATCGAGCTGATGCTTCAGCTCATTAAGGACTACAGCTAATCGTTTATGCATTGAAATTGGCAGTCACTTGTGAAAAAATCAATGCATGTCTGAGTAATCGATGCCGCCTAATGGAATACCTAAGCTAATAGGGCCGCCGAAACATGGGGCAGCACGGCAACACGGGCTGGACGCAGAATGCTGGCCGCAAGGACTGACGTTGCGAAGGCGTGCTCCTTGGAGGACAATTAGTGTTGGGCGAGCTGCGAGGCAAACAATGCAGCCGAGGCCGTTGGCCATTTGGTGAGCTAATGTTTGGCCGAAGACGTCTTTTGGCATTTGGTTAGCAATTAGCCAACTGGCCAAATAGCATGAATAAATCGCTGGCTAAGTGGCCCAAGACATTGGGCCGCGGCTCTCTGAGGCGGCGCAGCAACTGCAATGCAGGACATCTTTTTTTTAATACCCTGGACCCATTGAAAATGGGAAATTAGGGTATAATGGTTTAGTTAAATGTATGTAACAGGCAGAAGGAGGCGTACGACACCCCGTAAAGTATATATATTCTTGATCAGGGCGACGAGCTGAGTCGATTTAGCACTGTCCGTCTGTCTGTTTGTCCGTCCGTCCGCTCTTCCGTATGTGTGAACGCGTCAATCTCAGAACCTAGACGAGCTAAAAACTTGAATTTTTTTTATTGTGTAGAGTATTTTTGTTGTAATGTCATCGATTTTAGACCTTATCGAAAACAGATTTTGAAATTATATCTCTATACCTTTAGACCCAGACCCCTCAAATTTAGCATTTAGATTCATGTGAGTTTAATGCAATATTGTTTTTTTTTTTTTACATTTTGAATATCGGATCATTTTACCAACTACCCTTTTCTCTTCACCATGGAAGGTCTGTTGCAAATATAACCATGTGAATTAGTTATACACATACGTTCATATGCGCAGCATATTCTAAGAATATCAATTTTAGTAGTAGTAGTAGTAGTTGGATGATGCGCTTTAACGATACATATGTAGTAAGTGGATGTAGGTTCGAGTTCAGGTGCGGTGATGTTTATTTTTCTTTTCTTTATTTCGTTTATTTAATTATTTATTTACCTTCGATTAATATACATTCTAGTTGAATAGAAACTTAAAAATATAATTTAATTTTTTTCAATTTTATGTAATATGCAAGCTATGGAGTGTATTCAAAAATCCAAATCCCCATCAGGGCATCTCATAGCCGGGCACCTCCGACTAGAGTTTTCTTACTTGTTTTATCTTTTTTTTTGGAAACAAGTTTTCGTTTGGATTTGCTGATTTTTCTTTCTCACGCTCAGCATCCGTGGCAGGACATGAAACTTTTATAAAAATCTGCTGAACTTTCACATCAAAATTTCAACAGTTTTTTTCTCTTGTTTAGCCCAGAAACATATATAGCAGAGGAGATCTGTGATCCATGGCCAGGCCGGTTTTATAAACTGGACACAGATACACAGCATCGCAGCAGACGTTGAACTTTGACATCCATTCCGGCCAAGATGCTGGCAACCCCTTCGCCTGCTCCTATTCTATTTTGGTCAACCAGTTTGGCAATCTGGACGCTGGTCACTCTTCGGGGTGGGTTTTCAGAGACGAGATGCTGTCGCTGTCTGTCGCTGTGATCCGCAATCTTTTGCTTGGCCCGCATCCTCTTTTTGCTCTTTTCAGATATATCTTTCGTCTTTTTATTTATTATTTTCGGCAGAGATAATGTCCAGTTTATTCTCAGTTATCTCTCTCTGTGCGTGTGTGTGTGAAAAGAATGGTCCAGAATTGTACACGCAATGGGAATGCTTAGTTTTCAATGGGCTGGCTGATCTTGCTGTTGGCTTTTCCAGTTGCTGCTGCTCAAGTTCCTGTTGTTGCTGCTGATGCTGTGCCAAAGGACACCCATAAAAAGTCCACACATCCTTTGAGTCCATGCGACTTTTCGGTTAATGAACAACCAGTTTTATATTTTTAGGGCAAACGAAATGATTTGAAATTAATGCAGAGAGCAGATTTGGGTTGGATTGTTTGCTATTATTGATTATGAAAATGTATTTTTATATTTCAAGCTTCGGTTTTAATAGTTTGATGTTTTTGATTATAAATATACATCAAGAGATTTCTTTTGATTTATTTAAGGCTGTTGATTATTAAATTTATATACATTTTATAATATTTATGAATATATATTGTAAGATTTGGTTTGCATTTTTTATCTTATTTTTTATTGTAAGACGTGATTTAGTTTTAATATTAAAATTTAATTTAACAGTTTGGTTATCAATTTATTTTAGGTTATTTTCATATACGTTTTTTCTATAATAACTAATAAAATAAAGCACGTTCTTCCATTTAATTATATAATGCACATTATAAGTTTAAGATACTTTTGCAAGCCAAAGATATAATTGTATCTCACTGATTGTTATTTTAGCTATTTGTTGTTTTTCTTTTTCACATTCAAAATTATTTCGTGTAACTAACTTTATTAATTAATTTGTTTTGTTATATTGTGTACTCTATTGTTTTATTGGAACGTTTTTTAAACTGTCTGTTCGCTATCCCATTCTTTGTGCATAACAGCCGTGGCATAACAAATTAAGCTCTATTTTGTCCATTTTCTACAGCTCAAGAACTTCAGCATTATCATATGATTATCATTGAGTTGCAATACAATTCGGCCAAAAAAAAAATATTATCTCTCTGTATTAGGTATGCAGTGCATAAAAGGTTATAAAAAAGTGTTTAAAATAATATACTATTAAATGTTCAGCGGCCTTATAAAAATATATGATATGATGTAGGTATAAATTTCATAGATATATTATATGTCTATATGATATACCAAAAGTTTGTATATGGCTGCTACATTTTATATCTGTTATAAGCATATATACGTTATGCGAGTGTTAAATAAATAATATATGCGAGTTAAAATAAATAATAAAAAAAAAATATTAAATAAAACAGTAAACCATATATATCATAATTTTATAGCTGGCCTTTTAAATTTTAATAGACTGACAGATTAGTAGATATACATTTTTATTAATAAAATATACAAAAATATTGAACAAAAAACAATTTTTTATTAAGAAAAAATAAGTATTTATATGAATTAATAAAAAATGTATATTCAAATTTATGATTTAAAAAAAAATATATATATTATATATTTATTTATAGCAATCAATTAAAAATGAATATACAAATTGATTATTGAAACAAATATACACATTTATTTAAATATATAAAAATGAATCAAAAATGTATATACAAATTTATTAAAAATCAATAAAAAAATACACATAAATAAACTGCTTAGTCAAAGATACAATTATGTATTTACTGAATGTAACTTTAACTTCACATAAAGTTTGATATTTCACAGCTGACACGCGCAGCTCTTAGCCGCAAGCAAATTGTTGTTAAAGCCTCAAAAATAATTGTCGCCAAACTCAATTCCCCTGGCTAAACTTTTTCTTTTTTTTTTATAATTTTAAATGCATTTCTTTGAATCCCTGGAATTTTCTTTGTTTTCTATTTATTTATGCGCGTTCGACTTTTCAAATGCGTTCGATTCATTTGCCGTTTTTTTTCTTCTTTTTTTTTTTTTTGCTTGTCTCTGGGGAGTGTGACGCTTGTGTGTGTGTATGACTGTATGTGTGTGTGTGCGTGGCATCAGTTCGATAAATTTCAATTACTAACCCAATTAAAAAATGTTGTGCGCTTTTAGGCGCCCGAAAAATAAAACGCGACAGCAAATAAAAGCCAAAAAAAGAAACGAGAAATTAAAAAAAAAAGAAATATGAAAAAACAAACATATATATATTTGCAATATATTTGTGCAGCTTAACAACAACAATGCGAACAGCGGCTCAAACCTATTTTAATTTATTTGCATTTTGTTGTTGTTGTTGTTGTTGTCGCCGTGACACATACGCACCATTGGCCCCGCCGGCTGTGCGAGGATATTTATTTTTTGTTTTTTTTGCTGTTTTTTTTTTTTCATTTATTTTATTTTATTTTTTTTTTCGCTGCAGACCCTACTACGCCCTGCCCTATGCCATATGGCCCCGTCGATATTCGCTATGCAATCAGTGCACCTATATATATATACTTAAACATATATATACATATTTATATATATATATATATATAGATATCTGTGTGTGTGTGTGTTTGTATATTATATAGCTGCGCCCTGATCCTGGGTGGCCAGGACTATCGCTTCGGCCCGTTTGCTTGCACGCAGTTTCGCATTTGGGCATCTCTTTTGCGTTTTGTTCATTTTTTGATGCTGGCGACGCCGCCGTGGAGTTTGGGCGGCGGCGAGGCCAATGTGCGTATGCGGCGACTGTTGGAGCGGTACCGTTATATGTATTTTTATGCATTTTATTTTTCATTCGCGCACGCACACAATAAAACGCATAAAAAACGGACGCGCAACGAGAACAAAAAAAAAAGCATACACGCACACACACACACGCACAGCAGCAGCAGCGCCAGAAAAACGAAGAAGAGGTAAATAATGTACAGCGCGTGGGCTGGACGGCGGGCAGCAGGATGCTGCAGGATGCAGCCTGACAGATAGGCAGCCAATGCGTTGCATACTTTTAGGCGCGGCGACAGCTCTTTACAGCAAGTGTGTGTGCGATGGTGTGTGTGTGCCTCATAGGGGCGTTGTCTGTTTTATTCATTTTTTGTGCGTTCCGCAGCAGCTGCGGCAGCAACAACAACAACAACGGCAAACAGTTATTGCGCTACGCTGGCACTTTTGACAACAACAACAATGTTAATGATAACAACAACAGCAACAACAACAACAATAACAATAACAGCAATAACAACAACAGCATATAATTGAAACGTCGACGTCGCTGTTGACGTCAGCGTCGACTGCAGCAGCGGCAGTGGCAGCGGCAGCCTTTCGCTCTTTGTGCGTTTTTAAATTGCAACTGAAATATGCGTTAATTTATGTTGTGTTGTTAAGCCGCACACACACACACGCACACACACGCACACACACACACACATTGGCACACACCCATTCTCTTTGGGGTTTTTTTTCAGGCGCTCATTATCTGCCCACTCGAAGCTGCCCGCTCTGCGCTTTGCCCCACCCACTCCTCTGCATGCCATCACATTGCTATTTATTTTTAACCCCTGCTACGTAGCACCCCTAGATCTGGCTCTCTCTCTCTCTCTCTCTCTTACACACTCTCCGGTCCCACTCCTGCCCCACTCCCGCTCGTCTGTTTGCTCGGCTCGCCAACAGCCAAAGAATTACACAAAATACCATTCAGCTTCAAAACTATGCGATATCGTTGAACCAACCATCCAGCCATCCATCCACTCATTCATCCATCCATTTGATTGTTAATTTCTTCACTTTTTTTCGTTAATTTTCGATTGTAATTTAAATGCATTTTGCAGTGTAATTGACAACGCGTTAATGATCATATTTGCTGCGGCTATCAAAGTTACTCGATCTTTGAGTGTGTGCGTGTGCAAGAAATTGAAAATAAATAAAAAAGATATTGAAAATTTTTTTGTTTTTAGAGGCAAAATATGAATGAATTGAAAATAATTTTGGTCTTGAATTTATTTATATATATTTTTTTGCAAAAAAGAGACAAATGTAAATAAAACAAAAATTAAGAAGAAACTTAAAATAATAATAAATAATTTAATAATAAGTATGAAATATAAATAATATAAAAAATAAAAATAAAATAAAATATGTATAATTTATATCAAATAAGGCGAAAAAACAATAATAATAATAAGTAAATCAATCTGTATACATATATAAATAATATTCAAAATTTAGAAAAATCATGTAAATTAATAAAGGAAAAAATTTATGATATTAATTTAAAAATAGGTAAATTAGTCAATATACATAAATAATAAAAATAAAATAACATGTTAATTAAATAAGGGAAACAATAAATTTATAATAATAATTCAATAATAATTAATAATATATATATATATATATATTTATAAAATTAAAAAAAAAATCATTTACTTCTAGGAATTTATTAATAACTTTATTTTCAGAATAGAGACAAGCGAAAATTAATTAACTATAAAATTTATTTAATAATAAAAATAAAATTCAAAGCTTTCCTTGCAGAAAAGAGACTAGTGTCAATTAATTAAGAATACAATCCATATTAATAAATAAGTAATCATAATAATATTAGCAAATTTAATATTACATAAATCAGTCTAACAATATAAATAATAAAAATAAGAAATAAATAAATGAATAAACGAATTCAATAATAAATTAATGATAAATCAAAAAATCTTTTAATAAAATGTTCAGTTTTGTGTAAAATTTATTTAGTTTTTAGAAAGCTTTAAAATTCTTTAAAAATTCTAAAAAACCCAAAATAAATAGAAAATCAATAATAATATATAAAATTACGACCTGCCACTGCCTTACTTATTTTCTACAAATTTTCATAAAATTTACAACCAATCAAAAACAATTTAAATATATAATTTAAATATATAAAATTAAATAACATCTAAAAAATCTCACATCAAAAAGGCAAACAAACACATCAAAATATCCTCTCGTTCAAATCATCCTGCAAGTTTCTGATCTTGAAATTACAATATAAATAAGAAATAATAGCTTATTGATTTTATGATGATCTCAGTATATTGTTAAATTTCTTTTAAAGAGATACAATCATTCAATCATAAATAAAATAAGTCAAATAAATTTATAATTTGTTTAATTTTTTTTACAATTTTATAAAAACTCATAAAATTGATCGATTTTCTTGATTTTCTTTAGGATTTTAATTTAATTAGGGTAAGTTTTTTGGGATGAAAACAAGGGATGAATTGGTAAAATAAATAAAATCGGAGTTATTTATCATAACATATACTTTAAGGGAATTTTTGTAACCAGTTTCAATTAATTTTATTATACTCGTTCTCAACGTGAAAATAATATTTTCTGTAGCCTACATGTAGCCAAAAGGAGAGAGGTATGCCCAAAGCTAGATCGACAGAACTCACGAAATAACTATAAGAGATATGCTCCATAGAGTCAGAGCTGCTTCCCTCTGTTGGTAAACAGAGAAGTGAAGAGAAGATCGATTCAACTCGTCATGCTCATGATCGATGACAGAGTTGTCGACGCTTCCGCATAAAGAGATAGCAGAGGTTTATTGATACAAAACATTGAAGATATATGCATATGCTTATGTCGTATAGAGTAGGAGAGATTCATTTTTTAGCAGAGGTAGTTTAACTCAAGGCGACAGATCTACATCAATACAAATCATTAAAGATATATGTATATGTTGTATAGAGTAGAAGAGATTAATTCTGCCTCTCGACAGAGAGATATACCTAGCTAGATTGACTCAACTCTTTATCTTAACAAATTCGTGGATGAGACTGTCTTCTGCTTTTGGAGTTATGGAGAGATCCCTCTTATTGAGAACGAGATCCACTCAATTTTTCATTGTCATTAGAAATATATGCCTACGCTTCATGAAGTTGTAAATGTTGAATTTCATCTCAGGCCAAAGATCGACTCACTCTAATAATATATGGATGTACTCTAATCTGCTGCTATATAACATAATTTGTTTCTATTATTTATTATTTATTATTTATTAAAAAAGTGCATTTGTTATAGGGCCAGCCCTGAGGATATATTGAATAGCCAAAACCCGGCCCAACGTGCATATATCCTAATTTCTGGCAAAAGCCAAAAGGTGTAAAGCCAAAGTCCAATTATAAGGCTTCATTCATTTATTTGCGGCTTCCTCAAGGAGCTGCCAAAAACTGGCAGAAAGAAAAAAAGAACAAGAAACTAAAAGGGAAATAAATAGAAAATAAATTTTGCAGTCACAAAGGAGGCTGGCTAAATGTATCCTATATAAATGCCTGCTGTGCATATTTATTAATGCAATTCAGCTCAACATATTTATCTATATGTGTGTGTGTGCGTGTGGGTTTGTCTCAAATTAGATACATAGAGAAAGACAGAGAGAGAGAGAGAGAGAGAGAGAGAGAGACAAATGCCAGAGCGAGCGAGAGCAAGCGGTCAGGTCAACTATTTATGGGCCGCATTGCTAAAGGTTTGAGTTTTCTTGAGAAAATGACCAAAATAACCCCTTAGAGAGACCAAAGGAAACAAAAACCCGTAAAGTGCAGCACGAACAACAGCAACATCAACTTGTGCAGCAATAACAACAACAACGACAAACACAAAAATGCAATTACCGAAATGATAACATGGCCTATGGATGCAAAAGAGGATTCGAAACGATTCCGTCTTCAAACTCTGCCAAGCAAACTCAAGATGTTGATATTTCAGTGCATATACGTGTGTGTGTGTGTGCCTGTGAGTGTGCATGTGAGTATGTATATGCATGTATGTGTGTGTGAAGTGAAGCATAAAATATATATTAATATATATGCCAACAAAAATATAACAAATTTGATATGCTCTAACAACAAAATTTGCCAAGTTAAAAATATATTCAAATAATTTAAGTTAGTTTAATATAATTTTAAATACAAAACTAAAATAACTAAAAATACAAAAAAAAAAAAAAAAAAAAAAAATATATATTACTTTCTATTATGTTTTGTTAGATTATTTTATTCATTTTCCATCGACTCGTAATACTAAAAAATATATATGATAATATGATATTGATTGAAAATAATTAAAAAAATAAAATTAATTTACTTACATTTATTTAAAACTCATTTCTGATATATAGATATTATATTTCTTAATTTCTGAACAAAAAAAAATTAAAAAAAAAAACACAATCATAATTAGAATACTAAATATGAAACAATATCAAAAATTAATATAATAATAATAATTAGATAAAAATAAAATATAAAAATTATATAATATCAAAAATTTCATAAAACTAAAATCATATAAATATAATAATAAAAATATATTAAAAAGTAAAAATAAAATATATTAATATTATTAAAAATAAATCAAATAAATATAAGTTCTATGAAATTATAAATATCCCGAAAGTTTTATAAACATAACAAATTAACCAAAAAACAAAAGTAAAACTTAAATAATTCGAATAAATAAAAACCTAAAAAAATATACTTTAGCAATTTTTTTTATTATAAGTTGGAAAAACTAAAAAAGTTGAAAAAGTTTACAACAAAAAATAATAAAAGAAAAAATAATAAAATAATTTAAAAAAAAAATGAGGAAATGGAAAATGAAAAATGTAAACAATTTCATTTTAAAAATATAGACTTTAATGAAAAGAATATATGAATATAAAAAGAAAAGCAATATTTTAGTTAGGAAATTAAAGATATGAATTAAATAAGAATATGAATTTGGTCATTTACTACTTTAGGCACATAGTGAAATACATATATATTATGAAACATGGATTATATATATTATATATTATTATATTATATTTATATATATATTGAAATATTAAAGCAAAACGTATGGAAAGTGTGACAAGTAGCAAGACCATATTATAATGTACCACAATTTAGCTAGAGCACAACAAGCTTCTGTCTTAGCTCAAACATATATAAGGCAAATGCATGTTGATATAATATCTATATACATATACATACATACAAATTTATATATACATAAATATATATGTATGTTTTTGAGACAAGCCAAAGATTTTCTATTAAATTTTAAATAATTCAATTTTACATTCTACCAAAAACATTGCAAATGAGTAAAGTAAACCAATACACAGAAACACAAACTGCAGTTGCATGCTGTGCGTGTGCGTGTGCGTGTGCGTGTGTGTGTGTGAGTGTGTGTGTGCGTACTGCATCTTGTCAAAAATTTTGCATTATATTTGGTTTTGTCTTGCCTCATGCATTGTGCACTCTCTCTCGAAGAAAATCTTAAGCCTACTTTGGCAATCTCGAACCGTCCGTCCGCCCGTCCGTCCGTCCGCCCGTTCGCCTCCTTCTGAATGTGCTCAAGCTTTGGCCACAGCTAGCTTCAATGCGGGGGGTTTGAGGTTTATTTTAGGGCAGTGGTTGGTCGATTTTCAAGTGATTTTTCATAGGCACCCCGCCGGCCGCCCCGAACCCCTGGCACACACTGTTTGTATATAATTAGATGCCAGGCGACGACGAGTACAGTTTTCTATGTACAGTAAAATTTGCCAACAGCAGGCAAAACACTTATGTATCTATCAAGTGTATATAATAATAATGTGCGTATGTATGTGTGTGTGAGTGTGGGATATATGTATGTGTGTGTGTGTGTATCTCGCACTGTTGTTTGTGCATTTGTTCATCAACCATTAGCCAAATTATGTAATTGCATAGTTTTTTACTTTCGCATTTTGCATTTGCATTTAGTATTAATGATACGATTCGCAGTTTTCAAATATCTATAAAAAATGAACTTTTTGCCGATGGCCTGCTAGATAATAATATGCCTGCCGCCCTTAGTGCAGTTTTAACAGCTACTTTAAATATTAAAAACAATTTACGCTCGTTTTTGAAGAGTCAATAGAGCGAGTGATATTTAATTGCAATTTGTTTTTCCTTTTTTTTGGTATTTTTTCTTTTTTTTTTTTTTGTTAAGTTTTTAAGCTGCTTTTAAGGTAAAATAAAGTATAATATATTTACAATGCATTTGTACATTCATGTGTTGATGCTGAAATCAAATGGCTTGATTTATATATGTTAATATGCTAAATAAACTTTCTTAAAAATATTTTAAATTTAACATTATTGTATAACTAAATAACAACTTGGAATATATATTGATTAGGCTATAAATATTGATTTGGCAACGAAATAAAATGATAAATAAAAAATTTACTCGTAGTTGTATCATATTTCATTGCATTTAAAATATAAATAGAATTAAATATTTTATATAAAGAAGTTTAAAGTTTGATAATATATTTTTAAAAATACAATTTACGCTAGATTATGTATTAACATTTTATTACAAACCTGTTCCAGGTGCTTTTGTTAAGCTTTCAAATACTTAAGTCTTAGTTAGGGAAGAATTAACAAACAATGACATAGTAGTCAATATCACTGCAAAGTTCTTGAAATAGTTATACTTATATTATCTGCTCATATATGGTTTGTTAAATCTTTCAAATCTACAATATATATAATAATCAAATTAAATTATATATAAATTTTAGATTGATTTAATATTATATAGCAATTAATACTGAAAGAGCTGCAAAGCTGATAAGAATAAGAAGAGAGCAAAAATCAAACTTAAAAAACTTTAAATTAAATTTTTTTAAAAATGCAGCTAATAATTACTCTCTCAAAACTATAAACAAATATCAAGATGTAATTGGTCTATAAATATGAACGGTAAAGCTAAACTAATCCAAACTACAGTTAAACATGATAGATAACTATAATGCTAGATGTAATTATAATGTCATCAAGAGATGAAGAGAAAAATCGTTGTGTAATACGAAGTGTAGACAGTAAATAATTTTGAAGGTGTTTAAAGCGCTTCAAACTAATTACATTAATAAAAGAAACAATTAAATTTGATAGTTTGTGAAGTAAAATATATAGGTCTTATGAAGTGAGTATGACGAAAATTATTGTTTATTTTATTTTTTATTTTTATTGGTTACAATCCTGTTGGTTTTAGAAATTGTTGTGAATTGAAATTATGAAATTAAGAGTATAGCTTGATTACTAACTTTTTATTCTTAAATATTAATACATAGTTTAATTAATTAATTTTTTTATGTTTTTTTTTTTTTTTGGAAATGGAAATTATGAAATATAAAGAATAAAGTATAAAGTATAAAGTATGAGTCAAAAAAGCAAAGCAAAAATATTTAAAGATATTAAAAAAATGCAAATTCTAATAATTTTTTCAAGAGTGAAGCCTTTTAAATGAATACAGAAACACGTACATATAACATATGTGGGTAATAATTTAGAATTCAGTATACTTGAGTAATTCAAAATATTCTTAAAAAAAAAAACTTGTAGGCGGTTATAATGCCAATTTAAATAATTAAATGTTGCATAATTTAAAAACAAATCTGAATAGTTCTTAAAAAAAAAAAAAATAATTTACAACAATTTTACAACAATTTTAAATAAAATAAATTAAAACAGAAATAATATCTAAAAATTTCTAATGACTTCAAGTAAAGCCAAATTGTGCTACTTAAAGTAAAAATGAATTTATATATTCCTATTTAATATATAACAATTATATATTATAAATAATTTTATAAAATATAAAATTTCAATTATTTCTCTAAAATTTTAGTCATAAAAAACATTTATCATGTCAAATAAATATACCCAACCAGAAACCCACTATGAACTCTTTACCCTTTTTATCATAAATAATATACAAATTATTATTAATATAATAAATTAATTTAATAATTTATCATAAACAATATATAAATTTGTATTAATATAATAATTTGTGAATAAATTAAAAAAAAAATGCTACAAATTTTGAAGATGTTCTTGATTTTGCAAACTCTTTAAGCTAAACATGCTTCAAACATTACCCCCTAAAACCAAAAGCCCAAATGCAGCAGCGAAAACTTTACATAAATTTCAGCAGAAGAAATACCAACAACAACAAAGACAACAACAACAGCAGCAGCAACAATAGCAACAACAACAAGCTAAAGCTGAACAACAACCAACACATTGACCCCCAATGGAGGCGGACAATCGAATAGCTTGAACCAAAACACCCGCACGCCAAGAACCAGTCAAATGCGTACTCGTAATTTGTGCTTATTGTGCAGTACACTGGACATGGACAATGGGAGGAGGAGCAGGGAGCAGGAGCAGGAGGAGAACCTGGGCAACTCCTACAAGAGTCTGGAGTGGGGGCAGCTCAAGATGGCAAGCGCCCACACGAAAGAAGCGAGCAGCGGGTGGGCACAACAGACAAACAGCATGCAGCTGAATATGTATGCATGTGTGTGTGTGAGTGTGTGTGTACTAATATTGAGGTAGGCTCACAGTGGACAACGCCATGTGTGTGTGTGTGCGTGGGGTGTTACTGAGCTTTGCTTGGGCTGGCGGGGGGTTTGGTTCATTGGGGTCGACGGTTGCACTCATCAGCAACTCAAACTCAATCAGCAACAACAACAACAACAACAGCTGTGTGTGTGCGTGTGTTTGTGTGTGTGTATCGCTTTTGACATTTACTTTATGTATTCCGTGTAATCAGCGACAAATAGGGGGTTGGCCATGGGTTGGGTGGGCTATGCGGCTTATATACGCGATACGTTTGCCCGCACATACATACATATGTGAAATGCCGTTAATTATATACTTTACACTAGCCTACGTGACACACACACACACAAACAAACGCGCGCGCGTACAGACATTGACAGTAAGACAGGCGGCAATTTTAATATACAACAAAAGCGCGTTACATTTTCCCATTGTTGTTGTTGTTGTTTGCTGGCGCAATTGTGCGTGGGCAATGGCGTACATAGAATGCCATTTACATAAACAACAACTACAATAAATATATGCCTATATACAAACACACACATACATAGGCATTATACATAGTTTATATACCAGCTTAAACCGCGCTTGTTGTGCCTGTGTGTGTGTGTGTGTGTGTTAAAAAAGCCGCATATTATTTTTTACACGCACAAAAGTATGCAATGAAAAAAGCATACACTTAAGTGCGGGGTTTGAGTGTGTGTAGTGGGGCTTAGCGCTGCTGACCATCCCCCATCCCGCATCCCCTCCTGGTTTTGGGCTTCATTATCAAACGCTGAGCGGGAGCCTGCCCCACATGTCCAGCACTTGCTTTGAGTATTTGCTATGCAATTTTGATCAACAACAACAAAAAAAGATACATATAAAAAGGATACAAAAAACAAGATACAACAAAAAAATGCACTTTGTGTATTCAATTGTTGTTGTTATTGTTGTCCGATTACAGTTGATTTGCATTCCACATGCACTCGAAAGTGCAGCATGTGTGTGCGTCTGTGTGTGTGTGTGGCTTATCGTTTGATTTACAAGTGCGAAAAAATCGCAACATATTTAAACAAAATATAAATGTAAACAAAGCGGAGTGGATTGAACTTTTGTGGAAGGCTTAGAAAGGGGGTGGGAATGGGGTGGTAGGCTAACAAGTATATGCAGATGATGGTGGGAGTTATCAATTAATATATTATGTAATTGATTAATAGAGACATGAAACAAATTAAATCTATAAGTTCATTTGAACTTAATGATAAAATATGAGCCAGTATCGTTGAGCCATTTAAGATTATATGAAGTTCAAGATTATATACATTTTTGGATAATATATATGCACAATTTTGATCCTTAGTCGCTGCATTCATACACAGCATTGACGGACGGACACTTGAGCAAGCCTAATTTTGCCATGCTGTAAATCTTCTGTGACTTTTGAATCTAGTTTTTATTAAGTACTATGAATATCTTAATATATTTAAATATATTTCTCATAGCTATACGTATCTGCCAAACTTACTAAATAGAAATATAAATAAATAGTAATAAATAATATAAATAAAAAAAAAATAAATAAATAATTAATAAAATGATAAAGAAAAGTTTTTAAACTTACATATTAAATGATATTTGCTAGCAAACGTTAATTTCCCCATTTAATACGCACCATATATGACTTTCATTTATAAATATTTCCTGATATATATTATTACAAATTTTATTATTATTTGTTATTTTTATCATTTAAAAATTTTGCAATAATAAATATATAAAATTGATGAATTGAAATAAGTAATAATATAGAAAGAATTGTAGTTGAAACAAAAATGTATAAACTTATATATAAATAAGTAAAAATCAAATATTTAAAAAAGAAAACCAAAAAAAAAAAAATATATATATAGAAAACCAAGGAAAATAGTCAATAGACAAGACATCCGTAAAATAACGTTAGTTTAATCTACTGAAGGCCTAGTCCAAACTCTTATTACCCTTCATTTCACACATAAGTGAAAAAAAAAAATAGTTTAAAATAGTTTGATTAGTAGCATTTTGGTATAATTAGTAGTGGTGCAGCGGAAATAGTCGCAGCATAGAATAAATAATAGTAGCTTTTTATTAAAAGCAGTAACATTGTATTGGTATCGTATCTCAAAAAGGGCACATAAAATTCAAACTCAAACAGTTCAAAACGAAAATACTGGGTTGATTTCATTGCTTAATATGCAGCAGTTGGTTTGTGTCTTTGCTAAAAATGTTTGTGAAAAACTTAACGCGACCAGCTTAACGTAGGACATAAATGTATGCGCAGCCAACTTCATGGCATATCAAATTTGCGTCAAGTGAAGTTGGCTGCGATGTTGAAAATCAACCCCTGAACCATGTGGGACAACATATGTAATTGATGGCGTGAACTTGGCTGCAGTATATCGATATACCGATACGATAGTCTTGAGTGAGTGCTCCTCAGCAATTTTAACTCCACACTTGACGAAAATGCCGTTATATTTTGAATTTGTATAAAATTAGTTTATCTATTTTGAGATATTAAAAACACAATATTTAAAACGTTATAAAATATATTTATTACAGTCGACAAATATTTTTTGTTCATATACAATAAATTATTTATTATATTACTAGCACAGTGTCCAAGCCATCTTTGATCCTTGTAGTGTGAGCAATCTAAGAAAAAAGATTTGGATTAGTATATATTTTTTTTTATATTTTTGTATATTAATGTTTATACTAAGCTCACCTCTCGACAATCAACGCCATTAAGCATAAGAAAAATACATTTATGATATTAGTATTGTTTTTATAATATATTATTAAAATGGAATATATATATAGAATATATGTGAGGTGATATTTACATGCAAGTTAAATGAATATTAAATGCAAATCTAAGTGAAGATTAATGAAAATATATATATAGGCTTTATTATTATTATAATTTTTTTTTTTTTTTTTTGATCGAGTATTGATAGCTAGTTGATAGTGGAATTGGAAATAAGTAGCAGGAGTATGTAGAGAAATCATGCCGAAATTGTGGGTATACTATATAGAGAGGAAAATTTTGATTCGATTTTAAACAGATTTGTCAACATTTGTACGTAGCATAAATTGAAGATAAAATGGAAGATATATAAGTAAAAATTATTATTATTTTATTTTTATACATACACTCAACATCCGTTATTTTCAGGTTAGCTTGATATATATATTTTTATATTTTATTATCTTTAATGTTGCTGTTATAAGAAGTTCTTGTAAAGAAAGGACTTGAGAGCTATAAATAAGATTTTAATTCAGCTGGTTTTTGTTGACAAACTGCGCGCGAGACATCAGAATTTTTTGTAGATGTAAAATTTACTTTTTTTTTCGATTAATCGTAATCAGAATAGGACATCAGGACTCGAAAAGTGCGAGCTGATGTGAAATTTTACCACTTTGAATATAAATTGCTATAGTTGCATTGATTTGTTTTATATGTTTGATAATTACCACACAAGATTTGGTTTTTACAATGTAGTGTTTGAGTAGATGATTTCATGAGTTAAGAAAAAAATAAGATAAATTTATGTTTGTATTTTTCACACAGATTTGCAAATGAGTTTGTTGAATGTTGTTTAACTAAATAATATATATACATTGAACTGTTCCTTTGGTGTTTATCATACAATACATTGCACAGATCGTAATATGTGTGCTTAAGCCTTATAGCTTTTACCTTTCCATGGAGTTCGGGTGTTCCACACGTCTAGGAGTTGTTCTTCGTTTCCTTTAGAGAAAATAAATTTGCGTATCATCCAACTGAAGTTCTCTACTATTTCTTTTGTTATTTTTGTCGAATCATATCTTTTTTTTTTTTTTGTATTTTTATTATTGAATAATAATTAAAATTTTACAATCGTTTTTCTCGGGTTTTGTTCTTTTGCCTTTAAATTTGTTATTTTTATTTATTTATTTTTTTTTTTATTATTATTATTATTTCTATAATTTACTATTCAGGTCAAAATGACCAATTTTCAATTTTTTCTAATTTATTATTTAATATACTTTTTGGTTTCTTTTTTTTGTTTTTCTTTAATTTTTGTCATGTTTTTGTTTTTATATGCAAATATTTAAATTTAAATACTAATAACGACATAAAAAATCAGCGCATTTTTTCTTTTCTTTTCTTTTGGTTTTCTCATTTTTAAAAATTAATTTAATTTTAATATTTCTAGTTTACGACTTCTGCTTGGTTTTCTGTTTTCTTTTCTTTCTTTTCACTTTTGACTATTATTTATCTCTAATTAATTATTATATTAAAGTTGTTTTTTTTTTTCTTTTTTTTTTTTAGTAGAGAAAGGAGCATGTGTTTTTTTAATAAATATATACTTTTATGTATATTTATTTTTTAAAATTCATTTAAATGCAACTAGTTTTTAGGAAAAAGTTTCATCATTTGCTTTTAAATATTTTGTTTTTTGAATTATTACATAGTAGCTAAGTTATATATATGTATACATATATAGATACATATCTATGTATATATTGTATATATATATATATATATATATATATGTATGT
Source organism: Drosophila meridionalis (assembly GCA_035045145.1). Lineage (NCBI taxonomy): Eukaryota > Metazoa > Arthropoda > Insecta > Diptera > Drosophilidae > Drosophila > Drosophila meridionalis. Next base: position 3,779,562 of record JAWNPG010000031.1, read on the forward strand.
ATATATATATATATTTGTTTTCAGTGTAAAAAAAGAAATGTATATATGTATATATATATATAGATGCATACTATATATACGCATATATATGTATTTGTGTATGAAAGAAAGAAACGTTTTCCAAACAGTTTTCTTTTATGTATTAGAAATGTAATTTATATATATATATATATATATATATATATATATATATATATATATATATATATATATATATATATATAATTTTGGGTTTTTCCTTTCTTATATGTAGTATTAAACTCTTGAACCGCCTGCTTTAGCCTCTCAGCGTTCTCATCTTCACGGGTGCACTTTGTTTATTAATATTTGTATTTCATTTAGTTTTGTTTTCATTTTCGTTTTCTTATGAGATTTGTATTTTTGGGGTTCGTCTTCTCGGGCGCTGTCTTTTATGTATTTAGTTTAGTTAAATCTATTTGCTGATGTTTGTTAAAAATTGCTTAAGTTTACTTTCAATCGGTCTGTACTTGAATATTTACTTGTTATTCATTTTGTTAAGAGACTGGCAAGCCTTACACTGTCTGTTGCTCTATGCTCAATTAAACTGTCTTACAATTGTTTGCCATATTTATATATTTATATACTCAGCTGTGTTCAGATACTAAAAAAATTGAGCTCAAATCATGACAAAATGTTATAAAATATTTTAAAATTAATTATTGTTATTATTTTTCATGCTGGCAGCTTGTTTGCTATTTATTTCCTCTCTCAATTATAGGTTTGTTTTTTGTTTTGTGCTTAATAGGATCGAAATTTTGTTTTTGTCAAGTTGAACAGAAGAAATGATGAAAATCATAAGTAAATTGTGTTGAGCAAATATTCAAAGTAAAATATATAATTTCACCTTTTTATTAATATACATAGGTCGTTTTTTTTTATCATATAAATCTCGCAAAGATTAGATTTCAGTTTCTTTTTTTTTATTTTATCAAAAGCTAAACCTTAACTTTACTAAGCTGTCCCACAAATTTCGACATTCTTAAAAAACACTACGATTTCAAAAATTGATTAAAAAATAAAGTGCGTTCATATTGTAAAAAAAAATCAAATACGAAAATTTTAAAAGATATTGTTGTTTTTGTAGAGTTTCAAAATTGTGTGTTTGCTTATAAATGGTATCAAAAAACAGTTTATAAAGATTTTACAAATTACAAAATTAAGTAGAAAAAAAATGAAAAAGAAAATACATAAATAAATAAATTAGAATCAAGAGTTGCCTTTAATGCTTTCGATCCCTTGCTAAGTCATTCCATATACGAGTAAAACTATTGCTATATATATATGTATTTGTTGTTGTTGTTGTTGTTGAGCTCATTGTTAGAATCTTAATTAGTATTTTTATGATTTATTTACGATGTGTTAAGCTTACTTTAAACATATGACAATTCTTTGTTTTCATTTTCTTTTTCTTTTCTGTAATTGTATTTATTTTGAATTATTTTTATTTATATGTATGCAAATGAATATATATTGCTTTTATGGTTAATGTTCTTGTTGTTGTTCTTGTTGTTCTTGTTCTCGTTGTGGTTTGTTTTTTGCTTGTTTTTTATTTGATTTTTATATTCAAAGAAAAATTCTGATTGTATTCAATGCACAAGATTTACAATTAGAAGCAGAATTGCTGTAACTTAAAAATTATAAAAGTAAAATGTTAAAATTTGTGAAAGTTTAACATATATATATATCGAAATTTAAGTTGAGTTTTATTCATGTGAACATCACTTGAGATATCTCAGTCTCGCCTGATGCACATGCAATTGTAATTTTTAAGATTTTTGTTGTGGTTTCTATTATGTTTCTTTTGTTGTTGTTGTTTCTTCTTATGTTTAGAAATTGTGTGCTTGGCTAGTTTTGTGGACAGTAACATACGACTTGATCGGAAGATCTTCAAAATACATTTGTATGAAAACATCATCAGCCAATAAATTGATTGAGTGAGTGTGTGTGTGTGAATGACTCAAGTCTAATGAATCTTGTCTCTATATATATGTTTGTGTGTATGTTGGTTTTGTAATATGTATGTATAAAGCTCTCTCTCTTGTTGTTGTGTATGTTGTTGTGCGCGCAATACTGGAGCAAAGCACATAATTTGCCATGCACCGAACATGTTTTGTGTTCATTGATGATGTTCATTGTTATTGGTATTTGTTTTTCTTTTGCCTAGTATTTTTCTGGTATTTTGTTGTTGTTGAATTGTGTTGCGTCGCATTTTGGTGTTTTGTACCAAATTTCAGTATTCTATAGTTTAATGTATTTTTTTTAGTTTTATTTTTATGAAAATTAAAAATATAAATTAAAGAATAAAATGTTTTTTTTTTATAATAAAAGAATACCGAAAGTTAGTTTTGTGTACAGTTACAGTTAGATACATTCGCTGTTCTCAATGCAATAAAAGAGCGAACCTTTGCTTGGATGTGCCTGAGCCCATCAAACAATAGATCGATCGATCATTGTTTGCATCACCAAAAAAATCATGCAATTCATCAACACGCAGATATTATTGCTCGCAACCATTAAAATTTCAATCATTTGTTTGTGCTTTTCTTTTTTGATAGTCAATCAATGTTCATTTTCGCTTTGCCGTTCACATCCAGATGTAATGCATTTTGGATTGCATTTCATTTGCTGTGCACTCTTTGGGCTAGGTTTCTTTTTTCATTTATATACTGAGTAGGGATATTCAGTATTCTTTTTATACACTGCTCGTTTTCTTCAATTTTTTTTTTTCTATTTGATTAAATTTTGTAATTCCAATTAGTTTTTTGTGTTTTTTTCCTGGTTTCAATTCGAAGGATGGGTTATTCTATTGGTTTTGTCTTTGCATTTAGCTTAGGGATAGGATTTTGTTTTTATTGCTTTGGTTTTTAAGTTTGTTTTCAAAATAAAATAAAAGTTATTAAGGGAAGTGTTTTACGTACAAATGTCTTGGATATGTAGTTCGTCATATTGGTTCTGTTTAGAAATGCAGTTTGTTCTATGGGACTCTAATCTTATCAAGTTCATACAATTCCTTTAAAGTTTTCTTTTATTTATCTTATATTTTTCTCTTTTTGTTTTTTTTTTTTTTTTTTATTTGGAAGCAATGGAATTGTTGATCTTATGAGAAAAATCTGGAATCTGGAAAAGCTACATGTATAAACTGACTTGAATTAATATTTCCAAGAAGAGTTAATTTTTTTTTTTTTGCCTTTTTAGTTTTTTTTTTATATTCGACTCAGTTAGTCTAATAATTTGCTAGCTGAAAGAAGAGTCAGCTAAACGTTATAAAAAAAAAAAAAAAATAAATAAATAATTAGAAATACAAAACAACGTTGGGTCTCGCCTACCATTTGGATCCATTAAATTTCTACTATGTATTTCACTTTATAAAGCTCAATGCAATATCAAAAGGAAATTGAGCGTATACAATCGAAGTCTTCGAAACGTTTTATGTAATACTGCAATTTCTTTGAAGTTTTTCTTGCTTTCTTTTTCTTTCTTTTTTGTTTTATATTGGAAAAGTTGTCTGTGAAAAATTGCTCCTAAAGTGTAAAATATACAAATCTTTAAAGAAAATATACCCGTGTCATCTTGTCGTCTTATTTTCTTCTTCGTTTTCCTCGTCATCTATTTCTTCTTCTTATTTTTGAAATATTTCAAATGGAAGAAACTTAATTTCTGGTGTTTTGGGAATTTGCGGTTAGGAAAGTTTTTTTTTTGTTTTTTTTTTCGTCTTTTTTTTTGAATTTAAAAAATGTAAACAAATATTAGTTAAAGTTTTTGTTTTTTTTTTAAGTCTCTTTTGGGTAGGTTTTGCTTTAAGGGATTTGTTTAAACGAGTTTTTGTGTTTAAATTATTTTGTTTTTTTTGTCTTTTTTTTGGTATTATTTAGTCAATGGTTTTTAAAGTGTTTTTTCTCTTTTTTTGTTGTTTTTTTTTTTAGTTTTTGTGGTTTTTTTCTTTAAATGTTTTTAAATTTACTTAAAAAGTTTCGTTATTAATTTAATAATTAACAAATTGATTTTATAATAAAACCAATAACAATAACCACCTCGCCCATATGGCTACGAGACAATAATATGTGGTGCTGATAGTAGTACAGCTATTGTGGCTAATATTGTGAACATTGTGAATATGATAAGGCACAGTCTGTCAACGACCATAGCTGCAAATTTCCAATCATTGGCAATGTCATTGTCCTCGTCCTCTTTACGTAGCTATAGAATACAGTTTTTAACAATTGACGAGTATTTTTTTGTTTCGTAATATTTTGTTAAATTTAAATTGTAAATTTATTTATATATATATATATATATATATATATATATATATATATATATATATATATAATTGATTGATATTATGCATGAGAGAGAAATTTTTGTTGAGAAATTTTGGAGAGAGAAAAAGAAGCAAAAATAATTTCATATTGGTTTTTTTTATCGTTACTAAATTAATGGAATTACTTAATAAATGCAAACTAAACTAGGGTTTATATAGGTCGTATATATAGGTTATATATTATAGTGCACTTAATAATAGAAAGTGAAATTTAATTTATAAACTTTAGTGTGTATATATTATGTTTGTTTAAAGTTTTTAGAATTCTGCATGCAATTTAGTTTATTTGTTGGAAGTTTTTAAGTTTTTGCTAAAAAATGTTTATAAATATTTAATAAAAATAAATTATTTTGCCTATTTAACTGGAGTACCCTTGCAGATGTTTGGAATTGAGTGTATAAAAACTTATCAGTATCAACTAGAGGTAGTTGAAAGAAACTTAGGCAGTCGTCTATGTAAGTCTTTAGATTAGATTAGACTAGACTAGACTAGATTATTTATTGGTTTAGTGTATATACATATATGATTTATATAGATATATAAATAAATTTATTTGCTTAGCCCATATATTCAAGCATTTGAAAGCATTTTGTAGAGTAATTATATGTAATTATAATAAATTATAAGTAATTATAAATAATTACAAGTAATTATAAGTAATTACTAGTAATTATAAGTAAAGAAAATATCAGTTTTAATTTTTAAGAGCGGCACGTGGAATTGGATATGTAAAAGCGGAAGTGTCGCTCTTCCTGCGCCCATTCTGCTCGCTATTTAAACTACTTTTGATTGATACGCATAATGCAGAAAAAAGAGGCCACGGAGCTAGCGGCAATATAATAGCACTTTAGACTGAGTTAAAGGGTAAACTCGTATAGTCCAAGTGAAAAAGGATTATATAGCTAACTCTTAAGACAACCCCAAATCAAACTTACATATAAAATATTCCTGAACACTCCATATACTTATATATTCAATCATTTTCATTTTCTTACTCTATACCATTCAATCCACACCCCACTACCATCTATAGCATGTTATACATATGCTCTGCAAGGGTATTTAAAATGTATATATAAATATATATTTATCTCAAAAATAATTTCGTCTCAAATGAAAGTAAAGTATAATTTATTCAAGCCTTAAACAATGTAGTCTAAGTAGTTTGTTTACGTATGTTGACAACAAAAGCACTTACCTGATCAGTAATAAAGCGAATTTCCTTTAAGATTAAACCTAATTCATATTCTGTTGATGATTTGATGCACGTATGATGTGTGACCGCATCGGGCATTCGTGTGCTGCCAATTGGCCCAATGCTGCCATCGTCGCCTTGCCTGAAAGCCAAGCAAGAAAAGTTACGCGTTTATTGGCAAGCCACTAAATTCGGATTAGACTGGGTGAGTGTGTGTGTGGGCCATTGTCTGACTGTCTATCTGAATATATATGTATATATTGTATGTGTTTTTTTTTTTTTTTTGTTACCCATAAACCGTGCGATAGAAAGCCGGATTGTGTGGCAGTGTTCCGCCGGGCGTCATGGGGCGACAATTGTGCCGAAAATCATCATCAATGTCGAGCACATTGGCCAGCAGCGATTTGGAGGAGCTTCGAAATAGAAATCACATTTAGCATACAAACAGATCGTGTGCATATATATAAGATACAGATAAAGATAAATATATTTTATGTAGATTATGTGTTTAGTTTGGCATATAAGTACCGCTCTTTCAGCTCAACATCGGATAGTATTTGATGCTTGCGCTCGGACGATGTATCCGAGCAGGGCGTTGTCGGGAATTCCAATATCAGCGGACGTCCCGGTCGACTCATGCGCAATATCCATGGCAGCCAGCATAAAAATACGATGCGTATCTGTGCGTGCGGTATGCAGCAGGTGAAAATTGAAACGTTTAGTAGACGGAACTGCAGAGATGAACTCGACTCCAAATGCGTGTAAAACAAGTTGTATTTTGTTTTCTTTTTATTTATTTTTTTCATGAGCCTCACTGTCAGTGTGTGCGTGCGTGTGTGTATGTTTCTGTGTCTGTGTGTGTGTCTGGCTTTGGCCAAATATGTGGCATACTTAAGCGAGCAGACAACGATTTATTGCGCTTTGACATGAACAGAGACACACACACAAACACCACACACACACACACACGCGATTATGATTTATATTTGATTCAGATTCAACAAATATGACGCCCATCGAGCGACAGAGAGGCAGAGAGAGAGAGAGAGAGAGAGAGAGAGAGAGAGAGTGAAAGAGGCCAGTGTTGTGTATGACATTTGATTGCAGTGTTGGGCAACGTGGTGTGCGTCACACTATTACACTTAGCTATAATAATATTTATGTGCGGCGCCTTTCGTCTGTGGCTCTGGCGCTTATTTATAGCTATGTTGCATGCAAAATTTATGATTTACAATAACACACGTCACAACAACAACAACAATGATGATAACAACGACAGCAACAACAATTGCAATAATAACAACAACAGCAATAACACAGACAACAAATTTCGTATTATCTAAGCCGGAGACCCACATAAATATGCACACACACACACGCACACATCCACACACACATTCAGCTCTATTGCTTGTTGGCTATAAATAATCAACGCATTTACACACTCACTCACACATACTCATTCACACACTCACTCACCCACACACACCCACACTTGACATTTATTCACATTTGATATAGAAATGTCTGGAGGGATTTCTGCAACAAGTTTTGTGCTACAAATTGATTTCAAGTTTCATTTTCAATTACATTTTTGGGGCAGAGCTTTAATATTAAATGTAATTTTTATAAAATATATATGAAATATGCATTCTTATTTAAATCAATTGTCACCTACAAGTATGCGAGAAATATTTCTAAAAATAGATAGACAATCAAATGGTTTTATTATTTATATACATATTTTTTAAATATTTCAGTGCGTGTTTTCCAGCTTATTTAAGCAATCAAATTTTGATTGTTATGCCAAAAAAATATTTTAGAAATAACTTAAATACCTAGGAGTTTAGGCATTTTTTACGTGAAAGCAACAGCTTACGAGTTTATCGAATTTATTAAATATTTTCTAGTTTTTTTTTTTTTTTTTACACAATATCAAATAATATAAAAATTCTATGCGAAAGATTTAAATAGAATTTTATTTAAATTATTAAGAATGTATTCAATATTCGAAATGATGAAATTATAGATGGTATTATTACATAAAGAAAGAAGTTCTATTATATAGAAATATATGATTATCATTTAGGAAGTTTTATGTAAAAAAAAAAATAAAAAAATAATAAAGTAATAAAATAGTTTCTATAATTTTTAAAATTATATAACATAATCTATATAATTACATTTATTATGTTATATCATTTAAAAATTATAGATACTCTTTTATTAACTTTTTTTTTATTATTTTATCCATGCTGATTATATCTAAAAGATTTAAAATATAAAGAACAAATTCTAAATTATTTATATTGTATAAATTTGTTCACAAATATATAAAATCCTAAGAGTTCTAGAAAATATTATGTTTGTTGCTAAGAATTTCAATAAAATAACAATGAATGAGCTAAATTATTTATGGTATTCTAATTTTTGCTTTCATATGTTAGATATCAAATTAAATTCTATGATGTTAGTTCCCTATACATATATATTTCTAAGTATACTAAAACCTTTAATCTAAATATTTTAGAAAATTCTGTAGGCTAAATAATTTATGAATATTATGTTTCCTTTTATTTGCATATTCCAAAAATATTACGATGATGCCAATTAGTATTTAGTTTAAAAAGAACTCAATAGCAAAAATTAAAAATAATTTTGCTGCAGCTTCCAAAAATCTTTGAATAATAAATATTTCTCTTCAAAATATATTTAATAAGTTCTAAATTTTTTTCTGTTTTTCCTTTTTGAAATTGCTAAACAACTGAACTAATAAAATTAAATAATAAATATTATGTTTATAGTTTATGTTTATAGCTAGAATTCTGTTTGTTATATAAAAAATGTTTAAACTAGGTCAAATAAATTCATATAATTCTTAATGTTATATATTTTGTATTCAATATAATATAGTAATATTATACTTAATAGATAATAGATATAGATTTTAGATACAATATTAATGCTATTTTTAAGTCCAAACTTAATACTAACTGAAGTCAAATTCTTAATGTTGCAATTCCAATCTTTCTAAAACTTATACAATCGCAACTCAATTTTTACCATTCCATTATATTCTTAGACTCTAAGAAAGTTCGAGCCAAGCACTTAAATGTTATTCGATTAAATCTGTTGCCAAGGAAAATAAAGTCAGGCACAAGCTAAAAAGATTTTCTTAACTGCAAATGGAAGTTTTATTTGCCAACAAATCAATCGAGTCGCCCCCATTCGCCTGCCATTAAATATTCCATAACGTTGTTTACTTTTGATTAAAGTTCAAAGTGCAGCTGAGGCAAGAACCAGCTAAAATCGAATCGAATCGATTGTCATGCTAAGCTGCATTTCGTTCGGTGACTAAACAACGCTGCTTGTTTTTTAAGCTTGATTGTTTTTTTCTTCTGTTTTTGGCCACATTGACATCTGCAGCAGCGAATACTCTACAATGTGGCTCCACCTACTTGTCCTATCCCTGCCCCCTTGCATTGTCTTGTAGTCCTTTGACGTTGGCGGTTAGCGCTAACAAGCGATGGATACATGGAAATGCGCTTGAGGACGTGGCATGCAAACCAAATGCAAAGTTTCAAATGCGATCCAATGGAGAGTCGCTGGCATAGCTGCAGCAGCAGCAGCAGCTGGTACTGCTATCCATATCGATGGGGCATGGGTCGGGGCTGTCACAGACCGCAGCTGTGTTCGAGTTTTTTTTTTGTCGCTCGCTGGCTTTGTGCAAATTTTGTGCAAATTGATTTGTTGTTATCACACAGAACAACGTGGCTTAAAGGGAGAGTCAACAGAGAGAGAGAGGGATTGAGAGGGGAGGGAGAGGCAGGGAGAGCGATGCCCCGCCGTAAGCGCTGCACATTTCTAATGCACCTGCGTTTGCCAATTGGCTCAATTTTCATGCCCGTGTCACGACAACTTCTTGCAACTGGGCCAACTGTCGCCCTGCCACATATCTACGTGTGTTTGTGCCCGTTTTGGGGCTTTACTTCAATTGCTCCAAATTCAATTGCATGTTGAGTCGGCACAAGGGCCTGTCCACATTCTTGAAAAAGAGAAAAAAGAAAGAAAAACAAGTAAGAGTGCTCTAGTCGAGACTGCTCGACTAGGGGATACCCTGAGCCCTGTGAAGAGCCAAATTTGGAATCATCCTATATAGCCAACACATACACACATACATATGCACGCACGCATAAGCTCGCGCTCTGCCAACTCCGCAGTTGACGCAGCGACTGCGCTTCAGCTGCAATGTGGGCATTCCTATGGGAACTTAATTGTTTAATAACTTTTCTTAGCAATTAACTAACTGCATCAAACTTTCACAACTTATTAATGGCATTCATATGTGTGTATTTGCTCAAACTATGTAGCTCAAACTATGTACAAACCAGGCCTTAAAAACCTATTTTCGATAAGCATTAAAATCGATAACATTACAACAAAAAATGTTATCGTTCATACGAAATAAACTTGACCTGCGCGTGCTATCCACGGACCCAACAAAAAAAATTCAAGTCTCTACCTTGTCTAGATGCTTCAATCGACGCGTTCAAACATACGGACAGACGGACGGACGGACAGACGGACAGACAGACAGACGGACAGGGCTAAATCGACTCAGCTCGTCGCCCTGATCAAGAATATATATACTTTGTGGGGTCTGACACGCCTCCTTCTGCCTGTTACATACATTTAACAAAACCATTATACCCTGATTTCCCATTTTCAATGGGCTCAGGGTATAAAAACTGTGGAAAGAACGGCTATAGAAAAGTTTTCATGTGACTGACTTCTTAAAAGCCAATTGACTTTCTCGCTGAGCTGCCTTCAGTTTAGCGGGCTCCACTGCTTAGCCAACTTGGGAGCCAAGAACTTGTTCTATGTATTGTGTACTCCTCACACACACACACACACACACACACACACACACACACACACACACACACACACTCACTCACACAATATGGGGAGCATTGCGAGTTTCCATTATGCTCTTCATGCAATTGCAATAATGTGCAGAAATTGCTTTCCACTTGACGTCTTGGCCATGTTCAATTGGCTCAAATAAAAATATAGCAAGAAGAAGAAGAAAAAAGGAACCAAGCTCATGATAGCCAGCATTAGATGTGCATTATGTGCTCTGGTTTCTGATATTCTAATTTTGCCAGCGATACGAGCACTTGACATGAAATTGCTTTCAAAGGCAATGGCAAACCAAGCGAATATATAAATTTCAAATAATTCACAGAGGGAAATGGAGAGAAGAAATTTGTTTGTGGCAGCCAAGGCAATACAGCTTAATTGGTCTTAACATGGATAGAATTTTATGAAGTTGTAAGGATATAGCTTGAGTTGACTAGAATAAAATAACAAACTCATAATTTCAAAGGAGTTTAGAAAGAATTTTTTAGAAAGACTTCTAAACTCCTTTGAAATTAGGAATATATTATATCTTTCAGGTCAATTTAGGCTATATTTCTACAACTTCAATATGAACTAATAGGTTTAGCAGTTTTTATACATTGAATTCTGTAGAAAATCATTTGCAGCTCAGCTCATTATAGATTAAAGTTATTATGATCTGATAAGAGAAATAACTCGACTTGTTATTTTTGTTCATTATAAGAGTATTAAAAAAGCTTCATATATTTAGATATCAGTCAATTGGTATATAAGTATATGTATAAAGTAATATTTTTAGAATCAATAAGATGAAGATTTTCATAAGAAAATCATATAAATGATGCTAAATGTGCTGAGTTTATATAAGCTTTGCAATGAAGAGTAAAGACGATATGGTTCGGTTAAAGGTTTAATAGAGAGTGCGAGTAGAAAATAAGTGGAATGTTATTTACAGTTGCTGTAGGAGGTTGCCAGATTACATGTTTACCTATGTTAATTCTAAATTCAATTACATTTTCCACATATGTTATAAATAATAATAAAATCACTTTGAATTTCAAAGGCGATCAATCGTTTTATTATTTTGTAAAAAGACGACGAATTCGCAATTTGCAGGATACTCGAAAAGCAATTAATATGTTAATTATATATTAATATTATTATATTTACCTATATTCCTTATTCAGTTTAAAAATATTAATATAATATTCATTATAACATTCTACAAATATTTTAAAATTTATTTATGAGTATAGCCAAAGCTCCGCTTGTTCTCAATCAATTTCATATGGTATGCAATTCAATGAAGTTTACAATTTCAAAGTAGTCCCCTTAATTATTCATCTTAAAAGGTAGAGAAAGCTGAACCAGAGCAAATTATGCACTCTATAAGTGCATAAACAAGCTTTAATTGAAGCTGAATAATATTTCTATCTATGCTAAACATAATTTATTTAACTTAGGCTTAACGAGCTTAGTATTAATCGCTTTATATTTATCAAAAACCTAACTAATTATGTAATCGCATATTGAATTAATCTGTTAAATTACAAAATAATTGGCCCCAAAAAAAAAATGGGCAACACCAACAACGCACACCACGTGAGAGCATTGCATACACAAACACATTTAAAGCGATTATATATAGACAGAAATATTAATATAAATAAATATATATATATATTGGATATATATATATATGTGTATTTATGATACAATTATTCTGCACTTTCAGCTGTGGAAGGAAATACGAGTAGTAAAGCAAAAAGTGGAGCATATTGTGCAACTAGCTCAACTAGTTCAGAGTGAATAATTGGGGTTAGTTGGATTTCAGTTCGATTTCATTTGGTTTTTTTTTCTTGTGAAATGGGTAAATGTGAACAGGCAGGCGAAATATACAGAGATATACATATATTATAGACAATTAGAGAGATAGAGAGAGAGAGAGAGAGAGAGAGAACGTGACATTTGCTTACATAAAGTAGGAAAAAACGAACACAAGTTATGGGCCCAACATCAACATTACGATATTTTTCATTACATAAATTATTTTATAGTAGACATATTTAGTACTCTTTCTTTTTTTTTTTTTTTTTTTGTAGCAAACATGTTGGCTAGTTCACATAGTTCACATAGTTAACAACATTCAGTTTTTTTCTGTTTTTCTTTTTTTTGTACTCTGTACATCCGTCCGTCACATTTTGGGCTCTCTACATTGCATTAGTCACTTGCTAAATCATAATTTATTTTCTGGGTCACACACACACACACACACATACACACATGGATGCATGTGCGGGTGTCTGGGGGCTTTGGCCAAATACAGAGTTCTAAAACAACAAAAAACAGCTTGCATAATCGCCTCTAAATAGGCTTTAAACGAACAGAATTATAGTTATATATTTTTAAAATAAAAACGAAATACCAAATATATGAAATTAAAAATTGATTACACAACAACAACAACAAACGGGGCAGAACAACAATATAAAAATTACAATAATAACAACAATTATAATATATATTCATATATTTATATATTTGTGGATATATACGTTTTGGGATATAAATATATATATATAATGCAGGTGCAGCAACTAGAAAAATTGCATTTTGCAGGATTTGATTTTCGTTAAAATTTTTTTTTAATTTTTTTATTTTTTTTATTGAAGTTTTCCTTCAGCAATGAATTGAAGTTGATTTATGTGTTTTATGTATATATAGAGGAGAGTAATACATTTAAGCAAATGTTTTGTTTATGAATCTGTATGACTATAATTCCCGCATTTAGCAGTTTTTAGCTGCAGTCGATAGGAATATCAAATGAGCCCAGAGAATGACTTGGAATATATTTCATAAATATATACAATTGAATAAACATGACAAATACGAGCCTTAAAATGAATGGAAGTAAGTTGAAGCCAAGACTTTGAAGTAAATAAAATTATAGCTTAGTTCTTGATTTGATATAAAATTTGGCTGTTTCATCAAGCACTCTCTTGAGCAGATCTTAAAGATAATATGGTGACTAAGTTAGAGGGATACATATTGGCAGTTGCTAAAATTATTAATTATTATTATTCAGATACGCTATACAAATTTGATAATTTGTGTCTGCTATTTTATGAATTCATTAAAAAAATATGAACTTTAGTTACAGGTATTATATGTAGCCACAAACACAGCTATTTCATTTTAATAACATTTTATTTGTCATAATATTTTCTACTCTCATTCGAATACATTTCACAGTTCAACACAATAAACCGACAAATTATGAAGCATCGCCGGACAAAAATAATTAAGCTACGCTTTTCGCCTCATTTGAATTTGGGCTAATCAGGGTTGCATTTATGAAAATGTATTTTTGAAAATAATGTTTAGCATAAATTTAATTTGTATATACATAGTTGCACTTGAATGCACCAACAATCCGCCGGAAGCACTTCAAGTATTTGCGGCATTCTGGCCGAACAAATTCTGGTAAAGCTTCGCAATTTGGTTCGAGGCTACAATTCAAATTTGTAAATTGCTGATTAAAGTTTTGTGGCTTTAAATGTAGATTTTATTTTTGTTTTAGTTATTGTTTTGCACTGAAAAACATAAATGTACACAAACAACAATAAGAACACAAATTAACTAAAAAACAAGTAACAGAGGAAACACAACAGCAACAACAACAACAACAACAACGAGAACAACAAAAATAAAAACATTTCTCTAACACATAAATTATTTTAAGCGCACAAAAAACAATAAATGTTATGTATATATATATATATATATATATATATATATATATATATATATATATATATATATATAGAGTTTGTCCTTGTTTGATATAAATCATATGAAAGTAAAGCTAAATGGCTAATGGCAGAAGCAGAAGCACAGCAGAGCAGAGCAGTTGCTGCTGCTGCCGCTGCTGCTTCTCAAGTGATGAAAGGCGGTGGGAGGGCGGGGCTGGCATTTCGCATTACTGCAGTTGTTTTGTTGTTGTATTTATTTTGATTTGGATACGAGTTTGTTTTAGATTGTTTGTTTGAATGACCCATTTTTGTTTGGAAAACTTACCCATTCGGACATTTCGTGCGTATCAGCATTTCGATGATGATAATTTAATATTAAAATCGTTGACACAACGGATGAAGCTACCATAAACATTATGCAATTGAAATATGTACCTGTTGGTTGGTTGGGCGTGTTGTCATTTTTTTTTTTATATATATATATTATATTGAAATATATATATTTATATATAAATATATATATGTATGCAGAAGGAGCATAGTTTATATTTTTAATCGTTTATAGTTGGGTATATATATGTGTGTATTTGTGATTTGTTGTTGTGGTGCAAATATGGTTTCTCATTGGATTGTTTATAGTTGTTTGTTTGATTAGTTTTAGTAGTTGTTGTTTTTGTGTGTATGTGTCGAGCATAGTTCAGGGTAGCATATTTCGTTCAGAATTCATTCAGTGTTTCGTATTTGTATACGTTATAGATTATTATTTTTTGTTTGTATTTGGTTTAGCAAAAGTTATACGATTTTTTTTTTAAAGAAAGAAAAAAGGCAGAGAGATATATACAAATATTTGAGTTAGTATTTATATATGAAATGCATCAAAATCTTTTGTATCTTAGCAATTTACGTTTAAAATTGTCTTAATAGGTTTTATAGGTTTAAAAAAAAATATAGTATTTTTATTTTTTAAACACACACACACACAGTTAATATTTTTAGTGATTATATTTAGAATTAGACACTCAAAAAAGAACTGAATTAGATAGTTTAAGTTGAACAATAGAGTTAAGTATATTAGGAATTTTTAAGAAGTAGTTTTTTGTAATTAAAAATTGGAACAAAGTTAAATTGGCAATAAATTTTGTAGTAATAATTTTTAAGATAATTAATTTTTGTTAAGGTAGAGATTATAGCTCAATTGGTTGTAATTCAAATATTGATTTTGTATGGGTTGTTTCTTAAGCAAATATGGGAGGGTTTCAGGTATGAAAAGTGTCTAATAAGCAGATAAACCTATAGCAGATATATAGGTATAGCTGGAATATAACATATTTATAGAATTTTCATGGAATTTTTATTGCACAAATTTTTCAATATAATAGAAATTTTGTTGTTTATTGCTTGCAAGAAACATCCGATACAGAATGGCATACCGTTCGACTGGAAGTATTATAAATGGAATAGAATTATCACAACCCAAAAAGGATAGATAATATAGCGTGCAAAAAACTCGTTTTCAAATGTGTGTGCATGTTATCAAACCAACTCGTGTGTTCTGTGTGTCATAACTGCAAATTACGAGTATTTATTGCGAAATTTCATTTTAAATTCTCTTTAAGTTTCTTCATATTTCATTTTTTTTTTAGTTTTTAGGTTTCTTTCATTTATTTTCATTTATTTGTTTTTATCGTTTCTCTACGGATTTTTAACATCAGCTTGCAATTTCTTTACGCACTTTAAAGTAAAATTAGAGTATTTGACTTTAAAGCCAAAGAAACTGCTTGTAAAATAGCAAAAATTTAGCTGATTACGGGGTTTTCTTGGTTTTTAAAATGGTGTGTCAAAGTTTTAATATTATAAAATCATCGGATTTTATTTGATTATTAAAATCGTTTTAGAAATGCATGAATATATATGAATGTAACTTCAATAGCAACTTTAGAGTTATGATAGATATAGATATATATAGATAAGTTTATATGGCTCTATATACTGTGAACTGTAAACAGAAGAACACACGAACTCAAAAGCAAAGACGAACGTAGACACAGCGCAACAAAACAAATATGTTTATATTTATATGAGGATATTACAAGAATTACACAGATATGTATATGTATATGTATATATATATATATAGAACATATATATGTATGTAAGGAGGTTAAGCAACGCTGGTAAACAAAATGATCTTACCTAACAGTGGCACGGCATCTGAGGTGGCGGGCATTGTCTCGGCAACCATATTAAGGAACACGGTCAGCGAGAGTAAGATCGTAACGCCTAGATATTGAAAATGAATAAATATGATATATTATGTATGTGGAATATGGCGTATATATGTATTTAATTTATTTATACATTTAATGTATTTAAATATGTATTTCATTTATATATGAAATGATTTATATTTAATGTTTTATATTACTAAGAGGTTTGGCTATGATATTGAAAATACTAGCTTAAGTCTAGCTATTACTTATAGAAGCTTCTAATTAGCAGAAATGATTTTTTTTCTTATAGATTTAGTAACTAAACAAATAAGCATAAATATCGTTTAGAAAATCTGTCCATCAGTCTACAAAATAAATTTCAATAAAAACATTCTACTATTAGCTTCTGTTAATAAACGAAGATTATACTTTTAAAACATATTTAATATATATTGCTTTCATTACTTATTTATTTGTATAAGTATTTATTAATCTTTATATATATTATTGTTTTTCATTAATTAATATTTACTTGTACTAGTATTTATTTACTTGTATATTTATATTTTATTATTATTCATTATTTATTGTTTATTTATTTTTATTATTCTTAATATTTTTTATTATTATTATTTATTCATTCATTCATTAATTAGGCACTTATTAAATATTTAATAAGTTTATTACATGAAAATTTGTTTTTATTTATAAAGCAAAAATATTTTGGATTTCAATTAAAATTACAAGCAAAAAAAGTTGGCTTCCTACAAAAATATTCTTAGTGTAATCAAATTAGGTTAGCGCGTTTAGTTAATTATTAAACTAATATAATATTATATTATGAATAATAATAAAAAATATAAGAGATTATATATGATATTTTTATTTATTATATTTATTTGATGTATTTTAGGCAGAAGGTGCTAAGGAAAGTATCTTCAAGCTTATGTACTAAAGAAAAGCATCTTAAGGCTTCCGTACTTAGGAAAGTATCTTCAGGTCTAACTAGCTTAATTAGGTTTTAGCTAATTCAAGTTTAACTATCTTTTTAGCTGTATATCATTTGTAGCATAACTTAATTTCATGGCTAAAGCCAACGTAAGACTTAGCTAACTTAGATACTTAATAAAAATCGCCTCTCCCAAATCCATCATTGCTTGTCAAACTCGCACTGCCACTACTTAAAGTTCTGTAAGGCGTCCGTCAATGTTTATGTTTATGATATTCAAATTTGTCTGCTTTCCAGCTACACACACACACAACTGCCATCATTTCAGCCGCAGTGCTCATATTTTTGCAGCCCAGGCATTGCAGAGTCATGGGCTACATTATAAGTTCAATAGTTTGGCTCATTTTTTTGCCCCCAGCTCATGGCGTCATCAACACCCAACAGCAGCGACGCTCCCGTCTCAGTAATAACATCTAATGTGAGACGTCAGTCAGTCGCTGAGTTGCTCAGTCAGTCAGGCTCCAGGCCTGTCTAGCTGCTCTCTGAGCACTCATCAACAGCAGGAGGAGGCATTTTTTTTTCTTTTTCTCAATTTTATATGCATTTTTTTTTTCAGTTTGGCTCTCATTATTGTAATAAGCACTTGGCAAATACTTTCTGAAGCGCCTCTCAAGCTGACAAGTATTTGTTTTATGGCATAGCAAATTTATATGAAAAATATTCCTAACTATTCAACTGGCTGTGCAAGAGATAACTACTAGTTAAGATGCTTAATTGAAGTTGAGTATGAAATAGGTCAACAGAGGCAGGCAGCTAAATAGGAAGGCCTATTGAAGTGAAGAGATGAACTTTTAGATAAGGTAAAAAAAGTTGTATTTTTTATATAAGAAATTTTTAGATGGCAAAAAAAAAAAATAAATAAAATAAAATGAATAAATAAATAAATAAATAGATAAATAAAAAAATAAATAAATAAATATATAAATAAATAAATAAATAATAAATAAATAAATAAATAAATAAATAAATAAATAAATAAATAAATAAATAAATAAATAAATAAATAAATAAATAAATAAATAAATAAATAAATAAATAAATAAATAAATAAATAAATAAATAAATAAATAAATAAATAAATAATTAAATAATTAATTAAATAAATAAATAAAGAAATACTTGAATAAATAAATAAATAAAGAAATAAATAAATAATTAAAAAAATAAAAATTTAAAAAAATTAAGATATTTTTTTCAAGCTTCTTCGATTGCAAATACATAAAAAAAATTATGAAAAAAATTAACTATTATTTAAAAGGTAGATTTAATTTGTTTTTAATAATTAGTTTTACTTTTGATCGCTTAATAATACCAAATTTTATTAGGCTGCCTACTTCAACTTTCCTCTCTTTTATTTACCACTTAAAATCTGAATCTTAATCATAATTATCCCATACCTAACATAGATATTTCTAAATATCCGATACTTACCCAGCGACAGCTTTTCACCCGAATCCGGCGGCAGTGTAAATCCGAGCAGAGCCATGGATGCAATCAGCACACAGGGTATAATCAGATTAAAAAAATAGTACAATGTACGTCGTCGTATGATAATGGCAAATGTGATGTCTATATACGGTTCCGGGCAGCAGTTGTAGTAGATCTCATTACGTTTACCGGGCACACCTAGGAGCAGCGCATGCAACACGCAGAAGATCGGGATATATATTAGTAAAGACAGATTCTCAATTGGCATACAAATCAGTTTCTCGTGTTTGATTCTGTTTTTCTCTTTCTTTAATGCGTGTCAACTTGGGCCATTGTCTGAGCTTTATGTCTAAATCGAGCATGGCATACAGGCAAGAGAGTAAGTAAATAGTATATATATAGAGAGAGTAAGAGAGAGATATATAGATGGAAAAAGTATATTTGGTAAAGCGAGTGAAGAGTAGTATTGAAAAGCATTAAGAAATTTGAGAAAAGTTTGTTGTCTATGTATGTCTAGATTATGAATAGGTTCAAAAGGTTGAGTAGCTGATAGGAGAGTACGAAATGATATATGCATTAGGTATGAAAACTTTAGTAGTTGTAGTGTGTGCATGCTGTGGTTTTCTTCAAGTGTAGTCAAAAAGTTTTGCAGCGTGTGCGTGTGAGTGTGAGTGTGAGTGGGTGTGTGTATACTTTAATGCGCTAGTGTAAAAGTTTTATTTGCATACGAGCGAGCAACTAATTTGAAGTAAGCGCCGAGACAAACATGTTTCCACAAACTTTTATCACTTGTGCTTGAGTTGGCCGAGCAACAAGCAAAAGTTAGTTAAAGCAATGCGAAACGCTTAACGTTCACAATTTGAGAGCTGATTTTTGAAGACCCAACAAATCTATCCATCTATAGATATATATAAGTGTGTGTGCATGTAACTGTAAATATGCTTTAGTAGGTAAAGCCTATCTCTTAATTGCCAACTTAACTTTCACAGACTCATGTCTGAGCATTGAGAAAGTTTCTCGTGTAGCCAAAAGCATATGCCAAGGGTTTGGTGCTCTCGACTTAAGCATAGATTACACAAAGTGCGGATTATACAAAGTATTTAAAAATCATATTCTAGCAAATTGTTCAAAAACTGTGGCAAAATTTTCACAGAAAAATATTTTTGCATAAACTGGCAGCCAAAGGCGTTTGAAAATGGAAGCGGAAATAAAAATGCTGAAAAAATGAGGAATAAATTTAAAAGCTGGGCAACAACTTAAGGAAAAACTCCCAAAAATTAAGCTGAAAAAAGAGGAAGAGAATTCTATATATATAGGAAAACAAAGGGCAAATAAAATCATGAAAATGAATATAAAAAGGAAATGCAGCAAAAGCGAACGAAATAAAAAGACGCAGGCGAAATTTGTTGCACAAACTTTCTCAGCACTTTTGTGTGTTGTGAACTTTTGTGGCCAGTGTTGAGTAGGGAACTTTTTTTTCTACCTACTCCTCTCTGATTGTGTGCAACTGCTAATTTATAGTGTGTCTGTGTGTGTATTTGTATTTGTCTTTTAATTTCTTAATTGGTTTGGTGCGTGGTTGAAAGAGCCAAATCTCTTTCACTCAACAAAAGTTCAAATCTATGTGGTTGGCTCTGTATGTATAGTGGGTGTGTGTGTGTGTGTGTGTGTGTGTGTATGTGTGAGTGGGTGGGTGGTTGGGTGATTAGTTGGTGTTTATGTGGGCGTGCGCATTTCAGCTGCCTTAGCATTTTATGCGGAAAAGTGCAATTTACGCTTTTATGTGCAAGTTCTGCTCGGTCCCTTTTAATTTCTAACATTTCCCAATTTGAGTTTTTATTTCATTCTATTTGCTATATAGCTGGAAGTTGTCTTAGCATTTAGGGTGGAAGTAATCAAAACTAATGTCAAAAACCATTTGATAGTTACAAAAAGGGCGCCAATGAATTGGCCAATGGATAATGAAAAGCAATTAAAGAGCTTACAGAAAACGGGCGGAATAAAAGGAAAGTTATAATAGTGGATACTTAATGGGGATAGCTTCTATTTGTATAGTATTTCAAGCTATGTTTTCACTGAGACTGCGGCTGGGCTTTACTTAAAAGCTATATAAAATGCAATTGTCTATATACAATATATATATAGAGATATATTATTATTTCTAGGCAGCATTCATTGTAGACTTAAGAGCGCAGTTCTAAACTGTTTGTGGTTCATGCCATAAGAGCTTCGTTTAAAGGAAATAAATTTAGTTATGAGAGAGAATTTGAGAAAATTGTCTAAGGGGTTGCATACACGGGCCAGGCCTTACCTCTTGCATAGGTTTATTTATCTTTTGAACTACGTGCCAGTGGGCGTGGCATAGCCTGGACTAGCCAAAACTAGATGCCAAACTATGCTACGCCACTGACACGTACTTAAACAATATTTGTTGTTGTTTAAACTAGTTTAAACGAAACGTTTACGCGGCTATTTCGGACTTGAAAAGTTAAAGCGCCCAAGTTTTTGATGATAATTGATTGATATTTTTTTACTTTTTTCATTTAATATTGTTTGATAGAGTGAGTGAGTGGGAGAACACTGGATAAGCGTGATAGAGATATATTTTACTTTGATTTGATTTTTGTTCGAGTGTTAAAGAAGCTTAAAGAAACATTGAGTTGGGAATTGGTTGTTTGACAGGGTTCATTAGATGCCGTACTACATTCCGTATTCGATGGCCTCGAAATATAAATACAAAAATATGGTAAATGCAAATTATGAAAAGTAAGATGTGTTCAGAACAGTGATGTGAAACGTTTCCAATTGATTGTAGCTACCTGCGTTGGCGTTGACCAACACTGGCACAACAATCAACGGCTCAATAGAAAAACGTTGTTTACTTGTTTTTTTTTCTTTTTTTTTTCATTTTACAGTCTGAGTTTCGAACGGAACGAGTTCGGAACTTAAGCTCGCAACCTGAACCCTGCTTCGGTTGAGTGAGAAATGTCTAATGCCATTATATATTTCAAAGGTTACAGAAGTGGGAGAGTACTAGATAAGTACCAAGAAGTCGTCAGGCTTTAGGCCAAAGTGTGGGAAACGAGTTTTGCCTTTATCCAAGCAAACGAGAAATATATTTATGTATCAACTGGATGACAATGCCAATGCTTTGGCAATTTCTCAATTTTTCTAATGTCTATGTTTACGTTGTATTTCAAGACAGATAGTCAGAGAGAGAGAGAAAGAGAGTGACAGATAGAGATATATAGAGAGATAGAGAGAGACAGAGATTGTGAGACAGAGTTTGGAGAGAGAATTGCTTGACACAAGCAACGGCTGCCCTCGCTCTAAAGCCATTTTTTTTCTGTTTGTTTTTTTTTTTCTTCAAGAGAATGGTTTTTCGTTGTTTTTTTGTTCGTTGTCTTGCTTAAATTTTTGTTTTGTTTCTGGCATTGGCTTACTCACCCAGTAGTTCCCACTCGCCGTTGAGCACGTAACTGCTGATATCACCGCCAGTTTCATCTTGTAATTGCAAATCCAGCTTTAGTTACAATGGATAATAGGGGGAGAGGGTAGAATAATATAAATATATATATGTATCGCTACGCCATCTCCACCTCAAACAATGAAAATAAAAACGTTTGTAAATCATAAGAATACGCAAAAAGATTCGATTTGATTCGATTTTTTTTTTAAGCATAACAACTACGAGCTGTGTACTCCCTTGGTTGCCTTGCTTTTCGCTCTCTCTCGCAAATTGACTGAATCAAACCTGAAATCCATCATAGGTCCAGCTGCCGAATTTCATTTCGCAGCGCTGATCATCAAATGGAAACCATGTGATATCAATTTTACACGTCGACTTGAATATCCCAGGCGGCACATAGAGACAGGAGCCATTGTTGCGAACCACGACGTTCGTCTGGTAGGTGCCGTCGAAGCCCTCGTCGGCGCTGTTGTACATGAGGACATCCGGCTTCCAGATGCGATGCGGCGGTATTCGCAAATCCTTGACGCCACCATAGTCGGACGTATTCCAGCGCAAATTCATATCGTTCCACTCCAGTTTTAGCCACACATTCGTGACCAGCAATTGATTTTTCTCGTCCTGCAACAACAACAAGAACGCAAACGAGAACAATTTCATTACAATTTCATTTAATATTCAATTAAAAACTAGAAACTAGAAACACAATTAACAATTTACGCGCAAAGGATATTATAATTAGCATTGGAATTTTATATGAATATTTATAAATGCCGAGCCAAGGCAACTAATTTTTATTTTTGTCAATATTTTCATTCCAAAATATTATTTGTATACCCTAAGCCCTAAATGGGAAATCAGCGTATAATATTTTTCTATAAATGTATGCAAAAGGCGGCGTGCCATACCTCATAAAGTAAATATATTCTGTATCAGCGCTACAAGACGAGACGATATATCATCTCTCCCTCCGTTCGTGTGAACACTGAGATCGTCTAAAGTACATAAGCTAGAGTCTCGAAATTTGACATGAATACTCGTGTATACCATACGCTGAACAAGTTGATGAATTTTGTTCGATAACTCCTCCATTTATTTTTTATCGACATTTATCGATTTTTTTATTCGTTTTTTAAGCGTGTTTTGTACATCGATTGAGCTAGATATTTCAAATTTGCTATGCAGTTGCGTATAATAAATATGAAGATGATATTCGATTTTTGATGGTATTTTAAATACTAGAAACCCGTGCTTTGGCATATTCACATATATGAATGTCATTAATAAAGTTTGATGCAGATAGTCGATCTCTAAGAAAAGTTATTCAACAATTAAGTTACATAAAGGAAACGCAAAATTATTAGCTCCTCACAGTGTTCATAGTATCTCCTAGTCGAGCAGTCTCGACTAGAGCACTCTTATTTGTTTTCAAATTAATTTCTGATTCTAAACTCTGTACACATTTCTACATGTGATCTAATTTTCTGTAATTATGATGCAACATTATTAAAGCCGCAGCGCTTTAAGGGCTTATGCAATAATTTGCTTAGTCCATCCACATGAAAGCCCAAATAAATTTGTGTATATGTAATGAGTTCAGCCCTTTGGGCCCAGCAACTTTTTCGTCAGCCATCGACTGCTATTGCATAATTGACGAGCGACAGGCGAAAAGCATTTCAATTAACACACAACTTTAATCAAGCGAGTTAAATTTTTAAATACGCGCTAACCAAAAGCTGGTCACAAAAATAAGTGTTTTCCCCAGGCGCATGGTCCAATAACCAAATCCGTGCATTACAATAAAAACCAGCAATGGCAACGGCAACGGCAACGACAAACAATTGTAAAAAATGCATAAAGCGCACACGGGGCGCATGTGTAATTTACAATTAAATGCTTGAAATATTCAGCAGCGCGCAAGCCGCGTACCAAAAATGCCCAAAAACCCAAATCTCTGGGCGCTTAACTAACGCAGACCACGAGCACTGCATGTGTGTATGTGAGTGTGTGTGTGTGTACTTGTGCTAGTCGTGCCTGGCATTTCACAAATATTTTGACCGAACAATTTCCGGGTATGAACTGTGCGCAACTTGCAAGTGCAATCACAAAATGCGCCAGGCTATAGCAGCAGCAGGAACAACAATTGAAAGCAAAAACAACAACAACAAAGAAAAACAGCAACAACTGGCACAAAATTGCGACAGAAATGCGGTAAAATGAAATGGAGCAACGGCCAGGGCAAGTCAAGCCTGGGCAAGAAAGGCCAACACAGAGCAGACGAGGCTAGGCCAGAACAAAAAAAATTTGGTACTGCCAGCTGCCTAAGGGGCGTGTCCAAACTGCAGTCATCAATATGTATTGAGCAGGGGCAACCAGCACGGGCAGTTTATTACGATTGTGCAATGGCTTGCAGCAAAGCTGAAACACAGATGACAGAGCGGCATAACTGATTCCCTAATAACATTTTTGACTAGATAGATGAAGGGGGAGTTAATCTGGCGAGATGAACTTAGGAGAGAATTTTTATGAAAATTGTGTTCAGTATTTCAATTTCTCTCTGTGTCTCTTCTTATCTGATTGGATATCTAGCTGTGAGTGGATAAATCTATATATCTGAGCATCTGTCTAGATATGCCTGTCTTGGCTATCTGACTGTCAGCATATCTGCCGGCCTATCTATCCATCTGCTTATCTATGGTTCTAAAACTCTTTCTATCTTTCATTCTGTTGCTTTATTTGTCTGTCGATTGTATGTCTATCTTTTATCTGTCAATCTGTTCGGCTATCTGTCAGTTTATCATTCTACCAATCCATCTACTTGTCTCAATATTAAATGCTGGGTTACATATCTGTCTTCATATCAGAGCAACTGTCTGTTCATCTGCCTACCAGATGGAGCTCTTTTCTTTTGGAGAAAGAGCAGGAAGGAGTGTGATGCATTGAGGGGCAGTGCAAGGTGAAGGAGACAGATATCAAAATTGAGCGATAAAGTCAAAGATAGTTAGAGAAAGGGACATTGAGAGAAGAGAAGGAAATATGTAAGATAAATAGACACATATATAGGGAGATAGGTAAGCAGTGAGTGAGAGGAACAGAAAGCGAGAAGAGAGAGCGAGAAAAAAGGGGGATAGAGAGAGAGAGAGAGAAAGAGAAAGATAAATTGAGAGTGAAAGAGACAGAGACAGAGATAGAGAGATATGGATAAATATTGAGACAGAGAAAGATAGAGAGAAAGACAAAGGGAGAGAGAGAGAGAGAGTGGGAGAGAAAGAGTTAGATTGGTAGAGAGTGTGTAGATAGATAAATAGATAGACAGAAAAAGAGATAGATTGATAAAGAGAGTGCTAGAAATAGATAGATAATAGAGATGGAGCGAGAGAAATGATTCATAGCTGTACAAGCCATTAATAAATATTTCCATTTTCTTCCCATATACATTATCCATTTATATAACAGATAATATATTTCCCATATAAATATATACAATCATATATAATATTTATAAATATATATATTTTCTAAAAACTTTACAGATATCACCTTGATCCAATTACAAATGTCAAACCTTTCGAAGCGTAAAGCTAAGTTATCTAGAGTAAAAATTTTTTTTTCAGTATTTGCGAAGAATTTCAGTGTAATAAAGTCGACATAAGGAAAGCTTATTTTTGCACTCAGTCACAATTTTGTTTTTTTTTTTTGGTTGCAAACAAAATTGAACTGCTCGCAAATAAAAAACAAAAAAAAAAAAGAGAAGAATCGGCTCACGGAGTTGCCTTCAATTCAGGATGCGGCAAGAAATGTGCACAGGACACGTAATATTGCGGTCATAACAACAGCTGCAGCTGCTTGCTCCATCTCTCTCTCTCTCTCCATCTCACTCTATCTCAATATATAACTATCTCCCTCTCAATATAGCCATTACATTATTGCACTTGACTACAGCTTCCATTTCACTTAGTATAGTATATATGCCCCACACAAGTTGAACCGCAGCAAAGTATGCTATGCTTTTTGTCCACGCTTCCCGTTCCCCGGGGTTTATATAAATTTATATACATATGTATGTGTTAGTTTGTGTGTGTAATTTTGTTTGCTTGTGTGTGTGTTGCGTCCGGCGTCAACCTAATCAAATTTCGTTTTTCAACAAATTACAACAGAAAATTGGTTTTTGTGCGTTCCGGTTAGTGGGTTATTACTGTGCTCTGCTGCATGCTGCATTGCTGCACAGCTGGGAGCGGAGGGGCTGGGGCGTGGTCACTCGCATTATTCGCTTGTTGGTAGCTCAATTTACCAGATTGTTGCAGTCGCGCATTTTGGCGGTGCTTAGCGCCAACTGTTATTGGCTTTTGTATGGATTGGCCGAGGCACTTAGCGTTTTTATTACAGTTTCCTATTTAGCTGCGAGTATTGTAAGAGTTTGAAGAAATCTCTTTTGTAATATTTTACTTAAGCTGAATAACTTTATTCCTATTAGGTTTTTAAGAACTACTATTTAATTATATATGTTCAATAACAAATGAGAATTCGAATTTATGTAATTTATCTTTTTAAACCCAAAATATTAATATAGCTTAAATTAAATTATAATTTAACTTACATAAAATTTCATTTAATTAAATTAAATTATAATTTCAACTATATTAAATTTCATTTAATTTTAAATTTTATTTATATTAAATGAACATTACAACTTTTGCCAAATAATAGAATTATTGTTTCATTTTATTTATTTATTTTAATTAATTTATTTAATTAATTTAAATCATATTAAGGGATAAATTACAACTTAATATAATTATTTCTTTATCCCATTTTTGTTTTTCGCTAAACTAAAAGTATTGAAATAATTTATTTAATTTATATTCCATCTTTTGTCAAAAAAATTTCTTTATTTCATTATTTTTTACTCAAAATATTAAATAAGTTAATTTAAATTATGTTAAATGATAAACTCAAATTTTTTCCAAATAATATAATTTATTTAATTATATTTTTTACCAAAATATTTTTTTTTAAATAAAAATATTAAAATAATTAATAATGAATAATTAATAAATTGAATGACAAATTTTTAAAAATAATTGATTTAAAACAATTTTTTTTTATCAAAATATTAAAAGAATAAATTTAAAGTGTATTAAATGATTCAAACGTTGCTCAATAAAATAATTATATTTTTATTCCATTTATTTTTTCACAACTCAAAATATTATAAAACTTATTTAAGTTTTTTTATATGATAAATTTGAGCTTTTGTGAAATAATAAAATTTTTTTTGTATTTAATTTTTTTTAAACTAAAATAATAAAAGAATTAATCTAAATTATATTAAACAAATAGAGCATAGAAACTTTAACTTTGCTAAATACTAGAATTGTTTGATTATGCCATTTAATTATTTTCTTAAACTAAAAATATTAAAATAATTTAAATTATAATAACTGGTATATACCAACTTTTGTCAATTAATGGAATTATTTCTTCATATTTTTTATTTTTCTAAAACTCAAAATATTTAAATAATTAATTTAAATTTTATCAAATGACAAATTCAAACTTTTCCCAAATAATAGAGTTTTTCTATGCTCTATTTGTTTGACTTAAACTTATTATCTAATAGAATGCCACAACTCATTTGGCCAAATGGCAACTTCCTGCTCGCAGCTAGCACCAATTATTTGGTTAAGTTTTCAAAGCATTCTCTAGACACTACACATACACACACACAGGCACTCCTCGCTCGAAATTCCTATTTGCATGCACATGTTCATTTGCAGAACTTTCAACACAATTATAAAGCTGAATGCGAGTAAAAAGCCAACAAAAAAAAAAAAAAAAAAACAGAAAATGAATAAAAAATTGTGCAGAAAAATATATGTTAAGAAATAAAGGCAGAAGCAAAAAGAGAATTTCAGCTTCAAGTTTAATTAAAATAAAAATGTGGGCACAGAGGCGTGGCAGACGCAGAGGCAGAGGCAGTGGCAGACGAATGCGAAAATGTTAGCCACAGAAATTGTGGCGCTTATTTGTCGTCGCCTTCGGTGGCCTCTGCAGTTGCCTTTGTTGCTGTTGTTGTTGTTGCTGTTGTTGCTGTTGTTGCTGTTGTTGTTGTTGTTGTTGTTGCTGCTGTTGCATGCATGCAAAACAGCAGACAGTTGAGGCTGGTGCTGGGGAAGAGTGGCTCTGGCGTATAGGCGCGTGGTGTGCTGCCATTTTTTGTTTGCGTGTGTTTGTAGTGTAGTGTAGTCGCGCGCAGCGAGCAACAGACGTAGCATAAACGAGGCTTATTTCCATTCAAAAAGCACCAGCGTATGTATGGCACTTGCTGTCTCTTTCACTCACTCTACCTCCTCTCTCACTCCCTTACTCTATGACTATTCTTTTCTCATTCACACTGCGCTCTTTGGCTGTGGCAGTTGTTGAATTTGAAATGAGCGGCGAAAAAGGAATAACAGCAACAGCAAACGGCAAAATTATTACACAGGCAAGTTGGCTCTGCCACGCCCCACGCCCCACGCCCCATGCCCCATCCCCCCCCCCCCACACATTCACTGCCCAGAAGACAAGTTTTTGGCTGGGCTTATAATTTGCATATATTCCATGCACACACACACACGCATGCACACTCCAACTGCAGCAGTTCATTGACTCGCGACGCGTTCGGGGAATATAAAAGCAGCGAATAAAAAAATGTAGCATAAAACGCGGCGC
This sequence comes from Drosophila meridionalis, assembly GCA_035045145.1. NCBI lineage: Eukaryota > Metazoa > Arthropoda > Insecta > Diptera > Drosophilidae > Drosophila > Drosophila meridionalis. The sequence continues at coordinate 3,808,580 of JAWNPG010000031.1, forward strand.
GCATTCCCAACGCACACAGAGCCCAGGCACACGCACAGTCGAGCCTAGTTTCTTATTGTCCCGTGCACTAAAAAACAAAAAAAAAGGAGAAAATAATAAAAAAGGCAAGTATAACGCCTTGCTGCTTGCTCGAGTTCATTACTCATTTTCGCTGATATCCGTTGATATGGCCCAAGGCCCCCAGCTCCAAGCCCCCCCTTGGCGCCCTGCTCTCTACTTAATCACTTTTCGTCCTTGTCATTGGCACGTCTTATCTCTCGCTCACACTACTTTTCTTCTCTCTCTGACACTGTCTTTTTGCTTTTCTCACTCTCTCTCTCTCTCTCTCTCCTCTCTCTCTTTCTTTTTTTTTCTTTCCGTTTGTCTGCTGCTCATTGACGCCAATTAATCTGCGCCTCGCTTTGTCTGCGCCTTTTAATTAATGCGCCCGGGAGTTGTTTTTCTTGTTGTCTTTTGCTTTTTTCTTCATTTTATTGTATTTTTTTCTTTTTCTCTCCTCTTCTTCTTCTTCTTCTTCATTCTGTTGCTTTTTATTTGGGTCTTAAGTTTCTTTTTTGCCTGCATTTTCTTGGGTGTTGCGATTATTGCCCTCTTTCATTTGTCATTTCGCATTTACCGCAGTTGCACTTAATGTATTTATTTGACTCTTACAACAAAAATAGTATTGGCTGTTGCCTCAGCATGGCAAAGGCGCAAATAGCGCCTGACTGGGGCATATTTAAGGTAGAGCTCAATTAGCAGTAGGTTGATTAAGTGTTGAATAAGGCTGAATGAATGAATAATTGTTGTCTAATGTTAAAGGAAACTAAGATTAAGTGAAAGTTGAGTTAACAGAAATTTTTCGAATGGTGATCAACGATATATAATATGCAAATTTTACAGATTTTTAACTTTTAATAACTTTTAATTTGGTTTATTTGGAGAAAAAAAAAAACGATAGCTAGTCTTGTTGAAAAGTTATCGATTTTAAACCTAATAGGAAATACGTTTTAAGATTATATCTCGTTAACCTTTATAGCTAGTCTCAAAATTTTGCACATAGATTCATGTGAGTTTTATGCAATTTTGATACAGGCTTTTTTTGAAGGTCAGTTGCAAATATAGCCATGTGAATGAGTTGGCATATACTGAAAGTTTCATCAAATTCCTTTAAATCAGTCCCAATTTATAGAAATCAATTGTAACCTGTGTTACCTTCTGGTAGCTTGTTCTTATATAAGAACTTATAGTTGATAATGTTTTGCTTAACGATTATTTAATTTATTATGCTTAGTTCTCTACTAGCCCTTCTTTGCGTCCGGATTATTATCGGGTCAAAACAAGATACTAATGATGAGCAATTCATAATTCCTACACTAAAAATAAAAAAAATAATTTTTTTTATAGAATAAAATTCACAATACCTAAAAAAAAAAGAACTTTGTGTTTTTCAACTATTTACTATAATTAATATGTATATTATTAATATATATAAAAACACTTAGCATAGTTCACATATTATATATATCTTAAAAATATTTTTTTTTAATTTATTTTCAAATTCATCACATAAAACATTATGTATTCTCACTACACAAAATAGTTTCAATTATAAAACTCCATAATATATTTACTAGAGAATTATGCAAGTTGTTTTCATCGTCGATGTTCAATGAATGAGTTGAGCGCATGCAGACACGTGTGTATTTTGTAAAGGTAAAAATTAATAGAAAATATGAGAGCCCAAAGAACTTTTGAGGCATGCTACGTGCGCTTTTAAAATGCAATTAAATCGAAGCGTGGGCGGCTGGCAATGGCATGGCCCTTTTGCATATTTTAAAAGGGAACAACAAGCGAGTATGTGATGTTGCGTATGTGTGAGCTGAGTACCTGTGTGTGTGTGTGTGTGAGTCGCCTGCTCTCATCGAAGGCAAACACACTTGCCTAGTGGAGGAGCTGGCAAGAAAATGAGAATGCGAATGGAGCAGAAAGAGATGGGAATTGGGGGGCTGGCAGCGTATAGGCTCACTGCTTGAGGCTTGGGCGGTGGGCGGTGGGCGATACGCAGGGCGTGGCTGGGCGGTCTACCAACATGTGTTTATGAGCATGAATAGCAAACATTTGAAACTCCATTATCAAAATGACAGCTGCCGGCAAATATTTACAGCGCGGCACACATATTATATGCCAAGATATACATGTGCATAAAATGTATATAATATAAATATATATAAATATATATATATATATATATATATATATATATATATATATATATATATATATATATATATATATATATATATATAATGTATACACGCTATTAGCTTGATATCGAGCGACAACAAAGACAAAAGGCAATGCAAAGTGCGCTGCTGTGTGTATATGTATCTGTAGCTGTATTTGGGCTTTGTATCTTTCGGGTACAGTTAATTAAATTGCGCTTTTATCAACAGCTAAACACACACACACACACACACACACATACATATACATTGGCAGTGCTTTTTTGTTTTCAAGGACTCGACTCGACTTCCACAGTGAAGTGTTTACGTAATGTTTCGCTGGCTTAGCTGCTAAACCAAAAATGCCATTGTGGCCCATAAAGCTCATCAATTCGCAGTCGGGCTAAAACCAAATGCGCCTTGGCCCGAATGCCCGACTGGCTTCAATGACAATTACAGCCATTTGTTGGCAGGATTTGCAGTGAAACTATATATCTTGCGCTTGCCTTAGCCTCGGCTGGCAAAGCACTGAAATGTCATTAACTAGACAACGAAAATAATGAACTCGAGCGTTTATCAGCAAATCAATTAAGTTTTACAATCTTAAGTTTCCACTCAATGCTGAATTTGTTGATGGTGGTTAGGATTTTTGTAGTCTTTATAAGAAAGACGTTCGCGAGGTTTGTAAAGTTATACTATTATTGTTAAATTAGTAAGATTCGAGTAGCTTTAAGTCAATTAAATAATTTTTATATATTATATATGACGGTTTATACCTTAACACCTCTAAAAATTGGAAATCAGGGTATAATGGTTTTGTGAAAATGTATGTAACAGGCAGAAGGAGGCGTGCCACACCCTATAAAGTATATATGGTTGTAATCAGCGTGACAAGAAGAGTCGATATAGCACTCATCCCATTTCATTTTTATCGGGCTTTATCCATAATTTAAATTCGTTTTTTTTTAACGTGATTTGAGCATCCTTTGAATTAGAGATTTCAAATTTACTGTGTATTTGAATACGGAGATTATTAAATCTTTAGGTTTTGGATATCAGGTCCCCTTCAAAAATTTGCAAAAAATTTAAATATAATACTAAAGACTTGTCTTCAAGGTTCTAAGAGGACAGACAAAATCGTCGAGTTGACCAGTCAGAGCAGGCGTGCCCCAAGGTAGTGTGCTTGGCCCAACATTATACACACTCTACACCGCTGATATGCCGTTGCCCCCAAGTAACAGCGATATGCTTATAGCGACGTACGCAGACGACACCGCCATACTGAGTCGCAATAAATCGCCCGAAGTAGCCTCTAGTCAAATGCAAGTTTACTTGCAGGATCTCAATCGATGGCTAACTCGCTGGAGCATCGGAATTAACGCCCAGAAGTCCACGCACATCACATTTGCAACTAGAAGGGGAGTCTGCCCCGAAGTGACTCTAGGAGCTCCAATACCACGAGCAAACAAGGTGAAGTACCTGGGAGTCACTCTCGATAAGAGACTGACCTATGGCCCGCACATAAGTGAGACAGTCAAAAAGTGCAAGTTTAAATTAAAAAAACTTGACTGGATGCTAAGAAGCGATAGCCCTCTGTCACTACGCAGTAAGAGGCATATATACAACGCAATAGTGGCACCTGTCTTCATCTATGCAATGCCTTTATGGGGGTCTGCTGCAAGAACTCACATCAACAAAGTTCAAACCACACAAAACAAAGCACTAAGGACATGGACCGGAGCCGAATGGTACGTCAGAAACGAAACACTGCACACCGACCTCAAGATGCCGACAATTGCTGAACTCATTGGCCGACACAGCACTAGGTACGCGGATAGAATATCCGCCCACCCAAACCAGCTTGCAGCCAATTTAGCTACCAACACCACCAACAGAAGACTGAAAAGATCACACCCCTTGGACCTGAGAAGTGACCTAAATTAAAGTAATTTTTTAGCAATAAAGGCATTAAGCCACTTTAATAGCTAAGGTACCCTTATAAATGCGCTATAGAGTCCACGACAAAAGCTGCAATAAAACTATATTTAAAAAAAAAAAAAAAAAAGACTTGTGCTTTAGTAAATACGCACATATGTATGCAATTAATAAGTTGTGAAAGTTTGATGAAGAAAGTCCATCGCTAAGAAAAGTTATTCAAATTCCCATAGTATTTCCCACACTGTCGCTGCGTCAACTGCGCAGTTAGCAGAGAGAAGACTATGTGTGTATGTATGTGTTCTTTGTATGCATGCATAAAATAAGTGAAAAATGATTGGAATATTGGTTCATCACAGGTTTCAGGGTATATTCTAGTTGAGTAGTCCCAACTCAAGCACTTTTACTTATTTATATTTATACTCTGTTCCCAAGAGAAAAAGAATATATTGTTTTCTTAAAAACATATTTATTTATTTATATATATATATATATTTATTTATCTTTAATTTTTACAATTCTTGATACTATATATGCATATTTATTTATATATTTTTATACATTTATTCATTTATACATTTATATGCTTATACAGAAATAAATTCCAACCTCCTCCCAACGTCCCATTGAATGGTTTTTACCTGAGTATATTTTTTGCTTAGGCTCAAGTTGAGTTAAGATCATTTGAAGGGGAGTTGTGTCTTTGGTTGTCAAAGTGCTGTTCCAATTTGGGACGATATAAGGAAAGCACTCGAAAAGGCCGTTGAGCAATGCTCTGGACATGGTTATCTCTATGCATATGTATGTGTGTGTCACATTTTTTTTTTTTATCGCCTTTCAAAGTGTAAAATACACTCACACACATGATATATATGTGGATTTATAAGTATATATATATAGAGATGGGAACACTCCAGCTGCAGTCATTCGCACATGCAACAACATCAATCAAAGGGAAAGTGACTGCAGCAGCAGAAGCAGCACATGAAACCCAAAGCCAAATGCATTGAAAAATGTTGAAAACTATGCCAAGCATGTGTGTGTGCGTGTGTGTGAGGTGTCCCGTTTAAGTTGATGAAATGCATGTATGTAGCGCTTGCCAAAGAATCTGTTTGGCACCTTTGAGCCACACACACACACATACATACACCAAACTGTTCACTGCAAACACGAAGACAAAATTGACGCCAGTCTGGAATTAGGCGAACATGGCAAATGGACAGGCGACAGGAACAGGTGCAAGGGAGCAGGTGCACAGAGGCTATAACTGTAATGGCAGCAGGAAGCCAGCAGGAGCCAGTTGTAAACAAACTGCAACATGATAACATTCTAATTTGAGAAACAGGTAAACAAAAGTGTGCTGCATAAAATACATAGCATACTTTTCAGGGCAGCTGCGCTGCGCTGCAACGCTGCGACGCTGCCTCAGCATTGTGTTTGCACAGCTCGTTAGGCGTTTGTGCGACTGACTGCGAGTGGATGGATGGTTGCGAATGTATGCTGGAATTAGAGATGGCAATTTGATGAATGCATACAAGACAACCAGAGTCGAATAGCATATGGACGTACGCCTCTGTTCTGTTTTTTGTTTTCTGTCAATAACAGAGAAACAACTTCAGCGATAGACCTACAGAGGCTGTCTTTTAGAAAGAGAATTTCGGAGGTAGACTTGCAGTCTGCAAGTTTAGGAATTGAATTTTAGAGATAGACTTATATAGACAGACTTTCATAGACAGAGCTTCGTATAACAGTTTTCACAGACAGACTTACACAGAATTTGACTCTTGGGGGCATCTTTTCAGAGAGAGAATTTCTAAGATCTCATTTTACAAATAGAATTTCAGAAACTGAGTTTTAGAGAGGGGCTTCTATTGTCTATTTTTGAAGACAGCCTTTCGGTGCAACAGACTCAGAGATTTACTTTTACAGATAGGTTTGTGTAAAAACAGTTTTTTATAAGACAGACTTTCAGAGACAAAGTTTTAGAGAGGGGATTTATTATATAGATTATATAGACTTTCAGACCTTCAGAGAAATTTATTCATTTTCAAAGCGCCTTTTAAACGCAAGATTTTAAGAGACATATTTTTAAACGTCAGCTTTCAGTAACTGAACTTGAAGACAGACTTTTAGAGTTAGACTTTCAAGGATAAATCATTAAAGAGACATCTTCAGAGATCGAAGTTTACAAACTGATTTTTAGAGAAATCATTGTGAATAACACATTTCCTTTAAAGTCAAACAACTTGCTGGCTTTTAAGAATTTATTAATATAATTATAATTTTTAATTCTTTTATTTATGTATTTAAATATTTTATTTATTTTTTTTATTTTATTTATTTAAACTTATATGGATAAGAATTTTTGTTGTTGTAATATTTACAGAATCAAATATTATTGGAGGTACCTAAGAATTTATAAAATTTATTTATTTTTTTTTTTAAATTCATTAATTTTAATTTAAATTTGTAGAAAAATCCCATATAAAAACCTTTTCTCTATCCAGATCTGCCTAGCGCATTCTCTCTCCTACCTTACCCTGATTTGTGTCACATGCGTGTCACTTGTCGCGAGTCACGTGTCACGCTCTCAACTCCAGCATGTTGCTGAGCTACAACATTTGTAGCACAATGCGACGCATAAATTGTGACTTATTCAAATGCAATTTTCAGCTATGCCGCACAGAGAGTGACATAGACACACACACACAAGCACACTCAGCACTCACACTCACACACACACACACACACACACACACACTTAGCACTCCACCAAACAGGACTTAATGCAGGATTCGTTTTCCGTTTGCGCTTTGTTTTGCTTTGTTGCATTGTTGCTGCATTTGGCTTTGCCGCATGCCCGTGTCCTTTTACAGCTGACCTCCCAGGGGTGCAATTATGACATGTGCTCTGGCGCCTGTATAAATCACGGGCGATAAAAATGCATAGCAGATAGCATATAGAGGATAATCGCAGCTAACATCCTTGGAGCTGGGGCATGACCCACACCCCCAGCCAGGCAGCCAGCCAGCCAAAAGCTAGCTCCATTGTTCGGCACGCTCAGTTAAACAGCTTGCGTTGGCATCCTTAAAGCTTAATCACTTGGCAACTTGACAGATAAGAGACGTTGACTGTCTTGCTGATAAGCAGCTGAATTGATGATGCTTTGCAGTCACCCATATTCTACCTCTCCCTCGCTCTGCCTCCCCCTCACTATTCTTCTTCTTTTTCCCCCTTTTTTGTGCTTTAAATTGAATTGCAACTGCTCTGGGGACAGCGACGCTTGGCCTTTACACTGGCCTTGCCACGCCCACTAGCACTAGCTGCCAACAGCAGCAGCAGCAGCAGCTGAGGCAGCTGTCAGGTGTTAAATCTTCAAATTGCTTTGAGACCAGCCCCAAATACCCCGTTACACACACACACCCACCCAGAGCAACCTTAACTGCTGCCCAGGCAACCGTGGCATCCAGCAGCGTGCACGTAAAATATGCAAATGCAGCTGCGAATGCAGTTAACACTTAAAATATTGCCAGTGTCAAATGCCTCAATATCCCTGGGGGCCATGTAATATGGCAATGGCTATAGCAAGAATAAAAAAATGGCATAGCGAGAGAGGCAGTTGCCAAGGGGTAAGAGGAAGAGGAAGAGCGAACAAGAAAAAAGTGCATAAATATTATGCTCAAGTGTAAATAGGAAAATTTTAAAATATTTTGGCTGCTGTGAGCGAGAATCGGTCAAAAATAGAAAAGATTTATGCCGTAGAAAAAGGGAAAATTGTAAGAATTTTATATAAAATATATAAAAATATGTATATAAAGGGAAAGTTGCATAACTAGCAGCAAACATCTAAGATGTAGTATACATACATATTGCGACAAAATTTAGGCAAAGCTTTATATATACATAGACATATAAGCTTTCAAATAATACTTGCTATGGTATATATCAAACTTTTTATATTCATTTCATGAAAAAAATATTAATTTTGATCTTTGCCAAAATATGTTTTTTTTTATAGAAAAGTTATATTTTTATTAGGAAATATTGTATTTGTTGAAGTTTCTGAGTCTTAACGGTATATCACAAGGTTTTCCTATAATATTCAATGCATATGCTATTTTATATAAAAGATTTATGCCGTAGAAAAAGGGAAAATTGTAAGAATTTTATATAAAATATATAAAAATATGTATATAAAGGGAAAGTTGCATAACTAGCAGCAAACATCTAAGATGTAGTATACATACATATTGCGACAAAATTTAGGCAAAGCTTTATATATACATAGACATATAAGCTTTCAAATAATACTTGCTATGGTATATATCAAACTTTTTATATTCATTTCATGAAAAAAATATTAATTTTGATCTTTGCCAAAATATGTTTTTTTTTATAGAAAAGTTATATTTTTATTAGGAAATATTGTATTTGTTGAAGTTTCTGAGTCTTAACGGTATATCACAAGGTTTTCCTATAATATTCAATGCATATGCTATTTTATATAAACAGTGTAAGAAACTTATAAACGAATATAGATCGAAAATAAATGTGAAACATATGAAATGCATGTGAAATATAAACAACCGTATATGAATATAGATATGATGTGTATGAATTATATACAAATATATCGATATATCTTTATGCCGACTATGTAGAACATCAAATAAAGTATTACTAAACAAATGCATATAAAGAATATCAAATAGATATGAAAAGTATGAAAATATATCTAAGATTCATATAAGCAGATATGAAGTCACATAAATATAAATATATAAAAATATGTGAAGTATGTACAACATTAGATAATTATTGCTACACATGTGTATAAATATTATAAAATAGATATAAAAGATATGAAATAGGTATGAAAGACAGAAAAAATGATATGAAAACACATATGAAATATGAGTATATAAAAAAATCCACTATGTAGAACATCAGCTTAAGTATTAATATATAAAAATATCTTCAGATATGCTCATAATGCAAAACATTAGCCAATGTATTGCTACACAAAACATATTACATGTGCTTTACATTAAAGCCAGTCCACTTCATAATAAACAGATGTTAAGAATACTATTTACAACCCTGAACACTTATACATTTCCATCACCTCAGTTACACATTTCCATATTATCCTTATTACTTTTGACTTTGACAGCCTGTCCGAACAAGATTCATATTTATATACATATACATATATATATTGTACATGGCAAGTCTTAATACTTGAATCGTTTATGGCTGCATTTGAAAACTTCACCACATTGATTGCTGGCGTTAATTGCGGCACATAAGCAGCAAGATTTACATGCAACAGCAGCAGCAACACAATGGCATTTGCCACACCTAAGCAATTCGCAACTTATGCCTTAAATAAAAACTTTAAGCACCGCTAGCTGGCAACAGAGACTCCCAGTCAGTCCGTCCGTCAGTCTGTCAGTCAGGCGCACACACATACTTCGAGATGACGCGCTGACACTTTGCAGAGAACATAAACTTTACGATGAAGCAGGAGCAGCAGCAGCAGCAACAGCAGCAGCAGCAGGAGCAGCAGCAGGAGCAGCAGCAACATTAACCGTTCTTGTTGCATTGTTCTGCTGCTCGTGCTGCTTTTACAGGGTAACTGATGGCGGCGTTAACACCCTTAGTTCCAGTTCCACTGTAACAAAATGACCCGATTTTCGCATTTTTATGCCTGGCACAGCAACTGTAATTGCTGTTGTTGTTATTGTTGTTGCTGTTGTTGCTGCTGGAGTGTGTGCGTGCTGCAGTTTTTACTGCCAGTAATATTTGAGTAACAACTGAAAAGAAGCGAAGAGGTAAGAAAACTAAATTTTGTATTGCTTGATCAACTGGCAGATGACTTGTAGACAACGAGAAATTGTCAGTTATTCAAGAGAGATGAATATCTATATTTTTTGTGCATATTGCATAAATCAAATAAAATGTTAATCGATAAATTCTTAATCAATTATTGAAGTTAAAATATTATCAAATATCTGTTATACAACAAATTTAAAGTGCTACTCTTTAGGATACAAAATAGCTGAAATGAAGATCGATTTATAATCAAATTTTTTCAGTTGTATAATATTATAGATTTGCAATTTGGAAAGTATACCACCACGTGCGTAAACATTTTGAATTCGTTTGGACATATATTGTAGATCTTAATTAGCTCAAAGAGAAGAAACCTACGAAGCAATAACCTAAATTTCAAATTTAATTATGTTATTTACTCACTAATAAAACAACCAGCTTGTAATTCATAATTGTTGATTTATGAAAAGCAAGGTGTTATATACTTAAATATATAAATAAATAAAATGAATATTTATATACAAATTATTAATATCTTAATTTAATATATGTATATAAAATAAATAAATTCCTAAAAAAAAATTTTTTTTTGCAATAGGTGATTTTTAAATATTTTTATATTTTACCAATTCACCAAAAACCATTAAAACACTCAATATAGAGAAAGGACTATTTAACTCGATAAAATGCACTGCAAAAGTAAACTTTACAGATGTAAATAAAGATATACTTAAAAACTATACAATATATAAATAACTAGTTTACACTTTTTTAGGAAATAAAATAAAACCAATTTTAGTTTGATTCATTCCAGAGAGTAAAAGTATCAAAGCACTTGCAATCTAAAGCTCAGTTAAAGATATAGAATATTTAAGAACTGACAAAATATTTTCTGCTCTTCATGCTTATCAAGGTAGCACAGCTAACACTCTTTCTACAATATGGTCAAATCGAATAGGCAGTGAAGTGTTATCAGCTTAAGATCTTTAGAGCATTATCACAGCTGTTTTGTAGCAGCTAATTATACAACATATTCTAAATAATAGTACTGAGTATTGTTTCTTTTATTACTGAGTATTCTTTATTTAACCTACACATATGTGGCATACATTTATCATATCCACACACTTTGCTTTTACGGGATATAACAAGCCAGTGGCCAAAGCATTGTGCCGCATTTGTTTTCAACTTCATTTTGCAGCAACAGCAGCAAAAAATATCGCAACTCGCACCACGCAGCTCGCACTTCATTTGGGCTCGCAACTTTTATGTGTGTGCGTGTGTGTGTGTATTTTAGCGGCAGGTGTGAACACAACACATGTGCAGAATTTTATTTATTCATTTTATTTGCATGCCACATGTATGTGTGTGTGTATTGTGAATGCTTTGCAGCAGTTTTTTCTTCGTTCCCTGTGTGTGACTTTTAGCGCGCGCCAGTGAATGCGCAGTTGTAGGCCTATTTTTATGCCTCGAGCAGCAGCTATCCCACTGCAGGCCCTACTCTCCGCCCTGCCTCACCCTCCTTTTGGACTGCGTGGCTTTCAGGCGCAGTGTCTTTTGTTTGTGCGCTCCATTTTTAGTTTGAATCCCAACTTTGCCCGGGACACAGGCAGAAAGGCAGACGCAGGCAACAAACAACACACACACATAGACTCACACTATAGAGAATCTAATATGAATTGAGGTTGTCTCACTAACAAAAGCAAACGCCTAGCACCCGACTTGATATATGTAGGTACAAATGAAGCCACCTTTGGCTGCCCTCTACGCAGCAGAAACTTTACCCCAATGTATGCAGCATGCAACATGCCTTACACTCGCCATTCGCCACTCCCCACTCTCCACCTTTAGCGAAAGGTGCGAATGAGCCAAATGCCACATGCCACATGCCACATGCCACATGACGTTGCATGTAATTTGCTCGACACTCGCCTGGCAGGCGGCCTGGCAGGATGTGTGCGTCCTGTCTACATCCAGGCCAGTCAGCCAGCCCAAGAACTCAAGCCAAGCTGTCATTCAGGGAGCACACACACACACACACTCGCACAACTCATACACACCTACACATAGGCAAATAATTAAAATTTCACTTTCTTGGCAATTCACTTTTCATGCACAGCTCACAAAATGGTGTCATCAGCTTTTGTCACCTTCGTTTTCTTTTTTCCTCCAACAACTTTCACTTTAAAGTCGGCTGCTTAAATGCAAAGCATCGGAAAATGGATGCATTTTGAGCGTGGCTAATAAATTTTTAATGGAAGTAGTAAAGCGCTTAGAACGTTCACTTAAATAGGTTGAAATGCAGCTGCATGGGGGATGAAAGGCATTTATTGAAATTTTGTGATTTCAGTTTTAGAACAGGAATTGTGGGAATTTAAGGGAAAGGAAATTTAGTGTGGAGATTCCACTTGGTTCGCAATATGTACAGATCTTATTGGAACTATTAAATAGGTCTATTTTGAAAATCTTTAATAGTTTCATTAAATAAATAATATTTATTTATTGTGACATTAATCAGCGTTTATACGCAGGTTTATACCTGAATTTATATATATATATATATTTTTTTGCAATAGTTATATAAAGAATTTATTCATATTTTTATTTATTTTAATTTAATAATGATTTGTTAGGCAAACAAATGATAAAATAATAATATTAAAAACTATCAGTATTATAGTCTGAATATTCATAGTATGAATTTGAGCAATTTTTTTTGCAACCGACTGAAGGTTAATGAATTTCATCTAAAAGATATAAAATTCGCAGAGAAGGAAGTGAAGCAAATATTGTAAAAAAATAATTGCACCTAAAATAGTTTAAAATAGTTTATTTTATTTCAATTGATTCATTATATTCTACAGTATCACTATTGTTTGGTCATGATTTTTATTATATATTAATTGCAGGTATTCAATTAAAACATAATATATATTTTTTAAATGGCAATCGAATCATTAATTGTTGAATATTTAAAAAAAAAATATTTTAAGATTTTTTAAGAACAATGAACAAGTTTAACGCTCATCTATTTATAAATATTATATTAACAATTAACTAACATGTTTTATAAGCGAAAATAAAACCTCTTGAAAACAGAGCTTTTAGCATACTAAACTTCGTATTCAACAAAAAGTCAGTGTATTCATTCATACATTATTTATTTATCTTATATAAAAAAAATATTCTGACCTATCATCTCGTGTTATATTATTTAATAATATTACTCTTATTCTATTTATTATAAATATGTTTTTTAAATATATATTATAGGGCACTATCATATCACAATCATGTTAATAAAATCTCTTCTACTTACCACATCGATAATTTGCATTAAAGTTAAACCAAAGCTTAATTGTAATGGGTCCGACTCATTGAGAACCGGACGTTCTAGTGTATTATAAGGATCCAATAGATCATGTAACAGTCTCTTTTCATGATATCCTGCTAAGCAAACTGCAAATAGAGAGAGAAAGAAACAAAAAGATATAGAGAACGATAGAGACAATGACAAAGATGAAGATTAGTTTTCACAAGGCAACAGTAAAATTGATGAGAAAAAAGGGGGCGTATTCAGGGGCTAACTGCATATATAGACTGCAAGTCTCTGCCATTTACCATTCGCCATTTGCCATTTGGCAGCTCACAATAGCTCCGCAAATCAACATCAATAATTCGTGTGGCAAATGGAACAAGATACAGTTGAAAGGTCAAAGGGGCGGGGCTGCAGGGATCTGAAATTTATTGATATGCAAAAGTTTACGAGTTTCTGGTTTTCGGTTGGTGCAACTTGGTCTAAAAGCTGATTCCAAGCCTGTTCCGTTCCTGTGTTTCCATGCGGGCGGCACTGAATGAAAGTTTTGCGCTTTTTGTGTGTGTGTTTTTTTTTTGGTCCTTGTCTTCTTCTTCTTTTTTTTTTTTTTTGTATTTGTCATATGTCTCTGTGCCCCGCTCTGTCTCTCTATTGTTCTGCCCTGCGCATAACAAAGGCAAACTTTTATTGAGCCAGAAAGTTTTTAACATACAAATTTTCTTGCCTTCTGTTGGTGCTGCTGCTTGGACGACTGCTCGCTTTCTTAGCGATAATAAATTGGCTCCGACAAACATACACGCACGCACCCGCACACACATACACACACATACAGACATGGGCACAGAGTGTGCATGTAATAGTAAAAAATACTCATACGCCCCGTTATTTGTCTGCCATCGTTATCGTCGAATTATTTATGCATGCAACTGCAAACGAGCAAGAAAAACTAGAAATTCTGTGGCCCTCTCTCCTCTTTCCCCTTCTCTATCCCTCTCACTCACTCTCTATCACTCCCTCTCCCTCCCTCTCCATTTCTGCATCTCAATTTGATAATTTCTTAAGAGTTCTTTGCAGTTTTTGGATCACAAGTTGCCTTACTCTTGCTCTGCCCCTACCCCTCCCTCCCTCTCTCTCTCTCTCTTATGCTCCTCTTTTCACTTTTTTGTGTGCTCCACACAATGGGAATTTCATGCCACTAAGTAGCATTCAGTGTCGGATTTGTGGCACGAGGCAAGTGCAGCGAAAATTGCGGCTGCGCTTGCTTGAGAATTCATTTTTAATGATTGCCACTTGTGGCGCCCACCAACAATCTACGTGCGAGTTCCTGCGCAGGGGACGGTGGGGGGGCGTGGCCATAGCATAAGACTGTGTTAATACTCTGTCCATGGCTCTGTGATGGATTTTCATGAGGTGGCTGCCAGCAGAAGCCAGCAGCCAACTTGAAGTTTGATAATGGCATATTGATTACAATGCCGAGCGAGGCGGTTAGACAGAGAGAGAAAAAGAGGGAGAGGAAGTGAAAGAGTGAGAGAGAGGGAGAGAGGCAGAGCTGAGCATAGAGTGCAGGGGCTGCATTTTAATTGCACTCGATTATAATGCAGCCGAGAAATGAAAACGTTTTCGAGTATGACACCATGAATGGGGGCAGTTAGCTATTGGTTGAGCTGTTTGCAATAAAATTAATTAAAACGCAATTTCGGTACTCGAGTGGAAATTATTTAAGCTCTCTTAATTGCAGATTTGATAAGATTGAATTTTTAATGCAAAATTATAAGTCTATAGAGGTAAGTAAATATTTAATTTATACAAACAAATCTATAGAGGTAAGTATATATTTAATTTATACATAACTATATAATATATCAGTATCCAAATAAATATTCTATCGTGGATATTTTTAGCATTATTTATAGACAAAGCAGATATTTCGTGTTCAACAGAGTTTTATCATTCAACTGTTATTAATTTTAAGGCCTCATTACTGTACAAACCGAACTACCAATTTTATTTTATTTTTTTTTTATATTTTTATTAAGTTCAAAAATAATTTCCAAAGGTAGAAATAAAACTCATTTGAACTTAAATAATATAATAATATTAATATATTTTTGAAATTCCATTAAATAGTATTTTTGCTATGGATAACTTCTTTATCCAATATTTATAAAATTATAAAATTTATTTTTATAAAATTATTGAATTTATATTTAAAAAATTATTGAACTTATATTTATAAAATTATTGAACTTATAATTATTAAATTATTAAATTTATATTTAATATAATATATTAATTATAAATTTAATAATTATAAGTTCAATAATTTCAATAATTTGAATTTATAAAATATTATAAGATTATTGAACTTATATATTTGATTGAATATCATAAACTCAAAAATTTAATTATGCATTGGGAGCTAGAATGTTCATATAACTTTATACCAACTCAAATTAATATTAGATTCTAAAATATTAATTTTATTGTTTGTATTGAGTTTCAAAAATTTAAGCCGCCAGCAAGTGAACTATCGTTCTACAAGCATCTGCGCAATCATTGAACGATAGTTGAATGATGTCTTTTTTAGGGAACTGTTGAGACATTTATTTTTATAAGAGATTTGTATCTGGAAAGATATTGCAGTCAGTCGTGCTTGTTCGTTCTCTTCATCCATCGACATAATCTTATTAATTTTTCAGTTTGCAATTTGAACATATTAGGCCTAAAATGTAAGTGGATGAGTTCAGCAGCTTGTACATAAAAAAAAATATAATACAAATATAAATAGACAGTCTATAGAGTATTACCCATAAGTTTTAAAAAAAATTATAATTGATTAGTTTATTTTTGTTTTGAATGATCAGCTAATTATTATTTACAGCCTAAATAAAAACATACTTTTATGTATTTTTTTCTTTCCTAAATTCAACAGTTTCCTAGGTCCTATTACTTACATGCATTTAAAACTATATAAATAGACGCCCGTCTCTACAGAAAATGTAATTGCTCGCGATTTGCATACAAAATGAACACCTCACAAAATTATGCACATAAATTTTAGCCGGATTTTTTGTTTGTTTTTGTGTGTTTTCCTTCCTTTTTTTCTTTTGCTGCTGTGCTTAGGCTTAATACTCGTTTTAGTCTTTTGCCAGGCCAGGCTCGGAAAATAGGGAGAATTCTTGGCTGTTGCTGGTTTCTCTGTTTTTTTTTTTTTCTTTTCTCAGTTTGCAGCACGTTTGCATATTGCATTCTCTTTACGCGCCCGTTTGCTTTGCATTTAAAATTAAAAAATTCTTAAACAAAATGCAGCGCCCCCAAGCGTCGCAGCTAACGAGCGCAGAGCCTGACAATGGTTGGGCGGGACGCGGTTGGCGTTGGACATGGACGTGGGCGGGCCTGCTAAGCCTTTAAGGCAAAGCATTGACATCAGAACACAAAGCAAACAGGCAGCAGCTGCAGCAGTAGAAGAAAAAAATGTATAAACAGGGCCAACGTCTGATGAAGTGTCAAAATGAATGTAATAATAAAACAAACGGAGAGGGAGAGCCAGCGAGAGAGAGGAAGAGAGAGAGAGAGAGAGAGAAAGAGTGAAACATAGCAGCGCAACAGGATAAAAGCGCATTGTATATTTAAAATCTACTTTTACACAGCTGAGTCGTTGATGCTGCAGCTGCTGCTTTGCATTGCAGCTGAGCATAAAAAAGCGTAGCATACTTTTTCGGGCAGCGCATTTTGAACAGGAAGCGTAACTAATGAATATGCAGGCGGATGCTTGAATGTAATTTGGCATTTCTTTAAATTGAAAGTGCAACGAAAAAGAGCACAGCGACGTGAGTCTCTTCTCATGTTGGCAAACTATTCGGAAAGATTTTAGTTTTAGCCAAATTTAAATTCAATTTGAAAAGCAAATCGTTGAGCAAGACAAATGATGTTCGAAATGTAAGTAGCAATTACAGATGTTTAAAAGTTGTGTCTTAGCGAGAGTTTGACCTAAATATGTACCATTAAAATTCCTTAAATTTGACTGCTTGTGCAAGAATAAGTTTTCATTGAGCATTTTTTCAATAATAAATTTAACTTAAAACAACATATATTATCATATATTAAAAATACTATAAAATAAAAATACAATAAATTCAATTTCGAGTTTATTAGTCATTTTAGCAATAAATTGACCTTTCAACCTTCTCCTCAATAAATTTTATGTTTTTAAAGTGTAGCTAAAAATACTAAAAATACTGTAAAAGTATTATATATTTAATTTAATGTTCGGTGTTGATTTTAACATTAAATTTAACCTTCAATAATTTTTCAATAATAAATTTTGTTTAAAAGTTTAACTAAAAATACTAAACATAATATATTAAATATACTATAAAATAAAATGACAAACTATAATTCAATGGTCTTTGTTAATTTTAGCATTAAATTAACTATTCACACATTTATTAAAAAAAAATTTGATTGAAAATTTCAACTAAAAATACTGAAAACAAGTAAGGGTGCTCTTGTCGAGACTGCTCGACTAGGAGATACCCTGAGCTCTGTGAATCGAATGGGGCGTGGCATCCAAAATCTAAAGATTACGTAGTCTCCGTAATCATTAAACGAAACTTCGCTATGTAAATAGCATTTTATTATGTTTTCTAGTTAATGTATACAAATTAAATACCTAACAATAAATTACTAACACACATTTTAAATATATTATATTTACATTAAGAACAAAAACACTAAAAGTATAATTTTTACATTTTCGCTTAACATACTTAACTATTTCAATACTTACTAACAAGCAGAAGAAGAGGAGAAGCCCTGCGCTGCACTGGACGACTGACCACCAGAAGATAAAAAATGCGACTGAAGCTGCGCTGCAGTAACCTTGCCTTTATATAGGGCAGCGACAGCTCCACTCAAGTCAAGCTCTACTTTTGAGCCTCTTTCAGAGTACTGACTGAGTGAAGACTGCCACACTCGATCATTAGGCCGAGTGTGAAGACTAACTCAGAGAGAGGCTTAACAGTTGAGCTCGATCTTGAGTGATAGTGTCGGTGCCCTATATAAAGGCAAGCCTGCTGCAGCGCAGCTTCAGTCGCATTCTTCATCTTCTGGTGGTCAGTCGTCCAGTGCAGCGCCGTACTTCTCCTCTTCTTCTGTCTGTTGGTAAGTATTGAAATAGTTAAGTATGTTATGCAAAAATGTAATAGTTATACTTTTAATGTTTTTTTTTTATAATGTAAATATAATATATTTTAAATTTAAATATTATTAATTCATAAAATTCACATGAATTTATGTGCAAAAATTAGAGGCTCCAGCTCTAAAGATGTGGGATATACAATATTTCCGATTAGGTTTAAAATCGATAACATTACAACAAAAATAGTTTTCGTTTTTATTAACAAACTTCACCTGCGCGTGCTATACACGGGTCCAACAAAAAAATTCCATTCTCTAGCTTGCCAGATGCTTTAATCGACGCGTTCAAGCATACGGACAGACGGACAGAGTTAAACCGACTCAGCTCGTCGCTGCCATGCTGGGGTCTGCCATGCCTCCTTTTGCCTGTTAAATACATTTTCACAAAACCATTATACCCTGATTTCCCATTTTCAATGGGCTTAGGGTATAATTATATAAAATAAAACAAAAATACTTATAATACTATAGATATCCATCTATTCGCTTAGCATTTTCCACTTACATATTTTAACTACGCAAATGTTGTATAAAAAGTGAGATAAATTATTATTTACTATTTTCTAGTAAAAGCTTTCACTGAACGTTTTCAATTGCCGCCTCCTCAATTCTAACTTCTTTGTGCATTTTTCTATAGGGTTTCCATACTCTCCCGCTTGCCTGCCCGTTTTACGCTTTCAATTCGACTTAATTTTTTTCTCAAGCCCAATTTTATTCGAATATCTGCCTCTTAACGTTGCTCGAGTGCATCGCATATATATATATATTAATTCACTTGATGCTTATACACTTGACGCCCTTTAATGACTCCACATGACAGTTAAATGCTCTAGTCATGGCCTGTTTTGTGGCCTTAACTTTTGGCAGCGACTGTTGAAGCCATAAATTGCGGCCATTTTGAAATGCCTTTTCAATGGCTGCACTTCCGTTGTTGTTGTTGTTGCCGTCTTTAGGAGGCTTCGCTTGTTTGGCGGCTGGCCGCATAAAATTGCATTTTTATTGCAGTGAAGCATGAAAAAGTAATTGCTATTTCACAAAGCCAGCGTTGCCACAGAGAGCCACAGCATAACAATAACAACAACAACAACAACAGAAAGCAACAAAAAATGCTGCAACAGCTGCGCCCGGAACATGGCTCAATGCCTGAAGCTCCACGCTGAGCCCAAGTCAGTTGAGCCGACTCAACTCGGCTCGCTCAGCCCCACGACCGCAAAGCACAAGCCAATTTAATGCGCGCAGCAAAAAAAAAGAAAGAAGTAAATAGAAAAATAAAAGGCAAAACAAACACAACAAAATTGGTTACAAAATGCAGCACCCGCCTACCAGAGCGAGCAATAATAAAAACAACAACAAAAGCGGCCAAGATGAAAGTCGATAAGGGGCACTCTAAATACTCTATAGCTATATATTCCACATCAATATAAAAACTTACAATATTTAATGTATATATCCAATATTAAATTTAATTTTTATACACAATTTTAAAATATATGTTTCAATAAAAAATGTATAATAAAAAAATAATAAAAATGTTCTGTAGTATACCGAGATATTTTAACAAATTCGAAAATGTTTCACTTTTTATCAAATATTTTCAATAAAATAATAATAATAATAATAATAATAATAATAATAATAGTCATAATAATAAAAATAATAATAATAATAATAACAATAATAATAATAATAATAATAATAAGAATAATAATAATAATAATAATAATAAAAATAATAATAATAATAATAATAATAATAATAATAATAATAATAATCTTAATTTCTTTTCTATAGTATACTGAGATTTTTTAATATATTCGACCAAAAATAATAAGTTCCAATATTTATAATAAAAAAAAATAAATAAAAAATTAAATTAAAATAATAGAAGTTTTCATTTATAATTTTTTTTTAGTGTACAAATTATTAGGATATCTATTGCCTCATTCTTATGGATCTCCTGTTCTCTAAAAATCAGGAGTTGACCATGTCAAACAGCTTGAAAGCAAATATCAATATCAAATATTAGTCGCAAGTGGAGTAATAGTTTAGCATATTAAAACCTATCTTAGCAGTCCAAGATTCATAAAAGATACATTTCAACAGCTTCAAATTGATTATTGAATATAGAGACACTATTAAAGAACCAGTCGTAAAAATCTTATATCTCCTGCTGCCTCTTGGATATATATAATCTATGTCCATTTCAATTTCAGCCAATTACACACATTCTTGTCATCACATAATACCACAGTGAGCACACACTTGCTTCAAGCTAAAGTCAATATACTCCATCTGTAGAGGGTACACTCACAAAGAGCTAACAGTTCCGCCATTTGGCACTCCTGCTGTCCGTCGATATTAAAAATTGAAAGCGAAATGAAAACTGACGCGGCGCCAAACCACTTAAGCTGCTAAAAACCGATACAAAAGGAGTGAGCAAAAGGTTAAGAGGAATGCGAGGCAAGAGAAAGAGAGTGAGAAGAAGAAGAGGAAGGGAAAGGGGCGATTGGGTGAGAGGTCACAGCGCGCGACTCGTTAGACTTGATGGCCTGTCTGAGCAGCCATGTGGCTAAAAGCAATGCTGAGCACAGCGGGACAGCGACACCTGCTAATGGGCACACAGAAAAAGAGTAACAGCGAGAGTGAGAGAGAGAAAGCTATAAATATAGACAGAGAGCAGGACAGCAGCGCCAGCGCCAGCGCCTGCTCTGGATGCTGAGCATTTTAATAGCGTCAAGGTGACGCTTAACCATTCAAAGCTTAATTTATGCAATAAAAATTTCAACAGCTAGCCTAGAATAACCCCAAACACACACACACTACGCCCTAATTGGGTACAGCTGCTAAAAGACTAGAGTATTAGAGTATTTAATTGCTTATGACTAACAGAGAGTCCCTCTGTGTGTGTGTTTTTTTTCTCTCTACTCCCTCTTGAAAACTCAAAAAAAAAAAATGGCTACAAATCGAATAAGGGCAGTGAATAAGGGTAGGCGTGGCTGCAAATGCCGTTAAGCGTTGAGTGGAGGCTGTCTGACATCCTGGGCGTGGCCTGGCCCATCAATCAAACGCCTGCGTCCACTATTCAAATTATGAATGCTATCATATTTGATGATTGATTTCAGAGCAGAGCAGCAAAAGAAGAAAAAAAATGTTTCGCTTCCATTGTGCGGCAGTCGAGGGAGGGACTAAGGCAGTGTATGTGTGTGTGTGTGTAAGTTGTTTGTGCAGCATGATGTGCCTATGCCTGTGAGTGAGTGTGCATATGTTAAAGGCTTGCATGATATTCTGTTTTTCTTTCTTGTGTAAGCCTTTAGCTAATGATGGAAAGAAAGCAGAAAAAAATAGCATTTGACATTTAAGGGAAACCCAAGATAAGACGTAGGCGCATATAGATTGATAGAGCTAACAGCCGAATGACAGTTGAAATACATAAGAATGCTAGAGGAGCATGTGTGTATATGTACATGTATGTATTTTATATGTAGATGAATATGTATAAGTATATGTAGATTTATATGTATGTATATGTATATATCTATTTATATAAATATATCTTTTATTCAAAGGTATTTGGCATGTTGTATAAAAGGCTGAAGCAAGAGACGGCACAAGATTTTTAGCATGGAACAGAATAAACCGAGATAACGGCAGATAAAGCAGATTTATCGTTAGAAAAGTAAAGTCACAAGTATACATATATACTTTGGAACTCAGACTAATATTTCAGAAAACTATATTTCAATTATCTATTATCGATCATAATTTAAATATTGAATAAAACTTGCCCTTGATATTAATACTGTAAAAATATGTATTCTTTAGCGTGCTACTATTTTTGACAGTTTTATTTTAATAATGGGTCAAAATAACGATAACATTTATAATAAACAAGTAAGATAACTCTAGTCGGAGGTGCCCGACTAGGAGATACCCTGAGCCACGTCCGATTTGCATTGTTTAATACGCTATATAGCTTGCATATAACATTAAATTTTTCAAAATTTAACTATAATTTTGAAATTTTATTCAACTAAAATGCATGTAAATAATAAATGCATATACAAAATAAAATAAATAATTAAATAAATAAACAAAAAGAAGTAAGAAAACTCTAGACGGAGGTGCCCGACTAGGAGATCCCCTGAGCCCCGTCCGATTTGCATTGTTTAATACGCTATATAGCTTGCATATAACATTAAATTTTCCAAAATTATATTATAATTTTGAAATTTTATTCAACTAGAATGTATGTAAATCAAATAGTAAATAAATAATTAAATAAATAAACAAATCAACAAAAAAAGAAGAAAAAAATAAACATCACCGCACCTGGACTCGAACCTGCATCTATTTACTACATATGTAACGATAGAGCGCATCATCTCAACTAGCACAACCACCTCATGTTTATAAATTTAAAAAAAAAATTTAAAAAGTTACGCTGTCGTCACTGAGATTCGATCTCGAGACCTTTCGTTTACGCGCGTTTACGAAAAGTAGTACTAAAAGGGCGATATGTGACAAATACAAAACTAAAGAAGCTAAAGAAGCAGATCAATCGCAATTGTAATTCTTAGAATAGCTAAAATGCGCGCATATGAACATATGAGTATGTGTACATACAAAAACGGTGGTCTGTTTCAATGTATGCGGGTAATGGGCGATATGTGACAAATACAAATACAATTCAAACACAGATTTGGTTGAAGAATATGTAGAATGAATGGCCTTGAATGTATTGGTGCAATGCAAAGCAGAGGCGCTTGCACGTTTCAATGTATGTGTAAGTGTATATGTTTTTGTGATAATTGGCTAAACGTTTTGTTTAATAAATCGGGACTGACTCAACGGAATTTGATGAAACTTTCAGCATATGATTCTATTGAATTTTTTACATTTTATAGAAATGCTAATTTAATTACATGGTTATATTTGCAACAGACTCTCAATGGGTGTTGTTGGCAAGGGGGGGGGGGGGGTGGGTGATGGGTAATTAGTAAAAAGAGCCGGTATCCAAAAAATAAAAAAAGGGGTCTAGCTCTAAAGGTGTAAGAGATATAATTTTATAACCTGTTTTCGATTAGGTTTAAAATCGATAACAAAAGAACAAAAGTAGATATCGTTTTTTGGTAATAAACTTGCGCGTGCTATCCACGGACCCAACAAAAAAAAATTCAAGTCTCTAGCTTGTCTAGATGCTTCAATCGACGCGTTCAAACATATGGACAGACGGACGGACAGACGGACGGACAGACAGACGGACAGACAGACAGACGGACGGGCTATATCGACTCAGCTCGTCGCCCTGATCAAGAATTTATATACTTTGTAGGGTCTAACACGCCTCCTTCTGCCTGTTACATATATTTAACAAAACCATTATACCCCGATTTCCCATTTTCAATGGGCTCAGGGTATAAAAAATAAATTGATTTGGAATGCTGATCTATACATACACAATAGCATAAAGTATCAACGAAATAAAATCTCAAAAAAATTCTGTTTTATATAAATTTTTTGTAGATATATTTCATTAATAATAAAATTACATTTTAATATTTAATAGAATAATCTATAAAATATATAAATTGATTAAAGATTATATTCAGAAAATTATCCCTATAAAAACTCATCCTTCCCTTCATCTCTTTGTCTTCTTTTCTCTCTCAATTATTAAATTATGCAAATGCCTCAGCCCACTTTATGCTTTTTGCTGTCAAACCCTTTCCACCCACATGTCACATATGTGACATGTTTAAGTATTTCTTAACTTTCTATATACATACATATGTATATATATATATATTTTTTTAAAAGCCAACAATTTGCTTACACTTTTAGACTCCCTCCATCTCCCACTTCCACTCTGCTGCAGCTCGTTAGTGAGTGCCAACAAAAACAACAAGCAAATAGAAGTTACTAAAATCAACTTGGTCGCCTTTATTTGGCTGTAAAATGGCCAAGCGAAAGAGGAAAAAGTGGGAAAGTCTAAAAGTCTTGAAGTCTCGCATCGTTGTTGAAGTCTTGAAGCATGCCAAAAAGCTTTCCGTAGCAATAAACGTCATAACAGTGGCACTTGGCTGGCCAACGGGGCGTATGAACGATGTCATAGGGCAGCTGGCACACACACAGAAACACAAACACACAAACACTCTCACACACACATGTGTCCACAAACAGTTCTGCATATGCAGCGACGTTGACGTTGCGCAAAGTTTAAATCTGATTATCGTTGGCAGCCAAGGGCTATACACGCACACAGAGAGAAGCGGAGAGAGGGAGTGGGGTAGAGACACACATATGGCAGCACAATATGGCATAACGGAAACGGAAGTGCTGCCATAAAATCATAAACATGCACACACGCACATGGACAGCGACAGTTGCTGCTGCTGCTGCTGCATGAAACATGAACTCTGGGCACCAAAACAGACAGACACAACAGCAACTTTGACTGCAGAGCCAAAGACGTTTACCAACACACTCACATAGACACACACACATGCACACAACAGCGTGTGTGCATATATCATATAAGTGTTTTCATAGCTGGCAACAACCGCGACACGCAAAGCCCAACGACTTATTCCGCCTGGGCACAAATCAACCAACACACACATACACAGAGCATGCCCCTGCACCGCTGCTCAACAACACCTAAGCCGCACTGTGCCCATTAATAAGCTCAATATATGTAAGTGGCAGGCAGCAAGCAGCAGGCAGGCAGCCGGCAGGCAGCCAATACATAAGCAGCAGCCGCTGCTGCCAACCAAGCCACCTCCGCCTACACTAAAATTATTGTTGTCAGCGCAAAGCATTTTTAAGCTGCTAAAAAAAAAATACAACAAAAAAATACAACAAAAAATACTAAAACCCATTAAAAAGGATTTTTGCCAAACTGCACGAAAATTTGCAACGCAAAATGCAAATGGAAAAGCCAAAGGCATCTCTGTGGCAGGCATGTATCTCTCCCCGTCTCACACTCCCTCTCCCTCTCTCTCTCTTCCTACCTCATATTTGCTAAAAGTATTTGGTGTCATGCTAAATTGTTGCAGCTAAGCGTCACACAAACAACACTGCGCAACACGACACGAACTGGCAACAGCAGCAGCCGAGCTGAATATTTGCATATTTTCAATTTGATTTACTTTGTGGGTATTTCATAAAGTGCAACATAATACGATTTTGTCTAGCACCTAAATTACTTGGCAATTTTATGTATGTACATATCTAAAATGGAAACCATAATATCAGATATGCAGTTGAGAACTTTTGAAAACTCATTTAAGATTAAGTTGATGTTAGGTAGTTATAAAGAAAACATTGAATATATATAGAACATTAAAGATCAGAATTTATTTTATTATTTTTATTTAATATTTATTATTTATTATATTTTCGTTAAAAAGACAGAAGACAACAGACAGAAGAAATCGTGGCAGATGCTATAGTATATATGTATATATATATATATATACATTTGTATATATGTACTTGATCAGATGTCAAATTCTGGACTGATTTATCCCTGTCAATTTGTCCGTCCGTCCATCTATCCCTCCGTCCAACCATTTGTTCCAATGTCTATCTATCTATCCATCCGTGAGTGTGTCTATCCGTCCGTCTGTCTACCTGCCTGTGCATCTACTCACGTATTCACGCATTTATCTCAAATCGCATCGATCCCAAATCGTAGTCACTTGAAATTTATCTTGAGGTTAGATCTCCCTAAGACTGCAGATCCAATAATCGATAATTATTCACATTCCAATAGATTTCCATTTAATAAATTTCTAACCCGAACATTCTACAATTAACTCCTCCATGGTTTTTTCCACTCTGCCCGCAGAACCCCTACTTAATTTTAAATTTCCAACTGCTTCGTTTCCCTTTGTATAAGGATTATATTTATGCCGAGCATACTTTTAAGCGTTTTAAACTGTCTACACAATTCATTCAGGTGGCAGCCGCTCAACCGCTGTCTTTATGTGGCATGCCAAGCACAACAGAAAAAAAAAACTGAAAAAAACCAGCCCTAGGCGCAGACGCTTTCAAGTGCCATAGACAGGCTGCGGCTGCGACTGCGACTGAGGTTGTCTCTGAGACTGAGGTCGGGCCTCTTTCAGCTGCTGTTGCTGTTGTTGTTGTTGTCGGCATGCTTCACTTGAAGCTGTCGTAAATGTCACAACTAACAAACGCCCCCACGGAACAACAACAAATAAAAAACAGATGAGATTGCACCCACCCTTGAGTGGTTTTATGTGTCAAAGTGACAATATGTTGCCGGCGTGCATTATGAAGTTGCCGCCGCCGCTGTTGTTGTTGCTGTTGCTGCTGCTGTTGCTGGCATGCAGCTAAACAATACGACAGTTTGTGCGGCAACAGTTGTTGCTAAGTGGTTGCGACAACAACAACAGCAACACACTCCATGTTTCTGCTGTTTCTGTTGCTGTTGTTGCTGCTGCTGTTGCTCAAGTGCCTTGCACTTGTCTAAGATATGTTGTTAAGCGTTTAATTGTGGTTGAGTTGCGCTTACCTTTAGCAGATAAATTCAAATATATCAATAAAAATATCCATGAGTGTTTATTTAGTCCGTTGATTAGATGTGTGCCGCTGCAACTGTTGCTGTTGCTGCTGTTGTTGCTGCTGCTGTTGCTGCTGCTGTTGCTGCTGCCTCTGCTACGTTTGCAATTTCTGAGCAGCCGCAGCAAATAGGAAATAATGGCGGTGGTTGTGTTAGCAAACGCTCGTAGCAATATTGCTGCTCGCTGTTGCAGCTGCAGCTGCATTTGCCACAATCTCAACGCCGGCAGCAACAGTTGCAAGGCGATGCCAACGCTAATTGGCCACAGGCCATGAAATAAATTTATGCTGTTGCTCTCACTGTTGCTGCTTTGATTGCTGTTGCTGTTGCTATTGCTAAGTGTTGTTGTTGCTGCTGCTGTTGCTGGTGTTGTTAGTTGTTTTCTTTTTCGCCGCCGACGTAATCTTTGCCGCTTGCGTGCGCACAGTCTTATGTTTGTGTATGTTGCTTGATTGCTGCCGCCTTTGGCCGCCGACAACATGTTGCTGTCTAGCTGTTGCTGCTGCTGCTGTTGCTCTTGCAAAGCTCTTGCATTATATATAACTACATGCTGTTTCTGTATTGTTGCTAATGTTGTGGTGCTGCTGCTGCTGTTGCTGTTGCTATGGTGTTTTGTACTTAAGCTCTTTAGTTGCTGTTGAGTAAGTTGCTCGTTGCTGTTGCTGTTGTTGTTCCTGTTGTTGTTGCTGTGTGCTAATCTAAAAGCTAGTTGCTGTTTTTGGCGTTGTTGTTGTTGCAGCCACAGCTCTTCATCATCAACTTCACTCAGCTTCAGTTGCGCATTTTTCATAGTCTCTTCGGTGTTTGCTGTTGACGATGCGCGTATATTTTATTTTAATCCTTTTTCTCTCTCTCTCCCACTCTCTCTCTCTCTCTGCTTTATCCTTCTACTCCTTTAGCTCTGTCAGTTTCTGGTGCTTCTTGCTGGCTTACATTGTCCCTAGTTCAGTTTTCTTTTTTTCCTGTTGCTGCTTAATAACTCTTAATTTTACAAAAATCTCCAAACTTTTTTTCTGTTCTTTTCTTCACTTTCAATATATGGCGAGTATATGCTTTATTGTTTGCAATATTATTATATTCTTGTTGTTGTTAATTTTGCTTCTTCTTCTTCTGTTTTTTTTTTTGCCAACTTTGCTATCTTTGTTTGTCTTTACAACCCAAAGAGTCTTTGTGTGTGTTTGGTTTTTCTCTTACAGTTAAAGTTTTTCCACTTCAGCTTCGGCTTTTCTTTGCTTTTCTTTTTTATGGATTGTTTTCTTTTTCTCGTGTTTAGTGCATTGTGTTTAAGCGTCTTGTAAATTATTATTTTATATCATTTTCTCAAGTGTACGCAGCTGTTGACTTTGTAAAATTTTCCTTTTTCTCTAGTTTTTCTAGTATATTTTAAATCTATATATATCTTTATGTATTGCGCAATTGAATTGTTTGTTGCCTTTGCTGTTCTTGTTGTATTTTTTTTTTTTGTATTTGTATTTGTTGCAATTGCAGTTTTTAGATGGCAGTGCTTTGTAGCTCTTTGCTATTGTTGCTGTTGCTCTTTATTGCTGTGGCAAGACGGGCCTGAAAAGGTAAAAAATAAAAAAAAAAAAGTTAGTTATATTATATTACAAATATGTCAACATAATTTCATACATAAAATATTTAAAAAATGTAATAATTAAGTATAATATTAATATTATCAGTCTATATATGGTTAAAATTTATCTAAAAGAACTTTTTAATCACCCCCAATTTATTTAATATTAAATGCCTTAAAATCTAATCTGATTTTCAGTCTTATGGTGACCAGACCACGTTTAATAAATTTTCTTTAAATAACTATAATAATAAGTCAAATGAAAAAATAACTATAAAATATCTTAAGAAAAATATACAACATATATGTACATAAAGTAAAGGTGAAGAAAATTGTGAAAACAATTGAAAAAAAAAAGATGAAGAGACAGCTTTTGATTTTTTAAGTAAGAATTTAGTTTTATTACAAAAATTTTAAAGTATTTAATAAACATCGAGACTTCTTTGAGCGCAACTCACGAGTAAAAAAAATTGTTTAGGCAGCATTATATAAAAACATATAAAATTATATAAGATTTAGACTTTATAAAAAATCTGACAAAATTCTCCCGCAAGGTTTTAAAATCTCAAATGGTAACC
Organism: Drosophila meridionalis; assembly: GCA_035045145.1. Classification (NCBI taxonomy): domain Eukaryota; kingdom Metazoa; phylum Arthropoda; class Insecta; order Diptera; family Drosophilidae; genus Drosophila; species Drosophila meridionalis. The sequence goes on from JAWNPG010000031.1 coordinate 3,837,807, forward strand.
TGAAATCTGAATAGCCTTTTCACTTAAGATATTTAATATATTCTAAGCTCTCAGAACAAAATAAGCAAATCCCATTGACTTCTATAACAATTATACAGAAATTAATTTTTATATTCAATACTCAAGTATCTCAAACAACCTGCTCTTTACCTTCCAGTACTACAAATTGATTTGCAAACATTTGCTAGTTATTTGATAAAGTTATTATGTTAAATGTTCGTCAGATACAATACAAAATACCTACGGCCTCTGGCTTTATATGCATTTCTGCTAACGAAGACATTACAAGCTTTGGGCTAGAGACTAGCAGAGACTTTAAATCAATTATGTGAACTATTTGGAACAGCCTTGAATGCTTTTGAGTTGGACATATATATAAAGATATACATGTATATATTTCTATATCTATCTATAGATATCATTAATATCTCATTTAGGTTAACAATTGCATTGAGTGCATTTCGAATAGATTTTGTGCACTGCATGTGGAGCACATTGAGCAGAATGTCAAAACTAAATGAACACATGCAGCGCTTTGTTGTTGCCAAACTAATGAAAATCGTTGCAGTTGCAGTTGTAGTGGCAACAATTGCAACGAGGAGATATTGAAGGGTGTTGCTGCAGGATTTTCAGTTTCAATTACAGTTCAAAACTAATTAGTTTTGCTAAAACAATAAAGCCAAAACATTTTGCATGCTAATCGCTTGGTTGGAATTTGTGCAGCTGCTGCAGCAGAGAGAACAGAGACAGAGACAGGGACAGAGACAGAGAGGAAGAGAGTGGAGGACAGGTCATTGTTTGACATGCTGGTCAGGCCTGGCAGACAGACCTACTTAATGCTGCATGGCAAGCAGCCTTTTGGTCTGTGGCTCGCATAAATAATGCGTATGCAAAACGATAAATGCACAAGTGCATCCTGGACGCCTGGCATATCCTGTCGCTGTGTGCATGCGTCTGTGCGTTTGTCTTATGCAACCAAATGACCAAACGTAGCAGCTGCAGTCAGTTGGAGCCTCACAACAAATGCAAATGCTAAACTTTCCAAAATGGGTTTGTCGGCAGTTTTTGGGGCGTTGGGGCGAAGTTGACGTTGACGTTGACGTTGATGGACATGTGCGGGGCATTTATGGCATGTCCTGCTCGGGCAGGACACTTGACAGCCAGAGCACAAGCAAAGGCCTTGATGCATATTCATAACCAAAAACTTGTTACATTCTGTACAAAACACAACTTTTGCATAAGAATAACCCATAAAACCGAAAAACAAGTAAGAACTTTGCATTCGGGCGTAGCCGACTGCATGATACTCTGTTCGCATAGGAGTATATGGTATATTAAATTCAACCTGGGCCGATTTGCCGCACCCCAGTGGGCGTGGACATATAATTTTTACAGGTCTTTATGGAATCGTAACATTAATTTACATACCGAAGTTCGACGTTCTAGCTTTAAAACTGTTAAAGATACAGTTTTAACCGATTTGCGACGCCTCTAATAGGCGTAGATATATTCACCATATATTTTTAATCTTGAGTGGCCAAAGCGAGTATACATTCCAAATTGCAACTCTCCAGCTTTTCAACTAATATGATTTCTGATATACGAGCACAAGCATTTTCCGATTTGCCACGCCTAACTAGAAGTATATTGCATTCATACGAACAGACAGATAGACGAATATTGCTTAAAACCAATATACTCTTTATCCCTTTGTGAGCAGAGTATGAAAAAAAAATTGAAAAAAATAAAGCAAAACCAGGCAAAAGCTGAGCAATTACAATTTGCCAAGTGTGAGCCCAATGCAGATTGCCCGATGAATTTAGTAGAAGGCTTTCGCAGAGCTCAGTCTGTGTAGGTTTATAAGTGCTCGCTTGTTGCCATATCGTCTAACTGTCAATTGTTTTTGAAGAGCGCATATATTTTTGGAAAAGTAAGTAGAGCAAGAGGGCGAGAGAGGAGTGCAAAGGAAGATAGACAGATTTATGCAGACACTTAAAATGTAAGTAAGCAAGACTTGAATATATTGGAGCAAATGTTTGGCAAATAAGCAACATAGATATTTAGACATTTTTCCCAACAGCGTTTCAGGTTTATTGACTGTTATTCAATATATACAGTTGCATAGTTGTTTAATTATTATGCGATAATCCTACTATAAAATTAATTTTGAGGTATTATGGCTATGATGAAATGTATATATCAGGCAGATGATGGGGTATGAGGCAGTCAGAAGCACATCAGGCAGTAAAAATGTATGGACTATACAAGCAAAATTATCTGCATATAATTTCTGTAATTTTTTATTTTTTTTTTTACTTAATTCGTAAACTAGCATAAGATAAAAGTTGAAACTAAAATAAAAAAAATATTCCTATATTAAATTTTTAAATGAATCATTTATTTAAATATTTTTTTAAATATTCATTTATACGTTGAAGCTTTTAAATAAAATAAGTTTATTCAAAAACTATGCTCGTAAAATTTATTTTATATCTTTAACTCTAAAACAATATTGAAATTTTTATTGAGTTTTGCTGTTAATCATCAAATACAGATGCGATAAATATATACAGATGAAAATATACAGAAGAGATGGAGAAACTTTCAATAGTAAAAAAAAAAAAATAGTTCAAATTAATGAATTAACAAAGCTAGAAAATTTTTTGGTCTGCCTACAAGTTTTTTAACTAAATTATTTATTGAAATTATAAATTTAAAATTATATTTAAAAAAAATTTTAATTTATTAATATTAATTAAAGTAATTTTTATTTTATTTAATTTTTATTGTTATTCTTTATCTTACCTTTCTACTTATGATTTGTATTAAGTTAATGTAAATAAGTTAAACACGATATGCGTTTTTAAATATTTTAAATTATAAAACCTCTCTTCTACAGCCTTTTACTATATTTATATACTATATCTTTATATCCTGTCTACAATATAGTACACACATTATTGTCATTCCAAAATGGATATTAATTACCCCAAAAGGTGCAAGCTCAATGAAGTTAATCAAATTGTTAATCAAATTCTAATGTTTTAAATACAGAGAGAGAGAAGGACAGAGACAGCCAGAGAGAGTGGAAGAGAGACCCGACTTAGCCTGAGCAAGCTATCAAGCCATTGTCAAAATCTCGCATGCAACTGTCAGCTGCAGGCCAAATTGAAAGAAAATGAAAAAAGTTTTTGCAGCAGGACAGTAGCACAGCTCCCACTGGAGTTAAATAATATTTTTGCATCGTCCAGCTGGAAGTGAAGTATGATAAATGCTTTAGCACAACTAGTTTGGAGAGCTAAAGCTGAAGGCTGAAAAACTATAGAGCTGCTGAGAGAGGTAGAACGGATGATATTGTTAAACAACAATCCGATTGGCTGTCAAAAAGTTTGTATGCAAATGACTTTTTGTATGCAAATCATTTTCCTGGCCAATAAACGAGCGCATTCAATTTTGGTTTTGAATAATTTGCGGAGACAACAATCTATATTGATACAAATGTTGTGTAAAATATTGCATATTCATGAATTGAAACAGAGCATGCGCTCATCTGCGTAAGCCAAAAACAAATTGTTGTCCAAATTAGCTGCTCTATTTCTCACACTTTATCAGCGCACTTAACTTGCGTTCACTAAATTCTTGTCACATGCAAAAAACAACTTCAAAAACCACTAGACAAATGGCTGTGCATAAAGCCAGGCGTAGTTCGCGCAGTTTGTCATCGGGTTTTCAACTTTTTTCTGTGTTTTTTGTATTTTTTTTTTTTTTTTTTTTTTGTATTTTTTGCTTAACTTAACAAACGAATGCTTGCCCCGAAATCCACTTGTACAAATATTAATTTTCCGCCACTGTCGCCAGCGCAGGTCCAAAACATGGCTAAGAACATTTTGCACATAATTCTTTCCAGCCGCAAAATAATAAAAAAAAAAAAAAAAAAAAAATGAAAAAAAGCCCAACTTAAGAGGCAAAAAAAGTGGAAAAGAGGCTGCAAAAAACTTTTTGCTGCACACAAAACGAATTCATAATTCATTGAGCGAGACGCAGGAAGTAACGAAAGGGAAGAGAAATGGGCCTCCGGGCCTGGGACCTCAGCTAAAAGTTTTGCCACTGTCCGCCATATCATTTATGCCATGTAGCCCTAAATATGAGTGTGAGTGTGGGCATATGAATACCCTGTAAATAGATGAAAGAGGTGTGTGAGGGTAGGGCTGTCATATATATGTCACATATCGACAGAAGTAGGCGGAATAATCAGAAAATCAATCGGAATAGGCGGAATAATCAGAAGAGCTACTTCAAATTCATATTTATTATAAAACGGAGATAGATCCATAATCGGAAATATAATGAAAATTACCTTTAAAAAATTAAATAAAATTACCAAAACAAATTAATTAAATATTTTTATTCAATTCATCTAGGGCTACTTTTAGTGCCTCAAATTTAAAATAAATCCAAACATAAAAATAATTCTAAAGATAAATGTATAGTCGGAAATATAATAGAAATCACTCTAAAAAGCCGAACAGAAACTTTTAAAAATAAAATAATTTTTTTTTTAATTAAATTAAATTTTTAAAAAAAAATTAAATATTTCTATAAATTTATCTAGGGTAAGTTTTATTCCCTCTACAATTTTTTTTTTATTATTTTTTCAGTTTCATTTCCTTATTTTTTTTTGTTTCTTTTTTTTACTTTTTTTTGCTCTTTCAACGATGAAAATTAATTTGCTCACGCGCCAGTCGAGAGTCGTCTAGCAGTCGTTGTCGCTCAAAAAATTGGTTTCATCTGCAATGCGACGCGGTTCGCTTAGCCGCAGAGTCCACAATTCCCGCCCCAAGCCTGCCCAGCCTCCCACTCGAAATGTGCGCAAACGGCGTCCATTATATGCACACACAACTCGTGCGGCGGCCAGCGCATAAATTTCATAAAATTTCATGAAATTCCATACATCAATATAACGATTCGAATAGGGGCCAATAGGGTCCACCGAATATCTTTATATATGGACATAAAGGGCCTGGCGGCGTGCACTTCAGCTGATTAGGCAAACAAGAGGAAGTGAGTGACTGACTGAGTGAGTGAGTGAAGGGTGAAAAAGATAGCGCGAACGCATCAGCCCGCACCAAAATGCAATCAAATTATTTGCAGCTGCATTGCAACACGCGGCGTATGCGCAATATTTTTTTGTTCTACTTGGCAAACAGCCAACACGAAACGCGACGCCCAGTTTTAGCCTTTGGCACCTATGCCCAGGTCCAAAATTAAATATCTCTATATATAAATTTGTCTGGCCACCAAGTGAACCATCAAATCGTCTGTCTGCCTGTCCACGCCAACAATTGTACCTGGCCCTGGGCGCGTCTCTCTTTTATGCAACTTAACTTCTTCCCTCCTTTTTTTTTGGCCAAGTTCAATTGCAGTTTAAACGTTGCTCTGTGCGCGCTTCTTCTTCTTCTTATCTTTGTGGCATTCTAAAATGTCGGACATTTCGGCCCTCGACTGTCACCTGATGCTGGCCCTCAAGGCATTTAGCCAGCTGCAATTTGCTCCACAAACATGTTTATTAAGTTGTGTGGAGGAGAAGTGTTTAGTGGAAAGGTAGGAGAGATTGGGGAGTTGAAGTTGAATGGCGGAATATTTGAAATTATATAAAGGAATATATTTTACTATTGATATACAATGATTTGATTTTAAAATAAGACATATAAATTCTACTTTCGTTTTCATCTAATAATTATTTTATACATTATTGTCTTGACGGTAAATATTTTATACATTATTGTCTTGACGGTAAATATATAGCGAAAACAGGTATTGATACATACATATGTAATAAATAAAATAAAATAGATAAATTTATATAAATAAAAAATAAACACATTAAATATTAAAAAAAAAAAAAAAATATATATATATATATATATATATATATATATATATATATTTTTTTTTTTTTTTAATATTTAATGTGTTTATTTTTTATTTATATAAATTTATCTATTTTATTTTATTTATTACATATGTATGTATATATATATATATATCTATATATATATATATATATATATATATATATATAAAATAAATAAAATTAAATAAATAAATAAAAAATAAATCAAATAAATAAAGTATTGAAATACACAAACAAACAAAAAAATAAATAAAAATTCCATATAAATAAAATAAATCTAAGAAAAATATATATAAATAAATTCATAAAAAGAATAAATAAAATAATATAATTAATTAATAAAATAAAATAATAAATTGTATTTAAATAGATTAAAATAAATAAAATTAAATAAATTTTAATATTAAAAATATTTATAAAGATATAATAAAGAAAAAATAAAAATTGTTATATAAAATAATCAATATAAAGTAAAATAGAAAAAAATCTTATATTAATTTCAAATATTTTCTCAATTTTTAAAGAATTTTAGAAATAATTCTGAGCTTAACAATTTTGTCTATATGAGTTTCCTATGCGAAGAAGGTTCGTAGACGGTATCCAAAACCAGAACATATACAGTCTTACTCCAGGCTAGGCTATATTCTATGAAGAGAAAAGGCCAAAAAGGCTATAAGTGAAATTGGACACGTTGAAATGAGTTAATGCGCTCAACTTAGACTGGACTTAAAGATAGGAGAGTTAGTTCAAAAAGATTTCAGTTTCTGTTCAGATACTTTACTTATAAAGATCAGAAGTCCATGTAGACTAGAGAGTCTATAGTTTGTTTTAGCTGTTACGTTAAAAAATTGCTCTAAATTATATAAAATATATTGGCATTCATCAGACTGCAACGAAGAAATAAATATCACGCTTAGAGAGAAATTAGGAGAAAACGGTTAAAGAAATATTTCTGAATGAATTAATAATTCCATAACTAGAGAAAATACCAACACAACAATTGCATAACTATCTTCATAATATATTTTCTCCTCAGTGCATCAAATAAACATATTCTCCCACATTCCTCTCCCAACTTAAAATACTTTCAGCAAACTTTAAAGCAGCATAATATAGATGAAATGTGCACATCTTCTTCCCTTTTCAGTTCACTGTCTACAGAATTCAATTTCACAATAATAATTGAAATAATTTACCTGATTTATGCCAAAATATTTATCACTTTGCTTAAGCATGAACCAAGCCATGGCAGCGCAACCAACAACCAACAGCCACAACCACAACAACCACGAGCTTGAGCCAGTAAATTTTCAATACATTTAAGCTGCCAAGTTCTGGTAAGATTAACGCCATGTCCTTTGCTGCCCAACTGTTAACACTCTTCTGGCCATCTAGAACTGCTTTTGACCCATTTACCCAGCAGGCGGCAGGCAGCAGGCAGCAGCAGGAGAGAAAAAATGTCAACGTGCTGAAAAGTTTGCACAAAGGCAAAGCAAACCAAATAACAATACGAACAACAAACGAACCCTTTTTGCCTTTGCCTTTGCCTTTGCCTTTGCTATCGTCCTGTCGAATTAACTATAAAGGATTATATTAGCAATATTTTATGTGATTTCTTAACGGCCCTCCACTAAATTTTCTGCGTGCGGGCAGCCAATTGACATGGAACAATGCGACGTGTCCCACGCAGGCCTCATCCCCCCAAGCCCCCAATATACTGATAGCATCTTGCCACGGCCAACAAATGCGACAGTGTGTCAGTTGGCGTGTGCGGGTGTGTGTGTGTGTGCAGTGTACATATGGGTGTGTATCCGAGTGTGTGTGTGTATCCGAGTGTGTGTGTGTGTGTATGGGTGTATCAGAGAACTCGGACTCTGGCCATTATGGCATGTAATTTATTTCTGCACTAAGCAGTATTTCTATGGCTAAGGGACTTGTTTTTGCTAAATATCGAGCTAAAATATGATTATCCTTAAAGGCAAGCTTATGGCTGTAGATACTCTTCAATAGAAATATGCATTTTGTTGCTGGCTTTAATCGAAATTAACTTCTGAATCAATAATCAATATTTATTAATACTTTATTTTTATTTCGTATATGAAATTGACAGGGAATATTTCTATAGCTCGCTTGCATTCCGCTTATATTTTGAAGTAATTTTCCGCAATAAACTCAATTTTATCTTCAATTAAGCGATTTAATTCGGGGATATCATTTTGTCCACTAATTATATATATAGATTTTATATCCTATAATGTCAATTGATTGTCATATATTTCTACTTTCCGCTGAAAACTACTTTTAAATAATATACCGAATCTTAAATTAATTTTTTTTAAAATTATTTTTTATAATTTATTTGTAGTTGACTAATCCCAATGTGTAATTTTCTTGATAGTTATAATAATCTATATGTAAATATATTATATAAGATTATATCCACTTAGATTTTTTAAATAGTTGACTGCAATAATTGGTAGTCCAAAATACAAAATATATACAAAATTAAATAAGAATATACTTATATTTGCACTAAAAATAATTACAGGGCATCATGCATCCACCAATTTATATTTCGTTTTTCTTTTGATTTTTTTGCTGTCAGTCAGCGTTTTTATTATATTCACTTGATTTTTGACTGGAGCGAGAATCGCTTTTTCGCTTTTTCTTCATCTTTTGCCGCTCAGTTGCATTGAAAGGATATTTTTTATTATTTGTTTTTTTTTTCTGTTTTCTGTTGAAACTAGTTTGGCAAATGGCAACTGAGTCATAAGCTTTTTAGCTGCTCTTGCATTTGCTCTTCCTCCGCTTCTCTTTTTCTCTCTCTGTTGTTTTGGCAGCGTGTCATTTTATGTTCATGGCCTGGCCATTAAATTGGCCATATTTTTGCGCATAAACAAACGTCGCATAGTTCACGCGAACCGTTGACCCCTCATCCCCTACCTCACCCAAACCTCTCAATGCTGATCAATGAGCTGGAAGCATATTCGCTGGCCACATTCTGGAACCGCCCCTAAGTACATACTAGTTCAACATTTCGAGCAATGCGCAGCTTATGTGCGTACATAAAAAGCTGTATAGAAATTTCATATAAAGCAAATTGCAGAGCTCAGTTTTTCATTGCGAATTTGCTCTAAGATTTAAGTTTTCAAATTGCAAAGGTTTTCAGAAGCAAGTAAAAAGTCGAGCAATTAGTTGAAATTGTTGAGATATGAGTGAATAAAAATATTAAATATTTTTTATAAATAAATCAATAGTTCTTAATTGTACACATTTGCTGCCAAAGTTTATTCTAAAAAATGTACAATTTTTCTATCTCATTTCAAATTAATTTTTATAAAATATATTTTTTTAGTATTTATTTTATTACCAATATATTTTTCAAATATTTTAATATATTTTTTATATAGAATTAATTCACTTTTTCGAATTCCAAGTACTATCTTCAACCTCTTCAATTTATCTGTCTGAGAAGTGTAAATATAAATATTAAATATTTTTTATAAATTAATTAATTACAAATTGCTGCAAAATTTCTTCTTACAAATTTTTAATTTTTCTATCTCATTTGAAATTAATATTTTTGAAATTTAATTTTGTTATTATTTTTTATTATTTATTTATTTTTCAAATAATTTTAATATATTTTTTAAGAGTTAAATTCTTAATTAATTAAATTACATTTTAGAATTAATTCTCTTTTTCAAATTTCAAGTACTATCTTCCACCTCCTTAATTAATCTGCCTGAGAAATGTCCAAGTATTTATCTCCGTTTTAATTCTGCTTACTAATCTCTTGGCTCAGCACTCTCCCTAATTACGCACATCAATTGCCGCTGTCTAGGTGAAATAAAAGCATTCGTTCAGCATTGTGTTGCCCCCTTCCCGCACTTGGGCGCCTTTAATCGACTCGTTGCCAGGGTCAATGCAGCCACTACTTTAACTGCATTTCAATTTGATGTGAAGATGTCTGGTTCATGCTTCGCACTCGATTACAGGGTATTGGCCATTGCCCGAGCAATGGGTGCAATGAACGCGTACGGCGTACGACGTACGGCGGCGCTAATAAAACACGTTCACGTTCTGTCGCTTGGGTCATAAAACAATTGTTTGGCGTCGCATTTTGCATTTTAAATGCAAATAAATTATTTTTGTCGAACACACATGGCTTTAGAAGGAAAACGAAATTTATGACCGGACAGGACAGGGACAGGAGATGTGGGGGGTTTGGGGGTGGTGGGAGGCTGTTGGTTAGTGGGCAGCCATCATCGTCATCATCATCATCATCATCATCTTCATCATCTATGAGGCAATGGCAATGGCAATGGCAATGGCAACAAACACGACAAACATGTCTCATGAATATTTGCCAGTTGTCGCTGTCGATGTTCGCATGGCATTTCTGTCAAGCTGTTTGTCGATTGTTCATGTTTGTTTGTTCGCCTGCTGTTTGGTTGTTCACTGTCTATTTGATGCTCCTGCTGTGCAGTGCTGCGGTTGCTTTTGCCTGACAGCCTTCAGCAGATATATATGGCTGCATGCATGCATGCATATATTAAAAACGGGCAACACTTTTGTCAGCCACAATGCCCTTATGGCCATATGCCCCCTCCCCCTCTCTCTCTCTCTCTCTCACTGTTGTTCTTTTCCAATATATACTGTATATTTGGTATATGGTCCCTCATAAATCCTGCTTAAATAATGCATATTCCTGAATTACATTAACATTCACACACTCTCTTGCCCTCGTTCCGCCTGGCCTCTTCCTCTCTCTCAACTCTTGTTGCATTGTTTTCTCACATTTCTTTCCAATTTACTTGACAATTATTTATGGCATATGCTCTGTCAGGGCTGCAACTGCCAGATACGGGTGTCAAATATGCCAAAAGATATTTATGCCCATTAATAAGCAACAGTCAGGTTGTTAATTAACGCAGCTTCGCACATAAATTGCTTAAATATCAAAGAAACAATGAAACTATCGAAGAGCTGTTAAAAAAAAATAAAACATTTAAAATGAAAGGGCAAAATCAGTTGCTGAACAGTTGTAAAGAATATTCCAAGAGCGAGAAAAAAGTTTCAACTTATTTTCTATGTTATATAATAAATTTAAACATAACAATTTATAATTTCAATTTAGTTATTTATACAAAAAAATGAAATGAGAGTATTTTAAAAAATTATTAAAATAAATAAATATAATACATAAAATAAATAATTCAATTTATTTAATAAATATTAATTATAGAAAATTGACTGTAAAATATAATGAAAATACAAATAAATTAAATTAATATACATAAATTTAATATTGAAAATTTAATAAAAAATATATTAAATAAATAAATTTAATTAATATATCAATTTAATTTTATTTGCTTTTTGATGTAATTTAAAATTTTAAAAATCGTTTCATTTCCATTATATTTAAAATGCAAATCAGAATATGAAATTATTATTAAATATTAATATAATAATTTAATATGTATTTTTATTTTTTAAACACAAATTTCGCCATTTTATTGAGTAAGGCAGTTTTAATATATATAATATTTTGATTAAATATTTTGTATTTATTTTTAAATTATTATAATTAATATTTTTTTTTTTATTTTTAAAATATTATATTTAATATATTATATTTTATAATCAATACGAAAAACATTTTTCTTATATTTTATTTCTATTTTAGTATTAAATTAATTTTTCTTTTAAATTATTTATCCTAATCAATCAGCAACTCTATGGAGCTATTCATATTTATTTATGAATAGCTCCATAGAGTTGCGAATTAAAAATTTAAATTATATAAAAAAAAATACAAATATACAAACGTAAGAAACAACAAAATTGTTTATGTCAATAGTAAAATATTCAAAATGAAAGAAAGTATAATATTTCACTTTATAAAAAGCTTGAAAAATCATATGAAATAAATAAAGAGAACAACTCTAAAGAATTTCTTTGTTTATTCTAGAAGCTCCCACACAAACTACAAACAACTTTTCATATACTGGCCAAGAATTTTTCCATTAGCTTGCCAAATCAAATTGAATGTGTATAAAAATAGTTATAGCTCATTTTGATTGGCAATATTTAAGCATGGCCCTAAAAGCAAATAGCCAAAGCTTAAATGCGCCCACAATTTCAATTCCAATGCCCATTGGCTAGAAAGCCAAACAAAAATATATACATACATACAAACATACATACATACGTATATACAAGTGTATGAATAAAATTTAGCAGCTGCAGTCATAAATAAACATATTTTGTTAACGATTAACCAGCCGCAAAATAGCCAGCAATAACAACAACAGCAACAGAGGAGGGCAAAAGAAGCAGGCCAACAACATGGTCAAGACTGGCAGCCATTTGCCTATGGGCACAACATATGCACACACACACACACACACACACACACACATACACATCGTCTGAAATTTATTTCTGTACACTCTATAAGGCAATAGGATTAACCCTTAATGCGCAACAGCAATAATTGCCATGACGGCAACGTTGGCAGCGACGTCGACAGCGTCGTCAGCTGCGGCAGCGACGACTTAATTTTTAGCACAGGCGGCAACAACTTGACCCATATTTCCAATGGCCGCCCCACCCCGCCACACACCGTTGCCTGCCACTCAAAGCTGCTCACATACAAACACTTCAGATGGCCGCCCTCTGGCCCCCCAGCTCCTCCTCCCTCTCCTCCGGCCAGCCATAAATTTGTGCACCTCAGCAGCAGCAGCAGCCAAGCCCCCATGTTAGCCAAAGCTGAAAACTGAAATTTTTGTCGTCGAAGCGGCAAATGAGCTGGAAGCGTGTATCGAAATGAAATGAGAGAAAGGGAGGAGGATGGGGAGGCAATAGGTGGATGAGGGGGTGTGGGGGACTTGAATGCTGCAAAATAAATATGTATGTACACAAATAAACGAAACGAACGGCAAAGCGAATGCCGAAAAAGCCAGCACAAGATACAAGGCAAAAGGCAGCAGCACCAGCTGGAGTAAGACTGGGCGTGGGAGTGGAAGTGGGAGCTGGAGGAGTTGGAGGAGCTGGGCGATGGGAGCGGAAAGATGCGCAGAAAATGGGAAAACGACTGTGTGGAAATTTGCAAAGCGGCGGCGCACAAAATAAATTAAGTAAAAATAAATGTCGCGATGCGAAAAATACAACAACAACAACAACAGTAAAACTAAGAGCAGTCGCCTAGAAAAGCGAAAGCTGCAGCAAGCAAAAAATATAACACATACGCCGCGTGGGCCAAGCCGCCTGCGTGGGCGTTGCGCTGCTTTTTTAATGAGTTTTATTAGGCTGGGCAGCCAAAAAAAAAAAACAACAAGAAAATATACACGCATAAACAAACAGTTAAAGAGCGAGCGGCACACACACACACACACACACACGCACAGCTGATAACAAATCGAATTAGTTTTGTTGCAAAGAGAGAGCTCAGCGCTGCGCTTACGCTCACTCAGTCACTCGCTCTCTTTTCTCGCCCTCTCTCTCGCTCTGTGTGTCACGAGTTGGGCAAAAAGCTCGCTACAGAATTTATCCCTGGATGCTGCTGGAAATTCCTTTTGCTGTTTTTCCCTCATTTTTTTGTGTTGCTTGCTTTTTTTTGCTGTTGCCTACTTATAGGCCTTGTGGCACGCATAGAAATGTTAATGTTTGTCCTCCATGTTCTGTTTCGAGGGCAACTGCGTGTAAATATCTCTCTGTGTGCGTGTGCGTGTGTATTGTTGCTGGAAGCTGCACGCAATTTCATTTTGATTTTGATTGCTTTTGTAGTTGCGGTTTAACAAACAAACTTTATAGGGTATATCTGTACACGCACATACATACATATATGTTCATCTGTTCAATATATACATATATATGTATATATAGGATCTCATGCATGCTCTCTGCACTCATTAGAGTGCAATAAATTGTATGGCCCATGTTATTGCAAGCCAACGTGCTACGCAGCTGGCGTATTATTAGAATATTTCGGAGCCCTTTTGTTATTTTATTTAGGTAGTTTATTTTGCAGAGCAAGTAGGTCAAGTAAAGAACGAAAGTTATCTATTATAGTATGTATATATATAAACTTAAAATTATTTTTAGTGCTCTATGGTAGGATATGACCAGATAAACACTCTAAGCCGTAGTTAATGTTGCTATTTCATTCACTCTCTCTGTATACATACACACATTTCTTTTATTTCTTTGTATACATATTTTGATAAACAAAAACACGTGCGCACAGTAATAAAATTCTTAAAAGTAATGCGGAGATATGCGAAGACATCAGAAAACATAAACTGTATTTCCAGATTTCATAGCATTAAATCTCTGCTTCAAAACACAAGTCAAAATATAAATATATACATATCAAATATAGTTCATAATTTATGTTTAGATTTACTTGAGAAAAGTTGTAAATATTTCGACAAATAATAAAATAAAGTATTTATAAAAATAGATTTTCTTGCTAGGAATCGGCAGACAGATCTATAGACAAGATGAAGAACATATCTAGTTCAAACTAGGATGATCATACTGATTCAAAATAATATATATATATTTTTCCTAAAAAAATAAAAAGATATGAATATAATATAATAAATATAATATAAATATAAATATAATATAGTGAATAATTTAATGAAAAATAAAAAAAAAACATATAAATATATATTAATATATATACAAAATATGTGAAAATAGAAAAATCATAAAATAATAATAAACAAATGAATAAGAATATAAATATTTAAAAATATTCAAAGAATATGAAAATATAGTAATAATAAAGATAAATATTTAAAAATATAGAAAAATATTTAAATAATATGCAAAAATAATAAAAATAAAAATAAATATTTAAAAATATAGAAATATATTTAAAGAAAACATAAAAACATTTAAAAAATATACGTAAAACATTGAAATATATTAGGTTTTAATAAAAATACATACTTATATGCGAAACTGAATAAAAATTGAGAAAATAATCATACATAAATACATATTAAAATATTTCTAAAAAATATTTCTACACTTGGTACTACATAAACATAAAAATAAAATATATTAATCTCTGCTATGTCAAATACATAACAACCTTTATATTATTATCTATTCAATTTCAATAATATAGATTTTGGTATTCTTACAGCTTCTGCAGCAATATTTAGCAAACACTCAACTTTAATTGAATCTCATTCATAAACTGCTCAATGTAAAGCACTTCCTAAACTTAAACATAATTCGAAGAAGAGGCACAACTGCCGCTTTAATTGAACATATGCCCTTAACATATTGCACGCAAAGTCCCCCTGGACTGTTCTAACACAATAAACTGAACAATCTCTTGAGCTAAACAATACAACAATAGGAGAAGCACTTAAGAGTCTGCCTCGAGTGTTCGCAAAGTCAAGCACAAGGATTTCGTCAATAAACCGATATCCTGTTGCACCTGTAAAATGCATTTAAGTTGCAGCTGCAAAAGGGGAGCAGCTCCCGTAGTTGTTCCAGCTGCACATGCCCCAAGCCACGTTTATCCATATTTATTTTTTCTTCCCTTTTATTTTTTCGAACAAGATTACGCCGGCTGGCCGCAAACTCCATTAAAACTAATTAACGCTGGCTGGGCGGCGGGTGGCTGTAGCTGATTTATAAATAGTTGCAACAGGAGCAACAGTGCAGCAAAGACCGTGGACTGAGAGCAATATTAAATAATAACCAACTTTATGATGAACACGGCGGTTCCACAAAGCCAAAGGCAGCTGCGTAGCTGCGCTGCAGAGTGGGAGTGGGCAGGGGAAGAGAGGCGGGTAGGGGCTTCAGGGTTTGTTTTCTGCAAGGCAATTGACCAACATTTTCAATTAATTTTTGCTCCAATAATCAGGCAACATTACGACGGCGACGTGGATGCCCTGCTCTGCTGTGCAAAAGCGCGACACACAGAGAGTGAGCGAAAGACGACTGACTGGGTTGGGTTGGGTTGGGTTGGTTCTGGGCTGAGCAGTGCTGCTCCACATCCTTACCGCTAGCTGCACAAACATTTACAGAGCCAACACACACACACACACAGTGACTGCCCCCTTCCCTAGTTTCGCCTCGACGCACAGTTGAGTTATTTGACGCGCAGCTGTTGGCCAAAGCCCCGGAAATATCCAGCTTTACCACGGCCTCTTAACCCCTGCAAAATATTGCAGCATAATTTCATATGCATGTGTGTGCGCACGTGTGTGTGTGGGACTCGTTAACCTTTTTCGCCAGCTTCTTCTGGTATACACAAACATTTATCTTCTAATTGAGGCGGCAAATTGTTAATTTGAGTGCGGGGACGCATTATATTAAGGGAGGCTAGCTCCTCGACGGGGGGCGGGGGCGTGGCTATGGCTACCTCTGCCATCCTCTCTGTCTGTCGCACTGCAAATGCAGTTGAGCTTTAACTTTATGACAGGTGTTAACGACCACACATTCAACCATTATGAGCGCATTAAACATTCACTTAACAGCATCTCTCTCTCTCTCTCTTTTTCTCTCTCACTCTCTTTCAGTCACTCTCACTTGTCCTCTCTATTCCGTGTCATGTCTCATTTGGGAATTGCAATGGCAAATAAAATCATTCGACGGAATGGCCCACTAACAGGGTCACATGCCACTGAGCCTTGGCTAACAAGCTGTGAGAGCCGCTGAAACTAGTATTTAACTACATTCATAACTTGAAAATATCTTAAAGGATTTTCATTGTGCTTAAGCATATTAGATGTGGATTGCATTGGGGCATATACAATATAATAAAAAATCATTTATTATTAACAGCTTTCCGAGGGAATCGCGAAACGAGAATTGCAGGGGTTTCCTTGAAAATAAAAGAAAATTCTCTTGCAATGAAAAGGAAATAAATGAAATGATAAAAAAAATTCGATGAAATAATAAATAATTACAGATACTATTTTATTTATATATTTAAAGGATTTTCCTTTATTCTTTTTTTTATGACTAAATAACATATTTATTAAGGTTTAATTTCAGTGAGAAACTTTAAAACCACTTTATGATACATTAACAGAAATTTTTTATTTTATTTTTTTTAAGTATGTGTGATCAATGTTATAAAGATGTGAGAGTAAACTAATGTGATTTCCTCTATTAACTACAAAAAGAATTTATTTACAAAACTGAAAATTATTAGTTTATTATTTTTAAATTGTTTTTTTTTTTTTTTTTTGAATTTTCATTGATTTTAAATTTTATATTTTAATAATACTCTGTCCTCAATTTACAAATTCATTTTTCCTTTAAAAATCATTTAATCTCTATTGAAGTAATTTTTTTGAATATATTCTCCATTCAAAAAGATCTATAAGCCTGAATAAACATTTTAATAACTAGAAAACTGTTTAAGAAATAATCTATATAAGAAGAAAAAAATAAATTCTACAATTAATATTTTATTCTTAAGCTATTTGCTTATAGAAAATCTTTATGAATACCCTCTCAAAAATCCTGATTTTTCCCTTTAATAAATTTATACTAATTTATTTGTTAAATATTCCAAAATCTTTTATCACTTGTCCACTTTCTTTCCACGCCATTCACACTCTCATTCCGCTTGACAGTTTCATCTGATTTGCCTTCAAAAATTTTGCAAATTTTCTATTAAAATTTGAACTAATTTTAATTATAAAGTTTAAATAATATATTTGATTAACCCTAATTAAATATGCCAGCAACAAAGTTTTGTTGTTAAAGTTTTCAGCAATTATTTTAGTTAGTCCTCGGCACACAACAAAATTGAAACAATGAAACATATTCAAAGCTTGAAGTATTTATGAAAAATGTGTGTGTGTGTGTTTTGCAGCAAAATGTTGAGGCAACCGCAAAGTTTCAGTTTCGCAACTCAAACAAGATACCACAAGCAGCACCACCCAACCACCCGCACCATCCCGAAAACAAAAAAAAAAAAACATTTTAACCTGTCAAACCACATTTCAAAATAGTATATGTGTGAGAGTGTGCGTGTGTGTGTTTGTGAGTGCCACGTGCATTAACTTAAATGCTTTTGTGGGTTGGGCACTTTGCTCTCTAAAAGGAAAAAAAAGCGAAACCGCTTTTCAAACATTTAACGATTTTTTTTAGGTCAGAGACTGCAAAAATATTTTAGCATAAAAATGTGAATATTTTTCTCTAACTTGGCCGGCAGCAGTTTATGAATGTCAGCTAACACACTCACATACGAATATATATATATATATATATATATATATATATATATATATATATATATATATATATATATATATATATATATATATATATATATATATATATACATATATACACATACACACACACAGGAAAGTCACAGAGAGCCTAATATAAAGTGCAGTTTATGAGCATTTCTTGTAAAAAGCAACGGAAAAACACTAAGAGTACTCTAGAGTGAGCGCATATCCGATTAGCAGATACCCTGTAAGTAGTCCAGCAGCCGTGGGAGCTACATACATATATGAAATGAAGGAATTTACTTAGAATTATTTCTGTATTTTGGTTCAGAAATCTCGTACAAGAAATTGCTAAAATCTTCTCCTTATGTTTATATATTTCATATATATAAGATATTAAGATATTTTATGCATATGATTATAATTATAGAAAAAGAAGGAATTTATATAGCTATATTTCTGTATTTTGACTCGAAATCTCGTACATGGAATTTCTCTTTTTATGTTTATATATTTGATAAGATTATTTAAGCATATGGGTAAATTCTTGTACAGTCAATTCCTAAAATTTATATTGAATTATTTCTGTATTTTAGTTCACAAATCTCTTACAACAAATCGTTAAAATTATATTTAATCCTTTCAGTATTTTGGTTCGAAATTTCTTACAACAAATTCCTAAAAGTTATATTGAATTATTTCTGTATTTTGGCTCAAAAAATCTCGTCTAAAAAAATTCTAGAACTTATATTGAATCATTTCTATATTTCGATTCGAAATTTCGTCTGAAAAATGCATAAAATTTATAATGAAGGATTTCTGTATTTTGGTTCAAAATTCTTACAAAAAAAATTTATTTTTAATCTTTTCTAAATATATGCCGACATTTTGCACAAAAAGAGCCTAACCCCTAACCCCCCTCAGTATTTGATATGATAATTTAAGCATATGATTATATCTTTAAAAGCTCTACAAATTTTCTGTGTATATTTTCTTTAACAAATATAATAGGTATACCTCAGCATTTCAAGCTCTATGTAAACCACAATCAAATTACACATCTCTTTCCACTTATTGATCTTGACTTTCCTTAAAACTGGACAAATAAATGATAGATATTCCATAATATTAAGTTTATAGCAACATTCAAATCTTCCCATTTACATCCCACCTTTATTTTAAAGCAATACCCAAAGATTTCGCTCAGCCTGTCCCATAACTTCCTCATCTTTAAACTCATTAAAAACAGGGTATCTTCAAACTAAAACACAGCTCCAACGCGCACACAGTTGTAATGCGAAACTTATTAACATACTTCAGGGCAGCGTGCATTAGGAGTGCATGTATATGTATGTATGTGTGTGTGTGTATGTGTACATGAGTGTGTATTTAATTGCAGCAGCGCCCAGGTGGGCGTGGCCTTGCCACAACTTGACAATAAAATGCAGGATACATTGGGTCTGCAAATTATGAAAGCAAAAAAAAAACACGAAACACCCGCAACGGTTATTGAAACCCGTTGCACACACACCTGCTCACACGCACACAAGTGCAGCTATGCAGCTGGCTTATACATATGCAAACGTGGCGTATACGCAATGCCGTGTTGCGCTGTGTGTGTATCTCTCGCCTGTTTAAGCTGTATGTAATATGAAAATCTGCGTATGTGCGGGTGTGTGTGTGTGTGTGTGTGACTGGCAAAAATAGGTCAGCTGTATGTTGCTGCTACTGCTGCTGCTGCTGTTAAACTGGGCGTGACAGCAAAAGTGGCAAAAGCTAAAGTTCCAGCTCAAGCAAAATAGAGACGAGGCAAAAATAAAAAAAAACTATGAGGCAAACTTCTGGCTATAAAGTAGCTAACCGAAAAGTCGCCAGTTAATTGGGCGCTGGTGGGCGTGGCAGGCTGACAGTCAAACAGCAAACTGCATGCCAGGGCGCAACTAGTGGTTAATATTTGATAACTGCTTTGCATACAGAGAGAGAGAGAGAGGGAGAGTGGAAGAGAGAGAGAGGTGAGAGCGAGGCAGCTGCAATAGCAGCGACCTACTTTCTGACAATGCATTTTTGCAGCTGCAACAGACGCTGGCGCTCTATATGTATACATATATACGTATGTGTGTGTTTGTGTGTGTGGCATCAACAAGTATATAGCAAAATACGCAGCAGCACGCTCCATTATTCTTCAGCATTATCAGCTGCAGCTGCATCTGCATACACAAGATGCTGTCCAAAAAGAATATATATGTATAAATATATATACACAGATATATATATGAATAAATAAAAGGAAGAAAAAACATAGTGAGAAGCAACAGCTAAGCTGCAACTTTAGGGAATTGCAACGCTCAAAAGTTTCTGAGCTTTCGTTGCTTTTATGTTTGCTTGTTGCGCTTAATAAATCAATTTGAACGTCATAAAATACCAATAAACTACGAAACACTCTCAGTGCAGCCCGACTGAAAAAAGATGCAATCGCAACAAAAATTAATCTAGATAGAATGATATATATACATATATATAAATATTTATGTATATGGCTTGAAGTTTTTACTTTGAAAGTTATTATTTATTTGTAGAAGATTTGTTTAGAAATGTGTAGAAATGATATATTGAAAATATTAGATATATGCAATATAGAGAGCATTAGTATACGAATTGCTTAGTTGATTTTTCAATAATTGAAAAATAAATATCATAATTTAAATCATGGTATATTTGATGGCACTAACGATTCTTAACTGAAAGTTATAGTTTCTAGAGACATATCAAAAAATGATTGTATTCTTTGTTTTAAATTATATTCAATGTCTAAAATAAATATTCATATCTATACAGTCTTAAGCCTTTGAAGCGTATAACTTCATTTTCAATTGTTTAACTTTTATTGTTTATACATTTTATTTATTTAAATTGCTGAATTTAAATAAATAAATTTATATATAATTTTTTTTAATTTTAGTAGTCACATAGTAATTTAGATAATTCTGTTTTTAGTTTATAAATATTTATATATATAATTTAGACAAATCTGTATATATATATATATATTTCTTTCTTGTATTCCTAATTATTTAATTATTTTTATTTATTTTTAAATTTTTTTTTGTATTCATTTTATTTTAAATATTTACTTATCTTCATTTATTATAAATTTAATTTAATTATTTGTTATTAATTATATACAAATATATTTAGCTGGTTTAGTATATACTTATTAATTTAAAATAAATAATTTTAAAAAATTTATATATTTATTGAATTCTATTGTTATTATTATTTGTAATTGTAATCAGTATTTATTTGATTTTATTATTTTTTTTTTTTATTTAGATAATTATTATATTTATAATTATTATAGAACTATATTTAATTCTTCTCTTATTTTTGAATTTTTGTATAAATTTATTTCTATAAATTTATTATTTATACTGTATATATTTATAAATATGGTTACAAATGCCTTTCGTATATATAAAATGTGAATAGAACTTCGCTTCAATATGCTTAATAAAAATATTTTACTTATTAGAAAAACAGCATGATTTTAATAAACATTAATAAAGTATTTTTTTGGTTTTACTCATAGTTCTAAAAAGAACTTAGGTTCAGTCTCTAGTGCAACTCTAAAAACTCTTCGATTCTCTTGCCCTTATTTCACAACCTTTTCTAAAATTTAACAACTATAAATTGTCTACTATCTATCTCTCTCACTTTCTATCTCTTTCTCTGTCTATGGAAAATGCCTATTTGAAACTGCAAGCAATTCTATTTGAAGAGGAAATTTCATATTTAAATGTAAAACGTGCCAACCTTTAGCCTTTTGTCAAGTCTCGATTCAATTAAAATGCAGTACCTGCCACGTTTTTAGTGCTCTGGCCAAAAATAAATGTTGCAAACAACAAATAATAAATAAATAAGAAAGTAGGTGTGCAACAGAAATACAAAAGTGAGAGAGAAATATATGTATATATAAGAAGAGAGCAGTTAGAATAAGTAGAAGCAGCAGCAGCAGGAATAGTAAAGCAAATGGCAAACGAGGCAAACGAGTCCATGTCCTTGGGCAACGTCCCACGCAAAACTGTTGGCACAGCCAGCAAAGGTTACCAATACAAATACACACGCACAAAAGCAATCAAAGAGAATGGTTGAGACACACACACACAATCGCACACACACACAGTCGCACACACACTCGCACAGTGGGGCACAGACGCACTCAACGTGCGCCGACAAAAAGAAGAGAAAAAAAAAACAACATAAAAATTAAAGAAGCTTTAAGTATCCTTGTTGCTGCTGCAAGGACCAAGAACGCCAACGCCAAAGGAAATATGGATGGGCGCTGAGGGGGTGCTAAGGTTAGGTTAGGGTAGCTGCCTGACAGGCTGCTTCTGCTGTTGCTGTCAGAAATTGCTTGTTGGTTGTCTTTTTTTTGTGTTTTCAGTTTTATTTTTTTGTTGCTCAAGATTTTGCCTGCCAAAGTTTACGCGCTCTCACGCACTCTCACGCATTCTCTCTCATCTCACGCGCTTTGCTCTCGCACTCACTGTCTAGTGCGCACCTTAAAGCTTCAGAGTTGGCGTGTGTGTGTGCGTGTGAGTGTGCGTATCTGTGTGTGTTTGCGTGTGGGTTAGTGCGAAAAATATATAAATGTGCAGCGATTATGGCTAAAAGATCTTTGTGCTGCTGTCACAGCTACAAATACACAGGCTACAGATACGGCTACAACTGCAGATACAGATACAC
Organism: Drosophila meridionalis; assembly: GCA_035045145.1. Lineage (NCBI taxonomy): Eukaryota > Metazoa > Arthropoda > Insecta > Diptera > Drosophilidae > Drosophila > Drosophila meridionalis. The sequence goes on from JAWNPG010000031.1 coordinate 3,860,691, forward strand.
AGATACATACACACACGCACACACATGCAGACAAACACTCACGCACGCATATGGCATGCATGTATGTACATCTGAAGCTGATAAAAAATTGCTATGGATATTAAAGCGATGGCTACAAAAAAGCAAAAAAGAAAACTCTCAGCTACATTAGCGAGAGTGACAGCAGGCCTCTGTGTGTGCGTGCGTGTGCGTGTGTGTGCGTGTGTGTGCGTATTTTTAGCCATTTTAAAATTTGTTTTTTCCTTTTTCAATTTTATGAATTTTTTATTTATATATGCGCGTAATCGACAGATGAGTGCTCGGGGAGCCAATTCGCTTGGCCCGATTCGAGCGATAAATGCACGATATTTGCGGCTACATATGTTCATTTGATATGATGTAGCATATTATTATAGGTCTTCTTTAAATGTTGACAAATTGTTGCAATTCAATAAACTGAGGTAAACCTTAAAATGGCCATGCCTGAAAGCTATAATAGGTATTTCGGTGCGTAGAGGCTGAACTTGAATTTGCTAAGGATTCTTGATTTATGAAGAGAAATTTGAATAATAAAATTTGATATTTTGTAAATAATAGGTCTATATTTTCATTATTATCTTCTAGTCAATATGAGTTAGAAATTTAGACAATTTTTTATAGTTGTTTTATGAGTTTTTAATATTTAAAAATATATATATATTTATACGTATATTTTTAATTATTAGAAAAAATGTTTTTTGTTTTCAAATTTATAAAAATAAATAAAAAATATTAAATAAAAAAAATAATATAATTATTTTTTTAGTTAGATATATAATTTTTAATATTATAAAAAAATATATATATATTTTTTTTTAATAAAATGTATATTTTTCAATTATAAAAAATATTTTTTGTATTAAAAAAATGTATTAAAAAATACATTTCTGATTTTGTATCTTACTTAAATAAATTTTTTTAACATTTTAATTTTTTTTAAATGTGAAGTATTTTTCTGCCAAAGATATTAATTTAGTACATATACAATGTATTCTTGATAATAATAATTTTAAAAAATTGTAATGTATGTAATTTATTTTTTTTTTTTTGTATTTATTGCTTTTTTTGAGTATTAAAAAAATTGGTATATATTCAATTTAAAGATTTTGTATTTACTTTTAATTATATCTTTTCTTTTACTTTTTATTTTTCTTTGTCTTTTTTTTTCAAATGTATTTATATATTTTAAAGACTCCTAATATATTTTTATAATCAAACAATCATTATATTACACCACTAAATCATATTCTGTACAGTTCTAACTTCCTATAAATTTCTACTAGAATCCATCTCCAGAATAAATCCTGAGTCTAGCGACAAGCTAACACAACATTTATCTTCCACAATATATGACAATTTATTTCCCGCTGTCAGCTGGTTGAGCTGCTGATAAAACTCTCATTTTATTTTAATTACTCTTCGTAAAAAAAGCAGAAGAAAGAAACGAATTGTTATTGCCTTTGTGTGTCCGTTGATAAATCTCTTTAATTTATGTCGCTTATCAACTTGTCCTTGGGTAGACAGAGAGAAAGACAAACAAAAAGACAGAAAGAGAGGGAGAGAGAGAAACCGAGAGTATGTGTGAAAGAAAGTCAGAGAGCAAAAGTCGAAGTGCATGAAAATCATAATCAGTTTTATATGCATCTATTTGATTTAATAATATGTGAGATTTGATAAATAAAACTTATAAATAATAATTTGTCTCCATTATGAGTTTTTATGGTTCAGATTTATTCAAGAGAAAATTCTGACAAGATTCAAACTAACTCTAATGCAACCACATAGCGCATTACATAGTATCATACAGTTAGCAAATGCATCGTAAATATTGGAACGATTTTTTTACCATAAAAAAAAAAATATTCGTTTATGTGCAACTCTCAGCTCAAAAGAAAATGCATTCAAATATATTTAAATAATGATAAAAAAAAATATTACAAATAAAATAGATTTATATTTATCAACTCAACTCATATAGAAAAAAACCCATCGAAAATTAAATAAATAAATTCTGTATACCCAACACTCATTGAATATGGGAGATCAGGATATATTAATTTTAAATATACATATATATTAGTTTTGTTTTTTAATAATAATCGGAGACTTGGAAGTAAATATATATTTATTATTTATTTAGTTGTGGATAGTACTCTATATATACATATGTATGCTTGTATACATATTTTTAATTAATGACATAAAATTATTAATAATTTGATTTATAGCATAAATGAATATATATACATATGTAGATTTATACATGTATCATAAACAATGAAACTAGCTCTCAGTTCGACCAATGCAGCTTGGCTCTAGCTATAAATTGGCTAAAAATACATAGAAAACTACCTGCTTAGCATGAGAGAACGATCCCAAATTGAGTAGAGAGCACAGCAGGGAGGGAATTCGGGTTTGTTTACATATGGTCTCTCTCAGTCTCTTTCAATCGATCGGTCGTTCTCTTTTGCTCGTTTTCTTTGTCTTTGTGTATTTTTCCCTAGTTTTCCATTTCCACTAAACTGCCCTTGCCCTTATGTATGCCGTTTTCTATACCTCTGCCTGCCTTTCTATCAGCAAGAAATTGACTTTGATCTCTATGCATTTATTATTCTTCTTTATTTCTTTTTCGTTCACAATTACCACAATTGCTGATGATCTTTACCAAAAAAGAAAACTCAAAGATATGTAAAGCAGTAACTTTAAGAGAATTATTTTAGAGTCTTTCAAAGAATTCTTAAATAAAAAAAGAATATTAAAAAAAATATTATTTGCTCTAAAAACAGTCTAAAACATTTATTTACGACATAAACTTAGGCGCTAACTATTTAAAAGTTCAATAAACACAGCCAATGTTCTTCAGCTGGTTCTGCTGCATCCGCTCCTTTGACTCCGTCGGCTCCACATCCTTCCTTTCTCTATGGCACCCACTCGTCCACATCGTATGACTTCTGTGTGTATTCACACTGCAGCACTGGCTCCTTGGGCAGCGAATCGTTTGGCTCGTGCTTGCGCCGCCGACGCATTTTAGTCATCAGTCCCACAATCACAATCACCAGCAATGCGCCCGATGCCACGCCCACAATGGGTATGGTCAGAGTATTCAAGTTATTGTCATCATCGGCCGCCTGATCGATGCTCAACAGTTGCTCCAGCAAACCACGACGACACGATAGCTTAGCACTCTCATTCTCGCGCTCCTCCTCCACATAGCCCGCATTGCAGCCGCACTTGCCCTGAGCATCGCAACTCTGATGCGGACCACAGCCCGTTTGAGCACAATGCTTCTCCTGCTTGGCTGCTCCTCCATGGCCATCGCTGCTTTCAAAGAACTCCGCACGACACTCGCCCGCATAGAGAATGTAGCCCGCCTCACAGTCGGTGGGTATGAATGCCGATGGGGTGGACGGTGACAGTGACGGTGATGATTTGCTTAGATACTCCTCTATTTCGGTGACATCCTCGCTGGTCAACTTCAACATCTCGTCGTGGCGCTGCTGGCAGCTGTTGCTCTCGGCATTCCAGAAATATCCACGATTACACGCACAGACTTCCACATCGACGCACTGGCCATTGGCACAGCCATCGCCCACCTGGCAGACCGGTGCACATGGCGCACTAACTCCATCTCCGGTGGGCGGCAGAGGCTGATGGCCCGGCTTACATTCGCATGTGTTCGGCGCCACACAATGGGAGCCCGTCGGGCAGTTGCGTTCGCAAATGGGTTCACAGTAGTGGCTGCCATCACGATGTGCAACGGCCGAGATATAGCCGGTGGTGCATTGACAGCGCTGTGGGGCCACACAGCTAGCATGAGCCGGACAGCCACGCTCACACACAGGCTCACACAATCCCGTCTCGCCCACTTGCGTATAGCCCGGACAACATTCCGAAATGAGTTTGTAGCTAATCTGCTCCTCGTGCGTATTGTAGAATTCGGTAATCTTCTCGGCCTTCTTCCACAGCTTCCACTTGGAAGGCTGTTTAATCACAGTCCGTTGCTTAGTCACAGGGACCAAGCTCTTCGTTGTCACATTTCGTTCACAGTAGTTTTCCATTTCGGCCAGACATGGGCCCAGCACACAGAGCCACAAGCACAGAGCAACACAATTGTTCTTCATTTTATCGACCGATCGTGTCGAGTCTCAGTTCAGCACTGACTTACACGCACCAAACGATGCTTAGCTGGAGAGCTCGAGAACTCGAACAATAACATCCGTCGCTAGATAACTTGCGACCCTTGCTCTATGCCTGTCTCTCTTTAACCTACACACTCTATCATTCTCTTCTCTGTCTCTGTCATATCTGACACGGCGTCTCTCTGATAAGTCGGTGCGGAGGGTTGCAATGCATCGATAGAGCGAGAGCTCAGGACAGGATAGAGCAGGCAGAAGAAAAATGCATATCATAAATTACACTAGACAACAAAATTTCGAATATAATAAGAGAATTATGATAAATACTAAAATGAGAGCATAAAGAAAATTGAATGACTAGCTTCAGCTGGAGTTAATATAGTTCTTTAGATTCCAGGAATATATAATTCTCATTTATATCTATCATTTTAAACCAGAAAAGTTGTATTTAAAGAAATATTCGATTAAACCATCTACATATCATAATCATATCCTCAATATACAAAAAATACTCTATATTTAACAAGCAAACTGTATACGGTAAGGAATACGAATTTAAATTTTGCTAAAAAAAAAACTGAGAGAAATATTATATTTTTTCTTGTATATAAACATTCATAATATAATTTAAATAAATATCTATTTATGTAATAAAATGTTGTACAATAATTTTATTTCATTTTTTTTTTATATATATAATTATTTATTTTATATATTTATTTCTTAAATATATTTAATATATAAATATCAAAATAATTTAATTTTATTATATATTCATTTATGTATTATACAATTTTGGGAAATAAATCATTCAATTTATTCATTATTTAAGTTTTTTTAATTATATATATTTATATATTTTTATATTTATATACAAAATTATATTTTATCTTTAGTTTTTGAATATCATATTTAAAAAAAATTTTATTTATGTTATTTTATTTCATACTGATTTAAATTTAGTTGGCTTTCATTTAAAAGTGACAGGTAAAAAGTATGAAAAAAAAATCGAAATATATTATTGTGTATATTTTAATAATTATAAGTCTACTAAAACCTCAAAACGGAATAATAATTTTTTGTTTTTTTTTTTTTTTTTTTTAATTTTTATTATATACACACATTTTTATGTAAATATTAATATTTTATGATAGTTGTTATTATAATTTAATAATAAAATGTATAATTGTTGTGAAACTCTCTTTTATATTTATTTATTTTTAATTTTATTAATTTATTTTATTTTTGTTCCTTTAAAGCTTATATTGTTTACATAAGTATTTAATTTTGTTTATATATATTTACTAATACTTATTACACACGTCTCTGCTAGAGACTCTCTAGTATTGAAAACCCTGTTGTCTACTATTCTTTTGGATGCTGGCAAAGTGCAATCAGCTGTTGCTGCTTCTGTGGCTGCGCCGCAACAGACAGCGAAATGCTGGTGCCCGTTGTCAGTGGATTCGATGTGTCTGACTTTATCATAATACCCGCTTAATAACGCGCTTAAGTCGCCCGCATAAAAATATGGCGATAAGCTGGAAAATAGCTGCAATTGCCACAGATACATTTCTTTATGAATCACAAAGAGGCGTTCGAGCGTAACTAAGTGAATTGCCTTGCAGATTTGTCATTGCCTACAGTTACATACATATACATATGTGCGTATAGAGAATGTTTTCGGATATGTTATGATTTTTCCTACTCTTATCAAAAGGAAATACAATAATGTGACTCGACTCAAAGATTTCTAAGGTTTTCCTAGTCATACGAAACTGGTTTCACCCTGAGTTCCAACATAAAAGTGCATTTTAGTTTTAGGGATTCGCTCTGAGATCTACCTGCTAAAGCAAATATATTCCATAAGCAGGTCAAAAGAGCCCAGGCAGGTAGTTTCCATTGAAATCTCTTGCCTCAATACGGTGAGAAAATCATGAGATAAATGTTAATAATAAAACAAATTAGCAGGAATTTAAAATATGATTTATAAGCAATCATATTTTTTTCGTGTGGAATTTTAGGATATATTATTATATATTACACGTTCACATAAGGCAAAGATCTAGCTTAATTTTGGTATATTTAGCTTGACAGCTAGTTTCGGTCAAGCCAAAAATACAATAGTTCTGACGTCACATATGTCAGATTTGTGAGTATTTTTTTGTTGCCTTAGGGTTTCTATTTTCTGCAGCCCACACAGAGACCAAAGCGGCAACAGCGACAACAACACAACTGTCAATGCAAAAGCTGGCGTCACGGGGCACGTATCCTGCTTTCTGTCTTCCAATCCAGCATGTCGCTCCTGCGAGCCAAACAAAATGAACATATGAACGCTTGAATGACAGCTGACATAGAGAAACAAAAGTGTGGACGTGTATGCGTGCGTGTTTGTGTATGTATGTATGTGTGTGTGTGTGTGTGTGTGTGTGTGTCTGTTGTATGTGCTTGTGACACAGTCACATTCTAATCTAAAATAATTGAATTGAAGTCAGATTGCAACTGATGCCTTGCCCTCTTTTAGCCAACAGAAACAGAAACAGACTCAGATATGTGTAAGTACACTGAGAGAAATATATGTATTTTAAAAACAGAAACTAACCAACTTCCAGGTATGCCTGAAAATGATATACAGTTTGTTTAAATGACAAAAAAAAGTGCTAGGCATTTTTCTAGGGCTTTCAAGATTATGTAAAAAACTTTATAGTAGTATTAGTAGTAGTATTTATACAATTTATTAAAATGATAATACCATATTCTAAAAAATCTTACACATTTCTTCTAGCTTCTTCTAGCTTAGCTTGAAGAATAAAAATATTTTTGAAGAATGAAGACAATATATTTTGGAAAATGTTAGTAATTTCTCCGAGTATACAGATATATAAGAGAAAAATATACATACATAAAAATAGAGATATTTATATAAATATTGTATTATAGAATATAGATATGCGGATACATATACATATATATGTCTACATCATAATCAAATTTTAAATTCATTTTAAAAAATTGCCTTAAAATTGCTTTAATTTGTTTTATAAATTATTCCTGAGTTACAGACCTATATATACTCAGAAAAAATTCTATTTAAAAAATTTAAAATTTAGAATTGTTTTTTATAATTTAGTAATTTTTCAAAATTATAAAAATACTTTTTCTAAATTATAAAAATATTCACCCAGAGAAAATTATACTTAAAATAAAAAGAAAATAAAAATTTTCTCTAAGTGTATATTTTTATAATTTAATTAATTTGGAAAAAAACAAATAGTAAAATTATTTGATATTTTTATAATTTTTTGAATATTTTTATAATTTTATAAAATTCTACTTAAAAAAATAAAAAAAAAATAAAAAAAAATAAAAAAAATACACTTAGAGAAAATTTTTATTTAATATAGTTCTAATTTTGTTTATCTAATATTTTAAATATTTTTACTACATCAAAGGAAATGGTCAAGTTTTTCGTTGAGTGTTTAGATAGGGATACATTTTTAGTTACCAATACACTGCCAGTTACAGATACAGATACATTGCCAGCTGCAAATGTTGAGTGCGCGTAAAGAGTGTCTACGTTGGATACGTGTTCAGGCACAAGCCTAGCTTTGCCTGGCTTTGCTTTGCTTTGACGCCAGAGCTCTTGCCACAGCTTTGCATCTGTTGCTGTTGCTGTCGCTGTAACTTCATTTTGTTCATCTATGCACACATATGCGTTCCGTGTTAATTAATGTTCAGGGCGTTCGCTAACTGAATTTTGGTTTAGCCGCCGACAAAAGGTACGGCCCTTCCACCCACAGCGCCTGGACGAGATTTTGCCAACTGCAATTAGGGTAAAAACTTTGGGCCTAGTCGAAGTTCGTACGCTTGAGTTATTGCCTTGGCTTTGGTTGCGATTCACGACCCGCTAATTGCCAGCCATAAATTTGCATTATCTCACGTAGAACGAAAGGTACATCCTTTGCACACACACACATAGACACAGACACAGATACTAATACGGAGTGCTTGTCCCGCTGCTTAACTGTTAAATTATCCAAGTTGCGAACGACAAAAACTTTTAGCAACCCCATGTGACATCTGCTGCTCAATGCACAGACACGTAACGTTCTAGGGATAGGGATAGCGCCAGGCCATAGCAAGGGGCATTGAGGGGGAGGCGTGGGTGGCGCTGTATGTGAACAGACAGTTTAACTAGCAAAGTGTTGAGCCATCTTATGGTCTTCGCCAACTTACTGCCGATAGAATGAGAGAGATAGAGAGAGCGAGAGAGAGAGAGGCAGTGAGAGCACATTGTGTCCCAAATGATTAGACAATCGTTTTAATTATGAATTTGCGCGCATCTCTCGGTTGAGCAGTAAAAAGTCAAAGATAAGTATATGTTATTAATAAATGATATCAAGGCGTGATTAAGCTGCTCCAAAAAATATGCCTAAAAATTGGATTGGAAAAAATACTGCAAAAGAAATACTAAGAATTAAAAGGTCAGCTTAAAAGTATGCTATGAAAATGTTTTTGGAAAATATATATATTGAAAGTGATTTTTAATGTAATTTCTAATTAAAGTACGAAAATATAAATAAAAATAAATGTTTATTAAAAAAATAATAATAATAATTAAAATAATTGAATTATATAACGCATGGCTTTACAATATTAAAACGAGTTAAAACATCAAATTTTAAATGGAATGAAATATTTAAATAAAAATACAAAATAAATTAAAATAAAAAATAAATTAAAAAAAAAAACAAGCATAAAATTTTTTTTCTATCAAAATTTCGAAAAATTGATTATAATTATATATCTCAGATAACAGGCGACATATAATCCATATCCATTTCCATAAGCTTACTGGATTTGTTAAAAATAGAATTTATTATTTTTAGCAAAAATTATAAATAAATATTTGTATATCATTCGTAAATAACAAATTTAAAATATTATACAAAAATTAAATTTCAATAATAAAAAACTAAAACAAAATAAAAATTAAGAAAATGCAATACAAAACTACAACTAAACAAGCCAAAATGATATATGTTCAAATTTAATTTTAATAAAAAAAAATTAAAAACATCCAATTTAATCGTAAATAAAAAACAACTTAAATCAAATTGAAATTTAATTAAATGGAAATAAACAAACAATTTACAATTTAATTAAAAATATATAATAAATTAATTCAAATTTAATTTAATTAAAAAAAATAAACAAACCATTAATCATATACATATAACCCTAACATATTTTTAAAGATCAAATCAAATTCAAAATCTCTCATTAAATATGATTTCTATAATTAGATTTAATTAATCGCAGCTGTATCTGTAATCTAACTGTTTGCAGGCATATCCCAGGCAGCTGTTTTTAAGCTCCAACATAATGCCCACATAATTTCTGAACCCTTCTTTTGCTAGAGGTAGATAAAAAGCCTTTTGAAATATGTCCAACGAAGGCTTTGAGATACGAGCCAAACTGTGACCTTTTCGCTTTTATTTTAGTTGCTGGGGGCACAACCTTTGCGTTGGCCTAGTTTCAAATTAAGTGGCACAAACAATAATAAAACCAAATTTTTTAACCTTAAATTTTTTTTTTTTTTTTGACTCTTTCTGGCTCACCATCCCCAGCACTTATTTGCGTGTTAGCGAAGGTTATGAAAACGCAGCCAAGCTACAAAAATTTGAGAATTGTTTCAACGCCAGCGACAACAAGGACAATAAGGATGCTGGCACACGTGAGAAACTGCACAAATGGCAGTCAGGCTGGGAGGGAGGCAGGAAAAGTTGTGTCGCCGTCTGTGATTAAAAAGCAGCTACATTTTATTTGGATACTTTGTTTAAGATACTCTATAAATGCTGTAAGTGAGTTGGGAGTGAGGAAGGTAGAATAAAGATTTAAAATATGTTTAATGAAAAAAATTAAAAATAATTTATATAAAAAATTAGATTTATTTATAGAAAGATGTTCAAGAACTTTAAAACCGCTGTATGACTAAAAAAGAAATATGTCTATATTGTCATACCTTCATATGCATTTTCAATTGCTTCTATTGCCATTGATCTTTAATTCTTTTTTTTGTTAGAAACTTTGGTGATGTAAAGATTTTGAGTAAGATGTAGAATAAAGGTATATAATGCTCTCATATTTCTTCATTTTCTATGTCTATCGCTTTCTCATTTCTCTCATTTATTCTATATTTATATTACATCCGTCGTATATATATAAGAATCTACAATATATAAATATGACAAATATATAATAAAATTCAATAAACAGTAAGCAAATGTTATTGTTATTTATTTTTTTTATGTGATATAAACTTGAATAGTGTTATGTGAAAATATATCATATATATTTTCCAATCAAATATGTTCAAAAATTTATTTGATGAAATTATAATACTAAATTATATTATATAATAAAAAAATATATATATTCTTATATCAAAATAAAATTATTTACACTCAAATGAATTTTGTATAGTATATAAAAATGGAATATACATTATAATTATAATAATATATATTTTCCATATTAAATTATTATATAAAAAAAAAAAATATATGTATATATATATATATATATATATATATATATATATATATATATATATATATATATATATATATATATATATATATATGAGATCTTATATAAAATAAAATTATTTACACCTAACTGAATTTTCTATTATAATTTTTTTATATACAATTTATATAAATATATCAAATTTGTATATATCTGAATCTCATATCTACTATCGAATCATATAAAAATTAAAAAAATAAATCAATATGCTACATTAATAATTGTATTAATATTTATAATCAAATTATTTTATTAAACAGTATTTAGTAATATATTACACATATAACTCCTTTTCATTGAACACAATATCATAATGTATTAAAGATATAACTCCCTTTCATTAGAAACTCTTTAAAAAAAAAAGCGTATTTAATCTCTGTAACAACTAACTCTGCTTTCTAAATTTTTGAACTAGCTTTCATCAACTGATTTTCTCTATATATGTGTGTGTGTTGGTGTGTGTGTGTGTGTTTGCTACGCGCAGCCATTTTCATTTGCAGCTAAAGTTTAAGGTCCTTCATACATAAATAAGCAGTAAGCAGGCGGCGTCGCCTCAAAGTGCGAGGCAAACAGCGGCAGCAGCAGCAGCAGCAACAAAAACAACAACAACAGCTAAACGGACATGACACCCACTACAACGGCGCTCTTCAAAAGCGACCAACAGCAACAACAACAACAGCAGCAACAATAACAAGAACGACGAGGCGACAACACTCATCAAGAACGGCCAAACACGAGCGATAAAAACAAGCGCAACAAGGACTTGAGTCTCGAGTTCTGCTCTCTGCCTCTCGCTCTCTCTCTCTCTCTTTTGCTCTCTCACTCTCTCACTGTCTCGCTCTGCCGCACTTGGCCAACATGACACATCAGAACAACAGCTAGGACGAAGGACGACGAGCACAAGTCGCGCCTATTCGCGCTCGCCTGCGTGTGTGTCCTTTTTGCCAGTGTGCCACTGTGGCAGTCAGTCATGGGCTCTGGCACATAATTAAGGACGTCGCCCAACAGCAACAACAACAAGAGCAGTCAACAAATGAAAGTTAACCAAAAAAAAAAAAAAGAAAAAAATATGTATGCAAATGTCACGCGTTTGAATACCCTAACAACGCGGCATAAAAGCGAGAAATTGTAGAGTTTTGTCTAGGTAAAGAGCATTTAATGACCTTAATTATTGTACTGTAGATTTTCGGTTAATTTCTCTACTTATATCTATTAAATTCATTTAATTGGAATAATACGAAATTTATATACTCTTGTTGAGTATAGAAATCGATGAATATGGTTTTCCAGCTCAATCATTTAGGCAATATCTTCCCAATTTACATGGGGCTCATATATCAAATAGAATATTATATATATATGACAAATACATATTATACATATATTTATATATGTATTTGTCATACACAAAATATTCAATTTGATATATGATATATTTATAAATATTTATTTTTCTTTTTTAATTTTCTCAAAAAATATGTATGCTAAAGGTCTATAAATATCTCTTTCTATTCAATTTCTGTATCAATACTTTGAAACAGAATAAAATAGAATTCTATAGAGAAAAAGGTTTGCAGCCCTAATAATATAGAAAATATTCCATATTAACAGAGAATATAAAGAATGCGTTATCCTGATGAAAGGCATTGTATATCATAGCTTTAAATTTAATTTTAAGAAAATATTTTATTTCACATTTTTCTTTTATATTATATTTCAATTTCATATTTTTTATTTTTAATATTTACAATTAATTATTTTTAATTTAACTTTTTTAAATTTTAATATTTACAATTAATTATTTTAAATTTTATATTTAAGTAAAAATATTTTTTTATAATTTTTTTTTATTTTTAATATTTTTATCATTTTTATATATTAATTTTTTATTTAATATTTTTTTTTAAATTTTATTTTTAATGTTTTAATTTTTATAATTATTTATTTTGAATTTTATATTATAGTATTTTCAACTATTTTTTTATTTATATAAGTTTTAAAAATGCTTATTATATTTATTTTTAATGTTTTAATATTTATAATTATTTATTTTGAATTTTATATTTAAGAATTTTAAATTATTTAGTTTCAATTGTATATTTTTTAATATTTTTATAATTTTTATTTCTTATATTTTATTATTTTTAATATTTTATTATTTTTATGTACATTATATTTTGGTATTTATAGTTATATATTTTTAGCTATACATTTTGTATTTTGAATATTTTAATATACATCCTTTTTTCAATTTTTTTAATTTATTATTTATAATTATTTATTTTTAATTATACATTTCATTTTTTTTATAATATTTTAATTTTTTTTAAATTATTTTTCCATACAAATATTATTAACGTTCATACTTTTAGATTTAAATTATATGCAGTTCAATAAAATATTCTTAGATAAGCCCATATGAGGCAACAAAACAAATCAACCTTATATCACAAAGTGTAATGCAAATGCATACACACACATTCACACGCACGCACACATTTACACACACGTGAATATTGCACTTTTGTTTTGTGGGTTTCCTTCGCTGCTGCTGCTGCTGCTGCTGTTGCTGCTGCTGCTGTGTTTGCATTTGGATTTGCAGATGTAACTCAATACGCGTGTGTGTGTGTGTGTGTGGTTGTACGTGTTTGACTGTGTGTGTGTGCTGCATGAATGAATGATGAAAGAAAAAGCAAAAAGACGTTGGCTGGCAAATGAGAGTAGTAGGCGTGAGCCCGAGCCAGAGCGAGGGAGCAAGCGGACAGGCTCTAGAAGACAAAGCCTCAAATGAGCATAATGAGCATAAGGAGGCGTCAAAGCCAAAAGTGCTCTCAGGCGCAGCTGGCCAGGACAATGCTGAAGGAATTGTGTCATATTATTAATGAAAAAACCAAGAAAAAAACAGCCAAAGAGAGTGAGGAGGGGGAGGTGAGGCGAATGTAGATTCAGATTCAGATTTTTAGACAGAGGCAAATGAGCAGCGGCTGCAAAAACAGAAAGGAAAATATAAATACAAAAAAAAAAAAAAAAAAAATAGAAACGGAAAGAAAAACAGGAAGCTGAGGCACTTTTAATATGCAACAGTCTGGAGCTTGTGCTGTGTGTGAGTGTGTGTGTGTGTGTAGATGTGTCTGTATGTCTCTGTATGTGTTTTGCGAAATGAAAATGAAAATCAAGCCCAGGCTACGGCACAAAAGCAAATAAACGCGCTGAGCGAGCGTCAAGTTATTTATTTGGCAATTGTTCTGCAGCTTTTTATTGTCGTCAGAGTTGCGGTGGCTGTGCTGTTTGCTTATGGGCATTGCCCCACCAAAAACCATCCACCCACAGTGAGTGTGTGTGTGTGTGTATGTGTGTGTTTACCCACTGCGTGGTCGTCAAAGGTCAATGGAACAATTTTCAAATGCTTCGTAGCACCCAAACCCAAGCCCCAGCGAAAAAAAAAAAAAAAACCAAACACCAAAGTCGAGCTGCGGCTACTTGGGGACACGTTGCACCTGGGGGCAATACATAGTAGGACACGGAGCAGGGGCGGAGTCTGGGACATTTGAGAAAATTATATATATATATGTATATATATATATATATATATATATATATATATATATATATATATATATATATATATATAAATATGTATATTATATATATAAATATGTATATTAAATATAAAAAAAATATAAATTTACAAATAAAAACAAATATATATTAAAATATATATTTATATAGAAAACGATGAATTTTTCAAATAAAAAAGTCAATATTTTTTAATTTTTTAACAATTAACTCATCCCAGAATCACTTTTAATTCTATTTTTATGTTTATTTCGACTAAAAAAATAAATTTAAAAAAAAAAATATTTATTAAATTATAAAATATTTTTAATAAAATATTATCATTTTTCTTTTTTTTTTAATTTTTTACTATTATTATTATCATTATTAATTTTTAGTTTTTGACATTCTTATTTTTTATAATTTACTTTTATTATTAATTAAATAGTTATTCATTTATTTATTTACTTGTATCTATTTATTAAGTATATAAAACCTAATAAAGCATGGGAAAAACAGTTCACAATATTTTAAAATATTTAATATATTATAATATAAATTTTTTTTCATACAGTTTTTAATTTTCCTCAATTCTTCAATTTGTTAAAAAAAATAAATAAATCCAAAAAAAAAAAAAAAAAAACAGAAAATTTACAAACGAAAATAAATTTGTTTTATATTTAAAACATATTTTTTATTAGCTTTACTTTGCCAAGAAATCTTTTATACATAGTCGAAATTTCCCTCTGAAATTATAGTGAAATCCAAACTCACCTTCACTTTCCGTATTAATTAAGTCAAAAGTTGTCGCTTTCCAATTAGTTGGTTGTCGTCGTGTATATGTTATAAAGATTTAGTTGAACTAGCTGAATACTATAAATATTCCATTTATTGTTTGTTTATTTGCTTGTTTATTATTATTATAATATTTTAAATACTTTATCAAATTTTGCGCAGTGTCAGAGACATGTACTCGTATCATATATATGTTTAATTAGATGTAATTATGATGGGTATGAATATTGATGTATTCATAGATGAGTTAATGGGTTTTAATTGTAGTTCAATTGCGATTATTATAGCTATTATTATAATTATTATTTGTATTATTTTTAGTTAGTTGCGATTATCGAATATGCATATGTTACGTCACGAATGTCAATGATTGAAAATTTGCTGACTTTTTATTTATTTTGTTTTGTTTTGTTTTGTTTTGTTTTGTTTTTTTTTTATGAATAAATTTGCATTGGATATTGGTTGTCATATAAATTAGTTTCAATATGTCAAACTGTCGCCAATTTAATGGATATACATACTATATACATATATACCAATATATATATACATATATATATACTGTATATATATAAAAACGTTCTCGTTCAATCTTGTGCGTGTTTCAGTTGCTTATTGAGTTCTTGGTTGAGATTCGCGTTTATTTATATTTTATATATATATATCTATATATAGTTGTATGACTGACTTTTCTATATAATAGAAAATATTGTATTCAAATTGATTTTGGTTATTACAATTAATATTAAAAATCATTCAGCGAAAAAAGTGGCCATCTTCGCCTTCTTCTTCTTTTGGTATTTTCTTGTATATATATTTTTTTTTGGTAATGTAAAGATCTCCTTTTGCAGCTCTCTTTCAATATTTACAATAAATTTCAAAATTTTCTTTTTCGTTTTGTTGCTTTCAACATTTTAAGTTTGTGCTGTTTTCTTTTATTTTAAATAGTATTTTTTTAACTATAAATTTGTTGGGTTATCAAGCCTTTTTAAATTGCTTCATTAAGAGTTCAATTTTATCTTAGTTTATTTTTTATTTTTTTGTTTTTTTTTATATTTTCACACACTTTTCTCTAGAAATTTTCTTCCACAAACACTTAAAATTTTGTTGGTATATATATTTAATTTTCTTTTTCTTTTCTTTTTTTTGCTGTGCCTCTCACTCAATTATTAAAATATTGCTTAGTATATTAAAACAGTATTTTATTTTAATTTATTTTAATTTATTTTAATTTATTTTGTAAGTTTTCTAATTAGTTCTAACATCCATTGTTTGCTGTTGTTGTTTTGAAGACTGAAAGAGAAAATGGAGTAAAGATATTATATTAGATATTTAATATTAATATTAATTAATATTAATATATTGGAGCAGGAAAATTATTTTAAAAATTAAAATATATTATTTTAGATTTTGGTAAGAGGGATTTAAGTAAATTATTCTTGTTATTATTAACAAGGTTATATGCTAACAATTTTATTGAGTATTTGTTATAAATAGTGTAACTAAAAAATTTAACTGAAATGTTTGATGGAAAAATTATTTATTTATATTTATAACATACATTTGAGAACAATATCTTACATCTTCTTCTTAAAATTATAAAAAAATATATATATATATAAATAAATAAATATTATTTATTATTTATTATAATAAAAAAAATATAATAATAATATTTAATAATATCTGACTATTTGTTACAATAAATAGTTGAATTTTAAATTTGAACAGAAAAGTATGATGTATAAATTATTTATTTATATTTCTAACATAAATTTAAGAACAATATATTACATTGAAAATTTTATTGTTCTTAAAATTGTCCCAAAAATAATAAATAATAAATAAATATATAAAAATAAATAATAATAATAATAATAAAAATAAATATTAAAAAATTAATATATAATAATATTTAACTATTTGTTACAATAAATAGTTCAACTCAAAATTGTAACAGAAATGCTTGAAGAACAAATTATTAATATATATTTATTGAAAACTTGTTTCTTCTTAAAATTGCCTAAAAAATAATAAATAATAAATAAATAATAGATAAAAAATAATTAAATAATAATATATAATCAAAAATTATAATATTTAATAATAATATATAATATTGCTTTATGCTAAAAATCTATCTAAATTGCCTTTAAACATTTCGCTTAACAATCCAATTTCAAAGGAACGCTCTTCACCCAGTTTAGAGCTCAGCATATGCTTAAACTATTTGAGAATTCGAATTGAGGCAACTCAACAGCTGCCTCTATGTGCAGTCACTATTCAATCACATATTCACACTATCCATAGGCAATATAAACAAGTTGTTCACTTGTTGACAATGTCAAAAACAATTTCTTGTGATTTTATTTTATAGCCAATTTTGCCACCCAACAAAAAAAGGGGGAGGGAGAAGCACAATGTGAGCATAAAAGGTTGCCAATTCCATTTATATATATATATTTTTGGCACCTGTTATACACACACACACACTCATACACACATAGAAATACGCAGACAGTGAGAGAGTAAAGGCTACCCACACAGTTAGCCTTGCACTTGACATGTATCTGAAAGATACTTTTTCTTCCTTTGCTACTTTCGCCTTTCATTTTTTTTTTATTTTATTTTATATATTTTTTTGGCTGCTGCAATTTGAAACATTTATTTGATGGTCAATTAGAAATTTGCCTGCCATTTGCAATTCGTTTTTCGCATTTCGTTTTTCCGCAGCAATAAAAATGCTGAAGAAGAAGAAGCAGCAGCGGCAGCAGCAGATGAACTGAGGCCAAGCAACCAGTAAATAAAATACATAGATGATGAGATAGAGCTGGGCAGGAAGAGGCAGCTGGGGTTGGGGAGCACGAGATGGCTGATGTGCAAGAAGAAGAAATGTGTGTACAACAATGTTGCCAGCCTCGACGATGATGATGACGATGATGATGATGGAATTTTCACAAACACACACGCACACACGCACTCAGTGCAGAGAGCGAGCCTCGTGCCGTTATTTTTTCTGTTTCTTTTTTTGTTTGCAAAAAAAAAGCACAAGAAATAAGAATATCAATTTCCTCCTGTTGGAAAGCGCAAGGCAAAAATGTTCAATTCCACGCACACGCACACGCACTCACACACACACGCACACATAAAATATATAAAATAAATATATACATATATTAAATTCTACAACTATATATTCGCCCGATTTACCTGTTAGTGCTGTGTGTATCTTATTTTATTATTATTATTATTATTATTATTATTATTTTTTAGCCTCTGTTGCTGCTCGAACATCCTGCTGGGCGCTTCAATGTTGCCATGTACGCGTGTGCTTATGTATTGGTGTATGTATGTATGTATAAATAAGTACATACATGTATTGATGGTATGGTCACACTGTTTCGTGCAATCACGAGCACACGCACACGCACACGCACATTCACTCACTCACACACACACACACACACACTGACAAAACGCGCGCGCAGTGTTAAGCGACGACAGACAACACAACTGACACACACACACACACTCGCACACATACAAACAAACAAGCACACGCACGCACAGTCACAGTCACAAAACGCAGACACAGACACAGGCACGACCGCGACGCGACTCCGCTTGGCTCTGCTTTGGCTGTGCAGGGAAAAGGCAACTAACAGCACAACCCGAAACCGGAACACCAACTGAATAGGCTGCCAGCCCGCAATTGCCAGCCAGGCGACGCTGGAAGTGAACACTGCAGCAGCAGCAGCAGCAGCAGACGAATCGGAGAACTTCGTTAAGCTCGCTCGCACACGAACGGACATCTCTTGCAGCAGACGGATTGGATGCCCCCGAAACGAGCATGGGGATGCTAAAAACGTGACTGGAACTCGCGCGTCCCGACACATCGCTGCTCGTGCATGGAAGCCCAGCCAGTGCGAGCGACAGCCTGGAAGGCCGACCACCTAAAGAGAGCGCATCAGCTTAGTCTGCCTCGTTAACTAGTTCGCAAGTAAGCTTAGGCAGCAGCAGCCTCAAGAAACAATGTGCGGAAGCTGCCTGTGTAAGAGAGCGCCAACAGCAGCAGCAACGCCATTGAGCTTTGCTTGAGGTAGTTACGCAGCGGCATATACGTGTGTGCGTGCGTGTATGACAGCCATATACAGGGTGTGGGTGAAGCTTTACTTGCTCACTGGCTCACTCAATTGGATATTGAGTTGGTTGTTGAGTCTAATTGGATTTTTAAAATAACATTGTTGGAACTGTCCACGTGTTTCTAAGTTATAAAATTAATTATGAAATTTGGAGGTAATTAAAAAGCTTTTAATATTTTTACTGAAAGAAATAATAAATTTTTAATGTTTATATAATACATAATAATAAAATAAAAAAAGTCTTATCAAAAAAAAAAATATATAATATATTTTTTTAAGGTATATAAATATTTTTAAGTTTTTTTTTTAAATAAAAATTAATAAACTGAAAATAAATTTGATGTATTCATCAAAATAGTAGAGCGACTACTTAGTACTTACTAAATTTAAATAAATTGTATTTTTCCATAATGGAATATTAAAAAAAAAAAAATTATAATTATAAAAATTGAATTCGAATTCAAATTCCAATTTTTAATACAATAATAATTATTTGTGTAAAAAAAATTACTTATTACAAAATAAATAATAAAATGAAAATATTATATATTATAAACAATATATAAAAAAATATAATATAAAAATTATACATACAACTGAAAACTAAAAAATAATTTTATATAAAATAAAAAATATATAAAGCTGAAATATTACAAACAATAAATAAAAGCTTTATTATATTTACAATTTATTTATTTTTTTATTTATTTATATATATATTTTTTTTTTCAATTAAGATTCCAATTTCTTTCTCTCCAAAAACTTATTTTTATTTTCAAATTATTTCCCAAATTCAACAGCTTTATTTTCAATTAAAAAAGTTCCTCAATACAATACTTAATTACTAACGTGAAGCTCCGTTAACTGTGTCATTCTAAATATTAACGGTTACAGAGGGAATCATAGGCCGTTTTCTCACTTGACCCAAATCCTTCAATGCAAACGCAACTAATTCAAAATATTTCAAATTTCACGCACGTTCATTCATGCACAAGAGCCCAAGCACACACGCACACACGCACACGCACACACATACACACTTTCTCTCTCTCTCTCTCTATCTCACACACACTCAAGCTCACACGCACATGCACACGCTCTCGCTGCGTAGGTCCAGAGCCAAAAATGATTTATGACCCCTCAAAAAAATTAATTTAAAGTAAATTCGCATGAATGAAAAATGGCTTTTACAAACGGGAAAACTACAGGCCGCCCACACAAAGAGCGGCCGCATAGAGAGGCAAGTTTAAGAGAGTCTGTGGCTGCCTGCTGTTGCTGCTCTCTTAAACAGGCCACTTGTAGGCGCTGCACTCGCTCTTAGCAACAGCTTAAAGCTCGCTCTCTGCCTGCGTGTCTCTCAGCTGCTGCGGCTTCCATTGTGCTTATCCCTGTTTGCGCTTCCAGTGCTCCTCAAACTTTCCCTCGCACACACACACACACATATACACACAGAGAGCAACACGAACCGAAGGCCTTGGGAGGCTGCTCCAGCTGCTGCCCGGTCGTATTCGACTCGACTCGCCTAGCCTAGCTTCGGCTCTGGCATCGGCTTCGTGTGCGTTGGTATCCATGAATGAAGGCTGATAATGGCAGCTGGCGCGGGTCATTTGCGCCTGGCAAGCAGCGCAGTTCACATCACACGGACTCTGTACGCCTCTGCGTCGGCTTTTTTGCAAGCATTTCTCATTTGCTGCCTTTGTTTTTGCTAAATTAACATTTTTGATTATCCCGCTAGCCAGGCTAGCTGCTGTCCTTGGTCATGCTCTGCCACGCTCTTGCGCCCTCTCTCTCTCTCTCTCCCTCTCTTGCTCCCTTTCTGTCTCGCTGTGCCACGCACTCGCACGCATTTTGCCAACTCTTGTGTTTTTTTTCGTTGCATAGTTTGCAGCGCTGGTTTTTTATTCTCTGCGCTGATTTGTGTTTGCTTTTTTTATTTTTATATGAACAAGGGTCACATGGGATGAGTCAATAACTTTCTTCAGCTTCTAATGGAGTCTAGGGATGTATAATAGATACATATACATAAATGCAAGGCAAAGTTAAGGGAATAATTATATTTTGTATAATACAAATGTACAACAGTTAGAAAGTTAAACTGTTACACAAATATATAGTTATACTGTTACATAGTAGTTATACAGTTATACGCTTATACAGTAATACTGTAATATTGTAATACTCTTATACTGTTATACCGATATACTGTTATACTGTTATACAGCTGCACAGCTTTGCAGATACCAATTTATTCTTTTGTAGAGTATACAGATATAATATTAAACAGTACTATATGTAATACAGTAATATTATTATACATTTATAAAGTTATACTCGCTACCTGTGATATTCTTATACTATTAATTAGTATACCTTTTTACTGCTATATTATGAAACTATTATAATGTATTACTGTTGAACTGAAATACTGGTATACTGTTATAGTATTATATTGTTATTATGTTATACTTTTATACTGTTATATTGTTATACAGTTATACTGTTCTACTGTTATAATGCTATAAAATTTAATATTTACTGGTTTACTATTATATTGTTTTACTGCTATACGTTTATACTGTTATACTGCTATACAATGATACTGTTATAATGTTATACTATATACTGTTATACTGATATATTGCTAAACTCCTTTATTGCTATACTGCGATACATTACACTATGTAATTATAATATTCATCTATAAAGTTATAATCACTAACTGCTGTACTGTTGTACTATTATATTATTATATCTTTATATTGTTATATTATGAAACTATTTTGCTGAGATACCTGTTATACTGTTATATTGTTATACTGCTACTCTTTTATACTGTTATACTGCTATTGTTATACTGTTATTTCGGCATTCCATTATACTTTTGTACTGCTAAATATTTACCTTTTATACTGTTCTACTGTTATACAATTTAAAAGTTATATGAGTTAAACACGTATACAGTTATGAGAGATTATGATACAGTTGTAATCATAAATAAACTTTGTTTCGGCCATCAATAAAGACATTTTTCCACCTTAGATCACAATCTTGATGGAAGGCAATTTCATTGTACAGTTACCAACTACTATATAGCAATTTCATGCAGTTGGCTTTGATAACTTTGTGATTTGCTCGTTATATGTGGGAAACACGCCATCGGTCAAAGGCAGCAAGGCAAAGGTCAAAAACACTTGTCGACTGCACTGCATGAATTTGTGGTCTCCCAATCAAAAAAAAAAAAACAGGGCACAAAATATGCTTTAACCAGCTCCGAGTTCTTGATGAAAGCACAGCAGAAGAAGAAATGGGAAAAAAATGAAACAAACAGAGAGTGAAGCATGAAAATTCAAAACAAATAAGCAAACAAAATGTGAAGCAAATTAAATAAAATGCACGCAAGGTGAGTGCGCAGGTGGAAAAGGGAGAGCGAGTCCGGAACCTTTAATAATATAACAGATAAACGGATGCAAGCACGAGGTAGATCCAGATACAGATACGAAGATATAAACACATACATATATACATACTCGCATATACTATGCATACACTATAATGGAAATTAAGCAGTTAAGTAGCTTGCGAATGGGTAATACGATTTAAAACAAGCAGAGGGATTTAATTGCAGCTTAAATGATGCAACAAAAGGAATTTAAGAGCAGTTTAAAAGCATGGAAATATTTGATATATGTACAGATATTTTAACAGCTTATCGAGAGGCTAGTAAAATAGTTATATAAATTAAAGGTATTTTTAGAAGAGCCAATGTATAAGTAAAACATGTAATGAAAGATTGAAAAACTTTTTACAAATCAAAATCAAAGATTTCTTGTTTTATAGGGAAACTCCAAACCACATAAAACTTGAAAAATATCCAGAAGCTTTCTTAAAAGTACATTAATGCAGATTCAGGCAACAATTCCAAACTTAACGCAATTTTAATAGAAAATATCCATAAACTAATGATGTGAATAAGTCAAGAATGATACTGGGATATTCTCTCCTTCATATTTGAGATATATAAAAATAACAATATCTGAATAGAAAAGGGTTCAGTAATTAACCAACACTTTTATTTTTGGAATTTAAATCTATAATAATACTCACAATAATTTGTTCTAGCATAAAAAGTGAAATCAATAAAACAATATAATAATCAAATAAAAAATAAAATAAAAAAAAAACATTTAAATAAATAAAAATATATATATAAATAAATAAGAAAACATATAAATAATTAGATAAAAATTTAAAAATCCAAGGTAAGTATAGTATACATTTTTCCCTATAATATACATATACAAGTATAAAATTTGAACTGAAACTCTCTTACAAGTAAAAAAGTAGTACATTTTATATAATTAAAATCCATATTTTAAGTCCAGAAATATATATATTTTAGATAACTCTAACTTTAACATGACAAAAATTATAAAAATTTCAGGAAAACATTTTAGGATGATCGTTCAGAGAGGTGGAGCCATCCAAAAGGTATCAATATCTCGAATATATAAATCAAGATTGTTTATCTGTGTGAAAGCTCTGTTCAAAGTGGATACTATACGAGCCAACGAAAGATAAAAAATAAATAAAGAAAAATAATTAAAAAAAAAAAAATTACAAAAAACTGATCCTTCTGAGCAGAGTTGGAAATTGTTAAAAAAATACAAAAAATAAAAAAATAAATATTATCAGCTCCCATTAGAATATAAAATATCGTTATCTGAGTGGACGGAAAGAAGTGAACCGACTCCAAAGCCCGCAAAGGCGCAATAGTCTCCTAGCATGGTTATGACAGCAGTATTTTGGAATACTTTTTGTATATTTATATATGCATTTACTGTCTTTAAATGCCAAAAGTTCATTATGAAATGATTACATAAATAATGTAGCAGTATTTTGAGATGTATATTGTATGATATTTATGAACTATCTTAAAAGGGAAAAGACATAAAATGAAATCGTAAGAAACCCTATTTCTTTTTTAACTAACAGTCATATATGATTTTATATAAAATATATATATTTTATAATATTCATTAACTATCTTATAAGAGTAAAATCCACAAATGAAATTGGGGAAAGCCTTATTCATTTTTCAGCCTAACTGTTTTATATGATTACATATATAATATCATTAATAATAATAATATCTCTAATAATAATTCATGAATAAAGTCTCGAAAAAAATCAACTCATTTTTCAGCCTAACTGTTGTATAAAATATCTATAATAAATATATAAATTTCAAAATTTTTTAATTTTCTCTTTCTTATATTCTCCTCCTAACTCTCTTATTATTACCCTTTTCCACTGCCAACAGCCTACTCCAATTATTTACTTCTTGGCACATTTTTGGCAGAACAATTCGACTAACCCGATTTGTCACTCGTGCACAATTGACCCATTTTATGTTTAAATATATATTGACATGTATATATGTATATATGGCATATATAACTTTGCTGTACTAAACCCTCCCCCCCTCTCTCTCTCTGTCTCTCTCTCTCTCTCTCTCTCTCTCTTTGCTATGTAACAAAATCTGGTCCAGTTGGCATTTGGCTTGGCCACTGCTCAAATATTAATTCATATCAAGGTTTCGTCATTCATTTTGAATGTTCGCCGTTTGCTGGCGCTGCTCTCTCACTCACACACTCTCTCTCTCTCTCTCTCTGTCTCTCTCTCTTTTTCGCCGTCTCGCAGCTCGATTCGTTTGGTTCGTTTCACTGGGATCGTGTAATGAAATTTAAGCAGAATTGTAAACAAAGTTGTGCAATAAAATCAACAAACCGCAAATAAAGTGCAATTTAGAGCAGACTCCAACCCAAAAAAAAAAAAGAATGAAAAAAAAAACGAAAAGAAAATAAATAAAACAGGCAAAGAAAATAGAAAAAAAAAAAATAAAGTAAAGTAAAATAAAGCGCAAAACCTAACGCAAAAGACTTTTCGTTTTATTTTTGGGGCGTTCGTTTGGGTCTTTTTGTCAATATGCCGCCAGAGGGCGCTGGGCGATGGGCGGTGGACGGTGGGCGTAACTGTGCCTGATTTCACGAGCCATTTGCAAGAGTCCTTCACACAAAATGCTGCTGCAACTGCAGCCAGGATGCCAGCATGGCAGAAGACGCGAAAATTGCCGCAAATTGAAGCAAAGTCGGCGACATTTTATTGAAGCACGCCGCCACGCCGTAGGGGGGGAAGGGACCTATGCCATTCTTTTGGCACTTCCTCTCGTGGCGGATCTTTTTTTGGTATTTGCCTTTGAGTGCAATACAAATGGCCGCTTCATTGTTTCAATTTGGTGCAGTCGGTGGCCCGCGGTTCCAATTTGCCAGCCTGATAATTTATGCAAATTCCAAACAATTTGCTTTGGCTCCGTCTCCATCTCCGTCTCCGTCTCCGTTCGCTCTCACTTTTTGCTTATTCACTTTGCCAATTGATTTCGTGACTCTCGACCCGAAATCACGGCTCAAATGTGTGTCGAGGACAACACTGGCTAAAATTAACAGCAGCTGCCATGGTCAGCGCTCTCATTCAAATTTCAAATAAACTACGGAAAAAGCAGCGAAAGAGTCTTAAGAGCTTCAAATAATTTGGAGAAATATTTCTTGAAATTTGTTTCGAGTACTGCATAGTATATATGTATATAAGAGAATATTCTATTTGAAATTGTAATTAATTGAAAGTCCCATTGAAAATGGGAAATCAGGGTATAATGGTTTTGTTAAATGTATGTAACAGGCAGAAGGGAATGTTTTTTAATCTTTAAAGTATTTATTTATTTAATTATTTAATTATTTATTTTCGATAACACTTTTCATTTCGATTTTATCAGCACTTATCGATCATTTTCATTCGTTTTTAAGGCCTGGAGCAGAAAGAAGAGCTGAAAAAGAGTTAAGGTTCTGAAGAGAAGATGTTAGCTTAAATATGTATGCAGCAGAGGCAGCAGAAAATACTCTGATTGGTCGCTAACTGATAGAGATATTAGTTTATGCTAACTCAGAGAGAGGCTTAACAGTTGAGCTGAGCTTGAGGATCAGAAGAGCTACTTCTTGCAGCAGCAGCAGCAGAAAGTGCTCTGATTGGTCGCCCAACGATCGAGTGTGAAGACTGACTCAGAAAGAGCTCAAGAGTAGAGCTTGACTTGAGTGGAGCTGTCCCTTGCCTATATAAAGGCAACTTCAGTCGCATTCTTTATCTTCTGGTGGTCAGTCGTTCAGTGCAGCGCGGTGCTTCTTCTCTTCTTCTGTCTGTTGGTAAGTATTAAAATAGTTAAGTATGTTAAGCGAAAATGTAAAAGTTATACTTTTAATATTTGTTTAATGTAAATATAATATATTTTAAATTTAAATATTATTAATCATTATACCGATCATTTAGCAAATGCAAAGTAACTCTTCATATGTAAAAATATCAAGCACTTTAGCTGTTTGTAGCTGCATTAAGGCTATTTTTTAGTCAGGCAAGCCCGACTAGCACTTCGACTTCCCCTCTAACTCTGAGTTGTTTAAATATACCTGTAACTTTAGTAATTTATTGTTAGATATATAATTTGTATACATTAACTAGAAAACATAATAAAAGGCTATTTACATAGCGAAAATGGGTGTAAAGAATACGGAGATTACGTAATCTTTAGATTTAGGACGCCCCACGCCCGATTCGCTTCACAGAACTCAAGGTATCTCCTGGCCGAGCAGTCTCGACTAGAGTACTCTTACTTGTTTTTTTTTTTTTAACCATTTAAGTTTTAATAAAGTTCTATAGTGCATTATTTTACACATATTATTATTTGTAAACGTGGCAAATGATTCATATTCATAATATATAATATACAACATTTAGAATAAAATATTTTTAAGGAATTTCGAGCAGTTTGATTCAATTTAATTCAGACACTGTAAGCCAAATACATTTTGGCTTCATAAAGACATTTTGTAAGTTATAGGGTATCAAGAGTCACAGATGATATATGAGTATATATATTATATGTATATGTAAAATGTGTAACATCAAAGTATTTACATAAATTTATGCATATATAGAGAGTTATAAATTGTGCTTTTCTTAATATTTTCGTGAGCAATATAATTATAATTTTTAGTTGAAAACGAGCTTATAAAATAATATAAATATATGTGCATGAGCCTATTATTTGTATATTATATATTTAAAATATATTTATTCCGAAATTTTTCCAAATCAATTTTGATATATATTATTATATATAATATATATAATAATAATATATTTTTTCTATATTTTTTATTAAAATATATTTATAATTTTTTTTATTTAATTCTACATTTACATTTTAATGCCTTCATTTAATCTTTTTCTTACGTTTGAAGCAAACTCAGACGCAGATTGAATCAGATAAATAAATAAAATAAATAAAGTTTAGCAAAATAAAATAAAATGAAGGTTTAAAAAATATAAATGTGGAATTATATAAATATAAATTGATAATTTCATTTCGATTAACAAATATATTTATTGCGAAAATATTTTGATAAAAAAACATAATATTTATTTCAATATTTTTTATCAAAATAAATTTATCAATTTTATTTTTATTTATTCATACATTTGTATTGATCTCTTTAAAATATGGATGCTAAAATAAATATATGGAAAGTAATTACATTAAAATATTAATATTTAATGAATTTAAAGAAATATAATATAAGTATATAATATATAAATTTATATATGTATCTCATTTATAATCCATAAAAAATCCTATGATAATTTATTTCCATAATTCCAGTTTCTGATAAAAAAAATATAGCTTTCCATACAAAACTTTAAAAATATGCAACGTTTATAATTCCAGCTAATCAACTCATATAAACTCACGCCTGATCCAGCGATGCGACGATGCCCGAAAATCCATTTAGCCAATTTATATTAGCTACACTAGACGCATACGCTTCTTCTCTGGCAATTAAGTGCATCCCCTCCGTGAGGACCACAGCCTGAATGTATCTCGTATGCATTGAATCCTGGCCGTAGCCCAAAAATTGTTGACAGCCGTGCGAATGATATGCCAGCAGCTGCAGTCCGTTGCTCCGCTGCTTCCCTCGCCATTTGCTGCACACATAAAAATGGCTGAGTGCACACACACAGACACACTCACACACAGGCACACTGAGAGTTCGGGTTGCACGCCAATAAATCATAACGCGACGGCTCAGTCAGACGGACCCTGCAGTTGGGGCGAGTGTTGGCAACGGCAACGGCAACGGCAACGGTAATGGTGCAATCGGTCATGTTATTATTTGTTGTTGTTCTTGTTGTTCATAAATATACACTCAGTGTGGGTAGATAGATGATGCTGTTCAAGTTGTCAAAATGCATAAAAAGCTAAGGGCGAATGTATATTATATGAGAAGAGACTACAAACTGTGCTTAAATCAAGCTGTCTGAGAGGAAGTATTCCACAGCTTTATTATGAATCAACTTCTAGATGACTTTGCAGTTGAATCTGTAACTGAATTTTAAATATAATATAAGCTTGACTTGCTTAACAGAATATATAACATTTTCAAACTCGATTTTACACAGTTTCTAGTTTTTAGAAAATGAATAAAAATGTATATATTTGCGAAATATCTAACTATCTACTTGTCATATATTCGATATTTGATTCAAGTTCAGTTTGAAGAAAATGCTTTGAGATAGGCTAAAGTACTTCAGTAAAATATTTTTAGCTATTATGCTAAACAGCTAACTGCACTATTGAATCGCATCTATATTATTCCTTAAATATTGCTGATAGATAAAAAGAGGCTCTATAGTCAGTTTAAGTTTAAGTAGGCTCTTTAAGAGCCTTTTCTCTTACTATAACTCACATCGGCTGTTCAATTTGATTTATTAAATGATATAATAAACAATTCATATTCAAATTAGTCTAGATATCTTCGATTTGTATGGAGATCTTTTAAGTTCTGTTTGGTAGAACTTCAAAAAAATCGAAGTAGAATAAAATATCTTTCTTATATATTCAAAAGATCAATCTTGATTAGCTTCAGCTTTATAAAAAAATTATATCGTCTTATAAACACTTGCTCTGGAGACTAAATTTAAAGATCAAACAATATAAAATTTATAATATTTTTAATAAATTTATGTTATTGTAAATAAATGTATATAACAAAAAATTTATTAAGAAATTTATATAATTAATTTGAAAATGTACTAATATGAATTGATAAATGCAAATTAAAAAATGTCAAAAAATAAGCAATGAATAAAAATTTATAAAAAAAAAAAATAATATTAATAATATTTATAAATTTTTTATATTTTTAATAAAAAATGTATAATAAATATAAGATAACTTCATTTAATAAATAATGAAATAAATAATAAAATAAATAATTTATCACTAGACTTATTTAACAATAATCAACCATTTTTTTGTATTTTTATCAGAATAAAATACCTGCATTTACCAGCAATAAATCTATACAAACTTCTAATCACAATATATAGCCCACTCATCATTCATCAGATAGAGTATTCCATTTGCAGCTATGCCCGCCTTCTACGTTCGCTGCTGCTGTTGCAGCTGCAGTTAGTATTACTGCCAAGGGCAGTGGCGCCCATTGCTTGGCCGCAGCGCGAGAATGTCGAGGAGGTGAGTTCGTTTCGCCTTGTTCCGTTGCAAGTTGACTTGTCATAAAAATTGAAATTGTTATCAACTCGTCCGTGCGTTCGACGTTGAGGATTATTGCATTAAAGTTGGCGCGTAATGGAAAATGTTCAGGTGCCACGCCCACTGAATGGAAGCTGCCACTTATTACATGACAGCACAGCGAGCTGCACTTCCTGACCCACTCAAACCACTTCGTTCGCCCCACCGACCAACCTCCAGACTCTACGTGAGCTGCGGATTAAAGTCGACAAAGTGTGGCGCTACAATGTGAGTCAATTCTCCGTCCTTGCTGTTATCCCGGCGACATGGCAGCGGGCTTATCGACAGCATACATTGAATCGAGCTGCCAATCGCCGTATGTGCACAAAAAAAAAAATAATAAAAAAAAAAACTACGTATTTCGGCATAAAAAATTATGCCAAACGTTGCTTATCGCATTTCACATTTCGCACTGAGTGAAGTGCGCAGAGCGAACGACGCGACGTATCGCAATTAATTCCACAAATGAGCCACCTGACAGTCCTGAACAATTTGCTGAAATGCGGTGTAAAAGTATCACGCCCATTGACATGCAATAAAAGCCTAGGGATTCACTTAAATACATCTATTAAAGAGAAATGGAGGAATCGGATATAAAGATACAAATGGAAATATAGATATATGCAAATATAGATGCTCAGGAACAGATACTTAGATATAGAAATAGATATAGAGACAGCTGTGAATGGAATGCAGATTCAGATTTAGTTATATGTACAAAAATGCAAAGTTATAGATACAGATACAAATATGAGATACAAATAAAGAATATGCTTGAATAAACGGAATAGAATATAGATCCATACAAAGTACCAATGCAGGATACTTACAGATACATATATTAATACACAGTACATAAAAAGATACAGATATTTACATATAGATACAAATGAAATTGACTTCCCATTTCCTGTGTGTTCAGGCTATATATAGAAAATACAGATACAGATAGATACATACCCATATATGTGCATACATAAAATATACTGAGCTCAATCAGTAAAAATATAGATAAAATGAAAATACAGATAAAAACTAAAGAAATAATTTATATATATATGGTATTTATTGTATATATATTATATATACAAATTTATGGTAAAATAAATTTAAAGTAAAATACAGAAAAAGAAAAAAGTCATTTTATTATTATTATTATTTTTTATTTATTTATTTTATTTTTTTTTATTTATTTATTTTTATTTTTTTTTTTTTTTTTTTTTTTTTTGTATTAAATAACATTTTTATTATTTTATGTGAGAAATTTATACAAAATAAGATTAATTAATATTTTTAGAAAAAGGACAAATATTAAAAAATTTTCAAAAATTTCTTCAGAAATCTCTTAATATTTAAATTAATTTCTTCACTTAAAGTTATGATATACATAAATTCCCAGACTCTTAATTACTCTAATACGAAACTTTAATTGGAAATTCATTTGAATTAAACTAACTCAATCAGAGCTTCAATTACAGCAACAGCAGCAACGGCAGCAACATCAGCTTAGCTAAATAAATGAAGCTGTCTCTCTCACGTGTCTCTAGCCACAAATCAAACAAACCGACGATAAATAAATAAACTGAAATGCTTTAGCGAGCTTTATTGAGGATTTGCATAGAAGATTGTCTGGCCGCATGTACGGATAAGGCATGTGAGACGAACAAACGAACCAGCTAACTGACTCTAGAATTGCACTCAATTTAATTTCCATTTTTGGGCCACGTTAAGCCATGAAAATTACGTCGATTATTCAATCAGTTCTTTTTTGGCCAACACGAATTTAAATGCACCGCCAGAGTGCGACGAGCGAAACATGACTCTGATTTTGCGTTGAAAGTTTCGTTGTCAGCAGCAATTAAAACAACGCCCAAAAAATGCACAGGAATTGCACCAGCAGCAACAGCAGCAAGAAAATGAAATACAAAACCCAAAAGCGAAATGAAGCCTGGCCACACACAGCCCCAAAAAAGAGAGAGAATAAAGGAAGCGCAATCCTGCAGCAGAGGGGCAGCAAAAATGAAATTAAATGCAACAAGAAACGGTTGACGAAAATGTTGTAAGTCGGCGTACGAATACTCTTCAAAAGTTAAAGCTCAACAAGAAGTAAAAAATATTTTGTTGCACTTAAAAAAAAATGTAATAAATATAATGACAACATGAAAGGTAGTCTATATAATTAATATAAAAATTATAAAATAAATATAACAACATATAAATTTATTTATTTTATTTAAGGGTATTTAAAAGTCAGATCAAATATATATCAACTAATTTTTGCTCTTCTTGATTTTATTTTGCAAATACTTCAATAATGTATTGAAATCCCCTGTTGGTAATAATTTTTTATTTTCATTTTAAGAGCAGAATAAAGCTTAATTAATTGCTTTATTTATTCATGATATCTTGATAACTGAAAATTCCAACATATTTTCAATACATTAACTTTTTTATTGCCAAATATATAGTTACATGCAAAAAGTACGTATATATGTATGTACGTTAATATTCTAATTATTGTCAAATTTAAGTATAGTTTATTTCGAATGAGAGCTACAGAAACAGGGAGACTAAATATCTTAAACAGACGATAAAACTAGTTTAGTTTGAAAAATATATGAGGTTTAGAGTCACAGATGCAGATTTAAGTACGCAAAAAATTTAAATGAATTTATAATTTATATAAAAATTTTGTTTAATATTAAACAAAAAAATAGGCAAATTTTTCTTTTTTATATTAATATTTAAGTGTTTTATAAATTTATATAAATTAAATAAATTTAATTAAAAATAGAATTATAATAATTTAAACAACAGTTAAATATTAATATAAAAAACATAATACTTTTTCTTTATTTTTGATATATTAATATTTTAAATAATATTAAATTTATTTAAATCGAAAACTATAAGACTAAAAATATAAGATTTTTTTATTATTTTCAAAATATTTTCACAATTTTGTTTTATTTTATAGAGAAAATAATACAGTCAAATAGAAAAAAATTGTTGTCTATATCATATCATATAATATACAATATATTCAACGCTAACAAAGAACATGAAGAGAATACATTATCCCACTCACATATATAGCTTTGTATATAGCTTTTACTATTTAGTTTTTACTACACATCATATATACAACAATTACAGTTTATTCACATAAATATATAATTTATAGACTTTAGAGCACTAGTTGCATATGAGAGTTTCAAAATTTCTCAAATAGTTTTTTTGTTTCGCTCAGGGAACGTCATCTCCCACACACATTTGCCGGCCATACCCAGCCAACTGGCTAGTGTATAATAAAAAGCGTGCGGCAGGCGGAAAAGCGTCAGTCGGTCAACAGTTTGGCTCTGTGTGGCATAACGGTAAAGTCAGTCGTCCATCCGGGTTAGCCATGCCGCATGCCACGTTCCAGCTCACCCTAAACGCCTGCCCCCAGTCACGTCTATGTTTCGTTTTACATTCACATTTCTCTTTCATTGTTCACAATGCCAAATTTTTGCTGCAAACCAAATAAATAAGCACACACACGCACTCACATACATATATATATGTATACATTCTCACACACACATGCACTCGAGAGCAGCAAAGGGAAACACAAACTAAACGCAGTCCAGTGTTTCCTGTAATGAAAACTTTAGACATTTTTTTGTTGCTGCAAGACGTCAAAGAAGCATTGAAAAGCAAAAAATAGAAAATTGAAATAAAAAGATTTCGTCAAGACATTTAGACAGATACCCTGTAAAATAAGTAACAAAAATATTTAAAGAAAAAATATTTATAGCTAGCTTGAAATGAAGATTTCTAACTAAATCCGTTTTTCGAAACCCAAAAATAAATAGATAAGTTTGAAATGCAAAACTACTCGAATAGTAAATACCCAGTAAATTTTAAAAGAAATTTATATGATAAAACTAGAGAAGTACATATATGTAATCAATAATACAAAGAACATTTACAACTGTTCATTAAATTTTCCCGACTATTAAATACCCTGTAAATAGTTAGGTAATAATAATAGATTCATAACTCTTAAAAAGAGATTAAAAAGATGGACTAAGTTAAATGTACGAAAAATTGCACAAAAAAGAAATTTAGAAAAAATATATTTAAATATTATTTTTGAAGATAACAAAATTTTAATTTAACTATAAATCTGGAATTTTTTAATATTTTTAAATTATTACTGATTATATTATAAGTCATAAGTGATCCAGATTATTTTTAAATTCTTTCAATTATATTTATATTCCACCCCGGTTTATATGTTCTATAGCCTAATCTACCCCATTAGCTCTAAACTACTTACGAAATACAATTAAAGTTGTATGCTACGCTCAGCCATTGCTGCTGCTACTCTTTACTTCTCCTTTTTTTTTTGCTATTGTTGTAGTAAATAAGGCAAGAATTCTATTAAAATTGAAAAGCCAAAGCAAAGCAAAGGAAAGCACAAGATCCTGTAGGAGCAAAAGAGTTTCCCGTTCCATATATATACATATATACATATATACATATATATAGCTCGTGCTGGCTTAGCCAAGGGCACATTTTGCCAGCATTGCAATTAGAGGCAAAAGCAACACGTTATATAATACAAGCGCAAACACGAGCAGCAGCAGGATCACAGCAAGCGAAAAGCACAATTCGTATATTAAATAATTCATTGAAAGTGCAAATAGACCAATTGTACAAACTCTAAAGCTAGCAGTTTATTCTAAAGCTTAGAAATTAATGGAAAGGATACATGAGGTGAAGCCAGAAAAATATTAGAGAAAATTATGTTGGAGTATAACGTAAAAACAGGATTATCTTTATTGCTGGTTATTACCACCGAAACATTGAACGATGAAAATGTAGAGGAAAATATTGATAGAGCTGGACTTAAGAATACTCAAAAATCTTTTGAAAGAATGTATCTAAGTATAGTATAAGTATAAGAAATTAGAATAGTTATATTGTACTTTTCAGCAATAAACCTTTATAATTTCTTTTCAGCTATTCAATTATTCTGATTTCTTTTTTAGGTAGTTCTCAGTTTCGTTATATTTTGAAAATTATTTTTACTGATCAATATCTCATATTTTTCTATCTTCCTTTCTTTCCTCCTCCTCCTTCTTCCTTCCTCTATTGTTTGGTGTATGCCACTCTCGCTCTATCTGTTTTTGTTTCTCACTCGCTTTACCTACCTCGATCTACTTTAAATATCTCCAATATTACGGTCACTTTCTTTATGTCTTTCTATCTCTAAGTCTCGTTCTTTCGCCTTCTCTCTATCTTTTTGTAGGAATTTTTCTCTCTTCCTCCCTACCTCCTTCTGTCACCCTTTCTTTCTCTCGCTCTCTCTCTCTCTCTTTCTCTCTCTCTCTCTCTCTCTCTCTCTCTCTCTCTCTCTCTCTCTCTCTCTCTCTCTCTCTCTCTCTCTCTCTCTCTCTCTCTCTCTCTCTCTGTATTGTTTGTCTGTATTGTTTGTCTCTCTCTATTTCTCTCTAGCTCACACTGTCATCCCTATATCTCGCTCGGTCTTATGTCGGTCTTAGTTTCAGTCTCTCGCTCTCTCTATCCAACTTTCCTTCTCCCTTTGTCTTTCTCTCCTCCTTCTCAATATATTCTTAATTTTCTCTCTTTTATTTTTAGTAATTTATCTAACTCAAAACTTCAAAATTTTATTAAATTCAGCAAACAATAAGGATTATAATTATTCAGTTTATCAACACTAAGTTTTAACAACCAACTCTCTAGCGTCCCAATTAAATGGCAATC
The DNA here is from genome assembly GCA_035045145.1 of Drosophila meridionalis. Classification (NCBI taxonomy): domain Eukaryota; kingdom Metazoa; phylum Arthropoda; class Insecta; order Diptera; family Drosophilidae; genus Drosophila; species Drosophila meridionalis. The sequence continues at coordinate 3,896,393 of JAWNPG010000031.1, forward strand.
AAAACTCACTTTGCAGCAAATTTAACGTTGAATAACTTCAAACTAAATAACACAACACGAGTGGCTATATATTTATTTTATTTTTTGGCACTCACTTCTCATTCCAATGCACAAGAAAAACGGTCCACAAGTGAGAAATGTGAGAAAAAAATGTATATATATGGAAAAATATATGTATAATATAGTAGAAGAAAATAAGCAGGCAAAGGCAAATTTATTTTGCGGAACTAAATTGTAATAATTTTGGCAGCTGAAATATGCACAAAAATATTTTAATACGAACTGCATAGCCCCATCTTTCTCCCTCTCTGTCTTTCCCTCTCTCGCTCTTATCCACAGACATATGGAGCCGCACATAGACAGACCCAAAACTCTGCATAGCCATATAAAGTGCGCAGATAAAAAAGGAGTTGAGCCCCCTTCATACCCTGTAATGCCCCTCGCCTTAGAGTTGTCTAGTTGTTTGCTGCCTGACGTTGAGTCTGGCATTTGGCCAAGTTCTTTTCTTCTTTCCTTTTTTTTAAATCCACTACCAACTGCAGTTGAGGCAAACGAACAAACAAACAAAACGCCGGCATCAGGGGCTGCATATTAAATTTGTCATTTCGAAGTCAAACTGTGGGCGTGGTCAGCTCATCCTTGTTGTCGTTGTTGCTGCATTTGTTGTTGTTGGCTGCATCCTGTTGCCTGTCCAATTGCAGCGCAATTTAAAAATCCATTTCGCATTCGCTGGCCATGAAAATTGAATTATCTTTCGCCGCGGCGCATCAAAAACAGCGCAACAGACCAAAAATATATATTGCGGACAGCAACTGCTGCAGCAAAATATTATTAAGCAACAGTCAACAGCAGGAGCAGCAGCAGCAGCAAAAACTACAACAACAACAACAACAACAACTGTGTCACATATAACCACTTCTGACAATACGCTGGCTGCACGAGTGCGCGAGTTGGCCAACGCTGCGTATGCGTAATTTGTGCTCAATACGAGCCTGACAAAGTGTATTTGTGTGCGTATATGTGTGTGTATATTTGCTGACTTCACTATATATAGTCAAGTTTTTAATAATTGCACAATGAAAAAGCTTTCAAGTTGATAAATCCAATTGCGGCCGCGAATGCGTAAAATATTTAATATATTATTCAAGAAATATACTAGTACACAGTTGGGGTATATGGTATTGGTAGATACTCAGTAAGCACTGACATAAAGAAGTCATATTTATTTGAATTATAGATTACATAACAATATAAAAAAATCTCATTATTTATTAATTTAATATAAAAAATCTTACTGTCATTGTTATTCTTATATTTTCATATTTACATATATCTAAATGTATCATTTTTATATTTATTTATATTTTTTTATATTTTCGACTTTAAAGTTTTTAATATTTTTATTTTAAATATATATGTTTTTATAAAATATTTTTATATTTTATCTTTAAAGTTTCCAATATTTCAACTCAATTCTTATATATATATTTTTTTAATTTTATATATTTCTAGAAATATTTTTTTTTAATTTAAAAAAAAAATTTAATTTCCTAATATTAATTTATTATATTTTGATTTTTTTTAATTTTAACAACGTTTTAAATTACTTTATGCGTGTTATATATATTTGATTTTTAAACTTTTGTATTTGGGTTTTTATATATTTATATATTTCTAGTTATGTTTACATGCTTTCATATTATTTTTCATTTATATTGTTTCTTTCGTGTTTTTATATATTTCAAAAGATATTAATCATCAAAAAGATATAACTAATTTTATTCCTCAACTATTATTTTCATTAGAACCGCGTATGAATATAAATAGTGTGTTCAATAAAATCTTTGGAAAATTTAAATTTTATTCTTCAACGAATTCTCAAATTAATTTTGGTATTTTCAAATCTACGAGCTTTACTGCTACCAAAATAATTGAATGGTGAATTATAATAGCGTTGACCGAATATTTAATTAAATCTTATTTCTTACCTATCCAAAATAACTTTTTTTAAACCACCCAAACACTATCTATCAAATGTTGAAAGTAACAAAGTCAATCAAGGTAATTTTTTATTTTTCCAATAGCATATTTAAAAACCCAGCACACATAACTCAACTGATTCCAAAAAAAATTTGTGTAGTTTATAAAAAAAATTTCTTTTCCAAATGCATGTTTAAAATATGATTCTGTAACCACTCAGAGTCCCGCCGCTCTTCGCAGACGAAAGCAGATACATAAAATAATTGAAAAAAGTTCGGAAATATGACAGCAATTATGATGCTACTCTTTCTGTACATCACGATGGATGTCAACTATTTTATACGCGCTGCATTCACGCTGCTGATGATACGTCTGTTCCAGACCATGCAGACGATCACGGAGATCTCAACCATCTATGGCATTTGTACGCCACAAGATGCGGACATCTTTCTGCGGCACATGAACAATGCACGATATCTGCGCGAGCTGAACTTTGCGAGCATTCACTATTATTCGATAACCGATATGTACAATATCGTGCGTGAGCATGGCGGCTCTATAGTGCAAAGCGCTACGACTCTGAGGTATCGACGCTTCATACCGCTCTTCCTGCCGTACAAGATCGAGACGAAACTGATCTGGTGGGACGACAAATCAATGTACTTCGAACAACAATTCATCTCGCTTTTCAATGGATTCGTGCACGCTGTGGCCCTCTCCAAGCATCAGTTCATCAATTATAACGTTTTCGATTTGCAACAATATTACCCAGATATCATGGATCGGCCGGAAATACCCGATGATCTAAGGCTTTGGCTGGAGGCCAACGATGTCTCGAGCAAAAAACTAAATCCAGGCGGCATGGAGGACTACGAAAGTTTTTACGATTGTCGAGCATCTATTTAGTAGCCATTTTATAGATAATCGACACAGTTTAGACAATCAAATTTTTATGTTTAGCTGCATAATTGCAATTTGATCAATAAAATTTTTTATTTGAATTTAGAAATTTTCTGCAACTTAATATCTGTTTGAAGCATAGCCGTAGCTCATTCATCTAAGTTTAACATATATTGCTGTTGATCTCTAATCTGAATACGGAATAGATCGCTGTAGATCACTCACCTAACTTCAGCATATATCGATTTAAATCACTGATCTAAATGCAGAATAACCCGCTGTTGATTATTTATCTATTCATTCATCTAAATTCAGCAAAGATCGCTGTAGATCACTTATATTAATACATCATAGATCGCATAAAGATCATTCGTTTAAATTTGGAATAAATCTCTGTAGATCACTCACTTCTGCAAAGATCGCAATAAATCACTGATCTGCCGGCAAAATAGATCACTGTAGATCATTTACCTTAATTGTGCATAGATCTCTGTAGATCATACACCTAAGTTCATCACATGTCGCTGTCGCTTACTGATCTGAATGCAGAATAGATCTAAGTTCTGCATAGATAGATGAAGATGATTTGTCTGAGCTTAGCAAATGTCGCTGTAACTCATACATCGGAAAGAAGGCATCTTTATATCCAGCATCTGCTTTCAAACTCATAGATGTCGATTAAATTGTTTCATACATTAAACATATATAAGCAAAACCACATCAACATAGCATATATAAGAATATGTATTATTTTTAGTGATGCGGTTGTGCTTTAGGATATACGAACAACGTTCGGTTGACTTGGTGTAAGTATAAGAATATATAAAAATTCTGGTGATACATTGAAAAATACCAAGAATAAAATTAATAAATTTATTAATAATTATGAATATATTTATGTATATAATTATTTATTTAGTAATCAATATCAACTCTATAATATATTACACATTCTGCACTCAAATTTGCTATGGCTTTAAGGCAAATTTGACCAATCATATACACTTGGATTAACTCTTAAGCACTCTAATCAACAATTAATTTAGTTCGACTTTACTCTCAAAGAAATATTAATAGTAATTTTCTTCTTCGGCAATTATCTGCACATCACTTAAAAACCATATATGTATCATGTCTGTCTGTTTGTATATATGTATGTCATGCCATGCATTGTAAGATATGTGTTTGCCAGCTTATGGTTTACAGCCACAAGGCACACTTCATGTTGCATATATGTATATCAGAAGCTTTGCTACAGAGAGCTCTTGTTTTTGCCTGGCCCATTTATATCAATTTCAATTAGTTTGTGGCGTACTTTTTGCCAGCCATGCCTCCACTCTCTCCCTCTCTATCTATATCTCTCGCCTCTCTGTCTCTCGGAATACCATGCTGGCCAAAACTTGGCACTGGCTCAAAATCCAAATTAATAAACATTACAATTGCGGCAACAAGCAAATTTGTATAGTCATAATCGCTTCAATCTGTCTGCTGCCCACTTTGCCTGCCTCACTGCCTGCCAACCAGTGTTGGCTAAGTGCATTTGAACCTGCGGCTTTTCAAACGGAAGCCGCATTTGGCAAATACGTTAAGCTGAAAGCCTCAAATGCAGGTGAAACCCAACTGCAAATAAATCGCTGAACGAGCTGAACACGAGAGAAATTAAACAGATTGCATGCACTTTAATTGAATTACAGTGCAGATATTCCAATTGATACATTTGCAACACTGTTTTTATGTACATTTTGAGTATTAATTTTTTATTTTTACATTTAAAATTAAATAAAATATTTTAATATCATGAAAATGATAGTGTTATGTTGATTTCATATACTTTTAAAATGGGAATAATTTAATCATTTTCTATAGACTGCTCAAATGTATTCTGACTACCAAAATAACCCAACTGTGTAATTTAGACGTTCCTATTGAGAAAATAATATTTTAATTTTATACCTTTAAAAATAATAATATAACCAAAGCTATGAATTAAACATAAATGCTCCCGAATTCTGAATTCTATACAAAAATATATAAACTGAATTATATATATACCAATACGAGTATGAATGTACATATAAATATATATATATATATATATATATATATATATCTAATAAATCTATTCTTGATAAAGAACAACTATATAGTCCATCCTTTATAGCTCATGTACTCATATATAAAATCTTGATACACAATAAATATTAGAGTCAAATTTATATCCCTATTCTACTGAAAAACTGACATTTAAAAATCACTTCTAAACAATTTATGTAATATGTAGTAATATATAGTTAAGCACATTTACTAAATGTAGCATATATCAAATTAAATCATATTCATATTAGCTCCTGATACATAAAAAATGCCAATATAATTAATAATATTGATGATTTCAAAACTAAATATACATTTTACATACAATATATATATTTTCGTGTCGCATGAAATCATCGGAAACAATTTTTTTTAATCGTACATAACTAAGTTTACAATCCAACAAAAATCTAAAATCTTCGGCAAAAGCCGATTCTTACTATTTTCGAATATATTAGTAGAATAATAATTAGAAGGACAATAGCTAAGCCAATACCGGCACATACAGCTATTTCCAAGTCATCGGAGTTCGAGTTTTGAACAGCTTCCAATTCTTGAAATTGACTCGCCTCAATATCCCCGTCAGAGCTGCATATCTTTGGAATTGTACAATTACTATTTGGCGGACAATCCGTACTGCATTTACGTGGACATCGAGTGAAAATCTCATCCATGGAGTCGGGACAAGGCCTTTCAATCAAGACGGGCATATAGTTGTCTTCCTAAATCGAAATATATATGTATATATATATTTTTTTAATTTTCCTTATAATTTAGACTGTCACCTACCGGTGATCCATATTGCCATGAGCTACATATACGTGTACCGTCAGCATGTCGTAGAACTAGTAGAAGGAACACTAAACAGAAGTAAATACATATCACTTTTCTTTGATCAAACATATTAACACAAAAAACTTCGATTGCTTCGCAGAGCTTCCACTTGAAAACTAAACAAAACAATCGAATGCATAATTATTCGCATCAAAACTATATGAATCATTCACACTCGTAGAAAACTCGGAGAAAGTAATAATAATATTTCTTTATTAAAAATATAATTATTGTGATAATGCCATATATTTTTTTAATTCTTTTATTACTCATCTTACAATTTTTTTCAGTGTAGATCAACTCACTCAGTGACTGTTACAATCGTAACCACTGCGAAATATTGCTTATTATATGACTGATATAATATTCAAGTCGTTTATTTATGTGGGTGCACACAGTAGTTGGAAATAATAACCTTTTAGTACTCCCTGAGGGTCACTTAGCTTAATTTCCACTGACAACACATTACTGTCCTGTTATCTAATGGAACTAGTTGGACTTTTGGGTATTTGTACGGATAATTAATGTGAAGACTATAGTAAAACAGCTTAACTAGAAAATTGACTGCAATTATATGATATTTTCCTTTTTACCTTTTTTTTATACCCTGAGCCCATTGAAAATGGGAAATCAGCGTATAATGGTTTTGTGAAAATGTATGTAACAGGCAGAAGGAGGCGTGCCACACCCCATAAAGTATATATATTCTTGATCAGCGTGACAAGACGAGTCGATATAGCCCTGTCCGTCTGTCCGTCCGTCCGTCCGTCTGTCCGTCTGTCCGTCCGTCCGTCCGTGTGAACGCTGAGATATTTTTAAGTACACAACGTAGAGAAATTTTACAAGAATACTCAATAATACCATACGCTGCACAAGTTTATAAAATTTTTCCGATAACTCATTCCATTTCGATTTTATGAGCATTTATCGATAATTTTAAGGCTTACTTGTTTTTTTGTCTTAAAAATTATAATTAATTATAAAGAGAACTTTAAAGCCACAATTCAGTGATGGAGAAAAAATATAACAAAATAAAGTAAATAGAAAAATTTTACAAAAAGTGCGAAAGACAATTTCTTGTCGTGGCTCAAAACTATAGTAAAACAAATCTATAGTAAACAGAAGAAAATAAAGAAAAATATAATAAATCAACTGTTGGAGCTCTTTACAACATTCATTAATAACTTTCTATATTCGTTTCGATATCATTTTGAAAATAAAAAATTTAAAAAGGTTTAAAAAAATGTTTATTAATTGGAAATACTTAATAAATATTTGCATATGGGCAATTCTCTAGTGGCGAATGTGACATTCGTACGTATTTGAGTTTATAAAAAACGAATGCCAAAACATTTTTTTATTTTGACAAATAGTGAATCTTTTAGCTCTTGATTAGCTCTTTAATTGGTGCTATATCTGATTTTAGGCAAATGTTATTTTTCAAGATAATCACAAAAAACCACGAGGTTCGCAGGCTACAAAAAACGTAAGTCGCTTTTTAAATAAAGAGTTCAACCTGAGATTTTAGCGAAACCTTAAGTGACAATTTATTACGAATAATTTTAAATGATTAGAAATTAGCACATCTTTACAATGAATTTTATTTGATTCAAAAATATTGAGTAGTTTATTTTATTTTTTAGTTTTAATCAGGGTCGAAGGTATTAGAAATGAATTTCAATATATTCAATTTATTATTTTTTTTAAAAAACGTAACAAAATATATTCAATAAAGAAAACAAATTGGTATATTCATCTGAAATAAGTAAAACAAAAAAGAAAATCTGTTTTTTTGTACTCATCTACAATCATAAAATATGTTCAAAATTTAAATTTTTCCAACCTAGATTTAAAATTCACTTCGGTTTATTTAAATTTTGTATTTATCTTTTTACGGTGTCGAAAGCTACGCACTTTAAATAAAACACTATGACCAAATAGCTTAATATTTTCGTGTCAAATTTTTTTTAATAAATTCGCAATGCAAAACTATGTTTTCTACTAAATTTTGATGCTAGTTGCGCAAATACATTTGACTTACTGATAACAAAACCTATTTTTCGAGGTCGAACGTGAGATCGAAATATACGGTGAAACAGACGAAAAAATTTACCATATATATAGTCTGCATTGTACCTTTTCTTTTAATCTTTAAGCATAAACGAAGATTTCAAATAGCATATTTCATTGCATAGCGTCTCTTTTTAAGAACAGTAATATAAACAAAATGTGCAATAGAAATGCTCAATATTTCGAGATGTGTTATGAATAAATGTAAAATTAGTTTATATTAATTAAATTTAATCGATTAGTTATAAAAAATGTTATCTGAACATGCATTCATTGACTTTGAATTTTTTGGCTGTGGTTGACCTTTCTGGAGAAATGCCCATATACATTCCAAAAAATTTTTAAATTTTTGCAATATATAATAAATAGTTTTAATTCCACTTCTTTGCTGGAAGTCTGGAGACAAGCAATGCGCCTTATATGCATGTCTCTGTGTGGATTATTTTCGTGTTCTAAGTTTTTCCACCCGAGTTCCTAAGAAAATAAATAATAACATGTCTATGTCTGTTAAATTTAATAACGATTTTTAGTCTACTTTGTGGGAAATGTGTGATTTTTCCTCCAAATATAATACTACAATATATATATTTTAAAATATATACTGATATATACAGAGTTCAAGATTTTTTTTTAAGAAAATAAAGCAGAGCCTAAAAGAAAAAAGTTTTAAAACTATAGCCCGAATTATATAAAAATATTTAACATTAAAGAACAGCAGGAAGAGGTCGCTATTCTAATAATACGCAGTGTATTTCAATACCTTGCACACATACATATATTAATTTCTACTCAATTTCCAGAACTGTTAATTTTTCCATTTGAATGGATATTCAAAATGGGTTTTACCTTTTAAAAACCCATTTTGCATTTCCATTCAAATGGAAAAATTAACAGCTCTGTCAATTTCTAATATCAAGATCTTAAAATTCCACACTCCACAAACAGAAATCGAACCTAGACATAACCCGCTTTCATTTTACGCTTTTCGGAGCATCATAATAACATCCAACTGTGCGTCTATTTGCTAGAGCAAAAGTCTATAGTATTCCAGAGACTAGTCGCGTCTACCGTGTTTGACCTGTCCAAATATTTGAACCAAAAGTGATATATAAGAATATATCTAAGCTTCGCCGGTCGTCGGTTCACTGATTAATCTAATCTTGACGCGTGCTGACAGGCAGCCTGAGCAGCTGCATTAAGATAAGGTAACGCCGGCGCTCCATTTACAGCATCCAATTTTTCAGTCTTAAGCGGAATGTTGGCCAAGTTGTTGCCCTTGCCGTTGCCGTTGCTGTTGCCGTTATTGTTACTACTGCACTGTGCGGCATGCCACACGCAATCCTTGCAGTTGATCAACTGCAATGCCACGCAGCTGCACGCACTGCGGGATGCGACAACGCTGAGCAGCTTACGTCTGTACAACTGCAGTTTGGAGCAGCAGCAGCTGAAGAATGCAATTTTTTTGCGCTTCAATCAGCTGCTTAGCTTGAAATTGGAGCGCAGCCAACTGAACTCCTTAGAGGACTATGCGCTGCATGGGTTGGCACGCTTGCAGCACCTCTCGTTGGCGAGCAACAATTTAAGCGTGATTAAGTCCTGGTCCGAGGACCCATTGGCGGCCCTAACCTCACTGGACCTCAGTTTCAATGCATTAAGTCGCCTGTCTGCTCACGGCTTCGAGCAATATCCCAATTTGCAGCAATTGGATTTGAGTCACAATCGCATCGAGCATCTGGAACCGGACTGCTTTCACAATCTGTCGCACCTGAAGCACCTGCAGTTGCATAATAATCAATTGCAACTAATTGCTGCCACCTACTTTCATGGTCTACATCGTCTCGCCAGCTTGAGCCTGCATCACAATCAACTTAAGCAGGTGGAGGCTGCCGCCTTTGAGAGCAACACGCATTTGCGCTCGCTGCGCCTGGAACAGAATCTTTTAACGGATTTGCAATTCCTTAAAGATGCGGGATTGGCACGTCTGGTGTATCTCAATTTATCGAGAAATTTACTGGAACAGCTGCTGCCTTTGGTATTTTCCAAAAACTTTGAACTTCAAGATTTGGACTTGAGCTATAATAAGCTAAAGGAACTGCAAAACAATAGCTTCATAGGACTGGAGTCTTTGGAGGTGAGTTGAGAATGCCAAAGACGAATGGGAGAGAGAGAGAATTAGACGAAAAAAAAAGCAGAAGACGAGAGAGAAAGAGAGAGAGACAGAGAGAGCGTGTAAGAGAGAGAGAGAGAGAGAGAGAGAGAGAGAGAGAGAGAGAGACAGAGTGAGCGTGTGAGAGAGAGAGAGAGAGAGAGAGAGAAGAAAAAGATAAGCTGAACTTCTTGAAAGTGAGGATTTTATAGAATACAGAAAACAGAAAACAAAAATTTAAATGAATTTATAGAAAATTTCCTGGAACATCCATAGCTTGTAGAATTATTTATTTCTATAAATATATATAAATCTTTAATTTCTATATATATTTACATAAATTATTAATTTCTATATATATATATAAATCTCATTAAGAATATTTAAAAGAGCTTTAAGAGATTTAAGACGTAACTCGCAAGAATAGGTTATTCAAAACAGCTACAAAAGAATAGTTAAATATTTCTAAATAACCCCAAACTGCAGAAGGCAATGTAAGCGTAAATATTGAATCCCAATAGTATTCTTAAAATCTTAGAGATACGTTTAGGATGCCAAAATCTAATATAATAAAAAACACAAAAAAAAACTCACAGACTTTAAATGGATTACTCAAAAAAATTTTCTCAAACCTAAGAAGTCTTCAAGGTTCCATAAAAACAATAATGGTATTCAAGGACTAGCTCAGATTATTGAACGCAAAAAAAAACTATTAAAATAAGCTACAAAAGTACAATTAAATGTTTCTATACAACTCTAAATAGCAGACAATGATGTGAGAGTGAAGATGAAATTCCAGTCCTCAGTTAGGGAGCAAGGTTAGATATCATAAAAAACGAAACAAACTCAAATACATCAAATGCTTTATTTTCTCGGATCATAGAAGTATACAGTGCATCTATAACTAACCTTAAGGACCATCTAACATCACATCAAGATTATTTAGCACAGCTTTCATAAACCCTAATCATATTTCTTATATCTCCAAAACCCTATTCAAAGCAGCTACAAAAGTCAAATTCAATATTACTATACAACCTTCAAGATAACAGAATTTATCTTATCTGTTATATTATCTTTAACCTACAGCGCATCAATGTCAGCCATAACAATTTAGAGCACATCGCTTCGGATGCTCTACATCCACTGAGCACCCTCCTCCAACTCGACTTGAGCTACAATCGTCTCGACTCACTGCCCGCAGATCTTCTGCATGGCAACAATCAGTTAAAGGGCATTGATCTGTCAAACAATCAACTGAATCAACTACATCCCGCGCTGCTACAGCAATTGACGCATCTCACTCAACTAAATCTGGCTAGGAATCTCCTGGAGGAGGCCAGCTGGATCCAGCAATTGGCGCCTGGTCTAAACCGTTTGGCTTTGCGTGTGGATCTCAGTTCGAATCGCCTGCAGTCGCTCAACCTGAGCAGCCTGCTCTTCTTCGAGCAAGTCCAGTTGTCGGACAATCGCTGGGATTGCTCCTGGCTGGTCAAGCATATGCTGAGAACACCACCCACTGCTCTTAACTTTGCCCGCTCTTGGCCAATGCTGAGCGCCTGGAGCGTGCAGCAATTGTTAAGCATACGAGGCATCGATTGCTTTGATGGACAACAGAATCGCTCCATTGTACTGCTCGATGTGAGCGCGGCTAGACAACAGAGTCCATCGGATTGTGACTGTCAAGTAAGTTTTGATTGAGATCGAAAAGATCAGCTATGATCATAATTATATTTTTCTTTCAAGTCCTCGCAGGAGGCTAACAACGAGCTGTACACTTTGACGCCTCCTTTGACCTGGCCCAGGATTCGAACCGATCGCTTCGATTCACGCTCGGTGATCATCTGGATGCTGGTGGCCATTGCGTTGGCCTTTTCAGGATTGCGCTGGGGTCAACGTTTCATGGATCGCAAGGAGCGCAACAAAAAGTTAAAAGAAAATCAGGATAGGGTGAGTGATCTATGAGAGATCTGAGACGGATATAAGAGTCATGTTTTAGAGATTTTTGAGAGATATATAGATAGATAGAGATAAATAAAAAACTTAAACTCATAGAGCAATAGAAACTCTGATGCTCCTAATAAATATATATTTTTATTAAATCAATAGAAACTCAATGAGAGATCTATGAGTGATCTATAAAAAATCGAAAAGTGATCCATAAAATATCTATAATAGATTATTAAATTTTGGAGACATTAAAGATCTGTAGGATTTCTATGGATACGATCTTTTGAAAGATAAATGAAATATCCCTTAAAACTATATGTGAGAACTTTGAGATATCTTTGAAAGATACTGAACAGATCTAAAAGAGAGCTAAGAGAAAAATTTTAATGATCTTTTATTAATTTATTAAAGATCATTGATCTATTAAGGCTGAGAGGCATCTACAGAGGGACGAGCAACACCTCTATTAAGTGTTTATGCGAAACCATTGATAAATTAATATGGGATTATATGAAAGAAGAATTAAAGATTTATAAACTAATAATAGACATTAAAGAATTATGTGAAAGATCTGTAGTAGATATATGAGAGACGTGAAAAATTAAAGAAATCTACATACATGATATGCAAAATCTATAGAAAAACTATTCAAAATACATGACAAGTGAAGTCAAAGCGGATGAAAAATAATTCTCTAATAAATATTATAAAAAAAAAAAACTGAATATACTTTCTATAGCTACACATTGTTGAAGCGCTCTTCAACCCAACAAAAGTCAAGTATGCTTTCCAACAAAATCGTGTGCTGTATATATAATATATACATCTAACAATATATGTATAATCAGGTTATTGTCACAGCTCAATGAGCTCTATATATATTGTGTACTTATTCACATATTCTAAAAAATGCAGAGATAATGCACGATTGGAACACAAATTTCACTTTCTATTGAACGTAAAGAGATCAATGTACTTCTCAAAGATTATCAGGACAACATCAGAACATTTTAAAGCTTTGCTAACCAATTGGAAATTTTTTAGAATTAAAAAACAACTTTAATGAAACTCTCTAACAAAGCTCATAATTCCCTTAAAAACACTGACTAAATACATAAACTTCTCTTTCTAGCAGCAGCTGATCAAAGTGGAAGCCTAAAATCTTCGAAACGATCCCAATAGATCATAATAAGGAAAAAATACACATTAACAGTTAAATTTGATATAAGTATATGTAAACTATATAAGCAAAGCTTTTTAATCAATGTCTTAGAATTAATTAATAATAAAAGTTATAATCATTTGTAGAGTCGTTCGATTAGTGGGGCGTACTTTGCATGTACGATATTGCGCCGGGTCTTAAGCGTGGGTCCCAGCTCGCCCGTTGGAACGGAGAATTCGTGTGGCAATAGGGCAAACTTTTGGACACGCTGTGCTGATGATATGGCTTTTAGATTGGCACGTTTAATGCCCGCTTCGATAGCTTCGTACAGCTTGGGTTCGGCATTGATATCCAGAGCAGCAGCCAGAGATTTCTCATCATTGGGCAATTGTAGATCAGCGGGTATATTAAGTAGCTCCGACAAATGGGTTTGGTTGAGTCCCAGCTCCTTCAGCCAAGCAATAGTTTCAGCACGTAACTCATCGAGCGGCAGACCCGTATGCGGATCAGATTTGGTTTTCAGGGATAACAAAATAGTCAGATATTTGCGATGATCGCCAACCAACAGAGCATTGCTCACGCAGGGCAACTCCTCCTTGATAAGCTCCTCAATGTGCACTGGAGGTATATTCTCGCCTCCAGCAGTGATAATCAGCTCCTTGATTCGGCCACAGATGACAAGATTTCCGTGCTCATCCATGTAGCCCATGTCGCCGCTGTACATCCAGCCATCCGGCTTGATGGTCTCCTCCGTCTTGAGAGGTTGTCCCAGATAGCCCATGAAATTATGGCGTCCACGCGTCACAATCTCGCCTTGACCCTTTGCATCCGGCTCATGGATCTTCACCTCTATACCGACGAGTGGAGTACCCGAACTATAAAGATTTGTCATAGTTTCGTGCAGTGTAATAGCACCGCCCGACTCCGACATGCCATAGATATCGCCCAAGGGCATATCCAGACCCAAAAAGTAATGCTTGAGGTCGGAGGAAACAGGCGCTGCGCCGGTTAGAAACGTTTTGCATAGCTCCAGGCCCAACATCTGACGAACGGATCGAATAACCCGATAGGCTAGCCAATATTTCGCCTGGCCGTATAAAGAGATTTTCTCGCTGCGAAATTAAATTAAAATGGAAGATTAAACTAAATGTTTTTGAAAAGAAGAGACGACTCAATGCAGGTTGAAGATGGAAGAATCGGAAGATCTTGCTGAGGAAACTGCTTGAAGGAATAATTTTTTCTTATTTGACAAGATCTATTGATAATCTTTAAAAAAGTGTTTAAAAAGATGTTGCATGTATGTTATTTAGCACGAAACCCTTTCTGATATTACCTTATACTTATTAAAGATGGAAGTATCGGAAAATCTTACTGAGGAAAATTCCTATTTTCTTTTGATAATAATTTTTTGAAATTTTTAATTTAACTAACAACTTAGGAACTTTAGGACTGAGAAAGAAAAAATCTTTCTCAGTATGTTTTGAATAAGATCTTTTTATTGGTAATATACTCTCACGACTCAGCAAACGATCAAATTGTTGGTGGATTGATTTTATTTTACTAGATCTTTTGATCGACGATCTTTGAAGAAGTTTAGAGAGACCTACGACATGTTAAACGTTTTTGATTCAGGAATAGTATGCAACTGGATATATGTTTTAATTATTAGAAAGGATTTACTATAATTGGTTAAACCATATAGCCGACTACCTAATACTCTTTTAAATTAAAGAATTTTAACGTTCGCCTTTAACATTTGATAAGATCTTCAACAGATACAAATCATTCCCTTTGATTAAGACCTAGAGCACATCTGACATTCTTCAATTCACTGAAACTCTATCTTAAAGACGTAGAAGGAACTTCTTTAAATCTATAAATAATTGACAACTAACTCACCCAGCGATCATTGCTAGCTGATGCTGTTCCACAACATCCCGCGCCTTTGCCAACAGATAACGTGAATAGGGCTTCGCCTTGGCCTCCGCCGCGACGAGACTCTCCTGGAACTTCTCAAAGACGCGTGGCACACCAAACATCCGCGTGGGCCTGGCCTTCTGAAAGCTGCGCACCAGCGTTCCCTTAAGTGCATCCTTATCGGCAAAGTAGACACAGCCGCCATGCTCCATGGCCACCAAGACATCGAACACCTGGGCAGCAATGTGATTCAGAGGCAGATAGCTGACAATCCGCTCGCCACCGAGCACCGTATTCTTGAATGTGGCGCCAATGATCTTCGTCTCGAAGACCAAGCTGTCGTGGGAGAGCATCACGGCTTTGGGCATGCCAACGGTGCCCGATGTGAACACGAGCATGGCGCAATCATTGGCATAAACTTCACTCTCCCTTCGCAGCAATTCCGGCTGCAGTTGCTCAGTGTCAATGGCCATCAAATGCTGCCAGCTGAAGTAGCCCTCCTCCTGGTTGACAAAGGACTCGTACGGACCGTGCAGCTGAATGACAGCCTTGAGTCGCGGTAGACGATGTTTGATCGCACGCAGCTTTGCCATCTGCTTGTCATCGTCCACCACACAGACTGTCGCCTCACTCGTCTCCAGGGCATGGAAGCAAGCCTCGGCCGAATTACTGGGATAGATGCCAGCCAATACGCCGCCGGCACGCAGTGCACCCAACTCGGCTATAAACCATTCCGGGCAATTGAAGGCCAACACGCCCAGAGAGCTGCGCGCCTCCAGGCCCACATGCAGCAGCATTCGGGCGGCCAGCTCCACTTGCTGTTCGTACTCCTCATAGGTGAGCGTTATCCAATCCTGTTGCTCTGGTCGTTCCCAGACCAGGGCTGGCAGCTTTCCAAATTTCTGACATCTATCGTGAAACAATTGCGGCACCGTATACACTCCGACCGTATCCTGTTCGTCCTTCCGCAAGAGGACCGCCTCGTGCAGCGAGTTGCTCGTGTAACTGTTCGCCGGCCTCAACTTCTCCATGTCGAATAAATGTTGAGGCATACGATCAAGCGATATTTAAAGCAGTGGCACTCTCACTGTCTGGGTTTAATACACTGACTCGGCTCGGTTCGACTCTTGACTGATAAGACGGTCATAGATGACGTCGCAATTCGTTGATAAAAAAGGCAATTCTCATAGGGTATGCGAATGCTCGTGTCTGCGCTTGGGTCTGACCTGGTTCTATGCTTGACCTTTCTGACATCTTAATCGCCACGAGACCAGCATACAATATATACATACATACATCATATTCATGTATACATATATACATGTTCATTCCACACAGTCTAAGTCCGCCTGATAATTCGGAAATCAGTCGTCAAGCGGCTGATAGAATTTCCGAAATTACCACAAAAAAAAAGAAACTTTAGACGTCTGCACACCCTAACAGCTGTAATATGTATATATTATATAATTACAGAGGATCTTTACAAACTGCATCTCTTGCCTTTTCTGTCCAGTCATGCTTAATAGTTGTAAACTCTGCTTCTTCTTGATCTTACATAAGAATAATCGTCAAGTCCAATGACGTAAATCTGAACAAAGACTTAAGAATTTGTAATCTAAAAGAAATCTTAGAAATACGAGTTGAGAAACTCATTAAAGATTTCCAATACTTCATTCCGTAATCCATAACAACGGAAAGATTACTCTGAGATAATTAATTTATTTATATGAATATCGTATGGAATGAATAATTTGTAATTATAGATGTTATATCGGATTGAGAATGTTAAAAATCTTATAGCTTTCGGATAAGGCAAAAACATGGATCCCATTGAAAATAGGAAATCTGGGTACAATAGTTTTTTCACTCTAGCTAACTAATGATAGATCAACTTAGTGCTCCACTTCTAAATCTTATTATATATTATATATTATATATTATATATTATATATTATATATTATATATTATATATTATATATTATATATTATATATTATATATTATATATTATATATTATATATTATATATTATATATTATATATTATATATTATATATTATATATTATATATTATATATTATATATTATATACTATATATTATATATTATATATTATATATTGTGTATTTATATATTTATATAATGCATTCATTTATATTTGCTTCATCAAACTCAATGAAATCCATAAATGCATACATACAAATGCGTATTTATAGTATATAGATAAGAGCTCTTCATATTTCAAAATAACGGCTCTCGTTATCTTCAATTTTTAAGTATGTGCACATATGCACCACATACATTTGTACATACATATGTCTGACCTCTCACAATCTCTCAAGTCGCCGTGCCTTTGGCAACATAAACATATGTACATATGCATATTCATACATACATTAGTATATGCACAACGCCCCTATCAACAAACGTATTATATTTGCTTTCATATTTCATATTCAAAATTAAACCGTTATGCTCTGTAGCCAGCTCTCAATTGCTCCTAAGCATATCACAAACACAAACAAGCACATGCAAATATATATAAGCACACACACATACGTGCACGCATACAGCCGTATATATGCATAACTGACCTGCGACAAACACCTGCGGCCGATCGAAAAGCACAGCTGAGCAGCACAGCAGACCACAAAAACAAACTGCATGGCCCGGTCAGTCATAGAGAGTAAGAGTAAGAGTGAGAGCGAGTGAGTGAGCGACCGAACGAGCGGGTTAGGTAAAAAGGGGCACACGAAAAAGCAATACAAGCAATTGTGGCTGCTGCTGCGGCCATACATAAAACATGTAACGGTTCTTCTTGGCTTTGCCTTGCTGCCACTCCTCTTCCGAAGCACACACACACCTAAAGGCTGGTCAGCTACGCTCTCGCATTACACGAGCCCAAACATAATACGCACATACACATACACATTCACGCGTTGGCGCATGCATAAATACATATGTGTGCGTATGTTTGTGTGTATGTGCGAGGCAGTGAAATAGAAGCAGAAAAAAAACTCAAATACTGTGGGCTCGCCTCAGCTGGCAAATAACAACAAAGCAGAAGAAGCAGAAGCAGCAATAGCAGCAAGCAAAGTCGCCGTCAGCAGCGGCGCTGGCTGTGCATTGATGTGCGCCTGTTCGCCCAACAGTCATTTTTTGTACAAATTTATAATTTATTGTTTAATTTATTTTATTGCAAAATGTCAAACAGCTTTGCCCCGCACACACACGCACACACACACACATGCAGAGGGGGGAGTGTGTATATTTAAATAGGAGTATGTACAATTATGTTTGTTGCACAGCAACGGGAACCGCAACAACTACAACAACAGCAACAATGACAACTTTGATGTATTATTAACCCAATTGTAATTGTTGCAATTTGTAGCTGACGGCTTATCATTTGTCATGGGCGCAACAACAACATTATTATGAAATTATTTACCAATGAACAGCAGCCCATGAATGTCAAACAAGTGTAAACATTGCCGCTTCCATGAGCATGGTCAAAACGGCTGTCGGTGCGAGGGAGAAGCGAGATAGATGCCTAGTGGAGGGTAGATGGGGCTTGGCATTAAAACTACAGCACAAATAGTTGCATATTGCGTTTGTGTTATTCCTTTTGTGTCTGTGTACACAAACAGTAAACAAGCGTCGACCCACTCGGCTCGGCTCTGCTCTGTAACGGTATAACAAAGCAGAAATGTAGAAAAAGCAGTAGGCAAGCAGCGGGGCACAGTGGGTCGGCCCTTATGTATTTATTATATGTGCTGGCATAGTAAATATGTATGTATATATTTTTATATATATTTATATATGTTTGTATATAAAAAAAATCACTTACCTACACTTTAGCTATAACAACAATCAAATCAACAATTGCGATATACCCACCGTGTGGACTAGCGCATTAGAGTGGACCTGCAAATGATAACAATATTAAGTTAAGAAAATGTATAAAGACTTAGATTTTAGATGAAACATGTATTCTACAACAAATATACGCAAGAATGAAAGCTAAAGTCAATTAAAATTCATTAGGGTGAACCAAAATGGCATATTATATTTATGTACATATATACATTGAATTGTGAAAAAATATATTCAAATTTTATATATAAATCATATATTTTGGGAAAATATTAAAAATATCAATCACAATTAATTAGGGTGAACCAAAATGTTACCATTTATATGATAATATTAATTTAATAATTATATATATTATAGTAATATATTTCTAAAATAAAATCGTCTATGCGGAAAATTTTAAAATTTAATTTACGTATAATTAGAGTGAATCAAAATAATAATAATAATAATAATAATAATAACATGACAGGTATATTGAAAATTATTAACATAAATATATATATTTTCAAATCACAATTTTAATAATGAAAAAATTCATTTATATTTTACTAGGTTGAACCAAAATGTCATAATTTATATTGTATAAAATATATATAATTACTTAAAGTATTATAATAATTTAAAAGCAATGTGTATGTTAAAAAAAAAAACTAAATAAAAAATATAATTCCATTCATTTGTGCTAGAAAACAATATATGTATCAAAAACTTCAATGCAAGCGGTTCACTCTAATCATCCGCAGTTTATACACATTGCTTCATATGACACATATACCTACATATATATATACATGCATACATATGTACATATTAACATATTTTTTGTGTATTTATATACATTATATTCTAAAGCGGAACTAAAAGACTGCTTACCCCACCTCCCACTACAAATGTGTCGACAATAAAAACTCTTTTCAATTGCTCAATGCAAACACCAAATCAAACACTCTCTCTTTCTCTTACACACACACGCACACATATAACCGTATACAAAAAGAACTATACTACTATAACGGAACCGATATGCATGCTATCGTTTACCCCATCCACTCTTTGGCTGCTTCTTCAACGCAAACGTATGTGTGTAAAAGTAATATGTGTTGTATATATTTACACGCACGATTCGTGACGCTAATGTATTGTCATGGGCGTAGGGGTTTGGGGGGCGGGTCGGGGTGTACACATATGCATGTCTGTGACTTTTGTAGATTTGTTTGTGTACATATAGATATAGCAAAATAACCAGGCGCACAGCATTGATTAGCAAGCGAACCAAAGTCAAAGCAAAAAGTTCATGCGAGCAGAGTGAATGAGTGAGTGAGTGAGTAGCCAGCCAGGCAACAATAACAACAACAGCAACAAGTACACACAACAATAAAGAAACACATATTCATATACAACAGTCACAACAACAACAACAACACCTAGCGGCAGCGGCAGCAGCAGCAGCAGCACACAAAACGATACACACACAAAACTACTAAAAGAGGCAGAGATGAGGCCGACGGACACCCGAGACGGCGTCGACGACGACGACGATGACGACGACGACGTCGACAGATAAACAACATTTATATTCATGTACCCGGCAGTAACAAGAACAACACCAACGCAAGAAGTGTGGCGTACACAAGCGCACACAAACATAAAAGAAGCAAAACAAAAACAACAGCAACAAAAAAAAAAAAAGACGAAAATCAAATAACATATGTACATATGTACATATTGACAAACAAGTGAACACATGTATGCGCATATAAGCATACACACATGAGTATGTCGGTATATACATACGTACATACATACATGCATTGCACTGGCACGATTCATCCACCGCACTTTGCACTCCGCTCTCTTCGCTCTCCTCTTCTACCATTGCAACTCATTCAAACTCATTTCTACGCTCATGAGAACAGCGACGCCAACGTAGCAGTAGCATATCGACGGCAGCAGCAGTGGCAGCGCCAGCCTCAGCAGCAGAGCTGTTACGTGGGTCGCAGCGGTAAATGGAGAGAGGGAAACGAGCATATAAACGATAACAACAACATATTCCTACATACTTACCTACTTATATTATTAGCTGTCGTTGCTCTCTTAGTTGTGCTCTCTCTCTATTGTCTCTCCGCACGTTCGCTCACTCGGCCACATAAATGGCAATTACAATAAACAACCGGTATTAAAAACTGTTTTAAATCCCCACCATCATTAACACACGAACGACGCAAATAAAGCAAAAAAACAACCATCAAAAATGTCAAAAACGTTGAAGTTGAGCACGAAAAAAGAGCCTATGTCAAATGTCGTCGTGTAGGCGGTATTGTAATATATAACTCATATAAGTCAAGACATTTGCTGCTTATCTTGATTTATTTTATAATTTAATTTCATAGAGAGAACTTATAAGATTTATAAGCTACGCCAACTGACTTTGATTACTTTTGTTGGGTGTGCACCATAATGAGCAAGTGCGAACAAGAGCAAGCGAATACAGTGCAAAGTCATAAATGAGTCAAAAGCGTAAATGCAATTGAATGGATAGCAGCTGAGAAGGTTGATTTCTTAAACATTACAATGCGAAGCGTGAGTGTGACGGCACAGGCAGCGCTTGGTATTAATATTTTAATCATTTGAGCTTATATCTGTGAGATTAATTAGTGTAAATTGTTCAGTATTTTTTTTTATAGAGCTTATCGGTTTTGCTCCAGACACATATTAAGTGTGGTTTATTTTTCCTGTGACTAACAGGCAGTGGAAAATTCTCAAGGCACGAGCTTTGATTGGTGTCAATACTTGATAACTTTTTACTCCGTCTTGAACAATTGACCTATGCATTATATATATGATTCTGAAAATGAGCACATCTATATTTTTATGTGCGATATATATATATTTTGTTATATAAATTTTTATTATAAGAACTCAAAGTTCATTTGTATTATATATATATTTTTATTTTTATTTTTTATTATTTATTTAGGTGGTATTAATATACTTGACCGTCACTGTTCAGTGCGTAAAGTGTTGTAAAATAAATACTTATTTTACTAACATTATTTTTATTATTTTTAATTAATTAATAATATGTAAAATATTTATGTTTATATTCTCATTTTAATTTAACAAAATACCCATACTCATTTTTCTGACCACTACTATTTTTGCCAGTCTACATATTTATCTGACCGCCAGTGTACAGAAAATCACTTGTAAAGAGCCGATAATCGCTCAAATTAAGCTGTTGTCGTTGTTGTTGTTGTTGTTGCAGTTGTTAGTGAGAGTGACATTTACATCAACAACAACGAAGTCAAGTCCAAAGACGCTCACGGGCTGTGCGACGTCATCAAACAAGAAGAAACTCAACCTGAGTCCAACAGACAGTAACAAACATAAGCACACGCATACACACAGAAAACACGCACACGCATGCATATGTACATATGTGTATGTATGGATGTATATCTTTCAATGTTGTCGCTCTTCACGTGTGTTTAGCTGTTGTTGCCCATTACGTTTCGTTTTCATGCCATTTCTGGTTTTGGCTTGCTCATTACAAGCGTACGTATTTATATGTCTGTGTGTGCGTGTATGCATTAACATATACCACCGGCTCTACATATGCATGATATATACATACATAGGTATGTTCATCTGTATGCACATACAAACATAAACACAATTTGAGAACGTTGACGGCGACGCCAGCGTCGCTGTTACCGTTTTAGCTGCGGCAGCAAAAGCTACTTCTACTCGCACTACGTATGTACATACCAACAACAACATTAAATATACATTTTGCCTACATGTGTCTACGTGCGCCTGCTAATCATTTCTGTGCGCCTGCTTTGTGCTCATGTTTATTTGTATATATCGAGCAACACAAACGCACAAAACACATATGCAAAAAATAACAAAAACAAAATACAAATAAAATAAAATAAAGTCCGCTACATACACTTGAGCATACATATATTTATGCAGTTAGATAGTATGTAGAAATGTATGTGAGCTACAACAAAAAAGCACGCTGAGTAAGCGCTCAATGACAAATGTACTTTGTGTGTGTGACTTACATGCTTTCTATATGTTGTTGTTGTTGCTGCTGTTGTCTGTTGAGCCGAGACTCGACTTGCTTAGAGATTATACACATTCGCACACAGCGACACACGCGACGTAACGGTAAGTTTCGTAAGGCTGCGTTACGTTAAAGCAGCGTTTGCTTTGACTATGTATTCGCAGCGCCACTCGGATGTATACTCACAACGCAACACGTAAGATTGGAATTAGACTGCAGCGTATACTGCGCTAAACACGCACATATATTAAAAAAAATATATAAAAAAAAGGGTTAGCAGCTCACTGAATAATTATACATATATAATATAATCACACACATACACTTACATTTGCTGGCATATGCGTAGTTGTTACTCTTCGCTGATTAACAGCGTTGTTGAGGAGCCTTGTTTAGTTTTAATGAACGGTGTTAAGATCTTGCTTAATTTCACTGTTAAAAGACACCAGGTTATGCAAAGAATTGTTCCGTTACTTTTAATGTTAACTAACAGCTTTACTACGACGTCACAGATAAGTCATGTTAAAATTTAGTATGCGCGTGTGTGGAATGTTGATGATATTACCAACTATAAATTATCAATTAATCGACCGAAAAGTTAAATATACCATTTAATACTATTTTGTTTAGAACATTTAAACTTTGGAAAATAAAATTTAAGTTACTCAACAAGAATGTCACGGCAGTCAGCGAACATCACTGAATCGTGATGGACTCTGTGAGCAATAACAGCTTAAAAACGGTTTTCATGAATGAAAAGTAGTAAAACCCTTATATTGTCCGATTCTTGAATCTATATAGAACTTGTAATTAGAAGCGTTGCTAGTTTTATTTTGGCTTCTGGCTGCAAGACATATAACAGTGTCAAAATTGCTTGATTTTCATACAAAATTTAAACGAGTGCCAACATTTGACATAACTGTGACGTTTCACTGTTAAAATAACAGCGTTCTTTGCATAACCTGCTAGTCCCTTAATCGTGGCTTAATTTAAGCCGTTAGGTGAACAAAGAAGAGCAGAGAATGATGTTAGTAGATTAACAGCAGCCTAATAGCCTCCTTAACAGCTTGCACACAAGCGCTGTTAATAATCTTATTCGATTTGTATTGCTGTTAAACCTCGTAAGGTGACAAAGTATTAGTAGATTTCCTTTGCGCCACTCTGTTGATTAACAGCGCTGTTAAAAAGCCATTAATAATTTAACAATGTTAAGAATTTCGCCGAATTTCATTTTTATTATTTATATATTTATTATTAAGACTTAAAATTTGTTAGAGTAAAATTATTATTTATTTATTAATTTAAATAAAATTAATAAAATAATAATATAAATATAAAAGAATTTAATAATAGTAAGTTTTAAATATTTAATAAAATTAAAAAAAAAAATCAAATATATTTAGGTCTTTTAGTGATATGTTTTTCTTTTATTTATACTATTCCCTTCGTATTACTACGGTTA
This sequence comes from Drosophila meridionalis, assembly GCA_035045145.1. Lineage (NCBI taxonomy): Eukaryota > Metazoa > Arthropoda > Insecta > Diptera > Drosophilidae > Drosophila > Drosophila meridionalis. The sequence goes on from JAWNPG010000031.1 coordinate 3,920,859, forward strand.
TATTACGGTTATATTCGACTGTTCACAGAATCTAATTGGATTTATTTTCATAATTTTCTGCTAATTAACAGAACAGTTAAATAACTGTGGGTAAGCTAACATGCATTCTTAACAGACACATGCTGAACTTAAAAAAGCTTTAAATAGGTTGAAAATATTTGTTTAGATTAAAATAAACTAAAAAGAACTTTAAAAAGGTAAAAACAATTTTTTTTTAAATTAAATAAAAGATAGATAAAATAAAAAAATTTAAATAAATTTGAAATAAAAGAATGAATTTTTTTTCTTAATTTTTCTAGACATTTTCTTATTTATTTATATCCGAATTTCCTCTTTATATTTCCCTTTTATTTAATTTTTCTCAAATTGAGTTCCAGAAAACAGGGATTCGAAATTCCTTTAGTATTTCTAAACAAAATATTCTGTTTGATACGTTTGGACGGGACCATTACTTCGAGCGCGCATCGCACACAAACTGACGATAGTGATAATTAAGGCAATTATGATAGCGAATAGGACTAGACCCACGATGAGAGCACTGTGGTGAAGTTCCTCCTTTTGGGTGACATCTACGACCGTCGTCGTCGTTTCACTGTGGAGATGATCATTCATATGATCCTTCGGATGATGCAAGTACTTCTCTAAATGGTTCTCATCATAGGATTGGGATTTCTTAGCGGCTGCGGCTATATGTTTGCGATCGATTTGATCTAATGACTGGACGAGATGTTTCATTATGGCTTGATGTCTGCTTGATGCTTGCGAGAAACTATCGTCGTAATACCCTTTCGCATACACCGAATCATTATAATCCATTGATTGATTCGTTTGGTTTATTTCTTGATTTTGCTCCGCTAAAATTGCATCATTTATCCATTGATAATCTTGATCCGCATCAGTTAGATTTGATTGATATTCGCTGTACGTCGCATTTTCTAGAAACATTTCGTTTAATTGTTCCAACAGAGATCCTTCATTTATTCCTATTCTATCGCTAGATTTTACTTGAGTTTTTCCTATATCATTTTTGTGATTTCTCCAGTTGAGGTGTTCCAAAACTTCTTCATAGAAACGATTGTCTTGGTTTTCATCTGAATGATCTATGAAAGAAATACCTGATGAAGTGGAAGTTAATGAAGTAATACGATAGATCGCAGTTCGATCACTAGGCAGTAAAGGCGGAATTTTTTTCGTCTGATATTTTTGATATAGCTTATCTATGTCATCTGTCAATGAGGCTGTTGTTTTGCGATCAGTTCGGGTTGAGGAATATCTTTGATCGTATCTATGGTGATTTATGCGATCTTTTTTGATCTTGTTGATCGGCTTTGATTTGATGGAGTGATCTATGTGATCTTCTGTATGATCAGTTCGAGTTGAAGTATATATTTGACCGTACTTATGATGATTTATGCCTTTACGATGTTTTGTACGATCAGCTCGAGTTGAGGGATATTGTTGACCATATTTATGATGATTTCCATGGTCTTGTTCGATCTTGTTGATCAACTGTTTATTGATTGACTGATCTATGTGATCTTCTGTATGATCAGTTGGAGTTGAGGGATGTAGTTGATCGTATCTATGATTTATCCGATCATTTTCGATCTTGTTGATCGGTTTTATGTTGATTGACTGAAAATCTCTTCGATCAGTTGGAGATGAGGGATATTGTTGATCATATTTATGATGATATATGCCTTTAGGATCTTCTGTAAGATCAGTTATGTTTTTCGCATATGTATGATGATCCCTTTGATATGTTGAAGTGGTTCGATCGATCTTCTTTTCTTCCACTCTACTTTCAGTCTGAGTCTTTAACACATGATCAGTTGGATCACTGCACACATATTGCTGTGGCAGTTGCTGTGTTGGATCCTGACAGATCAGTCGCAAATTGAGACGATTGCAGACGCAACGATCGAGGTGCAGACAGGACTCCGTCTGATTCTGTTCACACATTGGAACGATTCTCCCAGTTCCAGGATAGAGGTGATTCCAGCTGTAGTGCCTCTGCCAGAGATTGTCCCGGCAATGGGGCACGCATTGCTCGGCGGGCAGCAGGAGATTCCGCACCGGCTGGCAGCTCAGCGACTTGCGACTCTTCACGTAGCCGGGCCAACAGCGACAGCGGCCAGGCGATATGCAATCGCCATTGCGACAGGCGCGGCATTTCGGCTGGCAGCCGACGTTGCTAAGCTCGAGCTCGCTCGGCGTCTCGTAGCCCAGATCGCAGGTGCATTGCTGCGGAGCGGTGCACTGGGCGTGCACGCAGCCGGGCTGGCAGCGGGGTCGACATTGCCCCGGCTTACCCTCATAGCCCTGGCAGCATACCTCACGCAGACTCCAGCTCTACATTTGAAGTAAACTGAAGTTTTTTTTCTTTCTATTTTTTTCTATTTAATATCATCACCTACCACTTCTTCACTCAGGTCAGAACTATTTCCTATCTCAGGCACTCGCTCGTGGCACACGGTTCCCTCCTGTGCTCCCAGCCAGGGCAGCAGAACGAGGCTTAGGCCTAGGGCCAGCCATGAATAACTCATGGATCTCGATTCGGGCTACAAAAATTAAGGTTTCTCACTTGAAATTTATATGCAAAACTTGCCGCGATCTTAACTTAAGAGTAGCCATTGCCAAAAGGTTTTTTTTTTTGGTTTTTCTTTTATAGAAAGTTTTTTTCTTTTAATTATTTTTAATATTTCGTAAAACAAATGCCAGAGACATTATTTGCAAAGATCTAGCAGGCAGAGAGAAGGATTATTTAAGTTCTTATGAGGTTATTTTCTTCAGTAGAGGAGCGGGAAAGGAAAAAATCGTGATCAAAGATGACACGATCGAATTCTAGCAGTCAAAATGTCTCTACCTCTCTATGAATGCTTCTATCTTTAAGCTTATAAGTGCAAGAGATGTAGGCTTCACTTCAGATTCCACAGACTAAAAATCTTTTACTTGTTCTTCTTCTTTTTTTAAAATCAAATGTCATGTATGTCATAAAAATTATGAAAAATAATTATTAGAACGGTGCTGGTAGAGGCGCTGAGTGTTTCCTTAAATGTTTTGGACTCTAAATATTCATGTCATGAACATTTAGAACCAAAAACTTTTGCGGAAATATTCATCGCGTCTACCAACACCGCCACGTTACTACAGCGCCATCTAGCAAGTGGAATACTGAAATAGTGACTGAAAATTCAGACACAATTCAAACGTAATTGCAATTCTTATAATATTCCAGAATACATCTTATGTAGAACAAATTTTTGCACTATTGCTAGCTTCATTTGATAATTTTTCAAACATTTTTTCTCATAACTTCTATAACAGTTAATCGATTTTAATGAAATTTTTAAATTATATTCTTTATATTCTTTTAATTAACTACTAATATAGAAAATTTTCCTACTCATTCACATATTCGTTATACTTGCAACTGAAAAATTTTTTTAAAGAAGTTGGTAAAATACGGAAGCGGTATTCAAAATGTAACAAAAATCAAAATTGCATAAAATATCCAAGAAACTAAATGCAAAATTCGAAGACTCTAGCTCTAAGGATGTGCGATATATAATTTTAGATGAAATTAAAACAGGAATAGGTATTAATTATTGGAGGCAAATATTATAGGAAAAGATGTATACCTTGACATGCCATATTCAATTAAGGGTATAAAAAAAATATATACATATACATACTATATATATATATGAATTTACTGAATATAGCTGTACTATATATACAACTCCTAATCACTTTAATAATAAAAAGTTTTTTTTTAATATGAAATCACTTTCAACATTTTTTATCAGTTGTGGCTAGGTAATTAATAATTAATAATTATATAAATGTATATATAATTATATATATTATATGTGTTTCTTTATATTTCTTTATTATTACTGTACAATGCGCGACGTATCCGATAAATTGGTATTCGGATAGTAGCTGACATTCCTGCCGCGCTTGATGCAGTAGATGGTGATGCCACCGATGCTGCAGAGTACGATCAGTAATACCAATCCGATCAGCATATAGAAATACCAGCTGAGCTCGATGCTGCAGCTGAGACTCTGCATATCGTTCGGTTTGAATCCCTTGTGGCACTTGCAGTGATTCGTGCTCTCACAATAGCTGTGCTTTCCGCACTTCGGCTGGCATTTCGGAACGCATTGCATTAGCGTCTTCCGCCATTCGTAGCCCGGCGCACAGACGCATATATCCGGCGCAAAGCAATGCCCGTGCGGTCCACAATCGTGTGTACACACTGGCCTACAAGTGCCGTTCACACTGGAATAACCCGAAATGCATTGACAAACATCGACATCAACGCATTCGGCGTGTGGATCGCATTTGGGTTGACATGTGGGCTGGCAGAGCAACCTCTTGGCATCATATTCGTAGTTCTTATCGCACTTACACTTCTCAGGTTCAACACATTTGCCATGCCTTCCACAATCATTTGTACACACTGGCTGGCAAGTGCCATTCACACTGGAATAACCCGAGTTGCACTGACAAACATCGACATCAACGCACTTGGCGTGTGGATCGCATCGGGGCTGGCATGTGGGCTGACAGTTCCGATCAGTTTTATTCCATACGTAACCGATCTGGCAGAGGCACGTATTGGGCGGGATGCAGTGACTGTGCGCCGGACAGGCGGGCGTACAGCTCAGTTCGCAAATGCCATTCACCTCCTGGTAGCCGCGACTGCAGTTGCAGCTGTTGTTCGATCTGTTCGAACAGTTCGGATAGCATTGAGGGCAACACTTGTTGAATTCCGGATGCCACAGCTCTCCCGGCTGACAGAAATCGTTAGTCGCATTTACCTATAAAGAAAAAGAAGAGGATGTGAATTTGAGTACTTCTCCCGGCTCACCTAGGCTCACTTCTTGGCTCTTCATGTTCGCTCGAGTCAGCTGAATGCAGCCCAAAAGTCCTATTAGCCCTAGGTACAGTAGTGTCCAAGAGTTATCCATTATCGTTATTTTGTAACTTTCACGTTCTGTATTCCCTCGTCAACTGAACTCTTTTCCATGCACCTGGTGCTTTTATAAGGTTCTATATATATTTATTATATTTTTTCTGATTTTATTGAACTAGTCATGGTGGTTACAGTCGCTGCGGGTTTCTATATATACATTGAGAATATTTGTGTAAAGTTTTCATTTGAGTTTTAAGTAGTTTGCGGAATATACTTTAGCTAATTTAATATTAGAATAATATAAAAAAATGTATTATCATACCAAACGTGAATGGCAAGTATTCAAAACTAAAAAAAAAAATAATAAAAATAAAATTAATATTAAATTTAAATTGATTTCTCCGTTAGAGCCTTAGGTAAGGGTCTTACTATAAGATAACTAAAATGAAATGGATTCAAAAAAAAAAAATTAAAATAATAAAAAAAAATAAAATATAAATTATTTTAATCATATAACAATAAAAATTATATGGTCAATACTTCTATAAAGAATAAATAAAATAAAATCATCAAGAATTGACTGACAAACGAATGGATGGTCGGATACACGAACAGACAGAGAGACAAACGTAAAGATGAATGGCAAGACTGACGACCGGACGGACGGATGGACGAACGAATGGACAGACGTACAGGCGGCCGGACAGGAGGACAGCCGGATAAAATGACGCCCGGATGCACATTATACGAAACTAATATACTCACTTTCACTTTCATTTAACTTTCATTCCGGCATTAATCATTGGATGATGGATATTGTTGTAATTATTAATCACTGACAATGAGCAACAGCTCATTGAGAAGATCAAGTCTGGCTTTCCTTATCGAATATATATATACATGGACGTTTATGCATACATATATGCCAGACATACTTCCATTTTCCATTCCAGCGATAAGGTCGTGCAAAACAGCGCCGCTGTCACAGCAACAGCATCGGAGTCAGAGTGAGATTCGGAGTTATCGCACAAAGAGAGACGAACCGTCTGGTTTGACTTTCCCTTTCTCGGCATTTAGTGCATTGCGAGGCGTGAACCCAACTGGAAGCTCTCGGGGAGGATGTTGTCGTTGGTTTTGTTGTTGCTCCTGGGCGGACAAAGCCAGGCGCTGGCCATAACGAGCGGCCACTGCCAGAAGAACATTAGTGTTAAGTACCAGGTACCGCTGACCCGGACACGGCTGGTCAACAATGCCAGCGAACAGTATATTGTGTACGAGGAGCGCATCCGCTGGGATACGGTGCGCATGTGCTGCACCGGCTATCGCACGATCATCTTTGGCTTCTGCGAGCCCATCTGCACGGAGGCGTGCCCCGCCCACAGCTACTGTGTGGAGCCGAACAAGTGCCAGTGCATGCGGGGCTACGAGCACTCGCATCATCCGAACAAACAGCATCATCTGATCTGCCGTCCGGTCTGCCAGGGCGGCTGTCCGGAGCACAGCCACTGCGTCGGCCACAACGAGTGCGAGTGCCGACCTGGCTTCAAAGACATCAGCAGCTGGTTCAGCATGAGCCTCAGCTGCGAGCGCATCCAGTGCGGGCACGATCAGCGCTACGATCTGCAGCGTCGCGCCTGCATCAAGATCGAGATGAGCATGGAGGAGCTGATGCAGCGAGTTGCCGAGCGTCTGGCCAAGGGTCTGGAGCGGGACGAGGGGGAAACAACTACCGTGGAGCCGCTAGAGGAGAGCAGAGATTAAGCTAGACCTAGGTAGATCTAGTCCTATAAGTTCTAATGTGTATCTAAGCTAAGCTGTTTGTGGGTGCAATAAAATGAGATTTTAAGGGAGAAAAGAGGGAGAAATGTTGATGGGAAGGAAGGGGAAAGATGATCTCAGTTGGGTATATGATAAAAAGAATGATGGAGAGTGAGAGAATGAGAGTGAGACTGAGAGAGAAAGAGGGAGAGAGAGAGAATGAGATGGGTATATACAGCCCTGATAAGTGCTCGAAGTTATTTCTCTAAAATAATCTGTCTTCTGGTATTTTTCCAATTGTAATCAAGGCGTCTGCAGAGGAAGTGCGGATAATATCGACTTGAGAGCTTTTACTATATCATTTTTTTGTGTACAAGACCCTCAGAGCTAATGAAGTAGAAGTTAGAGAGAAATGTGCTGTAAGGGAAAAGATAACATTTTCTGTAGGTCTTACAATGAATCATTAAAAAAATAATTTTTTTGTTTTGGGTTTTCCCCTATTTTTTAAATTTGTCAGGCTCTCCAAGACTTTCTATTAGACAGATAATTGTAAAAAAATCATTATTGAACATTATTTATAAATCTTACATCAATTCATTGAGACATATTTAAATGTTATGTGACATAAATATGGTCATACATTTTTCTTGGCTTTCCTAGAAATTATCGAGTTTTTCAGACCCTTCAAAATTTTTTATCAAGCAGTGGAAAGTGAAAAAAAAACCTTTTGTAATCTATAAATCTAGCATCGAATCATTTAAGCCTATTTAAATGTTATGTTAGACCTAGGATCATAAATTTGTCTTGGTTTTACTAGTAGCCTAGTTATCAAGTTTTCAGACTCATTCATTGGGCAGGCAATTTGATAAAACAATTCGAAATAAAATATTTGCTGTAAATTTTACGAATTATTCAGTCACAATAAATCTTCATTCAAACTAAACACAAATTTGATTTAAGATATAGGATCCACATTTTGTTAGGTTTTCCTAACAAGGTTTTCCTAACAAGGTTTAACTAACAAGTTTTTAGACTCTTTAAAATTTTCTTGTTTGATTAGGGACTTTGGTAAAAAATTAGTAAGCGAACATTATGTATGAATCTTAGAACGAAAAACTCCAAAATATTTAAATTTAATGTTAACTAAACACAAATTTAATTTAAGACCACATTTTTTTCTTTAAATTTGTTCCACTAATTTTTCAGATTTTAAAAATTTTGTAATAATTAAGGTAATTTGATAAAAAGATTCGCAATCTAACATATTCTTTAAATTTTACAACGAATCATTTAGAGATAATAAAATATAATGTAAATATGATCTATGACCTAGAGTTGTTCCCGCTAGTTGTCAAGTTTCTTAAAGATTTTCTGTTTTGATTGAAGATTTTGGTACAAAATACGTAATCAAATATTATCTATAAATTTTTCAACGAAAAACTCCAATCAATATAAATGCTATGTAAACAAAATACAAATTTGATCCAGACAGGATTCATATTCGAAAATTATCTTTAAATTTATATAGAATCTTCAGATATATTAAAATGCCATGTTAACTAAAAAACACAAATTTGATATAAGATCGAGGAAACTATTTTTTTTTTTGTACTTTTCCACAAGTTTTTCAATCTCTTTCAGATTTTTCATAAAAATGACAATTTAGCAATACGATTTCTCATCATTAAATAAACTAAAGACAAATTTTATCTAAGAATCTCTTTTTTATATTCTCACCAGTTTTTTTTTTCGAAATTTTCAGACTTTTCAAACATTTTTTACTTGGGAACTTTGCACGAAAATTCGTAATCACCATCAATATCAACAATATCAAATATCATATATTAAAATTTTTATATATTTTTTTATTGTAATTCAAACAATAGGATCGTATAATTTCCTTTGCGCTCGTGTGTTTCAGTAAATAAAACAAATTAACATAAAATTTCAAAAACTTATACGCTAAATATCTATAAAGTTTTGATGGAAAAAAATTAGTCGTTCATTATTAACATCAAGCATCACGATTATCATCATCATCATCATCATCATCATCATCATTATCATCATTATCATCAACATTATTAACATCATTATCAACATCGCACTCATACTAACTGAGTGGCGGGTGGGTTACCATAGGATTTTTTATCTACAGAAATTTTTCTATATATAGTATATAGTATATATGGTACAAATAGTTAATGTTAAGCGCTCGCAATGGCTTGTAAGTCCGTTTAAATTCATTTTATATAATTTTTGTTTAAGTGTGTTTAAAGCTCTAATTGCATAGCTCTCATAATTTGATAAACATTTTCATTTCGTTTCCTTTTTATTTAGATTTTTTTCTGCTTTCTTTTCTTTTCTTTTTTTTTTTTTTTGGTTTCACAGCCAAACGTGGAGTCGTTTCTTAGGCATATAGCGTCTCGATGAGATCCGCGTACATTTTGTTAACCACATTCCTCTTGACCTTCAGAGTGGGTCCCAGCTCGCCGGTGGCTATCGAGAAATCGTGCGGCAATATGGCGAACTTCTGCACCTTCTGGGCATTCGAGATGGATTGTTTGTTGGCGCGCTTGATGCCGTCCTCGATGGACTTCAGGACCTTGGGGCAAGGACCGGCAGCCAAAATTTCACTGAGTGTCTTGTACTCAACGCCCAGGGACTTCATCCAGACAATCGATTCGTGCGTCAGCTCATCCATGGGTGCGCCCGTTTCGCGTTCCACCTCGGTCTGGACAAAGGAATTTTTTAGATTTATTAAAGGATTTTATTAAATGATTTTTTTTCTTGATTCTCTAGATTTTCTCACCTTAATGGAAACAAGCACCGTCAAATATTTTCGCTGTTCGCCCACTAGGAAGGCATTCGATATGCCATCCAACTCCTTTTTGATGATATTCTCAATGTGCACGGGCGGAATATTCTCGCCGCCAGCTGTGATGATCAGCTCCTTGGAGCGACCCGTCAGCATGACGTAGCCCTTGTCATCGATGTGGCCCAAGTCGCCCGTGTGCAGCCAGCAATCGTCGTCCAGAGACTCTTCGGTCTTCTCCTTGTTGGCCAGGTAGCCCATGAAGACGTGACGTCCGCGTATGCACAGCTCGCCATGTCCGTTTTCATCCGGATTGATGATCTTCGATTCGCAGCCCGGCAGGGGTTTGCCAATCGAGTTCAGTAGCGTCGAGTCGGGCAGGCAGAGCGTGTGACAGCCGCCGGTCTCGGACATGCCGAACGCATCCAATATCTTCATATCCAGGCTAAGGAAGTATTTCTTGGTCTCCGGCGACATGGGAGCTGCGGCAGTCACCAAACTGACCACACGATCGAAGCCCAATGCAGCCTTCACCTTGGACAGGATGAGAGACTTGGCAATCTTGTAGCGGAAGCCGCCGCTGCTCTTGCTGCAAAGGGAAAAGGAAAACGTACAACAAAATTGTTTATAAAAGTTTTTTAATTGGAATTTTTGATGAGTTAGCAAAGTTAGGATAATTACATGGGTCAAGGATACTGCTGGGGGGCTTAGGTCCCAAAGGGGTAACTTTGTGAGTGTGTGTGTGAGGAAAGCTAATGGGTTACTGCAGCAGTAGCAGCAGCAGCTAATGCACTTGGCGACAGTCCAACTTAATTGGCAAGTCACAAAAAAAAGGAAGTCTTAGGGAAGTTCTTAGCATGCAGCAGGGGCGTTGAAGGTGAAGAGGAATTTGTGCTGGAAGCTGATGAATTACTGATAGATGGAAAGTAGTGGAAGTTACTATTAGTCTGAGAGTGAGAATCTTTAAGAGAAGCAATATTGCTTGCACTGATATTCCTAGATCCAAGTGTGATTTAAGAGAAATTCCTAGTACGAAAACACTGTGAAAAGGAAGTTCTGGTAGAAAAGGCATACCTGATAGAGCAGAAATTGCTAATAGAATTTTATGAATTATTAATAGATGTGCTGTAGGAAAAGCTTTTCTTAGTAAAAGACTTTTTGGTAAGCTCCCAAATTTCTGACATTTATAATTATACAATAGTTAAATAAAATTAAATTTGTAGTGTGATTTTTTCTTGCGTAAGGAATTTCTAGTATAAGAGTAGGAATTACTAGTATAATGGCTGACAGAAGAGAAAATTCCTAGTACAAGATAGAAGACAGAAGAGGACATCCATGAAGTACAACAATAAAAGAAAGAAGATAAACTTCTGATAGGAGAATATCTGTTAGATGATGAATTTCTATTAGAACAATTATTGATAGATCATCAATAGTAGTTATTCCGTACAGTATATGAACATTTCGTAAAATACTGAATTTCTAGTATTTGTTTATAATTATAATTTGAAAAGAGGATAGAGGGAAATTTATAAAAGAAAGGAAATTTTTATTGTAGTGGAATTTCTAGTGTAAGGCGAAAGTGTAATTCAAGAGTTCCTAATCAGAAGATAGAAATTGTTGTTAGAAGAGAAACTCCTTTGAGAATAGCTGGTAGCATAGGAAAAATTCATTGAAGAGGTTGAAGAGTTATATATATTAGTTGATTTCTGGTACAAATTTCAATTTAAAGTAATATTTATTCAGTCAGTCAGTGGAACCATCTCTAGAGAAATTCATCAGTTTCGTTCCTTAACTCTTAATATAAATAATCTATAAATAGTGTTACAATAAGTGGAGTTCAAGCATTAATTTAATTTCTGAATTCTTAATATAAATAATCAATAGACAGATTCCGTTATTATAACGCTATATATATTATTGAAATGCAATCTGACTGAAGCACAAATAAAGCATCATAGAACAAGAATCTGGCTCTATGGATCTCTGGTATATCAAAAAGAAACTGAGAGACTTCTGGCTCTACTTGCAAGGCAAAACAAAAGCTGAGCTAAAACTGTCTGCAGTCACCAGGGAAGCATGTTTTAAAGCTGCTAATCGCTGGCAAAGTCAGAGCATGTCACGTTATGCCACAGACAAAGGACGTGCACGCACGCAGGTGGAGAGAGATTCATACAGCAGGAGCAGGAGCAGCAGCACTTGCTTCGTGTACAGCGTGGCGTATGAGTAATGTTGTGTTTGCTGTGATTTTGGCCGTTGCCTCTGGACGGACGCTGGCTGCTTGCATAATTTAACAAACGAACTGAGTCGAATGGCTGGCAGGGATTGCCAGCAGCCAGAGTCAAGTCGGGTGGAGTTGGGTCGAGTCGAGTCGAGTCGAGTCTAGGTAGCAGCCACTTTAACTGTGCATTCATTTTGCATAATTTATGCGGCCACGGGCCAAAGTTGAGCAAGTGGGCCGTGGTGCAACTTACCCCTGATTCTCCATATAGTGTTTGAGCGAAATGCCCTTGGCCCAGCCGGCGAGCATTCGCTTAAAGCTGCCGCTGGAGCTGGCGACCGCAACCATGCGCTCCTGGAACTTCTCGAAGACACGCGGCACGCCCATAAACCGTGTCGGATGCGCATCCTGCAGCGTCTTAACCAGCGTCCCCTTCAACGCATCCTTGTCGGCAAACCAAATGCAGCCGGCCATCGAGGCGACCGTATAAATGTCGACCACCTGCGCCGCCACGTGCGACAGCGGCAAATAGGAGACCATACTCTCGGCACCATACACAATCTTTTCCAGGCCCTTGCCAATGCCACGCGTATCGAACGCAATGTTGTCGTGGGAGAGCATCACGCCCTTGGGCATGCCCACCGTGCCGGAGGTGTAGACCAGGCAGCAGCACTCGTTGATCGCAATGTTCTCCAGGCGGCGCTTGTACTCATCTTCCACATCGTCCACATTCATCGCCTCGATCTCGGACCACTAAAAAGACATGGAAATCAGATATGAATAAAAATCTTTCATTATATATAAATAAACAAAAAAATAAATAAATAAATATATATATATGATTATATATGATAAACAATAAAAACAAATATTTAATTACAAGAAAATATTAATATAAAAATAATAATAAAATATATAATTAAAAAATTATTTTTTTTGTTTATAAATATTTATAAACAGAACAAATAAATGCAAAAAAAAATACAAAATAATATTATAGAAAACATATTTTTTAAAACATATAAAAAATATAAATAAAAATAAAACAAATAATAATAAATAATAAAATAATAAAAAAAAAAAAAAAATATTAAGCCAAATATTAAACAAAATTTATTGATTACTATAATTATTGTTTATATTAATAAAAAAATATATTGAAAAAAAAAAATAATAAAATAAAATTTTTTTTAAAACATATAACAATATTTATAAAAAATATAAAAATAATATTAAGTATATTATATTTTAAAAATATTTTTGTATTACTATAAATATTGTATATGTAAATAAATATATTAAAAAAAAAACTTTAAAATAATATAGTAAAAAAATATTTTTTTAAATATATAATTATATATAATTACAAAAGAAAAAATTATAATATATGATATATACATATATACATTTTTCAATACCAAGACGTATACTGGATTCTTAATAAGGATCAGAAAAGAGGAAATAATAAATATAGCAAAAAAAACTGTCGTTTGTTATTTGAGCTATCCAACATTTTAAAATTTACTTTTTCGTAATTTTTATTTAACTAGTCTCAGAGCCGAAATAATAGTACATTTGTTACATGTGACTAAAATAGTAATAAAATTCATATTTAATGAAGATTTATATATCTAAAACTTTTCTTCGTCATAACAGATTAATGTTTTTATACAACAAATTTTATATTATTTAAATCGAAGTTGTCGTTGAAAAAAATAACTTTGAAAACTTTAAAAAGTGTCATACATGTTTATGCAATGTAACACATTTATATGAAAATAAATATTCAAACATTTTTTTTTTAAATTACAAATAAAAATAATTTTAAAAATTTTAAAATAATTTAAAACTAAATAATATAATGTATATACATTTACTGTCTATTTTATTTAAATTTTTGTTATTTATTTATTTATATTATTTATTTATATATATTCCATATTTACCCTATAGTACCCATCCTCCTTCTTCAGATAGGGCGAATAGGGTTCCTGGATCTGTACGGCTGCCTTTAGATTGGGCAATTTGTCGCGTATCGAATGGATTTTATCCATTTGCTTTGCATCATCCACGACGACGATTTGGGCACGCGAATTCTCCAGCACGTGCTGCACCGCCTCCGCCGAGTTGGTGGTGTAGATGCCAGCAATGATGCCTCGGGCGTGAATGGCGCCCATTGCCGAGTAGAACCATTCGGCACAGTTGAACGCCAACACGCCCACCGAATGATGCTCCTGCAGGCCCAGCTTGATGAAAGCCTTCGCCGTCTGATGCACTTTCTGTTCGTATTGCCTGCGAAAATGGGATTACAGTTGAGATTTTTTTTTTTAACTAATTCAATTCAATTTGATTATGAAGCACGTTAATCGAAAGCGATTGGCTTGCAGTGGAGATGAGTGATTCTTAGATAGGAGTTTGGCTGGAGCACGAGCAGGAGTAGGTTTTTTATAATCATGATACGTATTCGAAAGTATTTTTTATAGTTTTTTTATAGTATATAATTTTAAAGTTAGTCTAAATATTTTTTTTTTATTTATCCAGAGATTTAATTATGATTTATTTATCACAATTTTGGTGTATTATATTTTTTTTTTAGCAATTGGAATTTAGACTTTATTATTCTTATTAAATTTGTATGATATGTACTACAAATTTAAAAAAAAAAAATATGAAAAACAAAATAATTGTAAAAAAAAAAAAAAAAAAATTGGAGAGGTATTTGTCTTTTTCTGTTCCCATTATTAAAGAGTTCATATTTGACTATATTATTTTATCATCATATTTAGATTACTGAGTTCGTAGTGCTCTCTATTCTTCTTTACATTCTTGAGGTCTACAGATCAATATTCATTCGTCATTTTAACACACGAATGCGTCACCTGTATCAATCGTCATCTATATATTGATATATATGTTATTTTTGGGCTTTCTGTCAATTGTGTCTGATCGACTTTTGCTGTATACGAAGTCTATAAATATTACGTAGAAATACCATTCCTAAAAATATATTTTTATATATGTATATAAAATCTTCGTTTGCTTGGGTTAGCTTGCTGCGCTTTGATTTATATGGAAGCCTAGTAGGTCGAGCTAAAAGGTGGCATACTAAATTTTCTTTCATACAAATTACTTTTTTTTTAGTGGTGTAAGCTCAAATTAGCTTTACTGAATGGATTGCTCTAGTTCAAGTTAAGTCGTGCTGTACTATATATTTTGTATCTAATTTATTTGTAGACGTGAGTTAAAGAACCTATCTTATTTTTAACTCTTCTCATCTCTATCTCATCTATAACTCATCTCTAGGTCATCTTTCACTCATCTCTAACTCCTATGTACACCATCTCTACCTCATCTCATACTCATCTCTAGCTCATCTCTAACTCATCCCTAGCTCATCTCTAGTACATCTCTACATCTCTAACACATCTCAAGCTCATCTCTTTTTCTTCTCTAATTCATATCCAACTCATCTCTTATCTAGCTCATCGTCAGCTTATCTTCCGCTCATCTTTAACTCATCTCTAGCTTATCTCTTACTCATCTCTAACTCATCTGTAGATCATCTCTAACTCATCTCGCACAATATCTCTAGCTCATCTCTTACTCATCTCCAGCTCATCTTTTACTCATCTCTAACTTATTTCCAGCTCATCTCTAACTCATCTCCAGTTCATCTCTATCTCATCTCCAGAACATTTCCCGCTCATCTCTATTTAAAGGCTTCAATTAATGCTCGTTTAACTCACTTATAGGTAACTGTGGTGTAGCCATTTTTGCCGTTCTTGGTGCGCAGCGCCGGATAGTCGGGGAAATTGTTGACGGTACGCTTCAGTAGGCCGGGTATGGAGATGGGTTCTTCGGCGCCGAGGCCCTCCTTGTGCATGCGTATTTTGACGGCCTCCTCGGGATCGGTGGTGCGATAGACCTCCGATTGCCTCAGGCGATTCGGGCCAGGGCGATTGAAAAGTGCTTCGTTCGGATTCGCGGCCATTTGACTGTAATCAAATTAAAGAAGCTATTAGCTTAAATAGAAGTAAATTTCATTTTTGCTTTATTCAGTGCAATTTAAAATGTTTTTTTTTTTGGGTACATGACTTCCTGGTTGCGATAAGAAGTCAAGCGCTAGGGTCAAGGCTAAAGCATTCGTGTTTCGGCTCTTATCGCTATGCTCGAATTATGACCTAACACCTGATTAGAGGCGGCATGGGGTACTCATATAACTGCTTATAATAAATACGTATAGATCTGAATTTATGACCAGTGAGAGCTTTATATGAACTTGGCTAAGAACTTGCGGATTAGAATGGTAAAAACACGCAAATAAAAAAAATGCAGAATCATAGTTATAATATATTATATATAATTATAAAATATATTTATGGATTAGAACTCGTGAGTGGGTGAAGTTTGGGGCGAAAAATCGTATGTATTACAAAAATATTTTATAGTAAAGCTGTAGTTAACAGAGTGAATATATTTATTAGGAATATATATTTAGACTCTGTATATAAATTTAGTGGTTATAGTTCTTATAATTCTCGAGATAACCTCAAAAAAACTAAATCAATTTTTCTAAACAAAAAATTATCGATAGTCCATGGTACAGCATATATATAATATCACAAATATTAATTTCAAATTTCTACAGTAAAAATTCTATGAATAGATGCTTTACATCTAATCTGATTAGATCATATCCCAAACACTACATTATAAACTCATTAAGATAAGAATTGAATGGAAAAATCATTAGATTGGAAATGTTTGAGAAGTATATAATCAAATTAAGGTAAAACTAAACAAAAATTAAGTTATCTATTTGAACTACTTGATTTTTGTTAATATATCGCTGTTCGTCGTCTACATATTATATCATATCATATCGTGCTTCCTGTCATTAGTTATGTAAGCATTAAGTTTTCTGTTTCAGCCTTATCATCTGATATGATAAAGCCGCAACATTTCTAGTGAAGTCTTGGCTTACCATTAGTTAACATTCGATTTTATAAATATTTTTCCTCCTTTTTTTTGGGTGCAAAGGGCTACGACTTGGCATGTATAGCTATCAATATCTATCTATGTATGCACATGTCGTCGAAGAATGTTCATAATTCTCTTGCCGCTTTTTGTTTTTATTAATCAATAAACGGGCAAACAGTTTGATAAGAATAAAAACGCCCAAAAGAAAAAAAAAAAAACAAATGATTTTTTTTGTTAGTTAAGAATGAAAAGAATATAAACTACAACAAATAATAATCATAATAAATATTACTAAACGAGTCCAAAGTTTTGTCGGAACTTTTTTTTTGCCTGTTGCCTGGTTACTTAGCAAGTTGAATTTACCTCAATGATTAGCGCTGATTGATGGATGGATGAAGGCTTCCCTGTCTCAGAGAATACCTCCTCCCCTTTCCCAACTCAAATACGAGGCAATTAAAAAAAATTATTGAATGATTGACAGCTGTTTAATGCACACGCAAATTTTGGATATTGTTTTTGGTTTTTGTGGGAAGAAATTATGGCAAAAATGGAATTTGATTGGCTGATAATTAAGATATTTTATAGTAGAGTTTTTTTTATGGTAACTAAAGTTAAATAAATATATAGACCATATATAAAATATGGTAATGGTAACTAAAGTTAAATAAATATATAAACCATATATAGAATAAAAATTAATTTTAAAAATGTTTTTTGTAAAATATATATTACTATATTTACTTGTATATAGTATAATATATAATAATTGTTGATGATTTCAAATTAAATAGAAAATATTTTATGTTTTATATAAATACTAATAATTTTAGGATATCAAGAGTTGCTCTAAGAAAACCTCTATTATTTGTGAATATATATTTAAGTGTTGTTAATAATCTAAAGCCAATTTGCAATATGACTATATTGTATAGATTATAGATAGTACAGTATATATATTATATATATATGGTAAAGATTATTACTATAATATAATAAATATTATTCAACTATGTCCAAGATTTTGTCCAGAAAATAATTATTAGTTATATCATATTTACATTTTTCTATAAATATCATATTTACATACATAATTCATCAAATTTTTCCCATTTATAAATTATTATTATACATTTAATTACTAGGAATATCCATCTGTGATAATTATTCACAAAATGATTTCTCTATAATATTTATAGCAATTATTCTCAGAAAATGTAGTTTACTTTGCATTGATTTAATAGTTCTATGCCCACAAATCAGTCTATGAACTTTAGATATTTCCCTAAGCTTACATCATTAATGCGTCAAAATATAATGAACTATTTAATCAACTCGTAATAATCGAAATAAATCATTATTTATTGGAAATCCAATCATAATTGGACACATGTAATTGAAATAATTAATTACAATTGGTAGCAAAGTCTACAACTTGCATTTCATTTTGTTTTTAAAGCGATAAGACCAAAGTGTGTAGTTTTTTTTTTTTTTTTTTGTATTATTTACAATATTTATCAAGCGTACATTTAGCTAAATAATGAATTATTCTGTGAACGTACGGTAATCGCTCGCTAAATGAGATTTTAAGATGACAATACTGTTATATTTCTTTAACAAAATAAATGTATTTAAAAATATTTTAAGTATTACAAAATAAATAAATGAAAAATATTAAATATTATTATCATTATTATTTTTACATATTAAAGACATGTTAAATAAATAATAATAATAATATTTCAAGTATTAGCAAAATAAATAAATGGAAAATATTAAACATTATTAAATTATCATTTTTATTTAAGATATATTAAGATATATTCAAGATATATTAAATAAATAATTTAATTATATCTGACAATATTTAAAAAATTCGAAAAATAATGAAATATCAAATATATGATTTAACTAACAATTATTAGCCGATTTAAGAAATAAGTTTATTTTAAAATATTTCAAAATAATTTTTAAAAATTTAGCATTTTGAATATTTTGTTATATTATTTTTAATATTGTTTTAGCAAGTTTTCTTTAACGAGTTTGCACTGTAAAATAATATAAGTTGTAGTATTTTATAGTTGGAATATATAGACATGAATACGTATATGTTGGAATATGTATACATATACATATATTTTAGAATATTTTGCTGATACATATATGCGTCGCACTAGAAAATCATTTGCCAGTTGAGGAAATATTACTTCATAAGCTAATATAAAATAATATATGTATGTATGTACGGATGTATGTATGTTTAAAATGCTGAATATGTTTGAAAATGTGTGTGTGTGTGTGTGTGTGTGTATGGGATGTATGTTTGTCTCAATAGAATTTGCGTAGTGTTATGGCAACTATGCGAGAACTAGGCATTGGTAGAAACCGGCTTTGCCGTTGATAAGAATTAGTTGTCTAGACATTTGGCAGTCGTACGATCCCAGCAATCAATAGCTGAAATATATTTGTATGTATGTACATATGTGTTTATGTGTGCATGTGCGTTGTCAGCAGTGTAAAATGCAGAGAGTAACAGTGTAATATATAAATAAATACATACATTCATATATATGTATATCAAAGAGCTGACAGGGCAAAGAGGCGACCTAAGAAGCTGCGTATGAAAACAAAACAGATAATTGAGAGTTCTAAAAATATTCGCCCACAGTTTGTGCACGTGTGTGTGTGCATGTCTGCGTGTGTGTTGTTATTTTCGAAACAGTTGGTAGTAAAAGAGAATGCCATGTCAAATAACTGAAGAATTGCGGTTTTTTTTTGTCTTCTTTCTTATTCGAAAGCGGAATGAGCGTAAAAGCAGCAGATGTGCCAAATGCGAGAGATAGTTTTCAAAAGCGATCAAAGCAAAAGCAGGCAAAACAGAAGGCAGGCGAAAGCTAGAGACGGAGCCAGAGAGAGAGAGAGAGAGAGGCAGAGTGAGTGAGTGAGAGAGAGCGAGGTAGAGGAACAGGTAGAGGCAACCGACAACTGTCAGTTAAAGGGTGACAATGAACTCGCGAGGACAGTGCACTGACCCAGTGAGACACAAAATACTGGGCGGCTGCTAAACTGGGAAATGAGCCAAAGAGACAACAAAAGAGAAGAGAAAAACAACAACAAGATTGCCGGTAAGTGTGCGCAAAAAAACACGTGTTTACCAAAAACGGGGGCGTGGACGTGGGCGTGAGCATTTACATGACTTGTTTTTATATCAATTTATTATTTATTCTGCTCAAAAACTTACATAATTTATTTATATATAATTTTTTTTTAAATAATTTATTTTGGTTATTCAGCACGACACAAAACTGATATTTTGCGTTTTGTTTTTGTTAATATTTTGTTTTTTTTTTTTTTTGTTTCTTGTCTCTTTTTTTCACTTGTTGCACGAGCCAAGCAAAAACGACCGCACGCAGCGAAGCCAAAGCGTAAACTGAAAGCAGAACAGGATCGGTTGCTATAGAAATCGTTTGGATCGGCGCTGCTGCTGCTGCTGCTGCCGGCGTCGCTGCCGTCGCTGTCGATAAGTCTTCAAAGCGGTTTAAAGCAAGACGACTTACAGCGGCTACCTGCTCGGAGTGCTCTTATCAGTTGGGGAGGCGCCCACATTGCGCACTCGCTCGCTCGCACGCTGATTAGACATGGAAATCGAATTCGAAACGGGACTTTGTGGGTAAGTTGTGAGCTCGAAATCTGTTTGATCTTTAAATATCAAAGATCATGCAAGGCAGCAACAGCAACTGCAACAACTATTGCAGCTTATCAGTTGCACCCTTGTTTGATGAACTTTTGTACTTGAATTGGTTTTGGTGTTGTAATCATTTTTTTTCTTCTCTCTTTTTTATATTTTATATGGAGGTTCCTATACTGGTTCATTTTTCATTTAATCTCATTTGGTTAGGGGTTACTCCGAAGACTTAGCTATTGTGCTGTCAAATTTATTGCATTTATCTTTATTCTGTTCTTGAGTTATGCTGGGTATATGAGTTTTCTGTTGATTATTTTGACTGTGCTTAGAAATATTATACTTTCTTATAATTTCAATTAATTTTTATAATTATGTATATTTTTTATATTTTATAATATTTATAATAAAATAATAATCTTGAATATACTATAATAATAATATCGAAATAATAATATTATAGCTTTTCTTTACATTTCATAGATTTTTAACTCGATTTCGCATACAAGTTTTGTGGTTTCGAAGTTTATTAAATGTCAAGTCCATGAATTTGTTTTTCCTCTCTCTATATTTAGAAAATTTGCAGACTTTTCGATCATTCTAGCCTTTTTTAAATGTCAAACTTTTGCGGTCAAATTCTTTCTTCTTTTCTTTTTGACTTCTCATTCTTGGCTTTTATTTCGAACTTAAAAATTGTTGTTTCTTATTTGAATTTTTTTTCTCTATAGCCCAAATACTTCCTGTTCGAACTCGAATTCTTGTTTTTATTCTATTATTTTTTTTATTTATTTATTTTTTTAAAATTTTCTTAAGAGGGAGAAAGATATTACCTAATCTTGTCTGCATATAGATTTGTTAAATATTTTAAATAAATCATTTAGAGATAAAGTAAAAATATTATAAAATAATATAAATAAATGAGAAAAAATATGAAATTTTTATGATTCAAGTAAAATGATTATTTTATATATATATATATATATATATATATATGATTATTATAAATATAATATTTTATATATGTATATTATATTTAATTTTTTTTTTTATAATAATATAACATAATAAATATATATAATAATAAATAAAGTGAATTAAGTATTTACTACTACTCGGTATTATTATTATGTTTATTATTTATTTCCCATTTGTATATAATATATATGATTTAAGTTTATTGTATTTTGTTCAGGATTAAAAAATTTATTTATAGTATTGAATAATATACATAGATAAATATATATGGGTTATTTATTAATATGCTTTGTTTGTGGAAAATTTAGTTTTCTATTTTGAAATTATCTGTTTCAAATGTTTAAAAATTTCCATAAAATAATATACGCATCTACGGATTCAAAATCAAATACAAATTCTTCAGTCATTTGAAGTGAGCAATAGATGTAATTAGCATTAAATTAAATTAAATACACAGCTGTTTTTTTTTTCTTCTCAATAAAACGCAATTTTATTCTTAGCAAATGAGTAAAAACTGTAAAGAGAGAAAAACAAGTTATATATTGTATACACATACATACATATATAATAAGTGCGCAGTGATCAGCTCAAGATTAGACTAAGCCAGGCATAGCAATAGGCTAAGTATGTTTATTTTTGATTAAACCTATTATATATTAGTAAATAGATTATTTCTTTTTATACCACTCATCATTTGCTTTATTTATTTATTGTTAATCTTGAGTCATGAACTTGACTTTGGAAATTGTTAATGATATTTCATAAAATTCAATTAAAATCTCTTGTGTCTGTCACTTTCAATTGGGCTCTTTGTTTATAAATAAATCGCAGCTGATAAAACCATAAGTATTTCCCCATAAATAAAATTAAGTCAGCTAAAAATGAGTCAGTAGATAATGCCTATGGCTTATCTGGTTCAAAAGTCAAACACCTGTTGCATTGATCCAGAAATAATTTGAATAACCTTTGTGAATCATTTGGATAAATAGATAAATGTTGAAACAAATTTTTAATTGTTAAATACGGAATTTACAATTTTTATCAGAATACGGAATAAGCAAACTAAGATATGATAGGTATGTATATGTATAGTCTATAATATATGTTTAACTCTATCAACTGACCAATTCATTTTAAAACACAGAAATACAGAAATTTTTGACTGTTGCCAATTGTTTTGCGTGTCTCTTATCAAAAATTAGCCACGTTTTATGAGTTGATAAACATGCTCAGTAGTGGAAGCCCATAAAATGCACTACTACATATATACATATATACATACCTCTAAATATATACATATATGTCTTAAAATTTATGCCCAAGCCTGGACACACTTCCATTGCGCGCACATCTAATCTTCAAAAACAACCTGACAAAAGTAAAAGGCCAAAGGTTCAAACCTACAAAAAAAAAAAAAAAAAAAGCGGAAAACAAAAATAAAAAAAAAAACGCTCCCCACCACTGATTCATGACTGGGATTCGTATGCAGCGGCCCGTGGCGTACTACAATTGATAAGATTATATATATATTTATATATACATATATACATATATATTATAAAAATCTATATAGCTAATATAAATCATATTCTTAACATCTATATGGGACAACGTAAAGTCCATCATTATCTCTCCCAAAAACACTTCCATTTGCTTTTGATACGCCAAATTATTTTAATAGATACAGATTTCATCTAAATATATATATGTACATATATTATAAAAAAAAATATCTGTATTTTTCGACATGTGCGTATTTCGATTTTTTTTGGCAATCTCTGACAATATGCATCAATTTGTTAGTATTTAAATTGTAGATTTCTTTGCGCTTATCAGTGAGAGAACACGAGTGCTTCACGCCAAAAAGCAGATTAGATCCGATTTTTGTCTATACTAGAAAAACAATTTTGACTCAGTGCACGCGTCTCATGGACGTTGGTAACCAGATGGTGTTTGGCTTTTCTTTTACCAGGTAATTCTTTGAGAGATAACTTTAATTCTATATACGCTAGACATTAATCAGCTCACGATGACAGGAATATAAATCAAGTGGACTAAATCAAGTGGATTGGAATGGGAATCTTAAACTCAGTTTATGGGTAGCAGGTAGGTACATAAGAGGTGGTTCTTGAGCATGGCTAAAATCTTGATTTTGTTTTAATTTAATTAGAACATATTTGCCAGATAAATTAATAATATATACAAAAGCATGTATATATATTTTTGTTCATATGAAGCAAATTGAAAAAAAAACCAAAGTGATTTATGGCTTAAAAATTATTTTAAGATTTTGGGCCAATAAAATGGAATATAAAAAAAACTTTATTTATTTTTAATTACACGTAAAAAGCGTCAAGAGCTTAGAAAATTATATTTATAATTTTATTTATTTATATATTTATTTATATTTATTAAAATATTATTAAAAACAATTGATATTTATTAATAAATAGAATGTAATCAACATTTAATTTTTTATTCTTTTTTTTTATTTTTTATCAAAAATATATTGAATTAAAGTTTAATATTTACTATTTATTTATTGTTATATATATTATTTATTATTTTTAAATTAAAACTTAAAATATGTATTAATAAAATAAATATTATTGAAAATATATATTAATAGCATCAGAGTCACATAATTCTATTTTTTATTGCAAAAAATCATAATATTAAACTTGCTTTAATAATTTTAAATATATAAGCATATTTATTTTTAATTGAAAAAAAAAATATGCTTAAAGAAAAATTAAAAGATTTTTAAAAATAATTTTAAGTTTATTTTAATTATTTAATCGATTTATTTAGTTATTGTATTTATTATATTTATATATATAATTATATGATAATAGTATAATAAAATATATACTCTGAAAATATATATACTTTATTTTATTTTATTTTATTTTTTTTAATAATTATATATTATATACTTTATTTATTCTTTTTAAATTTAATTTCAAATAAATAAACAATAATATCAATAATTATATCTATATATATTTACCAATTTTAAGTATCATTTAACTTATTCTTAAACTTAAACTTTACCATGTACAAACAATTTTCGTTCAGACTGTAAAAGCTAAGCACAAAGCTTTCACATGTTAGCAAAGTTTACCACCACACAAAAGCTTAATGTAGCATAAGCTTTTTATCAAGTTTATCACAAAATGAAGTCAATAAAATTGACTATATATCTGTCTGTATATACATATATATCTATCAATATATCCGTAAATTGACAACAGACAGTGACATACATAAGTATATGCCCAGCTCTTGGGCTATCAATTTACCAATTGCTGGTTAACATTTTAGCCACGGCGAACGAATGCAGGCAGACAGTTGCCCTATAAATTGCATGGGAATGCAGTGACAGTAATCATTTATATGTTTGTGGCTTAAGTGCGTTTTATATGACAGTTGGAAGTCCTGTCAATAGGACGAAATGAATACTGAATCGAACTACTATTGCGAACTCGATTCCGATTACGATTCTGATTCCGATTGCGTTGTCATGTTAATGAGATTGTCGTCAGCGGCATCAAATTACGCGCCACAAAGGTGTCTGTTTATAACGCTCAGGATACGACCGCCCCCTCTACCCTTCCACACACACACACGCACACTAAACACATGCAAATGATGTGCTGATGTGTCGCAAGAGCAAAAGACTTAAAAATAAACGCGAAAATCGTTTGAGCACAGGTTAGCACAAGTTCATGATACTTAAAATGGGTAGTACGTGGGCTGGGGGCGTGGCTGAAAGGGGGAAAAGTTACAGGACAACAGAATTCTGCTGGGATAACAAGTGTTTGGCTAATTAGAGAGAGGGAGATAGATGGAGAGATAGAGATAGAGAGAGTTAGGCAAATAGTCTGCCAGACAATGAACTTTGTTGTACTGCATATAATTGTTCTGCCACGCCCACTCGCAAGCAGCCAGTCCGTAAGGATAACAAAAGGAGTTAAGCGTAAAGTTGAACTGTTTAGAATTGACCATAAAATGATCACATTTGATGGCCCCTCGTGAATGTGGCGTTTAATGTGCGATTTCTATGATTGCACTCGATATTATCCTCAGCTAAAATTGTGATTGTAATACTTATGCTACTGAGTGTGAGCGAGATAGAGGAGAAAGAGGGGCAGATTATATAACTTAATAAGAAATTTTGTTACTAAAATATGTAATTATATTTTTTTAAATTTATATTTAATTTTTTTATCTAAATAATTTATAATTTTTATTTATAAAAAGAAGACTCATCATGAGTCACTCATGTATTAATTTTATTGATTTAATAAATGGATTCGTAAAAAAACCAACAAATTATTATTTCAGGTAACCATTTTAAAAATAAATTGTATTTATAGTTTAAGAAAATATTTTAAAATTTTTTACATACTATACTTTTTATATATTTATAATAGAATTTATTATATTATTATTTATTGTTATTTTAGATTTACAAAAGAAAATTATTAATAATTGAATTGAAAGTCAATTGGTAAAGCAAATTTTATTAATTATTTCAGTAGATTATTTAAAAAAAAAAACAAAAAAACAAAAAATATATAAAAAGGAAGCCCAAAGATATATTATTTATTTAATTAGCATTATATACAGTTTTTTCATAAATAAAAGTATAAAATTTTATTATAATGATATTATAAATAGGCGTAATACTACATGGAATATATTCTATCAAAATAATTTCTACCTTAATCATTTTAAAGATTTACATAGGAAAACTAAATATAATTATAAATACCATAAGATTATAATACTATAATTTTTAATCAGAATTATATTAATGCAAATTTTTTAAATTTTAATAAAAATGTCCATGCATATTTTTGAAAATAAAATAAATAATATATTAATAATTTTTTTTTTAATTTTACAATTATATTAATGTATAAATTGACATTAATACATTTTTAAAATCATCATTTTTGCAAATAAAATTAATTATAATATATAATTAATTATTTTTAATTTATTTGTATTTTATTTTATAATTATATTAATGTCAATTTACTTTATTTTCATAAAAATTACCATCAAAATTTTGAAAAAAAAAACAAAAATTTCACAGCATTAATTTTTCTATAAAACAGAAACTACTTTTATTTGTTTATTAAATCCGTACTTTTGTGGATATATTTAACATTTACCTTAATCTTTTAATATTTCGTTTTAATTTTTTTTAAATAATTAATCACTTAAGTCTTTCGCTTAATTTATCATTATTTTATTAACTAATTTATTTTTTTCTATTAATTACAAAATTAACAAGTTTAAGAGTCAATTCATGCAAAAGTTAAGTAAAAGTAAATTTAAAGCAAATCTATTTGCTTCAATACATTTATTTAATGTTTAAAATGTTCGCAAAGGCAATTTATTTTGTCAATATATATTTTAAAATAAAAATAAAAAAAATGTAACAGGGAATCTCTCAACAACAATTTATATACATACATATTCAATACGTTTGCCCATCAAATTTTATGCTGACCACCGCGAAATAAATTCCAACACACACGCGCGCACTAACACAGGCACACACACAAAACCACACCGCAGTTAAAAATACATTAACATAAATAGCCGCTGCTTTCACACACATTCAGTCAAACTGATTGCTCACACTCCCAATGAACTGCCATACGGAGTATGTGAGTGTGAGAGATACAAGCTCTTCAATTTCGCTGCCATATTCAACCGGTTCTATGGTGTAATGGTTAGCACTTTGGACTCTGAATCCAGCGATCCGAGTTCAAATCTCGGTAGAACCTAGTCAAAGATTTCTTTTTTTTTCTGTTTTATTTATTTTTTAAAAATAGTCTGGAGATTTTTAGCTGTGCCAAAAGAATTAGTTGAGTCATAAATTGAGCGCAGCTCGTAGTGCAGGCATTGAGAGCGCAGCTCTATTGTTTTTTAGTGCCAGCCTTTGGCAGCCTTGCATTTATCTTGCCAATTTGCAGTCCTTGCTGGAAATTTCTATTGTTGTTTCTATTTCAGCTACAGTTGCATTTGCAAGTGTTGTGAGTTGGCTTTAACTGCGGCAAATAGTTTGTTGGCTCTAATAAAATGCTATTGGCCATAAAAGCAAGAAACGGGAATGAAAGCCAAATCCCAGCAGCAAGCAATGTCGGTATAGAGAGAGTGAGAGAGAAAGAGAGAGTGAGAGATAAAGAGAGAGTACGCGCGAGGCAGATAAAGCGCGCATTGAGAGAGATAAATGAATGATAGAGCCAATTTGGCTGTGGCATTTGCCGCAACAATGTTTTGATTAATTTGTCAGGCAAAAGTTGAAGGTTTAAAAAAAAGTATCTGAAAGATACGAGCGAGCAATGCAACAGGTTGGCTAAGTTTGTTGTCTGTGTAATTTTGAATATGGTATTTAAATAAGTTTAAGGTATAATAAAAAACTTGTTATTAAGATTTTTAAAAGTGTATCTCAAAGATACACTTTATAAGATACAGATAGCCGAAGTGCGTAGTTATACTTTCTTCCATGTTTTTGCTTGGGAGTAAGCAAACTGAGGCTTTATCTGGAAGCTACAATTACAGTGCAGCTTGTTTGAGCTACAAATGCATAGTATTTATTAAATACGAATATACTGTAAATTAATTTAGACTTCGATTAGCTTACAGTCTATATTCAAGAGTTCAAGGAAGTACCTTTAAGATACAATAGCAGAGGAAACTAAAGTTGAAGCTTGTTTTAGCTTCAAGTAAAGCGAAAAATAGTTTGCTTTAAATTAAAATAATTAAATATAGTCTAAGATATTTGCTATGCTGTTCCCTGCTGCTCAAGTTAATGAACATAAGAAAGTATCTTAAAGATACTATTTATAAGAGAGCCAGATACTGCCTCTTTAAGTCTTACTGCAATTCTAGCTAAACTTTAACTCAACTGCAACATTTTCAGAGCATATAAAAATTCACTCAAATAAAGTATCTTAAAGATACAAGCTACAATTCTCATATTGCAAATCAAATGTTGCAGATTACTTGTGCTTTAAAGTTGAACCCTTTTGTTATAGCTAAATATAAACCCTTACCTATCTCCCGACTGAACTGCAGGATTTTGCTCTTTCAGCTTTAGCTTCAGCACAGTTCAATAGGCCATAATGCGCAATAGCTGCCCACAATTGGGGCTAATAATAGATACATGAAAAATGCGTCGTCCATAGTGGGGCAACATAATCAATAATCGATAATTGACAAATTAGGCAACATTTGCGCAGTTAACTGGCAAACGCTTGACTTTAATTTCATGCCACAAAGTGTCGCAATGTCAAAGCTAATTAATTGGATTTGCAAACGCAAAACTGAAGCTGAAGCTGAAACCGAAACTGAAACTGAAAATAGTTGACTGCAGCTGCTGGCCAATTGACCAGCATGCCCCAGCTTGGCTCTGTCTCATTTGGTCTCTCAGTCTCGCAATCTCTCAGTTCACTTGTCAAATTTCAATAATTTAGCACACGAATCTGTCCAGACAGAAGCTGTCAGCGATAAGCCGAGACGACCATGCGACCAGGCGACCGACCAGACACCAAACACTTTCCAGCAAATTCTCGGCTAACCCTTAAACACTTGTCAGTGTCGTAGGAAATTGGGGTATATGCACTAGATCATCGAGTTGAAGACATTTATCCAGGAGATTACAATAACTCATTTTTTTCGATTCGTTATTTATATATAATGGGTTTTCCATTTATTATATACTTTGTTTATTGCTTTAGTTTCCAATTTTTTTTATATATATTTAAATTAAATTTTAAAATATAAATATCAATTTTGTATCTATTATTTTACAATTTTAATTATTTGGTAATTACATACGTCCACATATTAATTTAATTTATATATGCATATTATTTACTAATTTGTAAGTGTTTGGCTGTTAATAATTATTTTTACTTTATTTTTAATTAGAATTTATTTAAAAATATTTTATAAAATATAAAAAGAATTATAAATATTTATATATTTATTTTATTATTTCGTTCTTTATTTTTTTATTTTTATTTTTTATTAAGTAAAAAGTGAATTTTATTTAAAATTTTTCATTTATCAAGTTTTTATGTATATATATTATATCTAAAATTATTTTTATTATTATTCATGAATATTTAGTTACATATATATTTATTTAAATATATTTTATATTATTTTCTTTTTTAATAATTCTTAAATTTTTATTAAATTACATTTTTAATTATTAATATTCATGAATCTTTAGTTACATATATATTTTTTTCCAAACATATTTTCATTCAGGTAATAAATTATTTTATATATCTTTTTTAATGTTAGTTTATATATTATTTTAGTTCAATATAATAATTAGTTAATACTTAATTACTTTATTTTTATTATTTTTTTGTATAATTTTTGCTAAATATATTTTACTTGTTTATTTATTATTATCATTTATTAATTTTCAAAAAAATTGTTTATATATTCTCATTAAGTAAATTTGGTTGATTTATATAATTTTTTCTCTGTCTATAATTTATGAAATACATTTATTTTGTTTAATAAATTAATATAAATATAATAAAAACCCCTTTTCAAGCTTACTATTTTATATAATTTATTTGTTAAGCATAAATAAAAAATAAGTAATTAAAAATAAATATTTTATTTTATTATTTAAAAATTTCTAAAAATGTATTTTGCTTGTCTTTCATATAGATAGCGCATTTAATTTTCGTTCTCTTGTTTACTTTTACTTTAACTATTATTTTGCTTCTTTTTTGTTAGAGAATTTCTGAAATTGTAAACGTAAAATTAAATGCGATTCGTCTCGTGGCGTTTATTTAATGCGCCTCGTTGGTTTTCTCCTATGAAACATTCCCCGAAAAGTTTTGCTTGTCGCATTCGCCGCAGAGGTGACATCGAGGTAAATTGTTATGGCCACGCCACGCCCCCCAACCGCACAGATAGCATGCAGTCCAACTGCCCCTTTCTCGTATATTATGCAATAAAAATTCGCGGCTGGGCATCAGAGTGAGCGAGGCGCATTAAAGCCACCGAATAGCTCAAACATCACATGGGTTATTAAATTGAATCACAAGTATCTCAGCTGACGTCGGGATTAATAGGAGTGGAACGGAATGGAAATGTAGATGGGAATGGGAATTTCAGATTGGCAGAGAGTTATAGCGGTATGTATGAGTAGTATTACCATTTGGCAACTTTGAAGTGTATTGGCTTAGTTGAGTTTTACGGCAGCCCTTAAAGAATATCTAAAATATTTCAAATTGAGTTAATTTATATGAGGGATATGATATGGGGAAAGATAATATGATAGATTATATATACTATATCGTAATTTTATAGTATATATAGTAAAAAATAATAATATACAAGATTCTTATTATTTAATAGATATAGTATGTATATATAGAGTAGATATTGTCTATAATTTGTATTTAATTTCATAATAAGGAATATAATATATCTTAAAACAAATTATATAAAAGATTTTTTTTTAAATGCTTTCTAAATTTCATTACATAAATCTTAAGATAATATTACAAATTTAATTTTTTAAATTTATTATTTTTTTTAAACAATTTTGTACTGCTTTATTACTATTTTTTTTTTATTAAAAATTAAAATAATTAAAGGCTTATATGTTTATACTCAGTTTTTGTCAATTTACTTTCTAATTTAATAGTTATATGTCTTCTTCTTCATCAAGAATTCTTAAGAATTTTTCAGAATTCTTCAGTCATTCATCAGTCATTCCTGTTCAGCCTGCCCATCTTAGGTAGGGATGTAACTCTTAGTATTAAAAATATTATACTTAATGAGCTACCTTTGAGTGATGAGTATGATTTGAGTGAGATAATCAATAACAAATTACAGCAGTTAATAGTCAGTATATATCGGTATTTTTTAAAATACTAAATATGAAAAAGGCAATTTTCCAAAATTTAATTCTGATAAACAATATATATCGATATTTTTAAAATACCAAATACAAAAGGAGGCAATTTTCCTCAGTTTAAATGTTATAAATTATACATATAGGTATTTTAAAATTTTTAAATATCATGTTTCCTCAATTCAAAGTCTATAAATTATATATGCCGGTATTTTTAAAATACTAAATACTAAAAGATAGTTTTCGTCAATTTAAATTTCATAAAATATTTATAGATATTTTAAAAATACTAAATATTAAAAGAACCAATTTTTCTCAATTTAAATTTTGATAAAAATACATTTTCCATCCAGTTTGCGACATTTGATCTTTATTTTAAATTACATTACACACAAATAGAAATTACTTTATGAAAGACATTCAAGAAGTAGAGTTATGTGTAAATATTATGCTGCAATTTTCTAATTAACATAAAATTTCGATCAATACTACTCAGTGAGCAACTGTAGAAAGTTTTCTATCTTCTTTCCCTTTCACTTTCCCTTTTCCTTTTTCTTTTTTCAAATCCAAAACTGAGTTTTTTGTTTTGTCGAAAGTTTTAAATGATTCCAAGCAGCAGCAGTTGCCGAAAGGAGCAATCCGGTAGCAGACGTTCTCGCGATCGTTGCGGCTTTGGTGGCAATGCGTCGGCAAGCGATGGATATTGTCCCGCATAGAGTTCGGATAGACCGTTCTGGCACGGCGTTGTTAACATAAATAAAACAGAGTTTTGCTTCGGCTCGACTTCATTTACGATCCAACCGTGCTCCAGGCACTCGCACAGCTGCCCGAAATGCCGGGAAATGTTATCAGCCAGCGGATCCATGATGAAGTATCGAAATCCGGGCAACACCTGATTACTGAACATATTGGCGATAGTTATCGAGAAGTATTCGAATATGGCATTCAGGAAGTTGAACGCACACGTCAAGTGATGAATGGGCTCGATGTTGAGTATGAGGTTGGCCAAGCATTGTATCGAGCTCAGGAAGCTTTGCAAGCATTCCTGCAAATTGATCTCACTTAACATTGTTCTCGTGCTCTTCCTTGATCGTAGCTGCCTCAGCTGCCTCTCGGATTTTCCATCTCGCTTGCTATGCGGTTCTGTATGCGATGGGCTCTCCAGCACTTTCATCTGCCTCTTCAGTGGCAATCGATTCGTTTCGCTGGAGAAATTCCGATGCGAGAACTTGGGCTCATCATGGATGCGTTGCCTCGGCACTATAGCTGGGCTCAAGTGTGAAAACTCTTTCTGATTGCGCATCAGCAAGGACAAATTCTCATCGGGATTCATACAATTGCGATGGGTGCATTTCCTTGGCATGGCCATTAGGTCGTCGGCCAACTGAGACAAGTATCGAGGCGATGGCCAGGCAAACAGCAACTGTTTGCGATTAACGTGCGATATCATACGTTTACCTGAATGCAACTCTCGCACGGGCGGAGCTTGGGAAATTTGCATGTTGGGTGCGTGGGTTGCCATCTGTTCACTCGGCACGGTCTGGAGCTTGAGCATGTTGTTCAAAATAATCATATGATGATAGGTGGGACTATGAAATATCGAAACCATATTTGATTAGAGTTATTTTTGTGGCTCTTTCTTTTTAGCTTTTCGCTTTTCTTTTGATTTTTTTTTGTTGGTAAAGTAAAAATTGTATCCAGTCAAACGTAAAATTTTGGTCGAAGCTCATTCGAAACAAATTATAAAAAAAGAATTAAAAACGGAATTTATTTTTAAATAATCCAATGCGTTCACTTTCAAGTTTGGGTTTGCAGTGAAAACTTGTTTAAAGAACAATTATAGAAAATATATAGACAAAAATTGTATTTCAATGCCTACTTTATATCCCCTATGCTGCAGTTTTATCTAGGGTATTTTACTGTTATCACAAATTATATGTAATCTTGCTCAAATTTAGTTTAACTTTCTTAGATATTCTTGATTATGCGCTTGTTTATCTGAAAGTTGTATGATAGACTTCAAAATACCCTGTAATAATTATACCTTTTCCATATTAAATCTATCAAATAAAAATTTCATAAATTCTTATATTATGCCTCAATTGATCTATATTATTCAGAGTGTGCAAATGAGCATCCACTGCATCAACTCAAGCGATCCGCTCACGAGTGAGATCGAATAAATGCACTCACTCGCGATCCCACTCAGAGCAAGATTTTTTCGTTTTCGTACGTTCCAATCCGGATGGGATCGTTTTGCGTTGAGTCTTTTGCGTCTTGCTCTTTGCGCGAGCATCGCCTCGGGATTGAAACGTTTTTGCGTCGCGCAATGTTGCTCCGCAAGTGATGGACAAAATTTTTGATCATTTGAAAAAATCTTTGGAGTGTGAGCAAGAGCGCAATAGATCGCTCTTTGCATATATTGGAGCGTGAGCAAGAGCGCAATAGATTTGCCTGCGAAAACAACCCCCGAATGTATGTGCAAGTCAATGCATACACAAAAGATTTTTTGTTGTCGCGACTGCGTCATAAAAATCCCGACCGGACTGAGACGAGAAAAACCCAACAAAAAATGGTTTCAGTCGGAACGAGAGCAAAATCGCTGAGTGATCGCGACAGACGATCAGTCGCGGACTTTTTTTTCGAAAGAGTCAGCGAAAGAAGATGTTGCGCTGACTAGTCCGAAACGAGGGATGCTCATTTGCACACTCTGATATTATTAAATACTTGCTAAATATTGAATTTTCCAGGGTATATAGTTCTATCATTTTTTAATGCCTCGTATTTTAGAGTCTCGCTAACTCTTTTCTGATCTGCGCTCTTGCTGCTCTTGTTTATGGTGCTTGTAATATGCATATATGCATATAATTTGAGTAGCTGTTGATTATATTTTATATAATAGCTACGATATGTTAAAAAACTATAACAAATTGAATATCTGATATAAGATATGCCTCAAAGTGAATAATGTCTTGGGTATTATAGAAATATAACAGTTTTTTAGGGTATAAAAATATTATTATATTATCATATGTCAGCATCCATATATATGTACAGTTTAAATCATGAGCAAATACATTTCTGTAAACATGTAAACATGTAAATTGAAAAGTCGTATATACCCTGTTAAATTAGCAGAGATAAAGAATATTACAAATTATAGATTTTTTATCAAAGTCAACCCAAATTAGTATATCTTAGTACAGTCACAATCCTTATACATATCATTCAATTTTCCTATAAGGTCTTTTGCTGATTTCATATGATATTGGGTCACATCGAGACCATTCGCTTTGCATAAAGAAAACATGCAGCAGTATTAATTTCGTTCTGTCTCGCTTTGTATTTCGCATTGATAAATCGTTGAGATTTTCTTTATGAAGCGCATCCAAAACAAAACGCGAAATGGTTGAGAAAAATTTCCCAAAAAAAGTACATAAAAACTCAATATCAACAGCAATAATAAAAAAAGCAAAAAAAAAGAAGCCAAATATTTGTCATCTATTTTTGTTTGTTTGTTTCTTCTTTGCCGTCAATAAAAAATAAATGCCAAAAATGCGATGCTTCTTCTTCTGTCTTTTTTGAGTGCATGTAAGTGAATGCATATGAATAAATATTTGTGCGATTTTTTATGCAAATTTGTTCGGACAGCGCACGAGCCAGCGAGCGCACTTTGATTGCCAGCACAGGCTGCGATTTCAGTTATTGTATATCTGTGCATATATATACGGAGAGCACTGTTCATATATAACTTTACTTTTCAGAGAACTCAGACTGATTGTATACATTTTTGATGTTTTTGATATTTTTTACATTTGATTCGGAAATATTTTTGAGTGTTTCTTTGTTACTATTTAAATAAATTTCAGGAATCTTATGGAGTGAAGAATTTCAGAACATAGTTCAGAGAATTGCAGCTGACCTTTTTAATATTTTATATTTTATAAAAATTAAATATTGTATCCCAATTTTAAAGTTATTTGAGTATTCTGTTAACTTAATTTAACTTATCTCTGTTATGATGATTTTTATTATATCTATAGTCTAGTATCACTTAAATATTTATGGATTTATTATATATATATATTTTTTTTTGTAAATTATTTTTTTTATTTATGTATTTATTTTATATATTTATTTAATTTATATACGTATTATTTATTTATTTCATTTATTTTATTTTATTCAATTAAATAATTTATTTTTGTTATTTATATTATTTCTAAATTTATTTTTTTTCTTTTTATTTTATTTTTTAAAATAGTTTTATCTATTTTCATTTATTTATTTAATTGATTCATTTATTTATTTTAATAAATTCTTATTATTTATTTTACCTATTGAACTAATTGATTTTATTTATTTATTTGATATATTTTAGTTATTCATTTTATATTATTTTATTTATTATTTTATTTATGTATTTATTTTATATATTTGTTTAATGTATATATGTATTATTAATTTAATTTGTTTATTTATTTAATTTATTTTATTTTATTTAATTTTTTATTTATTTTATTAAAAAAAAAAAATTTTTGTTATTTGTATTATTTATTTATTTATTTTATTTTCTTTATTTGTTTTTATATTTTTAAATTTGTTTATCTACTTTTATTTATTTATTTAATTGATTTATTTATTTATTTTATTAAATTCGTTTATTTCATTTCATTTAATTATGCTATTTATATTATTTATTTTAAATATTTAATTAATTGATTTTATTTATTTATTTGATATATTTTAGTTATTAATTTTATATATTTAATTATTTTATTTATTTATTTTTTTTAATGCCGTCACTGCCATGATTATTCTAAAAAAATATTACATTGCTAATCTAAAACTTTTTCCGAATCTCTCCGTGGCCAAATTAATTACATTAAGATTGAAGATAATAAGTGTGCCAAATTTAATGCTATAATAAGCGCAAAGGGCGCTTGGGACATTACGCAAATTGAAGATCCTACATTTTTTAAGGCGACCTTTAAGTGGAGAAAATTAATCAAGAAATTAACGCCTAACCTGACTTATTTATTTTGTCTCTTTGCGCTCGCCTTTAGCAGCACTTGAAAGCCACAAAAGTGACAAGAAGAAGAAGTGGAAGATAAAAATGTAGTCTCATTTGGTTTAATGCCATAAAATTTTTGTTTTTTTTTCCTTTGGTTTGGCCGGGGACAAGGTCAATGGCCAAAGGCCAAACCAAAAACAAAATTCTCCAAACTGCTCTAAGCTGGTCGAAATCCCGCGGAAAGCTCTGCCCGCAACAACAATAATCAATATTGTCACAGGCAAGTGGCAGAAGAGTGAGATGAGAGAGAGATAGAGGGAATGAGAGTGAGAGAGAGAGAGAGAGAGAGAGAGAGAGAGAGAGAGGGAGTGAGAGGGAGACACTGTGACCTTTGTGCACGGCTTGCCACCGAAAATCCCGCCCAGTTGCGTGTTTGACATGTCATTCGATTCCGCCTGAACAAACTGTGGACACGTTCTCTTGGCCTGGTCAACAGGAAGCACATTAAGCATTTGATTCCCAGAATGGGCCACAAGCCACATGCTGAATAGCCAAGTTTCTGCTTTTGGGCCAGCATTTAACTTGGACTGAACTAAAAATTGACTCAATTTTCCTCACCAACAGCATCATGAGGCATTATCTACTATATGCCAAATGTGTCTCTGGTAAGCTATCAATAATTTATTAAGAACATTTCTATAATTGACAAGATGAGCATATGACAATCATCTATTAGGATTATTGTCGACTTTTTCTTAAAATTGTATTGAAGTGGATTTAATTGAATTTTGTATCATCATAAATTATTATATGTTTTTTTAAATTTTGTATGAATTCAATTGCCAGTTTTTCATATATTATTAATATATGTGTGTTATATATATATATATATATATATATATATATATATATATATATATATATATATATATATATATATATTTTATTCCTATTTTTTCAATATTTTTGATTAACATTATTTAAATTTGAATATATAATGCCTAAAAACAAAAATGTTGTTAAAATTATTTACTGAATCTATAAATATTTATATTACAACATTATTTTGTTGTATATTAAATGTCATAGTATTTTTTAAGTATTAGGTATTATTTAAAATATTTTATAGTTTTAATAATGCTTAAATAATAAAAAAAACTAAATATAGAGAGTTTACATAATGTGAAGAAATATGTCCATTTTGTTAATCGCATCAAATTGTCAAATAAATTACAATTTTCTCAAAACATAATTATATATTTTTAAATATTTGTAAACATTTAAGTATATATTTTTTTTTTAATTTGTAAATATTTTTCTATATTATATTTTTTTTAAATATTTTTTTTATATTTTTAAATATAATTAAATAGTTTTTTTTTATATATATGTATATATATCTTTGTCTACATTTTTAAAATATTTTCATGTTTTCTATATATTATTATATTTTCTAATTTGTACATGTTTATATATAAATTTATATATTTTTATATATTTTCATAATCTTTTTTAAGTCCATTTCATAATAAAGTTTTTTTCTGGGATTTCAGCATTCATTTATAAATTTGTATATTTACTCCTGTAATACTTATCACGTGCTTCTATTCCCACCAAAATTTCCTCTTCTATCATCTAATTCAGTTAGAAAGAAATATGCTTATTCATAGTTATTTGTTTGACAATATTCGCAAAAGTATTTTCTTAAGCTATTTCCCTGTCATGCCTAACGGCGAACTCCTACCTATATATATATATATATACACATATATATACTGTGTGCGCCCGTCCCAGATTTGAGTTTTCCGATTAAATATAAATCTTTTGCTAGTTTCACTTTTTGCACTCGCAGGCAATTTATATGTAAAATGTTGTGGGCATTTCTAAGGGCTATCTCGATGCCAGCTGACTTCTGCACATACCCCCAACAGAGTTTTCTATTTATTTTCATTTTGAATTATGAGCCGAACCCAAATTGCCAAAAGCCAACTAAATTAAAATATAGACAAAAAAGAAACAAGCAAATACAAAATAAATAAAAGTTGAAACTAAACAAAAAATGAATGTGGGAGCTGAGAGAGGTTAAAGTTGACATGGACATGGACGCTGATAAAAATTACTTTTGGATAGGCATTGTAAGAGGACGATAAAAAAGGTAAGGGCGGCTAAGTCTATCGAATGTGGTTGACTGAGAGATACCTCGATAAAAATATTTGATTTCGATAGGTGCTTCACTAGGAGGTGTTGACATTAAAAGTTATATTTGTAAAAGATTATGCCAAGTATCTAATTAATTTTAGGAAAATAATATGGATATTGTTAGATAGACAATTAAAAATTAACAATAAATATTAAATAAAATAAAGAATATGCAAAGGGTAATGATGTGCCAAGACTCGAAAAAGAGTGAGCAAATGATAATAGATAAGAAAAAAAAAAAAAAAATAGAACCAAGACTCTAAAACAAAATATTTTAGAAAAAATAATAATTAATATATAAATATTAAAAAACAATTGAACAGCCAAAAATGTAATATTTTTTATAGAACAGTGAGAGTTGATAAACAAATAATATATTGGATTTTGTGTATTTAATGCATTATTTCTAATATTTACTTCTGTTAACCTTGACTATCAAATTTCTCTATCTTTCTTAAGTCAATAATATCACTGAATAGCATAGCTGTTCAGTCTGGCAACAAAATACCCCTTCAGGGTTGGTAACATTATTGATATATGTTTCTGTACTTATTTGATGCTATACAATTCTTATTATTTCGTACTTCAGTTGCGGTTAATTAACCTAAATATAAGAAATCTTAAGTACATACTACAAAATTTTATTTTAAATCTTCTATTGAAGTACAGCAAAATTACCTACCTATCATAATTTTAATATGAATAGCTTAAGATTTAATAGGATTTCCTTATTTTCCAAAAAGCATAAGTAATAAGCTTTTATAAAAAACGAAAATTTGGTCATTAGCATGCTTTTGTTAAGAACTTCGGGAATAGAAATTTGACTTAATATATCCCTAGTGGAGTCATAGAATTTTTCAGTTAATTTGCCGAAACATGACTTAGTTTAATAACCGAAATTTAAAATATGTAATATTTCAAACACAATGTAGTATATATAATCAGTTATAATCAGATATTGAATCGTGTTTCATCTTTAATTAAAATTTCAAAGTTTTTTCCTTCAATTTAAGCATTAATTCATGCCACTAATACCGAAATAATATACTCGCTCTAGGGACAAATCATACATCTAGGATATCAAAAAACTATTAACCCACACAATTATACCCAAAGTTTTTGGGCGAGGGCTTGGTTGTGGAAGAGTTCGTTGAACCCAGCAATTAATGAATGAAATGAAAATCAGTTAGGGGACAGTTAAATATATATGATTTATGAACTGGCATGCTAAGCTGTCATATAGGTATATAATAAATACATATATGTATCTTTCTCTCTCTACTTCTTTATTAAGCAGGTCAATTTAAAGACGCGGCTAATCGCCAGTTGTGTGTGGGTGTGTGTGTTTGTGCGTGTTTGCGTAAATAACATGTCGTATACTTAATGTGTCAGAGACCTGGTTCCGAGCGTCGCATTCCATTTGCATATTTATCTAATACCCTTAACTCGGCTAGGCAGGCAGTGGAAGCAGCTGCTGACAGCAGGAACAGTCCATGTCGGATTTGCTTAAGGGGGCCGCAGTAATCGCCGTTTGATGAGCCGAGCAGCGAAGGGGCTGTGGGCGTGGCAGCTATAGAGTCCAAAGGTGCATTGGCAGGCAGCGTGAAAATAGTTGTGGATTATGTCGCGCCCAGTTGCGTGCAGTTGCTGAACTGAAGCGGAGCATTTAAACAGTTAATACACTGCGAGAAATTTTCTATTCTGTATTGAATTAGATAATTTTAATTTGAAAAGGTGATAAATATTAAAAAAAAAAAAAATAATTAAAAATTTGTTTTTAAAAATAAAAATAAATATTGTGTTACAATTGATAGATTTAATTATTTTTTAGTATATAATTAAATATTTCAGTTATAAGTAGATAAAATGATATAAAAATGAATAAACTAATAAGAATTTGATCAGATTCTTATATAATGTAAAAAATTTAGTTTTAGAGAATTTCAGTATTCAGCTCTTTAATTCAATTATATACACAGTACGAAAGTTTCATAAAAAATGTATGCTTTTTTTTTATAATATTTTTCTCTTTTTAAATATATAGTAATATATTTAATTATAAATTATTATTAATTGTTTAATTTATTATTTATTATTTTGTTTAATTATTTTCTAAAATAATAAGCGTAGCCTTAATACTTTTGTGTCTACGTGTTATGAATCAACTTAAATTTATAAATATTAAAAAATTATTACACTGTAAGAAATTTTAAAAATATTATGTTATCATATATATTTTTTCCATAAAATAAATAATAGTATATGTATTTAGTTTGAATTTTGGAATTTGTTATTAATTTAAAAAAATTTTTTTTTAATACTAAAAATTAAGTTTAAAAAAATTATTTAAAGTTGTATATATTTTTATTTCATTTTTTTTTTAATAT
Organism: Drosophila meridionalis; assembly: GCA_035045145.1. NCBI lineage: Eukaryota > Metazoa > Arthropoda > Insecta > Diptera > Drosophilidae > Drosophila > Drosophila meridionalis. The sequence continues at coordinate 3,961,724 of JAWNPG010000031.1, forward strand.
ATATATTAATATTTTTTTACACAAAATATTAATATTAATTAAACCTTTTTTTAAAATTATAAAAAACAGTATATATTTTAAGCAAGTAAGAGTACTTTAGTCGACTTGCTTTGCATTTGCTAAGTATTCGTTATCTTAATGATCGTTATAATAAATAATAATATTTAAATTTAAAATCTCTTATATTCATATAATTAAACATTAAAAGTTTAACTTTTACATTTTCGCTTAACATACGTAAGTATTTTAATACTTACCAACAGACAGAAGAAGAGAAGCACCGCGCTGCACTGGACGACTGACCACTAGAAGATGAAGAATAGGACTGAAGCTGCGCTGCAGCCTTTATATAGGGCAGCGACAGCTCCACTCAAGTCAAGCTCTACTCTTGAGCCTCTTTCTGATTCAGTCTTCATACTCGATCATTAGGCAACCAATCAGAGCAGTTTCTGCTGCTGCAAAAAGCAGCTCTTCTGATCTTCAGCTGCCTTTTTATAGGGCAGCGAGACTACCACTCGAAGTCAAGCGCAACTGTTAAGGCTCTCTCTTTCAGTTAGCGACCAATCAGAGTATTTTCTGCTGCCTCTGCAGCATACATATGTAAACTAAGATCTCCTCTTCAGAACCTTAACTCTTTTTCAGCTCTTCTTCTTTCTGCTCTATTGATTAAATTTGAAACCTCTAGCTGACACGATGTACAAGCCAGGCACTAAAAATGAATTCAATGAGTTATCGAAAAAATTTGATAAACTTATGCAGCGTATGGTGTTAGCGAGTATTCATGTAAAATTTCAAGACGGACAGGGCCTAATCTATATATTTTTATAATATTTCCTAATATTTTTCATATTAAAATTGTAAATATTAATTTAATTCACAGCAATATAATGTATTAAATATAATTAATTTAATATTGCAGCGAATTTTATATAATTTTGAACAGTGCACTGATAACAATAGAAAAAACAAACTGAAATCAAATATTTGCGCTTGCTGCGGCTCAGCGGGCAGGTCGCTAGCTGAGGTTGTGTGGGGAGGGGGCGTGGCAGTGCGCTTTGGGGATTGCAGCGACAATATCCTTAGATTGGTTTGTGCTAAAGCGCGCACGGAACGTGGTACAAGAAATTGGCACACAACAGACATGACAAGCGAGGTGGAGTGGGCGAGGGCAGGGGGATGGGGAGAGGGAGAGTGGGTGAGTGGGTGAGGGAGCGGGAGGGGAGGCTGTCAAAGGGTAGTTGAGCTTGTCGGTGGCAACTAGCGCAGCTTCGTCTAAATGGCAGGCCAGGCACATGCATTGGCATTGGCAAACAGGATCAACAGGAATTTGCATTTTATGGCGTCTGCGAATGCAGCAGCAGAGCTCAAAGTACTGTTACACACACACACACACACGGATACACAGACACCCTCTATTTTCACCCTTAGCCTTTGCTCTGGTAATTGTTTAAACAATATTAGTTCAAAGTGCGAATTGCAATTAAAGCAAATGTCATACGTCAGCATGTCCTTGTGCGAGTGCAAAGTATCCTTATTGCATTTGTCACACACACACAAACACACACATTTAGTCATGTCCTGGGCAATTAAAATGTCAAAAATATTATAAACACTGGACAGTGTGAGCGCCAAGGACAATTGCCAAAGTTCGTATCGCTTTACACTTTTTAATTGCTGCCTGACAGCACGCGATGGGGGTTGGGGGTGGTTAGCGGGAATTGATATTTGGAGTTGATTTCCACTAGAGTTCAGTGGTCAGCAGCATGTGACGGATGGATAAATGCATTCTGCACTTAAAAAATGTGTCGAAAGGCATTTGAGCAAAAGGCAATGGGAAAAGAGAGAAGAAGAAGAAGAAGAAGAAGAGGAAGAGACAGAAAGTTAGAACAAAATAGAAAAGTTCTTATAAACTAAGTTGAATTAAGTTTATTTACATGAAGTTAAGATTTAAAATATAACTTAACTGTAAACTGTATAAGTAATATATTACAGTAATTCTAATAAAAATATGCAGAGAATATATTTGTCTATCGAATCTAGCCAAGATTTCAATTATATCAATCAATCTAGCTAAATGATTTAATTTTAAAATAAATTTAATTTAGATAAATATATAATTAATTACTTTTAGGGAAGAAAGTTTCTTATATTTCCTATATTTCCTATAGTTGATTTACTATAGTTGATAATATATATTTTTAAATTAAGTATTAAGCAATAAGAAAGTAAAATATGCCCATGCTATATATTTTCTATACACATATAAGTAATACACATAATTTTGTAGATTTATTGCCTTTTATTGAGGTAAGCTAAAATAGATTTGTGAGTTTCATATCAATATTATTTTTATTTTTTATACAATTCGATTCGTGTGTCTAAGTCAATATTTAGCTTATTTAGTTTTTGTGTATGATGTAATAGTTAGCCTATAAAATAATTTTTTATAAGCTATGATTAATTAAGACAAGAAAAAGTTTTCAGGAGCGTAATTAATGTACTTCTCTACAAACTTGAGTTTTATTATAAATATCTATCCAGTTTATAGTTTATATTTCCTACCTTTAACTTTATTTAATTTAATCTCCAATTAACTTTAACTTAAATCGCTTTTTTTATGCATTTTCATCAAATTTCTGTCTGTCATATATAATTTGTCAACTTATGACAGGATAATAAAATGTGTCTCAAATAAAAGAGAAATGCAGTCCACCTACTCACACTATCTCTATAGACTTAAATATGCCCTCTCTTTCTCTTTTCCTTCTCCTTCTCCTCCCCTCCGTATTCTTCTTTTATGCAGCACTCGACATGCAATTTTGTGTGCGACTTGTGGTTGAATCGTCTTTAGTTACAGTTAGCTCCACATGTCACAGCTATTTGTGAGGAGCACAACAGATGACATAGAAACACACGCACACACAGACACCCACACATGCACACTAGACGAATGTCATTGTTGTGTCCAGCGGATGGGAACAAACTAAAATAAGTTTTGGCGGATATTTGGCGCTGTTAGCCTTGATTTGTTGAGTGTAAGTATATGTATATGTTTGTGTTAATATACGTGAATGGTATACATATAATTATAACAATAAATATTTAAAAAAAATTATTTTCTTAAGTGTAGATGTAGGAATTTAAGCTTACAAAATTAAATCTTTTTGTGCTATCTAAAATGTAATTAATTCCCAATCAATTAATTTAATTAAATAAATTAAATAATATTATTTTACTTAATAATGTTTCTTGACACACTGTGCACGATTTTATGTATGTATGAATCAGTGCTGCCAGAATCTCCTAAGCAAAAATTACTAGATTTGGAAAAAAATAATAAAAATGGCTAAAATTTTTGTGAAAATTGCCAAAAAAAAAATTGCTAAACCATTAAAATTTTGATTTTCAACAAATATACATATGTATTTTAAGAAACATACAAATAAAAATTAGAAACCCTTAAATTAAAAAGGAACATAACCTTAATCAATTATATTTACAGTAAACTACATAATATTTAAAATATTATCCAGCTCGTCAGCTTCACATTCAGGGAGAAATCTCACTTCCAATAATTTAAGCCCGGTACTCATATGGTACTCGTCATCTTAGTTTGCTAGTTTTATAATAAAGTTGCTGAAATTGATCAAATTGCTAGATTTGTGGCTAATAGCATTTAGAAATTAAAAGTTGCAAATTTATTAAAAAGTTCTAGCCACAAAATTGCCAAACTGGCACCACTGGTATGAATGCTCAACTTCTCTGCTCTCTCTCATTCACTATTTAACTGAATTTCCTATACCAAGTTATTGTTGTGATCCACCAAAGTGTGTACTCACCATTTTGCCGGCAAACTTAAATTACTCAAACCAGCGAGCGTGCTACTCAACATAGCATCTCTCGCTTAGCAATTAGCAAAAGTAGATAACTAGCTCATGAGCATGAGTGAGAGCGAGAGAGAAAGCAATTTGCATATGTTGCCCTTCGCTTTAGTTAGACGTTCTCCGCTCGTCCACATCTTTAGTAGTAGTGCGGTTTTTGGCGGAGGCAGACGTGCCGAAGGTTTTTGCAACGATCGTTCGAGTGCAAAGAAAATAGTGCAAAAATGAGTGGAAAAGTGAGTGAGTGGAAAATTATTGTTGCCAAGTAAAGAAATTTATTTAAAATTTCAAATGAAGCAAGTGTTTGTTATTGTAAAATGGTTTATAAATCGCTGCTTAACAAGTGCAACTCTTTTTTTTTTTTTCTTGTGCATACAAATTTCAATATAACTGCGCCTTTTGGCTTTATGTCACGCCATTTCTGCGCTACTGCAGCAAATCTAACTGTAAATTCTTTTTACACTGCGTGATCTCAGCATAAGGGCAATGGAAACCAGCGGTAAGTGGATCAATGCGCATTATTTAATATGTTTGATTATGTTTGTACAGCTTATTTTCTATATTTTTGCTACCCAAGTAAAAGTTATTTTGAGTGATTATTTAATAGCTTTTAGTGTCGCTTCAGGTGTTCATTTGAAGTTATTTGCTGTAAAAGTCAATGTTTCTGCACACTCATAACACACACTCACACACATACATGCATTAACATACGCATACGCTCGCAACTGATTTAGTGTGTGTAAATATTTTGCACTTCATGCAAAGCCCAAATGCCTGCAAGAGTCAACCAAGCGAAGACCCTTAACATGTAAGGTCCTAGTTTTATACCCTGTAGTTATTTTTCGTACGGTATACTAGATTTATTATAGGGTATGGAACGAGTTGAGCAATTGTCTATAAATTATTTACAATTTATTGATAATTATTTAGTTTTATTAATTGGCTTTTGATTTTTAAATATTATAAAAATCAGCATATTATATTTTATATATATATGTTCTAGGATAGCCTGCATAAAAAAGTGATTAACTTTGGTATATATCAGGAATTTAGAAATATAAATACAATTTGAAAAGTTTACCTATTTAATTTTCGTTATTATTTGTTGTTATTTGCTAAATGGAAAATATTTCGAAAGCTATACAAATTTCCAAAGAGTGTATATCTTCTAATTATATAAAATTCTTAAAAGTAACCTTTTCTCAAGTATAGTCAACAGTAACGCATAAATAATAATAAATAAATATAATATTCAATTTAAAAATTATTTCTTACCTGTCTTGCATAGAACATATTGATGAACAATTATAAATTCCCAGCTTAAATGTTAATTTTTTTTTTTTATATATTCATCATCATTTCATCAATAATATCTCGTTAGCCTTTACAGGGTATATATGAGTCATTTACTTTCACTAAATATCTACTCATGTTCTCGTTGCACTTGTCCTTTGTGCTGGCTGGTCAGAGCTCATGTTACGAGTATGCACAGCGGGTACTTACATCAGCTCACTCTCTCAACCTCTCTCTCTCTCTCCCACTCTCCTTGTCACTTTCTCTTTCTAATGTACAAGCCAGCCTCAAACGCTCGCGCCATTTGCTGCAACTTCCGTTTCCCGTTTTGTGGGTGGGTCAATGGGTTGCCTGTTGCTTATGTATGTGTGTGTTTTATGAGTGTGTGTGGGTGTATGTGCGTGTGTGTGTGTGTGCGTGTGAGTCTATGCTTCTATGGAAACTACTCAGCATAGCAGGCTTCTGTAAAATTTACGAGTTTGCCACACGCTGCATTCCTCAAATTACCGACACGCATATTTTATATTGGGTCCGCATTAAAGTTCACATTTTGCATTCGCATTGCTGCAGCGCGCGGCTCTGTTCGCTAGCTATCTTTTGCAATTTGCAGGCGCTTTTAATTAACGGAAATTTATGCATAACGCTCCACCCATTTGTCGCCTAAAGCCCAACCACAGCCACAGGCCCCTCCAGACTCCAAGCCTCAGCCTCGACCCTCGCTTAGTCCGCAAATTATGAGCCGTCAGCGAAATGCGAAAATTTCCAAATGGAAAATTTCCCAAAAAATAAAAAAGAAACGCAAAAAAATGGAATCTATAAAATTTTCATTTAATCGGCAGTACACTAAAATTTAATAAGATGAATGAGCAGATAAAGTTAAAAATAAACATGAATAAAATAAAAGAAACAAATATTTATTATTTTCCTTCAATTATTCTGCTTAAAATATTTTTAGATGTAGTATTCGATATTTAAAATTTAAAATATAAGATATTTATATGATTATAATGTAAGTTATAATCTTATCGGTAAAAAATATATTTATTAGGTAATTTTTAGAAATTTGTAGCCTGCGAACCTCTTGGTTTTTTGTGATTATCTTGAAAACTAACAATTGCCTAAAATCAAATTTAGCACCATTTAAAGAGATAATCAAAAGCTAAAAGATTCACTATCCGTCAAAATAAAAAATGTTTTGGAATTCGTTTTTTATAAACTCCAATACGTACGAATGTCACATTCGCCACTAGAGAATTGCCCATATATATATATATATATATATATATATATAAATAAATATATATATATATATATATATATATATATAAAAATAAATAAATAAATACAATACAAAACAATTTACAAAATATGTAAAAAATCAAATGAAAATTAGTTATTAAATTGAACAATTTTTTTTATATTTTTTATAAAAAAAAAAAAATACTATAATTTGACAAATTAATTTAAAATTATGTATGCTGAATTTTCACAAGTATATCATTTTTTATTTTTTATAAGAAATATTTGCTACTTATATGCTTGCAATTAAAGGGTAATCACAAAGTTTTTTTTAATTAAATAAAAATTTCTGACATGCCTGAAACGTACTTATGTATTTTTTAATACATTATTTTTAATGGAGTTTTAATGGAATTTTCTATTTACAAATTTTTTGTATCATATTTTTCTGTACATTTTTCCACACATATAATCAGATACGCTTTTCATTTTAAAAATGTTAATTTAGTAAGTCAGAAACAGCTAAATTTATAGGCTCACGTCATCAACTAATTAGAATCAATGCTTGCATCTATTAACATAATTTACATGCCACGGGGAAAAACTGTCGAAATTATTTTAAATTTTTTTTTTAAAAATTTTTAAATAAATTTTCATTGGCTTTTCTCTCGCATGGCAACAACAATTTACAAATGTGCCCAAAAATAATGTATTTCAATTATCAGCTGTCAATTATGCGACATTTCTCACATGGCCAGAATTAAATAGATGATTGTTGGCATGCGAAATGGCCTTATGAATGGACACAAATAGAATAAATACCAAAGAAATGAAAAAAAAAAAAACAATTTCATTATTTTTTAAGCTCTTTTTAAATAGCCGAAAGAAAACTGAATGAGGAGAAAAATAGCTTGGAAAAACTTTTTCATTGTTGCCACACAACAGGAGCTAGTAGGTCAGGGGTGGGGGGAATGCGTAAGGGCGGAAGGGCGGAACGAGGCAGGGCGAGCTGATGCTTGCAACTGCCTCAACAGGTGTTGCGGCAGTACTCGATGAATGGAGGCGTAAATCTTGCATTAAGCACAGTTCGTTGAAAGGGACCTCCAAACAACATTTACGAGCTTCTGGCCATAGTTGCCGGTTTTAAGTTTCCAACAATTGCGCAGACGCTGCAACATGTGGCAAGCAACATGGACAGAGATATGTGAAGAGTAGAAGTGGAATGCTATGAATATGAAGTGTAATATTGAAAATAAAGATGGTTGGAAAATTAATAATAATATTTAAAGTTAATAAAAGAAAAAACAAATTATTTCAAGGTATATATAAATATATTTAAAAATATGTTTAAATATATAATACAAATAATTATACAATATATAAATATTGTTAATTAACAAAACAATATGCTCCAGAATGCAGACTTGATTCGCTATCTCCTTCTCTACTTATTTCTTATTGCGTAGAACAAATATGCTCTCTTTACTTCGAGTGATCGATAAGCTCACCAATAGGCAGCTTACTCTCGCATAGAACGCAGAGTTGTTTCATTGCTTCTCAATTTTTATCTCTCTGCCTGACTACCTGTCGCTCCATGCTTAGAAGAAATGTACTCTGTATACTGCGATTGGTCGAGCATAATACTCAGCTCACTTGAGCTATTGCTTGGAGTGAAATTTTGTCAGCTATAAAAGGGCTGGCCTGTTCCATGGGTTCCTTAGTTGGATTCCTGATTTGATGCTGGCAGTCGCAGTGCGGTCGGCGTGGGCTTCAAGCTTCTACAAAACATTTTAAGCATTATTAAATATGTATATTTATAATATAGTAATTATTTAATTGTAATAACAAATGTAAATATAATAATAAAAACCCTTTAATAATTATCATAATGAGCGATGGAATTTTTTTTTTTGCTGTCTACTGACTAAAAATCCTCTTTCTAAACATATATTTAATTTTGCACTCTACTGTATTATATATAGTAACTACTTTGATCTCAATGATAGTTTTTGCCATGTGCTTGCTTCCTTCTTTTGTTCACGGATCTTTGATTTATGTATTTTCGATTTGAGAATTGCTCCAAAATGGGGGATTATTTGCGCTGCCCATCTCTGATATCTTGAATAAGACATTTTGGTCTATAAACTGTTTTTGCAGATTTTTTTTAGTTTACTTAGAAATATTATTGCAGCTGTCTTCGTGATAAATTTACTTGGATAATAATTACCAAAATTTTTGTGTATGTGATAGATATATGAAATATTTATATATACTATGTACATACATATATAAAATTATGGAAATATGCATACACGAAAAATATCAATGTTTCAAAAAACAGCTAAACTTAGACTATCTTTGAACAACTTTACCTATTGAAAAATATATAGCACATTATGATTTCCATTAAAAGTTAAATATTACTTAGGATATTAGGGCATTTTTAAAACTATTTAAAACTATTTTCATATATTGAACAATTTGATTTTCATTAAAAAGTTAGTAATAATTGGGAATAACATTTTGAAACTATTTAAAATATTTTGTATATGTACTTTTAAAGCATATCTTTTTTTCTTAAGCATTCCTTTTAGAAGACAGCAAACATCAGCTCAGGCAGCAGTTCAACAATATATATGAAACTAGTTTTATATATATTAAAAAATGTTTCTTTCTTTCTTATGCATTATAAACCAAACAAAAATTTTCATCAAAAAATAATTCCTTTTAGAAGTCACGAAACTCCAGCACCTGAAGCAACGCTTGGCAACATAAAATGTTGCTGGCAACATATTTCTATGTTGCTGAAAATTGTTTTGTTGCTGTTGCTGCTGCGGTTGCTGACGCTTTGTGCGAGACTCCTCGAAATCTGAAAAAATAACAGCTGCGATTTCAGTACGCTTTGTGCGTTCGACGCGTGCGGTTCATATTGACGGATAACTTGGCCAAAATAAAATATATACAAATATATATAAAAACAATTGGCCAAACGGATAACTTGGCTCAAGTGTTGTGAGTGCTCCACTGACTCTATGTGTGTGTGTTTGTGTTTGTGTTGGTGTCTTTGTTGTTGCTCTTGTGTTTTAGTGTGCAAAGGTGCCGCGAGTTTGTAGGCGCGTGAGCTCCCATTACGCATAAATTACACATGTGACCGCGTTTCAGTTATAACAGATCAGCAGCTGCAGCAGCAGCAGCAGCGGCAGCAGCAACAACAAGAAGAAAGCTGCAACAACAGTTGGCGACTCCTTGCAACAATTTGCTGCTGCAGTTGGTTGTTGTTGCTGCTGTTGCGGTTTTTATTGGCGTTAAAGGTCGTTTACTTTTTGGCGGCATCAACAACTTTTGTTGTTGTTTTGATTTTCATCTGCCTGCATCAGATCGACGTGTGTGTGTGTGTGTGTGCGTGTGTATTTATATATAAATGTGTGTGTTTGTGTGTGCGTGTGTGTGTGTATGTTTTTATTAAACACACTTTCAATTTTCAATAAAAATCGCGCACGCTGATCGATGACGTCGATTTTTGTTTGCATTACTCGTGACGATTTATATGCCCAGAATCGTGTTTGTGATAGCCCATAAAAAATCATATATATATATCTATCATTTATATATATATATATGTGCATATATGTGCCATATAAATACGTCCACAATTGACACACATATATGGCATACGTTTATTTTTTATATGGCCATTCATATTTGTGCATTATTTCGCTCTGATTTTTCGTCTTTTCACATCGAGTGCTAACCAAATTATAATCAATTATATACGTGTTTTTTATATTCCGAAAAAAATTGTTTTTTAATTTAACGCGAATTAAATTTCACAAGTGTCGAGCAAATAAATGTGCGTATATGCATATATGTCTTTTAAATGATAGATAAAAAAAAAATGGGTAGATGCAGCAAACATATTTGATATTGGGTTTGTGCGACAACAGAATTGATATTAGTATAATATTTTATACTATTGCCTGGCAGATTCTAGAAATTAGTTACGATATCTAATGGATTGAACTAAATATTAAATACCTTATATTCGTTATTTTAGATAACAAAATAATTGTATTGCTTTTTAAAAATGATCTGGTTAGACATAGATTAATACTGTGGTAAAAAGAGTATCTTGATTTTGTTTATTATCTTTAATTAAACAATTTTTTGTTAACTTGTATATATTTAAATTTTGTATGATGAAAGGAAAAATTATAATAAATTTTATCAAAATTAAACTAAATAACATCAAATATAATGTAATATATAATATTAAAAATGTTATAAATAATAGTGTAAATAAAAAATTAAAAAAGCATAACAAACCCACTATATAAAAATATATGAAACTAATGTTCAAATCAATATTGTATTAATAATAATATATAAAATAAAAATTAAATATGATGAAATTAAAATATTTTTAAGATTATTAATTAATTAATTAGAAATAATACAAATTTTAATAATGAAAGGTTCAATTAAAAAATGTTCTATACAAATATAATAAAAATATAAAAAAAAAGAAATAAAAAAAATATAAATATAATATAAAGATTTTATAAAAGATTATGTAAAAAAAAATAATAATAATGATAATAAATAAATAAATAACAAAAGAGTTTGAAATACATAATAATATATCTTATATATTAATTTATTAAAACAAAACTAAAAAAATTTTAATTGATAAACAAAATTTAAATAAATTAAAAATAACTTATACCAAAAATAACTAATATAAATTTATATATCATTAATATAAATACAAAACTTTTTCAGTGACTAATTACAATTCAGCAAAAGCCACATAAACTATTCCCAGTTTTAGTGCAGCCAGACTTGATTTACAATAAAAGAAAAATAAATTAAATAAAATCTGTTCAAATGTCAATGCACCCGAACTGAGAATTGGCGAAAAATAAAGTGTAAAGATCTACCGTGAAGCACGCACCGATTGCAATGGTCGAAGCAAAGTAATTATGTATGCCAATGTGGTAGCAAAATGTTCATAACACTTGAGCTGGAACAGAAAAAGTACTATCATGTATATATACAGACAAAGCTATATATATATATATATATATATATATATATATATATATATATGTGTCTATATAATGAATCAAAAAGACACCGAAATCTCCGTCATGCCATTACGATTGACAAGTGTCCGGCTAGCTGAAGGTTCGAACTACCGCGCCACCCACTGACTAAGTGGCGCGTGTTTGGATTTTGATTTAGGCCCGCTGAGAACTGTGAAATTCCCCATATATATATATATATATATATATTTATATATATTTTATTCTGTGGTGGCACCTTTTGCGCATTTTTAATCAGACCCTGAGAGCGTTCACAGACTTCAAGTTTTTCGTTTCAATTTGTAATCCATCACGAAACCTTTTTTTTTTAATCAGTAACCTCAATCGCTCTCACTCACTCTCTCTTGTTGTCTCCCTCTCTCTCTCTGGAGTCATCAATTTTGGCAAATGTTCGGCAGCTGCAAAATTGCAGCCAATTGTAAAGAGTATAGAATGAAAAATTAAGCCTAAGTGCATTTCCAAGGCGATCCGCTTCACAGAGTGAATTGTTTAACGAGCATGAGAGGAGGTGTCTGTGCAGCGCTGTGACAGAGCATGTTTAAAGGGGAGGGAGCTCTAACGATGACGACAGTTTATAAATATTACGCACAATCAACTAATTTTCATTATGAAAAACAAGTGGAAGTTAAGTAAATGCTTAAATGCGACTAGCAAATGCACTAATTGAGAAGTGAGTTAATGAGTGAGCTGCAAATGAATTAATGTTTGGAAGTATTGTGAATTATAAAATGTTAAAATTATAAATTATTAAAAATATAATTTAATAAGTTTTAATAGGTAAACTTTAAATTATTTTTACAATTCACTAAATCTGAAACGATATAAAATAGCTTCTTATTAATAGAGATTTCTAGGATATTTTATCGGAATGAAAATTTGTTGTAGTTGTAGTGAAAAAACAATTGAAGTACTCTTGAGCTAAAATTTTGTAAATTGTTGTAACTGTTGTGTTATTAGAATTTGTTTATCGCCAAATATTATTCAAGCTGTTTCGCTTGAGTTGCTTTCAAAATTCGTGGGAAAATACAGCTAAAGAGTTCTTTTAATCAATTTTCTGAACAAAATTTATGAGGAATTGTTCGTAAACGTAGTAACAAAAATCTTGAAAATGAGAAATGTATATAAGAACTTTCAGATAGTTTATGAAAACATGTATTATACTATATATGTATATGCATATATATTTATATATTAGATAAAAATATCCAAATAAAAAGTTATTAAATAATATAAATGGGTTGCTCATAAAAAGTTGGGTGTAGTCACAGTATGTTAAATCAACTATAAGTAAACTTAATCCAGCTAATTGTCTAGACTTTGAAATGATAAAATAAAAATGTTATAAAATATATAATGTCTAAAAAAATGTAATCCAGCTTAATGTCAAAAAAATTGTTTGTTTAAACGTCAAAATGTTGAAATAAAATGTTATTAAATAATATTAAATTTTTGCTCATCAAAAGCTCAGCTCAGTTACTCTGTGCCTAGTCGAAGTGGGATAAATCGCCTGAAACCTAACTAATTCCAGCTATTTATCAAGATTTTCTCAATCTCAATGTCAATTAAAAATCTCTTCAGCTTAGCGCAAACAAAATTTGCTTGCAGATGCCAAATTATTAAAGTCAACTTTTTGTTTTTGCTTGCTTTTCGTCATCTTGAAGCATTACAATTTAATCTTTGCTTAAAGTCCATGATAATCCCCACTGATTTAATAACATCTTACGGTACGTGCAGCATCTGTCAATGGATGGATCCGAAATGCTTTGAAAGTGTATTTTGCGAATTACAAAAACAGCAAAAAAAAAAAGAAGAAAAATATAATGGAAACAAGTCTTGTGCGCTTTTGGTAGCGCAAAAATAAACATTTTCATTAAAATTTTATATTTATTGAATGGGTTGGCGACAATTCTTTCTGATACGATGATGTGTATTCGACCCGATATCTGTGGTGTTGTGGGCGTCGCAGCGTCTGCGACGGCTGCGGAAATCATTTGCTTAATGCTACGGAAAATTGCAGCGCAATTGACATGATTTCGGGTCTCTACAATATGTCTACATATAAAATATATATATGTATGTATAGATATATGCATGCGAATCTTCTGTGTCGCCTTGGCTTTAATCAAAGGAAAACAGCAACAGCTACAGCAAGTTTTTAATGATGCTACCACTTTGGCATAATTAGGGCAAATGGCAAAACGGGGAATTGCTTTTAAAGGGGTGTGAAAGCAACAACAAGATGAAAAAAAGCTGAACAAAATCGCGTTCAGGTTGAAAGCAAAACTTTTCGAGTAAATGCAATTTGCGACACTTGCCGCAAATGGAAAATTTTCTGCTTCGTCTAAAGTACAAAACTGAGCAGCTTGGCAGCTTCGCCATGTGTAAAGGTCTGCTGTGCCATGGCAATTTATTTTTCATTTGTTTAAAGTATATTTCCGTAGCGCTGATTGATCGGAAATAAACAGCAAAAAGTCGGTATTTTTGTCGAGACTTTGGAGTAGCTAAATATATGTGTAGCTAGAAAAGTTTATCTAAGTTAAGTTTATCTAAGTTAAGTTTATCTAAGTTAGTTAGAATTTGTAGGTAGATAAATAATAAATAAGTTGTAGTATTATTTTTCCGAGTTAGAGAAGCTTGAATTGAAATTTAATTGAAATTGTAGAAAAGCGAATCTTAATGTGTAATTTTATAAATATTAATACAAATATTTATATTTATAAAGAATTTATAAATATATATAAAAAAAAAAACAAATTCAAAATTTATATATTAAAAACTAAATATACAAGTTCAGACGAGTAAATAGATAGATATTTTTATTTTCATGAATATCTTTGTAATTCTATTCAAATTAGATTATATATTAGATATTATATTCTTATGTGTATATTTTTTATAATCTTCGAAACGATTTATCTTCTGCTTCGGCTCCTTAATCGCATCGTAATGTTATCCTGTCATTGATCCTTGATTAGCTTTGGAAACAAGAACAACTCACTGCTAAATCAGCGGAATACCTTGGCTTGAGTGGTTTTGTGTTGTTTAAAAATATTATACAGATTCTTTGCTCTATTTTTTGGAATATGCACAAATGAAGGAAAGGTCAAATTTTTATTCGATGCGACATTTGTTGTTTTGTTGTATTTTTCATTTTTTATTTTTAAACTTAAAGTTTATTTTTTTAAATTAATTTAATGAGTGAACTTGACGGCAAAAGTCTGTATCAACATAAAAATGATCGAAAATCTAAAAAACAAAAATCAAATTCTGATGGTTGCAGAAATTTTTAAATATAAATCATATATCTGTCTGGTATTCTGGTGCTTTTTAACTTACTTTGTGTATTATGATAACCACTCTATCTTTTAAAATATTTTGGGTTTTATAGCTATAGCTTATTTTGTCAGAAAATAATATTTACATTTATTATATATATTATATTAACATTACATTACTAAAACACTATTGGTATATATATATATATATATATATATATATATATATATATATATACCCTTCGCACACTTAGTAATTGAATGCTAATGGAGGCAGCAATCTAATTAATCAGAACAAAGAGTTTCTCTCGCCAGCGTTGAGCTTGTTTAAGACTCTGCTTTATTTATAACATCATAAGTCCTTTGAGCATATCCTGACAGCTATAAATGTCACTGGCAATCGTTTGCCTCTCACTAATTTCTATACACAGACACTTCACAGACAGGCGACAGGCCACAAAAATTTCGGGCAATTACTAGCCGCAAAATATAACCCAAAACTCAATAAAATAGAAAGAGAGAGCGAGAGAGAGAGAGAGTGAGATAAATAGAGTGAGAGAGATTGGTACACAAATGTCCTCTGTGTCCTGTGTGCCTGTGCTTGACGCTTAGCGCCTCAATTGCCCGAGCTCATAAAAATGTCTGCACAATTCAGCCACACAAAACGAAGAAGAAGAAGAAACATCAGAAATACACCAACAAATTTCCAAAAAGTTGCAAACAAAACGGTTCTAGCCAGCTAGAACTATTGTTATCTGGATGAAGTCCAGAGTCGAGAGTCCGTGGTCAGCGTGTCGTATACGCAATCAATTGTTGCAGCTGCTTTGGTCCACTGGCCCCGCCTGACCTCTCGGCTTGACACCCCCAACCTCACATCTGAACTATTGCCTATTATTTTTGGCTTCTGCTTCTGTTTCGCTTCATTTACTTTGCTTTTATAGATCTGTCTTTTTGTTGTATTTTTTGGTATTTTTTCTCTTTTTGATTTCGTTTTTGTCACAATTACAATTTGCTTAATCGAGTTTTGCGCACATTTTCAGGTCAGTTGGCAGCCTTTGTGTGTCTGCTCTCTGAGAGTTTTCATTGATTTTCAACTGTCGCCAATCGAAGCAAAAATATTTTTTTCTGATAAAAAAGAAAAAAAGTGAAGAACTGAATTGAAGTCGGTTGCCAAACAAATAAATATGAGTTTCAATTCATTTGCAACAGAAAGGCCAAAATATGCATTGTAAAATGTGCCAATTTATGAGATACTCAAGAGTGGCCAACAATATAGTATTGTTAACTGAAGATTGCATCTACTCGATATGCCAATGGATATTTACTTGAACTTTGGAAATGCTGAGAAATTACGAGAAATGCATAGAAAATGCTTTGAAAGTCTTTTAACTAAATATTTTAGATAGTTTCTTGTACTTTGTGAGGGTCATAATTGAAATTTCAAAAAATATTATAAATGAAAAAGGCACTTCACATTGATATTCATTTATGTTTTTAAATTTTATATAACAGACTTATTTCGAACTTAATTACTGTAGCTCTTGTTATTGCCAAGTCAGTTATTAATAGGCCACGTTCAGCTGAAGTAAAACAAGAGCTACCTAATGCAGTGATTTTTAATGAGATTATTACTTTCATAATCAACATATATATTAAGATTGCTTAACAGAAATTCGTGTAGTTCCCAAATTAAGTTCAGTTAAGGTCAGCTTTTCTGTTGCCTTCATATAAAGGTGTGCTATATGAAATATATGCAAATTGAAACTGCAAGAGTGAGAAAGAAAAAGAGGAAGAGTTCATGAAAACAGTTTCATTTTAATTTCGTTATTTGTATTCATGTCTATTTTATTCACTAATAATCCGAATTTTTTAGTCCAAATATGCGAACTGGAAAACTTCTATGAGTCATTGAAAGGGTCATAATTGTCTTGCATATGCACATATGATTACATTTGAGTTCCTCTTCTAAATTTCGGGCTGTTTTTAACGCTGATGTGATGCGATATTTGAAAATTTGTTATTTTGTATATTTGTTATTTTTATAAACTTATTCTGTTTTTATAATTTCCGATTGTAAATGCACTTTTATTGCTATATAACTACTTTGTATTTGTAGAGAGTAGTTGTAGAGTGAAAATTAAAATAAGTGTTCCGATAAGTCTGCTGGCTGGGAGTATCCTCTTTAGTTTTTTTTAACATCTTCTGTGGAAGTGTATTCTGGAAAATATGCAAAACATTGCATTAATAATGAGTTTAGTTTGTTAGTTTATTATGTCCCACATCATTTCAATTTTCATTAGTTCAGTTATGCGAGTGCAGACTACTCAGCACTATTGATGTGTCTGAGGATGATGATCTATATGACATTTTAATGTGATTCTAATGACCAATATTCTATATATTTAATTTTGTTATAAATACTTTGCTTGAAATTAAAAGTTTGATTAGCCAAAACATTAGCTTCGCTTTATTCTTAATAGATTTTTATGATCTGTCGACAGCTTTTGTATTATTATTATTATTTTCGTCAAGAGTTCATACTAAAACATTCTGCTAGAGACCAAAAATGCTGTTGGCTCTAGTTTGAATTTACTAAGTTAAACATTGCTCAATAAACTTACTAAGTTTAAACATTGAAAGGCTCTCATTTATCAAGTTACGATAAAAATTAAACTAAATATTTAAAATAAATAAAATATGTTCTCAATCACATATTCATATTCAAGAAAGATAACATATAAAATATAAATAAAATACAAAATATATTTTTCATTCCACTAAAAATTACCTTCTGTCTCACATATTAAACTATATTTTTTTAATTCATCAGCTGTCAAGTTCTTATAGACTCTTCAAACGTATTACAACATAATCCAGTTTATAAGATAAGTTTATTATTGGTCATCTCAAGCAGCGCTTATGAATTGCATTAAATATTCTCAATTATGGTTTACATTTCCAGAAATACTCTTCAAAAAAAAAAAAACACAAAACTGTTGCGAGAAAGAACGAAAACATTTCAGAGACACACAGACCTTTCATATGCCAGACAATTGACCCAAGCTGCCAATAAAATTGAGTAGCATGAAATGTAAATAAGAAGGCTGCGCTAATAGCCCGATTATGATGGCTGTGTGCGTGTGTGTGTGTGTGCGATGACGTTGCCAATTTGAGAGATCTGCTCGCTGATGAGCTGCGCATCAATCCCCAATGAATGTAATGAGAAAGCCATAAAATAAACAGTTGAATAATCAGCGATAATCGAATGTTGCCACGGGCTAAACACGATATTGATGCGATGGTAACCCAGAAACAACAATGCCAACAACAGCAATAATTACAATAACTGTTAACAGATACAAAAGTATGAGCAGAGTCCAAGATATCAGGAACAGTTGAGTTCAATAAGATCAAAGCGTTCTCAAGTGCTCTTCGAATAAAAATTCGCGTTTTGCTTTTATTTTTGTATTTTTGTTGCTTTCTTAAATAGCTGCAAGGTGTGAACTTTGATGTGGCATTTGCCACTTGAGCGATATGTGAAAAGTTCTTCAAATATTTGAGTCAAATTTTGATTATTTTTTCCAAGTAACAGACTAACATTCAATCAAATATACATTTATTTCCGCAAAAATTGTAATAAACAAAGTTTCAAAAATAAATATTTAAATTTATTTGCAATAATTTTCCAAACAATATTTCATAGATTTTCTCAAATCCTTTATATTTCATCATCAAATCAAAGCGAAAAATCTCATTTAATTATTTAGCTCCAAAAAGTCGCGCCAAAATAAAAATACTAAAATTAAATAAATTATGCAACAACTGTCATTAATAAAGTCGAGCGAAAAAAATATCCCACAATGAATGAAGGTCAGCATATAGCAGCATAAATGCAACAAAAGCAACAACAACAACAACAACAGCTGCTGCAACAACAACAACGACAAATTAAAGTTGAATTTTGTGTTGAAATACCAGTTTTGTATTTGGTGAGCTGCACTTGAAACTCAAGCGAAACAAAATAAAAACAAAAACCAAATCAAGTGACAAACGCACGCATTGGCTTTGCTCAACTGTGACACACTCTATAAAGAGTAGGCTGCCTAACTGTGTCAAGCTCAGTAATACTCTGTCCTGTATAAGCCGTATTTAGTCAGGATGTGTTCCCAGGGGGTGTAGCTCAGTTGGTAGAGCGCTCGTTAAGCATGCGAGAGGTACGAGGATCGATGCCTCGCATCTCCAAGGATATGTTTTGCGTTTTTTTATTGTTGTTTAAATAAAATTTCGAACAATTATTTCATTTTATGGATAAGACATTTAAATTATACACAAAAGAGCTGAATGAAATATTAAACTGAATTTGAATGCTTAAAATTCAAATAAAATTATATTTATAATATCAGTACCAAACAGCTCAGAAATTAGAATTTTTTGCTTCAGCAAGATCTCAAATCCCAGACCGTAATATATATAGACTACATACTACAAATTTATATGTAGATATTGACTTGGCAGAGACTAACTACAATATATCCTTTCCTAATACTTATGATCTATTGAAGACAAATATTAACATAATCTTAATGAATGAATGATGTTAAGATTATGTTAATATGCTAAGCATATGTTGAAGACTGATCAACGCAATATATATGTAATCATTGAAGAGTCCATATTTATATTTTATCTAAGTAGTGGTTTTCATACTGTTGCTTGAATATATTAAATAATATATGTATATTGGAAGTCAGAAGCTTCTCAATATTCACCCTAAAGGGGGAGGTTGCCATTAATTTAGAAATATCTGATGTTGTAGCTGTATATCAATAATGGAATTTTACATTTTTATTTTAAATACATAATATATATTTATATTCTAAATTTCATATGTTACGTTTCGCAATCAAAATTATCAAGCAACTTAAATGTAAGCAATCCAATTATAAAACCAGTATACCCCACTTAAGACTTTATGAACACGCATAAAAATCTCAACTAAAATTTTGACGTTGCGTCGTTCGGTTTTTAGTGCGAAAAAAATTGTTTGCAGCGGAGTTTTCTTTGCTTTTGGCAATCGAAATTGAAAATGATTTAATCACTGCGCCAAGCCCCGAAGCTCGGCACCTTGTTTAAGAGTTTGAGTTTCAGATTTTTGTGTGAACTCAAAAATCTATATTTTAAATATATATAAAATTTATATAGATATATCAACTCTATGTCAACAGCAATTTTCTGTTAAAATCACAAAATCCTGCATCGAATTGCATTTCATATTTTTGCTCGAGGGCGTGGCTGTCTTAAAAGATATTTTTCTTGTAATTAATCGACGTGTGTGCAGCAATTTATGTGATTTTCAAGAAAATTTGATGTCTTTTGAGTTATGTGTGTGTGGGTTGGAAATTTGTAGCATTGAAGTGCGTAGAAACACGTGTGCCTATAAATTTGATCATGTCTGTACGTATGTGTGAGTGTGTGTGTGAGTGTGTCAGTGTGTTAGTTATAAAGTGGTCATATATCAATTACAGTCATAGTCACAACAAATCGTGTGACAATTAAAAATTGGCATGCGTTCAACTGTAATAATTTGCATATGCCATGAGAGCGGCTTAGATAAAGAGCTTAGCATTTCAATATGATTGGCTATTTAAGTACTTAGATAATCGCTGGCTTCTACAATTCACAGACTTATCACTGACAGTGCGCACTCAATGTCAGGCTAAATATGGTAAAACAATGGCTGAGAGGTGAAAAGATTATCGACAGTGCGCAATTATAGAAAGTTTTTGATTTTTATACTCGTTTCCCAAAGGGAAAAAGAGTATATTGGTTTTGTGAAATGTCCGTCTGTCCGTCTGTCCGTCTGTCCGTCTGTCCGTCTGTCCGTATGAATGCAATATTTTTCTACGCTATTGAAGCTAGAGACTTGAAATTTGGAACATATACTCGTGTATACCCTCGAATTATAAAGTGTCAAGATTTTCCGGCCACGCCCACTAGGGGCGTGGCAAATCGGAAAATGGTTGCGCCCATAGTTAAGAAATCATATTAGTTGAAGAGCTAGAGAGTTGAAATTTGGAATGTATACTTGCGTTGACCACCCAAGCTCAAAAAGATATGGCGGATATATCTACGCCCATTGGGGGCGTGGCAAATCGGGAAAACTGTAACTTCTACAGTTTTAAAGCTAGAATGCTGAAATTTTGCACGTAAATTAACGCTACGATTCTATAAAGATTCATAAAAAGATTTGGTGTCTACGCCCACTGGGGGCGTGGCAAATCGGATCTGAATATATAGCGATTTTACAAGATCAGCTATATTTTGAGCACTATTGATGCTAGAGACTTGAAATTTGATATATATACTCGGATAAGCAACCCAAGATCAAAAAGATATGGCGGACATACCTACGCCTTCAGGGGGCGTGGCAAATCGCAAAAAGCTTATAGCTCCTACAGTTTTAGAGCTAGACGATTCAAAATTGGATGTTTGTGTTACTGGGGGCCTCCTCTATTGATTCCCCAAAAATAAATCTTACGCGCCTTTGGGGGCGTGGTATATCGAAAAAATACCCTGTAACTTTCACATTTTTGGAGTGTAAGCATCCAAACTTTGCAGTTACGTTACCCTAGACTCCTTCTAGGAACTTGCCAAATATGATATGTCTACGCCTACTGGGGGCGTGGCAAATTGGCAACAAAATTTGTAACGCCCAGCTGCAAAATTCATATGCCTGTGCCACCTATATAAATAAGCTTAATAAGAATTGCTAAGACGACAAACGGCATTTCTGAGAAATATATGTAATTTGATTTAATGTTGAAGTTCTGCAAATAATTTATCTGCTAAAATTATCATTTTTCGTATAGCCTAGGTCAGTTATGTTATTTTCTTTTTGTGTGTGTGACCCTGACAAAAAATGTAAACATCAAATACCGATATTTGTGTAATCGACTTAGTCCGAACAAAATTATTAACGCACAAAAAAATTGACGATAGGTCCCATCAGGTATGTATGCATGTAGGCACGAACAGCTGTGCAACTATTTTCATGCCGTCGCCGCCGCGTCTCGAACGCGGACCCTTTTGCTTACACGCTTTTCATCTACCTGCTGCGCCACATAAGTTTTGCATTGCCTGTTAGCAAATCCGAAACTACTTCACTACAAGGGCGACTATTGACAAATACAAAACTATAGAAGCTGCCGTTAATGCAAACACAATATAAACATAAATCAATCGCAATTGTGATTCTTAGAAAAAGCTGAAATGCGCGCATATGAACGTATGTATGTATTTATATGTGTATATACAAAAACGGTGGTCGGTTAAATGTATGCGTATAAAGGGCTATATTTGACAAATACAAAACTAAAGAAGCGGCTGAAAATGCAAACACAACTCAATAACAATTTTGGTTGAAGAATATGCTAGAATGAATGGCGCTGAATTTATTTGTGACCGTGCATAAGCAAACGCGCATGCACGTTTCAATGTATGTACATATGTGTAAATGTAAATATATTTTGCTGTCGCTGCTTAACGCGTGCGTGTCATAATTGGCCAAACGTTTTGTTTAATAGATTGCGACTGACTTAACGGAACTTGATGAAACATATGATTCTATTGCATTTTTTACATTTTATAAAAATGCTAATTCATTCACATAGTTATATTTGCAAAAATTGAAATTGCAGAAAATTCACGTGAATCTACATAAATGCAAAATTTGAGATAAATTATTAAATTTAAAATACCAGATGCCCATGTGGGAAACGAGTATGACGCTGTAGGTCTCGCCCTAAAGCAACGTTCTTACTTGTTTTTTTTTGTAATATGGTCACATAGATCACACCTTTTGTTCTATTTGATTTGATTTAGAGCCAAGTAGGAAGTCTACTACTGAATTTGATGGACATTGCATAGTAATCAAATAAATGATCTAATGATTTGATTATTGTACAATGAAAATAATGAAAACCAATTTAAGTCATGAGAAATGCAGTTTGATAAAATGAAAATCAATCGGAAAAATGTAGGGAATTTTAATTGGGTTGAAAATGATATTTTAATGATTAATAGGAAGGCTGAGAATTGATGGAGCGAAAGCTAAAAAATATAGAAAGCAAAAGAAAATAAATAATATTAAATAAGTACTAAATTTAAAAAAAAAAGAATCAATTTGAAGAAACTAAAAAGGAAAAAAAATAACAAAATAAAATAAATAATATTAAGTAGTTACTAAATCACAAAAAAAATATCATAAGACTCTTTTAAAGATTATATGTGATCAAATTACAAAGGAATTGTAGTTGCTGAGAATCAAATAGTAAGGCAGAATCGATTTATTTTTTAATTTTTAAGGTAGAGATATAATATTTGAAAATATATATAATTTTTGAAAAAAGGCTGTGCATTGTTAAGACGTAATCAAATGTTATGTATATATACATATATATTTATATTAGGGATTCTAAATATATATTTGATAACTTATGCAATCACACAATGCACTCACTCAATCTGTTTAAAACATTTCCTATCTTAAATTGACATCTGTCTTAAAATAAGGCCGTTTCACACCAAGAACACAACTGCGACCAAACTGTCAAAGTCTATAAACAGCTTATGTATATACATTTATATATATATTTGATCAAGAGTAAACAAAATCCTTTCGGTTATTATTGGCACTCGGCAGACAGCTGATAGCAATGCGTTTGCCACAGCCGCTGCCAGACAAGTTATGGGAAACGTTTTTGCCCAAACCGCCAAAATGGGAGCCAAAACAAAACCAACCAGCCGCCCCTCGCTGCTGCTGGCTTTCACGTCGGCCAGGGCCAGACACGTGTGCGCGCATTTGGATGCCTTTTCGAAACTTTTGTGTGTCGTTTCTTTCTCTTTTTCTACCTTTTCCTTATTTCACACCCACTCAAGCAAAAGTTCTACGTAAATATTTGCATTGTGCGGCTTCGCTGCGTTGGGAAATCGGAAAATCTAAAGGCAAAACAGAAAGTGGAAATATTAAAATCTTGTTTTTTAGCTGTTGCTAGTCGAAGTTCGATAAAATTCTGATTAATATAATTAAGCACTTTGTTTATCTAAGTGGTATTTAAAGAAGCCAACAAAAATGTTATAAATAAAAGAAAAAATTAAGCGAGCCTTTAAAAATATATATAGGGTAATTCTATGATTTATGAAACCAGGGCTGTTATTATTGAACATTATTTAAAACATTAAAAATTATTTAAATATTATTTAAAATAAAAAAAATTGTATTTATGTTTATTTTTTTTATTTAATTTTATTTATTTTTTGATAAATTTGGGATATTCAGATGTTATAGTATCTAAAATTAAGTTTTAAATAAATAATTATGATAATTATACTGTTTACAAAAAATAATTAATTTACAAAAATGATTTGAAGTGCACAAAATTTATAAAATTTGATTTTTTCAAATTTTTTTTAAATTTTAAGAAAGCTTAATTAATTAATTCATAGGTGAATCTAAATGTTAGATAGTTTTCAAACTACGCCTACGTAATTTATACATTACCATTGTGAACTCTAGACCTCTTCAAAAATGAACAAAAATTTGGTTAAAATTCTTGAAAAGCTTCTAAACAATTGCCTAAAACATATTTCAACAGCTCGTCGCCAATCTGTGCAAACTCTGTCGAAAACTCATTAAACAACATAGCAAATATTTAGTGTTTATATCGATAATCGAACCAAATAAATACGCTGTGATATGGATATATATGTATATATTGCTTACAATTAGCGGAAACCACGGCCGATTATTTATGAATGAATTTTTTTTTATTTGAACTCATAAATTGAGAACAGAACACAGAAACGAACGTTTGGCTTTGATACGATTGAATGCGATTAGGAGGGCAATTCAATTGATTGCAACAACAATATCAAAGAATCCAACTACCCCAACATCTCTATATATATCCTTTGCTGTTGTTGTTGTTGTTGTTGTTGCCTACGGTTGCCATAGACGAGGTCAGCGGCACATAAACATGTCATAAATCATCGGCTGAGTAGTGCGAGCTAAATGGAGGCGCGTTGCCAAGGATTTTGGGGAAGAAGAAATGTCTTTTATTTCCGCAGCTAGGCGTGTGGCATTTGGTAGTGGGTGTGGGGGATTCTCCACATTTAATATCTTGACATTCGTGATATATTTGCTGTTAGTTTGGTCATGCTTTTTAGCCAACGCTTTATTCCTGCTTTTGGCCACATTGCTGCCTCAGTTTGATGCTTTGAGCATTGTAAAAATTCAAAAACTGTCAACAGCTTCATTAATTAACTGTTTGTGCAGTCAGCGCAATGGGCGTGGCTGCTGTCAAATTTGTCATTCATCAGCTGCGCTTTGTGCTCTGCTCTCGTTCCCATTCCTGTTTTTCTCTTCATCTGGTTTTTCTTTATCTGCTCCTTTTGTTTCTGACAGTTGGCCACTAAATGACCCATTTTGCGTTTTGTGTTCGGGGTCTGCTGTTTGTCTGGCATACATATATGCATGTGGCTGAAGTGCTTGTTAATTGGCTCTTGAGAGCTTAAAAAGCGTGCGAATTAGGAGCGCTAACTGTTTGCTAAGATATTATCTGTAGTATTTGCAATAATTTTAATAACGTATAAAACATGTAAGAAAATGTTTACAAAATGATTTTTATTTAAATTTGATAAAAATAGAAAATTAAATTGATAATAATAGTGAAATATAAATTATCAATTAAAATTATATAATAAATCGTTGAAATGTTGAATAATTGTGAATTTCTGCTCTGGATCAATTGTTTTTATCCTAATGAGATTAATTAATTCAAAATTTAAATTTAATAAATATATACAAATTTAAAAAATAAATTAAATATATAAAGTAAAAATAAAAAAAATTATTAATTAAAGAAACTTTGATTTTTAATTTTCAAAAAATTTTCGAATGTATAAATAATTTTATATATGTTAAAATATCAAAAGAATCATAAATTTTAAAAGTATATACCTATTAATTATTTGTTAAATTTATTATTGATTTGTTACTTTTATAATTCGTTTACAATTGTTAAAATATACAATTCAAAGTTTTTAAAAAGTATTAATATCATTAAAAATTATTAATTTATAATATATAATGATTAAAAAAATATAATACTAAAAAAAATACAATTGAAAGTTTTCTTAATGTATTAATATTATTAAAAAAAATTTTTTTTATATTATATAAAAAAAATAAAAATAAAATAAAATAAAATAAAAAATAATATATAGAATATTACAAAAAAGAAAAAATATGTTTAGTTGTTTAACTATTCATAATCTACAAATATATTTAATAATAATAAAAAAATAAACAATAATAATAAAAATAAATAATTAATAATACAAAAAGAAAAAAAATGTATAAAATGTTATAAAAAAATAAAAATGTATTAAGTTAGTTAAATATTGATAACCCATATAATCGATCTATCTACCTCTGTCATTATTAAAAATCTGACAAAAAACATCGACCATTAATTGTTTACTTTGCGTATACGTTTTGTTTCCCACATGAACATGTTTTTCGTTTACGTTATGTATACGTAACTGACAGACAATAGAGTATTGCATGCAAACTGTTCTAAGCTAAACTATTACCAATTCCAAACCTTTTCAAGGGCTCAACAAATACCGCTAGCAAATACACTCTAAAAAAACGAGAGCGACATCAAAAGTGAAGCGAAGCAAACGAATCGCAAAAACCAACAAAATGCAAACACAATGAAATGCAGCTGAAGCAGAAAGTGAATGTAAATAAATAAATAAAAATGCAAATAAATACAAAATAAAATACACAAAAGTGAGCGAAAAAACGTGCAAAGCAACAACAACAACGGCAACAACTCACCTAACGGCAACGGCAACGGCAACGGCAACAGAAGCAGCAGCAACAACAACAATAACAACAATCATAACAACAACAAGCAGAGCAAAAAATCATGAGCGAGAAACGAATTGCGCACAAAACTGTCATCAAATGACAAATGCTTGACAGCATCAATCAGCAACAGCGACGGCAACTGCGACGCCAACGGCGACGGCGACAGAGATGGCAACGCATGGCCGGCGCCGCCGCAAGCATAGACGCAGCGACGCCGGCAGAGCAGCAGCAGCAGCAGCAAAATTAAGAGCCGGCGGTTTCAAGCATGATCTGTTGGCATTGCAACTGCCGCTGCCGCTGTCGCTGCCTCTGCTGCTGCTGCTGTCTCTGCTTTTGATGCGGGTCTCAGCAGCGCTGTCGACGCCGACGTCGCTGCATTTAAATGAAACCAAAGAAAATCGTAACACTGCTAAGCAACTTAACGGCATCGTTGTCTACAATATGTCTGCCACACCCACAGCCACGCCCACAGTCACACCCACAGCGACGGCCCCTGGCATTAGGGAAAACGTTATGCTGCCCTCGTCGGATCCGGAGCGTGAGGCGCAAATACTCTACGAGAAATCGCTGCAGGAATATCACGGCAGTCAGCACGCCAAGGCAACGGCGGCTGCTGCTGCTGCTGCCGCTGCCAATGGAACCAGCGACGTCGACAGCAATGCAAACAGCGGCAGCAACAACTCCAGTAAATCAAACGCACACACTCTGCACAGCGTCTGCGAGCTGTGGCTCCAGAAGCACTGCCACTGCACCGGCAGTCTGGAGAACCTGAAGCTGAGCTGTCGCAGCATTGGCATCCTGGCTGTGCCCGTTAATTTACCCAGCGAGGTTCTAATTCTGTAAGTATCAAACTGGTTACTAAGCAGAGACACTCGCCCACATACACATACACTTTAACTAGTTTGAAAACAAGGAACACCTGAGGAATGCCCTTGTGGCGCAAGACATATGTATAATGGATGTAGTCTACATTCTTAATTGCTTTGATATTAAGTTGTCTATTATTTAGAATATAATGTTAGTAGTTGCAATTTTTATGATATTTCAACATTTTATTCAAAGAAGTATTAATTATTCCTTATCATAAATACTCAAAAGTATTGATTAGACTATTTTAGAGATAACTATATTTTAAAAATGCAGCATATAATATTAATTAAAAAATTATTTAAAAAAATATATAAATATTAATAATTGGAATATTGTCAAAAAAAAGTTACATATTTATTAAAAACAATTTTAATTTTCCCATTATAATTATAATTGTATCATTTTTTATTATTTTTAATTATTTTTTTTTTATTTTTTTTCAAATATAATTCTAAGAATTATTAGTAGTATCATAATTAGTATAATTATTTACAATGAAATTTTCATAATAATTTTAATATCTAAATTTGTGTAACAATTTTATATAATTTTCATTAAGTAATTAATATCATTAATAAATCACAAAAACTTTCCAAAATATTTATAAGACTATTTTGAGTTACGTATTTATTTAAAAAAAATTTTTCCATTTTTATTTTTTATTTTTATTATTTATTATTAAAATTTTTTCAATTTAATTTTTTTTTCGTTTATTCGTTAAAATTTTTAATATATTAATTTAAAGACTTAGTAGTATTATTTTTATTATTATTCTAATTTTTTATTATTACTTCAGTTGTTACTGTTTTATTTATTATTGCTCTTTCTACTTTATTGTTCTTTCGATTCGTCACGCGATCATTGGCTAGTTCAACGTCAGTAATTACTGATGTCATATGTTAATAGCCTTGAAGAGAACTTCCGTAGGCAGTCAAAAATAAGTGGCATACAATCTAATAAAACAATTTTTGTGTATAGGTTTTGCGAAATGTCCGTCTTGCTGTGCGTTCATCTATCAAATTTCTTTGCATTTTGTTGGTGTTACCTAAAATTTTAATTTTAATTTTATTATCTAATATTTTAACAATAATTATTCGTTCACACCTGCAATTTGTAAGAGGTTGAAATTTGATTACGTGTCTGATAACCCTGTAAGCAGCTGATAAAACAAGAAATAATATATCAACATAAACATGCCCTTGGACTTGCATTGGAATTCCTTTAGCAGTTAAAACAAAAATATTTCTTTTTAATTTCTTTAAATTTTAACTCATTGAAATATTAGTTTTTTTATTTTATTTAAATTTTTTACATATACATTAACTATTTTCTAAAATATTAAAAATTAAATTAAATAAAATTTGTATATTAATTATACTAATATTATTAGTATGAATATTTAATTCTTAGATATTTTCGCCTATTTTCCTTTGCTCAACTTTTACGCAAATATCCAGAGCAACTTAATGCTCAACTGTATGCCATATATCAACTATTAGTGCGCAATGATCTAAATCGATTTCATTATTGAGCGATTAGTGCGTTAACTGAGGGAATTAGAGACAAAAGCATTTTGGTTGCCTAAATTCCGCATATTCTCCATTCGTATAATTACAAGTCAATTTCGCAGTGTTGTCGAATCGGTTTCTTTATTTTATCTATTTTTATTTTTGTGATTTTTTTTTTTGTTTTTTTGATTCGCTTCTGTTTTGGCATGCGGTTTAATCTAATTACACATACGCCACGTCGTGCGAGGTTTCATAATCGTACGCTCGATTTTCAGCTAAGAGCTTGCGGCTCGTATGTCAGTCACGTTTTCTTGCCGTCGCACAGGGGGCAAAAAAAGCAAACCTCTCAAAGGAGTTGGGCTTCCCGTTTTTGGCTACCCCGCTGATTAATGGCCAAAGCGAACTCTGGCCATAAATAAATAAATAAATAAGTAGATAAATAAATTATTTATTAATTAACGCATCGCTTGGCGACAGTTACCCCAAAATAAATCGGGCTTTAAATATGACTACTGTCTGGCCAAATGAAATATGTCTGTGGCACGTTGCATTTACCATTTGCCATTTGCCAATTGCCAATTGGCAGCTGGCAACTGGCAACTGCAAATTGTTGCCGCAGTTCATCTTCATATTTTAGCCATTTCCCTGCTCAATATGTTTTTTAATGGCATTTACCGTTTGATTGATGGCCCAGAGAAAAGTTTTTCGGCTGCGAAATGCTGGCTAACGGTTTAAGCAACCTTTTCTATTCATCACATAATATTTTATTTCCCGTGCGTTTAGCTTATTGAAATTGATAGATGGCCCATCTAGAAATATACATTTTGCTCCCCACAAAACATATTAATTTGTTTATTATTATTTTTTTGTTTTGTCTTTACAGCGACTTGGGCAACAATAATTTGACCAGATTGGAGGCTAATTCATTTTTCATGGTGCCACATCTCGAGGAGCTGTAAGTATGAAAAAGGGACGAAGTTTTTCATTTTGACCCGCACAACTTTATTATAAATGTACTTGACTTTATTGTACATTTATTTATGTGCAGAAAATTGCGAGGATATATTGCAAGTAATAAAATTAAAAGTGATCTGGTTGGTTGAGCCTGATGGGTATATGCGCTTTTAATTTTTATAGTTGCTAAAAAATTAAATAAAAATTGTTTTATAGATATAAATTGGTTTATATATTTGTCTACGAATTTATAATAATAATAATATATATTAAAATTATACTAAAATATTAATATAATAATAAAAGCAACAGTGTAGAGGATATAGTTCTGATTATTGTAAAGTTTTTCAAAGTAGCAACAAAATGTCATAGTATATTTTTTTATGCAAACCTTACAGATATTTATCAAAACTTAAATTAAATTTATAGTTTATTTAATTTTATATTTAGAAAATCTCTATAAGTTCCTTATCATTGTCTTGCCTTTGCTTAAAAATTAATGGTTGCATTTAGTTTATATATATTTCATAAGCTCTATAAATATTTGAAAGCATTTCATAGAGCTTGAGTTTTATAACTGTTAAATCAAATTTAATTTAAATCAAACTTTTCTAGTTAAATAAAATAATGAATAAAGCTCATTAATTTAACATATTTAAAAAATAAATAAATAAATCGCACAATATATAAAGAAATGGTTATAATAAATGGTGCTATTTGACATGCCCGGCTCTCAACCCAAGCCACAGCATAATTCGCACTCTCCCACCCTACACTCCTATTGTGCCTCTGACCACAAGTCATTGTGCCGCCTCTATGTGCCACACCCACTTTTTTAATCTGTATATTAAGCGGCTAGAGTTTGTTGTAAAACAACACAAAAATTATGGGAAAAACAAAGGCGACAACAACAGGGCGCAAAACTTTCATTGTTGCCTGTCATGAGCGCAGCGACTCATTATTCAATTTCACAACGCACCCCACCGTGTCCTGCACTGACCAAGCCTACACTACCCTAACCTCATCTGCACTATCCTACCCCAGTCTAACCTAACCTAACCTAACCTACGCTAACCCATCTTCAAAAAACAAAAAATCATAGTGGTCAGTTGCGGGTTGGTTAGACAGGCGAGTGGCCAAGCTATATAAATTACTTGATTATGTTTTATAATAACACTCAAAGAAAAACTTAAAAATAAAATTTTATTAAATTAATTTAAGTGAAATTAAATAAAATGTTACACAGAAAACTAAATAAAATGTAAATACAATAAAATAAATAAATAAATAATTAATTATGAATAATCTAGAAGAGATCAAATGCGTAGAAATCCATCCAGATCAGATTTTAAATTAACTTGCGTAATCTCAGTCAGCTTGAGTTTAATTTTGATTAATTCCAACTTACAAAAGCTACAAAATTTCTAGCTCGAAATTTGAATTTTATAATAATTATATGTTATATACAAAATTTATATGTTATATATTTTTTCCTAATATTCTTTCTTCTGGCTTTTTAAACAGAACTTTTAATTTGACGACTTTTTTAGGAGTATATATTGTGCAATACTTAAGACCAATTTAAGATAAACCAATTTGTAATGTGAAGCTCAGTTTTTTTTTTATTTATTTATTTATTTATTTTTTTTTAATATATTTAGAAATTGAGTTGAACTTTCTTTAAATAAGAAACTTTATTAATTATTTAAAATCCTATTAAGAATATTTAAAGGCTTTACTTAATTTAAGTATTGTTTTTCAAAAAGCAAAAAAAAAAACATTTTTTAGTAACATACTTAAATATAAAATAGTAAAATACTTAAGTTTTATTTTGAACTAAGATTTTATAATAAAATGTATATTAAGAAAACTAAAGGAAATTAAACTATGTATATATTGAATACTTAAATTTTTGTAGTAAAAAAAATATATATTTGCTTAGAAATTCTTTTTAATGAAAAAGGATATTTTAAGTATATAAAAGTAGTGCACAAGAAAAACTAAAAAACTTAAATTGATTCAATGTATTATCCACTTTCTCTGAGTGTATAAACATATACGTATGCGTATTTCAGCGCCTTGACTTACGATTAATTACTCAGGCTGTTATCCTTGCAATTTCCTGCACTTTCGAGTTTCGCCTTTCGCCATTCGCCATTCGCTATTCGCCTTAGGAATCTTGTTGACCAAGGGAAGGTTTTGTGTATTTGCAGAACTTTGTCGGACAATAGCATCATTAATATGGATCCGTATACGTTTTACGGCTTGGCCAAATTGAAGCGTTTAAATTTGCAAAATTGCGGCCTTAAAGCGCTCGCGCCGCATTCCTTTCAAGGACTCACTCAGCTTGTCAGCCTGTAAGTATTAAAATGCCAACTCAAATTGTTATCTATTAATGTGTGTGTGAGTATACGACTGTGTGTGTGTGTGCGAGTGTGCATTTGTGTATTTGTGTATATATTTTTAATGTTTGCTATTAAGCGTTACAAGTAAGGATGCAGCCGCAGGCCGACGACAGACGCCTGCAGGATCAATTAGTACGCTTGCTGCCATTTAGCTTGCTGACTGCACACACACATCACAAATCTACACACACAACAAGCACTCGCCAGTAATTACACGCTATTTTGTTGATATTTTACGCTTTTCTATTTCCTTGACTCTCACTTCCATGTGCAATCGTTCATATATATATATAAATGTATATGTATTTACACCCATTGCACCACCCAAACACCCACCCACCCACTTACTCGGCGGCACAGTCAATTGAATGGCAACGCCCTGGTCAGCCTGGATGGCAACTGTTTGGGCAATCTGCAGCAGCTGCGTTCGTTGCGCCTCGAGGGGAATCTCTTCTATCGCATTCCAACAGACGCTTTGGCCGGACTCAAAACTCTTGAAGCACTGTGAGCTTTTTTGTATATATTATTATTTTTATCTCGGTTTTTCTCCTTCGCTACAATTTGCATGTTAACAATAAATTATCTCAATTTAATTATATATTGCTATATTTTTTTATTAACTTTTTTCATACACTGCAATGTGAATGCTTTTATAAATAATATATAAAAATTAAAATATTTAAATAATAAAAAGTTTATAATTTATCAAAATTTTTAATCTTAATCATAATATTAAAATAATTTTAATATTTCTTAAAATTTCTGTATATTTTGGTAAACTTTATGTTATATATGAATTTTTATATTATATTATTATATATTTTAATACCCCACAATTTTTATGTTCTTAAAATTTATCAAAAATGTATTATAATTTTTTTTATTATATTTTTATATCTACTAATTAATAATATATAATAATAAATAATAATATAATATAAATTTAATGTTTTTATAAATTATATGCAAACATTGTAATATATTATTTCTCTTTGTTTTCTGTTGCTTTTGCACTTTTCTTTGTAATACAATTTGAATGTACGTATAATTTCTGTATCAAAAAATAATTGTAATTTCTATTTTATTTTTATTAGATTTGAAACCCTTTAATTCGTATGATTATACAATTAATTTTTATTTTATTATTTTAAATTATTCATTTATTTCAATTGTTTATCTTAACTTTCAATACATTTTAATTTGTATTCAGAAATGTTTAATCCCCTTGTAATTCAAAGTAATATATATCTAATTATGCATTGCACTTCAATTTTCAGCTAAATCTATATTTATTTTATACATATTTATATAGTTTAGCCTGCGCAATTAGCTGATTTGCTTTTTGTGTATGCGGTTTTTTCCTGCCCAAAATTATCAGAGCTTAATTGTGAAAAGCATGGGGCAATTAAATCATGTAAAATTGGCTGACAATAAGCCAATATTAATTTTGATAGCATATTTATTAAATATGCGGAAAATTAAATTTCATATTAATTTAAGTAGCATACTCTCTGGCGGTGCATAAAATCAAACATTTTCAATTGTGTGTTATTGATAATAAAAGCTTATAATAAATTTTACTTAGAACAGCAAAATGTGTTAATGATAAAGAATATATATTTGGAAATTAAAAAAAAATAATTTAAATTATGTATTTGTTGTGTAGATAATCCAATCATATACTATTTAATATTACAAAATCTATGAATGATCAATAATCAAAATAGAAAAAAATATATTTTTAAGGCCAAATAAAAATATATTTTAAATATATCTTTTTTATTATTATATTTCTAAAACTATATATTACATTATTATTATTATTATTATTATAAATAACATTTTTAAAATATATATTTATTAAGCATTAAAAACATATATTTTGTTTATATTATATTTATAAAACATTTAAATTTATAATGTTATTTTTTATTACATATTATTTTAATTAGATATTATTTTTATTTAATTTAATTATTATTCCTATTTTATATTATTTATGTGAATTTATTTATGTATTGATGACAATTCCATGAAATTTTATAACTTGTATATACATTTATCTCATATTTTATTTAAGTTACTAATATTTTCATTTGAATAAACTTAACGCCCCATCAATACCCCTTTTACCCAATAAACCACTAAATACTATAAAGAAAGAAAATTCTAGCTTCCATTTGGTATGCATTAAGTTGACTTAATGTGCATGTTTTTGGCTCCCTTAAGACAGAAGTCATTTACAATTTCTAACCATAACTTATAAACTTATTCAATTGCTCATCTCTCTCTCACTATATTTTGCTCTGTGTGTGCTCTATAAAGAATTTGAGTTATAATCAAAAGCAGTTGCTCATAAAAATCTCGATTACTCATAATTTCCCTTTTCTTTCTCTCTTCATTGTCATCCATAATGCGAACTCATTAATGGATTCGAAATGCTTAGCAATTTGGGCAGCAATTTGTTGACAATAATAAACGATGAGGATTTTCCACGAATGCCAAATTTGATAGTGCTGTAAGTAGAACGCTAGCTAATAAATGGTTTCCATATATATAACATGCACATGTATATATTATTTATTTTACAGTTTACTAAAGCGAAATCAAATCATGAAAATCTCAGCGGGCGCTCTTAAGAATTTAACGGCCTTAAAAGTTTTGTAAGTAAACCAAGCCAAACCAAACAACAAATACTTTAAGAACTTCAGACGCATATATGTATATAAACATGCACATACATACTTATATGACTCGACATAACTGAACAGAACGGAACAGGATGTTAGCGAAAGGGACAGAGCATCTACGTTATAAAATAAAAGATAAAATGATATGAAAATAAGAGAAAATGCAAGTGATATTCAGTTAAGAAATGCCTTAACTATACAACTAAATATACTCTGAAGGGCATGAATATAAACATTAGGGATCAATAATACAGAAATACTGTTAAGTATCTGGAACAAAATGAGTGAAGAGAAAATATAATCTTTTCTTATATAAAAATTTATAGGTGACCTGCAGAAGAAAACGGAACTATCAAAAAATATTTAAAAAATAAGTTGTTAAAAAGGAAATCATTTGCCTTGAAAAGTTTGGTGTTATTAAAATTTTTATTTTATTTTTTTTTTTTTTTTTTTTTTTAGAAAGGTCAGCTCAATTTAAATTTTACAGTATATTTTTTATTATTTTCAATTTAAAACTCTTTTAAGGATACTTAAATATTCGATTAACCCGCTACAACGCAAAAACCTCATATGAAAGTTGCAATACTTTTGGGTGTAAACAGTTGAGAGTTGAAGTGCAAGTGGAAATGGTGTTTATCCGTTTTATACCGTAGAGTATCCAGGGAATTGCTTCAAAAAGAGTATGTTAGACTTGTACCAATCTATATATATATATATATATATATATATATATATAT
This sequence comes from Drosophila meridionalis, assembly GCA_035045145.1. NCBI lineage: Eukaryota > Metazoa > Arthropoda > Insecta > Diptera > Drosophilidae > Drosophila > Drosophila meridionalis. The sequence goes on from JAWNPG010000031.1 coordinate 3,997,613, forward strand.
ATATATATATATATATATAAATATGTTTATTATAATATATATTAATATAAAATATAAATAAGAGTCTTTACTTTCTTATTCTTGTATCCAGCTCAAATTTCTATAATATAATTTAAGAAATTTATAGATAATTGTATTTTTTTGATAAAAAACCTCAGTTTACTGAGAAATTTATAGATAATTGTATTGAGAAATAATTGAGAAATTTATAGATAATTGTATTTTTTTGATAAAAAACCTCAGTTTACTGAGAAATCTCACATATAAAGCTGATTTAAGAGCGAATGAATGTTGAGAAGAAACAGAATGCCTATATAATACCCAATAATATCATCCATTCGAGGGTAGCTGTTAGTCGGGCAATATTAACTTCTTTTTGGTGATTTCGAATAAATTTCAATTTTGGAGCAAAGCGTGGAAAACTTTTTTTCCTGTGTTAGAGTTGCGACAGCTTAAATTGTCGTCGCCGCTGCTCGCGTCGCAGTTGCCGCTGGCGTCGCTGCCGCTGCTGCTGTGGCTGATACTCCTGCTTACCGAAAATTTTTGGCTCATGCATTGCATACTTTGGGGGCGGGCGCATTAAACAAACTCGAGGGCTGCAGACGATGACAAATATGCAAATTTATGTTGCGGCTGACAGACATGCGAAGTGAACTAAACCGACAAACTATGTAGGGTGCATATATGTATGTTATATGTATATGCTTAGGTATAGGGGGTCTGTGGGGCATCAGTTGCAATGCGACTGCGACTGCAACTGCATCAGAAGAAGAATGCATCAAGTGAAAGTGAAAAACTTTTGCCGTGCAACGCGTAAATCTGTGTTGAAAAGTATCAAGAAATTTTGCGTATGCATTTTCCCCAAAGATTTATGAGCTTTTCCCAACACGCAGACTGCGGCGTTACCAGCTTCTCAACCAACTCCCTCGACACTCCTTTCTCTCTAAGTTGCGTGTCTGTAATGCGTTGGCCAAGTGAAAGTTTTGTTTTAATGCCAGTCACGCATATTGAGGGATAGCTGAGTCAACTAGTGTTGGGGAACAAGAGCGCGCTGTTTATATATAAATACATATATGCGTGTATTAATACATTAAAGGGAAAGCAGAGCTAAAAAATTAGAATATGAATTGATAGATATATGTATATGAAAAAAGTTTTAATTAAAGCTTGACAGACATTTTTAGCAAAAATTAAAAATTAAAATATATAATTTAAATGTGAAGTTAATATATATTCAATATATGTTATTTTTAATTTTAAATTTTTTTAGTCAGTTTAAAAAAATATTTGCTTATGAACAAATATATATTTTTCAACAAGTTATAATTTAATTATATCCTAATTAATAAACAACAAATAATAATAAAAATATTATAAAACAATAAAAAGTTACCAAATTTTCCGTATGACAAATAAATAAAAATAAATAAATAAAGGAATATATTTTCATAAATAATATATTTATCCAAAATACATTTTAAAATGTTATTCATATGAGAATGCACTTTATATATACATATTCTATGTTTCAAAATATTTAAATTTGGTATTGTAGATTTTTCAATATATAACTCAAAATATTGTCTATGTATACTGTGCTCTGTAAGAGGTAACTCTTCTCCCCCAACTCAGTTCCTAATAAATTATTTCGTATTCTTTGTTTCCACAAAATAAAAAAAACTAAGCCTCATATTTGAAAAATCATTTCTACATTAATCCATTTATATAATCATTTTAAATTCAAAAAAGCATTACACGCTCTCGCTACTTACACATTCGCCTTGCTCTTAATTTATTGCACACAGAAATGCCAATAGATGTTATTAAACGAAGCCACTTTAAATTTGTATATTTTCCCTTTTTATTTTAATATATTATTTTCACCCTCACGTATAATTGAAATCAATGCACTTTGCTCGAAACTGAACTTTATATCTATATTCATGCATAAATTTGCATCCCACACACAAACAGTTGGGTCTAGTCAGCGGGGCTATCCAATCAGAATGTTTTAGGTACGTGCGGACACGTACGGCGGAGATGCAAATACACAGTTGGGCGACTCACAGACTCACAGAATCACAATATTTGTATAAACGATATTTGAAATGTGCTTCAATAATAATTTTTATACTACTACATTTTTCTTCTTCTTCTTCGTCTTCTTTTTAGAGAACTGGATGATAATTTGATAAGCAGCATGCCGGAGGGACTTGGCAAATTGCCGCAGCTGCAGGAGCTGTAAGTATTTACACCAGGTGCCAAGCATAGATTAAAATTGTTAAAGATAGCTCTCCGTCTGTGTTAAATAAACTACAGTGAAGCCTGGCACAATGTGCTGCATTGTTAAGTCGACGGTACAACATTTTCTACTTTGTCAGGCGGCAAACAAGCGGAAACCAAAAATCATAACGCATCATTACTTGGCGAATTTACGACGCTGTCCTCCATCGCATACCCATCCTTATAACTAGTATTCGTAGTAGTTGTACCCCAAAGTAAGCCAGCAACCAACCCTCGTTGGTTGCGGTTGCAACAGCAGTTGACTTGAGCCACATCCTGTAGCTATTGCAAATGCAACTCTTTCATTTTATTGTTAGTCAAAGTCTATTTACTTTCCGATGCGGTTAAAAGAACTCTGAATAAAAAAGTAGTAAAAAAGTTTAAGAGATGCAGAAATGTAGATTGCAAAGGAAAAAAATATAAAAGAATCCTAGATAGATATATATATAGAGAGAAAAAATGGATATAAATTGAGAGAGGGAGAGAGAGAAAGGAATAGATTCAGAATATGAGAACTGATAAAATGGTTATATTCCCATTCTTATCTCATTGCCTAAGTTTTTCAAATAGAGTTAAGTGAAATGAAAAGCATGTAAGGGGGAGCGAAAGATGGAGACTAGGACGTGGTAGCCTGGAGAAGGTGAGAGAGATAGAGACAGGAGGAGCAAAATAGAGAGAGAAATTTTATATCCGATAAAATAGAGTATATGCCGATGAATATCTCCTGATTTGTATAATATTGGATCAGATATACTTATATAAAGTTTATATGTTTATTATTTATTATTTAATTTTATTTTATTATAATTTTTGTATATCAAAAAAGATTGTTTTTATTGTAAAATTCTTAATTTGAGTAAGCTATAATTTTTTTCAATTTTATTTTAGTTATTCAATGGGTTAAGATATTAAAATACAAGATAGTTAAATTTTGATTATTATAATTATTATTATTATTACTCTTTTATTATTATTTTTATTTTTAATATTTTTTTTTATTCATTTATTTTTTAATTTTTGTTATTAGAGTATATAAAATTCTTTATTTGAATAAGCAATCATTCGAGTCGCAGTTGCATTCTGTTTTTGTCACACGCACTTCCTACAACTGGAAACCGTGGCGACTGCGTCGACAGTCATTGGAATCGTTGACATCGTTGCGACAGTTTCTCTTCTTGTTTTTTTTCTCGTGCATTTTGCAACATTTCTCGAATGTGTCCCCAAGGAAATTGAATTTCTGGTAAACAGGATAATTATGAGCATGTTAAATGTTGCGATAAAAGCCACGCTGCGTTGCACTTGCCGAGCATCAGCCAAACCAACGAGCCAGCCAGCCAACCAACTGCTATCCCCATGATTGGGGAATTAAACTGGCAAATAAATTTGTGACTCTTCAGCGGTTGCTGGGGTGAGGCCGGGGATCCTGGGGGCGTGGTTGTTGAGAAATCTTGCACTTTTTCTTGGCTCACATGTGTTGCGCTTTTATTTTATTTCCTTTCGTCTTTTTTTGTTTGCCTCTCAGCAACTGGCAAGAAAAACAAATTTAAAAGGATTAAAAACATTTTGTAGTGCTTGCAAGCAGAGAGTTAACTATTTCTTAGATGAGAAGCCAAAGGAAGCAGAGAAATAAAAATAAAATATCAAAATCCAGGCAACAAATTACTTCGATAAACTGTGAGATTTCTGTGGCAACTTTTCACTGGAAAAGAAAAATCTTTTTTTTTTTTTTTTGTTGCAAGTAATTAAATATGGGAGAGAGAGAGAGAGAGAGAGAGAGAGAGAGGGGGGTGAAAGAGAGAGAAGGCGCGAGGCTACAACTTCCTCGCGCCTTCTCTCTCCTCTACAACTTCCTCGCGCCTTCTCTCTAGAGTTAATGATATAAGTACAAAGTCTTAAAAAATTCTCTAAAAAAATATAATAAATTTTAAGATTAAATACAAATATAAAAATTTAAATTATAAATATTTTAATTATATATATTTTAGATATAATATACAAAAAATTCAATTTGTAAATTTATTTAATTAAAAATTATTTTAAAAAAAGATTTATTTTTTATTTATGTAATTGGGATGTTTTTTTTTTTAAATAAATATTTAACATATAATAATATAAAAATAAATATATATGTAAATTATAATTTTTTTTAAATATATATATTTTTTTTAAATATTTGTAAGTTTTTATAATAATTTAAAAAGTACTGTATTATTTTTATTACAAAAAAACTAAAATTCATTAACTTTCTTTTTATTTTATTTATTTATATCTTTATTTATTTTTTTTTATTTTTTAATAATGTACTCACAATTACTTTCATTCATTTTATAGTCAGTTGATATACCAAATATGCTTAGATCTCTTCTTTTCTTACAACAATCTTCTACTGGTTTTTTGGTAAAACTTTAAACTACTTCACCTTCAACGTTGACCCACAAAGCAAAGAACTCGCTGAAAACTGCCTGTGAAATGCACGAAAGTGCATTTCCTGAATGTTGGCCAAGAAAAACCCGAAAGACGATAACAAAATATGCTACCAAAATATATTTATATTTTGGTATATACATAGTATATGTGAACTGATTTTATGCGCGGCTGTTGTCTTGGTAGCTGGCCAACTAGACTTTCAAATGCAGCTGCAGCAGCGCAGCAAAAGCGTCAAGTGGCACTTGCCAACAGAGGGCATCTTGGAGATACGCACGTGCATCTAACAGATATACTATCTATATTTTGCAGCTCCATGACAAGCAATCGCATACGCTGGCTAAACGATACGGAACTGCCGCGCAGCATGCAGATATTAGATATGCGAGCGAATCCGCTGTCCACGATCACAGCGGGCGCCTTTCGCGGCATGACCAAGCTGCGAAAACTGTGAGTAACTGAGATATATTCTATATAATCTATTATTAATTTGGGAATTTTAATTTTATTTCAGCATACTCTCAGATGTGCGCACATTGCGTAATTTTCCCGAACTGGAGGCCTGCCATGCACTGGAGATACTTAAACTGGATCGTGCCGGCATTCAGGAGGTGCCATCGAATCTGTGTCGTCAGACGCCAAGACTGAAGAGTTTGTAAGTCAGATAAGATACTTATTTATATGTGAATAAGTAAAGATTAAACTAATATTTGGTTTTTGATTTTAGAGAACTTAAAACCAATTCCCTGAAAAGCATCCCAAATTTAAGTAGCTGCAGAGACTTAAGGCTGTTGTGAGTATAATAAAAAAGAGAGAGAGAATCTAATATCTTAAGAGTATCATGTTATATAAAAAATAAAAAAAATTTTAACATTATTTGAAAATGTTCCATATTAAATCAGAAAACAAAAAATTGGAAATTGAAATTATTAAAAGAATGTTAAAAATATATTTTAAAAACATTTTTATTTTATTTAATTTTTTTCTAATTAAGTTTGGACATATTCGTTATTTTTAAGTTTTATAAAATATTTAAATTTTATTATTTTTAAAATATATGTATTTTCATTGAACACATTTTCAAATTGAATTAATTGTATAATATTAATAATTGATTTAATTTGAAAATTATGCTAAAAAATATTTATTTTTTATTTATGTATATTGTATTTTTTTCAATAAATATCTTAAAATTAATAATATTAAATTTAATATATATGTAAATTATAATTTATAAAAAAATATATAATTTTTATTTATATATTTTGTAAGTTTTTATAATTTTTTTAATATGTTTTAGCTTAATTATTAATATCAAATAATAAGTTTAGGACCTTAAAAGTTGGAGTTTTGTTTGTTTTCTTGAGATTCATATTTCATATTACTAATTACCTCTATCTCTTTAGAGATCTATCAAGTAATCAAATTGAAACCTTGCAAGGACGACCTTTTCATGGACTTAAACAACTGCACGATTTGCTGCTCTCCTATAATCGCATCAAGTCGCTGCCACAAGATGCCTTCCAGGGCATACCCAAGCTTCAATTGCTGTGAATATAAATACTTCTATACATATTATATTCTATACATATATTAACCCCAATTCACTTACAGCGATCTGGAGGGCAATGAGATAGCTCACATACACAAGGATGCGTTTACCGCCTTTACCGGTCTGGAGGATCTCAATTTGGGCAATAATATATTTCCCCAGCTACCGGAGGCTGGTTTGCGTGGCTTGCTGCATTTGAAGACTTTCAACAATCCAAAACTACGTGAATTCCCACCGCCAGATACCTTTCCACGCATTCAAACGCTAATTCTGTCGTATGCCTATCATTGTTGCGCCTTTCTGCCTCTGGTGGCTATGTCTGCACAGCGCAAGACCTCACAAGTGCAGGAGGCTGTGCTCTTTCCCTCCGATGCGGAATTCGATATGACTTTGTGGAACAATAGCATGATGAACATTTGGCCACAGATGCGTGCGTGTAAAGAATTGATATAGATCAGTTGTTGTTCATACTCTGTTTAGATAGTAGAAGGAAGTTTATATTCAGTCCGTAGTATTATTACGAATTTTTATTAGTTGCTTAATATATTCTGTTTAAAAAGTAGAAGGTTGTATTTAGGCTAATCGTACAAATGATATTATGTTTTTACCAAGATCAGTTGTCTATCAGTTATAAGATCAAAAAGTAGAAGGTTGTCTGTAGGATATTACGATCTGGTTTATCCTTCCTCTATTTCTTCGCGTAATTATTTCTAATTTTATATTACATTTTTCATATGTTTGATCATATCATATTGATAGTATACATGAGGTTGTATTGCTTCAGCTGTCTGCATTCATAATTTGTCTTAGATTAAGCTAATTTTCTGTAGTTAATATATTTTGGTTAAAGTATACTCGATTTAAATGTGTAGGCTTACCTTATATTCAGATATTCTGTTTTTACTAAACATTTACTATTTATTATTATAAATTTATTTATTTATTATAAAGTAGATCTCGAGAGCAAACATAGGAGACCAAACAAAGAGGTAGAACGCTACTCTCGCCTTTACATGTTCTAGGCTCGAAGGCAGAAAAGATATTTTAATTTTTTGTTATACTCCATGAAGCAAATTGTAAAAAATACTTAAGTTTAAATAATTCATTTTCTTTATTGAATATATACGTTTAGGCAAGTCAAAATATATTTATAATAAATCAAATATAGACGTAAAATGTTTATAAAATTATATTTCTAATGTTTTATATTATTATAAATATAACGTCAGATGTTAGTTGAGGAATTATCAAGAGTGTATAGAGTTTAAGAGTTATCAGCAATAGGCTCTGCTATGAACAGAGTATGAGACAGCCTATTATACCCACTTGCCAGCTGCTCAACTAAATATTCCCTCCATTCACAGACAATCTCAGCAAACAGCTGGGCGCCGCCATGCACGATCTGTGGGACTCGCCGATGAACAACTACAACCTGAACGAGGATGCGCAGCAGACGCCGACGGGCAGTCAGTTGGCCAACAGTTATATGGAGGAGTATTTTGAGGAGCATGATATGAGTGCGCCCGGCACTGGCTACGGCTTGGGCACTGGACTCTTCAGCGGCATCACAGCAGATGATTTCCAGCCGGGCTCCGTGCAGTGTCTACCCATGCCTGGTCCATTTTTGCCCTGTGCCGATCTCTTCGACTGGTGGACGCTGCGCTGCGGCGTTTGGGTTGTCTTTCTGCTCGCGCTGCTCGGCAATGGGACCGTCGTCTTCGTGCTCATCTGCTCTCGATCGAAGATGGATGTACCACGATTTCTGGTCTGCAATCTGGCGGCAGCGGACTTCTTTATGGGCATCTATCTAGGGATTTTGGCCATTGTGGATGCAGCGACTTTGGGCGAGTTTCGCATGTTCGCAATACCCTGGCAAATGTCGTTGCTCTGCCAGTTTGCTGGCTTCCTGGCCGTGCTCAGCTCAGAGCTGTCCGTCTATACGCTGGCAGTGATTACGCTCGAGAGGAACTATGCCATTACACACGCCATACATCTGAACAAGCGGCTGTCGCTGCGACAGGCGGGCTACATCATGAGCGTCGGCTGGATCTTTGCTTTCTGCATGGCGCTGCTGCCGTTGTTGGGCGTCTCCGACTATCGCAAGTTTGCCGTCTGCCTGCCCTTCGAGACGACGACGGGCGTGGCCAGTCTGACGTATGTGATTAGCCTGATGTTCATCAACGGCTGCGCCTTCCTCACCCTGATGGGCTGCTACCTGAAGATGTACTGGGCCATCCGTGGCAGCCAGGCCTGGAATACGAATGACTCGCGCATTGCGAAGCGTATGGCTCTGCTGGTCTTCACGGACTTTCTTTGCTGGTCACCGATCGCCTTCTTTTCCATTACGGCCATATTCGGACTGCAGCTCATCTCGCTGGAGCAGGCGAAGATCTTCACGGTGTTCGTTTTGCCCCTGAACAGCTGCTGCAATCCGTTTCTCTATGCCATCATGACCAAGCAGTTCAAGAAGGATTGCGTGACGCTCTGCAAGCACTTTGAGGAGACGCGCGTTATTGGTGGCGGTGGTGCTGCTGCCGCTGGCGGTGCTGGTGGCGGTGTCGGTGGTGCACGTGGCGCTCGCGGTAAACGTGGTGCTGGAGAGCTGCCGCCGCCTCTGCTGCCCGCTGCTGCTGCAGTGGCTCATCCACCTGGCTGTCGCTGCCTGCGCATGCTGCCCAGCGAGATGCCTAACTGGCATAAGATGGAGCAGACGCCGACGTTGTGGCAGCGCCTGAAGCGCCTCTGCTGTGGCCAGCGGCAGCGACGCAAGCAGCGCCGCCAGCCGCAGCAGCGACGGCAAAGGGCCTACACCGCCGCAGCGGCCAATCCGTATCAATATCAATTTGCGGAGCTGCGGCAACAGCGCAAGAATCGCGCCAGCTCCATATCCAGCGAGAATTTCTGCAGCTCGCGCAGCTCTAGCTGGCGACACGGCACCAACTCTTCGACGCCGGCGCCACAGTCCAATTGCAGCATGCCTCTGAAGTTGATGGAGCCGGGACAGGGGCATACGCACGGCAGGCGCAGGCATTCAGCCTGGTTGATCACACGTAAAACGTCACAGGATTCCAATTTGTCCAGTTCACGTAACGATTCATCGGCATCGGCCACAACAGCCTCCACCTCCACATTCCGTCTATCGCGATCGAGCGCCGGGAGCAGCACGCCGCTGCCCTCGATTATAGGTGAGTGAGTTAAAAAATTTGTTAAAAAATTTATAAAATTCACTAGAATCATATTCTGAAAATTGCATTTAAAAAACAAACACACAGTTGGGGTTTAGAGGATCTCCTAGTCGGACACCTCCGACTAGACTTTTCTTATTTGTTGTATTTAGTTACATGTATTTGATACAATATTAATTTTTTTTTCTTTAGGTACCAACTCCATAGTTTAGCAAATTCTTTCAGTTGAAGTTCATTTGCAAATATAGTCAATATTTCAATGAGTTGGCATTTTTTTTTTCGAAATATGCAATTATTTAATAGAATATGTTCTTTATATAATTGTATATATTTTATAAAATTTAATTAAAATCCATTAAGTTGTACAGCTGTTATGGTTGAATTGGCAGAGATCCCAAGAGTTAAAGATTCCTATACTTGTGTATCAATTTTTGCTAGTCCCAATTTTGTATAAGGTTTAATTTTTTCTGTTTTAATAAACACATAGCCAGACTATATCATTCACGGTATCTCATAGTCGGGCATCCCGACTATATTTTTCATACTTACTAAAATTGACTAACTCTCGATCCTTTTTCAGCGCACAATGGCAAACAGCAGCACGATACGCTGAGCAAGCCACGACTGGTACGCCAGGAGGCGGTGCAGGAGGAGGAGGACTCATCGCCGCCACGCCTTGGAGTACGTTTTCTGCCCACCATACCTTCCGCCGCGGACAGTTCTGTCATTATGGAGGACGGTGATTCGGCCAGTGCGACAGCTGGCAATGCCATACTTGGTATGCCACAGCCAGGTGATTCGAGTGGATTTCTGGTAGCTCCGCCGGCTCAGCTGCAACCGGAGAAGCCACCGCCAGCGCCAAATGATGCGCCGCCATGACGGATATCGGGATTTTGGGACAGCTGGAGGCAAAGGCATGAGGAGACCTACCTGTAAACAAAACGGGGGAACAGAAAGCTCACTGTGTTCATAGATTGTATAGCGCGGAGACAACGGGACAGATATTCTAGGGGACGGGCATAGTGTAATTACGGAACATGGCCATTGGATGCCAACGAGAGCATCTGCTAACATTTATAGAAATAATCTTAAGTAGTCAATTTCTTTGGGTTCGAGTCAAGGATTTCGTTTACAAACACATCGACACAAACACACACACGCACACGCACACACAAGTATTATGTACTACATATATGTATATGTAATTTATTAAATAGTTTAGTTCTCGATCGTATAGGCTAGTTGAACCCAGCATATTTAGTGTTTAGACTAGCTTAGTTAATAAATGTCTATATTTCGATATGCGCATAAAATATTTAGAAAATGCTAAGCATTTGTCGACATTACTGGAAGGACTTACTTGCATCTAGTTCTACATAATATATATGTCTTTATACAAACACCCACATATATAGAAAACGATTAAAACGAAAATGAAACCAAGCCGTAATATACAATATTAAAGTTAATCTATTTACGATAACCGATTCTTAATTATTTTTTTTATGGGCAGAGCTCTTAAATAGAGAAAATCTTTGGATTCTTGGGTTGTCTCTTAAAAACTCAAGTATATGTTTTCATTTAATTCAAAAATTTTATTATTTCCTTCATGAATTCAATTTTATGTTTTTGAATTTAATTTAATAATGCTTCATAGATTTTTGGTAAATTTAAATTAATGTTAATATAAAATTTAAACTTTTTTTATAATAGTGTGTGATATCGATTATCAAATAATGATTATTAAACATGTGTTTTATCGATTATAAATATTCACGTTATAACAAATAGTATGTTATTGTTTATAAGTAAGTTTTAAGTCTTATCGGTTATATAAGAAATATGTGTTATCGATCGTAACGTAACGATTCTCTAATGCAAAACAGTTGCAGTTGCCTTGTGTTATCGATAATCCTTTGTGATCGCTTGGTAAGTGACGATTACCATAAGTATTTTGTTGTTCAGTCCCCTAATCCAATCTGTTGATCCGCAGGCAACTCTTCGCTGGCCGCCAAGCAGACGCCGTAGCTGGGATTCTCGACCAGGTGAACTCGCTGCTTATCTTTCCGCGACTCCCGTCGCTGCAGATACTCGCGCGTCAGCAGCACGGGCAGCATCACGAGCAGGACGCAGAGTAGCACAGCGAGGCCCAACAGGCTCCACTTGGAGTAGCCGCCCGATCCGTCCGTGGATAGAGCACGATACGTACGCCTCTCGCAGATTTCGGGCGCGACGCACACGCTGTCCTCGTCGCAGGGCTGGCTGCAGTCGGGAGCACATTCGCTGCGACTTCCGGGTATATAACTGTAGCCCGCCAGGCAGATGCATTCATTCGGGCGCAAGCACTCGGCATTGATGCAGCGCTCCTGGCACTGGGAGCGACACACGTGCGGCTCACTCGCATTGCTGGCCACAAAGCCGGCATTGCATTCGCAGCGACCCGGCGCCACGCAGCGTCCGTTCTGGCAGCTCGGCCGGCAGCTGGGCGTGCACTCGTAATAGAGCTTAGTGTCCTCATATCCCGGCCAGCACTCGCAGCTGTTGGGCTCCACGCAGTTGCCATTCCGGCAGCCGGGCGAGCAGACGGGATCACAGATGGAATTGGAGCCGTCGCGCAGCCGATAGCCCTCATAGCAGCGGCAGCGTCCGGTGCCGCCTTCACAGCGACTATTGATACACTTCTGGCTGCAATGGGGCTCACATGAGCCGCTGGGCCAGCGCTTCGCATAGCCCGGCTCACAGTGGCATATCTCCGGGGCAATGCAGCGCCCGTGGCCACACGGCTCACTGCAGATGGGCTCGCAGACGTACGGATCCTGGGCACTGGGCCGATGGCCATTGAAACAGCGACACTTGTTGGGCGCCACGCAGCTGCCGAAGACACAGGATCGACTGCACTTGGCCACGCAGTAGTAGGGCGAGATGGCCTCGTAGCCGCTGAGGCAGGTGCAGACCTCGGGATTGCTGCAGATGCCATTGTAGCACTCCTTGCTGCAGAACGGCTCGCAGTGGATGCTGCTCCCGTTCACCGGGTCGAAGCCCTCGTCGCAGCTGCAGGTGTTGGGCGCCGTGCAGCGGGCATTGTGACCGCACGCCGGCTCACAGTTGGGCGTGCAACGGTGTGGCGTTAGCTTCCGGTAGCCCTCGTTGCATACGCACTCCCCGGGCGCATTGCACACGCCGTTCTCGCAGCCCTGCCGGCAGCTGGGCGTGCAGATGTGATGGCTGGCATTCGTTGCGACGTGTCCGGGCTGGCACAGGCAGTGATTGGGTGCAGCGCAGGTGCCATTGATGCAGGCTGGCTGGCAAATGGGTTCGCAGCCCGCCTCCACATGATTGCCAACATGGCCGAAGCCCACGTTGCAGGCGCAGTGCTCCGGCTCCAAGCAGCGGCCGTTGCGACACCCGCTGCTGCAGATCGGCTCGCAGTGAAAGTTCTGCTCCTGGTCCCAGTGACCTTCGTAACCGTCGTGACAGCGCTGCTCATTGGGTGCAATGCAGTCGCTGTGCTCCGCCAGATTCGGGCAGTCGGGCACGCACTTGTCCAGCGTCGCGTTGCGCTGATAGCCACGCCTACAGAGGCAGGAGCCATCTTCTTGGCAGACGCCGTTAGTGCATTCGCTGCTCTTGCAGACGGGCTGGCAGACCGATAGACTATTGTTGCGCAGACGATAGTTATTCGCGCATTGACAAACATCCGGAGCGACGCAATTACCATTGATGCAGGGCTCGCTGCAGACGGGCAGGCAGATGCTGCGATTGGCCCGATTGCTGTAGCCCAGATCGCAGAGGCAGACCTCAGGCGAGAGGCATTTGCCGGTGGCGCCACAATCATGACACTTGGGCAAGCAGGCGCCGCTAAAGCAGGGAGAGAAAGAGAGAGAGAGAGAGAGGAAGAGATTTACTAGAGGTAAGTTCTAAGTTAGTGCTAAGCTTTTACTTACTTTTCCTCTTTGCGCTCGTAGCCCTGACAGCAAACATCCTCCAGTGACATGTAGGTCTGATAGATAATAATATAAAAAAATAGGTAAATTAATAAATATAATCTATATTGCAATCCCATAAATATTATAGTATTATATAGGTTAAAAGAAATTTATTGCGTGTGGCAGTCAATTTAGAGAAGCGTAATGATAACGAAAAGGAAATACAGAGAGAGACAGTGATAGAATGAGGGATATAAAGTGATAGAAAGAAAGAGAGAGAGAGGGACAGAGACAGACAGATGGAGAGAGTGAAAAAAGATGCAGATACGGAAAAATAAAGAGAAAGGGAAAAGAAAAGGGAGTAAGATATACAAAGAGAGACAGATAAAAAGAGATATTCACAAAAACAAAGTCACAATTTGTGAGTGAGAAAGAGAGAAAAAAAACCAGAGAGAGAGGGAGAGAGAAAAAACATAGAGGGAAAAAAGAAAAGAGAGAGAGAGATAGAGATAGAAATAGAGAGAAAAACAGCGAGAGAGAGGGAGAGATAGAGAGAGAGAAAAAATTGAGATATATATAAACAAGAACAAGCAGAGAGAGACAGAGGAAGAGATATAGAGAGAAAAGAGAGCGAAAGATAGAGAGAGAGAGAGAGAGAGAGAGAGAGAGAGAGAAAGAGTGAGAAAAATAGAAAATATAAAATTAAAGAAGTAGAAGAGACAAAAGTGTGTGTGAGAGAGAATGAGCGAGAGAGAGTGTGAGAGATGGAGAGAAAGAGAGAAAGAGAAAAAGAGAAAATATAATTAATACAAAAGATAATTAAAGAAGCTAACCTGATTTTGTACAGGAGTTGGAATTTCTCAACGAAAACCCTCGATAAATTTATTCAGCAGTTCATTTTAAAGTTTTCTAATTAAATTCAATTCAATTCAATTCATGAACGATAGAACCTATTTCGAGTTGCTCAACAACTCATAATTGATGGACGAACAGCTGAATAAAGCTGAATCATTCAATAGAACATAAAGTTCATGAGTCATGACGGATTAAATAAAATAAATAATTGTAGCTAGTTAATAACCAATTAACTTCTTATGTCCATAAATCACTGATTAAACTCGCTAGATCATTTTAATGAACCATTTCATTCGAGTTATACGGAATATGAATATGATTTATTTTCAATTAAAATTAATTATATGATAAGAGTTCGCAAAAATTTTAACTTTTTAAAAGAATGGAATATATAGAATTTAGATGATTTTATATATAATTTTGTTTGTAAATATTTTGATTTTTATCACCTCTTATTATACCCTGAGCCCATTGAAAATGGGAAATCAGGGTATAATGGTTTTGTGAAAATGTATGTAACAGACAGAAGGAGGCGTGCCACACCCCATAAAGTATATATATTCTTGATCAGCGCGACAAGACGAGTCGATATAGCCCTGTCCGTCTGTCCGTCCGTCCGTCCGTCCGTCCGTCCGTCTGTCCGTCCGTCCGTCCGTCCGTGTGAACGCTGAGATATTTGTAAGTACGCAACGTAGAGACTTGAAATTTTACATGAATACTCGATAATACCATACGCTGCACAAGTTTATAAAATTTTTCCGATAACTCATTCCATTTCGATTTTATGAGCATTTATCGATAATTTTAATATGTTTTTAAGGCGTGGTTTGTACATCGTTTGAGCTAGAGACTTCAAATTTGCTATGTAGTTGCGTGTAATGAATACGGAAATGACGTTATCTTTAGATTTTGGATGTCACGCCCCATTCGCCCACAATAGCCCCCTATTTGTAAAAAGCGCAAATCAAATACTAGAGACTTGTGCTTTGGCACATACACACAAATGAATGTCATAAATAAGTTGTAAAAGTTTGATGCACTTAGTCCATCGCTAAGAAAAGTTATTAAACAATTAAGTTCCAATAGTAATGCCCACATTGCAGCCCAAGCGCAGTCGCTGCGTCAACTGCGCAGTTGGCAGAGCTCGCGCTTATGCGTGCATGCATATGTATATATGTATGTGTTGTTTGTATGTATGCATAAAAAAAAAGCGTAGAATGATTTGATATTTGGCTCTTCTCAGGGCTCAGGGTATCTCCTAGTCGAGCAGTCTCGACTAGAGCACTCTTACTTGTTTTCATATTGAATTCTTTTCACTATATTTTCTACACTTCACTTTGTACTCACCTCTTTGATGGGACGCACAACCAGAGGTCCGCAGTCGGTGGTGCAGTTGCTGAATCCTTCAAATTTTCGCATCGTAACGAGGCTCACTTTCAATTTCATAATGCTACACAAATTCGAATTTCGAATTAATTAACCAATTTTAGGAATTGTGATTAGGCAAGATCTTACGGCACACGTTCCGTACAGGCATCGATTTGTAGGCAAACCAACAGCGAGCTGATCAAACAAATTATGAGTAGACGCAACATTTTTCCACTTTCTTCTAAATTCTGGAATAACTCAACACCATTCGCTTTAATGCACAATTAACAAATGAACTGACAAATGAGATTCATATTACAGACAGTTCCGATTGGACTTCTACTTGTGCTACTGCTTATCAGAGCGCTCTCTATAAGTGGACTATATATGTATATATTTATATAGTATATATACGTTTGTTGAACCCTCCGTGGCCAAAACAACGACCTCATCCTACTCTCATTTTACTTATGTTTTTCTTGTGATATGGCCTGAAGTCAACCAGAGGTCCTTAACATTGAATATGACAAATGCATTTCAAGATTTCGCTTATCAGAGCAAGCACAGAGCATTCCCTATATATACATATATACATATATGACATCAACTTAAAATTTCAACCTATTTATAAAGCAAGCAAATACATTGTAAATGATAATGATGTGAATCCAATGGGAATTGCATTATAAAATGTAGAGCTGGACTTCTTCGGTTACGAATCATATTAAATCATATTCTAAAATATCGGAATTTAAATTTTAATATACTTTATTTTATACTTTTAATAAATATAGAGATTTTTTTTATAAATTATATTATATAAATAAAATAGGTTTTCTGTAAATATGTATATATGTAAATATATGGATTAAGCTCACTGGAGCTTAAACCATCCGGTTAGTTAGTATAGTATTTTAAACAATTTGCTTATTGTTATAAAAACAGATTGAAAATAAATAAATAAATAAAAAAAAAAAAAATATTATTATGATAAATCAATGTCAATTGGATTAAAAAATCCAGAGTTGGGGTTCTTCGGAAACAGATTTATGATCTAAATTATCGAAATTAAATTTTTATAATGATAATGATGAAAAACCAATGTGAATTCGAATATAAAATGAGCTGGGCTTCTTTGAAAACAGATTTAGATTCTATAATATCGAAATTTTAATTTAAATACAATTTTTATTATATATAGTTATTATTTTATATATTATATTACTATATAAAATGATAAGTCAATGTGAATTGGATTATAAAATGTTGAGGTGGAAATCTTTGGAAACAGATTTATATTCAAAAATATCGGAATTACATTTTTATATATATAGATTTATATGCGAATTGAATTATAAAATGTAGAGCTGTGCTTCTTTGAAAGAAAATTTATATTTTAAAATATCGGAATTCAATTTTAATACACTTTATTTATATTATAATAAGTCAATGTGAATTCGATTTTAAAATGTAAAGTTGGGTCTCTTCGGAAACATATATGTATTCTAAAATATAGGAATAAAATGTTAATATACTTTACATTATGTACATATTATTTATTTTATTTATTATTATTATTATTTTTTTTTTAAGTAAATATCAGTCGTAACTTTGAGTAAAATTTAAATTCCTAAATTCCTTTGCTCATTCAAGAGTAAAACCAAGCTAAATTGACTTTCCTAATCTATATACAATACATATAATATAATATTTATAAATTGTGCTAAATAATTTGCGGTTAAATGTTATAAAACTATAGCTATATAAGGTATGTAATCGAAGTTTGTGAATCAGTTACTTATTGAATTTCGAACGAGCAAAAGTCGGAAGTTTTATTGGATTCGAAATCGTTAAAAATGCCTAGAGTTGGAGTTGGAGTTGGATTTGGGTGTGTACGGAGAGTACTTGTTCCATTATGCCTGCTTCTGGTCCAACCGGAATTCACTTTAGTCGATGCTGTGACAGAATCTTATTGCTTGCCCGAGCTGGTTCCCAGGAATAATAAGGTGAAGAGGCTGGTAAAGCACACTATGTGGGATGCAATTGGGAGAGTGGATCACAGAGAACTGGAGGAGGATTTCTATGACATAGAGGTAGGAGTTGGAGCTGAAGAGATTTGAGATAACGACCTCTATAAATCTATATAATTTTAACAGTTTGTGGCTTCCAAGCAATGTAAAATCATCTGTAACCCCCCATGCAGTTTAAATTCAGATTGTGTGCGCGATGGGAATGGAAAGCCCCAATGCGTTTGTCGTGTCGGCTTCAAAATGGAGACGCATGAGAACAAAACACTCTGCAGGCCGCAGTGTGATGGGAATTGTGGCGGTCACAGTCACAGCGTTTGCCACAGGCCAGGTGAATGCAGGTGCTGGGAGGGTTACGAGAGGTCAAAGGCGAATGCGACCAACTGTGAGCCCATTTGCCAAATGAATTGTGGACGATTCGAACACTGTGCCAGGCCCAATCAATGTGAATGCATTCCGGGTTATATCAAGGATGGAATGCTGGGTCTATGCCGGCCCCACTGTGCAGAATGTGAAGCCAATGAGGAGTGCGTGCAGCCAGCAAAATGCAACTGCACCGAGGGCTATGAGCGGG
The DNA here is from genome assembly GCA_035045145.1 of Drosophila meridionalis. Taxonomy (NCBI): domain Eukaryota; kingdom Metazoa; phylum Arthropoda; class Insecta; order Diptera; family Drosophilidae; genus Drosophila; species Drosophila meridionalis. Next base: position 4,015,807 of record JAWNPG010000031.1, read on the forward strand.
AAATGCCAAATGGCAAATGCCAGCCACAATGCCCCAAAGGTTGTGCGAAGCATAAAAATTGCGTCAAGCCGGAGGTGTGTGAATGCCGTGAAAAATACTACGAGGATCCACTAGGCGCCTGTCAGCCGATTTGCCGGCATGGATGCGCCCGGAATGAAATGTGCGTGGCGCCAGACGAATGCGATTGCCAGAAGGGTTATGCGAGAAATGGAACGAACAGATGTGAGCCGGAGTGCAAATTGAATCCTTGTCGATTGAACGAACACTGTACACAGCCGGAGTTGTGTGTGTGTAATGAGGGTTACGAGGAGAATGAACTGGGCGTGTGTCAGGCAAAGTGTGAAGAGGACTGTGGCGCGCATGCGTATTGCATGCAACCAAAAATCTGTGAATGCCTGCTTGGCTATAAGCGAAACGGAACTGGAAATTGTGAACCACAATGTTCGAATCCCTGTCGACTGAACAGTCACTGCGCACAGCCGGAGTTGTGTATGTGTGATGAGGGATACGAGGAGAACGATTTCGGTGTTTGTCAGGCGAAGTGTGACGTCGATTGTGGCGCGCATGCGCATTGCATACAACCAAAAGTCTGTGAATGCCTACCTGGCTATAAGCGAAATGAAACCGGAAATTGTGAACCGCAATGTTCGAATCCCTGTCGACTGAACAGCCACTGCGCACAGCCGGAGTTGTGTATGTGTGATGAGGGATACGAGGAGAATGATCTCGGTGTTTGTCAGGCAAAGTGTGACGTCGATTGTGGTGCGCATGCGCATTGCATGCAACCAAAAGTCTGTGAATGCCTGCCTGGCTATGCGAAAAATGGAACAGACACTTGTGAGCCGCAATGTTCGAATCCCTGTCGACTGAACAGCCATTGCGCTCGACCAGATGTGTGCTTGTGCAACGAGGACTACGAGGAGAATGAACTAGGTGTCTGTCAGGCAAAGTGTGAAGAGGACTGTGGCGCGTATGCGCATTGCATGCAACCAAAAGTCTGTGAATGCCTGTCTGGCTATGCGCGAAATGGAACTGGAAATTGTGAACCACAATGTTCGAATCACTGTCGATTGAACAGCCATTGCGCCCGACCAGATGTGTGCTTGTGCAACGAGGGTTATGAGGAAAACGAACTAGGTGTTTGTCAGGCGAAGTGTGACGTCGATTGTGGCGCGCATGCGTATTGCATGCAACCAAAAGTCTGTGAATGCATGCCTGGATATGCGCGAAATGGAACTGAAAATTGTGAACCGCAATGCTCGAATCCCTGTCGCTTTAACAGCCACTGCGCACAGCCGGAGTTGTGTATGTGTGATGAGGGATACGAGGAGAATGAACTAGGCGTATGTCAGGCTCAATGCCGGCCGGAGTGTGGCGCGCATGCGCATTGCACGCAACCAAACCACTGTGAATGCGACGATGGCTATCATCCGGATGAGCAAGGCTTGTGTCGGGCTCAGTGCGCGCAAGATTGTGGTGAGCATGGCTATTGCAGCGAGCCGGGCAGTTGTGCCTGCCACAGGGGCTATCAGCTGAGTGATGGGTCGGAAAAGTGTCTGCCCGTCTGCGTGGCCTGTGGCAGGAATACGCAATGCCGTAGTCCGGGCCAGTGCGAGTGTTTGCCCGGCTATCGACGCCAGCGGGCAGAGAGTGCGGACTGTGAGCCGGAGTGTGCGGCGGGCTGTGGAGCCAACAGCTATTGCAGCGGGGCCGAGAAGTGCGAGTGCGTGCAGGGCTATATCAAGGATGCGACGGACAAATGCTCGCCCATCTGTGCGCCGGACTGTGAGGTGCACAGCGTTTGCATTAGTCCCGGAATATGCGCTTGCCGGCCGGGCTATACGGGTGTGGGCAACCACTGCACGCCCGTTTGCAGCATCGAGTGCGGCGACAATAGCTATTGCGCCCAGCCGGAGCAGTGCGCGTGCATTAACGGCTACAGCCCCAGAGACAAGGAGAGTCGCAACTGTTCGAGCTCGAAGAGCTCCATTACCATCAGCATTATATCGATTGGAGTTGTTTTAGTCGTTGTTTGCTTGGCCTCGTGTATCACCATCTTCGCCAGAAGGCGCCACAACAAGGAGCCCCTCTTTGGCACCCAAAGTACCATTGAAACTGTTGATCTGGAGTTCATCGATACCTCGGTGAAGGGCATCAACAATTCGGGCTTTGCGGAATAAACTCATTAGCAAACATTAAAGAGAGTGGGAAAAATAAACTATGTAATTTATTTTATTACTAATCAGCTCATTCTTTGTGACGCATCAAAACTGAAACCTCAAGAAGTAAAAATAGTTCATGAGGTTTACGGTGACAAACCCAAAGCTAAGCCCAATAAACATTATATTTCATTTCTGTGTCAAAATAAACGTCAAAGATGTATTTATTATTATATTTTTAAAGAAGTAAGAAACCTCTAGTCAGGGTGATTAACTAGCAGGTCAACTGAACCCCAAATGATCTGGGTTCTATAATGATATGTTATATATATTTTATATTTTATATTTTATATTTTATATTTTATATTTTATATTTTATATTTTATATTTTATATTTTATATTTTATATTTTATATTTTATATTTTATATTTTATATTTTATATTTTATATTTTATATTTTATATTTTATATTTTATATTTTATATTATATATTTTATATTTTATATTTTATATTTTATATTTTATATTTTATATTTTATATTTTATATTTTATATTTAATATTTTATATTTTATATTTAATATATTATATTTTATACTTTTTATTATATATTATATACAAAATGAATATATATAACACATCCATAGATTATTTCTTTAGTTTTGCGCTTCAGCTTACTTAGATAGGTCTATGATGTGGTCCAAGGTTGAAGTTGTTATAAATAAGGCTAAGTTGTATTATTATCTATATATGTTGTGCAAACTGAATCTCTTTCTCTGCCATGGTTCATCTCTCTCACTCTCTCTTTCTCTCTCACTCTCTTTATTATTAATTCTTTTTCTAGAAACACACTTAGAAAAATCTATAGAGTTTATCTCTATAGCGTATTAATTTGAAAATATTAAATAAAGATAATATAAAATTTAAATACTCAAAGAATTAAATATTTTATTAGTTATTCGTAACTTAGTTTTCTTTGTTTGGATTTTATCGTGTAAACAAAAAACGGATGTTACGAACACAGCACATTCCTCATTAACTAACTAATCTGAGCTCTCAGTTGAATTTGAAACGCGTTGCCGAATCGTACATTGAGTTGCAATAAAAAATAAAAACAAAAAATGCAAAGTTCTTATCAGTTTTGGATGTGTTTGCTATTGATATTTTATAATGTAACAATTCTCTATGGACTTACAATTTCTCCAAGAATTTGCTCCAGAAGAAATCGAATTACATATACTAGACTAGAGCGTAAAATTATAAAGGTGCCAGATTCTGCGCCAGCAAGCATGTTTTCCTGGATGCGTCACGTTAATTACCGATACGAGTTCCAAACGGTTCCTGTGGTAATTAAATCATTTTGTTGAGAAGTTTAAATTTAATCCTTAAGTATACAAATTAAAACAATTTATGAGGCGTTCTAGGCTTATTTAGTAACTTGTGTACTATTAAAAAAGAATTTTAACTAAAAATAAATTTAAATTTTACTTGCTGGTTGACAAAAAAAAAAAAAAAAATTTCTAATATATATATTATTTAATATATGTTATTAAATAATTGAAATTGAACATAAATAACTAAATGTTTTTATGATGTGGGAAAAAAAGTGATTGAGTCATTCTTCTAAAAAATATTATAATAATGACTAAGAAATGCTCTTAAAATTGGAAATAAATATATATGTATGTAAAACATTTTTAGCAACAAAATATTTATAAAAAAAAGATTATTAAAATTATCTTATATTATATCTTTAATTTTTATAATTAATATACATACTATTAGTTTATTGTTTTTATGATATTGCAAATCAAAATATACAAGTGATTTATTTTTACTCTAATATATTATAAAATGACGAAGAAATACTTAAAAAAAAATTAATTAAAAAATATATGTTTATATATATTAAATATTTTTTATTATATATTTTACTAATTTATTTTATTTTTTGCCCAATTACTAATTTACAAATACGACTTTTTCCATTAATCTCGCTCATATAGCCATATTGTGTGAATATAACTAATATACACTTGATTTATACTATTTGGGATATGGCTATCAATGTGAACGGATGTATTTTAATACATGCAAAAATAAAACCTATGTCTGAGTCCGAGTCCGAGTTCGAGTCTCAGTCACAACTCAGTTGAATTTGGTGTGTGATAGCGAAAGGTTCTACAAAATGCCGAGACTCTATTTAATTGTATATCTATTGATGAGCCTTGTTGGGTGTTGTCTAATGATGATAAATGAGAACAAAATTTGCAATCGCTTGAAGAGAGTTACGTACACTGAAATGGTGCCAAGAACTGTGACCATAACCTATAAAAAGAGAGTTTTCTTCATGTGGAAAACTAAATCACGAATCGAAACACAATACGTGCCGGAGGTGAGATCAGAAAACCATATTGATAACGTTTGATCGATCGTAACATTTTAACCTAAATATTCTTGGGTGTTTCCGTCCGAAATTCAATAAGAAAGATAATATATATAATGATAAATCATTCCATTAGGAAGAGAGCTCGATTTCGCGCGATCAAAGTACAAATTCTGTTCGAACTTAAAAGTCTAGATATTATGCTTGCCGATACTATCATTAGAATTAGCATGATCATTATCATTACCTTTATCATCATTGTATCGCTATAACCATAATCACCATTAGCATTATTATCCTCATCATTTCCGGCATCATAAGCGCTATCAATGTTTTTGTTTTTACTGTTTTTTTTTTTTCATTTTATTTCTGTTTTTTTTTTTTATTCTGAATGATGACTAATATTTTTGTAATTAAACCACAGACTGCCTACAGATATGAAACGGAATTTTATTGCTGCGCTGGCTATCAAGGATCAACCTACAACTGCCAGCCCATTTGCAGCGGAGGCTGCGGCGAGAACAGACACTGCAGCGCGCCCGAGCAATGCAGCTGCAATAATGGATATTTTGGTCCAAATTGCAATCCAATTTGCCCCGCCTGCGGCATCAACAGTCACTGCCAAGCGCCGGGCGAATGCGCCTGCGACTCGGGCTACAGCAACAACGGAGGAACTGGCTCATGTCTGCCTGTCTGCACGGAAGGTTGTCCGGAGCACAGCTACTGTGGGGCGCCAGGAGAGTGTCTGTGCGAGGAGGGGTATAAAAAGTCCGAGGATGGAAGCTGTCAACCTATATGTGAGCAAGGATGTTCAGAGCGTAGCATTTGCAGCAAGCCAGGGGAGTGTCTATGTGTAGAGGGATATAAAAAGTCCGAGGAAGGCAGCTGTAAACCCGTTTGTGATCAAGGATGTCCAATTTATAGCACTTGCAGCAAGCCAGGGGAGTGTCTATGTGAGGAAGGGTATAAAAAGTCCGAGGATGGAAGCTGTCAACCTATTTGTAATCAAGGATGTTCGGAGCATAGCATTTGCAGAAAACCAGGAGAATGTCTATGTGAAGAGGGGTATAAAAAGTCCGAGGATGGAAATTGTCAACCTATTTGTGAACAAGGATGTCCGGAGCATAGCACTTGCAGTAAGCCAAGTGAATGCCTATGTGAAGAGGGGTATAAAAAGTCCGAGGATGGAGTTTGTCACCCTATTTGTAATCCAGGATGTCCAGAACACAGCATTTGCAGCAAACCAGGAGAATGTCAATGCAAGGAAGGATATAAGAGCTCGGAAGATGGCAGCTGTCGGCCCTTATGCAGTTCGGAGTGTCCGGATCATGGCAGTTGTGTGTGGCCCAACGTGTGCCTCTGTGAGCTGGGCTATATTCTCAGCCAGAATGGCAGCCTGTGTGAGCCGCATTGCCCGGCGGTCTGTGTGAATTATGCGCGCTGCGTGGCGCCCAGCCAATGTGAATGTTATCCCGGCTATGAGTTGTCGCCGGAGGAGCAAGTGTGCCGGCCGAAGTGCAGCCAGGAGTGCTCGAATGGCTATTGCTTTGCGCCCGAGAAGTGCGCCTGCAACGAGGGCTACTTGATGGGTCCGAATCAGAGCTGCGAGCCCCAATGCAACGCCAGCTGTGTCCATGGCAAATGCATCGCGCCCAATCGCTGTGAATGCGAGCCTGGCTATCGCCTTGCAGCCGAATGGGTGGAGGAGCCCGTCTGTGAGCCCGTCTGTGATCCAGGCTGTGAGCGGGGCACCTGCGTGGCGCCACAGGTGTGCATCTGCCACGTGGGCCACGAGCCGACGTCCGAGGAGCAGCCGCATGTGTGCCGCCCCAGCTGCAGCGACGACTGCTCCCATGGCGATTGCGTGGCGCCCGAGCAGTGTGTGTGCCATCTTGGCTACGAGCGAACTGCAGCTGGCTGCCAGGCACCCTTGGAGATAACCACCACGGAGCGGCAATTGGATGAGCTGCAGCAGAGGGAGCCGAGCCTCGATTGCAGCAGCAGCTGTAGCTGCTGGCGCGAATGGACTCCAGTGGAGGAGGCTGCGCTCAAGTGCATCAACATTTGCCAGGATGCCTACGACAAGCCCTGCGTGGATCTGATGCTGTGCAACTGCGACCCGGCAACGGGTCACCTGCTGTGCCCGGAGCAGCGTCTGGTCTGCCAAGTGAACGTGTCCAGGATCAGCGAGCAGGATCTGGGCGAGGCGGCTCGCAACTCGCGGCAGGCAGCAGCTGGCACAGCCAAGTGGCCGACGGTGCTAGCCTGGTCCGTGGGCAGTCTCGTTCTTTTGCTACTCCTGATTGCCTCCAGCCACTTTTACCTCAAGCGACGGCGCCAACAGGCCATCGAAGCGCAAGATGACTTCAGCTATATCAACTGTGACAAAGATCTATGAAAGTATACCAAGAATTCCAAAAATGGAATTCCCTCCTGCCCCTCTTTGCTAATTGTTTTCTAATTTGTTGTATTTTACAATATAAATTCATTTATTATTATTAATAAAGCAAGTGATTATAACAAATTGTCCAGCCATTTACTAGACGGGCACACACATCGTCGACTGCTCGTGGTAGCTGAAGCCGGGATCACAGATGCAACGATTGCGACTCACGCAGACTCCATTATAGCACTTTCTGTAGAAATGATTAGAGAATCAAATGAGATTAGGATATATAGTTGACTTGAAAATTTTATTTTTTAATTTTATTTATTTTATTTCATCTATCTCATTCACTTATGGTATAACAATTTTCTATATAATATATAAAAATTATTTAATAAATAATATTTATATATTATATATAAATATTTAATAAATAATATTTATATATTGTATAAAAAATAAATTTAATATTCACAACTAATTGTTGTAGTATAAGAAGTGAAATAAATAAAATAAAACAAAAATAAATAAATAAAAAAAAATTTATATAAAATTAAAACTTTAGATTTATATTTAGTTTTAATTTTATTTTAAATCAGTTTATTTTAGTTATATGTTTCATTTATTTCACTGCTTATGTTATAACAATTTTTTGTAAAACTAAAGAGTATAGGTTAATTCCACATTTAAAAATTCCAAATATTCAGCATAATTATTCAATTAGTTAATTACTTGAAATATTATACTCCTTTCTTCTTACATAAAAGATGGGCCTAGTTCAGTCAGTCTACTACCAATCAAATTTGATCCTATATTTCCTATTACTCTGCAGATCATAAAATGAGAATATTGAGAATATAAAATGTAATGCAGTCTTGGATAATCTTGCTACGAAACTCTGGAACTCCGCAAAAACTCTTGCTTTATAAAATGTGTAATTTTTGAAAAATCTCAACAATAACTATGCAGCAAATTTGGGGTTTCCAATTCTAAAGCTTTAACAGAGATAGTTATTTAGTCAATTATCCATTTCCAGTGCACCAGATGGATAGCTATACGAACATTATACAAAACCAATATAATATGTTGATCTCGTGATTTTGTATATTGTAGAATATAATATATGATAAATATATAATATATAACAATATATAATAATAATAATAGAATATAATATATGATGAACTCTAGCTTTATACATGAAATTATATTTGTTATAGCAAATGATAAAACTCTAAGGCTATATTTTATCCATTAGCTTAAATATATTTTAAGCACTACCTTTCAAATGCTATAATAGTGTAAGTAGGATATTATTGTTTATTTTTCTGAGCCCTATAAATTAGTTCGTAGAGTAGTAAGGTTTTATGGAAGTTAAAGCAAATATTCAAATAGATCATTTGTTTCAGTTTTGTCAGCCCGTCTGTCTGTGAGTCAGTGCAATCATCTGTTAGTTTGTCCGTCCGTATCTGTTCCTCTTTTCATCTGTCGGTTCATCTGTCCGTTTATCTGTTTGTAAAGTAAAGTATCATCAAGCTCGATTCTTTTATCGATCCATTTCAGCCAGCTTACCCACTTGATATCTATGTATAAATCATCTCTCTCACACGGCTTAAACTACATATTCCTAATATTCTATATATCGCCAATACTCACTGATAGCAATCGCTCTGACAGACTCCATCCTTGAGCGTATAGCCCGGTCCGCAGTCGCACTCGTTGTTGTCCCGACAGATGCCGCCGATGCCGCAGTCCGGGTCGCAGAGGGGCTGGCAGCCCTCGTTGGTCAGCTGATAGCCCTTGGCACAGCTGCAGATCTCCGGCTCGGTGCAGTTGTGGCGCGGATTGTTGCCGCAGCCGCTGCTGCAGATGGGCCGGCAGAAGCGACGTGTCTCGTCCAGCATGTAGCCCATGTCGCACTGGCAACTGCCGTCCAGGTAGCATCGGCCGTTCTGGCACCCGATGGGGCAGGCGAACACGCAGTCCCCGTTGTCGTTGCGCACGAAGCCCTCGTAGCAGTCGCACTCGCCTGGCACGCGACAGCCGCCATTCTGGCAGCTACAGATGGGCCGACATACGGTCACGCCCATCAGCCGGGTGGGCGTGTAGCCGGTGCAGCAGACCTCAATCGACGTGAGCTTGTTGGCCATGTCCGTTTGAATGAGACTCGCCAATGGATATTTGGAAACAGCTTCAGCGCTACAAGAAGAGAAAGAGTTAAGTGAGTTGCAGTCAATAGTTGAGATAATTTATTGAGATTTTACTGAAAACCTTAAATATTATTATATATATTTCTATATATAAATATATGAGAAATATGTGCAGATGTGTAGATCAAGAAGTTTGCCAGTTATATAAATTTGGTATCTATATCGACCCACATATCTTTTTAATTAAAATTAATTATTTGTGTTGCTGAATTCTAAAAAAAAATAGATTTCAAAATATTTTTTGTATGATATAGTTCGAGAATTGTACGAGCTTTAATTATGAAATTTTATATGCCTTAAGTATACATAAACTCGAATAATTTTCTTTTTATGATATCTCATAACCCTAGAGCTAAATATATCAAATATAGTGCTTAATTATTTAAATAGACTTTAAATCTAGCTCATTTCATATCTGAGAGATTTTTTCATTATAGTTGGAGAATCCTGATTTTTCAAGCACAGCTCGAGAACTATAGAATCTATATAAATATCAAATTTATTATATTGTTAAATAGACTTAGAATCACATATTAGTGAGATACAGTTCAGGCTTTTAAGCACAGCTCGAGAACTATAGGAGTGAGATATAGGAAATTTTTAATATACTTGCTCTTTAAGTGTAGGTTTCCTCTGAATATTTCAATATTTCCAATAAACATTATTTCAGTGTGAAGTTTTTGATTTTAGAATGACTTTAAGAATTTCCCTTCACCGACACATTTGTAAGAGTTCTCAAATAGCAAGAATGTTAGCTTTTTTTCTTGATAGCTTAAATTACGTTTAGAAATGTACAAACAAAGATCATATATATACCTCAAAAGCTGTTAGACTTATAAAAACCAATCAAAATATTAAACATTACTTAAAATAAATCACACATGTCATAGCTTTCATTTTAGCATATGCTTGATTATTCACCGATGAATCCTAATCAACATATTTTAATATTCCATATAGATTAATGCTCTATTAGTTTTAAATTTTATATTGTATACCCTGTTTTCTTACAATATTTTTAAAGGGTTAAAAGTGTTCAGGGTATTAAAAAAAAATAAACAAAATTATTAGAAATCTCATCTACATCATCAGAGCTTCCACAGTCTCTCTTACTATACTCCCGGATTAACTCAATTGGTATTCTAAGCTTAAAAATGTTTTTCATAGACATAGCTAAATTCGCTTAAGATGAGTGTTCACTGTACTCACGGCACCCATATGCGACACTTGTGCTGGTCGCGGCTCGAGACGCCCTCGTGAGCGCGCAACAGATATTCACGCCTACGCGGCTGCTGTTGCTGGGCTGGCGTCTCGCCAAGGTCAAAGTTGATGCCGCCCGGGCGCGGATATAGCGTCTGTGCAGCCGTCGCCTGTTGCTGTTGCCTGCTGTTGTAGCGGCCACCACCTCCGCGCCTGGTGTCGTAGCGCGTGGGCGCATCGTACTCCGAGTAGCTGGGCACATTCGCCGCACTCCGAGCCAGAGCCAAGCCGAGCAGCACAATCAGAGCCTGCTGGGCATGCCTAAGTGTATGCCTTGCAAGCATTGTATTCCCCACTTGTATTATTTTGTTTTGGTTTTCGTTGCTTGCAATCCACTCGCTAAATTCAAACTAAGCTCTCGATTTTCGCTCGCGTGCTACTGCCCCAATAAATCACGGCGGATGGCTTATCAGTTGCGTTTGCTTTTGAATTTGTTTTCTTTTTATTGTTTTTCTTTTCGGACATGTTCTCAATATTATTTTAAAACTTGCTCTCAGCTCAACTTTGTGTTCTAGAAATGCTCTATATTTTCATATGTGTATCAAGTAGCATTTTACATTGATCTATTATGATTTTACAGAATATTGATTTTAGTTTCACTCTCTGCTGGTTCTTGAAGTAAAATTTGGTTGTATGCTGTAATGTTTGTTTAATTCTCAATTTTTGTACGAAACTTAAAATTTCTATTTAGATATGCAAGCTTAATTTATAAGTTAAAAAAATCTCTTTTATTCTATTTAAAGTTTGAATTTGAATTTTTATCAAAATTATTTACAATCAATGACTTAAAAATTATGATATTAAAAATTGTTTTAACTATTTCTGATCCATTTTTTCTTAAAATTCTGATAAATAAATAAAAAAAAATAAAAAAAATTTATAAATATATAAATATGTGAATATAAATAAATAAATGGGTAAATAAATAATTTAAATATATATATATATATATATATATATATATATATATATATATATATATATATTTAAATTATTTATTTACCCATTTATTTATTTATAATAATATATATATGAATATATAAACAAATTTATAATGATTTAAACATATAAATATATAAGTTCATAAACATATAATACATAAATATACATAAATATAATTAAACGTGTTAAAAATATAAAAAAATATATTTTATTTATTTTAATTACAATTATCAAAATATTTTATTTTATTAACATTGTAATGAAAATATTTTTTTTATTTGAAATTTAAATTTGAATTGTGTGTAAATAAATTCTAATTATTTATATTAATTAATATTTTATTTTATTATATTTGTAATTAAAGTTATTAAATAAAAAATTTATATTAGAACATATTTAAAATTGTTTTTAATATTTTCTTGTCCATAAATCTAAATATAATATTACGTATACGCAATGTAGTAAAGCAGATATATTTCTAAATATTTTCTCTCTCTCTCTCTCTCTCTCTCTCTCTCCGTATCTCTTTATCATTCTCATTCTCTCTGTTTCTCTCTCCAAATCTCTTTCTCTCTCACTCTCACTCTCCCTCTCTCTCTCTCTGTTTATCTCTTCATCTCCCTTTCGTCCCTCACTCTCCTGTTGCCACTCACTACTCAAATATTTCGTTGTTTACGTCTTGCTGAAGTACTCTTAATTTAAGCACTGCGTAGTCTCTTGCTAATATATTTTTAATTGAAAGCTCGTTCGCTTATCGCCGCTTCCCTCGCAGCTGAGATTAAACGCTGACCCGTTTCTCCAATTGCTGCTGCTGCTGCTGCTGTGGCGACTGTTTCTGCTGCTGCTGCCACACAGTAAACAATTGAGACTTGAACGCAGCTGTGTCTCCAGAGCGGGCGCAGCTGAGCATCGCAAACAGGAAACGAGGAAATCAGGAACGGGACAGCGAAGGAGCAGAATGCATTCGCGCAGGCTGCTGCGCACAGTCGCCCTGCAGGCATGCCTGCTGCTGATCTGCATCTGCGTGCTGCAGGCGATCGAACTGCAGCTGCACGAGCAGCAGTTGCAGCAACAGTTGCTCGACGAGCAGCTGCGGCTGCACCAGCAGCAACAGTTGCTGAAGCAACAGCGCGAACAGCAGCTTCAGCTGCGCCGCTACTCGTCGACCACGTCCACGCGAAAGCCCTATATCATACCGCAGGGCCTGTCGCTGCCTCAGCGAGGCGTTTATCCAGATAAATGTCGCCGGGAAGTTCCGTAAGTACAGCTAGAGATTAGAGTCGAAAAAATAGTATATTGTGAAATGTTTGTAAATCAAACTACGTTTTTAGTTACAGTTTATGTTTTAATTTGTGAAAAATTATATAAATTTCGTATATATTGGAATACACGCACTAATTTCATTTTATATAAATATTTTTAAATTTAAGTATTCTGATTTCTTTTTAAATTTAAAATACCTATTTTTAAATTATGTATAAATTGAGATCATTGCAAATATTTCCTTTGTATCATTATAAAACTTGTATATATTTGAATTAAAAATTTGTATTATAAAAGAGGACAATGATGTAATATTTAAATGTGTTTTTTGTTATTATTGATTAAAGTTTACTTATTTTTCATATATAATGATTTCAAATTTATTTATTATTTTGTTGTAGTTATTTATATAATATTATATTTCTATTAATTTTGAATTGTCTTTAATTCTCTTATTATATTTAAATATTATTATTTTATTATTTATTTATATTTATTATTAATATTTATTTATTTTAATTATTTATATTTATGTTATGTTTATACTTATATTATAATTTTATAATTCAGTTTTTTTTAATTATTTAAGATTTAATTGCTTACAAATCTTCATAATATATATAATTTCTATATTAATATTTTATAAATATTAAAATATTAAGTAATATTTATGAATATATATATATAATTTTTTTTTATTTTCAAAAGATTTTTACAACATCTTTGTCTTTTTCCCGCAGAGCTATTTTCTTTCAGTACGATAAAGAGCTGAAGATCGTTGGCAATAGTTCGACCAGTCCGTACTTCAATGAAATCGAGGTCTGCTGCAAGGGCTGGCGGCGTTACGAGTACGATTGGTCCAGGTGCGTGCCGGATTGCGGGGAGCGCTGCAAGGAGAACGGATTCTGCTTGCCCGGCGGCAAGTGCCAGTGCTTCTCGGACTTCGTGCTCAACTATCGCAACGAGTGCGTGGCCACGTGTCCGCTGGGCTGTCCGCATGGCCAGTGCTATTTGAATGGCACCTGTCGCTGCGACCCGGGCTTCGAGCTGGACGGCTCAAAGCGCTTCTGCCAGCCGCAGTGCAACACCACCTGCGGCCACAACGAGCTCTGCCTCGAGCCGGGCAAATGCGTCTGCGCCGAGGGCTATGCGCGCGGCCTCCGGGAATCGAACGCCCTGGGCTGCCAGCCCATGTGCATTCCAGACTGTGGCTACGGCCATTGCGTGGCGCCCAATCGATGCGAATGCTTTCCGGGCTACCAGAAGCGCATGAATCGCAGCTCCTGCGAAATCAACTGCTATATGTGAGTATTGAGGGGAGGAAAGGGAAATTGAACGTGTATAAGAATGGATAATATAGATTAGGATATTTATTTAAATTTCGGGAAATATTATAGATACATTATTATTATGAACAGAATCTAGATTCCTTTATGAAATATTAAAAGAAAAATGTAATTTCTTAAACAGAAATATAATATGAAAATTTTTGATCTAAAGTTTTTATAGAAAGTAGTTTTATAGAAATAAATCAACATTCCCAGTTATGAACAGTATAAAAAAAACAACAGAATTTAAGTAAATGGTACACGATTGTAATAAGAGGATCGCTCTAAATATATACTCCATATGATATATGAGCAGACACCCAAAAAGAATAAAATAATTCCAATTTTTCTTCAGGTGATTATTTCTTGTCAGTGGTTGTTGGTAATAGTATTACTTTTACTTTGTCTTTCTTTATAAGAACTGAAATATTTAATGAAAAAGTTAGCAAGCACTCGTTATAATAACTATAATTCAGATGATGCATATATATATTATTAATTTTATATTTTGTTTTTATCATTGATAGTATAATATAATATATGATCTTGAGGAACTTCAGTTTCAAATTAGATATTGATCAAAAGACTATATGACATATCTCGAAATCTATTTATTGGAATACTATATAATCACTGAAAATTTATTTTTATAATATTTTATTACACTTATTGAATATTTTTTTTTTTTAAATCATTGAATAATTGTAATTTAATATTATGTTATATATAACAAGTATACTATGTATATAGATAATATATGAAATATATAGACTGTATATATCTCATTGCTCGAGTATGAATATATTATTGTGACGGTCACCATTTGACGCTTTCCACTGAAACGGCGGAAGAGCATTGATGCATTTATCTTGTTTGGCCGATCTTTCGAGCCTCTCTCAGTAACCCTCACCAGCGTTAAGATACTCAGAGAAGAGATGCAATATCTCAAATCATCACGTGAAGTTGTACATTTGAAATACATATAATAATAAATATTATACTATGGTATATCATATATATACTATATCATATCAGATGCTTATATCTATATAAGTTATATCAATATAATATCATCATAATATGCATATCTTGAGTAATGTAATACCTAAAAAGAACTTACTATGATGGTTTATACTAAACATTACTTTATATATTATTAAATTTATTACAGTTAATATTATAATACTATATTCAATCTTTAATTTCAAAGAAAATCTCTTTTAAGCTCTCCCTTTATTAACTAAATTTATTTAATATATAATATACTTAAGATTATATTTATATGTAAAGAAATTTATTGATATTTTCACATCTCATTATTTATCCAATCTCTCTCACCTCTATCCTAACTCTTACTAACTCTCTCTCTCTCTCTCTCTCTCCCTCTCTCGTCCTTTAGGCGCTGTGAGAACGGTTTCTGTGCGAACCAAACGACCTGCGTCTGCCAGAACGGATACCGTTACGATCACAACACGACCAGCTGCCTGCCGGATTGCGGGGACGAGTGCCGCAACGGGGTCTGCGTCTCGCCGGGCAATTGCCGCTGCTTCAATGGCTACGTGCGCAATCGCGAGCGATGCGAGGCTGTGTGCGATCGCGGCTGCGGCTTCTACGGCCGCTGCATAGCGCCCAATGTCTGCGGCTGTGCGATCGTTGCGGGCGTCGATGAGAGCTATCAGCGGTGCGAGAACGGCTATTGCGATGCGGAAGGTCACTGCCGTTGCCTGGAGGGCAAGACGCGGTTCATAGACAAGTGCATGTCGCCGGATACGGTGACCACCTACGCCTCCATCAATCCGCTGCGCGTGAATGCCTCGCTGATGCACGAGTTCCTGCTGCTGCTGGGCAGACACTTCATACTGGGCGCCCTCGACATGCACGAGGCCAAAAGATGGTGGGAATAGCTATACATAAATATATAAATATATATATACATATGCTAAATAATACATATTATCTCAAGAAATAAATATACTTTTATTTTACATACATTTAATGCGATGTCAAGCACAAAGAAATGCGCTACGAGCGCAGCTTATCAGTTAGACAGAGGCGCGACCGCAGAGGGGCTCAAATATACGCACGCTCTACTAAACACAGCAAGGCAGCATGCTCTTCAGCATTATTCCTTCTCCACACATGCTTCTCCGCCTCTGCGCAAATTCATCTATTTTAACCACACTCACACACACATGCACCATGAGCCGTTCTTGAGCTTTCTATAAAAACAGCTTTCCAGCCGAACGCAGCTCAGTTGTGCGCCTACCTTTAAGCCCATCGTAGTTGTATTTCAAAGAGAGCGCGAGAGAGGAAGAGGAACATGCGCTCATACATCACTATTATTTCCCTGCTGCTTATCTGTCTGGCTTACGCACATGGGCAATTTTGGAAGCAAGCGCGAAACGATTATCAGAGCTGGGAGCGTGAGATGATAGCGAATCGTGAACCGGGCATCTGCTACAGAACAGTATAGTACTTGAAGACAACCAAATGAGTTTTTCAAGATGATCTTAACATTATTTATTATTGTTTGCAGTGTTAAAACCTTGAATCCAGAGCTCAGACAGCGTCAGATCTCGCATTGCTGCAAGGGCTACGCAATACGTCAGACTACCAATTCAGCCACTCTGCACTGTGAGCCGATCTGCAATCCGGCATGCAGTAACGGTGTGTGCGTGTCGCCTGGTAAATGTGAGTGCGGACCAGGCTACACGGAGAGTGATGGACAATGTCGAAATTAAGGGAAGAAGAGAACTGAAAAAAATCTGTGAAAAATATCACAAATTACTGTATTCTAATTAAAAGTCCTATATTGAAATCTTAATTTAAGAGCATTGTAAAATTCCAGCGTCATATTCCATTCAATGGAATATTAAGTAGTTGAACAAAAATTGAGGGGAATAAAGTGAGGACAATTAACTCTTTTATCCGCCGTTGTGTGTGCTTGCAGAGCTTCGCAGCGATTACTATTACAGGAGAGTATAGAGAGTAGCAAGAGCTTTTTATAATATCCCACTTCACTCACACCATCAGCGCGTATGCGTTTGAACCCCCTGTAAGTAGCTAAGAGCGTTGCATTGAGGTGTATAAGTGGTGTGAGCGTGGGAATTATTTTAAGTGTGCATGTATAAGTGCGACAAATGAATATACGTAGAAGCGCCAGTTTCTACGACGATTTAGTTTGTGCGCGTCTGCCTTATTAGGCGGTGGGGTTTTTTTTTGCGGGTGTGAAAAGTTTACTAATCTCAACTTGTGCTTGCATATTCAAGACTGCAATGCATTGAATAATTGTGAAAACATATTAATATACTTAACTCATATGAGGAATAGCGGCAGAGAGGGGAAGGTGAGTACTTTAATATTAAAAATATATAAATATTCATAAAACATAATAATTATGATGTTACTACTCAAATTAATGATTATTTTGTAAGTTAGCATTACAAAAATCAATAACTTGTATAAAATAATGTATACGTTTTATATTTAAGCGCAGTCTGCTTAATTTTTTCATTGAACAAAATATTTGAGCAAATTTGATTAGTTACTGCAATTCTTTATTCTCCCTTTATTCACTTCTTCTCTTGATAAAAATTGTGAATTGTGTGAGGGTGGTGGAATATTCGCTAATAAGGGGAAATTCTTTGGTTTCTATTGCACTTCGGCTTTGAAGCGGGCGATAATTTAATTTGTGTGTTTGTAAAATGTAAATAGTCAGCTGACTGCTATCAATTCTATAGAAAATATAAATCAAAAAATATATTTTTTTATTTGCATATTGAAGTCTGTGAATATCTCGATTTAGTTTACTTTGAGTAATTTTAATAAGCAACTCCGTTGATTTTCGTGGTTTTTAATGCTGAAGGGGAAGAGCGCAGTGTGGATCTTATGCTAGTGATTTGCTTTTGTATTGCATTTACAAATGCATGTATGTGGTGAACAATTAACTTCTCTGTCGACTTGAGTCCCTTTCAATGTTGGAGGAGAAGAGTGCAGTGTGGATCTTGTTCTAGTGACTTACTTATGATTACATATGTTTGTATGCCGTGAAGTGTGGATCTTGTGCTAGTGATTTGCTTTTGTTTCCATATGTACATATGTTTGTGTATAAATGTAATAAGATTTGATATAGCGAAAACACTTGGTATAAATAGATAAGTGTTATTTTCTATAAATGAATTATAAAAGCTTGATTTAATACAAAAGTGACACGTACTATTATAATTATACATATATTATTATAATTTGTGCTGACTATGGGCAAATATTTACATATGCATACATTTACGTGGCGTTCCCCCCTGTTTATATGGAAGTGTTGGTATAGACATATATGCATGTTTGTGTGTATGTATGTATGTATGTATGTATGTATTTACATATGCTCAAATACAATACATTCAGTTGGGATAATGAGTTGCGATAGTTTGCCACAAAAGGGCGTGCTAATTGCAATCTACATGCGCAGTGCGCACGCACAGATGTTTAGTAGTATATGTGAGGTTTATTCAAATTTGGATGCCCTCTGCTGGAATTGTATGTATGTATATATGTATGTATGTATGTATGTATGTATGTCTTTATGATTAGACAACTGCCTTTACAGTTTGAAGATTGTTGGGTCTTGGATAACAGTTTTATAACAATTTTAACTAAATTCATAACATGCGCAAACTGTTCACAGCGTATTGCGCAGTCGTTAACACCCACTCAGCTTTGCTTATTGATTGTCTCATTTGCTGAGATCAGTGAATGATTTCCGAGAATTACCTACAAAATATTTATGTCAAAATAAATCAAGTATATAAATAGAAGCTGCGTACATGAGCTGCGAATCTCTCCAATATGAATATATAATAAAAAAAATAATAATAAAAAGTAACAATAATAACAATAATGTGTAGCCAGATGTGAGAGCTGCCGTCGAGGTTATTGATAGGCGCATTGCTGATTAAAAGGGAAGTCGGAGGGGATCAAAGTTTGCCGACTGGAGGCGATTTGCGAACCGAATTGAAATTGAATTAGAAAACATTTTGCTCAGCGATCAGTTAAAGTGCAGCAGCTGGGGCGAACGGACGCGTGTGTGCAGCTAGTTCCTTCAGTAATATCCACTACAGTTTGACATTCAGTGCGTGACGTCATCAATCATGAGCTCATCTTTCCAGTTGCTCAGCCTCGCCGCTGCGCAGCTGTTGCTGCTGCTGTCGCTCTGCGGCAGTGGCGAAGCACAGTTTAAGACGGCGGGCATCAAAACTCGTCAGCCTGTACAGGTCGCTGGCAATCTACAGTTATACAACAATACCAGCAGCGAGTACAACCAGACCCAGTACCAGACTCAGGCTCAATATAACAGCTATGGCAACTACGCCAACTTCGTGCCCGCCGAGACCTATCCAGGCGCATCGGGTCACTATGTTCAACCGCTCAACCAGGTGCATCGTGCGCCACAGGTGCTGGACGAGACGGCGCTGTTCATCAACAAAACCCGCTCGGCTATGGCCAGCGGCATTTGCTACAAGGAAGTGCCGTAAGTCTATAAAAAGGGCGTGGTGGGGGTAATGAGGGAGTAAGAGAGAGCCTAGGTACTCCTCCAAAAAGTATATTTATATAAAGAAATTTCTATTAGAAATTAAAGAAAAATATTTTTTAAAAATGATTAAAATTAACTACAATATTAAAAAAAATTAATAAAAAATAAATTAATACGCAATTAATCTGAAAACAAAAATGAATTAAAATATAAACACAAATTATATATATTAAAATATCTATCAGATATTATAAAAATATTAAAAAAAAAAACAAATATTAAAAAAAAACTATGAGGTAATATTTTACAAAATTATTAAAATAAAAAATTAAAAATTTAATACATAATTAATCTGAAAGAAAATTAATATAATAATAATAATAATAAATAAAAATACAAAGTATATATATATATATATATACTACAATGTAACAACTAATAATAATTATTTATTCATTTAATAATAATTAGTAATTATTATATGAATGTTATTGTTCAGTCTATTATGATCGTCTCTCTTAGGGAAATCTGTGATGCTATCTCTACTCTCTCTGAATTCCCTTGCATAAGCTCGAAATTATTATCGCGCAGTTTAGAGTAATTGAAAATGGGGCAGCTACAGATTGAACTAACAACCTCGACATCCTCTTGACTTGCCTGATAATGAAATGTGATTTGAAATTCAATTTGATACACATACTCATATAATTTGTATGCTTAGCTCTTAGTTCGCTGACATATATATATGTGATATTTAAAGAAAAACAAGCGCAAAGACCTTGAGCGATGAGGAAAACAAATTTATATATATATATATATATATATATATATATATATATATATATATATAATTTTTTTTTTTTTTCATTAATATAAATTAATACTTATATATACCTTTTCATTCTTTCAAGAACATATAATTTGTCGATTATTAAGTTTTCGGTCTTCTAAAATAATCTTCTCAACCTTCTAGATAATTAAAAAAAAAAACTAAACGAGAATTTAATATCTGATGTATGATATATCCTTCGCTTAGTGAGACAATTTATTTTAAACTACTCTATAGACATAAATATTTCTCTAATATAAATAATGTCTCTTATCTTACTTGATTCTTTTGAAAGTGTGCTATGGTAAAGTCTTTGAATCTTTATGTTGATAACGAAATTGCATAGGATATTCGAAATATAGAAAAATAAGGGACAATTATATATAGAGCTTTAAATGTAAACTGTACTTGCCTATCCTCATCTTGTGGTCCTATAAATGTGAAATATTTGTCGCTCTTGTACGCGATTTTCATAAATTGAAGTTATTTGATGATTCTGATGTGGAACTTTGTATTTTACAGTGTACATATTTATGTTTTACTGAGGAGCATGAATATCTCTGTATTTATATAATATTAGATCTATATTGAAGAATCTGATATCTTTGTTTGCATCGGGTATCCTGATCAATTTGATAACCTAAGAATAAAATACATACTTCAATAAAATTCCTTTTATATTAATATATTTTTCTTCCTTTTCAGCACCGCATCTTTGTTGCACGGTTCGCGGGAAAAGTATGTTGGCAATGGCACATCGCCGGATCTGAGTCAAATTCAGGTTTGCTGCGAGGGCTACGAGCGCAATCCGCATATCTATAAGCGCTGCGAGCCTGTCTGTGTGGACGATTGCCCCAATGGCATATGCACGGCTCCCAACACTTGCGTTTGCATGCCCGGACATGTGAGAACGGACGAGGGCAAATGCATCTCTACCTGCCCGCTGGGCTGTGGCAATGGAGTGTGCGATGAGCGGAACGAGTGCCGCTGCCGTGAGGGCTACAAACTGGATCCGGTTAGCCGCAAGTACTGCCAGCCAGAGTGCAATCCAGGCTGTGCCAATGGACGCTGTGTGGCGCCCAACAAGTGCGACTGCCTCCAAGGCTATCGTCGTGCCGCTGATGGCAGCTGCACGCCAGTCTGTGATCACTGCGATAATGGACAGTGCGTCAAGCCAGGACAATGCAACTGCAATGTGGGCTACCAGAATGTGGAGGGACGTTGCGAACCCATCTGTGATCAGTACGTATCAATTCATTTCATTTAACATTAAGGGTCACAGCCACAGTCACAGCCACAGTCACAGTCATAGTCAGTCATAGCAGACACACAATCACAATCACAGTCAAAAAGTCACTGTCACAATCACAATCACAGTTACAATCACATTCACAGTCACAGTCACCGTCACAATCACAGTCACTGTCACAATCACAGTCACTGTCACAATCACAGTCACCGTCCAAATCGCAGTCACTGTCACATTCACAGTCACAGTTACCGTCAGAATCACAGTCACTGTCACAATAACAATCACTGTCACAATCACAGTCACCGTCACAATCACAGTGACAATCACAGTCAAAGTCACAGTGACAGTCACAGTCCTAGTCAGTCTCATAGTCACAGTAACAGTCACAGTCACAGGCACAGTCACAATCACCGTCTCCGGCACAGTCACAATCACAGTCACAGTCACAATTACAGTCACAGTCACGGTCACAAGTCACTGTCACCGTCAAAGTTAGACAAAGACAGTTACAGTCAAAGTCAAAATCACAAGTCACAAGTCACAATCACAATCACCGTCACACTCCCGGTCATAGTGAAACTCAATTGAAATATCTTCTTCCCTTATCCTTATTCTCCCATGAAACAGACCCTGCAAGAACGGCCGTTGCATTGCGCCCAACACATGCGAATGTGCACCGGGCTACGATTGGGAGCGTAAGAGTGGACAGTGCGTGCCCCACTGTGATGCGCCCTGCCTGAATGGCGTCTGCATCGGACAGAATAGATGTGAATGCAAACTGGGCTATGTCGCGGATGAGCGTCAGCCCAATATTTGCCAGCCG
This sequence comes from Drosophila meridionalis, assembly GCA_035045145.1. Classification (NCBI taxonomy): domain Eukaryota; kingdom Metazoa; phylum Arthropoda; class Insecta; order Diptera; family Drosophilidae; genus Drosophila; species Drosophila meridionalis. The sequence continues at coordinate 4,038,175 of JAWNPG010000031.1, forward strand.
CATTGCCCGCAGGGCTGTCCCAACGGCTACTGCAGTGCGCCCAACTTTTGCATCTGCAAGCCGGGCTTCATCAAGAGCGGCATCAAGGGACGCCAGAGCTGTCAGCCCGTCTAGGCCATTGGACTTGTTATTGTGAATTTATTTCAATTTTGATTTTTGATTTGTTATCTAAGAGCTACGACCAATTAAACAGACGTCCGATTAGTGCATTAAACTCGTATTTCATGTCTTCATCCAGCTCATTCCTCAGCTGCCAGTTGCTCAGCTTTCGTTCAATCAACTGTGGCTCCAGGCATTGGCCGACGTAGTGCGTCCACCCAGCTGGACACGCGCAATGGCCATTGGCATCGCAGCTCCCATTCAGGCAGTGCTGCTCATTTGGAATACAGCCGCAGACATTGGGTGACAAACACTTGCCGTAGTCGCCGCAGGAACTGAAAAAAAAAGAGAATTATAGGGTGAAAAGTAATAATATTGCATGTTAAGTGATTGATATGATCATAAAGTGTTCTCTCTTCTAAGTCTATTTAGTTCTTTGAGTTTAATTTTCTAGATTTTTTTTTGAGAACTGGATGATAATAAGATGATTTTTAATAATATTTCAAATACCAGTGATATTTTGATACGATTGGTTAGCTTTACTTCCTTTGAGTCTTCAATTTGGAAATATTTTAAGACAGTGAATAGACATGGAATATTTTAAGACAGGAAATATTTTAAGTGGTTTAGTCTCTTTCGAAAACGCATACGAAATATTTTCAATTTGATAATTGTTAGAATATATAAGATACTATTCTATTGTCTTATTTTCTTTATTCTAACAATTTCATAATTATTAAACTTGGTCTTAAATTTAATTTTTGAAGAATACATTTTTAGATTTCATGTTTATTAAAAAATTTTAAAATATATTTCGAAAAGTTTGACTTGGATTGTTGGATACATAGAGAAAACGGTGCTTCGTTAGTTTCACAATTAATTTGAAATGAATCTAGTTACAGAAAAGTTCACTAGGAAAGAGATATTTTTAATTAGTTATTATTATATTATTTTATAATATATTTTTTTATAATTGTTATTTAATCTATAATAGCCTTACCTCTCACACTTGGGCTCGCAGCTGTTGCCGCGCAGCTCGTAGCCCTCGAAGCAGCGACAGATGCCTGGAGCAATGCATACGCCATTGCCACGCCCACATTCATCCTGGCAAACCGGAAGACAACTGGTCGTATTCACATCATATTGATAGCCCGTACGACAATTGCACTTGAAGCGTGACTCACAGAAACCATTCTCGCAGTGTCTGCATAGAATTGGGATTGTCGGAGTAGAGAGAGAGTATTCAGGAATTTAAAAGGTGATCAGTTGATACGCACAGATAGCATTCGGCCTCGCAGACATTGCGCTGTCGCCGCTTGATGAAGCCCGGAATGCATTCGCATTGGTTGGGCGCCACGCATTTGCCGTACCCACAGTCCGGCGCACAGATGGGCTGGCAACCCAGCTCGACGCTATATCGATAGCCCGGCAAGCACTCGCATTTATCGGGAGCCACGCACTGTTCGTGCGTGCCACAGCCCTTGGGGCAACGGGCGCGACAAAAGAGTCGGGTCTCCGGATCCAGAATATAACCCGGATGGCAAGCACATGTGCCGTTCAGATAGCAGCGTCCATGTTGGCAGGCGATCGGACAGGTGTGTATACAAGCGCCCTGCTCGTTGCGCACAAATTCCGGAAAGCATTCGCACTGGCCCGAGGCACGGCAAAAGCCGTTCCGGCAATTGTCCGGCGTACTAAGCGCACAGTCCGGCACACATTGTCCGCTATACGGATCTGTACGGTAGCCAGCGCAGCACTGTTCGATGCGTTGGAAATATATGCTGGAACCATTGCCACGCACCGGTTGATTCTTGTGCGTCTGAAAGAAGATGGCACTACGACAATATTTTATCCGTTATGTTTTTTCCCCATCTGGCAACACTGTTTGCCGCCCCACTTACGGCAGTTCGCGCTGACACAGATTCGAATGCGTTTGACTGAGTGACTCAAATTCGAGTGTTGTTTGTATATCGCCATATAGTTCCGATCCCGCTACAAAAGCCAGCAGTAGCAGCAATAGCTGAGCAGTCCATTTCCATTTCCATTTGCAGCTCATTTCCCGCGTTGTTTACTTCTGCAGCTTCCTTAAGCGAATGAGCGCAGTGATTTAGATTTAGCGCCTTATCAGCTATTGCAAGCAAAAGAGAGAGAAAGAGACAACGGGAGAGAGAAACAGTTCTTCAGAGAGTCTGTCAAGGGAGAGCCAGAAGCCATACCTCGATAACTATAAATAAACCAGAGCAAATACTAAGCTTTTGCTCCAAACTTAATCAGCATTCGCTTAATCAGCATTCACCTCAACAGAAGTGAGAGAGAGCGAGACAGCTTACTAAATAGGACAATATATAAATAATCCAAATCGTAATCGTATTTACCTGAAAATAGTTGTAGTATTGTAGTTTTATTGTAGTTTGTTAAATTTAGTAATAAGTGAACATTAGTATCATCAACGAAACTTGTAAATCGATTTGATTGATTCTTCTTTTCAAACTGTAATAATGAAATACATTTTTAGGATACGATTATTTATATATAAGATGATTCATACACAGATTACTGTGTATGCTTCCTTGGAAGCATCTACTGTGGTTTTAAAACCATTGAGAAAAAAAAGGGTATACTGCTTTTGTTAGAATCTATGATACATGGCAATAGCTTCGCAATTATACATTCCTAATCAAGGTCAGAAGTCAAGATGATATATTCGTCTGTTATTTTGTCCGCATCTCGGAAAAAAAAGATGATAAAACTTTAAGTTTTGAACGCATATCCAATTATAGCCTATAAAACTCTCACATAAGGTATTTAATAAATCTTAGCTATTTTTACCATGCATCGATTAATATCTCCACAAAATATTAATCATAAAATAAAATAATCTCAAATTTTAGAGCTCAAGATATTTATGTATGTGAGCTAAATCTGAATCATTGGTTCGATAGGTGGCACTGCGGTCCCCTATTTGCACTGCAATACAGTTATACGGTTGACGTTATATTTTAATAATCACCACAAAACCTGAATCAATCATAAAATATCCGATGTTTGCACTCGTTTTCTGCATATAAAAGCAAAACATTGATCGATTCTTATTTAGTTCGACAATTAATCTTGTGCGAAAATACCATTAAATTCAAAATGAAATCGCGGAAGTATTTGCTGTGTAGTTGCTTCCTTGTTCTGGCTATAGGCATTGCCAATGCTATAATAGAACAAGAACAACAGATTGTAACTGGAAACATCTCCGAAAACAAAAGTGAATCAGCCGCGGATTGTGAAAACAACCCATGCGGGTGTGCCGAAGGCTTTGACAATTACAATGCTGGGGGTATTCTTAACTGCACCAAGGAGGTGCATAGCGAAATAGCGAAGTGTTCTCCGGATTGCGGCAAAAATGCCGAATGTCGGGATGGTAAATGCCATTGTAGACCAAAATTCTACCGGAAATACACTGGTGACAAAGACTGTATCGACAGTGTTTGTCCGGGTGGTTGTAGGAAAGATGAAGAGTGTTTTAACAGCACATGTATAAAGAACGACTCCAGCACCGCCACCAGCGAGAGAACCAGCAGCGAGAGCACCACCAGCGAAAGCACCATCAGCGAGAGCACCACCAGCACCGAGAGCACCAATGGCACCACCACCACTGAGAGCACCACCACCAGCGAGAGCACCCCCACCGAGAGCACCACCAGCGAAAGCACCCCCACCGAGAGCACCACCAGCGAAAGCACCCCCACCGAGAGCACCCCCACCGAGAGCACCACCAGCGAAAGCACCCCCACCGAGAGCACCCCCACCGAGAGAACCACCAGCGAAAGCACCAGTGGCACCACCACCACCGAGAGCACCACTACCACCAATGGCACTATCACCACCACCACAACACCCAAACCCACACTCAAACCAACTCCTCAACCGGTGAAGGCTGGCCTCAGCGGTTGGGCAATCACCGGAATTGTTTTTCTGGTGGCATGTGTTGTGGGTTTCAGTGGATTCATGTTGTACAGACACAAAATTCAAGGTGGATGGAGGGCCGTACCCACAAACAGGATTTAAAAAAAAAAAAATAGAAGAAAAAGAGAAGAAAAATGTAATTTGTATATTTGTAAAATATAGAATTAGTATTGAATCAGAAGAAGATTTGTTATTCAGAATAACTTTTTTATTGTTATTAAAAATAAAAAGAAAATTATGTTGTGTCATTTAATATTAATTTTTAAAGGCTATAGGAATATTTTTTTTTAAATATTTATTTTATATGCATTCAATTATATATAAACTCAAGTTACATATAGTCGATAATTATACATAGGTTGTTTGTGAATAAAAATCATAACTGTGCATAATATTCGTTATAAGTCACACACACTTTTTAAAAAAAATAATTCTCAGTAGTATTTGAATTTTATAAGTCATATAGTCATTAAAAGGAATCATCGATTTTTCTTATTGCAGCATAAGAAAGAGAAATTCCTAGTTATTCAACTTTATCAGATTGAATTGGTTCACCATTTATAATTCTGGAAAGGCACTAAGACTCATATACCCTAATCAAGAACACATCACAAGAGGACCAAAAAATTACAAATATACTTACTAGACCCACCCGTCAGGCAAGTTATTTAAATATAACCCATATATAACACACAACTACTCCACACACAAAAAGATTAACAACGCTCACACGTAATATTTAAGAACGAACGTGAACTAATCATCGACACACAAAGAACCATTAAAATATCTACAAAGTTAAGAAATCTGCAATATTTTCTCCTACCATATCTAGCCCTATAAATTTTAAACCCAAGTCTACAACAACAGTTGAAATACTATTTTCTACAACATTTTCAACATTATCTACAATTTCATTCACAATAATCATATCTTCAACAACAATTATGAGAAGTGCATATTTGACATCTACAGCTAAATGTATAGCGACATCTACAACTTAATATTGAGCAGGAACTATAACCAAATAATCAACCTCTTCTAGAATTTCGTCATTAACAACATAGCTGAATTTTCAACATCATCTGAATTTCTACAACTCCATCAACAACATCTACTACATCTGTCATTCATAACGACCGAACCTTTAACAGCAGCTGCTACAACAAATTCACCCCTAACGAACAATATTAGATCTACAATATTATCAGTTTAACAACACTAATATTTACTATAATATTACAAAAATATAAAAAATGTGCAGTAATTTCTATATATTTATATTAATTGTACAAAGTTACAAAAAGTAAAATTTATAAAGCCACAATATTCCGTTGACCATACTATAGAGTCCACATTTTATAAAATGTCCTTTTACATATTATTAAATTTGTAAAATATATTTTATATTTATTTGTTCATATGTAAAATATATAAAGATTATATAGAATTATAATTTTATATATATTTATTCAACTTTATTTTTTATTCTTATGTAAAACTGAAATCATGACCGTCGCAATTCACAAATGGGCGACTTTATGCGCTCCAATCTGACTGGGCACCTGCAGGAAATTGGCATTTTGTGGCGGAATGATCAAGTGGGAGACATGTGAGCCGCCGCTGGTGGTGCTGGATATGTGCTGGTGGTGCAACTGTCCATTGCCGGGGCGGAGTGGCGGCGGCGGTGCCAAAAAGGCAGTTGCAGTGGTTGAATGCTGATAACGTGTCCGCTGCGAGGCATGTGGTTGTTGGTGTGATTGATGTGAATGCTGCTGAATGTGGTGGTGATGGTGGTGGTGCTGCTGCTGGTGATGTTGCTGTTGCTGCTGTTGATGATATCTAATCTCATCGTACAGATGCGAATCGAGACTGCCTTTGCGTGACTTGGGCGAAACGACCGAATAGAGAGACTCCTTGCGCGCATAGGCATAGGGCTGAGTGGTAATGGAGGAATTATTGCTGGGCGTGTCATACAGATCAGGCGAAGATGCTGCAAAGAACCGTTTGATTAGAGTGTTTTTTCTTAACCTTGTGGCTAATGCGATAAATAGCTTGAGAGATGTTCGATAGATATTCTCTAAAATCAAGATTAAATATCTCTATTCATGAATCAAGCTATTTAACGAACCGCCCTCGTAGCAGGCGGGGCGACACTTACATACCCTCGTTCGGTTGGGTTTGATTGGTCGGCAGGATAGCCGGCGGCTTTGGCAGCGGTCCATGGAAGATCTTCCCCGTGTCACTGATCACAACTTCCGGATTGCCGTGCCCATGCGGCTGGTTGGCGTTGCTGAACGTTCCATTGGCATTGTAGACGACGGCCTCCTTCTGCAGATGCTGGCGCCGATAGACATAGATGAAGCCGAGTACAATGACTATCATCAGCATGAGGAGCATGACGATCAGAGTGCTCAATAGGCTGGAGTCGTGATCGTGAGCACTGCGACTCGGATTGCTCTCGCCCGCAGCAAAGCCGGCCAAGTTCAGTTGAGGTGCTCGATCCTGGGTGCCGGCTGCACTCGTGATGACATGGATGACCTCAGGTGTGGGCACACCTGCGGCTGCCGCCGTATGCAGATTCTCGAGCAGCGCATTGCTCGACTCGTGCAAGATGATCTTGGGCGTATGCGCCGACTCCTGCACGGGCTGTTTGATCAGTATGACCTCCGGCAGAGCGCTGGGCGTCACCTGGACGTGACTGCTCTCCGACATGCTGCCAATGCGCTTGGCAATATTATTGATATTATGCGTTAGATTCGCCATGGTCGAGTTGATTGTCTCCAGCACAACGTGATTAACGTTGACAGATTCCAAGTTCTCCGGACCCAGGCACTCGCCTGTCTGCGGATGACAGCGTTTCCCTGGGCACTCGCACACTTTGCGACACATGACGCCATGTGTACCCAGAGGACAAGGCTGTTCGCAGCTGGAAGAATATAAAACAAGTAAGAACGTTGCATTTGGACGCAATCCCATGCGGAAAATCTATTCCCTTAGAGCATCTTGTTTATTAATTAATTTATTTAATTTAATTTAATTAATTTAAAATTTATTAAACCTTAAATCGCCGCTTGAATTAGCTATTGTAATTTAGCTGCTAAAATTATCATTTTCCGCATAGGTCAGTTATTTTATGTCAAAAATTGTATATAGTAAATTGCATACATGTGGTATTTTATCTTTTCTCTAGCTCTAATAACGTAGAAAATAATTGCATTCATACGGACAGACAGACAACAAGACGTACATTGCACAAAACAAATATACTCTATTTCGCCTTAGGAATAGAGTATAATGAATACTATATTAGAATAAGTTCAAAGGAAAGCCTTCGTTTGGTTAGAAATTACATTGAATTGATGACAATTTCATGTTTTTCACTCTATTTTCGCTTACAATTGTCCAGCCCAACCAGCAATGCAATGGCATCCGCCTGTCTTATTATCACATACAGCATCATTTTGGCATTGGCATGAATTCTTGCAGTCGAGTCCCCAGCGATCATGGTCGCAGCCTGTCGAGAGGGAATGTAGGAATATAAGAATATAGTATGAGATGGCATATCACATCGAACACTCGATTTCTTCAGCTCTACTCACGCTGTGTACAGTGCTTGCCGGTGTAGCCCTCCTCGCAGCTGCATATGTCGGGCATGAGGCAATTGCCACGCCCACAGCCGCCCCGACAAATGGGACGACAGCTGGCTTGGCTATCCGAAAGATTGCCTTCGTAGCCTTGACAGCAAAAGCGAACTGTGCGTGTTTTATTGAGTCTCTGAAAGAGGATGAGTGAGAGAAGAAGATAGAGAGCGAGAGAGAGAAAGTGAGAGAGGGAGAAGGAAAGTGTGGGTGAGTACACAAAGCAAAAGTTGAGCTTATTTTAATCATCTTTTATAAATATATCTGAACAAAATGAGAAATAAGTGAAGCTAAGGAAATTTAATTTTTTTAAAATAATATATATAACTTTAAAAAAAAAAAAAAAAATATATATATATATATATATATATATATATATATATATATATATATATATATATATATATATATATATATATATATATATATATATTTTTTTTTTTTTTTTTTTTAAATGTTATATATATTATTTTAAAAAAAATTAAATTTCCTGAGCTTCACTTATTTCTCATTTTGTTCAGATTTATTTATTTATTTTTTTTTTGTTTTTTAAGTTTTATATATTATCTTAAAATAATTAAATTTCCTAAGCTTCACTTATTTCTCATTTAGTTCAGATTTATTTACATATATAGTGTGCCAAATATACATATAAAATTTTTTTTTAAATAATGTGCGGCGACATGAGATAGATGTTTTGCTGCTCAGTGAGACTCACTGCAAAGAGCTACAGTCACCCAAAATATTCGGTTTTGGGGCCTATACTGCAAACGACCCGAGTACCGGCAACGCCAAAGGAGGTGCAGCGATCCTGATAAGGTCTAGCCTGGTCCACTTCCTGTTGACACCAATAGCTACTACTAAAGTGCAACTTGCGTCAGCAGCTATTGAAACGGCAGTCGGCCCTATCAACTTTGGAGCGATCTGTTAACTATAGTATACTATATATATTTTCTTAACATTATACTTATTTTGTATACTTTATCTCTATTTTCATTTTATACTCTAAAATGAAATATCATATAACAACAATTATTCACAAGCAAAACAACTCAGCACCACAATTGCGCAAAAAATAACTGTTTGCCATTTTCTTTACTCCCAAAGGGCCTATTGTAATATATAATTAATGCATCTATCAAATTTTAATAATTTGCTACACCCACAATAAAATATATTTTTTTCAAATAAATATTAAAATAAAATATAAATAAATTAAAAATATAGACATTTAAATAAACTGAAAATATAATAGGTCTTATACCAAACAGTGTTTTGTAATTCCCTAATGCATATGAATAAACTTACATTCGAAAAGGCGAACGGACCGGAAGACATCATTGTACTAAAATAATATATCTAGTTTCCCTTTACATAATAATAATATATATAACAAAAAAGTGGAATTTTTAAATGCTCAACTAGTTTTCCACTTTCTGCTTCTTCCAAAAAATGCAAGAATACTCTGTATTGTGTCATCAGTATGATTCATTTTATTTTGAGCACGATAAGCTCAAATAACAAAACATGTTCAAGAATAACACAATACACAAATATAAATTTTTATATAATAAATTATATATGTTCATATATCAGAACATAAGAATATTATCAAAGGCCGCTTCCTGTTGAGGTTACAAATTTTAATGTCATGGCTTTGGCGAAGTTTTTAGCAGTTCAGTTCGCCAGCCGCATGCAAACGCGCAGCACTTGAAATAATTAATTTCTTTTGTAATTATAATATAAAAATAAAAGCAAATCTAAATATAAAATGCAGTGGTTTACGTTTTTGACCTTACTTTGCTGCAGTTGCTTGCTATTGCTGACGAATTTAGCCAGCACCGATCAAATTGAGACATACGACGTTAAACTTGATCTCATAACATCGACATCCGAAGGCTATGACCTAACGGATTCAACCAATACATATTATGGAACAGACCTAACAGATCCCTCAACAGAAGCAGATACAGATTCGTCAACAATAGCAACAACAACAACCACCCCAACCACAACTACTCAGCGACCGCCGAATCCACCAAAACCACACAAATTATGGGAGATAATTATTGTTATTGTTATCCTAATAATTGTCATAAGTTTGGTAATATTAATTTATAAATTAAAGAATAGCAGATCGTATGATATTTAAATGTTTAAAAGCTGTAATGAGTAAAATTAAATATTATATTAATAATAATACAATACATACATATATTAATGCATGGGCTTTAATTGTTATTAAATATATTATAAAAATAAAATATGTAGATTTGAATTTATTTAACAACTTAAAGGAAATTTATAAAAAAAAAAATACGCTGACTATAAAATATTAAAAATTAAAATATAAAAATATATATACATTTTTTTTTAGATTTTATACAGAATTTTGTAAAAAAAATTCTGTATAAAATTTAAAATAGTATGTATGTATATATTTAAAAACTTTTTTTTGTAGAATATTTATATTTTACAGTGATCATCTTCTCATATCAAATATAAAATAGCTGAATGATGACTATATGACCTATATAGTAGAATATTTATCGTTACTTTTCGCTATGCATATAAATTTCTATATTCTTAGAAATTTCTATCTTATATATTTAATATCAAGATATTTTATTTTCTATTTTTATGTGAACGAAAAATTAATTGTAGTTTTAAATCTAAAATAATTATTAAATATTTAATTAGTGTCTAAAAGTATTCCAAGCATATCTCTCTTTGAATATTCAGCCCTATAATATGCAATACTCTATAACAAATGGATTTAATTATGATGTAGGAAAAAAAGGCGATTTGATAAGTGAATAAAGTTTCCTTTCAAGTATCAAGTATCTGAGCACTAAATAGCTTATATCTCTTATATCACATATAATCTTCCTTATATTATAGTAGTAGTATATATAAGGACGATTATATGTGATATAAGAGATATAAGGTATTTAGTGGTCAGACAACATTTTAGTTGGGATATATTATTAAAGACAATTAAATAAATATAATTGGGATAAATTACTAATGATAAATAAATAAATATAGTTGAGCTTAAGTACTGATAAAAATAAATTCTATTTATTTATGTTTTTTGATAAAAAATAAATTCTATTTATTTATTTTTGATTAAAAATAAAAGAGATTTAAACTTTATATAGAATTTTCCCTTTAGATATTTATTGTTCTACATCCCAATGAACTTATTCTTTTATTATTTAATATTATTTATTTTTTAATATTATTATTTTTTTTTATTAATTAAAGCACCCTTTGTAATACTTAACAAATTTCTCACAAATTAATTCTAATTTAATTAAATGTCCAAACTCATTCATAATTCACATAATTCTAAAGTAGTTACAACTCTCAAAAACCATACATTAACCACTCAACAAATCATCATTTTTGGACTCTGATCTTCAATAAATTGATAGTTAAGAAATGCTAGAGTAAATATTCTGCTCCCTCACGCACTCACACTCAATGTCAACTCGTTGAACTTTGTAATGCTGAGCAGTTACAAAAGGCGTAAGTGCTGATTATGTTAAATCTGAGAAATGCACGCAAGACCACGCCCACACACACACACACACGCACTCCCCTTGAGTTGTCAATTTAATTGAATAATCCGAAACGTTTCTCACAATCATTTGCTGAGTGTCCCGAAGCATTCGCAGTTATTCATTCATTCACTCAAAATTCCAGAGCGAACTTCAACATTGTTCCCTCGCCCTCAGTTGATCAAACTGTATCTGCAGCTCTATATTTGCATCTGTATGTGTATCTGAGTGTGTATGTTCAGCATAAATTAATAAGGCGGAAATTTTAATATAAATACAGAGATGATGAATATTGCGTGTTCTTTCAGTTCCAGCTCCAATTCCATTGTAGGCATAATTAAGTACAGCCTTTCCTCGAATTGTTGCCCGCTTTGTGCGTACAGCTCATGCGTGCAGCACTTGCCTAGGTAATTGAATACGCATTGAGCAATAAATTTTTACATATGCGAGAGCTCACATTACGGCCACAACTCGTAGAGCTTCCAAGCTCTGTTCTCCGGTCTCTGGTAACCCCAGTCCCCGCCCCCATTAACTAACTGTCAACTGTCCGATTCGCATCAATCATTGTGGCGCCTACTTTTCAGTTAAGTTTATATAATTAACTTGATTTGCTTCTCTATTCGCATTTGTGTTTGTGAAAATCTTTCGGCACTTGGCCAAACTGAATTAATCTCTACGTGTTTTTCTCTCTTTGAAACCCGTTTCTCATCGTGTCATGTCGCATAAATGGCTTTTTGGCAATCCTCAAGCGACTTTTTTTTTCATGTTAATTAATTAAACGCAATTGGCAATTAGCAACAAAATATATATATATATATACATATATATGTATATATAGGTAGGTATCTTTTTCTAAGTCCATGTTCCATGGCTATTTTGGACTGTCATCAATTGCTGCTAGTCCAAAAAATAAAAACCCATTGCGATACAGTTTTCCTTATAAATAAAAAATGTATATAGATCAAACAAGTCTCATCTCAGTTGCCTATATAAACTCAGCTTACATAATATGTAGTTAGACTGCTGAAATGTGATATTCGTGTTCTTTTTTTCTTTAGTTTTAGCTTGTTTAAGTTAAAAACCAAATTTATATATATTTTATATCGTAAAAAATACATCACCTGAAATCATCTTTTACAGTAGCTGAAGTCTAAAAATTTTCTGTGCAGAGATAAAACTCTAAATACCAAATGCAGCTGCTTGACTGCCATAGATAAAAATCCTAACTTAATGATTAAAATACTCTTAACAGAGGCACGATTAAGTCAAACTCTCTAACTGAATCTAAACTCTTCAAAGACAATTATTCTTTTAATACTTTTTAGAACACAAAAAAAATTGTATGTATTGACAAATTTATTTCAATGAAGAAGTAAGTAACGGCGTGGAGAATAAATTAACAGTACCTGACAATAAGCATGGTAAATGTCAAGATAAAAGACTCAGAAATGTCTTTTTTATTGCTTTTTAATTTAATAATAATTTAATTTTAATAATATAAAATATATAATATATATATATTTTAATAATAATATTCAGAGTTCTTTACTATTTTCTTAAATAATGCATATAAATTATAGGCTTATTGTTTTATACTTAAATATTAAATTATAAATGTGTGATATAAAATGTAAAAAACAAAATACAATATAGAAATAATAATACTCATAACCTAAATAGTTCTTTACTATTATTTTAAAAATTCCTTCCAAAATTGTATCATTATTGCATAATTTGTTAGAATATTATAAATGCATTATAAATTTCTATATAATATAATACAGTTTAGCTTTCTAATGGAGATATATTTAAGATTTTGTATCTACAATCTCTAAGTACTTAAATCTCTGCTTGTTTTAGCTTAGAGCAATAAATCTGACTCTTATCATTAGAAAGTCATATAATAAAATATAATAAAATGTATCTTACCTAAGAGCTCAAATCTTATAGTTTTGCATAAAAACTCTAATTAACATAGTAAATATGCTCGCTGCATCTAATTCAAAACAACTTTATATCTCAACTATAATTCTTAATTCTAGAATAATAATCTTAAATTTTGCTATATAAAATCAACAAATAATTAACATATTTGAGAGTTTAGTCAATTTCATAAAGTCGCATGTTGAAATCTAAAATAGTTAAATTATGAAATTAATTTGCAACAAGTGTGCAGACAGGCACACACACACTAACACACGCACAATCTCACTCACACACACGCACGCTTGTGCACACATAATTAGAGTTGAAATTGTAAACTAAACCAAAACTGGCTGCATCTTATGGTCAGTTGGAACGAGCGTTGCGCTGTGATGCAATTGAAAGTGTGTCAACAGCTTTGGCGTCAACTGCAGCAACAGCAGCAGTCGCAGCAGCAGCCGAAGTCACAGCGGCAACTGAATCAGTAGAGCATTTAATATCTCTGCAGCCTGGACTCTCTGCACTGCATATTTTGCTTTTCATTTACACTTTCCATCACTGACACCATGACATAATTATTTTGGCTAAAAACTAAACAAATATAACCAGCCGAGCCTGATTAGGTGAATGCCCCCAGCTCCTGCTCCCCTTTTCCTAACTCTCTAAAGCTGGCAACCGGATTCTGCTCATATTTGGTAGCTACTTGTTTTTCTCGATTTTTCGCGCTTTTTTCGCGTTATTTTTTTTTAGTTTTTAATCACTGCAAAAATATTTTTTATTTATATAAATATATTTAGCATATATATACATATATACATATGTATTTAGTTATGTATGTGTGAAGCGGAATACTCTTTGCTCAACATGGGCTTGAAGTAAACTAATTGATTTTGATTAGGGTATATTTGTCTTAGTCTTTATTTTAATAGTTTTAAACACAGTTAATGATAGGATATTAGTATGAATGATAGTTGATATATTTGCTGTAAGACCGTTGTTAGTGATATATAGAGGCTGTTAGGAATATTAGTTGTATATATTAGCTATCATTTTCAACAGCTTAATATGATTTAAGACTTGGTTTTTGGTGGATAATTTTAATATTAAATCGATGTATTTATTTTTAAAGCTTCAAATACATCAAACAAATTTTAATTTTAATTTATTTTTAAATCGCAATAAAAATTTTTAATTTATTTAAAATAAATTGAAATTAAATAATTTAATATATTTTAAACTTTAAACATATATATAAATATTTTTTAAAATATATATTTAAAGGTCCAAATTTTATATTTTAAAATTTTAATTTATTTTAATATTTTAAAATACAAAACCAAATTTTAAATCAATTTAAATTTTAAAATATCAATTTTAACATTTTAATATATATTTAAAATATTATTTGTATTAAAAATTTAAAAAAATAAATTCATAAATTAAAAATAATTATTTTTAAGCTTTAAGGTTAAGGAAAATCATATAAAAATATATATATATATTGTAGATACATATGTATGTATCTATAAATACATAAATTGAATATGATAAATTTATAGATATTGATCTATATTTATGTATTTATAAATAACCATTGCATATATATTTATGTAATTATTGATAAATTAATATAAAATAACCATTATTTTTACATGTATTTTTTTAGAGTATTCACACTTCACCTACAATAAATATCAATTATTACGTATACGACGTACCTGCCCAAAAGTTCATTTAATAACGTTGACAACCAAGGACATTACCTGTGCTTGGCACTTGGGTCAGAACCGGTTCAGGTACGACAGAGATTATGCTTGCTGCACAGCTGCGACTTCCGTTCTGCGCCATGCAGCAAAACACTTTTAGCGCTTGCGCAACTCTTGTATATGCAATTTTATTTTTCTCTTTTTTTTTTTTTACAGAACCCATTTAGTGTGGCCAAAGCTAATGGCAATTTATGGGATTTATGGCTAGTTGCGCGGCTTCCTGGTTAGCATTTGTGGCAAACGGAATCAGGTTTATGGGGCATGTGGCCAAAGACAAGATGACGCAATCGGAAAATCGCTCACGCTGCCTGCCCGCTAAAGGCAGAGCCGGCAGTCGACACTTGGCCACTTGGCCAGTTGGCCAGTTGGCCAGTCGAGATTGGGGCATTGGGTAGACACCTGGACTCACCTGCACCTTCATCACCTCGCGCATTTCCGTCTTGTAGGAGGGGCAGCGCGGCGGTATCTCCAGGCACCAGGTGGACGTGCGCACCCGCACCGGCTGCACCTCGGGCACCTGCAGCAGCTCCTCGTACGGCTCCTCGCGCGTGCAAATGTTGCCCGTGCTCTGTATCGAGGGCAGCGCCATGGCCGTTGCATTCACATCCTTGAGGTAAGTATTCACACGTAGGCTATTGTTTTGGCTGTCGCTGGCGACAACTTGCAGCAGCAGCAGCCACAGCAGCAGCCGCAAGTTGCAACACACTAGCGGCAGCTTCATGTTTTTTAATATTATTTTGGAAATTTAAGTTCTCTTATTTAGTTATTTTTGTATTTTTATTTTATATTATTTTTGTTATAATATATTTTTTGTATAATTTTTATTTTTATAATATATTTTTTTATTCTTATTTTATTCTTTTTTTTCAGTTTTTACAACTTTTTATTAAACCACATTTTATTTTTGAAAGCAAGTTAACTGTTTTTATTATATTTTTTATTTTGTCCTTTTTTATGTTTTATTTATTTTGACATAAATAATATTTTTTACTTATTATATTTTTGATTTATAATATTGTTTTTATGTTGAAAAAGGTTTTAAATTTGTACATTTATTTATTTATTTTTAATTATTTTTATTTATTTCTATTTATTATTTTATTTCTATTTTTTATTTTTTATTATTATTATTTTTTTTTGTTGCACAATAAATATTCAGTATTTTATATGTATTTTAAATTATATTTATATTAAACTTCTTAAAACAGTTCCTACTATTTTATCTTTAAACTTATGTTTTTATAAATTTGTTTAAGTCTTGTAATTAATTCGTTAAATAAATTCTTTGGTTTATTTTACTGCTCGAACTTTCTTTAACTTTCGCTAGATTTGATATGTTCTTAAATCAGAATCATTCCGCTCGAAATGCGTTGCGTGTGCGCTTGGAACGCGACTCTCGTAGTGACTGTTGTTTTTCCCGTTGGCTGCGATTCAATAGCGCGTCTGTGTCTGGTCGCGTGTTCCTTCTCCAAAATCAGTGAAACAGTAAACAAATGGGGAAAACATATACATATAGACAGACATAAAATACTTACATATATGCATGCATCTGTATCTGTATCGCTGTTTGTATACATAAAATTGTTGTCATTGCAAATTGGCGAAGCCGACGACACTTTTTGTCGAGCTAATGAAGGCCGCTCTGCCGGAGCGGGGCGCCGCGGGGGCGTACGGGCGACAGGGCGGAAGTACGCACTGCATACGGTTCGAATTCTACAATGAAAGTGAAATGCGACACACATACACACACACAGACAACCACATACACATATACTAGTCTACAGTGCAACTCTACACACGATCAACTCTTGAGTTCTCTCTGTCTCAGTCTCTCTCCCTCTCCCTCTTATTTACGATGATTGCATCTAATTGAAATGTTGATAATGTCCTTAACATGCTGTCGCTTGATGTTGTTGTTGTTGTTGTTGCTGCTGCCGTTTAAGCGAGGTAAACGCGCTTTTTGTTTTTGTTATTTGCGCTTTTCTGTTGACAATCGGCGACAGTTGACGGAACGTGGGAGAATGCATAAATTAACGTAGAACTTACATTTAAATGAAGAAATCTGATTTGGGTCTAAATTGAGACAAAAAAAAAAAAAAAAAACAAGACTGCGCATTGTTGGTAACATATCAAAATTTGTGCTTTAATCATCTCTTTATATTTGAAATTTTTATAATTTGATCGGATTACCTTTTTGTGATATTCATATCATATAGACACAACAAGCAAGCAATGAATTGCAATTCTATTTAAACAAATTGAAACTAAAAGCACAATAAATAGAGCTTCTGTTGTTGTAATCTGATAATTACTATCAGATAAGTTTCCTATTGATTGTTTGTTTGATCGTTAATTAGTCATTTTGTGTTGCGAAGTAAATATAAATTATAAATTGATGATACGATGATGATTTGGCAGCTCTTCATTCAGAACTGTGTTTTCAATATTTTTCTTGTGCTGCCAGATTTACTACTTTAATATATATTAAACTATCATATTAGTTTATGCAATAGTATAAATTTAATAGAATGCTCATATTAAATTTATTAAAATCATATTAATTCATATCTGTCATCGTTATGCTATTGCATAGTAAACATCTTAATTAATTTAATTTTTTTTTAAATTTAATTTAGTAAAATTATTTTATTATTAGTAAAATATATAAAAACTGAACTTTATTACAATTGAATTTTACTAAATTAAATAAATAAATAAATCAAATTAAATGAAATGAATTATATTATTAACAAATTAATATACATCTTTATTGTGTATTTAAAAAAATAAAAATATTATTTTAGAAAAATTAAATGAAATTAAATTAATTAGAACTTTAACTAATTAATATATCGCATTGTTGGAATGCTTAATATTTTAATGAATTTAATTTAATCAAAATATAAAAAATAATATAATTTAATTTAATTTTAAATGTAAACAAATGAAATTATATGAAATCAATTATAATTTGAAGTAGTCGCTACGAAATATATTTTCCATGCCAAAAAACATTGAGATAGTTAATTCTAATCAGTTCTATTACTGGCTAACTTAATTCTATGCTTGTATCATATAATATAATACCATATAATCACATACAAAATTGTAAATAATCCAAATCTTCAAGCAAATTATAGACAAATTTTAATTTAGAAAATTGCCACAGAGTTCCATTGGCCCCCATCATCAGCTTCATCTAAAATCCTTTATGGCACTTGCGCCGCGTCAACTCCCGCACAGACTCTCAGTTTATCTCATTGATTGTAATGGGTTTGTAAACAAACTGAAGCACGCCCCCGCCGCCTTCTCGCCACACCCACTAGAACGCCCCCTAGCGCTGATAGACAGCGAAAACAACGCTCACTTAGCTCAAGTGTCTGATTTCTTAGACAAACTTTGAGAACAAAGCTGACACTGAGCTGTGTGCAATGCAGGCCCCCTCCCTCCTCCTGCTGGCCCCCATCTGTGGTCAGGCCACGCCCCGAAAGCGACCCGGTGTTGATTATCTTGTTTACACTGAAGTTGCAGTTGCAGTTGTTGTTGTTGTTGTTGTTGTTGTTTCTTGTGGCTTGCAATTTATTAAATCAAATTTACAAAAACAAAAAACCAGTTGAGAGAGCGAAAAAAAATGTAATTTTTATGTTTATTATTTGATTCAATTATGAAGCAACAACAACAACAGCAGCTGCAGCTGCAATGTGCGTGCGACGCTGGCGTTCCAATGACCCGCATCACAGCTGCCACGCCCCCTACAGCACCCTCTATATTGAAGTGAATAAATACTTTTTTGTTGTTTTGTTTTGCATTCATTAACATTTTATTTTCAAACTGTTTTTGGCTTTGTTTCAAGTTCAACTCGACTTGACTTGACTTAAAGCGGAAGTAAATGTATAAAATATATATAAATACACTGACAAATATATTTATATATATTTATAAATTTTACAGATATATTACAAAGTAGCTCAGCCAGCTGCTTAGGCCCAGTAACAGCAGACTGAACGGTGGACTTGATGCAGCATTGTAATAGCCGCCAAAGATCTGGAGTCCGGCTGTCTCGATGCTGCGCTTGCAGTAATCCCCATCGTAATTCCAGCCCACGTACTCGTTGGTGCGCAACGCCTCCTGGCGCAGCCATTCCTCAAGCGGCGCAAAGTATTCGCGCAGAGCACTGCCATCGAGGCGACCCTCGCCTAGGGTCTCCTGCAGAACCTCTTGCCAGGGCTGCGAGGCGCCCTTGGCCATCAGTTCTCTAAGTGAGATATGAAATATTAGTCTTAATTAATTATCAAATAATTGTTTAAATATTTTTCATTTACTTTAGGAGATTGCCTGCGGCTGGCTGCCGATAGATGTCGCATTTGTGGAGCGGCTTTCGCGGATCGTTGGGCACATATTGACCGGCGGCACGGCACATGCTGCGGTACAGCTGGAACTGCAGCACCGTGGAGAAAAAGTATCTGCAAGATACAAAACAAGATATGATATATTTGTATACATATATGTATATATATACCTAACATGACTTTTAGAATGGACAGAGTCACGCTTATTGAGTCAATTGTCAATTGTTCTGCATTGGGTGAGAGTTGAGCTGAGCTGAGCACATAAACAAACAAAGCCAACTTGTTGTGGTGCAGAGAATGTGACTCAAGGTCGCACCACAATTGCAACTAAGACAGAACAAATCACAAGTGGTTTTACATTTCGTAATCGCATACATATCAAATCTAAGTATTATCCGGTATAAGCCAGCTGTAGCTCAGAGCTCTCACCAAATATAAATCTAGAATTGTTCATTACTTAAGAATTTTCTATACTCTGTATATCACAACAAATGTCATTAAGAGCTTTAAAACTCCTAAAAGAAACATCCAAATTTAATTTTCTGTATTTCTATAGAATCTTACAAAATATATACGCTGAATACTATATAGTCGATGTGCCCTGACACAGAGTAGAAACACTGGACTTATATCACTTTAAACACTAAAAATTTTGTAAATATTTTATTTTTTTAATACGATGAGTGTAAAAACTGTTAAAAACAAGAAAAACATATTGTAATATTATAAATTTGTAATAAAATTAATTCGCGCGTAACGAGAATATTGTTTATTTGTATTGTTAAATATTGAAGTATTTTTAAGAATATATTTTATATTCAATACAAAATAAACAAATTTAGTTGAGTGCTTTAAAATTCCTAAAAGACTGCGATAAATTGAAGAATCACTTCCTGTATTTCTATATAATCTTAAAAAAAAAACGCTAAAATGTTGTTAGATATATAGCCACATTTCAAAATAATTCCAATGTTCAACACCCCACTGTATAATTTTTAGAGAAAAAAAAATAAAAATAAAAATTATATATAATATTATTTAACCAAAAAACTTGTTTTAATTCCTGCTCAAAAAAAACTATTTAATTTTCAGGAATTTAATATTCAAATAATCAACAGTCGGTCGATAAGTTCAAAATTCAACGTCGTCTGTGTCGCTGTGCAATCAGTGTGAGGTGAAATTTTCATTAAAATTCAGCTAAAATACCAGGCGAACAGAAATGGGTTGGAAGTAGCTAAAAAATCCGCGAAATATAAATTTCATTGCATACCGTCCAGGGGCCGCCAGGCGGCGCAAGTGGGGCTTAATTTTGGCTTACAATTCGAGTAAAGTACCAGGCGAACATAAATCAGCAGCAGGGCTGAACAGAAAATGTTAACAAACGTAGCTATGTTAACTAACAGCGTTATCCGATGTAAGCTTACAGCGTTATCCGTCAGTAACGAGAGAGTGACTGTTAAGCAACAGCTGCAGCCTGCAGCTGATATTAGGTTAACAGCAGCGGAGAGGAGAGCAGCTGCTGCAGCTGTTAAGCCCTTAAAGCTTTATTTTAGCATAACTCAGGTATTTTAAGACTGATTCTGGCAAGTTGAACATTTTAGGAAGCGTTTAAGTTTTTAGTATTTAAAAGACACAAAATATTTTGTTTAAAATTTATGACAATTTTATATAAATTAATAATAAATAAATTGTATTACAATTATTGTAACTATATAAAATGTTCCCTGAGGTTATATTCTCGGCCAGATACAACTGAGAATATATAGGTCAGCTGGAAACCATTAAGTGGGCGTGTCCGAGATTATACAAACAGCTTGAAAGAGGCAACAGCGTTAATATATGTGCATATATTTAAATATTTCGGGAATTTTTTTTTTTTGCTTTAGGTTGTGGAGATTCCCCAATGTCATATAGAATTTTGAGACTCTTGCATAATATCATTAGTATTAAGGCTCAGGGTCAACTGTGAGGCTAATGCCATGTATTTTTGACTTGACTCAACTTTGTTGTTGTTGTTTATTTTTTTATCGTATGCAACAAAAGCTGCAAAAAAGTGTCGAGTCATGGTTAAACTGATATTGTTTTAATTTTTTTCTATAATTCTGCTTTGAAATTCAGTTGGATTTTGTTGACTGATTCCAGAACGAGTTCAACTAATGATTTGGTTTTTTTTTTAACTTTTTTTTTTTTTTTTTTTCGATAATCAGCTGTGAATTTTGATGAGTTCGATGAGTTTTTGGACTCTATGCTAATGATGCTTAAGCCAGTTCTAAGCGCAGCCGAAGAATGGTGCAGAGCGCGATTAGATAAATTTCGTGTATTGTTTGCGCGGGGGATTCACCAATTTAGCAGGCTAATTATGTTGGAAAGAGAAATACCGAAAACAGAATTATTATTATTATTTGCAAATCTTTGATTTATATTGAGAAGTGTTTCAAGATATATTATTAATAGCATAACCTTCACTCGAGTTCAAGCTACCTTGAACTCTGGATCTGTATAAAGATTTCAATAATTGTAGACTATCGAGTTAAGAGTGTTGTTATCGAGAATTGTATTTAAATATGGTATTTTCAACTTAGGTATTCTTACTAAATGTACATGAATTTTAAAGCATAAACAATCGACTGGTCGGTAAAACCATACATAATTTAAAGTGTAGAAATTATCAAGCTTAAGATTAAAATTATTATTTTACCACAACTTTTTTCATTTGATAAGAAGATATAAATATAAAAAAATACATTTTCCTTATTAAATGTAGGATATATCTTGATATAAAAGCTATTCAGACATTCGCCTTGAAATTTTTAATTGTTTTGACAACGGTATAAAAGCAAAAACAACGATTTTTTTAATAAAAACAAATTAGAAATAAATATTTGTGTAAGAACAACTAAATAAAAATATTAGAATATTCATTTGAATATAAAAAAAAAACATAAAAAAAATATTAAAATATACATAAAAAAAAAAACATACAATAAAATTAAAGCAAATCAAATAAAAATAAATACCAATTATAAAATATATTTATATTATAAAAATATTTTAATATTTAGTAAGCAAACTCAGTCTATTCTAGAAACAATTCCACCCAATTCTAACTTTTCTTTTCTTTTTGGCTAATTAATATTAATATAATTTATTCATATGTATGTATTCTTTAAGATTGCTTCATATCAATTCTAGTCCATTACAAAATGCAATATATAAATATGTAAATATTTAAATTACAAGTCATAAAAAGAGATTATTTGTGACGCACTCGAATTATCACTCAATAAAATTAAACTGACATAAAATTCTCATACACAATTTGTCAGCTTAATTTGATGACTTTCGGAATATGCTTACATCTGTTATTTAACATATGCTTAACTCTTTCAACCAAATTTGAATTGAATTGTGATTTTAGCTTTTGGCATAAAGGTTCTTCCAGATTTTAAATAATTAATTAGGCGCAAATTAACATAAAGACAATTTAAGTTTAACTAACATAATTCTATTGTATTTATCTTTCTATTTCTATAGAGTATTCTAGAAATTGGGTTAGGTATGTACTTTTAAGAGCGCATAACAAAATTTTAAGCAATATTATTAATTTATTTTTATTTTATATTATTTAATTATTTATTATCCATTTCAACGCTTTATTTTATTTATTTTTTGTATTTATTTGTTTTTCATTTTTATTTTATTTTCCTTTATTTATTTATTCTCCGTTTCAGGGATTTTTTTTATTTTTTATTTATTTATTTTTTTGTTCAATTTAATTTAATTTTCTTTTATTTATTAATTCTCCTTTCCAAGGATTTATTTTATTTTTTTTTTAAACTTATTTTTTTGTTTCATTTTTCTTTTATTTTGTTTTATTTATTTATTCTCCATTTCAAGGATAAATTTAATTTTTTATTTATTTTTTCTTTTATTTATTTATTCTCAATTTCAAGTATTTATTTTATTTCTTAATTATTATTATTATTATTTTTTTTTCTCTTTTATTTACGTATTCTCCATTTCAAGGATTTCTCTGGCAATTTGTCTTATCTTTTGCTGTCCAATCTAAACAAGTTTTCTCAAATTTCAGCTCAAAATTATTATTCTTATTCTTTTAATTGCAGCACTAACATATTTTTAAATGATTGAAATAAGACATTTTCGAATAGAAAATTCACAAAAAAAAAATAGCAGAAACTAAATAATAATTGCATATTCGAACAAAACAAAAAATAGTCGTTTGCGGCCAAAGTCTTTTGATACGAAATATCAAATTATACAATTGCTGCGTACGTGCAAATTGCAATTGTTTTGCTATTTTGTGGCTCCTTGTAGATCGTAAACAGCGCTGAACTGGCGAATTGAACTGTGCTGTGCTATGGTTATGGAACCATTCATTAGCGCCAAGCAGTTTAACGACATTGCTCATACGCCCCGCAGCACCAAGCATAAAGATTACAGCTGCCTGGCTATAGCATGATTGAAGCCGTTTTTGTGAATGGCTTTTGTGGCAGCAGCAGCAGCAGCAACTGCAGCAGCAGCAGCAACAACAGCAGCAGCAGCCTTTGGAGAATTACAGATTTTTCAAATATTTTTGCGAGCGGCGAGAAACACATGTTTCATGTGCCAAGCAAAGCAGCTGAAAAGAATTTTCGCAATATTTAATTTTAGCACTAAAAAAATAACAAAAATTGGACTAATTGCCGACCGACTAACTGACTGACTGACTGACTGATTGACTGGACGAGCGTTAACCCCCAGTTGCTGATTGAATGATTGAGTGGCAGTGGCAACAGCCGAGACACAGACATAAAGTCCAACAGCTGCTGCTGTTTCGGCTGCTTCGACTGCTAATCCCTGTTATTGGGTCATGTCTCAGACACCGTCGCACCGTCTGCAGTCTGCTGTCTTCAGTCTTCTCTGGGAAAATGTGGCCACGATGTGGCAACTGCTGCCAAGTGCCAAAAAAAAAAAACAACAACAACAAAAACATAACACACAAAGTTGTTGCTGCTGCTGCGACTGCTGCTGATGCACTTAATGGCACTTTGGCACGTTGTTTCTCTAACTTCTGCAAGTCGAGCCGTGATCGAACATTGTGAAAAGTGTGCATTAAAATGAATTTTTTTATTTTACTCGTTGGCTTTTTCTTTTGCAACATTCTCTTGGGAAATGGTTGGGGAATGTGTGAAAACCAAATGTATGACATTTGATTGAGATTAGAAATTGTTAAGCTGCATCTGTACAAGATAATAAATTAATTAGCTTTTGTGATGGATCATCAAATGCGTATATATAGAAGTGTAAATAGGTGGGTGGTTCGCAAATATCTCTGTTTTTATTTTATATATATTTTTTAACTCTATCTGACTGTGTCTCTTTATCCTATATCTTTCTTAATTTACTTATATCTCTGACTTTATTTCTATATATATATATATATATATATGTATTATTTAAGTGTATTTCTCTATATTCTACATTTTTCTCAATTTATGTTTCCTTTCTATATTTGCCCTGGTCGGTCATATTGTAATGTTAGAATCTTTCCCTTTTATTACATTTTTATCTACCTCTATTTACTATGTTATATCTTCCATCTCTAATTCCATTTTTAACTCCATTTCTATCTTCTATCCTCTATCTTCTATCCCCTTTTCTCTTGCTATATCTTATATCTTATCTCTTATCTCTTATCTCTTATCTCTTATCTCTTATATCTTATATCTTATATCTAATATCTTATCTCTTATCTCTTATCTCTTATCTCTTATCTCTTATCTCTTATTTCTTATTTATTCTATCTATCTTATCTATTCTATCTTCTATTTCTATTCTCTATCTCTATCTCTAGCTTAATACTCTGTCGATAAAGTTAATGTATCATTTATTCTTTTAATCAAATAGTATTTCCACTCTAATTTAGTGTACAAAAACTTCCATCAGCTGTCACATTGTCAGGCTGAAAAGTGACAAATGTCAAGGTCACGTTGTAAAGTAATCAAATGACAAACCAAAAATTGTTTTCGCTCTTTCAAGCGCAACAATGCGAAGAAACCCTCTGACAATAGACCCACTGAAAACACACAAAGACCACAAGAAAACATGAAAAACGTTGTGACAAACCACAAAATTATATGCCCAAAAGTTATTGGACATTTCAGCATTTTGGCCATTTCATAGCTTTTTTTTCGGCTTTCAGAGTCTTGTCAGACGCGTCCAGCGAAACGTTTCGAATGCATTGGCCGCTTGGCTGGTCAGTGGTCAGTGGTTTAGTGGGTTAGTGGTTGCCTGCCCGCTTGCATTGGACATTGAACCACATTTGTCTGCTGTCCCGCTCGCACTCTCTGTCTCTCTCTGTCTCTTTCACTCTCTCGGCAAATGACCTTAACGTGCTTATATCAACGTGACATTCACAGCACAGCCACAAAATAAACATATTTGAATTGCAACTGATCAACGTTTATGCCCAGCGCGCCATAATCTCTCAACTCGAGTAGCGAAAAAACTTGGCTTTAGCATGAATTGAGAGCATTTATGAGACCGCTGGTCATAAACAGCAGTAGCAGCAGCCTTTGAAGAGCTATATAACTTGTAAACGATAAAAAAAAAAAAGATTTAATGAACTGCAGCTCAGTTTGCGTCTCTTAAAACGAAGGAAAAAACGATTGCAACTGAGGACTTGGCTAGATTGTGAGTGTACTAGCGAATTTTATATGTCATAAAATGTCAGCTACTGTGTCTATATCTTAAAAAACTTAATACAAACAAAATGCTTGTTGTAGACAAAAAATTTATGAACACTTAAATTTTTATTGGAATATAGATTTTTATAATAAAAAATTTTGTAAAAGCAACTACAAGTTCTTTAAAATAAATTAGAATATAGAATATACACAAAATGCAAAATTTTACAAATAAAAATGTTTATAAAAATTTATTTTCGTGAATATTCCACAAAAGCATAAGCATAACATAAAAATGTTAGATATAATAAAACTCGTTAGTAAGTTAAAAAGCAATCAGAAAACGAATGAAAAAATCTAGATATTAAAAATCATAAACAAAGTCTCCTGTCTTATAAAAGCAGTTTTTAAAACAATTTTGTAGTGAAAAATGTAAAAAAAAATTAAATGAAATGAAAATAAAATTTTAAATTAATAAATATTAATAACACTATTATACAAAATCTATTAAAATTGTATTTTTAAAAAATCTAATATTTGTAATTCTTATCAAATATTTTAAGCTATTAAATATTTAAATATATATAAATAAAAAATTTTTAAATATATTTGGTAGTACACAAAATATAAAAAAATAGTATATATATAATAAACGAAATAAATCAAGATAAATCGTTTACGAAAAAATTATAAATAAATTAAATTAAATAATTTATAATTTATATGGCTATGCAATCCTTAAAATATATTTTATAATATTCTATATAATAAACGAAATATATCATACATATTTCTTAAAAATAAGACATTGTACAAAACTGATTAAAAAAATTACATTAATAATAAATAAAACATACTAATAACAATATACAAAATAATGAACAATTTTGCATATTCTTTAACAAAATAATGATTAATGGAATATACTATAACAACTATTTAAGCAAATTAGATCATTGAATATTTATAACGCATAATACAAATCTATAAATAATAGTATGGTAATAGTAATAAAATAAATAGTTAAGCTAATTATTGTTTCTGAAAAATCTAAACAAAATATTTAGCATGAAAATAAAGTGTAGTTTATCTATTGTATTTATACAGATTTGATTTGATATTCAGATTTTTAAACATACCGAACTGGTTTTCTTTCAAAACATGACACCTCGTCGTACGATCAAATTTATTTAATAAGAAAAAAATATCTATATCAATTCCTAGAGCTCAGCTCGCTTTATATGCAATTATATTGCGCCATATGCAGCGGCATTAGTCATAAGTGATTATAGATCGTATGAAATAATTGAGTTAGTTGAGCATTAGCAACTGGTATTGCACTTTAGGAGCGAATTGGATCAAGTTCGAGCGTTGCTTAGATTTTTTTTTTATTTTTTATATCATTTTTTTATGTATGTTGACTGCCTTCAGCGCATTGTGGAACATGAATTCAACTCGGTTTTAATTCTATTTTATTTTATTTATTATTTTTTGTTGATTGTTGTTTAGCGGAGAATGCGACTGAAATATTATTGATTTATGCGCACGGATCTTGGCACGGATTTGCGAGCAAAACTGTTGACGTCTTGTGCACTCAAATTAAATGCTAATTAGCCAGCCAAACGGATCTGGCACAACAATGAGAATAGCTTTGGCTCTAACTATAACTAATGATATAATTAAGTGTAGAATCAAATGTCTGGCAATGATTTTATACATATATCACAGCTGGGACATCGAATACGAATACGAAACGCGAAACTGAAAGTGCATTCGAGCTGGCTGTGCATTGTGCAACGCACCGCATCGAACAACAACAACGACAACTTTGGCTCTATTTATGGCCAACACAAAAACCGGCCCCAACTTCTTGTCTGCGACTGCATCCGCAATGTTTCTAAACGGCCAAAACGGCGACCAAATCAAACAAAACAAGTAAGAGTGCTCTAGACGGGTATGCACGACTAGCAAATACCCAAAACTGTTGTCTATGAGAAGCATCATGCTACATGTGATATTTATAGCAACAGTTATTAAGTTTTTTTTTAGTTATTCAGATTAAGGAAATGCCCGAAGACCTTGATGTGAATGAGCTAAACTTGTTTTGCTGATTATTTATATGAGATTTCCTATATCGAGTCATTAGCTTCAGTAGCAAATGGACTTTTCTAGATTGCCTGGCCGGTAAATGTTGAATATATATGCTCTATAATATTAAAGATACTCTCTTAATACTGCTCCAAATCAATATACCCAGCTAATCAAATTTTCCATAGGTTTAGCGCATAAAAACCAAAATGCTATAAAACGCTGTCTAAAGGAAGCTATGCTCCATTTTTTTTTTGCTGTCCCAATGCAGTCATTGCATTTGTTGCTGTTGTTGTTGTTATTGATTTGAGCTGGTTTTTTTGTAGTCTTGTTGCTGGGTTTGGTTTGCACGCCTATGGCGCTTAAATGATTTGCGGCTGGCCACGAAATGCGCGCGCAAATGGCCAGCAGGGCGTATGCTTAATGCGTGGCCATACACAAACACACACACATACACTTATGCATTTTTAGTGATATATATATTTATATAGGCTGGCCCGATCGATCGTGGAGCGCTGCAACATTTTGGCATTTTGACATATCAAGTGAAAAACTTAAGCGATTTCCGACAAGCAACCAGTTTTTTTATATATTATATATATATATTTTTTTTCTTTATTTTTTTTTTTTCTTTTTTCTTCTGCTCGACTTGGCTATGGACTGGGCAAAATAAAATGCTATTAAAATTTACGAATGCGCATAGATTTAAAATAAAATTAAAATAAATCGAAAACTTGTGTTGCGTATAATTAACACATATGGGAAAGTCGAAATAAAAGGGTTATGGCGCCATAGGTGCGTAGAATCACACGAAATATATTTCCTGATTCTCGTGCATTCGAGTGAAGGGAAGAATTAGTGCAAAAGTTAAGATGATTAAAGCGAATGCTTGAAACCTTTTTGACAACAATTGCAATGCTTGTCAAAATATTCGTGAAGGATTTGGAGGTTAAAAGCGGTTTAAAAAAGGTTGCTCAAGGAATTTTAAAATTAAAAAAATTACAACTTGACAACAATATTATTATTGGTTACATTTAAATATTTTCAAATTTATTTAATTTTTTTATACTTAAATTTTAGTTTATATTTAAAACAGTAATTTTATGATAATAATGAATGATAAATTATTTTAATTGAAGACTTATACGTAATAATTACTAATTAAAAAAAAAAAATTAAACTAAAATTTATATATAATTTTAAATATAACATAAAATCAGTTTTTAAATATTTATACATCATAAAATAAGAAGAAAAACATTGAAGTCTAAATTAAATTTTAAATATCTAAAAAAATATATATAAATATATATAATCTTCATCATCTTTATTTAAATTTTTTTTAAATAATATCAATTTATATAAAATAACGTAAATTTTAAAATACTTAAATATAAAAAATAATATAAAATAAAATAAATTTTAAAATATTTAAGTATAAAAAAATACTATAAAATAATATAGTTTTTAAATATTTTAATTTATTTAAATATATCCAATATTCATATTGTTGTCAGTTTGTAAATTTTTAAATTTTTCTTTTCTTTCTTAAAACTCTATATTAATTTCCATTCAATTCCAATCCTAAACATTTCAAACTCAAAGTATCTCTGACTTAGCTTAACTCTAATTGTAGAACATATCAATTCCAAATTTTGAACAATTCCATTCTTGATTACTGCTAACTGTTATGCATGTGTTATGGCATTTCGTGTCTACTTTTCATTATTTTTGTGGATCTAAATTTATTCATTTGCAATTCTCTTAGCCAGACAATCTATGACAATCTTAACGTTGTTTTTTTTTCCTTTGCCTCAGACGTTTGTCAAATGGTCTCAAGACTATTTGGTAAGCGTGTTGTCTGTTAGCTGCAATCCGCATGGACGATCTGAATATATACACCATATAAGAGCAACGGTAGCACAATTGTGTGAATTATCGCATGGTAGTTGCAGACAATAAAATACCAAAAATAAAAATACGATCAGAAAACCAAAGACAAAGACAAAGACAAAGAGTGGGCCGCAGCATGTAGAGCCGATCGTGTGGCAGCTGTCCCCACTTGTGGCCTGGCGGTTGTAATAACCCATAATTATATTAGCTAATTTTTTGGGAGGCCTTCTCGCATATTGGATTACAAACAAGACCGAATGGCGACCTGATCAAGTGGCTGGGCCAAAGACACACAAATAAACAGAGAGAGAGAGAGACAATTGGCTATAAATCAGCAGGTAACAAATGCTTGGAAGGAGGTGGAGCCACAGGGGGTCGAGAGTGGGGGCAGATACTATGCTACATTGCATTGCAGTTATTGTTGTCGTTATAATCAATGAATTACGTCGCATCGGCTGCATCGGTTGACCACAATTTATGGCGATGCCAAACATGAGAATCCGAAATGCGAAGCACAAAAACTGCAACTGCAACTGGGACTGCAACGGCGACTGCGACTGCGGCAGAAGTGGGGGGCTGCCAGCCCGAAGGGGAGTGGCTGTAACGTGCAGTCGCCTGGCTTTTATGTTGCAATATGTAGCGCATGCAACAAAGCGCCCAAGTCGCATGCCAACTAACACAGAGTCAAAAACCACCAAGCAGCACCTCCACCCGCTCGCGCAGCTCTCTGCTCCGACTGCTGCTGCTGCTGCTGCTGCTCCGACTGCTGCTGGCATCTCTCAATTGTAACTCGCATCTGTTGGCTGCGTTGTCTGACAGAATCGTAACGTTTGTCGTTTGCTGTTGTTGTTGTTGTGGGCAGCTGCACTGGTTGCTGCTTGCTCGGCTTGAGTTGGTTTTTGGCTTGGTTCCATCTGGTCGAACATAGAAAACGACACATTTTGCAAAAGTAAAAGTTGACCACTACGTTTTAGCTTGAACTGAATGTCATCACAACAGCTTAAAAACGGGAATCATCATAATCGATTATTCCATATGAATTTAAGAGCTAAGAACTAAATGAACTGGAAGTTTATATAAACAAATTTCAAATCTTTCAAAATTAAATATTGTGAAATACAAAATACTTTCTCTATAATAAAGTTGACCTATATAGAAACTGATTCAATATAAACAACAATTTCTTTTTTGAGCTAGTTTTTAATATTAGAAAACTATCTCTGTTTTCCATTTACTAAACACAAATGAATAAAATAAATATGGGTCTAAAGAAACATAAAGGAATGTAGAACTATCTGATTTTTATAAATTATCAGCACAATAGGAATAAAACCTAAAACGAAATGAACAAAGAACTTATAAACTAAGAATAATTAAGACTAGTTTAAATATCATCAGCAATAACAGCTTAAATAGATGAACTATTGTTTATAATTGAATTAGCTATAACAGCAATAACTATAAATAACTAAAGCATGTTGAGCCACAGGTTAAAATTAAGCCAAGAACTATATTTATCAGAATTTTATGAATTTTTTTTTTTAAACCAGAAAGAAGCCAAGAACTGGTTGAATCAGAAATTGATGAAATTTAATATGGTTATATATTAAAAACTACAACTTTGATAAAGCGGAACTTGATATGGATAAATCAATATAGCTTAGCTCGATCTAACAAACTAAAGTTAGATAAACCAAAACTTGATAAGGTTAATCAATATCAACAATAAATCAAAATCTTAAAAATTGAGATAAAACTAGATAAGTAAAGCCCCAATAGCTGATAATCAAAGTCCAAAATTATACAATCTATTTTAAGATCACATTCATATACATTGCATTTTGTATCGATCATATATTCAGATTTTTTTTTTTTACCTAGAAGAATTTGTTAAGCTGAAATTTGTACACTTGCTATAAAGAAATGAGTTTTAATGAAGAACAAGCTTGAAGTGAACTAGTTGTAGAAAATTAAATGTACTTGTACTATATACAAATATGCCTTTACATATTCTTTAATTTAAACTAAATGAACCAGATAAAAATAATGTAAAACCAGTCTTAATATAAATAGAACTAGAATAAGAAAGAGCTGCTATTCAATGAACTAAAATAAGATGAAGCACAACTAAATGAACTTGTTCAATTTTTACAAAAGTAAACAACATTTATGTTTCAGGTTATGTTAACCGAACTAGTTTAAACGAGGAACAAAAAGCTTTTGTTATAAAAATATAAAAACAAAAAATATAAACACTATAACTTGTAACTCTTTGAAATATTTTATGACTGCGAAATTTTGTTCTTGAAATAAGCATTAGATTTCAATCAAAATAAAAAAACAAAAAGCTTGCAATGTTTAGTTTATAATCCGGAAGATGACCAGCCCTCTAAAAACACGAACTATAGAACCACTTTACAAGTTACAATATGTTATTTTGAATAACCTTGGCATAATTCAACTTCCGTAGTTCTACCCACTATCCCCCATCTGAGGAGATAACACACAATAGCTATTAAAATCGTTACGATTATTTATATATGTGAGTTAAGGAATTGATTTCGATAATCAATTAAAATTTTCGTTTTCATGCAAGCATTTTCGGCAAACTTGCTTCCAACTCGTATCGATTAATTACAACTTGATTTGATTCTTTATATATTCAAAACGTAAATATTATCACATCTTCCACTTAAAATTATAACATGACGTTTTTTTTTTGTTTTTTTTTTTTGGAAAGTTGTTTAATATACGCCCAACAAGGTCAATATGAAAAAATATAAATTAAAATTCAGAATTAGAATCAGAATCCGAATGAGAATCATAAATAGATTCTAATTGTTTTTCCAGTTCTAGAAGTGAATTCTTTTTAGTATTATAATATATATCAGCTAGACAATAGAAAATGCAAATCTATGTTTATATGCGCACTAGATATACATATAATGAGCGATAACTGGTTTTCTTCTCCGCTGGGGAAATAATTATGGCCGCAATTGCCAAATCGGAGCTATGCATCTCTGATATATAATCCCATTTGGCGCGACCCATAAAGGCCTTTCACTTTTTGCGGCACGCATTGCCGCACCATCCCCTGCCACTGCAACGCCCACCCAACCAATCCTCGCCCCTGTCATCCCCTCCTCTCCAGCTGCCAATCAACTTTAGCAGCTACTTAGAGCTCTGTTTCCCTGGCCCGGCATCCAGCTTCGCCTGTCTGCCAGCCGCATTGCAACAGTGTAATTCAAATTAGAAACACGATCTCTCCCTCTGTCTTAGCTGCCACAATGATTATGTGTTGCTATTGCATTTGCAGTTGCAGTTGCAACTGCCGCAATTGCCACATACCACAACAGCAGCCCAAGACTTCCCCAAAAGTGCGTATGCCCTAGCAAACATCACAGCTGAAAGACCGCTTGCTCTGCCTTATCACATATCCGACAAATATGTCAATCTGCAATTTCCGCTTACAATTTGATTGTACGAGGAAAAGCCCTAAGCGAACACAGTTAGTTATACTGGGAGAAATTCATTAATCTTATTTATGTCAAAAATAAAAAATATTTATAAATTTACAATTATATATTTTTTATATTTTATATTGTAAAAATATAAAATATAAAAAAAAAATATAAAATATGAAAATAAAATATTAAATATAAAATATTAAATATAAAATATAATATAAAATACAAAATATAATATATAAAATATAAAATATGAAATTTAAAATGTTAAATAGAAAATTATAATAATAAATAATAATAATATAAATAAATAAATAAATATAATATAAATAAATTGATAATATTAAATATAACATACAATATAAAAATGTAAAAATTAATTATTAATTATAATCAATCAAATATATAAATATATAAATAAGACCTTAAAAAATATGCCGATTATTCAAATGTATACTTTCAAACTAACAATTATGTTTTTATTAGCTAATTTATTATAGTGTGTTTATTACCTCAAATTGTATATTAAATAGTTTATTTTTATAGAAAACAGAATTCGCATTGTTTCATGTCTTTAACTGAAGATCAATACATGTTATTTCAACCGAAGGTCATTTTATAAGTGTGCAAGAAACATTTCTAAAGATGTTTAGAGCTTACCTTGAAGGTTTATTATTAAATAAAAATAATTTTTTTTTTTTGCAGATTATAGTATAGAAATGTTAAAAAAAAGAAACACACACACACACGCTAAATATATGTATGTATATGAATACATAAAATATTGTATCTATAAATTTCATGCTTACTTTCAAGTTCAAAAGTGAATAATATTGATACATTTAATATTTACAATTATTTTTGTTTTATTTACTTAAATACATTTTAAATATAAATACAATATAGAAAGTTTGTATATTTTAAAATATGAGCTTTTACATGTGTTGACCAAATTTAAAAGTTTTTTTTTTAATGTTTATAAAATTAATTTTTGCTTTATATTAATTTGAAACAATATTACTATGTACTTATATATAACATATTCAAGTTATATACACCCTTTCCAGATTAAAAAAATATTAATTTTTATAAAATCACAAGATTTAATAATAGAAAAATTGCATTAATATTTTGAAGCTAATATTTATATATTTTTTCATAAATTAACAAAAAAAAAAAAATTAATTAAAAATAAATTTTTTTTAATTGTTAAATTTATATTTTTAAATTTTTTTCAAAATTTAAAATAATGTTATGCTATATTGATTTTCCAATTATTAATAAATTCAATAGTAATTTTTTACAGTGCATTTAAAAAGTGCTGATTGAGTTGTAATAAAGTGAACATGAAGATAGTGAAAGACCTTGCAAACGCTGTCTGTGTCAACGATTATGCAACGCACAGTTTCATATATCAAAATAAGATGAGATATGTGGGAAATGTTGTAAATTAAGTAAATTGTTATTGTAGTCATTAGAACATAAATGCGGCAATCTATGAAAATCAAATGAATATTGTAAATATCAAAGGCAATCAATTAATCAGCTCTATGAAAAAACAATATGATTTAAACACGACAATTTTTTTTTTGGGTTTTTACCAGCTTGAGTGCAGTGGAAGAGCAGGTTTGGCACTCACGGATTAAATACGAAAAAACCCGTAAGAAGTAATTTGCCAAAAAAAAAATTTGTTTAGAACAAACCATTGACATATCTTACTTAGTGCCTTTCTGCATATACTTAAAAAAGAACTAAACTAATAAATAAGGAATTTCTTTAGAATTCCCCAGAATAAATTAAAAGAAAAAAAAGATAAAACGCTCTACCTGGAGTAATTAATGCTTGACGCAGACGATCTTTTTTTCTACTTTTTAACGACTCCCCTAAAGCGTTGATCAGTTTTGAAAAGTCTCGAAATTTAAAACCAATACAAGCGCAGCAGCCGCTTAGTGGTAGTGGTGCGGCGCTTTGGTAGTGGTGGCCGCTTCCGCTGCAAAACGTTCAGAGCCCCAACGCAGACAAGCGCAAAAACCATACCAATACCAGTGCAAGGCAGCCGAAGCGAGCTTTTTGAGCAGTTTTCAGCGAGAGAGAGGGAGAGTGTCGCGCGCATGCTCTCCCGCTTACAAAAAGCTTTTTCACTTATGACGGACTTGGCGCTTGGAGCTTGGCGCGTTTTCAGTTTCGTTTTGACACAAAAACTCTTTGGGGGTATAAAAGTGCGCCACTGACCACAGACAGCATCCAGTCAAAGGTTTGGAATCGTGTGTGATTCTACAAATCCTTACAACACTGTTTTTCAAGCGTTGCTCGTAAGTATTGGCAAACGCACAAAGTTATTTTTGCCGCCAGTTATTTGTGCTAATATATTTTTTCAAAAAATTTAAGAAGAAAATTTTAAATTTGTTCCTAAATTGTGTTAAATTAAAAAATATATTCAAAATTTAAAATAGAAAATTTTTTTTTAATATTTCTAAAGTGTTTGAAGTTTAATTTAACTTTAAAATTTATTTAATTAATATGCATTATTTTTTATTATTTATTTACAGCCTTGGCGAGTCCCAACACACTTCACAATGAAAGTATTCGTAAGTAGACAATACAAATATTTTATTCTAACGATTATGTGCAAATAATGTGGTTCAGAATTATAAAAAAAAATAGTTTAAATTCTAAGTAATTCATTTAAATGTGAGAATTGTGGCATTGTTTTTCTCAACTCTTAAAGTCAACTCACACATAGATTAGAGTGCAAATATTTCAAAATATGATTTTATTTATGAGCTGCTTGTCTTTGGCTCTGGGTGCTTGACCGCTTGACTTCCTGTTTGCAAATTGCATAATCTCTCGTATGTTGGCCAAAATACCAACGCTTAATGACAAACTTCAACTTGAAACAAATGCAGCTAATCACACAAATGATAAATGTTCATAATTCGAAATTGTTTTCCATTTTGCTATTGCTATTGGCCACTGCAATCAAATTGAGCCAACAACTAATCAATTATGACCGCACACACACAAGACACGAGACACAAGTTAGCGGTAAATACACATAGTTTGCGACTGCGCGCATGCGTGACGTACTATAAATGTATAAATACATATATATACGCACACATATATATATATATATATATTTGATTTTCTTGCCCCGCGCATTTTGTCATGCTCGCATTACGCATGCAACGCACATATGCGTTTCACTTGACCATTTGAAAGCGAAGTGCGGACGCTTGACAAACGGTGGCCAAATAGTGGGCGTCATATATATCGCATAACTTTCTAATCTGATTACCTAACACAATTGCATAACTGCAGCCGTCAACAACTAGAACCAGTTGCGAATTACAAATGAATTTCGAGCCAAATTTGATTGATACCTCATGCTAGAACAAGTTGCGAATTACAAATGAATTTTATTTTCACTTTGCTTTGAAGACTATCCGCAGTTTGTGCTTATATTTACTAACTACCGAAACCAGTGGGGAATTACAAATGATTTTTAATTTCACTTCGCCGACATTAACTGAACTTTGTTACTGTGCTCTATATATTTCTTTTAGTAATCATTTCCAACTTTTTCACACTCCATTTTAGTTCTGCTTAGCCGCTCTGCTGGTGGCTTCCGCCTGTGCCACCGATGAGGTGCCATTGGAGAAGAAGCTGGACAAACGCGGCCTGCTCGATCTGGGCTATGGCTATGGCCATGCTGGTTTGGATGTTGGCCACATCGGTCACGGTTCCCTGGTGGGTCATGGCGGCAGCTATGGTGGTCATGGCGTCAGCTATGGCGTCAGCTCCATCGGACACTCTGCTCCAGCTGCCATTGCTGTGGGACACAGCGGCGCTGGCATCTCTTATGGCCACAGCGCACCCGCTGTTGCCGTCCACTCGCATGCCGTGCCCGCTCCCTATGTGATCAGCAAACAGGCTGAGGTCCAGAAGACCATCATTGTGACCAAGGGTGTGCCCGTGCCCGTCCATGTTGACCGCCCATACCCCGTTGTGCATGAGAAGCGTGTGCCCGTTGAGGTTAAGGTGCCCGTGCCACAACCCTACGAAGTCATCCGTAAGGTTGCCGTTCCCGTCAAGGAGTACGTGAAGGTGCCCGTCCCAGTGCCACAGCCCTACGAAGTGATCCGTCACGAGAAGGTGCCCATCCATGTGCCCGTCGATCGTCCAGTGCCCGTTGAGGTGCCCAAGCCCTACCCCGTGCCCGTCGAGAAGCCGTACCCCGTCTACGTCGAGAAGATCCAGAAGGTGCCCGTCCATGTGCCCGTCGATCGTCCCTACCCCGTCTACGTTAAGGTGCCCCATGTCTCGCACTCCGTAGTGAAGCACGCCCCCACCTATGCCATCAGCAAATACCCCATCACTGGCTATGGCCCAGGCAGCGGAATCGGTCATGATGCCAGCGTCTATGCCGATCATTCCGGCTACCACAAGTAGAGCGGTTGCGGATTCTATTCGGGGCTAGGCCAAGGACTTACCACAGAAATATGAGCCGAATTAAATTTAGCAACATTTTTTTTCTAATTCTGTCCAACAACAAAAATGAAGAGAAAAGAAAATACGAAAACAACAAATTAACACTCAAACACGGTCTCTGCGCTCCCCTAAATAATTTCCAAGGGGTTCTAGTAGAACTTCCACCCTGCCACTCTATTAGATCTTAAGTAAGGAAAAACAACACTCACACACACCACCACGCCCCCAAGGAAGAACAACAAACGCCTTTTGTAAATTATTTCCCAAAAACCATCAAATGGAGCATTGTTATGTTTGAACTCACAGCTTAGGATAAAATCCAGCTAATTGTTTATAAAAGAATTGCAAATGTTTATAAACATTTTAGCTGCTGTTGTTTATCAGTAAAAGGTTTCGACATACAATGAAATGAAATATATATGTAAAAAAAAAATGATGTAAAAATGTTTTAAGAAATAAAATTGTATAAAATAATTTAAATTCTTTCTTTTAAAATTGATGCCGGATATTACTACGTACTTCTTCGCTTTAGATACAAAAATTTAAATGAACTTAATGCTTCATTCGAAACAACGATTGAAGGAAAACTCTATTAAATCGACACTGAAGCTCATGATTTTCTTCCTACTTGATTTTTTTCTGATTTCATCTTTTATTTAACTCTTAAATTAAAAAGTTTTTAAAATTTAATTTAATCATTTATTTTAATATAAAATTTGATATAAAAATGTATTATAATAATTAATTAAATAAATATATATTTTTAATATTATTATAATACTGAAAACAATCAAATTTAACAAAAAAAAATTATTATAAATTTAAAAAATTAATTTTCCTTAAAAAATATGTATATGAATATGAAATATATATATAAATATATATATATATTTTCATAAGTATTTTTAATTTAACAATTCAACTTTAATATTTTTTTTCTACAAAATTCTAAATCTAATGGCCAATAATTACTGTGAACTCTCAAAATTTGTTAAAAATGCATATTAAAATACAATTTTAAATAAATCGAATTTCATAATTATTATTAAATTTTGCAAATTTTTTTTGGTTAATTTTGTATAACAATTTTATAAAAATATAAAAACAAATATTTAGTATTTATTATTAATTATTCATTATTATGTATATTATTAGCAATTATTATAATTAATTAATTATTATTTATTATTTATTATTTATTATTTATTATTTATTATTTATTATTTATTATTTATTATTTATTATTTATTATTTATTATTTATTATTTATTATTTATTATTTATTATTTATTATTTATTATTTATTATTTATTATTTATTATTTATTATTTATTATTTATTATTTATTATTTACTATTTATTATTTATTATTTATTATTTATTATTTATTATTTATTATTTATTATTTATTATTTATTATTTATTATTTATTATTTATTATTTATTATTTATTATTTGTTATTATTTATTTTTTATTATTTATTTTTTATTATTTATTATTTATTTTTTGTCATTTATTACTTAGTTCTTGTTTTATATATTTGTTATTTCTATTGTCACAGAGATTTTATACAGTTCTTAAGCAGTTCTTAAGCAATGATTATGTTTATATTCATGTTTATGATGGAGCTGACATTTGAAATTTATTAAAAGTAAATGTTAATGGCCCCTGATCATAATAAAAAGTAATTCAAGACAATGTCAATCATCCTCGAACGAATTGAAACTGACTTTTTTTCGCTGATCCAGTTTTTGGTGGATAAGGAACTGCATGTCACTGGCACTGGCATTGGCACTGGCTGGATTATATTCAGCGAGACGATCCATCATATGTGATAAGGCCAACGCGTGTCAAATCACATATTTAGATAGTCGCAGAGCGTAATGCGCGACGATTCAGCAGAGACGAGACAAGGCCAAAATGCCCGGCTGGCCCCGGCAGTGTCCAGTTCAATTAAAGGTCAGAAGGCAAGTGCAGAAGTGGCGGCTCTAAGAGCTCATAAATTTATACACATATACGAAACCAGAGCAGACGCTTGATATGCCATTTATGGCCGGGTTTTTCCTCGCAAAATACCAAAAATTCAACTTTCAAAAGCAACTGCAACAGCCAAGTTCTAAGCCAGCGAAAGGCGAATCAAACAAACTGGCAACAACATTTAATGGACCATTAAAAAAACATAACAAAAGATATATAATATAAATATAAAAAAAAAAAATTGTTTCTTGCAATTTGATGTATTGTATCGCTTTATAAAATTTGGAGCTATTTCTTCTTTTTTTTTGCATTTTCCCCACATGGGTTTTTCAAGAAACACGCCTAATTAGAGCAGAAGCTGGAAGAAGCTTGGCAGTGGGAGCCGTATGATGCTCAACAATTTCTGAAAACCGGCTCGCTGTTTTAATGGGCGTTATAAAACAAACACATGTGTGCATAGAAATATATATAGCAAACATTAAGAAAAATAAATAAAATCATATATCAAACAATCTATGCGTCAGTCGATTTGGTTTTAGCGCTCATCCAACGTACCGGGTCAAAGCCCCCGCAGCCGCCTCTTTGCATATGCTCAAGGACTTTGCTGACGGAACTAAAGCAAAACAACTTTCTAATAAAAAAGTCGAACGCGCCTCGATTAAATTTCTGATTTAATTTTCTTTCGCGTTTCAAGACAAAAACCAAACCAAACGCTCAAATGATAGATCGATCAAAGAGCGAGTTACAAGAACCAGTTAGCAGGCGCCCAAGAATTCATATCAGTTGAAGGTCATCGACTCAACAACTCTTACATATGGGAGGGGGCGTGGCACTTAACTTTGACTTCAGCTGGCTGAGCGATTGCAGTTCGAAGCACCTACACGTTCCATTGCCTCAACCATCATTTGTTACAAAAGCTCTTAAGCTGCTGCGCCTGCCTCTTGTAGGTGTCTGTTTCTGTTTTTTTTAGAGAGCGAATTGCAATTGAATTTGTGGCTCAGTTCAGCTTTTGGGTTGCGCAATTGCCAAGCAATTACCAAGCGGATCTTTTAATGCAACTTAATTGCCATAAAATCATTATTTTTGTAGGGTTTAATTACAACAAATTAAATAGCACAAGAATGCAGCAGACTGTCATTAAATATGATTGACATCTGCACATAAACTACATGACCGCAGACAGAGTAAGAATTATCTGTGAGATCTGGTTTAGGCATTGGAGCAGAGATATAGCAATTTCAAAGAGCAATTGGTCAAACTATTAAGGTCTTCGATGACCTTAGAGTTCAGCTTAACAATGTATATAAATATTATAAATATGTTTCAAACTAAGTTTAAGGACAGTTCTGGCCAAAGATGGATAGAATCGAGGGCTATGATTTTTCAGATAAGATTTTAATGAATAATATATATTATGTACGAAAATGAGTTAATAATTATAATATAAATATGTGTCTATTTGAAATGTTCGGTTGATATAAATAGAACTTTTAAAAATTATTTTATTCATATAATTTTTATCTTATTCACATAGAGCTAGTAAGTGCACTCAGTTCTAATAAATAAATATCTTCAACATTTATCATGCTCATAAAAATACAGTTGAAGTAAACTATATTTAATATAATATTTCTTAAAAATATAATAATAGCCAGAGCCTGAGAAAATACAAAAAAATAATAAAAGTAAAAAAAAAAACAAAATAAAAAATAAAATATAAAATAATAAAATAAATTAAAAAAAAAAAACAAAATAAAAAAATAAAATATAAAATAAATAATAAAAAAAAAAACAAAAAAAAAATAAAAAATAAAAAAAATTAAAATAAAACAAAATTTAAAAAATAAAATTTTAAAAAATATAAAAAATACAATTTTTTAAAATTTTTAATATAAAATAACAGTAAAATGTAAAATATTTCTTCCTTAATCTATTTGAAACCATGATTATTAATTTAGTGTTTTTTTTTTTTTACTTCACTTACTTATACCGTTTACCCTAGAATATCTTCAACAACATTAAATACTGCAAAACAATCAATTATATGCCTAAAGGCTGCTTTCATCATTTTATATCAAAATACCCTACTTACTGACCCACTTACGCATCTTTATAAAGTGCTTTAATATAAAAGA
Organism: Drosophila meridionalis; assembly: GCA_035045145.1. Taxonomy (NCBI): domain Eukaryota; kingdom Metazoa; phylum Arthropoda; class Insecta; order Diptera; family Drosophilidae; genus Drosophila; species Drosophila meridionalis. The sequence goes on from JAWNPG010000031.1 coordinate 4,080,211, forward strand.
TTTTCGAGCTCAATTAATCAGCTGAATATCATTAAAGTAAAATAAATTGCTTGTAGATACAAAATTAAACAATATTTTAAGTAGACAACAGAAGGACGGACAATGGCATAGGAACTGTGCCTGATTTCGCTCACTCACTCACTCTCTCTCTCACTCTCTCTTTCTCTCTTTGGCACGGATGGCTGGTGGCATTTACGCAATGATATTTCGCTCGCAGAGGCCAGCCAAAAAGACACAGACCAACAACAAATTGCGGCAATCGAGTTGGCCACGAAAAACTTTTGTTCGTGGCAATTAAAATCATATTTTTCTTCTTGTCTTCTGTTTTTGCCATAAATGAGCAGGGGGCGTGGGAGTAGGACGCACGCATATTTGTTGCAAACTAATTAATTGCCACAAAATGACGACGACAAGGCGAATGAAAAACTCCAAATGTAATTTTTCGCAATATCAGTTTCTGTTTTTTTCTTTCGATATTTTTGGTCTCTTGATTTCAATTTTGTAGTTTTTTTTTTGTTTGCTGTCTGAGAAAAAGCTCGGAAAGACGTTGCACATTTTGCAAGCGCGCCTTTTGCTCTAATGAGCGCTGATCTAGACAGCGACTTTTGGAGGTCATCGACGTCGACGTCGCCAAGTCGTCCATCCAATTGTAGCACAGTGTGTTGTTGCTTTTGATTTGATTTGATTTGAGTTTGGTTTCTTTTTTTTTCATTTTCAAATTGCGAAATGAGTTTTGGCTACGTTTTTGGCCAAAAAAATGCAGCGACAAATGCAGCGTCAGTTGGCAGCCAAATAGATTCGAGCTACGAGTTGCACCAGTTTCGACCAAACCGAAACAAAAAACGAAGCAAAAAAAAAAAGAAGCAAAATCAAAAACTCGTAATCGAAATCAGCCTCCGCAAAAGCGTTTTGCTGCAATTCCGAGTCAATTGAAGCAGCAAGCCAGCCGCCAGCCGCCAGCTGAGGCAATCTGGAAATCCCTGCTTAGCGCTCCTCTGCCCATCGCCCCCTCGCTATTTGGACATGTGTGTTGTCTCGTCTCTGGCTGGGATTCTTTGGTTGCCCTGCATTTGGCTTTATGCTTCGCTTGGCCAGCAACCAGCGACGGCGCTTAACTGCCTTTTTTATGTGGAATTAATGCACACACATATATACATATACTATGTATATATATATCTTTTTTTATGGAGCAATTGAACTCGTTGACATGACAAAATGCCACAAGAGCTGAACTCTGCGCAGCTCGTAGAATTAATATTATTATTATTATTATGGTTTGTACTAATTGAAATTGGCTAATGATTCGGCATATTGCAGTTGTGAAGGGATTTGTAACAGGCAAATGGATGCATGAGATTTAGTTTTATATATGACTAAGATGATAATTAGGCTAGTTTTCATAGTTTTCATGGGAATTAGATGTATTAAACTTGAATTGTGATGAAGCTGAGTTTAATATAATATAATATTTTTCTCTTAAAGTATACTTAGTAATATATTAATTAATCTTCAATATTTTACAGCAATCAGTTGTTCTTACAATTCTCATTGATTTTTCACTATACTATATCAAACTTTATAGAATATCAAATGAGTACACATAAAAGAAAATTTCTTTTTATTAGAAATGCAGTAGTGTGTACTACAAAACATATAAGGAAGGATTCGGCTAAAGAAAGACTGCCACAAGCTTAAAAAATTCAATAAATTAAAAATATAAGTAATATAAATAAATATATGTTTTAACTATAAATAAATATATAAATATTTTTATTTATCCAAATTTGATATGCGAATAAACAAATTATAATATTTAAAAAAAGAACGTGTATTTTTAAAGTAGAAGTAGTTTCAAAACTAAGTTGCTAGCAAAAGCGATAGACTTAACACAAATTCTAATACGGCATATCAGTTTTAAGTATGTATAATAAATAAATTTAAATAAATATTTATAAAAATAATATATAATACATCCAAATGATAAAAAAAGGAAGACATATTAATTAAACATAATATTGATAAATTTAAAAACAGAAACGATTTGGTCTAGAAATTTCAATAGATTGAAACATATATTTAAAGTCTAGAGAAAGCAGCTAAATTGTTGAAACAAATTTATAAATTCTTTATTCAAAAGAAATATAAATGATTATTTTGTTAATAAACAAAATTATATTTTAATAAACAATTTGTTCCCTTTATAATTTATAAATATCTATTTTAATAAAACAAAATTTTGTTTGCCCTTAAATTTTTTTTTATGTCTTCATTTATAAAGAAACATTTATGAATATCAGGTCTTTCGTTCCTTTATTATCGAAGTACTCGTACTACGTATGCATGTGTGTAATTATGTTTGTCAATCTTGGCCCATTTTTCACTATCTACCAATTTGATGGTTAATTTTTCATTTTAATTTTTATTTTATATCGTCAGCGACCTCCCAGTTTGCCATCGTCCGAAATTACGCACGTCTGCTGCGGCTACCGGAATAATGCGCAACGATCGGCTATCGAGCGTGGCAGATCAAAGCCTTCATTTCTCATCGCATGCATTCAAATTGCAACAATTAAATTAGCCATAAAAGCTACCGCATCGCTTTGCAGCTAAACTATTATGCAATTGTATTGCCCACTTTTGGCCAGCTGATCCCGCTGCGCGCGCGCGCGAAAAAAAACTTTTCCTTGGCATACTGTATTATCCCCGCCATGGAATATGAATTATGGCGCCAAATTTCAAGCGAAACGCCACAGTTTGGTTTCTTTTCTCTCCAATTGGGGTGTGCCTGGGCGACGTACGTACATGTGTGTGTTAGTAAGCCACACACACAGTTGCATTTGGTGGCTGTGATCCTTTCACCTGCTGCGCTAAACAAAAGACTTAGGCAACGAACTCGATTTGGCATTTGGCTTAGTTTCCGTATTGAAAGTGTTTTTTGTTTTCGTTTAAGTTTATTTCACTCCATTTTCTTCTTTTTTTTTTTAACACACCTTCAAGTTCTTTATCTGAACGCCTAAATAATTGTCAATTACGCCCATTTGGGGCAGCAGCAAGCACTTGTAGAGTAATTGAATGCGACATATCTCAAAGGCAAAACCACAAACATCTCTGGCAAACGATGGCAGCTTCCCAAATGTGGCGACCATTTGACTGTCGACTAGCGAACTGGCCTGCTAGCCTAAAAGCTGATGCTGCCTCTGCTGCAGGCGATGCGGTTGAAGTCGCTGCCACTGCTGCTGCTGCTGTTGCTGGTGCTGCTTTGACTGCTACTTTGCCACTGCCAGCAGCTGTCCGGAGCGCGAATGTTGCATAATTTGAGTTTTCTTCGAGTCTATGGCATGGCTGCATATTTGTTGTTGTTGTTGTTGTTGTTGTTGTTGGCAGTCACCCAGTTAGTGTGTCACTGTGGCATTTCAGCTGGCCAGTTACTGCCGCTGCTGTTGTTGTTGTTGTTGTTTTTATTGTTATTGTTATGGCTGTTTGTCTTTTTTGGGCCTCTTCGAAAATTAATTTGGATATTAGTAATTTAATATTTTACATTGTCATTCATGAGTTTGTTGTTGTTGTTGTGTTTTTTTTTTTACTGAAGTTGAGCAAATCAAAGCAAATAACACATTAAATAAACATTGATTTGTGTTATAGGGCGTTACTGACGTGTTTGCATGCCTACCACATTTGCCAGAGAATTGATAGAATAATGTCAAAAAAAAAAAAAAAAAAAAAAAACATAATATATATTTAACTATTTCACGCTTTTCAAAGGCGATATAATAATATTCAGTTACATAAAAAAAAAAAAACAAAAAAAATACAAAAGATTAAATATAGTTATATTCACGATAGCAAAAAGACAAAGAAAAAGAAAGCCATATGTACAAAATTAAATTTAAATAAAAACGGAATTATATTAAAAATCAATCAAAACACAATGGGAAGTGAATAAATAAAAAATAAAATCACCTAACATGTGTTCAACTAATATATAAGAAAAACAATATAAAAAAATGTTGTTAAGTTGAAGAAAAAATATAATATATTAAAAAAATAACTATTTATATTAAAAAGAACAAAAGAATAAAGAGATGTGTTCAAGATATTGTCAAAACAAATTAATACACAGAAAAGAAAATGAAATAAAAAAAAATTAAAATAAAAATGAAAACAAAATTAAATGGATATATAAATAAAATAATATATATAAATATAATTATAAAATAATAACTAAAGCTAAGACCAGAATACAGAGATATGTTAAAGATACTGTAGAAATAAATGATATGCAGAAAAAAATAATAAAAACATATATATAAAATAAAAAACTTAAAAATGGTAAAAAAAATAATATGTAAAATATATATAATTAACATATAATAAAATATATAAAAAAATATATATTAAAATATATAATAAAATATTTAATAAAATTATAAAATAATAACTAAGAACAGCTAAAGCTAACTTTTTCATAGAAATTGATAAGACAAAAAAATTTTCTTTTTAAAACATATATATATATATATAAATATAATATATATATATATATATATATATATATATATATATATATATATATATATATATATATATATATATATATATATATATATATATATATATATATATATATATATATATATATATATATATATATATATATATATATATATATATATATATTAAGTAAAATCTAAGATAACTCTTATTCGTAATTAGATAAACACTTGGAAATGGTATTTCCAAGATCTAAATTGAATTTTAAAGTTAAGGTAAAGTGAATACGCCTCTTTGGCATTCATGCAGTAGTCGGCTATATTAATTAAGATTGACGAATGGATAAGCGACGTATTTGAGTTTCAATTTTAGAAAGAAAAAAACAACAACAACTAAAACAAACAAAAATAGAGATCATATCACTATGCCCTTGAATTAGCTGATGATCTTTAGCAGCTTCTGTGAGCTCTCATTTGGTTATAAATGCTCACTACCTGAATTTCTGTTCAACTTGAACTATAAATATATACATTTTATAGTTAATGTTGACTTTTATTCGCCAATCAATGCTCAGCACAGTCTGGATTTGCTTTTGCAAAAACTTTTCTAGTCTATTTATGCAACTTGAGCGAGTTGCACCATAAAGACAATAAATTTGAATTGAATTTACAGCAGTTGGATGGATGCTAATACATAATAGCAACGGTTGCCAACGGTTCGCACACACCTCATATAGGCACATGCCTGTTGCACATATATATATACATATAAATATACCTATATATATATTTATATATTTACACTCTCACACAATCCGCAATTCACGACAAAAACCGAACAAATGAAAACGTACAAACGACATAATTCCCATGCCTGGGATTTTGTGTTGTTTGCATTTTGTTTTGTCTCTTTTTTAATCCAATTCTTTTTTTTCGTGATCTTATTGTTTCAGTTTTGCGCTAATTGCGGATTTTCTTGACATGGGCAGCAAAAACACACACAAATAATGAAAAAGCGAAGAAAAAGAAAACAAAACAACAACAACAACAACAACGTCATAAGCACACAAAATGATTTATGCATTATTTTATATTGCCAAACATGTGTGCTAAACGACTTATAGCCGGGGTATTACCAAAGTTTAAACGAGGATATATCGTCATAAATACACAAATATAAATACAAATGAATTATGTTTGTATCGAATTCACTTTGAAATATTATTTTTAAAATATATTTGAAATCATTTATAATCCATGTTAAACCATATGACTGATCGTTCGTTATAAAGCTTTATAATGTTAAGCAGCCTTTAAATTAGCACTGGCTACTATACTCTAGCTTGGTAATATAGATTCTCTCAATTGGTTACCAAGAACGACAAGTATCACCTATCACTTATTGTCATATTCTCCCTACCCATGACAAAAGACAAAAGACTTAGACAACGAACTCGATGTGATATTCTGTTCCCTCACAAGTATTTAGTTTTTAAAATATATAATTTTAATTTATATGAATGAAATTAAATGACAAATAAAAATATAAATAAATTATTTTGAATAAGAAATAAAAATAAATGTAAAAACATAAATAAAATTTTATAATTTAAGAAATAAAAAAAATATAATAGATCAAAACTTAAATATTTTGTAAATGAATTTAAATTAAAAAATAAATAATAATAATAATAATCATAAATATAATTAATAATAATTAATAAAAATAATAATAATTATTAAAAATAAATATAATAAATAAAAAAATAATAATTTGAAAAGAAAAAAAAACAAATAAAAAATAAAAAAAATAATAATTTGAAAAAACAAATAGAAAATAATAAGTAAAAATAATAATTAAAAAAAAAATAAAAAAAATGTATATAGTATAAGCATTTTAAAAAATAATTTAACAAACTTAAAAATAATTTTTAAAAAAAATTTCAAACTGACTTAAGCATGCAAAAACAAAATACAAATTTATGTATATATGTTTTTATTGCTTTCAATATTTTATTTTTATTTTCATTCTCACTTATTAAAATCTATAAAAACAAATTTTATTTTAAATAAAACAATTATCACATACAACTAAAAGGCACGAATTAAAAATAAAAATTAAATAAAAAACGAAATAAACAAAAAGTTGTATAATAAAATAATTGTATCTTAAATATAATACATTTTTGTCTATTTTACTTGAATATATAAATATATATGTATATATACTTATAATTATGTCATATGCATAGTAATTTCAAATTATTCACTTTGTTTTTGCACTCTCCATTCAGTAAAAACTCAATTAAAATGACAAAAACCTTTATTGCATTCATTAATTTGCTTCGCTTCACATCTTCATTTACAGTTTCAGGTTTTATTGAAATTTCCCCATTTCGAATTGTTGGAAATAATTTATTATCGAACTTTTATCTATGTTTAGTCCGTAACGGTGTATTTAGTACTATATTTAAAATTGCCATTCGAAAACGATGCAAATTTGATGTCAAGTTTATTTGCGGACATTTGAAACCTGCCCCTAACAAATCTTTATTTAATATGTGTATTTTTTTATATATATTTTTAATATTTTTTTTGGCTAAAACTCGTTGGTAATTGAAGTGTTGCTTGTGGGCGGGTCGCTGGTGGGCATGTTAGCCAGTTCTTGAATGCAACAGCAGCCGTCGACTGCAAATTCTCTCGACTCAATGCAGAGCCAGTGGGCCAGCGGTTCCGTGTGTCAGGCAGAGCTTGCGGAGCGAGCGTAGGCGAGCCTGGCATTGTGTCTCGTCGAGCTGCGCGATTCAAGGTCTGACATAGTGCCGTGCCCCTTCAAGCCAAAATGTCAAATGGACAGCGAAGCACAACAAAAATTGGCCACTTTTAGCTGCCATTTGCGTGGCGTTTGCCTTTGTCTGCCGCGTATTTATTTTCCCAGAATTTAAGTGCGAAAAGTGTTGCCGGCCCTAAGGCCAGGCGCGGGTGTTGAGGTCACATCACAAAATCATAAAAATCATTAAAAAATAAAGCGTTATAATAACGGTTTTTACAGCAAACAAACAAACAAAGAAAAATAACCAAAACAATTGCTCCAACAGTGGCACAAACTGCAGCCAGAAAATGAAATTAACTATTTTTACTCTCGTGACCTTTTCGCGCAATTATCAAAAATGACAATAATAATAAAAAACAAACTAAACGAACTAGGCAACTGCAGTAGTTAAAAAAATTGCTGTTGCTGTTGTTGTTGCTTTGATGTAAACAACTGTTTTTTTGTTTTATATATTTTTTTAAACGTGCACAGTTCGAAATGTGTCCAAATTAAATGTCGAAGGTTTTGCACGATTGTCTCGCTCTCGCTCTCTCTCTCTCTCTCTCTCTCTCTCTCTCTCACTCTGTCTTTCTCTCTGGTGCAGTCGAAATTGACAAATACTATCCGTACCTACCTCAACTAACCTCGACACAATCTCAACTCCAGCTCGAGCACGAAATGCGCTTAGCCGCCACAAACAGAAAAAGAAATCTCGGCCAGTCCAGCAGCAATCCAACAATTTAGGCCAAATGGTGTTGGACGTCTTTTTTTTTTTAATAAATTTTTACTGATCTCTTTAAGCTGATTAGCGTAATAACCCTGGCACAGCCCACAATTATGCTCGACAGTGTTTACACTTCACAATATTTTTCTTCTATCCACTCTAGCTCAAATTATGTTTAATTAAGTCTAATTTATATCCCATCATAGCTATAAATATTATAATCAAATTCTAGTTCTTGCCAATATTTCGGAGCCAGTTAGCAGCAATTAGTTGGCTAACACGAACAGTCAAAAAGCCAAGCTTCACTTGAAAGTTAAATTAATCACTCTTTCAGCATAGTTCCACGTTTGTGCATCAAAACATGTTCGGCATTTGCGCCAAATCGATTGCAAAGTTCAAAACATGTGACAAAAATGCAGCTAAATGAGGCAAAATAAAAATAAAATGGATAAAAAAAATGAAAAAATTCACAAAAGATTGACAAATGCGAAGCATCTTAAAAGTAGAGCACATGCGCAGATTATACACCTGTTGCACACACACAAAGTGAGAGAGAGAGATAAAAAATTACGCGATTCATCGATTAAATGGCAAATGACAAATGCTTACCCAGAGCCAATAAATCGATGCTGTCCAAATTAAAGCCATATTTTTTACTCCTCTGAAGTATTCGAACTTTGAATTTTAGATAAATCGTATACCTATATACGTATGTGTTTATAATATTTGACACTAAATTTATATGGCTTTAACTAAGAAAAATACTCTAAAAAAACATTTAAAAAAAAATCTGGATTATAACAAATAAAAAAAATAAAAATAATATTCAAAGCAAAAAATATTTAATGTAAAATCCAATAATAAATAAAAATTAACTAATGTATATATATATATATATATATATATATATATATATATATATATATATATATATATATATATATATATATTTATTTATATATTTAATAAAGATTTTTTTTAATAATATTTTTTCGAATTTATAATTTTCTTAATAATAAATAATTGCAAGACTAAAATTAAAATTTAATAATAATTTTGTTAATTTTAATTATTCTACTTATTGAGAGTGAATAAAAAATAAAATATATTTAAGTCTGTAAATTAAATAAAATCCATATTTAATATTAAAATTTGTAACATTATAATAATATATACAACATATATATAAGACTTAATCATTAAAAGAGCTGTTCCAAAAACAATTCTATAGCTAATATAATATATCTATATAACGTTTATAGTGTATTTATTGCCTGATTCATGTTTAACAATGCCTATTTTTAATTGCCTGCCAGCATAGACAATGGCCCACAAGAACTTCTATACGTCTGCATCTTAAATTTATGGCCTCAGACACGACGTAAGCGTTCTTAAACCCATTGAAAATGAGACATCAAGCTATAATGTTTTTGCACAAATGACTTGAGATTTAAAATATGTATTCTATTGTACATTCAGGACGCAGATTGGGAATTTTCAAAGTTAAATATATATAAATATATATTTTTAAAAATTATTTCTTAATGAAATCAACACCAATTTCTTGTTGGTTTCTTCACTTTCAGAGTTTAGATATTCAAGATAAACCTAATGGAACTGTTGAGATTTTATTCTATAGGTTACATCTATGTAAGACTAGGACATAATACATATAAATGGAAAAAATATTTTTATTTATTTTTTTTTCAATTTAAAACACCTTTCACTAAAGTTTTAAAAAACTAATTGAAGTTGAGCTTTATGCGTAGATAATGTTTTATTGTTAGGTTTGAAAAAGAGAAGAGAAATATCTCAATTGGGCAACGCCTTTGCTGTTTATTGCATTTCATTTGCATTTCAAATATCGTGTTATATAATACAACGCCAGACAGAGCTGTCAAATATTTGCAATTTATATGAAACAACAAATTCGAAATAAAGAAATGCTGAAAAGAACTAAGTTTCAATACTAAAATAAAAAAGAAACAAAGCTTAAATAAAAAGTGAGAAAAAACGATCTTTTATCATTTGAAATTTGTTTGGCTTTAGAACTGGTTCACCTTAACGCCGCCGCTGGGCATTAATTATAAACAGACAACTTTTTTGTTTGTTTCTTGTTTTTTGTTTTTGTCCAAGTTTTGACAACAAGCCGAATCTATAATGTGAAACAAACTTTGATTAGCTAATGGCCCGTTGATATTTTATGCAAATGCCTTGCTCTGCATTTAGACAGAGTCCGACCACATAGATGATTCGATTTGTTTTGCATAATCGGATAGACGTCATCAGAATATACATAAATTTTTAAGCTTACTATGTATGTGTTTAAGTTAAAGAAAACAAAAAAAAACACCGCATAATTGTTTTTTAATGTCAGTGAGATTCTTTTGTTAATGTTTGTTGCATTTGTTATGCGATCGCTAAATTTATTGCTATTTTCTATTATTATGAGTCGAGAAAGATAAATGCATTTGTTAGTTTGGGTGTCGTCAAATTAAATTTTGAAAATGTTTTCGATTTTTTATTTATATATATTTGCATAAGTTTTAGGGGAACTTTTTTTAGACTAAATTAAAAAAAAAAAAATTATAATATTGATTTTATTATTCTTATGACGTTTTTGTTTTGATTTTATTATTTTTCAATTCTTTGTTTTTTGCACGTGTATGATATGAAAGTTGAAATTGAAAACAAGAAGCCGCAGCCGACGCAGCAGCAGCATCCGCAGCCACAGTGAACGCACATAAACTTGAACTTGAATTTAATGTTGGGCCTTAACCGCTATGTTTCTTCCCTTCACTTTGGGTCTTATTTAAGTTTATTAAAGACAATCTACAGCTTATTATTTTTTGTTTTTGTGCTGCTGCTTCTTGTATTTCTATTTTTTTTTTCTTTTGATGGCTTTCAATGGTTGTTTTTGGGGTCATCGGCGCGCTGCAGAGTTCTTTATAAAACACCGGCAAACAAAGGCCGCATTTAAGATCTGTGCGATGATGTAGTTCAAATTCAGCCTAATGATAATGATAATAATAATAATAATACTGATGACAGCATACGACCTTCGCCTTCAAACTGCATATTATAACTGACCACAATCTGATCTAATGATATCTATATATATACATATATATAGTCGCAAATCTAATGCTTGTATTCGCTCTTCGAATCGACTCTCATTGTTCACACGTTCCATTTACATGGCCATTGGCCGATTCGACTCGTACTACCCATTGATATAGCTATATATATACAAGTTCTCTGTATTTCCTATGCACATTAAAATGTCAAATTACACACACACACACACACACACACACTGTAAGCATTCAATCATTGCACCCACAATACGAATTTACTTGGCCCGAAAATCATTCGAGATCAAAAGTTCAGTCACGAACCCAACCGAACCGAACCCAACTTAAAAGAACTTGCAGACCAAGTGGCGCATGTTTTTTTCGTTTTTTTTCTTTTTTTTTTTTTTTTGCTAACAACAACAAGAATTACACAAGAAAATTGTGGAAAATGCAACTGAATTTGCTTAGCACAAGAAAATGTATGCCTAATGTTGATTTTGCCTTTTGGGCAAGAGCAGCAACAGCAGCGACTGCCAAAGGTTTCGTCTATCTTGATTTGAGCGGGGCGGACTTCTCGTTTCTTCATTATATTTTCAACTAAATAATTATGCTGTATCTATAATGAACCCACATAAAAGAAATAAAACACATAGTGGAAGCATTGCTAATAAGCCACAAATAATCAATTGAGATTGAAGAGCTAAAACAAAAACACTAATAGAATTTTCTGGTAAACGGAAACGGAAATGAAATCGATGAAATAAGTTCTGAGATTTTGTATTTTTGATTTCACAATATTCTCAATTTGAAGAAGTGTATAAAAAAACACGTACAACTCATAGTTCCGCATTGAGTTTGAATTTATGCATTTTGTAGATGAATATTTCCTTTTTTTATTGATTTATTATATCATTTTAGTTGTTTTTTTTTTTTTTTTTTTTTTTTTTTTTGTTTTAATAATTTGCCATAATGTCACTATTATATATAGTTATTTATTGTGTATTTATTTAGATTCATTTAGTATATTTTATATTTTATTTTATTTATTTAAATTCTTATATTTAATATATTTTTTAATATTCATATTTAAGTTATTTTAATTAACAAAATTATTTTTAAGAGACTTAAAAATACTAATAATAATATTAAAAAATTGTATAAAAAAATCATTATTTTTGATTAAATTTATACAATTATTACTCATTATTTAATTTTGCATTAATATTTTTTAACACTTTTTTTTAATATTTTATTTTCTTATTTCAATTTTTTTCAATATTTGTGTTGGTTTTTTTTTTTTTTAATTTTCCATTAGAAAATATTTTCTATTTTAAATAATTTAAGCTTGTTGGCTTCCTTTAAAGATTTTTTTAATCCGAATTTAATCAGATTATTTTTATTTATATTATATTATTTTATATTACCATATTATTCGTGAGCATTTTTAGATGTTTTTTTTTTTTTAATAAATATTTTTAGTTTTTATTTGAATTATTTAGTTAAAATTTTAATTGAAAGATTATATGCTTTTAAGTTTTAATATACAAATTTTCATTATTATTATGAAGCTCTACTTTAGTATTCTTTCTTTTGATATATAAATACTATCTTTAATTACTTTTTACATAGTTGTAAAATGTAAACTGTTTTATGCAACGTTCATATTTTGATCATTTTTATATTTACTTCAATATTACGGATATCTGATAGTTTCAATCGCATGTTTTATAGACTTTCCACTAAAAAAAGTATCAAAATGACGTTTATTCAAACCGAGTATATAAAACTTTCGATAATCTCGCATATTGAAATTTTCGAAAGCAATTTATTTTGAATAGTTATTTAAATTGGTATTTAAAAACTAGCTAATATTCATTCGAATTTCTTTTTTCAGCCTTCAAATGTTTATTGTTTTCGAAGCACACGAGCTAGGAAGCACTTTGTACGCTGTGGAACCTTTCGACTATGCAGTGCCCCCCAGTTGTCCAAGTCTAAGTACTTGGTGCCATTAGCTGTAGTATGCTGTGCCGCCACACCGACACGCACCCACACACGCGCACTGCAGCTCACACGCATTACACGTATGAACACGTACAGTGTCCGTGTGAGCTGAAAGCTTTTTTGGCATGCAGCATAGCATTTCCTTACGCACGGAGAGCAGACACACAGAGAGAGAGTTGACACTGAGAGTGACGACAAGTGACAGAGAGCGAGCGAGGAAGAGCGAGCTTTTTGAGCTGTCGCCACCCGCTGCTGCTGCTGCTGCTGCTGCGGCCGACGTCGATCTCTGACGCAGCCACCGGGCCAGAGCATCCAGCCGTAGCCGTCCGTGGTTCGCCTGATCGGCATATAAAAGCTCGCAATGTCTTAGCAAAATTATTCAGTTAACAGTTGCGGGTTGGTTGAGACATACAAGCCCCGGCAAGAGTTAAGTTAAGTGTCGCCTGTCTAGAAGTTAAAACAAAGTGCAAAATGAAATCCATGGTATGTTGTGTTCAAGCGTACTATAATATATAAAATAAATGTCAAGCCAACTAAACCATCTAAGAAACGTTTCAAGTTACAAAATCGCCAAGTGTCTGCATTATATCCATCATAAATATCTTAAATATAATTGTCACCTCGCAATACAATGGACGTATATATTAGTATTTTGTGCTACGAAAATTGCAAATAATTATAGTTTTGTGTTTGAGAAGAATTTAAAGAGCTGCATGAGCTAACTGATTTATAATAATATATACACAAATATTGAAGCAACTTAAAATTTGAAATATCTTTGTAATTATTCAAAATTCTCCAGATACAAAAAAAAAATGTTTAAATAAACAAAATATATTTGTTAATATTTTCAAGTTATTAAAATTCTAGAATTTTCTAAAAAAAAAAAATATATATATATAGATAAAGTTTAACGGATAGATTTTAAAGTCTTTCATATATCAACAAAGCTTTTTGCAAAAAATTAAAAATTTATATATATAAACATTGCTTTTAGTATGGGTAGTGGAATTGCTGAAACTATTGAATAGACAATAAAATATGAAAATATATAAAATATATCAAAAATATATAAAAATATTTCAAATATATTTTAAAAACATATAAAATATATTTTGCAAATATATTAAATATATCTTGAAAATGTTAAAAATATATTTTGAAAATATTTAAAATATTTTATAAAAATATTTAAAATATATTTTGAAAATATTTAAAATATATTTTGAAAATATTTAAAATATAATTTGAAAATATTTAAAATATAATTTGAAAATATTTAAAATTTATTTTGATACTATATAAAAAAAATATTTTCATAAATCAACTATGTTTAGTTAATTTATAATAGATTTCTTCGATGAACAAAATGGCACTCTTTAAATTTTTATCAACGCTTCCAAAATAAAAATTGCTAAAAATATCTAATATTTTTTTGCATTATTTTACATTATTGTTGAAGTATAAAAAAACAGTTAAGGTATAGAAAATATATATTGAAGTACCGTCAACAAGAATTTGAAACGCTATCATTAACTTTTAATACATTTTTAATAGCATAAAAAGACCTTTTCTCAAATATCATGCAACTCCCATAAAAATTGAAACCAAAACATTAAGCACGCACTGCGCCAAAAACTGAACTTTTAATATATTATTTTATTAGTTTCCAAAGAGCTTTTCTCAAATATCATGTCAATGCAAAGCAACTCCCAAGAAAATTGAAACCAAAAAGCTTTTCTCATTTATCATATCAATGCAAAGCAACTCCCATAAAAATTGAAACTAAAACATTAAGCATACGCCTCTTGGCACGCACCGCGCAAGTTCTTTGCGCATTACGAATGCGCAGCGTGGCCGACGATTGGAGCTACCATTGAACTTGGCGCGCAGCCAAACACATTTGGCAGATTGCATAATTGTCATATTTGAAAAAATTGAAGTGGCGGAAGTGGCGAGGCAGTCTGATTACATAATGATTGTTATTGTAGCGATCGTGGCGATTAACACGGCTAACCCACTTTGGTTACCTTTTGCATTTTGCAGCTCATTTTTGGCCTGGTGGCTATGTGTGCGCTGGTGGCCAGCGCCGAGGAGGCCGCAAAGAAAGTGGAGGTTGCCGCTGTCGCTGATGCGACCGAGAAGAAGCAGGAGAAGCGCGGCATTGCTTACTCCGGCTACGGCTATGGCGGCTCCGGCTACGGTGCGTCCGGTCTGGGCGGTGGTGCGATTCTGGGCGGTGGTGCAGTACTGAGCAGCGGCCCGGCCGTTGTCTCACAGCTGCCCACACAGGTGCGCACCAACACCGTTGTGCGTACTGTCCAGGTGCCCTATCAGGTGGAGCGTCGTGTGCCCTATCCCGTTGAGAAGACCGTCACCTATCCCGTCAAGGTGCCCGTGCCACAGCCCTACCCCGTCGAGAAGGTCGTCCAATACCCAGTGAAGGAGATCGTTAAGGTGCCCGTCCATGTGCCACAGCCCTACCCCGTCGAGAAGATCGTCAAGGTGCCCGTCAAGATCCCCGTCGATCGTCCCTACACCGTCCATGTGCCCAAGCCATACCCCGTGCCCGTCGAGAAGCCAGTCCCCTACACCGTCGAGAAGCGCGTCATCCAGAAGGTGCCCGTCCATGTCGATCGCCCCGTGCCCTATGAGGTGAAAGTGCCCGTCAACGTGCACGTTGAGAGCCACGTGAAGCCCGCCATCACCGTCACCCACACCGTTACCAGAACCGAGGGACAGCCCATCATCAGTGCACCAATTGCCTACGGTGGCATCTCAGGTGCTGGTGTCTCTGGACCTGGCATTGCTGTCGGTCACGGCATCTCCTCTGGCCATGGCATCATCTCCTCCGGTCATGGCATCATCTCCTCTGGTCATGGCATCTCCGGCCATGGCGTCTCCGGATATGGTGTTTCCGGACACGGTATCGTCTCCGGACACGGCGGCTACCTCCACAAAAAGTAGATCAATTTTAATGCTAACGAGGGCCACATCAGCTTCTGACATCGGGTAAAAGACGTCTGGCAACAACATCAACCAATATTTTTTCACGCGAGGAACAATCATAAGATAATGACAAAAAATCGAACCTAACTCGAAATATCCCAACAAAAACCCGCGACCCGCAACCCTCAAAGTACGACTTACACTTTAGTTTTAGTTTGTGATACCAACCGGAATTCTAAGAGGAAAACAGCAAATCCACGCATTCAACGGGAAGATCATCAAATGCGACCATTCGCTGAGTGTATCCCTTTGACGGAACACTCTGGAAACTTGCCAGCCCCTCCCTCCCTCATCAATGAAGGAGGAAACAAATACCAAGTCGCATTCGTTTGTCCTGCTTGTCTGTTTGTGTTAGTTGTCTCACCATCTTCCTCTTATGTACAGTTCTTTCTAGACAGGAAACTAAACAAAAACATCCAAAATTCAGTTGCCTCTACGACTTTGTTTTACGTCAATTTCTATTCTATGAAATTTTTGTACATATTTAAATAATGTAAATAAAAAGAAAATTAAAACACAATTTTGTTATTTGGTTTTTTTATGTGTAAGAAATTCTTTTCAGCTACAATTTCAGTTGGAGGAAAAAGGAATACTTCAGGCTTTGAATACTGAATGCTTATAGAAATCGTCATAATAAAATGATATATAATGCTCAATATATATAATGTACTTGTATTGCAATATAAATAAAAATTTAAATATAAAATAAAAACTTAAAAAAATGAGATGGAATCTTTTGAGATAAATCACAATTCTATATTCATTATGAATATGCCAAAATCTAGTTTTCTTCCACTTTGAGTATCAAGCTATGCTTCAATTTGAAATATTAATTTTGATATTAGGAAAACAGTAAATGATTACAATATACAATAATAAATACACACACACTTATAATCGGTAGCTTTTGCAGTAGTTAAGATTGAAGCATTGCTAAATAGACACAAATCATTATTCTGACTAATCATATATATTTGATGGAGCCACGACTTGCACTGACTGTCAAATGGGATTTGCACAGAATTAATGTAACCTGGATAAGTATTGTTATTTTTTATTATTATTGGTCTTTAAATAATTTAAAATAATTTTTAAGCCTTAGATAACGTAAATATGGCCCTCAAGCTTTGTAATAATGTTTTAAAAGATTTTTATAATAAAACGATTTATTTTGTATACCATAAACTTGTCATTTTGTGTTTTTCTTTTTTAGTATTTTTTTAGACTGTTTCAACAAATACAGAATTTTTTATTTGCTTATAATGTTTACAAAAATATTAAAATATTTTTTAGGTTAAACAGTATTCTATTATATTATTTATATATTATTTAATACTATATTTTTTATTATTTAATACTATATTATTTAAAAAAATAAAAACAAAAAAACAGTCTACAATAAACAACAAGAAGATATGTATGCCCAGTTCATTTATTTAAAAAATTATCATTGTAAAATCAAAAGCTTTAAAAAAGCTTCAATCAGTTTGAGCTGCTTACAGACCTCAACAAGCTGAGAAAGCTCTAATAAGAGCCAAGCTTTATATAAAGTTTCGATGTGAGAATGGCAAAAGTATGCTAACACTTTTATATATACCACATATATATGATGATCAGTTTTAAGTTTAAAAGCCCCCAAATATGCTATTCATATAAAAATTGAAGATATCAAAAATTTCTTTAGAAAAAAAAGCAAATCACAATGACACACGACAGATTTCATTATACGGACTAGTATCCAAATACGTTAGAGTATCATTTATAGATTTATTGCCGAAGGAGATCAAGTGCTAAAAATCTGTCAAATTTAGAGCTTTTATATCTAAGTCCAAGAAATACTTGGTTTTCCCAAACAGCGTAAATATAATATTATAATACATCATTTTTGTTCAATGTAAAAAAAGTATCTAAATTAGTTTGTTCGTAAAACTGTGAAATCTAGTTCAAATTAAGTTTATAGAGAAAGTTAACAAAAGAGATGAAATCTTAGATAATGAATTGCAGAAGATACCGCTGAGATCCCCAACTATATGTACCAAATGCTCATACAGGCAGAGAGCAAGACAAATATACTCTCTTCACTTTGTGAACGAGTGTATAAGAAAGATAAGAATGTTTCTCAAATATAGTGCAATAACAGTGAGATTTGCTATGAGTTAAACTCAACTTGCAGTCAGTTTGTTTAACAATTTGTTATATTGTTGAAATAACTGAAGTCAGTTAAGTACTCAGTGCTCTGCATTACTGATCATAGAACGTAAAATCTTGAGGGACTACAAAAAATTTAATTCCAAAATGTGGAAACTTAATATAATTTTGTTACTTATTATGTTGAATGGGGTGCTGCTTCAAACTACAGAGGAAGATTTAGAAATATCATATGAAACAACCAAATTTAATTTGTGCTTAGTGGACGATATAATCAGCTATACAATAACGGAGGAGATACCTCTAAAGGAATACGGCCGCTTTGCAGAGCACTTTGTAAAGCTAGGCATTAGAGGCTCTATGCGTGAAGTCGTAAGTACAGATAATAGAACTACCAAAGGAAATAGTATAATTATACATTTTCACATAGAGCAAAACTAAATTGGAGAGTCGTCCAGTTTGCTGTCCGGGCTACTTCAAGGCCAACGATGGATCCTGCCAACCAGTTCCGACCACAACTGAGATTTCCACAACTACGATTTCCACAACTGAGATTTCCACAACAAATTCCATCGAAAGTTCGACTTTAACTGAATCAAATTTAAACGAATCAAAGGACAAGAGCTCGATCAACTTCAAAAAATGTTCTATCTACGCAATTGAACTTACATTGACATTAGCAGCTATTATACTATTTGTATATTGCATCTATATATACAAAAAGAAAGCAACTTTGCGAAAAAGAAGAAATGATGCTGAAATGAATCTGTCTACCGCAAAGCTCCATTATCATAATGAGCCAAATGTTATAGCACTTTGAAATGATTGGTAGACTCTGTGAGTAATTGACTAATAAAAATTAAAAAAAAAAAAAGAATATTATTAATTGTTCTTTTTGTTTTTATGAATCGTAACGAATTACTTATAGAATGAATTATTGATGCAATGCAAGACAACAATTCCAAAATATATTAAATATTGGCTTGGGCAGCTCTCTCCTTCTAACAAAATTTTGGCAACGTTGGAGGAAGTGTAGCTTAAACAGTCTACGTTCGGTAAACTAAATATAGATTCAGAATCAGTCTTAATCACATAGAATCTATGTTTAAGTCACCAATGCTACGAAGACTGTGAGAGAGATAATAATAAATATATATTTTACTTTGTTGTTATATATAACGTGTGAGGCTCTCCTTATCTTTTATGCAAAAGGAAATGAGTCACGTGCTTAATAGAGCTGATTTCTTAAACTTAATATTATATATTAAAAGCTTAAAGCAGTGTATATATATACACTGTTTTAAGCTTCACATCTTAAAAAAAAAAAAAAACAGTTATGTCACTTCCTTCTATATATAAGATATGGGGACCCTCAAATGTTATACATATATTTATATATGATAAAATATTGAATTGGGTGTTACTGACTGCGTTATACTCGTGAAAAAAACCAACAGCACCTACATTTATTTCATCAATCAGTAAGCCTTATTTATAGCTATTTTATTTCAAAAAAAAAAAAAATTCTATAATTTGGTGAATGAAATAGATTTATTAAGAAGGGTTTTTTTTTTGTTTATATCCGAGTATATATGTTAAGTATATCATATAAAATTTGTCTGAGCCACACTTGATGAAATTTATACACAATACAATATAGTATACAATACAATATAGTAAAAAAAAGTCAGGTATATAATATTCAGTGAATCGGCAGAGCAAGTAAGAGTGACACATTTGCTAAAATGTATTCTAAATAGATGTCACAATGTTCAAGTTGCATTTTAGCGTAGTATGTTTATATCTGTATGCATATATATATATATATATATATATATATTTCAAGTTCAAAGTCTCTAACATTAATGGCATCATAAATATTTGCGCTTATATTCTAAAAATCTTTAGTATTGCCCGATTTGCTACGCCTTCAAAGGGCGTGTCGGGTAAATTTGAATAAAACTAAATATAGGAGTAAAACACACTCATTTCAAACATTTAGTTTTAATAGCGTCGAAATGGTTGTTCTATCAAGTACAAAAACGGAGCATCGCTTGGGGCTCTGTAGAGATTGCGTAAAACAAAAATACTCTTCTTGATTCGTGTTTGAATATAAGATTTGGGCACAGTTGCTCGCTGGGCTTTAAACAATGTTTTTAGTTTAGTTTTAATCGCTCTCAATTAATCATGTGCAAAATTTTGGTACTTCTACTTGCCATACTAAGTGCCAACATACTGCTGGCACAATCCACTCGAGATCCCCATTTGTGCATAAAAAATGTGAAAGTGCCGTACACAGTGACTGAACGCGTTAGCCTGGACAACTATGGTGAATTTGCTGGTATTTTAAAGAGCCTAAATGTATCTGGCGAAATACGCACGGTTGTGAGTGTATATAGTATATATATCTAATGAAATATTGCTATTCGATATTAATCAGTATATTTAACTAGGAGAAATACAAACTGGTGCCACGCGGAGTCTGTTGCGATGGCTACGAACCGTCTGCTATAGCCGGAGAGGGCTGCCAACCTGTGCCAACAACAACAACAACTGAAAAGGAAGAAGATATCTCAGCAGCAGCTCCAATCGAAGAGAAGCCAATAGGAATGGCCAGGTCTATGAGTACAAAACTCATTCGCAGCTGTGACTTTTTAGCTTTTATTCTCATCGCTTTTATCTTGGATTATTAAAAATAATTTTTTTTTTCGGAAAATTATAATAAAAAAAAGTATATATATACATATATATATATATATATATATATATATATATATATATATATATATATATATATATATATATATATATATATATATATTGTAATCCCAATAGATCGTAGAAGCGAAGAATTAGAATTTTTTTCGAATTATTACTATATCAATATCAATATTATATTTTCTGTTTGATTTTAACATTTCAGATTGCCAGATAATTAATTTTGCAGAAAAACTAATTTTGTAAACTATTTTAAATTGTTTTACCAATTGTTTTCATTTCATTATTGCGAGATTAATGAGGTATTATATGTAAGGTTATTTAAAATTTTAAAATTTTCTGCCGTATTTCTACGGAAATGCAAATTCATGTTTTAGACTACAAACATAACCAATAGAAATTAAATAATAAGAACGTAATTCGAAGAAAATTTCAGAGCAAAATGATTTATGTAGCTGTGCCAAGCGGCAGATACCCTGTTCTTAGATAGGCTTGCCCGATTTTTTTTTGCTTGTATCAAATACAAAAAAAAAAATTTTATGGTGGTGAACATGCGATGTGAAAACAACTTTATTTTGTTTTTAATTTTATTTTTAATTTTGTTTATTTATTTAATTTTTTTTGTATCCTTTTATCAGAGCACTTCCAAATAAACTTTCACTATGAAATGGCTAAATATATAAAGATATATATATATATATATATATATATATATATATATATATATATATATATATATATATCTTTTTTTTAGTGTTTTTTATTTTTATGTGAAATATACACTATTTTCATCTGCGTGTACAATTGTAAAAGGGGTATCTCTTAGTCATGCACACCGAACTTGAATTATCCCACTGTTCTCATAAAAGTTTTGTTGCGAAACGCAGCAACAAGCTTTATCGCTGAGCACAGCTGAAGTTGAAACTTTGAAAACACTTTAAGAGTTTTGTGGAATATACATGAAATATTTTTTATATTGGGCATACGACAAAAAACCCAATAAAAATAAACTTTTTCTATAGAATTTTATTGAAATATTATATTATTATATTATAGAATATTTTCTGAAGAATTTCAATATTTCCGCTGCGCCGTTTAAAGCGATAAGCGGCAAAGTGTATTTGTTTGTTATACATATATGTACATATATTTATATATATATTTTTATATATATGGATATTTAACTGAATAAAAAATTGTATTTTTATGCGGTTCTGAACCCAATCTCATTAGTTGTGTTTCGTGAGCGAGGCAAGGCGCTTGGAATCCTACGGAAGTCGAAATCTTTTGAGCTCTCGCCATGTATAGGACTCAGAATGTATTATTATTGCTCTTTTGCATAACGCTTGGCGTTAGAAGCGAGTCATTGGTGGAACATAGCAATATATGTTTAATTAAACAAATTCCTACTGAATACACGATTGATAGGTCAATTGGCTGGATTTATTTCCCACACCGGTACACGGTAAGTGTAATAAAAATGTTTAGCACCAAAGAAACAATTCCTTTTATCTTTTGTATCTAAAAGCAAGTCGTGTGTGAATTTTTGTTAAAATTGATTAATACGTACAGCGAAGTATTTTGAGACTGACAAAGACAATGCGAGGTACCAGATGATAAGCTGATAGGCAGAAGTTTCAGTTTTAACAAGTAAAACAGGTGCATAAGACTCTACCGACTGTATAATACTTATTCCCGGTCTAAAAGTAGTTGTATTAGTTGATATAGCCACATTTCAAGTCTTTAGTTTCAATGGATTCCAAACTTTACCAATACTCATTTACAAAGTGAAACCCTTTTACATTGTGATATTAGGCAAATTTATCTTTGGGCGCGGTCGAAGCTCTGACAACACTCGAATCTACTCCAGCTCATTACAATCTGTGTTCAGCCAGCCAGTTGTTTCTGCGAAATAGAGCAATCCATCTACAAAATTTCTTTCTCTTTAATAATTCCCTATACCACAGTCTGAAGCCTATCAATGCTGTCCAGGCTATGCAGGACCAATCGAAAAATGTCTGCCCGTTTGCTCTGAGGACTGCGGACCGAACGCCTTCTGTGACTCGCCCGAGCACTGCGCTTGCATAGATGATGACTATGAAAAGATCGAGGACAGAAAGGGATGTAAGCCAAATATAAATCGAAACTTATGCGTTGACACGAAGATCACCATGCGAAATCTTTGGCTTAGGTTTAAGCCAAGCATTCTAGAATTGGTGAGCTAGATTCTAGACTCTGCTTGAATCTTAATCAAATACAACATTTTCAAGATACCAATGGTGTGCTGCGAAGGCTATGAGAGGCTAAACGAGTCGCAGCCCTGTGTGCGTAAAGTGGACAAGCACGAGTGCATGGAACCTATACAGGTTTGGGATCAGTTAACGATGTCTCCCAATGGAGTTTCGGTAAATTTCATAATTTCTGTTAGAAAAAATCTTAATTAATTATTCCCTAATTGGTAAAAGCCAATTACAACAACCAAAATGCGTCGAGTTTGCTGCGATGGCTACAAAAGACAAACAGCCAACGGACCTTGCCTGCCCCAACCTGAAGTAAGTAACATAACAATAACAAGTAAGAGTGCTCTAGTGGACTCTGCTCGACTAGGAGATACCCTGAACCCTGTGAGGAGCCGGCTTTCCAATCATTCTACGCTTCTTTTATGCATGCATACAAACAGCACATACACACATAAATATACACACAACTGGCGATTGGGTCGTGATATCCAAAATATAAACATCACATAATATCCTTATTCATTCCACGATGTACAAACCACGCCTTAATAACGAGTTAAAATGATTGATAAATACCGATAAAAACGAAATGGAATGAGTTATCGAAAAAAATTCATAAACTTGTTCAGCGTATGGTCAAAATAAAAATTTCAAGTCTCTAGGTTGCGTACTCTAGACGGACGGATATATACACTAACATATTCCTTACTCTTATTCTGATTGGCCACCGAAATTATTGACGCGGATGAGCTTAAAGCTTCAATGTGGCCTACCCTAATCGATTTAATAAAAATTAATAACAACTTAAACTTTTCCACTGATTATATTTTAAGTATATATTATATACAATATATATCTAATTTCTAATATATATAAAAATTTAATATCTTTTTTTGCCTGAGGACAACGAAAAGTTTGTAAGTAAACTAAGATATTTTCTGAAAATTTACCTAATTCTTATACCAATAGACTACAGAAATTATTGATTCGCCCACTGAGAAGCCCTTGCCTATCATAGTAGGATCCGTAAGTATGCAGATTAATCAAATAATATATAAGCTATCGATCAACTTATATCCCTAGGAGATCATATCAAATAAGGATGCCAATTCGAAAGAGGAGGGAGATTGGCTGAAGATTAAAGATGCATTTGATAGTTTTAACATGGCATTTCCCACCGATTTGTTCGTAAGTCAATGCAAATATATGAAATATAAAATACATATATAAGACTCTGTATACCAAAGGAAACAAAGGTCGAAAATGAAGAGTCAATTCCTACAGCTCCGAAGGAAAAAGAGCTCTTATCAACTATGCATTGGCTGAAGATTGAAGATGCAGTTGATAGCACACCTCCCACCGATTTGACCGTAAGGAAATGAAAATATATATTATAATACATAATAACTCAATATACCCTCTAAATATCCCAAGGAAACAAATGTCGAAAAAGAAGTGTCAGCACTTAAAAATCCGAAAGAAAAAGAGCTCGCACCGACTAAGAATTCCAATTTAAAAGGGGTGAAAGAAGACAAATTGTCGGGAGATTGGCTGAAGATAAAAGAAGCATTTGATGGTCTTAATATGACATTTCCCATCGATTTGTTTGTAAGTAAATTCAAATCTATATAGTATATAATGTATAAAAGTTAACGCCTACCAACTATATATCCAATGGAAACACAGACGGAAAATGAAGAATCAACTCCTACAGCTCCGAAGGAAAAAGAGCTCTTATCAACTACGGATTGGCTGAAGATTAAAGATGCATTTGATAGTACGCCTCCCACCGATTTGTCCGTAAGGAAATTAAAATATATATAATATATAATAGACTCTATACATATCTAAATATCCAAAGGAAACACATGTCGAAAAAGGGTATTCCGAAGAGTCCGAAGAGTCGAAATATGCAAAGGAAAAAAATTGTGAAAAAGAAGCGTCAGCGCCTAAAGATCCTAATTTATGCACAAGGGAGGTGGAAAGTGAAAGCACTTTGTCGCCGGATTGGCTGAAGATCAAAGATGCATTTGACACTTTTAATATCACATTCCCCACTGATCTCTTCGTAAGTAAATGAAAAAATATATATTGCTAAGCATTTCAAAATAACGGGGCATTAAATTTTAATAGTCGAAGAAAATTGAAACCTTCTGCTGCACTGGCTACGCCAAGAACAATGATGAAGAGCTCTGCAAGCCCGTGTGCGAACCCAATTGCGGAGCGAATAGCGATTGCCAAGGACCCAATAAATGTGTTTGCCGCAAAGGTTTTCACCAGGAAGCAGGAACTGATCTGTGTGTCCCAGACTGCTCAAAGCAGAGCATACCAGAGCACAGTAGTTGCATTACTCCTGAAATATGGGTATGCGATTTGGGCTACGTCAAGCTGCCCAAGACCAATGGCGAAAAGGGATTCGCTTGCTACCCCCATTGCGTGCACAGCTGCTCCAGCTATGGCCGATGTGTGGCGCCTAATGTGTGCGAGTGTCTGCCCGGCTATGAACCGATTTCCATTGGCTATGATGCCGATAGTGAGATGACGCTTGAGAGATGCCACTTAATTGCTTAAGTGTACGACTTGCCAATGTATAGAACCTGATGAGCTATACAAATTTTCTTTGAAAGCGCAATCAAAGTTATTTCCTAACTATATATGATATATTTATATTATATCTATATATATTTTCAAATATTATATCCCCTTTTAGCAGTAACTAAACTTTCATATAACAAAATCTCTATCCCACAGTCAATATTAATCAGTTATGGTAAAAGCAAGAAATAATCATTAAGAATGCTGCAATCGAGCACCACCGACTGCATAATACGCGCTCAAAAACTATTGCATCTCTTTTGATGTATCAAAAAATAAAAATAAAATAAAATAAAATTAAAATTATATTAATAATAATAATAATAATTATATAAAATCATCTTCAAATTTTAAATCTCTAGCTCAAAAAGCTTTTCCCAATTTACCAAACCCCATCTGGGCGTAGATACATCTCTATATATGCCCTGATATCGCTGCTGCAAATTTCTTCCTCCTCTAATATTTTTTCGGTTATTTTGTATGCTGAGAACTAACTTTGATTGAATGTGGTCAATCTTGATAGGTTTTCCCCGGTATTTTCGTCCATATTCAATATAATTTTTATTGAACAATGAAAACTCGCTCCACTTATAAAAAAAACACAATAATTGCTCTATATAATTATAAATATATAAAGTTTAGAATACTAAATAATTTTTCTCTGCAAAACTATGTAAAGTCAATAATTCTCAAACCCATTCAGATAAGCAATAAAATGATTTTTTTAAATGTTCTTGAATAAATGATTACATACCATATTAAATAAAAATTTACAGACCTATAATTATATAAAAAATTATATTTTGTAATATAACAGAATTTATTTCATTCAAATTTCATTTAATTAAAAACAATTTATTAAAATAACAATAAATTAATTAATTAAAATTAAAATTAATTAATTAAAATAAAAATAAATAAATTAATTAAAATTAAAATAAATGAATATATGAAAACAAAAATTTAAAAAATGTCAAATCTGTACAGTTGAGCGGTATTCTATTTCCTCTTGGGTCGTACATATTCCAAAGTTCAAGCCCTTGACACCCTAAATATTAGCAATGTTGTTATACCAAATATAATATTTCTTATCCTGCCACGCCCCCATCAGGACATCAGCAAGTATTTGCCCTAAATCTAAATTATTTAGCTTCAATAGCAAAGGAATTTGTCTTAAAACGTACCGTAAAAACATCAAAACACCTATACCACAAAGCCAATACACTCTTTTCACTTCGTAAGCCAGAAAAAGAAAAAAAAAGCAAAAGCCAAAAAACAAACCTGTCTACCTTCTTACGCACACACACAGTCGGCTTTCGCACACATAATCTGGCGCCAATTCGGTCAAGCGAAAAGCGTTAAGTATTATGCAAGACTTAATGCAGTTATGAGCATTGACTTTAAGTGAGATAAAGTGCGTTCAACGCCCAAATATAGCATAATTAATTGAAATGACAAATTGATGACGACAAAAAAAAGAATTCAAGTTCGTTGCCTAAGTCTTTCGTTTCTTTGGGCAGAACCTGTTGGCGCTGTTGACCAAGGCGCAGCACCAATGCACAGCATTGATCTTGTGCTAGGCCAGCGGGAATTGAACTCAGTGCCAAATGTGTGTGAGTGTATATGAGTGTGCGTGTGTGTGGCATGTGGCAACGGAGAATGGCACGACCCAAAAAGCCAGAAAACAACAAAAGCAACGAAAGCCAAAGTTAAAGCAAAGTGAATGCAACAAACTGAGACGCGCAGCCGCAATCAATTAGCGCTATGCGATGACGTCGACGTCGACGCTGAAGCTAGCGTCGCTGCTGCCGTCGTGCTGCCACATGTGGCGATTGCGTCATGGCGCCAACCAGACCGTCTACTAACGGTAATTGACTTGCAATTTCTTTTGCGGCAACTTTTCGGTTGCAAAGAAATTTGCCAAAAAAAAAAATATATATATAGAAAATGTGTTGCAATAGCCTGCCCATGCTCCAGACAGAGACGCCAAGCTTAAAAATAAAAGCCAGCTGTAATTTATCAACATTTATCAACGGCGCTTTTCTTGCAGATTGTTAAATGCAATTTGGCCAATACAAATTAGAGATACGAGTATATGAGAGTGTAATAAGTCGTCACTTAAGCTAATATCACATAAATGTTCGCGCTAGTTTGTATAATTTATATAAATGTTTTTAAATAAGAAATAAAAATGAAAAAAATATTTTTCTGTATCTATTGTTCTTAACACTTCATAATATAATTTATTGATAATTCTTTTTGCTTTATTTTGAATTTTTTTCTTTTTAATTTTAAATATTATTTCGGATTTCATTTAGTGATTTAAAATAAAAACATATTTAAATATATTATAATATATAATATAATTAATTATATGTTTAAAACTTTTTTTACACATGTTTTTAGCCAATATAATAAAATTTTAAAAAATTATTCAAATTATATTTTTTAAAATTTCTTTTGAATTTAGTTAACTAAAATTATAAATTTATAATTAATACAAAATAATGAAAAACAATTTCCATATATTATAATTTATTTTTTTTAATACAAATTTTGTATAATTAATTTGTTAATTAATTATATTATACAAAAAAAAAAACGATGTTTATATATATTTATATAAATTTTTATAAAAATATAAAACTAATTTTACATTTTTATTTTATATTCAATTTAAAATATAGTTTTATTTATATGTAAATATATTTTAATAATTTTTTAATAAATTTCAAATTTATAAATATAATAAATATGTATAATATTAAATATAATAAATAAAAATAATATTAAATATAATTTTAATATAATAAAAAATGTAATTATATACATATACATACTTTTAGTACATATTTGTATTTTACTATTTCATCTCAATATTAAATTAATTTTTATTTTTAATTTTTCACTTCATCTAAACTTTGACTTAAAAATTGAATTTTATTTTTGTTGTCTTTCCACATCATATTTTCTACACTTTTTCTTATTTCTTGCTGTCTTTCTGCAGAGCACTTTACTTCTTTTGCGTCATTTGCCCACTTCATTGATTTTAATTATAGACGCTCGTTAGCCATATTTCTGCTCTTTAATTCGGCCTGTTGGCCTGTTTTCGTACTTTTATATTTTTTCCTATTTCCAGCTCTCAGCCAATTTTAATGCATTTATAATGTATTTTAATTTTTCATTTCTTTTTTGGTCGACGTGAAGGAAGTGTATTTTGTGGTTTTTGACATAGGAAAAGCCATAAATTTAATGCATGTCTATTGCCGTATAATTAGCTATATTTATGTGCAAACGCTTTGTAAATAATGAGACAGTTAACACACATTCTGAGTGGAGTGAAGTGGAAGTGTGGTGTGTTGTGTTGTTGTTTGGCAATTTTCCTTTAGTTTTCCATGTCTTCTATTCAAAATCGTTGAAAATGTTTTATTTGTTGCAGCGACTTGAGCAATTGCTTAATTATTTTATGTTTTATTTGCGCCGTTGTTAATTTACGAACATTTTAGTGCTGCCTAATTACAGTTCGCTCTATATATTTGTATTTTTTTTGTGTTTAACTAGCGAGGGCTGTTTGAAAAATTGTGGGTTAAGAGATTATTACTTATTAAGAAATGTTGAATGATATAAATGTAAATTAAAATCTTATAAAAATATTTAAATTTTAAATTTTTTTTAATTTTTTGTTTTAATGTGTTTTTTAATTTTAATTTTATTTTATTTTAAAAATTATTAATATATTAATCTCTGAGTATTTTTTATAATAGATATTTTTTATATTTAAAATTTTTTATCATTTAATTTTATTGAGTATTAATTATATTTGTTCTATAATTTAAAATAAAATATTATATCCTTATTTCCTTTTCTCTTAGACTCTCAACTGACTTCAATTATATTTTTACAGAGTTTCGTCTAACTTTTCAACTGCCTCTCTTGTTTTTACAAACCCAAAAAAAAAAACAAATTTATATACGCCTCAGTGCGGCCAAAAGCAGCAAGAAAATAAAGAAAAAAATAGTAAAAATAAAAGAAATACATGTCCGAAACAAAGGCTACCAAATAGATTTACAAAATGTACAACTAGACTCGACTGCATAGCATAATATTTATACAATTTACGCAATGTACACTCATAAAAACAACAACACGAGCAGCTACAGTAATGCCTACTATTCGATTGCTAACTGTGTGTTGGTGTTTGTTGTAATTATGAATCGCCCTCAATAAGACGAAAAATTACTTCAAAATTAATTTGAAATCTACAAATGAACAAAACGTAAACAAAGCTAAAAGAAGACAATCGCCATCTGAATCTGAAAATTTTGCTAAGTTTATCTTCTACAAATTACATGAGGAGTAAGTCAATGGGTCAAGAAAAACCCGGAAAGCTATAGACCAGACCCGACCAGACTACCATATCTATTACACACCAAACAGCTGCAACAGCTCCGGAGGCGGAATTACTTATTATGTTAATAAATTGTGTTTCTTTTTTTTCGTTTTTTTGACTGGTTTTTCTGGCTCGCGAAAGATTTGCATAGATTTGCAGTTGGCCACTTCCTTATTTATCAGCGGCAAAGCCTGAAGAGACATTCAATTGAGCAAAGCCACAACTTGATTAAGTGCAAGCACCTGCCCAACTGCCACGCCTCCAGGCGAACGGCTCAATTGGGCGCAGCATTCAACGGTGCGTGACAATTTGGCCAAGTTAGCCGCATAATCAGAGATGCTCATAAAACAACATCAACAACAACAACAAAAGAAGCAAACAAAAAACTTTAAATTTAGTTTGAAAAACGCGCCACAAGAGTTCAAATGCTTTTGCCATTGACCTCTTTTCTTGGCCGCTGCGCGTCGAGCGAGGGAGGCGGAGAGTTGCGGCTCGGCAGTTGCAGCAAACAATTCAATTGCCATGATGATTATCACTTTCAAATCAAATCAACGAACGAGCTTTTACCCGCCTCAATGTCATGAAAGGGAAACTGATTGAAAGGGCCGCGATTGCAGTTAACCCGCTGCAAACCCATTTGTCCAACAGGTTTTTCTGGGCTCACTAATTGCGAGGCGAGTAGTTAAGTACAAGGCATTACAATTAAACGTCAAAGCAAATTGAGAAAATGCCAACACTTATGTATTGTTATTAATATTGGAGATCTTCTCGAAAATAATATAGTTACAAAGTTTTATCTTTCATTTTTTAGATGGAATATTCATGTTTCTATATATGCCTCAAAGAAATATATGTAAAATGTTTATTTTATATCTGAGTTTAATAAATAGAGCTCTTAACTTTTCATACGATATTTAAAATTAGAATAAATGCAGTGCATAATTTAAGTCTATTTTAATGAAATGTGCTTGATTTCTTCTGATTATGATTGCTTGAAGGCTTCAGATTGAAGGTTTAAGATAACAAAAACAGAAACCTATTTTATATATATTATATACAGATTAATAGGTATGCAAATATTTACTTATTTATAAAATTAACACAGAGAAACTCTGTTTAATTGATATTTTATATAGATATTTCTAGAAGAACTTTTATAAAATTTTATAAAGTTTTCCATACAAATATTGCATAATAATTCATATCACAATAATATGAATTATTAATATGCCTACATCTTTTAAATTAAAGTTGAATGAGTCTTATATATAAGGAAAAATATATTGAATGGTAAAAATTTCTTACTGTTTCTTTAATATATTTATTATACTTTTTTAAATGATGCTCAACCATAAATATGGAATATACGATCATTTTATGATGTATTGGAATATATATATACAAAAAAAAAAGCAACACGAAAAATACACTTGATAAAAGGAACTCGGATGTTTATTTGAATGGAGAGTTTTGAAGAAAATATAAATAAAAAGCGTCGCTCTCAGCAAATAGTTTGTAGTTCACTTAATTTTTAACACAGTGTTAAGCATAGTGCCAAAGTTAATAATTTATGCTCTCCTTATACCCAATTGAAAATGGAAAATAGGCTGTAATGTTTTTATACCCTGAGCCCATTGAAAATGGGAAATCAGGGTATAATGGTTTTGTTAAATGTATGTAACAGGCAGAAGGAGGCGTGTCAGACCCCACAAAGTATATATATTCTTGATCAGGGCGACGAGCTGAATCGATTTACTTGTTTTATTATTGAACCTACATATATGTAAGTTCTGAGAAGAAAAAACTAATTTATATTTACGAGTATATATAAAGCATTTTTTATGTATTTAGAAGGAAAGATTTACATGTTATTGTACACTGAGTTATAGAAAATGAAAGGAGTTTACGAAATTCCTATAAACACCAAAGATTTTTATAAATATTTGTATATATTTTGCTAACTATACACAAATATATTTAAATATCTATATATAATATATAGATATATTAATAAAATTAGATATAATATATAAATATATTATATATACATATATATCTATTTAAAAACATTTTAATTTTATATATACAAATATATTGATCACAATATTTTTAATCTATTTAAAGTTATTTCTTAAAGTTTTTTCATTTGTGTACTCGATTTATATTTTATGCACTTCATGATTATGAAGCATATGCAAAAGTAATCTCGACTTTTTCCATTACTTGCCAAAAATATAAAAAATAAAAGCTGCCCAAACACAATGTATACCAAGTCACAATCGCAGTCACAGCAGTCACAGTTACTTGGGCACTTTGCCAGACAGTTAGCTTGGCTAACTAACCGCAACAGCTGAACGCGGCACGACCTTGACCAGAAACGCAATGAACCCTCAACGACACGTCGGGCGACCATTAAAGTGGGAAGAGGAAGAGGAACAACAACTACAACAACAACAAAACTCAAAAGCATGGAAACTACCAAAAACTGGAACCGTTAAGGTTTAAAGAAAAGACTTTTGTTCATGTCACATAAAGTGGCATAACTGTCAGGTTTCGAACTGGGCTCAGCCTCGTGCGTGAGATGAGCTGCCAGCAATTGGTACGATATGGAAATGGACTGTGTCAATTGGCGACCAAACACTTGCCAAAAGACAATTAATTGTTACACAAATCAGCGTTAAAAATAAATTGGAAAATGCTAATGCGATTTGTGAAGATGCCGCCAAAAAAATAAATAAATAAAATAAATAAAACATCTATATATGATTAATCGACACCTGCCTCACACTTGACTCTATTGTTGACAATAAAGATTTATAAACTAAACGAATCGGCATACAAACAGTCGTAATAATTTATGTAAAGCCGCCTATAAAGATGTACATGTGCATAAAGATATAAGACAAGGTCAGGTCGCGTGACGCTTTCAAATATGACAAACATCAGAAATAATATGTGAAAATAAAAGATATATATATATATATATATATATATATATATATATATATATATATAAATATATATATATATATATATGTATATATATCTATTTAGATGTAATATATGTTTGTATGTGTATATATTTGTAATGCTCGTAATTAATTCAAGGAAGCGTGTGTAATTGTGCTGCTGGAATTAAGACAATGACGCTTATAAGCACTCGCAGCTGTCTATCAAGAGGCAGACAAACAAACACTTGGCGCCCCCATGCGAGCTTATGACATAAGATGCGGCACGTCTAACGGCAGCCTCCATTTGCTCTCGCACTCGCACACGGTACCTCTTTGTCTATCACGCTCAACATCTATCGCCCTCTCTCTCTTTAGCTGCGATTCGTTGCAGGCATATCGAACTACAATATGTGGTCAAGACATGCATGCAATGCGAATGAAACTAAATCGAAAGTTGCATGCAACAAGCAGCCATGAGTATATGACTGCATGACTAGCAGCTACCCTGTAAACGAAAGATGTGAAGTAGAAGCGGCTGGTCAAAAAAAGTTCTAGTTACTTTATACGCAGTCCTTAAAGACATACAAATATTTGTAAGAATTCGCAACAAGTCATCGATATTTACCGATTTTGCATAAATTATAATCATTTATCGATAACATAGATTAAAATACAAATTAATGAAATATATTGTAGAATTATTGTTTTTATTTTGCGTAAAGTAAAATTTAAAGGATTCCATTAAAATTTCATATACAATCGTTGTAATCGATTAATGTACTTGATATTTATCGATGACAACGATATAATAAATTAATTTGAAATTGATTGATTACTACGATAAGAAATGATCAATATGAATGAAATTGTGATTCATTTTAACATTCATCTCCTATAAATTTCTATATATATCTAAAAATAAAATTAGAGTTTATTATTATCGATTATCAATATAGAGAATTCGTTAATTGAAAGAAGAAGAAGAAAATATTATCATAACTAAAAGAAATTGAAATATTTTATAATAAATATCCAACAAATTTGAAATACTTGAAAAGCATAATTTATCGATAACAATTTAATCAATATTAATAAAAACTTCCTTGTACATTCAAAATGGTTCCATAACTAATTATAACGGTTCTACAATCGGGCATATATAGAACATACTCACTCTCAGCTGTTTTGTTCGCCCGTCAAAAAATATATACCCCATTTTTTACCATTTCAATGGGCATGATAGCCGATCCTCTCGTAACAGCTGTGCCACTCGCGCTGCGCGCCTCTCTCTCCGCTTCTCAGACATGCCGCACAGCACGGCATGTGAGACCCATTGACATAATAACGAGGAAGGTAACCAAAGTAAGACTTTAAACTCCGATGGCAATACACAACTGGGGCGTCAATTACAGCGACCCACAATCTGAAATTGAAACGAGTTGCGAATGTGTTGCCCCAAACATATGTTGTCAGTGGGTTAGGTTATGGTTGCTGACCGCACACACACACACACACACACACACAGAGAGAGAGAGACATGTGTGACACAACAAAAACACCGCCAAATGACCGAGTGACACACTCTCTCGCTCTCGCTCTCACTCTCAATTCGGTGGACAAACGCTTTCCCAGCTGCTTTTGGCCAGCTGGTCAAGTGAAGGTAGAGCTGCAAATGCGAAAGTAAAAGGATTGCAGCACTAAACACAATTCAAATTGCAATTGGAATTGGTTTTTGTGCCCAAATGACAGATGACAGCCGGCATTCGTGATGCATCAGTAGCTCAGGCGCGGCTAAGAGACCAATAAGATATGAGAAGGAGAAACTAATTGAACTGAGAGCGAGACAAACTACAGTGAAGCCCTAAAACTACTTAAAAGCATAGATATATAAAACATACAAATATATATCAATTTACACTGATTTCAATTTTATCGTATAATCCATGATTTTTATATATCTAACAAGCTCTATATATATTTCGTACTTATGATTTGTCGTTTGCTGCTCTGTCTGTATAACTCATATATATGTATGTATATCTATAAATCTATAGCCATAATATACTATACAAATTTGTCGCAAATAAATATATTTCTATCTATACTTGTTTTAAGAGCTTTATCTATTTATATTTATCACATATTCATATATTAATCATATATCAGAATATAGCAAACTCCCCATTTGGCAATGCATTTAATAGCTGATAGTTGCTATTTCATTACGGGCCATTTGATTGAAAGATTTGATAGAATATGTACATAAGAAAAGGAATTTTATCGCATTTAGATTAAAGATAGTTCACAAACTTTTATCGAAACTGAAATGTTTAAGAAAAGAACAGTTTGGTGTCTTCAAATGCGACGATGATTATGGATGGTATATTCTATGATTCTGTATGATATATTCTATTCCAAATTGTTATAGAAATTTCTCTCCAGTAGAGCCATTTGATTGATATTAAAAATATATTTCGTTGATTTATTTTGATATAAGTCTAACGCGAAAAAAAAACCTTCATCTCTTTCTAACTACAAAAATCTAACTCTCCTTCAAGATTTTGAACTTGATAAATATTTGTCATTGAATATTTGAAGATGTATGTAGTATAAATAATGTATTATATACCAAAATATATAATATATATAAAATATATAATATATATTTGATTTATATAAAAATAGTATTTTTAAATATATGTAGCGTATATAATATACACTACAATTCCCTTCTCTACAATACATAAATTTTGTTCATTTATCCTTGGGCATTATGTAATCTAATTTATGCTTAGGTCTTAGACAATTCTAATAGCTATCGCAACATTTATTTATTATGCAATCCAAGAGATAATATATATGACTATATTTTATATAGTCAAAAAAAGCCAAAACCAAGATAATTTTATAGACAGAAAACAAAAGCAATTTATATAATTTTAAAGACAAATTGTCTAAAATCCTTATAGAGTTCTTACACTCCAATTTAATTTTCTTTCAAAGCTTAACAATTCTAAACTATTCATATATATACATATATAGTAATTATCATATTATTATTAATTATAATAACATTTTGGGCTATTTTTGTAGTTTCCTTGCATTGCGGCTCTTATTCAATTGCCCGCAAATAAATGTAAGCTTTTATCGTTGTAAAAGACTTGAGAAACCAGCAACAGCCCAGTAGCAGCTGTCGGTAGTCGAATTAAACAGCAAAATGGCACGCATCCATAGAGCTGCTACCCCCTAACAGTCCCCCCCAACAAACCAGCCTCTATCACCTTGCCGCCAAGTCTCTGATTGCAACTGCTGCATTTCAGCGCCGCTTGCCACTTGGCTGCCTCGAGTTCGCGCCTCCGAAAAAAGAAAAACACAAAAAATAAAAAAATAAAGAAACAAAAATAAACCAAACAAGCAACTCGACTCGACTCGACTCTGAACCATTCACCATTCGCTGCATGTGTTTTGGGGCGATTGCGATTATGATTATGCTATAGTATATAGTATTATTGTTGTTATTGTTGTTATTGTTGTTATTGCTGTTGCTAGACTTCGGGCTTACAGACTTCGTTGTTGTCGTCGTCGTCGTCGTCGTCGTCGTTCGTTTCATTCATTCGCTTTGCCTTTTTGGCTGTTAGTTAGAGTATATAAGTTCGGGCTGTCGCTGCAGTTGGCATCATTAAACCGTTAACCATCGAACAGTGTGGAGTGGTACGGAACGTGTAATAGAGTTTGGTGTTAAGAGATTCCTTCCATAATCATTTGAATAAATTAACGATATCTCAATCTCAATACGATTTCGATCGTTCGGGCACAGTTCGGTACACAGTTCGACGGATAACCAATAATCCTCGACAAGGATATTTAACGTCAACATCATGAAGTTGATGGTAGGTATCAAAGGATCAACGAGTGCAGTGTTGTGAAGTGTTACCAAAGAGCTCAAATTATATCTTAAAGCAGCAGCTTCAAGCAGGAGTTTACTCGCATATTATCGTATAAAGCATACGATCAATGAAAGTACTTCAGCTTTTTAACTAAATACTTCTACAAGAACTCTATTGGTATTCAAAATGTTATCGAATATTCAATATTAAGCAAAAAATCTTCATACTTTTGTATTAAATACATAAGTATAAGGCGTATACTATTTATACGTTAACTATCGAAGACTTTTCTAAAAAAAAACTTTTCCGGATACCAAAATATTGAAAAAAGAATATTATCAAGTTTGCAATAGTTTTGTAAATTTTTTGTATAACTGATTTAAGCAAATTAAGTTATATTTTCATATTAAATACATCAATGTTGGAGAAGTAATCAAAATATCCTATACATTCGAAACTCAAGACTATTTAAAACTTTTCTTCAAGGATTTTTCTGAATACAAAAAGTATACAAACAAAGGTATTCAACAGCTAAAGTTGAGTTTAAAATATTCCAAAATTTCCATTACTTTTAATTTTATTCAAGCAAAAACTTTCATAGAGAAATAATACGTATATTCTATTCATTCTACGAAGAAACTCAAGATTATTTAAAACTTTTCTTCAACTATTTTTCGGAATACAAAAATATTAAAAAAGCAATACACAAATATATGCTGTATCCAATTACAATCAATTGGCAGTCCAAAGGATCATAAAAAAATGTATTACGAGTTTCTAAAAAGTTAAAAGCAATTCAAGCAAAATTTGTTTAATTTGAATACCAAAATATTGAAAAAAACTCAAATGTGTTCTAACTTAAAAAATATCCTGAAAAAAATCTTTAAAAATATACTTAAAGAATTTTTCCAACATTCCAACAAGTCAAAAACAATTCAAGCTTCAGCTAAACAATTCCAAGCTCAGGACTTCCTTCAACCAACCCTCAGTAAATCCATTTCCTAATATTCCCATTCAAATTTTTTTCCCCTTCCACAGCGTACAGCGACAACGCTGGCTCTGGTGCTGCTGCTGGCCACCAGCTATGCCCAGGCTGGCGAGGAGAAGAGCGAGGCTGCCGAGAAGACAGCGGCCGAGCCGTCAGAGAAAAAGGCTGAGGAATCAGCAGCAGCCGCTGATGATACCACAAAATCGAAACGTGGCCTGCATCACTATGAGGATTACCATCATCATCATGTGCCGCACTTCCCGGTGCATGAGGAGAAGACACTGACCGTGATCAAGAAGGTGCCAGTGCCCGTGCCAATCGAAAAGATTGTCCATGTGCCAGTGGAGAAGCACATCCATGTGCCCGTCAAAGTCAAGGTGCCGAAGCCATATCCCGTCGTCAAGCACGTGCCCTACGAGGTGAAGGAGATCGTCAAGGTGCCCTATGAAGTGCCAGCGCCATATCCCGTCGAAAAGAAGATACCCTATGCCGTCCATGTGCCCTACGATCGTCCAGTGCCCGTCAAGGTATAGCCGTCAGCTGCTCACAAGAGTCATGCAGATAGTTTAAAGATCGTTCTATAACTCCTCTCTAGGTACATGTGCCCGCACCGTATCCCGTTGAGAAAAAGGTCCATGTGCCAGTCAAAGTACATGTGCCCGCTCCCTATCCCGTCGAGAAGATCGTCCACTACAAGGTAGAGAAGCACGTGCATGTCGACAAGCCTTACCCCGTCGAAAAGGTCGTCCACTACCCAGTCAAAGTGCCCGTTGAGAAGCCCGTGCCCCACTACGTGGACAAGCCAGTGCCCCACTATGTCGACAAGCCAGTGCCAGTGCCCGTGATCAAGAAGGTGCCAGTGCCCGTCCATGTGCCCTATGATCGCCCCGTGCCCGTCCATGTTGAGAAGCCAGTGCCCTATGAGGTGAAAGTACATGTGCCCGCACCTTATCCAGTGATCAAGGAAGTGCCCGTTAAGGTTGAGAAACACGTTCCGTACCCCGTCAAGATTCCGGTGGAGAAGCCCGTTCATGTTCACATTGAGAAGCATGTGCCCGAGTACCATGAGAAGCACGTCACCTACAAGGAGCCCGAATTTGTCCACAAGCACATCGAGGAGGATCATCATCATTACCATCATCAGGAGCAGCATCATGAGCCCATCCATCATCATTCATCATATTCGGCACCCATTGAGGAGCATCATCATGAACAAGAGCATGAGGTGGAGCATGATTTTAATGACTATCATGATTATCATTCATATCACGGTTACTAAAATTGGTGAAATGATCATTTCCTTTCTCTTCTCTCTCTTTCTCTCTCTCTTTCTTTCTCACTCTTTCTTTGCAGCATTGAGAATATCGGTTATGAACGGTAACGGTTATGAGAATGGATATATAGCTAAACTGAACAAAACAAAATATGAATAACAAAATTCACATTCACAAACATTCAGAAACAATCCAAAAACAAAGTTCTTCCATATCATATACCCAAATGCCCAACATTCCAATTCCACAATTGCTATATAGAACGTGATAACGATAGAGATTCTTTGAAACCCTAAAAATTTACAATGTGACCAAAATGTGACACGAAACGAACTTACTTAGATTTTATGAACGAACTTTAGCTTAAGCCATAAAAAAAAAAACACAGAAAAAATGAGAAACCCAAGAAACGTTGACGAAAATATCCCGTGAGATTTGTTATGAGAAATTTTGAAGACGATTAGACTTAGACTTTAAGAAACAAAAAAAGATACAACACATTTGGGCTTGGCCCCCAACAAACACAACCACTCAGAACGACAACGAAGAGAAAAGTAACCCAAACTAGACCCTAAACAACAACCACAACAACACATACACCACATATAAAAACCATCTCATCTGGATCGTATATATTGGATGTGTTGTTGGACTTGGCTGTCACTCTCTCTCACTCACTCATTCGCGAATGATATAATACTGGGTACAACATCTGACGATGTGGTTGCTGCTGCTGTTTTTGTCCTCCAGCTGCGGCTACTCCTCCTTCTGCTCTGGTCCATCCGAACTGTGCACCCGGTTCTGTTCGATGCGATATGATATTTGAGATCTGACAAGCGTGTGATAAGACTTCTGTTATAGTGTTTAAGTGTTTACTCTAGCTATAATATACTCGTATATTAAACATATCTATATATAAATCTATAAAGATAGGTAAGGCAGGCAGGCAGCCGTGCAGCCGCCTAATTAAGTCAGTTTGTAATCGAACGTATTGTATTATCTTTGTAATATTTTTTGCTATATAGTTTTTAATTGAACCTAAACAACAACTATCTATAGTTTTGCTAAATGTAAAAAGCTGTCGAAACCGATTTATAAAAAGTACTTAATTTACCAAATAATATTTTTTTGCCTCTGTAAAAACAAATACACAACACAAAAACAACAACAAAAATCATTGAAAATGAAGCTGATGAATATGTTAACAATAAAAACGAGAAGAATCAAGTGATCAAAACTAAAAATTAAATTGCTGTTTTCTTTTACACCCTTAAAAATTTATAAATAAAAAAAAATAAATAAATATAAAATAAAAATAAATAAATACAAAAAATAATATATTTAAAATATTATAAATTTTTATAAGAAAAGTATAAAAAAAGTTCTAAAAATATTATAAAATAATCTATAAAAAAAAATTAAATAAAAAATGAAACACAAAAAATATTTGTTTATAAAAAAAATATAATCACAAATAAAAATAATATAAAATATATAAATTGTAATAGGGAAGGTATATATAAAAAAAAAGTATATAAATATATTTTATATAAAATAATATATAAAAATAAAAAAATCAAAAATAAATCACAAAAAAATAAGAATTGAACTAAATATATTATAAACCAATATTAGAATGAAAACAATTTTTCTTTCAAAATCGAATTTTCATATTCAAAAATTAATTAATATTAAAAATTAATTAAATTGTTTTATTGCCATTTCCATTTATAAAAAAAAAAAATGTAAATATATAAAATATAAATTATAATTAATTTCAATGAAACATGTCAACTTTCTAGATTTTATATATATTTTAGAATTCGTTTTTAAATTTCTATTTTACCAATTCAGAAAGAAGAAATGTTTCCATTCAAAACTTAAATATACAAATATAAAGTAAATAAAATATATATATATATATATAAGAAAGAAATAAAATAAAATAAATTGGTATTTGAAAAAGAAAAACAAATTTTCTATCAGATTTAAATTATTATTAAATTAAATTAAATTAGCTGAAGGCTTAGACATTATATAAACAATCCTATTACTCTTCCTGCTTTGAAATATTTGAAACATTTCTGTTAGCTGCGTTTCAGACTGACGGCCTGCATATATTTATCAACCATAAATTGTAATTATGTATCCAAATTAAAAATGTAATTATAACACATTACAAATATAATTACAACCCACACATCATAAATATTTGAAAATACTTCAAGCATCTCATTAAAGATGTTTGAGTTTCCCCCCACATTTCTTCTCCTCCTACTATCAACCAACTACTACCAAACCTCGCTTAACACAGACCTCAGCCAGTGAGTTGCTCAACAACCTAACGAAATTGTGCATTATAATGCCTGCTGCACTGTTATCAAGTCATTTCGCCTTATACAGCCGTTTGGTTTATCTAAATTTCAAAATGGGCTAAACATGGCCTGGCATTCATAATTGAATATTCAAAGTGTCTGAGCAGCGCCCACCCGAGAGGGTGATCAACATGTTTATTATTACATTTGCCACACTATGTTTTTATCATTACGCTATTCCATGCCACAGCAGCAGCAGCAGCAGCAGGAACAACAACAGCAACAACGACGACAACTCGCTGACGGCACTCGCGTCCATTTCCTAGCGTTTATTTTGCGGCCAGGCATTACTTTTTATTAGCACCGCCGACCGATTTGTGTGTGGTTGTTGTGCGGTTGTCAGCTGTGATACCCTGTAATCTAAATAGTCTAAGTGGGTATATTGTTATCAAAAGTGGGTATATGGTAAATAGGCCGATTAGGAACTTTAATCAATTTTAACATAATTTTATAAGTTATAATATTTCGGCGTAGGTAGACCTGTAATAGCTCACTGAACTACTGTCTAAATTTTATTAATATTACTCAAGAAACATTAATTTTATAATTATTATATTTCCTATGGTATTTAATTTTGTTCTCACACTGCTTTTGTCGCTTTTATTCATATTTTTCTGTCTTAATTTTATTTTTACTTTATTTATTTCGTTTTTTTAATTTTTTTTTTTATTTTTTTTTTATTTTTTTATTTATTTATTTTTTTATTTATTTATTTTTTTATTTTTATTATTTTTATTATTTTTATTAAATTTATTTTTTTTATTATTATTTTTATTTTTTTAATTGTGATGACTCATTAAAAAATATTTTTTAAAACTAAAAATTTATTGAAAATATTATTGAAAGAATAGAAAAAACACTAGGTAAATTCTCTCTAAAATCAATTAAATTTAATCAAAGTGGAACGAAGAATTTTTTAATGATTACACCAAAAATATATAAGCATTTGAAGTTATATATATACAAAAAAAAATAAATAAAATAAATAAAACGAGACTATTCACAGCAAATAAAGTAAATAGTATGTCAAAATTTCAAATTTGTATAAAAAATAAATTTAAAGAGATAAGTGTAAAATAAATTATTATATGCAAAAATAAAAACATTCTAGTAAGAATTTAGGGTGCAATTAATCACACATTTACAGGGTATATGTGAGTCTTCTTTTGAGTAAAAAAATACTAGTAAAAATTTAGCGAAAAATTATTCACACATTTACAGGGTATTTCTAAGTCTTATTTTTTAGTAACTATCAAATTTGATTTCGGCCTGCGGCTGGCAAGTCTTCGTCTGAGTTGGCGTTGTCTATTGTATATAT
This sequence comes from Drosophila meridionalis, assembly GCA_035045145.1. Classification (NCBI taxonomy): domain Eukaryota; kingdom Metazoa; phylum Arthropoda; class Insecta; order Diptera; family Drosophilidae; genus Drosophila; species Drosophila meridionalis. The sequence goes on from JAWNPG010000031.1 coordinate 4,123,205, forward strand.
ATATATATATATATATATATATATATATATATATATACATACATATATCTGAAGATTAGGTTTCAATTTGCGTTTCGGTTTCATTGAAGCTGCAATGCTGCCGCAATTTGCAGGCAAACTAAGTGGGCCATAGATTTATCACGTTTTCCTTAGTCGGTTTGTAGGACATGTGCTCCTAACCGATATTTGAGACAAAAGCGCACATGCAAAACGTGTTGTGAAACCAAAGCGAAATGAAAAGTGTTCAGAGATCGTTCAGACGTTTAGCTGTAGCCGGACTCTGGCTCCGTTTTATTACCATATTGAGGCTAACTCTCTTGGTGGTTAGTAGTAGCTTTTGTTTATGTAACTGTAACTCTAACTCTAACTGTAGCATTTGCAGTTTATGGATTATGCAATAAATAATCAACACACAATAGCCAGTGCCTCGTTGCCTGTTGCTGCTGCTGCTGCTGCTGTTGTTGTGTTGTAATCTTTCCCCTCAATAGAATGGCCAGCCATAAAATCTGCTAATGGCTTTTTCAATTAACTCTTTGCGGGCTCACATAAAAATGCTGGTCTATAAAAGATCTAGCTATTTGTATTTGAGCGTCAAGTGGTAACCCAAATCGAATTAGTTGGTAAAGGGTAAAGCTATCTGCATAAGAAAGGAATTCGCTTTAAAATCAATTTTTTGTTTAAATAATATTGCTAAATTCTATTAAATATAAAATATACAATAAAGTCATTAAAAAATGGAAATAAATAACACAGATTCAAAATCCTATTCACAAATCTGTGTATAAAGTCTGCCAGCTCTGATCAGGACGATGATCAAGAATAACATATTTTACAGAATATGTCACGCCTTTTCCTACTTCATACTATTCCATAAAATAATTATATCCCGAATTCCCATTGAAATGGGCTCATGGCTTACCAACATTTATAAATTAGGAATATTATTAATACTAACATTTTAAGCATTATAAATATTTGAATAAATTATATTCAATTAAAAAAGTTTTAAATAAAAATATTTAAATAATACAACATTTCAAAAAATATTTTAATAAATATAAAAATACATACATTTTAGAATTAACTATAGATATAATTTATTTTTGAATATGAATATTTTTATATTCGTTTTTTAATTTTACAAAATAATAATATTTTTTATTATATTTGAAATTTTATTTTCTAACATTTATAAACAAAAATAAAATACAATTTTTTGATCTACCTTCCTCCTATTTTGTCACATATATTTTCCACCCGAAAACAAAATATTATCTAAAATAAATTCATATGATTATATCATAATATCTAAAAATAAAAAAGATTTAGTCATTTATACTCACAACAAATTGTGATAAGTGAAATAAATAAAATTAAAAATAAAGTATAAAAAATAAAAATGAATATTAATTTAGTTTTTTTTTTAAGTACATTAATATAATATAAATTTCTTTTTAATATAAATATTATTAAAAATTGAAGCAAAAATATTTTTATATTCTCTATTTAATATAAATATTATTTCAAATTTAATCAAAATTAATTATAAATATTTTAATATGAAAAATCATCTAGCTAAGCTATTCATAATGAAAATAAAATAAAATTTATTTCTTATATAAATATGTATATTAAGTTTATTTATATTTATTCTTTGGCTTGTATTTATATGAATTTCTATTTAATTTAAATATTTTAAAATAATTATAAATACTTTATTATGAAGAATCCTTCAGATAAGCTAATCCAAAGCCCTATTCCCCTGCATAGCGCCCTTATACAGCCAAACCTTGGTCAACCTTGAAAGAACCCCTTCTTTAACACACTGCCAAATGCCCAACCAGGCCAACCATGCTGGTTAGCCAAAAAGTGAGTTGCGCAACCGCTGCACCACCGCCGTGGCTGGCTGTCATAATAGTCAACGCCTTGTCTCACATTTAAATAGACGTACAATAAAAGACCATAAAAAAGTAAAAAAGAAAAAGAAAACAAATGGAAACCGCACAAAGCATTGGCTCAGGCATGGTCAACGCTAATGGGCAGTCATTGACACCGCCATTTTCTTGGGTGGTGCTGGTGCTGGTGCTGGTGCTGGCGGTGCCATCCATTGCACCATGCGGCGATTCGCCTTTTGTGGCACACAAAAAATTTGCATTTGCATGCCCCAGGAAAAATTAGCTACGTTTTGTTGGTTATTTTCTTTGACTTTTGTGGGTCAGTTCCAGACCAGACAATCGAACGACCTGCATATACACTATAAAAAGCAAGCATGTGGTGCGATATACATATGTATATGTATGTGTGTGTGTGAGTTTTTTTCGTAACAGTTACTATTTGTGGCTTTATTTAAATGATGTCAGAGCCAAAGCCAAGCCAGAGCCGCTTTTGGCAGCAGCCAAGTGGAAAGTGAATGCGGGAAATATTCGTCGACATGCGAGTTTTTCTTTCTTTTCTATCTATCTTTACCGCCCCGCCAATAAACATATGTGTGTGCGTGTGTGTGTCTACTGGATTGGTCATTATAAGCCAGTCAGTGGGACAACTTGTGGTGGCGTGCGGGCTAAGAGGTAGCTGCGATGTCTTGGCAATTCGAATATTGCGACGCGTAATCGCCGCCAATTTGACGGAAAATATTTGAAATGTTGTGCGATTGTCTCTATCTCTCCTTCTCTCTCTCCCTCTCTCTGTGTTTGTAAATTGTAATCGAAATAGCAAAATTAATAACCAGCTTTTGTTTGTTTCGAGTTTTAATTGCTGCATTTGCGTTATGTGGCAAATTAGATAAGAGAAACGAACAATTCGTGCGGTAATGCAACATAAACTATGTAATCAATGCGTCTCAATTGGAAGGAAGACATGAATGCATGAAGGAATATGCGTAAGAGTTTGATTATTTGATGTTCGCAAAAGGTTTTCGAGAGTATAATGTCTAAATAATTACTATAAAAAGCTAGTAGAGCAAATAACTAAATTTAAAAAAATATAAGTAGATATACATAAATAGAAATATATATATATATGATATAAATAAATATATAGATACTGATTTCATAAATTTTCCAATAATGTTTATTTAAGAGTAGCAAAGTCTGAAGCATAAATACATGTGCTAAAGAGGTTGATTATTTTATTTTTAAGAAGGATTTTCAAGAGCTAATAAGATAAGAAATATTAGTCAACATAGTGTCTATAAATATTACAACAAATAACTGCTATAAAAACTAGTAAACATTCCCATAACAATTTGGACAATATTTCCAAACAGAAATATGTACATAGATATTATAAGGAACTAATAAATTCTTAAAATACTTCTTTAAGATTAGCAAGACCAATATAAACATTCATGCATGCAGGAAAATGCATTTTTGGAAAATGTAATAAATATAAATAATATAATAAAAATTGCAAAATTAGTATGAATTTCCATAACAATGTCCAACGTATCATGTAATAGAACTGATAAGCAAAAATAAACCTACAGATATAAAGAATTTGTAGATATAAACAAACATTATAGGGTTTCTTTAAGAGTAGCAAAGGCTGAAGAATACAGAAATATGCGTAACAGGTAAGGTTTTTAATTTTTGTTAAAGGTTTAGAAAGGCTTTTAAGAGCTAACACGATAGTTTAAAGTTAATAAATGTAATTTCTAAAAAAAAAAAAAAAAAAAAAAAAAACTAAACATTATTAAAAAATATATATTTTTAGTTGCCTTAAGAATTTCAAGAATATTACAGCAAATAGCTTGTTTTGCAAACACATATATATTTATAAAGAACTGGCATAAATTCCTATAATATATATTTATTTATTATTAGCAAAGCCTGAAGCATAAAAAAATATACGTAAGATGTTGAATATTTAATTATAAAGAAAGTTTTTTAAGAGCTAACAAGATAACAAATATTAGAGAACGTAAAATCTAGAAATATAGGCACAAATAATAGCTATAAAAAACTAATAAAAATTCCATTATAAATTTCAAAAGTTTTATAGAAAATAAATTGATTAGAAAAGATAAATATATATAAAAATATATAATATAAGGAAATGGCACAAATTCCAATATTTCTTGAAGAAACTCCAAACCAAACCAAGCCAATATATTGGGTATTATACAAGATTTTAAGTATTGCCATAAATATTGATATAAATATTTCATTTAAGCAATAGAAAATAAAATTACTACTCACTTTATATAAGGTATATTAGCTGGAATATGATATTTGGCGCCAACATCAAAATCCTTTTCAGAACGCAAAACAGGCGGCTTTATGCCGGAATACTTTTCACTGCAAAATAACAATCAGATATATGTAAATAAATCTAGATTAATTATCAAATTTTAACCCCTTACCGCAAATTCCAATAATGACAATTCATAACGCGCTTATTCGCATTGCCGCTGAAGACATCGTAACGCCAATTGTCCAAAGCCAAGGCAAAGGGCAGAAAGGCCACCTAGAGACAAGTAAAAAAAGAATATATATACATTAATATCTATATTCCATAATATCCATGCATCATGCTCACTCACTTTGTCAATTGCCATGGTAAATAGATAGTTAATGTCGTAGCTCGACTCGTCCAGCGATCGCTGCAGCAGACCCAAAGTCTGCAAATGCTTTGGCGTGGAGACGGACAGGCCGATTGCATCGCCCACGGCTTGGTGGAAGGCCGGATTGGCGCCATTGCGAAAGACTTTGGGCAGATGGCGATACTGCAGAAAGTATTGGATATGCGCCATCTCGTGATGCACACTAATCAGACTCCGCTGATTGATGTCCGTGCACATTTTGACACGGAAATCGTGACGATTGCAAAAATCCCAGGCGGATGGTTCGCAGAGTACGCGCCTTCCGAGCGGTTGCTCAAACAGTGAATTCCTATAGAAATCCGGGCCCACGGCTGACATGTTGATAGACGTGAAGAACTCCTCGGCCAGCTGGAACATTAAGAGCGGCGTATAGCCCTGCTCCACCATGCGCGGCGTAACATCGATGAGCTTACGGCCCGGATACGGTATCAATATGTCCAGCACATTCGACCACGACTGCCCGTACATATTGCCCAATATATGCGACGGTATGGGCGCAATGCGATTTATACGATCCGGTCCATAGTAATCCCTCAGCTTGCGGCGCACATACGAATGCAGACTCTCGTACAGCGGCCGTATCTGCTCCCAGACAATGTCGATATCCTGACGGAAATTGCCAGACTCGTAGGCCAGGAACCAGTACTCGCCGCCATTGCTGACATCTGATAAATATTGAGGTTTAATTCGTAATTCTTTTAAATTTATATATTGTTTTTAATTTATTTACTATTTGCCGCTGCCACATCCTGCATCACATCAATCAATTGCTCGTAGTTGTCGCGCATGCCACGCCCCGCCTTGCGATGATACTCCACCCAGGTGTGCTGCAGTTCATCCCAATCCCTGCTCTTGGCCATAATATCCTTCAGTTGGGGTATATAATGCAAATCGCATTGGAATGGCTGCTGATAAGCGCAAATGCTGGCATCATTATACAGGAAAAGCATTTCGTTCAACAGGCGATTGTACTGTGGTGTAGGAGTAGGGGAATTATTTATGGATATTTTTAGGTTTTTTTATATAGGGCATACTTACTCTGTCTAAAACGTCCAGGGATAGTGAATTGGGTCCCACTTCAGATTGCAGCATTAGCTGTCTATATAAACGACGATCAAATATGAGATCCTTGTTAATGCGCTTCGATTGCTCAGCTGTAATGCGCTGATATTCCACATAGCGCTGCTGGGCGTTGAGCTAATATATATTAAATATGAAATAATATAATATAATATTATGAAAATGAAAGAAATATAATAATAAAAAAGAATATAATAATGAAAATGAAATAAAAATAAAATAATAAAAATAGTAATAAATAAAGAATAGAATATATATAAATAAAACAATATTAGGAAAATGAAAAAATATAAAACAAAATTATATATAAAAAAATATTTATATTTATTTATAAATGTATATAAATACAAACAAATTATAAATAAAATAATATTATGAAAATGAAATATATATAATTCAAATCGATTATATTTGGGTTTGATCACGCTTGAAAAAACGCTTATATAATTTAAATAGATTAATATAATTTTAATCGATTACTTTTGGGTTTTAGCTAGGAATATATTCAAGATGTAAGTTGTTATAATATAAATATAAGCAATTATTATTTAATTTAAGAGGAATTACCTTTAAGAGTTTATGCTCTCATAGGTGAACTATAGAGATTACTTCTCACTTTAAGTCACATTAGACCGGTATAAATTTATAGATAATGCTTATGCTATGCTATCTCTTAACAGATTCTAAGAGTTATATTTTAATGTTAATATCTAGTATCCCCCTCTTACATCTCCCTGTTTGGCTTACACCTTTTTATAAGAGGTCTCCATTCTCTATTTCATGATTTTTACATAAAATTCTTGATTACTAATCAGCTCTACAACATGCCAAATACGTTCAAGCCTGACTAAAAATAATTGTAGTTGCACTCTTCTAGTAAACTCAAATGTCAAAAATAACTGAAAAAGTTTTTTAATAATATCGAAGAATTATTGTAAATAATAATTTTAAATAATATAGAAGAAATATATATAAAATCTCTGTTATTTCGAAATTTTTTATTATATGAACATTTCCACAAATCGAACCACATTTAATTCTTAATTCGAATCATCGACATTCCAGTATATTTATTTCCAACTAAAAACCATCTTTGCTTCAATCACATTAAGTTTTGACCCAAAAACGTGCTGTAAAAGTCTCAGAGTGCAATGCTTTGACATTGGCAAATTGGCCTGAGAACTTCGCCAGGCAAACGACCTTGACTATGTAGTGTGTGTGTGTGTGTGTGTGTGTGTGTGTGTGTTAGCCATGTGTAGGTCTCTGTTGCGTTTACCACTTCGAGCTAGCTGCTAAGTTGCTTAGACATTCAATCTCAAGCTGTTGTAAGATCGCGTGCCACAGCAACTGGATTTCAACTACAACAATTACAATTTCAAGGGTATGTGCATGTACGTGCATACCCCACTATCGAAAAACTTACCGCTTCCGTTTGCGTATAATCATTGACGTTCGTCTCGAAGTTCCATTGAGCCGCCACATTGGCGGTGCACTCAAGTGAACCCTTTTGATCCGTCTCGACTAGCAAATTTCGTAACTTCTCCAGCTCCTGCTGATAACGACGATCCTGTTGATAGCGCTGACGTTCCTGATAGCCCTGATTCAGGTTGAAGCGATCCTGATTGGACTGAGAGGGACTCTGATAGCGATTGCGATCGTTGCCCAGAAACTCGACATTGGGATTATTGACATAGGGATCGTTCAGATTATTGTTGTTGGAGTTCACATATGGATTGGGATTGTAGTTATTATAGTTCGGCTGATCGTTAAAGTTGCCATAGTTGCGATCAGTGCTGCTCGATGTTGGTCCATAGTTGTGATTCGCATAGCGATGATCTTGACCACGATTCAACTGCTGATCCGCACTGAAGGGTGAATCATCGACGCGATCACTGAAATTCAATCGGGGTGTGGGATAGGCGTAGCCCAATCGCATACGCTCATCATAGGTCTGACCGTACTGCAAATGAGATGGAGATTAGGGAATGTTTTTCTGAATCAATGCAAAAATGTTTAATTACTCACCCTAAAGTCATCCAGTCCATCATCGCTGCCCCCGCTGCTGCTGCTGCTGGTTCCACCTCCATTCTCCGAATAGGGCGGTCCGTAACGCTGGCTGCGATCGCGATCGGCTCTCAGCTGGGCGGGAGTTGTTGCCACATTGGGCGTGTAGCCATTGTAGAAGATCTCCGGCTGTGGTGTGGGCAAATTAAGTTGAGGATCAGCATAACCCATGCTCCACAGTGCGGTGGAGCACACGATAATGAGGTAATGCCGCATATTCGTTTATCATGCAATGCGATCTATATAAACAAAGCTTATATTTAACACACTTTCAAGGTCGGCGCGCGCAGTGCTTATTAAATCTTTCACAAACAATTAACAATTTTAATTACAGTTCGTTTGACATTATCTTAAACGCATAAATAGCTCAGGCTCATGCAGGCTATACTACTATATAAAATAGCTGATCACGCGAAAAATGAATACTTTATGGGAACAAAGCAATTTAAGCTGTAGGGTTTAGGTCTATCATGGAATGGATTGAACCTTGAAAAAGTTAGAATTGTTAGAATTGATTTTTTTCTATTAATAAACATTCATATTTTTATTTATTTTAATATTTTTATAAGTTTAAATATTTGTACTCTATTTTCTTCGATTTTTTGTTTTATTAACTATTTGTGTTTTATATTTTATATCATTTTTTTATTTTTTTTATTTATTTTATTATTTTATAATAATAATAAAAATTTTGTATAAATTATTTTTTAATTTGATTTATTTTAGTATGTTTTAAAGTTGTTTCTTTTTTTTAATTTTATTAAAATCTTTTTTATTTTATTTATTTTTATTTTATTATTTAATACTAATAATAAAATTTAAAATTATATATATTGTGCATAAATAATTTTGTAATTTGATTTTTTTTAGTATATTTTAAAGTTGGTTCTTTTTCTTTTAATTTTATATTATATTATAATTTTACATAATAATATATCTTAAAATTATTTTTCACTGATTTTTAAGTTGCAATTTTAACTTTGTATTTACTTTACAAATTTTATTTTTATATTATTTTTTATTAATAAACTTTTTTATTATTAAAAAAAAAATTTTAATTGTGTTATATTCTTGTTTATTATTGTATACTGATTTTTAAGCATTCGAATTTTTTATTTTGTAATTTTTGTTATGCAATTTTATATTTTATATTATTATATTAAATTTTATAATTTTTAATTTTATTTATATATTTACTTTTGTTTCAATGCAATTTTTCAAATTTCACAGAGAATATACAATTTTATGGATTATTCCTTACTTTCTTTAATCTTTAAACAAAAATAACAATAACATACAAATATTTTTTTATTTATTTTCAAACAAAACACGTATAAAAAAGCTCGAATAGAGCTAATTTTAAAAGGTATTATTATAGATCATACTAACTTTCACTAAAATTAAGTTTATTCACAAAAGCACAGACTGTATTATCGCTGTTAACACCAGATCATGCAGGCAAAACACAATTTATCTGATTTGTATAGACTTCACTTAGAGAGAATACTTGTCGTGAGCTGCGTTTTGAGATCGCGCTAATTTTCGTTTTTTGAGGTCACTTTCAGTTTCGGAATATTTTGGAGCCCGTACACCCACGTAACGCCACGTAACGCGTCTAAAACTCTACTGACTTGAGTGTAAGAATTTTTTTTCGAAATTACTTTGCGACTTTTTTGTTTTTGTATTATTTTGTTTGTGACTCGAAAATGAATTCAAATTTCAACGAAGCGACGCGTCGCAGTTGCAACTCGCGCCGCAGTCGACGTCGCAGTTGCCACTACCTGCGATGTTCCCTACATGTTGTGTGAGATAAACGCAATTAGCACTGCGACTGCGATGGCTGAGCAGTTGACGTCGCAGTTAACGACAGCAGCAGCAACAACACCAATCAAATCAGCCATAAGCTTGGGAACACAATAGCTAAAGTGTGCATGTGTGAGTGTGTGTGTGTGTATGTAAATGTTTTTGCATGCATGTTTGCAATTATAAGGGAGGGTGAGGGCAAGTTAAACGAGTAAACACATACATGATATATGTACATACGTACATACATAAATACATACATATATACTTACATGCTTACAAGCACAACTCCGAGTACTAATCAGTTACAAAAAAAAAAGCTTTAAGCCGCATAATTATGGCGAGTGTGAGAAAGTACTCAGGTTATAAAATGAATGAGTCGTTCATTTTTAAGCGACGCCCACTCAAACTGCAACACAACAGAATTTGTATTTATTTAATTTATGAATTTTACACTTTTTATTTGTCAGCATCTTCAAAAAGTTTGAATTGCGTTTTAATATGCCGCACGCAGTTAAAGAACACCAAGCGAAAAGCAGCTTCGGCAATTGAACAAGTATCGATACCAATCAACGAGCGAAAAGAAGCATCTGCAATTGAACAAGTATCGATACCAATCAACGAGCATAACAATCATAAACAAGTTCATGTTTTAGAGTGACCAGCTTTTGTCAGTCTTGTTCTAATTCGCATACATGATACAAAACATAACTACTAAACATAAAAACTAATAAAATGCATTTAAGTTATTTTTAATGCATGTTTATGTGGCCGCAGTCGCCGCTGCAGTCGCCGTCACAGTCAACGTCGCAGTCAGCGCACGTCTAACTGCAAATGCAAAAACGCCTCACTTTACGGTTCGTGGAATGTCACTCTTGACCTAGGCGCATGTGAAAAAGTGTTTTGACTCATCGTGCGAAGAGTGCGGGGGCATATACATACATGTGAGTATGCGTGTGTCTGTGTGTGTGAAATTAATGATTGCAGCGAAGATCAATTGTAAAGATAAAGCGAGAGGAGAGTGAAAGAGAGAGAAGGTGCTAACTGAAGGGGTGATATGAGTAAGACTGATTGATGCTTTGATTGCCCCAGTGCCACACAAATAAACAGGTAAGCATAATATTAAATATATATAAATCTATATGTATGTATGTATGTATATATGTAAATGTGTATGTTTGCATATGATTCATGGTGTAATTAGTTCGGGATCTCTAGTTTCTTTCCACAGAAATGAGCTCATAAATAAGCGCTCATACATTTGCAGTCTGGAACAGATCTAAGCTTTGTTAATATACCCTGTAGGAGCTAATTCATATTAAAAGGTAGATTAGTATATTAAATATGAATCTTTATAAATATTTTATTATTTTTCATTATTTTTGAATTTTTCTTCCGTTTTTACTATTATTTATTTTTTACAGAATATTTGCAAATCAGGTGGTAAAAACTTAAATACTCTTGGCATTTATTTATTGCTGTCAGTCAAGATATAAAGTATACACAAGATTTGTATATGGTATGCAAAGTAATAGTATGTTAAAAAAAACTACAGGGTTTCTTATTGTCAGATACTATTTTCTAACTTATTATTAATTTTAGTTTGCGGCAACAAATCAAGATCATATAAATAAATCTAAAATAAAACATTTAGTGCTTAGAGTATAGTATATTCCAGGCTATATTCGGCTGTACAGGGTAGTTCCTAGTCGTGCACTTGTCATATTACCAGAGTTTACTTTAGAGTGTTGCCATTCAGGATAATAATTCATGTTAAGTACTCCTTCTTTATATTTTTTTAGAGATAATTATATAGAGTATCCCGTAGATTATTTATTTATTTTGGATTACTTCATTTTATCTTAAACGATATAAAATAGTATATATGTATGTATTATATGCTTAGAGTATAGTATCTGTAGTAGAAATGATTGTCCATTCTAGTGATGCATTCCTCACATTCTTGTCGTTTACTTTGGAGTGCTCCCGTTCGGAATATGAAGGTATTCTCATAGAGATTGTTTTTTTATAGAAAAATATAAAAGGTATTCCCTAGTCAGACATTCCTATCCTGTTTCTAATTTTTTCTTTTTGATTACTCCAATTCAAGGTGGCTTCCAAAGTGATCCGATGTGTGATGTTATACATAATATACTATATGATTAGAGTATGGTAAGAGGACTAGAGAAGGCTGTGCAGGGTATCTCCTAGTCAGCCATTTCTTCCCTATTTTATATTTATTACTACTACAATTCAAGGTCACGTCTAAAGTACTTCAGCTGATCTTATGTGATATAGTATATCTATCTAGCCATACTTAAAGTACTTCCAGTAATCCCATATAGCGGATATATTTGTTCTATAGCCAGAGGCAGCTGCAAAGCGTGGGAAAATAATTATAATTAAGAGATCTGTTACTAATTGAACCAAGCACAGCTATGAATAATCTTAGAGGCAACAATGTGTTTAGCTATTTACTTTATTCCAACTATCGGCTGTGCGCGCAGTCATCGTAATGAATTGCATTTTAATTACTATGGGTTTTTTTTACTTAATTTCTATATTTTATACGTTTTCCGGTTTTCCTCTCGAGCTCAAACTAATTGAGTTTGCGAATAGAACAAAGTTAATTTAGACTTCAGTTTACCTAACCTAACTAAGCTAGTCGGTAATTAACTAAGGTAGTTCGTTAACTCATGTATTAGGTGAATGTCAGAATATTATATTAAAATATATAGTAAATAATATTATTCAATCCAGTCAGCGCTGAATATTGCATACTTTTCGCTGCAGCATAAAAGTAAATTTCCCAGCGCATACAGTTAGGCGATAGCTAATGTTATAGCCAAACATATTAACAGTCTCAAAACGACAAACTCTAAGTAAATTAATAAAACAATCAAGTTTCAATTATTTAAAATCTAAGGCGAAAAATTGATGCGCACCAAGTGTGATCGACTCCAAATCCAAAGAACGACTAAGGGCAGCAGCCGAAATGCAGGCGCTTGCAATGGCTTGAGTCAATGTTATTAAAAGAGGATGTTTATCCACAGAGCTTTATTTGCTGGGAGAGAGTGAGAGGTTGCTCAATTATCCGTTTGCCCCTTTTCTTTGGATCCCATTTTATATGTAAGTAGGGCAATGCAAGCTGCGCGGCCATTGTCTCATTGTATTCACTGCAGACGGAGATTACACAAGCACAGTGTGGGTAACTTCTTGTGTCCACACTTCTTGGCTCTCCATGATCCCGCTTTGCGTGGACAATTTGTCTGTGTGAGTAAGTCGACTGCAGAGCGGCTATAGCCTAACTATCCTATTTGCTCTTTCGATCCCATTTTCCATATATGTACATATGTAACGGAATGCAAGTGCCCATCGGCTTTGTGCTTTTCCATTTGATCCCGACAAGAGTGTATATATATGTATGTATGCTCGAGTAACTGACAGTGTGGGTAATTTCTCGGCTCTCCTTTTTCGATTTTGTATTTGATCCCTCTATGCGTGGGCATTTTGTCTGTGAGTAAGTCGGTAGCAGAGCGGCCATTGCTGTTGTTTGCTGTTGAGAGTAGGGGAAATTGCTCGGCTATCCATATACTTATATGTGTGTAGCAAACATCAAACTCGGTGGCGTCTACATATGTATGTGTAAGTGAGTCCGCCACAGACGAGGATTGCAGCACAGGCAGAAAGCGGTTATCCATTTTTTCATTGCTCTCCATTTGCTTTTCTGGTTTTGATCCCGCTTCGACTAGAGAATTTATAAATATGTGTGAGTGAGTTGGCAGCAAAGCTTTTAATGCTGGTTAGGGTGTGGGAATTTGATGACTTATCTATTAGCTCCCCTTCTTTTGATCCCATTTTATATGCATGTAGGACAATGCAAGCTGAGCACGAGCAAATAGCTTTTTTCCACACTGACTTTCTGAGAGTGTGGGAAATTTCTGCATTTGATCCCTCCTACGTGTACAATTTGTCTGTGTGAGTAAGTCATCAGCAGAGCGGCCATTGCCTAGCTATCCATTTACTCATTTGATCCCATTTTATCTGTATGTAACGGAATGCAAGCTGTGTGGCCATCCGATTTTCACTTTCGCATTTGATCCCGAAATGAGTGTGTAATATGTATGTATGTGCCAGTGACTGAGAGTGTGGGTAATTTCTAGGCTCTCTTTTTGGGCTTTTGCATTTGATCCCACCTTAGGTAGACAAATTGCCTGTGTGAGTGAGTGGGCAGCAAAGCGGCAATTGCTGTTGGTTGCTTTTGAGAGTAGGGGAAATTACTCGGCTATCCCATTCATTTATATGTGTGTAGCTCACTACAAGCTGAAGGTCAACTATTAATGTGGGAGATATCCAGGAATTTCAGCACGAGCAGAAACCGTTTATTCTTAGAGCTTCCGTGGGCGAATTCTCGGCACTCCATTTGCGCTTTTGGATGGACATTATACAATATGTATGTGTTAGTGAGACACTGCGGAGCGCTCGAAACTGCACAGCAGAGCAAAGTAATTTATTCGTATATCAAATTTCGCTTTGCATATGTATGTGAGTGAGTGAGAAGCAGAGCAGCAGCTTATGTTGAGACTCTCAACTTGAGAGTAAGGGAAATTACTCGGTTATCCGTTCATTATAAGCAATGCAAGCTGAGTAGCGACTGCATATGTGTAAGTGAGTCCATTACAGGCAGGGATTGCAGCACGAGCAGAACGCGTTTATCCGGAAAACAGCCTTTGCTCTCCTTTTGTGCACTTGCTTTTGATTTCGCTTCGAGTGGACAATATAAATGTATGTATGAGTGAGTGAATCGGCAGCTAAACTTTGAAAGCTCTTGAAAGTGTGGCCATTTGCTGACTTATCTATTTGCTCATCTTCTTTTGATCCCATTCTATACGTATGTATGTTTGTAGCGCAGTGCAATGCGACTGCCGACTACATATGTTTAAGTGAGACAGGGATTGCAGCACGAGCAGAGAACACCTTTTGTTCTCCATTTGCGGTTTTGCATTTCCTCTCGCTTCGAGTGGACAATAACTTATGTGTATATGTGAGTCGCTAGCAAAGCTTTTACAGCTGATGAGAGAGCATTTGCTGAGTTATCCATTTGCTCGTCGTCTTTTGATCCCATTCTATACGTACATATGTATGTATGTATGTAGCGCAGTGCAAGCTGAAAATGTTCAGCGCAGTACCCTTTCTGCTGTTGAGAGTTGCGCACTTGGCCGTTGTGCAGCTATCCATTTGCGTTCCTACATGTGTAGGTAGAGTAAGTCTGCATCAGAGCTGCCGTTGCTGTGGAGAATATGTGCAATTGCTCGGCTCTCCATTTTCGCTTTTGCTTTTCAACCCACATTAAATGGATAATATGGAAGTGTGAGTGAGTCAGCTGCGCATGTGCATTTGATGCCGCTTTGAGGGGACCATTTGTATGTGTGACCGAGTTGGCAGCTGAGCGGCCATTCTCACGTTTTTGCCTTTAATCCCGCCATGAGTTAAGAATGTGTATGTGTAGTGTATGCGTAGGTGAATTGGCTGCCAAGTGACTTGCTGATGAGACTAGGGAAAATTTCTCAGCTATCCATCTGCATGCATATGTGTAGCGTATGCAATAGGCAGGGATTGCAGCATTCGCAGAAAATTTTTATTCTCAGAGCTGTTGTTGGTGTTGAGGGAGAGGGAAATTGCTCGGTTATCCATTTGCACTTTGAGTTTGATCCCATTTGCTGGGATAATTTGTTTGTATGAGTGAGTCGGCTGCAGGCACTGTTAAAAGACACCAGGTTATGCACACGATTGAGGGACTACCAGGTTACGCAAATACCCCTGTTATTTTAACAGTGAAACGTCACAGACATGTCAAATGTTGGCGCGCGTTTAAATTTGGTATGAAAATCCAGCAATTTTGACACTGTTATCTGTCTTGCAGCCAGAAGCAAAAATAAAACTAGCAACGCTTCTAATTACAAGATCTATATAGATTCAAGAATCGGACAATATAAGGGTTACTACTTTTACTACTACTTTTCATTCATGAATACCGTTTTTAAGCTGTTATTGCTCACAAACTCCATGGCGATTGAGTGATGTTCGTTGACTGCCGTGACATTCTTGTTAAGTAACTTAAATTTTATTTTCCAAAGTTTAAATGTACTAAACAAAACAGTATTAAAAGATATATTTAACTTTTCGGTTGATTAATTGATAATTTATAGTTGGTAATATCATCAAAATTCCACACACGCGCATACTAAATTTTAACATGAGTTATCTGTGACGTTACCGAGAGCTGTTAGTTAACATTAAAAGTAACGGAACAATTCCACTGTTAAAAGACACCAGGTTATGCAAAGAATTGTTCCGTTACTTTTAATGTTAACTAACAGCTCTCGGTAACGTCACAGATAACTCATGTTAAAATTTAGTATGCGCGTGTGTGGAATTTTGATGATATTACCAACTATAAATTATCAATTAATCAACCGAAAAGTTAAATATATCTTTTAATACTGTTTTGTTTAGTACATTTAAACTTTGGAAAATAAAATTTAAGTTACTTAACAAGAATGTCACGGCAGTCAACGAACATCACTCAATCGCCATGGAGTTTGTGAGCAATAACAGCTTAAAAACGGTATTCATGAATGAAAAGTAGTAGTAAAAGTAGTAACCCTTATATTGTCCGATTCTTGAATCTATATAGATCTTGTAATTAGAAGCGTTGCAAGTTTTATTTTGGCTTCTGGCTGCAAGACAGATAACAGTGTCAAAATTGCTGGATTTTCATACAAAATTTAAACGCGCGCCAACTTTTGACATGTCTGTGACGTTTCACTGTTAAAATAACAGGGGTATTTGCGTAACCTGGTAGTCCCTCAATCGTGGCTGCAGGCAGAGATAACAGCGCTGTTAGAAGGTAATCTCTCGGAAATTGGCATTGAGTGCGGAGTAAATAGAAATGTTTAAAGAGCGCTGATTATTATTTTTGATTTTTTTTATGCAGGTCGAATTCAATATATATTTTTAGGCATATAAAATAATATAATAGTTAAGTCAATATTATTTTTAAAACCAGCCCACTTCCAAGTCATTTGCTCGATTCTGCTCCGTCAGCCAATCTTGTAGAGGCTTGAAATAGGTGAGGAGTCCATCTATGCTGAGCTCCCCAGTGCCCAGGAGCTGCTGCAGTACCTCTTTATAGTGTAGGGAAGAACCCAAGGCCATAGCGCGATTAAGGCTGGCTCCAATTTCCTGTTTATCCGAAAGATCACACAGATCCAAGGGTTTGTCCAGGGAATCCTTCACATACTCACCGGTAAGGTTGCAGAAGTGTTTGTAGAACTGGAATTCCAAAACGATGCTGAGGAATTGACTGGGAAGATGAGAAACAGTTAGAATTGATATTGATATTGATATTGATATTGATATTGATATTGATATTGATATTGATATTGATATTGATATTGATATTGATATTGATATTGATATTGATATTGATATTGATATTGATATTGATATTGATATTGATATTGATATTGATATTGATATTGATATTGATATATACCTATTTACACCTATGTAGTACCTATGTATACTAATACATCTCTAGATCTATATATACCCCACCTGGTATATTGATCATCTACTTCCAAAAGCAGCTTGGCAGGCACATCGAAGTGTTCGTTGGTTCTTCGGGTAGGAGCCGCAGCGCCCGTGAACCGCTCCGTGAGGCGCCAATAGGCTTCGTTGTCGTCCGCCCGGATCTGCCCGGCGAGCACCTCCGCCCGATACCGATCCAGCACGTAGAAGACGGGCAGCAGGAAGACGACTCGCAGGCCCTGCACATACAATCGATTGAGGCGAGCAGTCAGCGAGCTCCCGTCCCCCCGCAGCAGCCCCAGCTTGCGCAGGTACCGGGGCGAGGAGGCAGCCAGTGCGAAGGCTTTGCCGAGCGCATCTCGGAAGTTGGGGAACGGCTCCTCTCGCAGCAGCAGCGGCTGCGCTGCTGCAGCACGAGCATAATGGAGTTCGAACTGCGCCTCGAACATGGTGAAAAAACGCTCCTCGTCGTGCAGCGGGCAGTAGCTGAAGTTATCACGGCGCAGAGTGTGAAAGTGCCACACACTGTGCCAGCAACTGTCCTCGTTGTGGGCGGAGACGGGTTGGGCGTGGGACCAAAGGGAACTGAAAGAGAAAGATGTAAAGAAAGAGAGAGAGAATGAGAATTGATTAGATAGCATATATTATAGATTGAGAATATTGAGGGATAAACATACAGAGAAGGAGATATTGGTAGGAAAAGAGACAGACCGAATCAGAGTGAACCAGAATGATAGAGAGAGATAGTGTAAGATGGAGTGGGTGAGAGAAGAATAGGGCTATAGAGAAAGAAAAATAATTGGAGACAGTTCAAGAGATAGAGAAATAGAGAGATAAAAAGAGCGAGAAGTAAAGAGAGAGAGTGAAAAAGATTAAAAGTGATAGAGAGAGAGAGAGAGAGAGAGAGAGAGAGAGAGAGAGAGAGAGAGAGATTGAAAGAGAGAGGGCAACAGAGTGCATAGACTCGAGACATGAACATAGTGTACATAGAGAGTATAACAGCGTATAGGAAGACAGATACGGAGAGAATGGTAGAAAGGCAAAGAGAAACAAAGAGGCACATAGTTTGAACATATTAATTGTTATTAGTTTGAAGAGCATGAAAATATGAGAGGATGGTAATTGAAAACGATATAAGGGAAATCTAAAAATTCTTTAAACTAGGGATATTCAA
Organism: Drosophila meridionalis; assembly: GCA_035045145.1. Lineage (NCBI taxonomy): Eukaryota > Metazoa > Arthropoda > Insecta > Diptera > Drosophilidae > Drosophila > Drosophila meridionalis. The sequence continues at coordinate 4,141,519 of JAWNPG010000031.1, forward strand.
TTCAGTATATAGATATTTATTCATCATTATTGATATGCATTCATTCGTATAATAATATTCCTAAATATTCCTTGAGTATATGCAGCTCTGAATATTTCAGGATGTCCGAAAATAATCAGTTTAAGAAATGAATTGCATTGAAACTAATGCACTGGACGAGGAAAAGACAAATCACATAGTCAGACTGCCCCAACTGGGGAATACTTCTCTTCTCTCTCTTCTACTTTCTCTAATACCACTATACTAAACACCTGATATAATTTCCTCCTTCATCAGAAAGAGATAGTGTGAGAGATAGTCAGACTCTCCTAACTGCGGAACTTTTCTCTTCTGTCTCTTCAACTTCTGTCTCTAATACCGTTAAGTACTGCTATAGGTGTGTGGTAACTAATTCCCTCCTTCATCACTCACTTACCCCTCCAATTGCGCTAGACCCATCCCCCGATAGTACTCGGATACGTTCCAGAAAACACGCCGTGTGGTGGTCAGGCCACGTCGATGAAGTGCATCCGTAATGTTAGGCAGGCCCGTCGCCCTGGATGGCATGTCCACAAACCACTCCACACTCGCCCGCCTATACGAGTTGCCCAGGAAGACTTCCGCCAGGTGCTGGGGATAGGGTTTGCCGTTCGGCACCAGCTGCTCGCCATACATCTTCCGCAGCGAACCGCGGACATGGGCATGGAACTGGAGGAACAGTGGCTGCAGCGCCGACATCAGCTCATCCATCAGGCCCATCGCCTGCTGGGCGTTTAGTTCCAGCTGGCGGAACCAGTAATCCGTCGGATTATGGTAACCATTCGCTTTGGCCGTCTTCTGGTAGAGCTCCATGAACTGAACGAACTGGCGACGCGTGGCCAGACCCGTGCGGCGCCTCCACTCTAGCCAGTAGTATTCGATCTCCGCTAGATCGCGACTTTGCTGCACCACTCGCTGCACGTCCGGGATCAGGCGCAGGCTGCAGTTGAGCGGCTGCCGATAGGCGCACAGCTCCACATTCTCGTAGCTGTCGCTCATATTCCCCATCAGCTCGTAGATCTGCGCCAGCTCCGCGCCGGCGAGTGCCTCGTAGCCCAGCTCCGGCACACGCTCCAGCTGCCGACGCTGCAGTGCATCGCCCAGGCGCAAACGCTTGAACTTCGCTACTCGCGAGCTAATGCTCCTCAGGTAGTTGATCAACTTCTCGTGCGCCAGCTCCGACTGCAGCAGGGCAATCAGATCGTTCGGCCCCTGCAGCTCATTCTGGAGAAACGCCAACTGTTGCTGATCGTAGATGAGGGCAATCTCTTGGTTTACATCTTCTAAAAAGGCAGCCAGGCTAGTATCTGGTGTGGAGGTAGAATTTGCTAGGGCGAGACAGAGCTGGAAGTTGAATGTTGAGAGGTTTGGTTGAAGGATAGATGAAAACTGATATTTTTATATAGCATACTGAATTATGATTATATGTATTAGGTAGCTAAAAGCCGCATTGTAACGACTCCTTTGGATAGTCCATAGTAAAGACCTTACAATCTGAATCATTCTATTAATTTGTTCCTTCCTTTCTTTTATCCATTATTTATTCCTGCCTTCCTTTCTCCTTTACTCCCACACTTCCTTCTTTTCGTTTCTAAGTCCTTTCTTTCGTATTTCAGTCTTTCGTTCTCTCTAACTTCTTTCCGAACTTTTTTCCTTTCATTCTTACTTTCTTACTTCCATCGGTCCTTCCAAGCCTTTTTTATTCCTTACTTCCTTCTTTCCTTCCCTTTTGTCATTCTCTCTTTCTTGATTTTCTATTCATTCTTTTCTTCCTTTCTTTCATACTTTCTTCCCTTCTTCTTTCCTTTCTTCTATCGTTTCTTTGTCGCCATCCTTTCGTCTTTCCTTCTTTCGTTTATTCCCACCTTCCCTCTTTAAATTTACACTTCCTTCTATCCTTCTTTCCATACTTCCTGATTTTCTTCGTTTCGTCTTTTCTTCCTTCCTTCTTTTCTTGCTTGCTTTCTTCTTTTCTTCCATTCTTCCATCCTTCCACCCTTCTTTCCTTTCAACCTTAACTCCTCGCTTGCTTTCTTCCTTTTCTCCATTTGCTGCCTTTCATTCAGTTTTAATATTTAATTTTAATTTTTTCTTTCTTTTCTTTTTTTCTTCATTGTTCAACATTCATATTTTCAATACATCCCATAGATATATTCATTCACGCTGCAATCTTTCCAGCACATCAATCTTCCGATATATCTCAGCCCGTATTAATTATATTATTTCTAACATTTTCATATTTTGTATAATCCATTCATTGACTGACTAAGAAGGGATAAACTTGGTCTATTGAACAGTGAGAGGAGGATAAAGTAGAATATTTTTAAGAGGAAGTATACTAGACAGATTATGCTTAATTTGTTTAAGATATTCCTAAGTAAATACTTATCTGCTATTATTGATGGAGAAGTTGTGGTTAGAACTTAGAACACATAATTCATTTTTTCATATTTCATTTACTATTATCTACTCTATTAACAGAATCTAGGCTTCAATTATTGATGATTCGAGTCATAGGAAATATTACTCAAGTTTACAATTCTCCAGAGAATTGGACTAACTAATACAGCAGTTGCAATTCGTTTTTCTACAAAGATCTTTTAATGCCACACACAGTCAATAGTTCGTATTTCCTAGGATATCATACGCGACTTTGCATTTATTGTTTAAGCAATTGTGTTTCTGTCTTTAAAGTATAAGCTTCTGTCAGGCTAGAAGTCTTCCTTCCCAAAACATCAACCACTTCATCTTGCTTTACTTACACAGATAAAGAAACCTTTCAGCATTATTTTTCACTCTTTCACACCACCTCTATTAATATTCCTCTATTAATATTCCTAGCACGTATTCGAATATTTCAATTCTTTAACCACCACGATCTGCACCGTTTCAGCGCTAGAGCCCAACTGGTCAATGACCACAGAGCCCATGGTCAACAGGCCGTAATTGAGCACAATTTGTAATTATAATTTGTGCTCTACTTTGGATCGAAATAAAAGTCAAGTTACGAGTTTTGTTTTTTTTTTATAAATGGCTTTTTAATACTTTACATAATCAAAGTTTGTGACGAACTAGCTGAAGCGAAAGAATTTTGGGAATTACCCAGAGGAGACATCAAAAACTAGGCAGAGATACATTCTGTGAATGAAAGAGGAGAGTACAGAGAGTATATAGTAAAGAGTATATAATGGAGTATAGATATATAGTAATAGAGAAAGTAGTTAAGTGAAGCACTTACTATCCGACGTCGTCCAGCCTATATGCACATTGTTCTTGATATTCTCTGCCTCAAGCCAGACGCGCAGAGGCTCGAAATATTCGGCTATGGCCTTGCCAGACATTATGCGCTCGCCATTGAAGGCCTCCAGTGCATCTGGCCAGGGCTTGGAGGCGCCCAGCGAGAGCATGTTGCTATAGGAATTACAAAATAATAAAGGGGGTAACTCTCTAAGATGGAAAATTCCTTGCTTGCTCGAATACTCACTGGAAAGCGGCGCCCGCTGCTGCGCTGCCGTAGATATCGCAGTTATCCAGAGGTAACTCTGGATTCTTGGGATCGTACTGACCCGCCTTGATGCAGGCCGACTTGTAGAATTGGAATTGAATAATAAATGAGACCAGATACCTATAAGATAATAACAAAATTCCTTAAATGCTAAACAAAAACTTCCTTAGGTTCCCTTACCTCAGGTACTCCACATCTGCCGAAACATGATACTTGGCTGGCGCATCGAAGTCCTTCTCGGTGCGCACGACTGGCGGCTCGATGCCAGAGTACTCCTCGCGCAGCTTCCAGAATGCACAATTCCATTTGGACTTGTCCACCTCGCCGCGGAACAGCGCCCAACGGTATTTGTCCATTGTGAAAGCGAACGGCAGGAAGACGATTTTGTCGAGCGAGGTGAGGAACAGCTGATTGATGCGCGCCTCATCATCGCGCTGATAGTTGTGCAGCAGATTAATCTTCTCCAAATGCTTGGGCGTCGATACCGACAGTGAGAGAACATCGCCAACAGCTTCGTGGAAACCAGGATTCGCCCCAGTGCGATAAACAAATGGCAAATGCTGGTATTGCAGGAAGTATTGGATGTGTCCCAGCTCATGGTGCACGGTAAAGAGTTGGTTCTGGTTCACTTGGGTGCATTGCTTGATCCGGACATCGTTCTGCAAATAGAAGTCCCAGGCGCTGGCATGGCAGACCAAGTCACGCCCATCAGTGGGCTTCTCAATGATCGATTTGTCCCAGAAGTCTCTGCAGAAAAGAGATGAATCGAATTAGATAAGTTATAATAAGAGCGCGAGAGTCTAGAGCTTACTGAGGTAACTTAGTCAGATTCATGGAGGTGAAGAAATCGTCGCCCATTTGGAACATCTTGAGTGGCGTATAGCCCTGCTTGACCATCTCGGCGGTGACGTCCACAAGTGGCTTGTTCGGGAACGGCGAGACCAGATCTGCAATGTCGGACCATTGTTGAGCCCACATATTGCCCAGCAGATGCATGGGCAGCGGTCCCTTCTCGGATACTACGGCATCGCCGTAGTGCTGCCTCAGGCGATAGCGCACATAGCCATGGACCTGCTCGTAGAGCGGACGAATTTCGGCAAAGATATCCTCCAGCTGTTTCTCAAAGGTGTTGTCCTCGTACTCATCCAGCCAGACCTCAGCACCAGAAGTAAAGTCTATGGAAGAGTTAGGGAGAATAATTAGTAATGGTTGAGAAGGGATTAGAGTTGAAAAGATTGAACATAGAATTGGAAACCTTCAGAGTATTTAGACTAGTACAAAAAGTTTCTGTTCTATATATGTACTATTAGGAAGAAAAATATTATAGTAGAATATAACTTCTATGCCAGACTATAATATTTTTTGTTCCTCATCTATCATTTATCCTCTATACTATATTTTATATTTAATTTTAATATATTTTATGTTTTATTAGAATTATTTCATATTTTTTTTATTCTTCTCTCTCCTAATATTCCATTTTCTATCTTCAATATTTTAGATTATATTTTTTAAATTTATATTTTATGTTTTAAATTTTATATTGTATATTTTATATTTTATGTTTTTCATTTAATATTTAACCTTTGTCTTTTATCTTCTATTTTCTATATTCTTGTAATATCAATTTTCTACATTCTATTTGCCATCTTCCACCTCTACAATCTTCTATCTTTTAACACTACACCTGTCGTATCTTATATATTATCCACTTCCTATTATACCATAGCTTATAATATCTCATATTCTTAATCTACTATCTTCCATCTATTCTCTACTTTCTACTTACTGTTCAATTTGGCTGCCTTCGTATTCAATTCGACGTAACGCTCGAATTGTGGTCGCACCGCTGTGCCTGCCTTCGCGTAGAACTCTACCCAATAGTGCTTGAGTTCCTCGTGATCGCGACTCTTGGTGATCACCTCCTCGATCTCTGGCTCGAGCGAGAGATCACACTTGGTGCTATCTTTGTAGTCGCACACTTTGACCTTTGCGAAATTGGACTCCATGGCGGAGACTGTCTCCAGGAACTCGGCATAGTCTGCCTCAGGCAGAGCGGCGTAACCCAACTTGGAGAGGGATTTGAATTGGCGTTTAATGTCCTCGTTCTCGTAGCTGCGCCAGTTGAACTTTTGTATGTCCACGGACACCTCCTTCAAGAATTTGGCCAATTCGGCCGATATCTCGTTCTTCTTCTTCTCGTTCTCTTCATTGATATTGGAGCCGTAGGCCCAAGCGGCCTCCGTTTCGACATTCGTACGCTTGGCCAGTTCCTTGTTCAGATTCTCCAGATATTCTTTGGCCTGGATTTCCTCCTTGACCAGGGCATGCGTTAGCTGTAAATTGAGTGTTATTAAGAATATTGTTATTTGTGCAGTGTTGGTTAACGTACCGCAAGCATAGCCACCAGGGCTACGCATATTAGCTTCATCATTCCAAAATTCTTCGCTGCAATTAGAAAGCACAATTGTTTTCGAATTTAGATCAGGCCATTAATTTATTTGAATTGAAAATAGCCACACAGCTGACGCTGATCGTGTGTCTATATAGACATATATGTATATATATTGTTTTTGTCATTAAAGGCGGGGAAGTACGCGAAGAAAGTGTCTCCCAGCTTAATTGATTAAGATGTCACTAAATTTTGACCCTGACCCAGACCCGCTCTGGCCTACAAGTCCGTCTATTTATAGAACAATAATTTTCTCTTTTTTTTGCGCTTTACAAAACTACACTTGGAAAAAATATGTTTGGTTCACGTTGCTTATAACATATATTGGAGAAAAAGTATTTCGAATTTTCGACTTAAATGAGAAATAGTTTATATATTGCTAAATTTTTATAGAGTTTATATAAGTTTTTTTCTCTCAGTGTATTTAAAAATAGAGTAAAGTAAGTACAGTTTCTCTAAAAAATAAGCATATAAATTTTTAGAGAAACTATTCTTTACTCTTGTGTGTTTATTTTGTATTCAATACTTGTTGATTTTCTGTATTTATTTATTTATTTATTTATTTATTTTCACTCTTTGTTATTACAGTTTTTTTGTGAATGGTATCTTACAATAATTAAAGAGTTTAGACTAAGAACTAGGCCATTTCTGCTTGGAAATTTTTTTAGGAATATGACATGGTATACAAGATGACATAATTATTTGGGGAAAAAATCAAAGAAATAGAAAACCCCCAAGGTTATATATTACACGCTAACTTAAACACTAAATAATACTTAAGACTAAATGGCTATGCCAGGTCATTTATATGTGAATATGTTGATTCATGGCATTTGGTTATGAAATTTTGCGAGAGTCGCGATAATCTAATATCTACCATTTCAACATTGGCTCGACAGTGTAGATCAAACGTGGAATGATGCCAAGGAAGATTTAAAATAAGCTTTAAGACTTTATTTTGTGTGATTTGCAACTGACTTTTGTGACATTTGGCTATATCTGACCAGACTGGTGCACCGTAAAAAGTATCTGTTTGAAAAATTGACCTAAACAAAAACATTTTGTTTTCTATGTTTAGCCTCGAGTTTCTGTTTATAAAGGGATATAGCGAGTTTTTTGTTTGTATTGGCTATATGGTCCTTGAATGTAAGTCTTTTATCCAGTGTAATACCCAAATACCTGATATTTGGTTCCCACTTTATATATTCCGAGCCCAATCTGATATCTGTTATTGATTTTTTTTCGAAGTGTAATTAAGTTTTATTTGTTGTGGGAAATATTGTCTTATTTATTGAATTCTCTCAGTGTAGTAATAGAAAAACAATTAAAATATTTTAGAACTATAATTGAAGTTTAAAAATGTAGTTTTTAAATGTTTTTTGTTAGCTACAAGCCTCACTTCTTTAAATATTCTTACTATAATAGAGAAAATACCACCCATAAATTCCACAATTTTATTATGTCTTTTGACAATATTTTTTGCTTGTCATCCACAATTTCTACATATTTTTCTGTAAATGGACTCTAATTGAAAAACACTTTTGCGCACAGTTGCACAATCATTTATAGTTCGCGTAGATAATACCAACTGATTATTGCCAGATAAGCAGCTAATACATCGCGGCAATTATATAGCTTACTATTTGTAGCCGATAAGATTTGCCAAATGATATTATATAGAGTTTTAAACGCGTAACTAAAAATACTTGTTCAAATAGTGGAAAATGAGAATATTAGTTGTGACTAGGCTAGAGAACAGAAAATGAATTTTGGAATAGAATAATATAATAGATGTGTTCAAGAAAATATTACTGCCACAGTGTATAAAATATTGGAAAATTCTAAATTTAGTGCTAAACTAGGTATTTTTAAAGCTATTTGAAACGAATATTAATATTAAGATTCAGTAAATTTTTATTTTATTGTAAGTTTTGAAATATGGTGTTGAAAAAAAACCATTCATAAAATGTATTTGTTCATAAAAATAGCAGTGTGATATATACAAAGTAACTCTTACTAGCTGTAAAGATAAATCCGTAAGTTTTGTGATCCGCCCAGTAGGAAGTTTCAAATCGTAAAACATCATTGTTTATATATGAGTATTATGCAGTCAATTGCACCTGACTGCAATTTCCTTTAACTTTATCTGCGCTCTCAAATAAATCAAAGTTGATTTACGTTTGCTTTGTTTTTTAATTTTTTTAGCAATACAAAAAAAGCTGAAAGTTCTACGTACCAGATTATATAAATTAAGTAAATAAATATACAAATATATATATTTTCTTAATTTTTTAATTTTTTTCAACCAAAAAACATATATATATATATATATATATATATACATTTTTTATACACAAACATATATATTTATATTTAGTATCAAAATTATTCATATTGATATAAATTCGAAATGAAATTTAGCTTTCAGGTTAAAAACCAGTTTAGTCCGCTAGAAAGTCATTAAAAATATTTGCATAAATAATTTAAGTCATTTAATAATTTCGGGGCAATTTTAATTAGGCTGTAGAGTTTTGTTCTGAAAGAATGCATTTATACTGAATTATAAAATATATCTCTTGACATTTCATACAATATCACATTTATAGATCATATTTATGGTAAAAAAAAAATAATAATATATAATGATAAAAGAAATGAAAAATTAATAATAATCATAAATATATATGTATATACATATAGCATGATCTATATTGTTTCCAATGTCTGATTAGTGGACTCGTTGACTGATTGGCTGACTGATTAATTGACTAAATGATTTTATTGATTTGTCTAAATAACCAGTCAATCCATCAGTCAGTCAGTAATTCAATCAACCAAGCTGTCATTGGCAGCATCATATATCTAATATATATTTATCTGGCAGATGTATAATTGTAATATCTAATCATTCAATCAGTTAGTTCATCAATCACCCAATCAGTCATCGACTGAAGAACATATCTAAAGAAATACTCAATCAATCAGCCAATCAATCAATCAATGAGTCATTAACAAGCAATAATTCATATAATTATATATATACTTAATTAATCAATTAGACAATCACACATAGTTAATAAATCTGTCAGTCATAGCCGTTCCTATACCTAGTTACATATAGAACGCTTATCTGTCTCGCGAAACGGTCAATTGAGTTTACTTGGAAAATTACAAATGTTTACAGACTTTACAGAACGTCAGATAAAGATATTTGAAGTGTGGAAATGCTTACTTAAGTTCTTTGCCTTTCGAAGACTCTAATCTTCGAGACTTCAAAAAAGAAATTCCATTTAGCTGTGAAATATTCCCAACTCAAACAATCAGACGCTGATAAGCTCTACAAACTATCGGATGGGAATATAAAAAAAAAACCACAACAACAAAAATCCCATTTTATGTAAGTCGAATCCGATCTCGATAAGATTTGTAGATTATATTAGAAAGTGAAATAGCTATAGCTATAGCTATCATGGATTCATTGTCTAGATTATACATATTTATGATGGGCTTTGGACTGTATGTCCATATATGTATATATATGTAGATATATATAATAGATTTTGTAACTAGCTAAAACGATTGTGGATTTACTCTAGCGAAACTGTTTTAATTAGTAATTCAATTTAATAAAGGCCAGTAAAAGGTTAGTGTTATATTTTTTAAGGTTATTTACCTTAGCAAAGTCTGTAAAAAGATAAAAATATTAATCGGACTCTTAGATATATCCATAGATATACCTATCAATCTATATGAAAAATTTGAGTTTACCTGTATATTTATATATCTATCAATAACCAATTATTTATCTATAGATATATCCATTCATATATACTTATCGATCTATATATAATTAGTCTATCTGATTGTCTTTCTATATATAGCTAGATAAATACAATGATAGATATACAGATAATTATAAGATATATGGATTAATATTTGAACTCTATACGGTCTATCTGATATAATCTTTCTAGATATAATCTATATATCTATTTAATTATACAGTATATATTCAATGCATATATTTTAATATAAATAAAAAGCCAAGAAATCTTTATTAATAAAATTATAACTATGAAAAATTCAAATCGAAATTAAATATTCATTTGATGGATTTTTATTAATTTTTTTTAAATCTAACTTTCTATATTTAATTCAATGTCGGAACCCAAATCGGAACAATATATCAACAATCAATATATCAAAACATATCAATGATAATATAGAACTTCGATGTTATAAAAATTATATGAGACAATGTATATTCATATATATGTATATATATATATATATGAATCTGTTTTTAACTTTCGATAGGGCTAGTGATAGAGATGCTAATTAATTGGACTACATTAAAGACTGCGAATTTTGTTGGCATAGAAAAAGTTATTGATCAAACAAATATATATATATATATATATATATATATATATATATATATATACACCACACTAATATATGATTGACTTAAAAACTTACTTCTGATAATTAATGTCGACTATTAACGACCGATCGCAACCGAACTTGAACGGTTCGCGCACGAATCGAAACTAAAAATGTTTGAATGGCAATGCGTGTGTTTTATACGTAGAATGCGAAGTGAGAGCGAGACGGCGGGGGCGAGGGAGCGGGGTTTTGCGAGAGGTTCGATGTTCGAGGTGGTCGATCTCGGTCGGGTCTCACGGCTCGGGCGTCATGGCGGCGCTGAGCGAGACGTGACCGGCGCTAATCGCTGCTGCGGTAGACTTCAGCTGCCCGATAAAAAAAAGAAATAAAATAATAAGAGCCGATTCAATATTTATTGGACTTTATGCTCAAAGAGACGAAGCTAAGCTGCTCATTAAGATGCCTGACACACTTCTCCTCGGCATATTGATTGGTCGAAGAAAAAAAAAACGATGAAAGGTTATAAATTTGTATCAAACAGACAGTGAATTCTCGCAAAAACTAACTAACTCCTTGTGCACGCTCTTGTGTATAAAAAATCCAAACATACAAAACGTAGATACACATATTATTTCCTTCAATTTTGATCAATTTGAATTCGAATTCACATGTTTTGAAAAGCACGCGCTTTGAACAGCTGTTGCTCACGACAATCGATTAGAGTTGTGCGCGCAGCTATCGATATACCCTGAACGCGTGCTTTTAGGCATTGCGCCGATAGTTGAGCATGTTATAATTGCACGTGCGAATTGCATGAAGAAGCGCCTTTGAAAGAAAAGTAAGTTAAATAATATTTAAAAGTTTAAAAGCATCGTATTCAGTGCGCCTTGATATATTTTTGTATACGTAGCTCATAAATCTATTTTACGTCGAAACACTTAGTAGTCGAGCTACACAACAAACATTCACACCAAACCAACACAGGCCCAGCTGTGAACCAGTTCGTGAACCAGAGCGCAACGCATTGCAGTGTCTGAACGTGCATGCGCCACTTTGTTGTTTAACAAAGAAGAAAAAAAGCAACGCAAAACGTGAACTGTGCACAGTTTTAAAACAATATAAAAACTGATAAAGGTAATTAATATAAACCAATTGCAACAATTATCAGCAAGCAATCGACAGCTGGATGTGCTGTAATAACAACAACAACGACCCAAAATGCGTGAAAGTGCAAGAATAGATTTCACAAGTTTGTGGTAAAAGTGAATTTTTTTGCATAGAAAATGCCAGAGCAGCAGCAACAGCAGCGCAGCAGCAGCGAGCCCGTCGCAGTTTAATTGATTATTCAATACGCAATACATGCATACATATGCGCGTGTGCGTGTATATAGATGTGTGCGTTTGTGTGTCAGCATTTTTACCAACAAAAAACAAGATCATAAAAAATTCATGAAGCTGCAAATTTTTGTACAAACAAATTCGTCAGCATTAAGAAAAAGAAAAAAACCAAAGTTAAAGCGAAAAACGTAGCAGCAAGAAACAGCTGCAAAGTTCTCGACGCTTGTTGCTTTGTTATTGTCGTTTACTTACACACCTGTGTGTGTGCGTGTGTGTGTGTGTGTGTGTGTGTGTGTTTGTGTGCATGTACGTGCGTGCTCGTGTGTATTTTTTGTATTTTTTTATTTTTATTTGTTTCTCTTTCGCCAGTGTCTTACACTTTGACCATGGAGTCAACACTTAGTTCTGGCGGCTCAAATGCATCCAGCGAGTGCGCCATCGACGCTGGCGGCGGCGCCAGCAGCAGAGGTCGCTGTCGCAATTTGGATACGACGCTCTGCATGGGCAACAACAACAATGGCTTACTAGCGAACAACGGTAATGCGGCGCTCAGCCAGGAGGTTAAGGATTTATATCGGTAAATTATTTAACATAAACAAAAAGGGAAATTTGTAGTAATTTTTGAAAATTTATTCGTTACAGCGCTTTATATACCGAATCCAAACAACTGGACGATGCCAAGCGAAATATACAAAATATTGGACAACTTTTTCAGCATGATATCGAAGAGAAGCGCGCAAATCTTGTCCAGCTGTGCAAACAAATTATATTTAAGGTAAATTATATATGGGAAATTAATGAACATTAATACGTTGTATGAGAAATTTGGGGATATTTATGGTATTTCAGATATGAGTATAAATTATAGGTATTTAAAGACTTGTATATCTTATTCAATCTCTTGGACTTAATTTATATTAAACTATATAAGAAATATTGGGATTAGTTATGGTATATCAGATATGAGTATATATCTTAGGTGTTTTAGGACTTTTTATATTTTATACAAGCTCTTGTAACTCGATTTATACTATATTTAGACAGGACAGGTGTGGAATATAAATGAAATATAAAAGAGTAGACTTAAAAATTAGAAGATATATATTATACCACAAACATATTAATAAAATAAATATATAAATATGTTCAATTTTTTTTAAATATAACCTTTATATCTTTTCCAACCTCTTGTAATTCGAGTTGTACTATAAGTAGACAGTTAATTTATTGATATATCATATATGCGCATATTTCAATATATCTAATAATATTTTAAAACTCCTTAAAGGTTATACAACCTATTGTAACTCGAGTTATACTATAATAAGATATATGAAAATGGTATATCAGATATATTCACATATCAAACCATATTCAACCTCTTTTAACTTAATTTATACCATAATTAAACAGTTTATATTCCATATTTGTAAACTTCTATATGAATCTTGTAGTTAATCCAATTTCCTTCTATTCCAGGACTACCAATCGGTGGGCAAAAAGGTGCGTGAGGTCATGTGGCGTCGTGGCTACTACGAGTTCATAGCATTTGTCAAGAAACATATGCATAAGCATGGCACCGATAAGGAGTGTATGCAGAAACTGGAACGTTTCCTTTGCGCTGGGATTTTCAACTACAAACGTTTGTCGGCCAAGATGGAGGAGATCTACGACTTGGACTTGAAATACTTGATTGACTTCTCCATTATAAGCGAGGGCTATATCAGCGATTGTATAGGTGATACGGCAGTCAGCAAGGAGCTGGAACCTTCGCAGGCGGCTGTCGATAAGAGCTTGGAGGCAGTCTCCTTTGCCTTGGACACCATTCATTCGTCGCTCTTGAGCTTGGGCGATTTGCATCGCTATTTTCTGGACTTTCGCATCGATAGCCAGCTGAGTTTGAGCATCAGCAAGGAACAGGTGGCCAAGTATTATCTGGAGGCATTTAAACTGAATCCTGCCATTGGCATGGCCCAAAACCAACTGGGCACCCTGTATTATGGACAGAACTATGATCTGGACTCGACCTATCACTATTTGTATTCGCTGGTGTGCATCATACCCTTCGAACTGAGCGAGAACAACTTGAACAAGCTCTTCGCCAAGCACACGGAATATCTGGAGCAAATGAATCCAGCGAAATTGGAATTCAATATCGAGGACTTCTATGCACGCTTCTATCTGATTGTCGACATCTTCTTCTTCGACAAGGAGGTGCCGGACTTCAATTCGCTCTGCCATTGCGTGCTCATCGACTTGCGCAAGATTTTGTGCGCCCAGCTGCTGCCGGTGCCCGAGCAGAGCATCTTCAAGATCATCTCCATACTGTTCTTTTGCCTGTCAAAGTTGAAGATGATCAACTCGCCCAAGGTCTATTCGCTGCACGCCTTCCTCGTCGCCGCCTGCTCCGATCTGATCGACGCTTGCATCGTCAACGTTGAGCAAACGATTTTGGCACGCGCCGCGGACAATGAAAGCTTCCAGGCGGAGTACGAGCAACGTTTCCAGGACTTTGATACGACGGTGCGTAAATCGCGCAATGAATACAAGAACTGGCTGGCTGCTGTGGGTGAGTGCGAGCGCAAGGATAAGAAGCTGCTGGCACGACCGCATTCGTCCAAGGACTTCAGCTCCGATTCCCGGGATAGCCAACATTCGGCGGATGAGGGTTGCGCTAAGACACAGGAGGCGCCCGATAATGATAAGCTGGGCGGCACGGAGCCAATTTCTACCCGTTCCAGCGATGAGGCCAAGGAAAGTGATCTGAAGACGCCGCTCTCCTGCAAGAGCAAGCGTCGTGGTATGCGACTGCGTAGACGTCGTCGTAAGATTGCCCAGTCGGACGATAGCTCGTGCTATGACAGCGAGAGCGACATGGACACCGATTTCTACAGCGACGAGGAGGACTACACTGACTTGAGCTCCAATTTCGATACCGATTTCAGTGACATTGATGCCGCCGAGCATGATGAGGCGCCAGGGGGTGAGTAAAGAAATAAAGCTGGGGAAGATGGTATAGGCTGAAAAGTTATATAGGAGAAAAGTTATCAGGAGAAAATTGGAGTAACTGATGAATTGATGGACGGACGGATAGAGGAGGCAGGTGGACGGTACGGCAGACTAATAGAAGACAGGGAAGCAGAAAGCGGATAGATAAAGAAAAGTTGAGAGATCGGCTGATAGACATAGGTAGAACATCTAATATGAAGATCGAAGTATAGAGAAATAGCTAGATATGAAGAAAGATGAGCTTGGAATAAAATGATCAGGCAGGTAGACAAATACTCACACGCAAAAGCGATCAAGCAGAAAAGTGTCGAACGGCAATGATCAGGCAGACAAGTAAAAATGCAGGAAGATGTGAGTTCCTGGATGAACTCTGAAACAGGGATATATAGATCGGTAAGAACCGAATAAAATCTGAAGGTAGACGTACAGTGGAATAACTGCCATAAAGGCAGATAAATTTGGATAGTGAGACGGAGAAACTATTCAACTAAAAACCAAGCGTCCACTCGCTAACCCTCTTCCCCTCCCATATCAATTCCCTATTAATACTCTATAAATTCTCGCAGCCAACTATGTGAAAAAGGAGCGTACGCCACGTCAAGCCGCCGGAGCGAATGTCTACTCGGATAACGAGGATGTGGTCATTGAGGAGGAGCGTCTTGTCTATCCCGATGAAGTGGAACGTCGTCCCAACTCGCAAGAGGTAGACTCTGAGGAGTTGCTGCGCAGCTTCGAGGTGTTGCAATTGAATTTCAAGAGTGCTGAGGATAATCAAGCAGCTGCAAACGAACCGGCAGTCAATGCAGGAGGCGAGACTAATGCACCTCCTCTTACCATCACGGAACCTCCGAAGAAACTGGTCTATCGCAACAAGTATACAAAGATAAATCCGAATATCATAATCGATTGTCTGCACAATGAGCCCACAATACGTGCTTTGAAAATGCTGTTCGACTGGCTGCGCATCAATCCGGAGATACTCATTGGCTGCTATCACTCGAATCCGGAATTCGTGCACAAGATAATGAAGCTCTTGAACTACTGCAACATTGATGTCTTCACCCGGAAAGTCTACTTCGAGCGGGAGCTGCTGACCACGAGCAATGTGCGCGAGGCTCTCGTCGAGCTGTTCGATGTGCGGGCAAATGTGCCGCTGAGTGAGGACTTTGCGTTCAAGAACTTTGATATCTTCCAGAGCACACAGATAACACTCGACTGGGAGACCATAATACGGGAGCGCGTAACGCCCCAGGAGGAATCCATTTTGCGCATCTTCAAGATGGTTGATTTTGGGTTCTTCATTTGCAAGCAGAAGAAGTTCAATTATCGCTTCTGCGTGAAGACGCGCCGCTTCACCGAGAACCAGAAGAAGAAGCGCGAGGAGAAGAAGGGCGGCGGCTCGCGTCGCCGTGAACGACGCACTGCACCCAAGACCACACGCAAGCGCAACGAGGGACGCACACGTCGCTACTCGGACCGCAAGAATGGCATCGTGCGCAAGAGCTACACCAGCAACGAGGAGAAGGATACGGTTGAGGAGTGCCGCAAGCTGCCGCGCAAGGGCTATCTGCGCAATCGTAATGCGGAGAAGGCTGCCGCTTTGTTGGCCAGCGCAACGGGCACATCTGTGGCTGGCGGCACCTCTGCCTCAGCGTCGACCACCACAAACAGCGTCATCGAGAAGCTCAACTTGCAGTCGAGCAGCGGCGCTGACGAGGAGCGTTCCGAGGCAATGACCAAAAAGTGTGAAATCATGGGCAAACTTTGGCTGCAGAACGAGGTGGAAACATTAGAGGAGGAACTGCGTGATAGCACCAGCCATGTGGTCATGTCGCCGTTCGTTGTGGTCGATGCCAAAGCTCTAACCGAATACAATGGCATTGTCAAGTCCTTGGTAAGGACCAAGAAGTGCATTGTGCTGATACCCAATGCGGGTGAGTGGATCAAAGATTGTAACGGAAACTGTAGCTAATTCTACTTCTTTCTCTAGTGCTCAACGAGCTGGATGAGCTGAAGAAACGCAGCGAGAATGTGCGTCATGTCATACGCTGGCTGGAGCAGGAGTTCAAGCACGGCAATCGTCATCTGCGCGCACAGCGCGACAACGAAAGCCAGCCGCTGTCGCTGCTCAAGATATCACGCAAGATGGGTTAGTCGGGCGATACAATAAAATTCACCTTTAATTAAATTCCAATACTAACTCCCTTATTCTCCACACAGATCGCGATGCTTCGGTTTTCCTGCAAATCGCCCAATTTTGCAATCATCTGGTTACCAATCATGCCGATCCGCATGTGAGCGAGCTGCAGAAGAATGTTGTCACCTATCTGTCCGGTGACAATTTGCACGAGAAGAATCGCCAGCAGCAGAACTTTAGCTATACGGGCATACTTGATTCGATTCCCGTGCGTTATGCGCAAATCCAAAGCTTCTATGCCAAGTTTAAGGCTAACAAAAAATGAGTGAGCCGGAGCGGACGCTAGGTGGCAAATGCATGGCAAAAAACAGCAGATGCAAATTATTTAAAATGCAAGGATGTGCATAGCGTGTGTTCACTGTACAACCACAACAAAACGACATGGAGTTCCAAGTTTACGAAAAGTTTCTCTCTCAGACGGTGCCCAAGTGGGGGCAACGAAAAAAAACGGCAAACAAAGCAGACCACCAAAAGAAAAAAACAAAAACAAAGCAAAACAAAAAAATTGATAACAAAACGAAAAGTCAATCAAACAACAACAAAAATCATAAAACATAACCAACAGCGGCAGCAGTGGCAGGTGGTTAGCTTCTTCGTTGATTGTTGTTTGTTGTTTGCAGTTGTTGTTGCTGTTGTTCATCTTGTTGTTGTTTCTTTAAAAGTAATTCAAACCAGCAGTAGCACCAGCAGCAGCAGCATCACCAGCAGCAGCAACAGCATCAGCAGCTGGAGCAGCAGCAGTAGCAGCCGCAGCATCATCTAGAGCTGCAGCAGCAACAACAACTGCTGCAACAACCATTGTACAATGGGATCCGTAGCTCAGCAGCGGCAGTATTTTCGTGGAGTTTGCTTGTTGTATTAGACAGAAAACCAGCATACAGAAAAGTGTAAAAAACAAAAAAAAATCTAAAAAAAATTGAGATCAAGAAATCATAAATCGTTTACTTTCAACTCAAACGGCGACGACCCTCAGCTAACCCAAACGGACAAATGGCCAAAAATTAAAAAAAAAAAATCTAAAAAAAAACTTAAAAAAAACACTTCAAAAAAATCGTATTGAAATTGTTCATGATTCAAGTTTAACCCAATCAAGAAGATTAAGCAAAAGAAATCAAATTTAAGGACCCCTCCCGAGTTTAGCCCCATAACAAAAGGTGTTTTCGGATGCTTGTCAAGAGCACGGAGCCTCGTTTCGAATGCAGCGCATCGTATGTATCTCCCTTTATTTAACGTATGGTAGAGCGCGTTTCTAATTGTGAACTCCCCCTAGTAGCCACCTCCTTCTCCTCCTGAAAACCCCTCGCAAAACCGAAGGCAACTATATATACATATCAATGTGTATATATAAGTATATTCCTGTGTGGCAGCGCATATTTAGTATTTTGAAGCTATGGTCAAATCAAGCCACCTTCACTCATACGCTCCGGAACCTTTGTTAGTTTGTTTGAGTCCCCCACCTTCAAGTTAAATGTTCCCCCTCACAATGGAGTATTCAGTTTTTACCTTAGCCTATCCCAAATACAATTTATATAACAAGCATATATAACGAATAATCTTAAAAATTGATAACAAAATTAAATTCAATTGTCGGACAAACGTGTGGAAAGAAAAAATGAGAAAGTATTAAGATCTATTTACCAACACGAATTTCATACAAATTTCGAATATATTTTTAAATATTTCACGAAATGAAAAAACTATGTAATAACTTTCTATTTTAAATGAAATAAAGATTCCGACAATAAAAAAATATTAGTTTTCTTTTATATTAATATGAAAAAATATTATTGTGATTTTAATATTTTTGAATATGATAATAAGGTTGTTACAAAATATTTATTTGTAGTTCTTGCATTAAAAAAAAACTAAAAACTCCCATTTCCTAACCGAAAAGTAGATTTACTCATTTTCAAACTATCATATATTGATTACTTGAAAAAATTTATTTTTCATTCAAATTTTTGGAAATGGTGTGAAATTTGGATTAGAAGAGCTATTATTATTTTTTAATGATTTAAAAAATGGAGTGTTTTGTTGTATAAAAGTTAATTGGAAATTTTTTAAAGTGCCCAAGACATGGTATGTAAATAATTTTTATATAGTGTTTAATAATTACGCTGAAAAAATAGAAAAAAGTCTGAGATTTTTGGAATTTGTTGTCATCAGCCTGGAATGTTGAGACATTGTCTTTTTCTAGTATATAGTATATAAAGTTAAGATTTCGACAGAAAATGAAATTCTTAAGTATTTAATGAAATGAATTTGATGGAATATCAGTCTTGCTCTTTGTGCGTTAGTCCGCAACGTAAATCATTAAATATAGAATTTATAGCCTCGTGTAGACAAGCTTCGTATAAATATATATATTTACGTCCTCAGAACACATGGCATCTCGACCAATTCTAGAATTATAGAGCCATATACTTAACAAGTAAGAAGACTCTTGTCGGAGGTGCCCGACTAGGAGATCCCCTGAGCCCCGTCCGATTTGCATTGTTTAATACGCTATATAGCTTGCATATAACATTTAATTTTCCAAAATTAAATTATAATTTTGAAATTTTATTCAACTAGAATGTATGTAAATCAAAATTAATTAATAATTAAATAAATAAACAAATTAACAAAAAAAAAAGAAAAGAAAAAAACATCACCGCACCTGGATATATATTTATTTTACTACATATGTAATATTAGAGCGCATCATCTCAACTAGCACAACCTCATCTTTATAAATTAAAAAAAAAAGAATCTAAAAAGTTACGCTGTCACTGAGTTTTGAACTCGGGACCTTTCGTTTACGCGCTTTGCGTCTATCCACTACGCCACGCCAGTATCGCGTTGCTCGTTGGCAAAACCCAAAGTAGTACTACAAGGCGATATGTGACAAATACAAAACTAAAGAAGCAGATCAATCGCAATTGTAATACTTAGAATATGCTGAAATGCGCGCATATGAACGTATGAGTATGTGTACATACAAAAACGATGGTCTGTTTCAATGTATGCGTGTAAAGGGCGATATATGACAAATACAAATACAATTCAAATACAGATTTGGTTGAAGAATATGCTAGAATTGAATTTATTTGTGCACATGCATAAAAGAGCTGGTATCCAAAAAATAAAAAAATAGAAATTGCATAAAATTCACGTGAATCTATATGCAAAATTTGAGGGGTCTAGCTCTAACGGTGTGGCAGATAGAATTTTATAACCTGTTTTCGATAAGGTTTAAAATCGATAACAAAAAAACAAAAATAGATATCGTTTTTTGGTAACAAACTTGACCTGCGCGTGCTATCCACGGACCCAACAAAAAAAATTCAAGTCTCTAGGTCAACTACGTTCTGAGATCGACGCGTTCAAACATACGGACAGACGGACGGACGGACAGACGGACGGACAGACAGACGGACAGGGCTTAATCGACTCAGCTCGTCGCCCTGATCAAGAATATATATACTTTGTGGGGTCTGACACGCCTCCTTCTGCCTGTTACATACATTTAACAAAATCATTATACCCTGATTTCCCATTTTCAATGGGCTCAGGGTATAAAAATTCAATAACTATGTTACTGTTGACCTCCTCTATTAATTTTTAAAATAATACGCCCCATTTGGTAGTGGCAAATCAGAAATAATCTTATCTTCATCTTTTAAAGTATTCAACCCAAAATGTATATGATTGTGGAAATCCTTTCAAGAATAAATAAAAATTATATATCCATGCCTACGAGGAGCGAGTCGAAAAAAAAACATGAGATGGAATATTATGTGATTGGTAGCACCTTAAATGTTTTATGTATGCAAAAGCGTTTAGAGTTGTGTTTAGGATATTTGTATAGTTTTATAGCCAATTTTCAATTTATAATAAACTATTTGATTATTGTGTAATCATGGAAACATACATTCCAGAGAATACTGTTGCTAAACCTCTCACTTTCGAATTCTCTGAATCGAAAGCAAAAATTGAGTCAAATTCAAAGTGGCTTGTCCTGAAAATTTTATGGAAAATTGAGTATCTTCTAGGCTTCTCCTAAGCAAAAAAATAAACTTCCATTCCGTCTTTGGCGCGATTCCAGCATTGATAAATATTAAAGTTATTTTTTATTTTTGTAAAAAAATAAAACTTTTTTAAATTTTGGATCAATTTTTTTATTTTTATTTAATGTTTTTTTTTTGTTGTGGTTTTTTCGGTTATTTTTTATCTTTGTGCCTGTTGCCTTCTGCATCCAATTATATTGAGTTTTCTCACGATTTGTTGTGTGTTATGTTTGTTTTTAGCAGGTGGTACAAATAGCGTACACAATAAAGAGGGGGTGTATACATAAATGTATATATATATATATACATACATATATATATATATATATATATATATATTATAGATTTTAATAACTATATATAATTGGTTTGAAATACTTTCAAGTTTGCTTGCTACATCATATAGTATATATGTATATATTATATATCATATATAATTTGTCATTTCATTCTAACTGCTTCCATTTCTAATACAATGCGCTCACATGAGACATTTTTAAGTGGAATTTTATTATCAAATTTATCAAAGTAAATTTTTATCTTTTGGTTTGCATAAACTACAAGTTACAAGCGTGTTTTAACCGATTATCAAGCAATGTCAACTTTGTCTATATATATATATAGAATTTTATTTATGTATAGATATATAGTGTTATAAGTTGTTTTTGGCTTTAGTCTTAGATTCACTATGTTTATACGTATATGTATATATCTATATATATATTGTTGATTTCTCATTCATCAGCTATTTTTAGGCATATTATATAGAGAATTCTCATTCTCATGGTCATTCTCTTATTATATTCTTTTAATTTAAAAACAAATTACAATAATTACTTAAATTGTTGTTTTGCAAACGACATTTGTAAAAAAAACCTGCACACAGTTTAAAAACAATAATAATTAGAATATAATAATAATAATAATGAATAATAATAATAGTTACAGTAATACGTAAAATAATAAATAAATTAATTAATTAAAAACTTGAGATTTTACAAGACTGTACAGATTTTTGTGCCTATAATTAAGCGTACTTAAGAATCGAAACAAAATTAGAATTAATCGTAAATTAAAACGATTTTTTCTTATCTGAATTAAAATTCAAATCTGGCCGAAGGGAAATAATTAATTCATTTGCACATTTCAATTTTAGTTTAGTTTAGATTTTGTTTTTGTTTAGAATAGTAAAAACCTAATGCCCGGTTACATTCGCTATACACAGAGAGAAATTTTCGCACACTTTTAAAACTAATCGCTAAACAGATTAAACAGATATTTTATGCATTTTACATTTAACACAAAAACAACTTGGGGTTTTTCTTTAGCTTATGAAATTCAACTATTCATCATTTTTTTTTGTTTTACGTATTTTGTTTTGTTGTCTGCTTTAGATAACGCCCGATACGGATTTCTCGTAGGGCGTGCCCAGGGTATCGCGTCGTCGGGGCAAGGTGCCGCTAGCCGTAAGTGGCGCCGACTCGGGACAGCCCAGGCCCACCAGCAGCTCCACTAGCGCCGTCGTATCCTCCACATTGTACTGTGGTGCGGGTATGCCACCATTGGCACTTGGCGCCGGAGTCGGCGCGGGTGCCGGAGTGCCGGCGGCTAGAGCTGCGGCGGCCTTCATTGACTTGGCCGTGGCCAGGGATTGAGCGGCGCGCGCATAGGCCAAGCAGGTGCGACCCTCATGATCCGTGTGCTTGATATTCGCGCCGTTCTGTGGATAGACGAACATTCGCATAAGTCATCGATAAAGAGAGAGTGGGAGGGAGAGGCAACCTCTCAACTAACTTACCCAAACGAGCAGCTGGGCGATGGCCAAGTTGCCAATGGCACAGGCCAGCAGGAGGGGCGTGCGAACATCGCGTGCACTCACATTGGCATTGGTCACCTCCGACTGGCAGTTGGCCAGGATGCAGACAATCGACTTGATGTCCGCTCGGATCACCGCTTCGATCAGCTGTTGGCCCGGCGAGGCGGCATTCACATGATTGCCGCTGCCAAGAGGTGTCAAGAATTCCTTGGCCTCGTATTTGCTGCGTATCCAGCGCTCCTTCTCCTCGTGACCGGCCAGCGAGGTGGGTTTCACGCGTTGTCGAGTATTCGATTCCCACACCGAGTTGGCCAAGCTGTTGCCAATAGCCAGCATTACGCTCAAATGAGGCGCTCTGAAGTTAAAAGAGATGGGCGTGGCATTAGTTGAAGTTAAAGTTTGTGATATCTGAATCAAGATTAGGTATATACTACTTACGGCCAATCGTCGAGATCCAGAGAGCGCACTTTGGAGATATGCGAGCCGAGATTGCGATGGATGCCCGAGCACTCAATGCACATAAGCACGCCCAGATTGAGACTAGCCCATTCGGGATCTAGTGGGGTAAGTAAAAAGTTGATAGTTAGCATATATATTTTTAATTAATTGAAACATATTTCTATCAGGTAAAATCCTACGATCTTTGGCTACAAAATAATGATGTGTAGCGAAGAGTGGGAATCAAGATATGATAATGGAATAATATAAATTATATAGAAATAATGATTTCCCGATTTATCTATATGTTTTGATTTTGCCTAGATATCTCTTGGTTTACATTGTTGTTTATATAGAAAGAATTATCGATTGAAAAATTATATCTTCGATAAGAACTCTTAGATCCGCTGTTTAGACTATGACCCATCTTCAGTGATGACACTATCGCATACTTTCTCGACTTCTATTTATCTTTTTTAAGAAATGTAGATAACATTTCTTAAAAAAGAAAGTATGCAGCTTCACAGCTCGATAGCTAGTTTTTCTCGCTCTCTCTCTTTCTCTCTCTCTGAACTAGTTCATAAGAATTATTAGCTTCTCTCCCTGTTTCCCCCCTTAAACTATCGCCTAACGCTAGTGATAACACTCTCGCTTAGTCCCTTCCCACCCACTTACTTGGCGCTCCACAGTCGACGCAGTGGCCATTGCCCGGCACACGTTGCCGGATCGCCACCATGGCCGCTAGCTCCGTGCTGGTCGCTTGTTTCGTTTTGCTGCTCTCGATGCTCTGCAGACTCTTGAAGATCTCCTGCTCAACAGCGGCGACCCACTCGTCGCGCTCCTCCGAATTGGCGGCCTCGAAGTGCCACTGCTTGGAGTCTAGCGAGACAATGTAGAACTCGTAGCCATCGTTGTCGTCCGCCTCGTTGGCCTTGACGCTGCTGCTCTTCATGCGGCGATGGCGCTTCTTCACATTGGGCGTCTGGGCCTCCAGTTTGCTCGCAGGCGCCTCGCCCGCTATAAAAGTCTGTGAGTTCGAATTGGACATGGCGATGCCCTCGTCGCCGCTCGTCTGCTGTGAGCTATTCGATTTCAAGGGCTCCACGCCGCTGGAGCCACTCGCACCACCGGCCGCTCCGGCGCCCAGCAGCGACAGCTTCTCGCTCAGCTTGCGCTGATTGTCCTTGGCCAGCGTCAGGCATCCGATGCCCTCGCTGAGCGTGCCCTGCGCCCGCTGTCCGTTGGCCAGCAGGGAGCTGGTCAGCGCGCTGTTCGTGATGATGGACTTGGAGCCGCGCGGCTTCTGGCCGGGCACCTTGACCGTCACGTACTGCAGCGGTATCTCCTTGCCATGCACATCGTCCATGTAGTCGTGCAGCGACGGATGATAGGTCAAACGTCCGTCGTCGCACAGCGTCACGTATTTCTTTTTCCACTCCTTGTTCAAGGACTTGCTGGAGCGTTTGTACAGATAGCCCTGCTTGATGGGTATGGACCGACCGCTGCCCAGTTCGCTGCTCTTCGGCTCTTTCTCGTTCTTCTTGGAGGACGAGGGTATAAACAGATTTGAGCGTCGTCGACTCTTGCGGCTTGTCGTGGGCGTCGATGTGGGCGTGGGCAGCTCCTTGCCGGGCGGAGGCGCCAAATCGCGTGGATCACGCAGCTGCACCTGGGCGCAGTCGCTAGGCAGCGACAATTGCTGATGCTGCAGATGTTGTTGCTGCTGCTGCTGATGCTGTTGTTGCTGCTGTTGTTGCGCTGCGCCCGAATTGTATTTGGTTATATTGTTGTTGTCATTTGTGGAGGAGGCGCTTGCCTGCAGCGACCAGAGCTTTTGCTCCGCCTGCGCAAAGTCGGCGCTCATGCGCAATGGCAGCTGCTGCTGCTGCGCCCGCTGCCCGTTGGTGGGCGCCTGGAACGTGGCCAGGCCCAAGCGTGTGCCCTGCGGTGTAGTGGGACGCGGAGGCTGCATAGCTGGTGGCAGCGGCATACGCTGTGACAATATCTTCTGGCAGGCTGTGAAAAGAGGGAATCATTAATTAATTTCACTCGGAATAATTTATATTCGTTTGCCACTCACCATCCTGAAAGACGCGCTCCACATTCAAGCCGTAGGTGGCGCAGGTCTCGTAGTAGGAGCAACGCTTCAAATCGCTCGCCAATTTTCTGGCGCGAGTGTCATCGATAACACGCGGATTGCGCTCGCTGATGGCGTCTGAGAAGATAAAAGTTGGATTAGCAAATGATAAAAGGTAGATCAAATGAAAAGTAGTTCAGTTAATGTAATGATTGGGCTTAAAAATTATTTTCGATATTTCGATCAATTTATCGATACACAAAACAGGCTTTACTGTAATGAAATAAATTGATTCTCAATATATTATGAAAATACCGACTGATATATTGAAATAATCAAATTCAAGCCGATTTATGGGAAGTACAAATGATAAATGTACTGTTGATTTTTGCTATTTTAACTTTTTAAAATTTAAATAGTCTAACCAAAAATAACTATTTATTCACGATAATCTACTCTCACTTTTCGATAGATTGCTTATCGATATTTAATAACCATAAAATAATATAATATAATAATAACCATAAAATTTGATACGTTGGTTTTCCATACTCGATAATCTGATGAGATGAGAGTCATCTGATTTAACCAATATTTATAACAAAATTCATAAAATATTATTCAGAGAATGAATCTACTCTCATGTAGCTTGTCGATTATTTTGGATATTCAATAATCATGGAGTTATCGATCATTTTTTCGATATTTAATAATTTTTCTCATTAGGCTCAAAAATAATTTATGATAGTTAGATTTTTGATAATCTACAGTAGTCACTGTTTTTATTAATTCTTTCTTAATTATATAGAAGCTTACCTTGCGTGCCGACCAATATCATGGGTATATCCTGTCCGTTGCGAAAGTGCGCCATTTTTGTATAATAATTGTAGACCGTATTGAAGCTGCCCTCGTTCTCCAGGCTAAACACAAAGATTACCGCATCCACCCAGCCAGCGAACTGTGCGATTCCAAAAGGAAACAGAGAGTAAGAGAAGAAAAATATTAAAGCAACGAAATCGACAGGCGAAAACAAAAGCGTGTGTAAAAAATATAAAAATATAAGGAATCAAAACTCGCAAAACTTTTGGACGTGAGTCCTTGACTTTGTGCGCGAAGTAAACAAAAAAAAAACATTGGCGGCGTCTGGCGGCAGGCAGCGCACAAAAGGCGGAAGCGCGCCTAACAAAGGACAGAAGCAAGGATCAAGACAGAGAGGGGCAGAGGGAGCGAGGGAGCGAGCACACACGCACACTTGAGAAAGTCGCTAATGAAGCACTTGAATCCTTTTGGCAGCAGTCCTTTGCCGTGTGCTAAACTTTTAATGATTTTTATATGCCTCACACACACACACACACACACACACACACAAACACACGCACACATATGCAATGGCACTCGCAGGATAATGAACTCTTACATTGGCCCGTAAACAGGCGCTTTGTGTTTACTGCGCAGGATTCGTGTGTCCTGCGAAAGCATAAACTATCGATTGTTTAGCCAGAATTCACATTCACTTATTTATTATGCATTTTCACTCACGGAAATGTGTTTAAAATTTACTATAAATAATTTATATGCCGCCACATAGATAGAGATAGAGAGCGGCTGTCTGTGGGTATTGTCTAGATTTCACATGGAAGTCCCCGGAACGAGCTGGAAAAGTCGCCCGCCCGCAATGCCAGTCGACAAACAACTGGCGTCTTGTTCGACGCGCTCGCTGCCCTGCGGCCTCGTCCTGGCGCGTTGTCCTCGCCGGGTGGTTCAGTGGGTGGTTGAGTGCTTCGCTTTTTTATGATTTGTTGTGAAAAGCGTATGCAGGAGGAAACAGGAAAGCCAAAAGAGAAGAAAAAATGCAGCGGCGACACGGGAAACGCACACAGACACAGACAGCTCAAACACACATACAAATACACACACTTAGACTCTCACACACACACACACAGAGTCCGGGAGACATTCGCTTGACAACAAAACAATTTCAACTGCTGGGGTTGGGCCTTTGTTGGGGGTTCGTGCTCGCTCACAGTCCCGCCCAGACAAATAGACACACAACAATGTGGACAACTTTTATCTGGGTTAAGAGCCATTCAAAGTATCTGCTAATCCTGACAAATTCTAAGAAAACTTCTATGAATGCGCCTGACACAAGCAAATATGCCTTTGGAGCAATGGCATTTTAGAATTTATTCTTTTTCAAGTGAAAAGTAAAACTTTTACTAAGTTATCTTTATAAGCTTCCTTTATAGTAAAGAATATTTTAAATATTTTGAGATCTGTTTGGAAATATATAAACATATTTCAGATGAACGCCTGATGAAGTTAGTAGTTGATATTAAATAAAATAAAAAAAAAAACTATTTCAAATAGGTTTTACTGCATATATTATGTTTTGCATATATTTCAAGAAAATCAAGATTTAACTTTCTTCTTTCGTGGAAGAGTACTGTAAAAAGTACAAGCTTTCAAAGCTGTAGCTGTAATATTCATATTTAAAACTTGATTCTTCTCTGAAGTGCAGATATTTAGTTCGTTTGTTTGAATTATAATTGATCTGACTACAGAACCTTTTTATGTGCATAATTTCCTGTAAGTTTAATAAGGTTTTTCAATTATATTTATTTTCTCTGAATAGGCAAATTTCTCTAATATTCTGCATAGGTCGCCTAACCTATAATAAATAGTATATTTTTAACTAGAATTATCGGTTTACTGCTAATATTTAGATTGATGATTGACTAAAGCAAGAAATTTTATTTAAAGTTATCAGTAATCATTTAGTTTTAGAGGAGGGTAGCTTTTGTAGAAATATTAAATTTTCTACATATAAATTATTCTTGCATAATTTGTTTTAACTAGAATTATCATATTCAAAACTATTAGATTTATTATATCAAAAATTTCGCTTGATAGATTAACTAAAACAGGACATATGAAAGATTTCTAAAAAAAAAATATTTCAATAATATAAACTTTTCGTATCAGTTTCCTTTTCTATGCATTCGTAAAATTCTCTCATTTTCTCTATATTTCGTTTCTATTTCCCTGAACTTGTCTGTGCTGCCTGCCGAAAAAAAATGGAAAGAAAGAATAACATGTCGAATCGACAGCAGTCGCATGCAATATTGTCGTCTCGTATATGGTAATGATATCCTGCTCCATTGCGAAAAGAAAATAAAAACAAAATAAAGGAAAAAGAGCGCGACTGAGTGGCGACGCGAAAACATTGACGGATTTCATGCTCAATGCACAATACCCTGTAAATATGCAATAAGCTGAAAGAGACACGAACTATATTTTTATGGAAGTCAAAAGTGAGAATTTCTTTCATTTCATATATATTAGGGTATACAATGTCTACATCAATCACATCATTTAACACTTGTGCTTGACGATTTCTCTTGTTGTTGTCTGGAGGGGGTGGCTGGCAGGCTGTTAGGGGGTTGCTAAATAGAGGGTTCTTTTTTTTTTGTGTTAAAATATGGTTTATTATGTTGCATAAAGATGAGAATGACAGGAGTTAGTCAAGAAATGGACATTAAATTAGTTCAATTGCGAGAGAGAAACGTTTTGTGCGACCAACTGAGAAAGAGAGGGTGTTAGAGATGAACAGACAGGGCGAGAAGGAGAGGAAGAGAAAGAAAGTTAGAAAGAGAGAGATAGATTAAGCACTCATAATAAACAGTTTGACAAGCAGTGTCTAGCAATGATTATGCAATTTGTATTGTATGAGCAGAGGGAAAAAAAGAGGGAGAAAAGTGTTGCTCAAACTGTCGAGTGACTGTCAAAGTGTGACAGAGGAAAAGAGAGAGAGAGACGGACAGTGAGAGCCAGACAAATAGAAAGAGAGCATGTTATACCAAACATAACAAACTGTTTGAGGGGAATTGCCTATCACTGATTAGGATTTTAGTAGCATACACTGCTGCTCAAACTGTTGAATGACTGCTAAACGGTGTTTGATAGACAGACAAAGAGATAGAGAGAGAAATAGAGATAGAGAAATGCAGAAATACAGCCAGGGAAAACAACCATAACAAACAGTTTTTCAAGCACTGACCAGCAATGATTATATAGTAAAAATGTCAAACTGTATAATGACTGTAAAACTGTAATCCATTTCCTAAAGCCCAAAAACCTTATCAAGAAATAAATAAAATTTAATTATAGCAAAAACTTATCTAAAATGCATCTCAAACCTATCACCCAGCCATCAAACTGAATATATATTTTTTAGTCGATATTCTGGGTCAATCATACGCTTGACTTGCGAATATTAACAACACATAATTACAATCGAGATAAAAAAAAACTGAAAATAGAAATTTAAATTTAAATAAAGTTCGCTAAGCCCTACAAATAGTCAATTGCTAAGCCCTGGGATATAGACGAGGTATTATGCGATTTTTAGGGTCACGTCGCGTGGCAGGCACATTTTTTTCTCCACATGAAGATCAACCCCTACAATCTCATAAATACCCACCGCAAATAAAAAAAATGTCTGTTAAAAAGCGAAAGCAGCTTAAAAATTATAATCCACACTTTCACCCTTTAAGCTGGAGGGTTTCATAGAGGGTTTTTTTTTTGTGTTGTTGCTTCCTCTTCTACTTCTGCCGACTGTAAGCGGGGGGCATTTCGCTTGTCAAATAAACGTGCGTCGATACAGAAAATATTTTTTGCAAATATGCGAATATCCCGAATGTGAATCGCAAAGGAACAAAAGCTTCTCAAGCTGCGAATCAATGAGTCAAACAATATATGGAATTGTGCTGCGGGAATACGAAATGTTGCATAGAAATGTAAATATGGATGGTATGATATAGGGTCGGACTTATGCTATTTGCTCGAAGGCTTGCGAACGACTGCATTTATGGCACAGTTTATCAACTTTAACCTTTGCGACAGCCCCAATGATGTTGGACAGTTGCCGCATCACGTAAACTTCTAACGTGCAAAAAGGCTGGGAGCCCTTGGCTAAGACCCAAACAACCAAACAAAAAGTGTCGCAATAAAGCAAGAAATTTTGCAATCAGTGTGGCATAGACTGAGAGATGCCCTGCAAATGTATTTTGGTTGGGTTTCTTTGTTGATCATGAGATCAATTAGGTATTACTAGTGGAGTTTTTCATATGATCAAAAAAAAAAAAAAAAAATATATATATATATATATATATATATATATATATATACAGTTTTTTTCAAAGATCTAATCTTCTTGTTCTATAAATTACTTATCTGGATAATTTTTTGTTAAACTTTCACTCCTAATCTATTTAGGATTGAGAGATGCCCGGTAAAAATATTTTGGTTGGGTTTATTTGCTGATCTTGATTTCATTTCATATGCTCAAAAGAATGACATATTTTTTTACAGGAAAAATCCTATAGGAAAAATCCTATATAAAGAACTTATATTCATCTTAAAATAAAATTAAATTTTTTGTTGGTCTATATGTCATAGATAGTAAAAATGAGAGATATTTTTCTATTAACTTTCTCTGCTAGACTTTATTTTTACCTATAACTCAACTATTTACCTAGTTATATCACACCTTCACCACATTTTTTTAGTACAGGGTATTTTAAGGCTCACTAAAACCCGAAATGTTGCAACAGCAACTGGCCGCAGGCCAAGAGAAAACCCACCGTTCCCCCTCCTATCGGGGTCCAGCCACCAACAAGCTACGATTGTTGCTTGCCAAAGGTCGAAGTTCGACTGAGTGAGTCACAGGCAGAGAAAAAAAGGCCTTCTGAAGAGCCACTCGAGGAGAGTTTTGGGTGGAATGCGGCGGGCAGACAGCTCAAGTTTTTGCCATTGAATGTGAAAGCTGACAGAGAAGTCGGAAAATTAAGCAAGAGGCGAGAAAAGAATTTGATAATTGGCAAAAACTACGACAGAAACTATACTGCAGTATATATTTATTATCGACTTGACCAGTTGGAAACTTCTCGGTCCCGTATATCATGTAAGGTATAAATCACTCTAAATTTATGACTATTCCGTTTTCGTGCAGTGTAGCAAACAAGCTGCTAAGCACTTGCAAACGAGCTGCGCTGCTCGACAAAACTAGAAAAGTTTTGCCCCCATCTGACCTCAATTCAAATATTTACAAGATGATAAGGGCTAAATTTGTTTGTAGCAAAAACTTTTGCTGCCTCCCCCACTTGAAGGTGAAAGCCACCCCAAATACTCAGACAGAAGACCCCAATCCCGAAACAGAACTTACATATATCATCTTGTAACATTTTCATGCATCAAGAATGTTAGATTCAAGTAATTTTTTTTTTATTTTTATTTTTTTTTTTTATTTTTTTTGTTCCACCTACCTGCATTTCTGGTGCGCCGCCCTCATCACGTATGAGCAGCAAATAGCTTTGTCCATCGATGAAGACCTCCTTCTTGAAGCGTCCGCCCTCGGGTGACTCTTCCTGCATATAGGAGCCGGTTAGATAACGATGCACCAACGCCGATTTGCCCGAATTCAGAGACCCAACAATGCCCAGCCGCAAATCGGGCACCGAACGTGATATTGTCCATTCCTGGCTGTTCACAAAGGAGTCTGTTGAGAGCAAATACAAAAAACCAAAAACCAAATAATCATTAGTAAGAAAATGTTTGCTGTTTGACGGGAAACTAGTTCGACACGACGTAATTAGCGTGAAACTCGTTTGCAGCTCGTGACATCTTTTTGACCTACATGCAAAAGGCGGCCAAAAGCAATTTTTTTTTCGCTGCTCATTAGTGATTCTTCTTATGCAAATGCCAGGACTATAGACCTATACCTCTATATATATATGTATATATCATGTTTGTGCCCATGCTTTGATTGACAGCTTTCAAGGGAAGAAGAAGCAGCGTATACCTTGCAGACATTTTCGGCAATTGTTTTCTTTGGTGAACCTTTGAGGGGTAGGCTGAGGGAAGTTCTTAAATTGTCAGTTGCTTGAACACTTTTTTGATTTAAATTAGCTTTCGGCTACGTTTCGCAGAGCTCGTCCCAATCAAAATTAAAGATCTGGCAGCCGTCTGGCTTAGGTTTTTTTTTTATACAAAAAGCTTTCAAGGTTAGCAGCAGCAGTTGCCAGGCAATTGAACAGCTGTCAGCACACTTGATGCGCGTGAGGCTTAATTAGCTGCAGTGAGAGTTGAGCTGAGCTGAGCTTTTGCTGGCTGTATATGTATTAGTGAGCTTTTGATTAATGCAAGCTGCAGTAAATACATATATCAAAATATTTTCCTGTGCATGATTTGTATCTGTGTGAAAGCTCTACTCTTAGCTCGATTAGCGCACTTCTGTTCTGTTCTGAAATTAAAATCAACCATAAAACTGCCAAATACTCGTAAATCTTGGTAAGGCCCAAAACATTAACATCCACGAGTGCCACGATCAATTTCACAAACTTCACTGTTTAGGGGCTGAAAATTTGTTCGAAGGAGTGACAATGGAAGTGCTGATCCTTGTGAGCTGCTTTGACCAGTTGATTTACTGCCCAGCAAGGACACGTGAAAATTGCTCTATTATGAGTTGTTAAGAGCGAGCTGAGTAAACAGTGAAGGGTGCTCTGAGAAGACATGGATATAGATGGCTAGATAGATGGATGACTGGACGACGTCTTGTAGGGCGACTGAAACTTGTTTCCTTGCTTGTTAAACGAACTAAGGACACAAAAATCTCTGAAACAGTGTGTACACGCTAACAAGTTCAACTGGTTTCAGACGGCTACTCGGCTTGACCATAGCGCAAAATTACAAATTAAAACGAAATAAATATGCCTTTTGTTGTACAAAGAGACCCAAAAAAAAGAGAAAAAAAATTAAATAACAGAGAGAAATACAACAACAAAGTGCTTTGTGAAACTGATATGCCTCATATGTAGTTGGAAAGGAAAAAAATTAGCGCGGTTTTGCAATTTGCATGGCCATAAAATGAAATGAAATAAAATGAAATGATATCAAATCAAATATGGCGGTAACTGGTTCTAAGCGAAACCTAATTAATGGCTGCGATCAGAGCCGAAACTATATGAAAAAGAAGAAGTAGACGAAGAAAAGATGAGAAACAAAGTGAACATTACAAATGCGTCTTTAAGTTTGACTAATGATGTCAAATGTCTCGAAGATAGATCGCCGATCGGCTTAGGCGTAAAGTTCAAACCGAGGTGTAAAAGATAAGCCAAACGGAACAAAACTCCCCTTGCAAGTTCTCATCTCACATTTTCCATTTCCCAGTCCTAACTGATCCTAACCGATCGTAACTCAAACTCATGTCAAATGTCGCCATCGTTGTCAAAATGCCCAAACTAATTACGTATGCAAACGAGCCACGACAGACCCGACCCGAAGACACATTTTCACATTCTTCCGTTTTCCGTTTTTCGCTGCTCTAGAGATTTTCATTCTGCGCTTCGAGTCCCTGGAGAAAGGGTTGAGAGTTTGTTTGTTTGTTTACTATTTATACAATACGGCCCATTTCTGGGATTTGTCCGCTGATGTGGGTTAAGCATTTTAATTAGCTCACTCGTTGCATGATAAGGAAAGGAAATTCTTCTCCAAAAATATTTGGAATTGTTATGCAACTGTTACCATTGACCCCGCCCTGACCTGAAAAGTACTAAAAGTCTATCTCTCTTTTATTACGGACAGCTGTAAGAATTGTGTCTTTATCAACTCTTGAAGCGTGCCATCACCATAATATATAAGCCATTGGCGCCCACCAAGAATCTGTTACTACTTCTACTTCTTTGAGCAATGTCATAAATTTTATTTGACCATTTGGTGGTTTTACGGTAGCTCAACTATCAACACACCTCAGCAAATGCAGCTTGAGCTGATGTAAACTATAAAAATAAAACGATCTTAAGTAACTCGGTTATGACTGCAGTCAAGGCCAGGAAATTTGAGCTGTGCGCTCAGAGTGTGTAAACACCGAGTTGTATGCTGTAAGTTAGACAAGATAGTTATAAAAGGAATACGAAAATTATATCTTAGAGACATAAAACTCTTTAAACATTTAAGTACTACGTCAGCTGGACAGCTGTAATTGAGATAAGTGAACCAACTATAGAATATATATAGAAGAATATTCAAATGGATCATTGAAATAGGAATTTTTGCCTTGCTGAACCATTTCAAAATGCAGCCTTCACTGGCTCATTAGCGAATTCCAAATGCATTTGCATTAATTAGTGACCCACAAAATGATATTTAGCCATGGCATGAATTTCTATGATCTATAGAAATATCTCATGCATGTTATGATAGGTTTTCGGGCAATTCTCATTCTTTTTGGGCAAATAATGGCCTTTTAATAAGACGCTAAACCATAAGCTATGGCAAATTTGCTTTGGTCTAGGTATTTCGGCATAGACTCATATGGACATAAATCATATGCGGTATTTGCATGAGCCTACGATAATATTTAGGTAGGCTGGCTGTGTCGACAGTGTGTGGACCGAGTGGACCTAGTCCAAGCAGAGCAATAAATCAGGTCAGGAAGCGACGACTGTTGTTGGGATATTCGTAAGATGCACAGCTGCTCCAAAATCTGATTTACTTTCTTTGTGTGAAGACAGGAATAGAGAGAGACACGCACACACATTTCAGAGATCAGTGAAAAAGATCAACGAAACTGGTGGCAAAAGCAAGCAAAAATTGGTTGTTGAAAGAGGATTTCGTTGCATGCACGCCCAGCAGCAGCAGGAGAAGCAGCAGCAGCAGTAGGCGAGACAATGGCAAAGGAAATTAGCCAAAGCCCAACAGAACAACAAAAAAAGGAGCAAAGGGCGATCGCACAAACAAGATTAAAACGGGGCAGAGGAAAACTGAAGCTGAAAGAGCGCTGAAAAGAAAGGCGAAAAGGTAAATCAAATAGCAACTGCTTGGCTTAACAGAGCTCAATGAAAATGTTAAGTTAACAGAGGAAAGTGAGGGATTTGAACTGGGTTTGACAGTCTGGGCAAAAGTCTTATGGTTGATTGGAGTTGGCTTCAAGACTTAAATGAAAGTTGGAGTAAAGTAAAGTCCTAATTCGAACATATGGCTACCCTTGATATATAGGAATATAGCATATATCCATATATCTTTATACTAGTTTAATATTTTAAAATACTTGATCCATTCATAATATCTATTTATTTCACTCATAATTCTAAGTAATCCAAGTCAAATTTCTACACACACTTCTAATGTGTTTCGTTAAGTAGTTAAGCAAATTACTTTTTTTTTCTGCCAGCTCTTTAGGCGCTAGGCACTACATGACAAACAACTTTATTAGGCCTCAAGTTGACAAAAACATTTAGTTATAATTACAATAGAGAAACTTGGCACTAGGTGTAGCTCGACCAACTGTTGTCTGCTTATTGGTAAAAGTTCTGCCGCACGAACGGACTGGCGACACTTCATTCAAGGTACTGTCACGCAATGTGCTCACAGCGTGCTACCTCCGACAGATACGTCACATGTCACGTGCAGGAATTTCATATTTAAATATTATAATATATACATAAGTATATGTGAGGGGCGCTTGCTATGACTTCATCGGCAAATAATTCACTATATGTATATATACAATATATATAGTATCTGGCATAGAAATTTACGCATCATTAGCAAAAATAAAATGGGAAAACAAACAAAGAGTCTGAATGAATAGTTGCGGGGGTGAATAACATGTGTTTGGCATTTTCATAAAATTGCTTGGAAGAGATGGCAAGACTCGACGCACAGACGCCAATTGCTTCTAATTTACTGTTCACACACACAGCCACTGACACACACTCGCACATATTCGTCGAGTTGAAGGTCGCGTTAAGTGGTTAAAGATCCTCACGCTTGAACCCTAACACAGACCACGCCCTCTTTCAAGTGAGGCTGTCGACAGAAGGGGTTAAATCTTAAGATGCGCTGTCATTGGTGCAGCGAAAGATTTACGAGCTCAGGTAAAAGACGGCTATATATACATAAAAATATATACATACATGTATATGTATAAAGCCAAATTTATGCATAGAACTTGAAGGTCATTAAGCGCACTCCATTTTTGGCAACTGGAATTGTTAACATACACGAAATAAAAAAACTACTCAAAAAACGACGAAAAAAGAAAAACATAAATAAATGCGCATTAAATAATTCGCTTTGTGTTTCTGGTTCCTTTATCAGTCAACGCTGTTTGGTGTGTGGGGATCGCAGCTCATTTATCATTAAAGTCGACCGATACAGAAAATAAAATATGAATTGCGAAACACGCGCCTATACAGGCGGAAATGTGGTGTGAGAGACTAGCTATATATTTAAAGTGAAAGATCTTTAATAGATTTAAGATTGATTGTAGATGGATAGATAGTAGATATAGATAGATATATAGTAAATATAGATTGATATAAAGTATTTTTATGAAAGTGTTCATATATTTATACTTGATCACACACTGAAAATAGTTGGTTTTGTGTGATGTCAGTTTATTTATGTGTCTAAACACAAACCATTTCACCGCTATATGTTATTAGGTCGATTCCGCTATTGGGACTAGAGATTTCTTATTTAATTAGGGGTATTTACTTCTTTTTGATTACTATACAATAATAGAACATATATTAAATATAAATAAAATATTTCATCAATTTCAAAAAATCCCTAATCCCTAATCATGGATTCATTAACATTTATACTAATATAAAATAATTAATTAATTTTTTTAAATAAAATATATAAATAAATAATATATATCTATCTATTCTTAATGTTTTCTCATTTTTAATACATCAACTAGTTCATATCTAAATACATCAATACCACCACCCTTTTTCAATTCTTACAGGGTATACAATGGAAACTGACTTATAAGTTGACAAGACTTTTGCCTATCAGCACTTAAAGTCAAATTTGTGCCGTTTTCTTATCAAAACTATGTAAAAGCCCCCCACAACTTTTACTGCTCTACTTCCTCTCTCTCCCTCTCTATATCTCTACCATTTACCTTTCAATTAGTAAATTGTTGCAGTACTTCAAAATAATAACACGCAAATGTAACTGCAACTCGCGCTGCCTCACAGCGCGATAAAAACAAATTATTTTCAATTTGTTTAAGTAACAACAACAAACCCATTTCCAATGCAATAATTTGTTCACTGTTTTATAACTTTTTCGACATAAGTTTCGGTGCGTAATTCAATTGGGTAAAAGTCGCCGAGTCTCTGCACTTCGCAAATGAATTTTTGTTGTGGAATGTAATCTATGAAGGACTTCGCGCTAAGGCAATGACCAGACCTGGCTCAATAGGGAAAGAGAATTCCGCAGACGATTAAATGTCAAATTTATGACACAGATCATTTTACAATGAGCCCGAAATAAATATACAATTTCTACCTATTTTTTTGATGCATTTTTTTTTTCTTTGACTTTCTCCCAAGTTTGAAAAAAGAACACAGACGAGAGTCAATCAAAAAAAAAAAAAGAGAAAAAAAGAAAAAGTAATAATAAGAAGAGGAAGAGGCAAGTCCTGGTGGTTGATATTCCCAGTAGCATCTCTCCCGTAGCTGAACTCTATTAAATATGACATGTTTATGAAGTGCCAGCTGTCTGACTGCAAAATGCACAGCAAAAATGGTAGAAAAAGTGCTGCGATTGCATTTTCCATAGGTTTTTCTTCACTTCACTTTCTTGCAGTTAACTGTTAACGTTGTCTGTGTGTGTCTTTCATAAAAATTTCCTGGGATACGATCGCACGCGTCTCAAGCAGCTGCCCCTGTCTACGAATATGACCACGGCCAAATAGCAAACGTATTTATGTTTCATATATATTTTATGATCATCATCTTTTGATTGTCTCGTGTGGTTATCCAACGACCACATATATATATATTTTGTTTTTATTACCATTTCGGATTATAATGATCGCCAGTTGATATACGTTTAATTTCGTTAGATGATAAGATTCTTGTTGAAATTACTTTTCTTTATGCTCCTTCTCTTTTAGATTATTTTAATTCTATTATATGATATATCATTGAATAGAATTTTAAGCAGCTTAGAATCTTTGGATAATCAAATCTGGGAAGCTAGTTAGTATTTCTTTACATACTAACTGAGCAATTATATCAGATTACTCGAAGATCAGCTAAGATAGTCATCAGATAAGTTTCTGATGACTATCTCAGCTGATCTTCGAGTAATCTTAGCCTAATATTAAGATATGATCTTAAGATTTTAAAATAATTTGATTTTGAAATAATTTATGGTTTTCGATTTTTAAGATTTCATTATTATCATCACTAATCTTCTTATTATCTTGTAGTGAAGAGAAAATATAATTGAAAAGTGATCAAGTCAAATCTCCAGTCTGAGAGTTTTTATATTTGATTAATATCAGCATTAATTAGAATCATTTCATAGTATATTTTGGTGATATCTCTACTTCTGAATGCTCTTTAGAAAGTTATTAAAAAAACTTGCTTCAATTTATTTAACTGAATCTTCTTCAATTTATACCAAGCTTTTAATACAAGTTTCTTTTGCTTAATATGAATTTATTGTCTTTATAATAACATTTGTAGCTTATGATCTTTTATAGTTGTATTTAAATTATATTTAAAATATACAAGAATTATTATAGTACTTTTCCGTTTCCTTAGCTACAAACTCTATTTTGCTCCCTTAACAATTCATCTTAACATTGCGAATTATAAATTTGATTCAATTAATCGATTTACATGGTCAGCGGCTAATTAAAGTTCGTCTTGTGTCTTGTCGAACAGCTGTATAAGGAGCCTAGAAACTGACCAGCTGACTATTTCCCTTTAGCCCTGCCGCTTTCCTCGGCAGAGCGCAAGCGCAACAAATCTGTAAATTGCTTACTTTTACTTTTGCCCGCAGCGGGATTCTATCCCGCTGTCCCCCCTCTCTCTCTCTCTCTCTCCGCAAAAGGTTCCGTCGTTTGATCAACTAGGCATTTGGTCCAGTCGCTCGACTGACCTTTTCTATAGAAATCGTAGCGCCTCGTTTACATCTTTTGATTTTTCTGCATTTCTTTTCTTTCCTTCTTTTTTTTTTGCACAAAATTATGAGGTGCATTGTTTTGTGCCTTGTCCATTACATTCTTATTTATGGGCCTGGACCGAGGTCGCACCAGGGGCTGACTAGCTCCATAAACAGCGTCTTGTTAGTTGGGCCAAAAACAAAAACGAAATGATTGTCAGTTATCTCTCAAGATTGAGATTGAATTAAATTAGCTGTACATATAAGAGGCTCAGCATCTGGCTTTTGGCTAACTTGTCTTGCAGAGTCGGCTCCATCTGAAATCTCGTCACAGATTTTCGTATTTCGTGTTTCGGTTCATTGACTTGGTGCCCATTACAGTCATGAGATGCTGTTGCTCTCGCTGTTGTTGTTGTTGTTGTTGTTGTGGAGGCACCTACGAGGCAGTAAGTAACTGCTATCAGTCATACGCCAATACATGTCTCGCTGTCGGCCTATTGAATTACACTGGCCAACAAAGCGTCTGAGCTGAACTTGAGCTGAGGCCATTAAAGATCATTTAAGAGTTGGAGCTGCTGGCATGAGTTAGCGGGCGTTGCATGAAGCATTTTATGATGATTATTGGTGTAGGTTAAGCTCTGGTGTATATGTGCTCATGAGTTATATGAAGGTTAGCCCAATTCCTTTATGGATGGTATATTATTTAAAACTAAATACTCTTGTTAAAGACAGATCATTAATGTTTCCTAATTATCAGCATATTTTTTTATATTATTTTTAAGCACATCTGAAGTTTAGCTAAACTTTATATATATGGTATTTAATACTAAATACTCATGTTAAGAATTCTAGGAGTTCCATACTTTTCTGCATACTTTCAGATTATATTTATGCATCCATAAAACAAAGCTTTACTTTTATTATAAAATACTCTTAAAGATTACTAGAGTTCCATATTTATATAATTTTTATTTATTTATTTTTTATTTTTTTTGCTATCTCCAACATCGTTTATTGCACATCAAATTCCATATCTATTTTTCTTGTGATATCCCCAAGAGTTTCCTCTTAACCACGTCTCTTCTTAGAGTTCTTTCATTTTTAGCATACTTTTTCATTATTTTCAAGCATCTCTGCAGCTTAGCTAAACTTCATATTATATTATTAAAATATTAGGCACTTCTATTACGGATTTTTAGAGTTCCTTAAACTCCAGCATAGTTTTTTTTTTATGATTTTTCTATAGCCAACTTTATTTATTGTTATATCTGCAAGATCTTGAGTGCGTCTCTAGAGACAAGCACTTAAATGCTAACCAATTGATAGTTGATACGCTCATTAGTGAGCCCGCAGGACAGTGTATATTTCACACACACACACACAGAGGTACAACAGCCCACCGAAAATGCGGCAGAAAACAACCGCAAGAACCACTTGAACCGGTTGTGTTGTAAGATTCATGTAAGTTCCAGAGAAGAGAATCAGTTGAGTGTGACTGAACCTTAGCCAATACAGGCACACACACTCAGACTCATATACCATACATATATATCCCATATAGCCTCTAGCTTAAGCTTAACTTAATGATCGAACGCTTTATGGTTAATAGCCTTGTATAGAATTTTATTAGCAGAGCAGAGCTCTAGTGTCACATTTGAATTACAATGCGAGAATTGAATGGAACCTAAATAATAACTTCCGCTGCTAGGGCTATGGCCATATGTAGACTGAAAGTGAGAGAGAGTAAGTGAGTGAGAGTGAGAGGGACAGAGAGAGATTCGTTCAATTGGAGAATACAAAACAAAAGCGCTTGCTGACCAAGGGCTGAGCTGGGCACCCTATATGGGCAACAAGTGACCAGAAAAACCTATTCACAATTCAACTTTGATCGCTTTGTGCATGCCGATAGGCAATACAAATATTTTAATATTAAAAAAAAAAAAAAAAGAAATAGAAAACTACAGGCTTATTTGGTTAGAATAGCTCCGGCTGACAGTGCCGGCCTTTGGTGGTTGTTTTTTTTTTTTTTTTTTATTTTCTCTATTTTTTCCCGTCGAAACTTCAAAACAAGTGTCCACCAAAGTTGGCAACGGAAACGGCGCTTGAAACGTGTCGTCGCTGTGTGTCAACTCATTTGCATATAGATACTCTTTTCCCTATTTTCCCTAAGCGATTTTCCTATTACAGTTAGTTATAGATGAGGGGAGAGTGGGATAGCTTTATATTTAAAATGCAGATAGATATTCTGACAGGTTTGTTTTGGGTACGTCTTCCTTCAAATGATTTAATTGAAAATATACGCAAAGTGTTTTTTTTTTCGACAAAAATTTTAATATACAAGATGTGAAGACGAAATACCATTTCCTGGGAAAATTCTTAGACGATTTTTGCGTTACAGTTGAGAGCACAGCTTAGCATATGTTAGGCAAGATCTATGGCCATAAAAATGTTTGACTAATTGTCTTTAAATTAGTTAAGAGTGTTTGAAATGGCCTTAGGAGAAGGCAAAGATCGACAATTTGACTTGGCTTAGTTATGGATTTTCCCATAAAGTAAGTTAAGCAACAGTGCACAAAAAAAATATTGTTGAGAATTGTTGAAAATTTCCTTTCCTACTCTTATCTAGTCGTACTACTTTGAAATAAAAACAAGCAAGCACTTCAAACAGCTGTAAATGAAGAAATTTTCGTCAAAATTAGAACAACTGAAATCGATCTAATCATATGCAAACAAATGCTATCATATATCATATTTCTAGTAATAATAATAATAATAATATTGCTTAGACCAAGCCCAGAGCGTAACCATTATGACTGGCATGACCTCAATGATAAAGATAATATATATTGGTCAACTGCCTATTACAAATTATCGTAGTTGGCCAAGGGAAAGATCAGAAATGACTTCATTAATTACACGCTAGCAAGGAGAAAGGTAAAAAAACTGAAGATAATTACAGACGTGGATCAAAAGGTGCATTTAGCGCCGGGGCTCGTGCGCTGCATAAGTTGAAAATAAATATATGCCTATACATATAATATATATAATATATATATATATACCTATATTTAGTTCCATATAGAGAAACATATTTAACACCATTTGTCGCATCGACTGCACACATATTTGGTCGCAACTATGGAGAGCATCGAGCGCTGCTCATTTGTCTCTTGGCCGTGAAGTCTTGCATGATTAATGATCGACGTGAAACAAGATCGATACAGTCGCTGCCATCCGTCGTTGGACGCGTGTCTATGGAGCCACAGACTAACTCGATTCTAGCTTCGCGAAGCATGACTCAGGCAGAGGCTGTGCCCAAAAGCGAAAACTTAAATACAGTGCGCCTTAAAAGGCAAGCGTCATGCCTGGCTCTTTAGTGGGCGTTGCTTTAATTGACGTGGGCTGCACATTAATTCGGAGCTCAAGTCACAGCTTTAGACACAATTTTAGGCAGTTCTATAATAATAATTAATTAAGGGCAAGCTGTGTAAGCTGTGTACTTTTGGAGGTCACTGTGCGTCTGTTGCGCGTGCGTAGGTTGTTTAAGCTTGAGCTATGTCAAGAATGCGACTAAATTAATTTGAATTAGTAAGTAAAATTTGTCGCTGTAGTTGAAGCAATTATAATGACATTATCAACAGGAAATAGAAAATTCACAGATTTCACTTTTTACTCAAAAACTTTTCCCAGACTCTGTCGTCGAGTGAAACTTTTGTCAGTACTTGAGCAAAAGTTCAGCATTTGATGCCATGATCTCATGTAGTACAATGCTAATGCTAATAATGATCTTCAAGATGATGATGATGACGATCTTTCTGTTAGTTGTTGCTATATGAACCCATGATCTGCACGGTGTGAGATATATATAGTGTATATAGACATAGACAACAACCCGTTTCTGTCTAATATGAATAAACAATTGCGTATTATTTTAATTACTTTTTGGCAAATGCTCGCGCAAGAAGTGTTAAAAATCTTGAGTTGTTGTTGCTTGAGAAAAAAAAATACAAATTAAATCTCAAGATTTTTAGCAACAAAAAGAAATAAACAAAAAAAGATATAAAGAAACGTGTTCGAAAGCAACAACAAAAAAGTCTCGCTAGCTTTTAGCATTATCAACAGACGTAGATCACATCAGATTCAGATTCAGATTCCCATTTCCATTCCCATTTCCATAGTCGAACGTCAGCGAAGCGTCAAGGTCTTTGAAAAGTCAACCGAATAGCCGCAGGAAATTGGAGCACATTACGTACACAGATATATGTATATATCGAAAAACCAGATAAAAGCTATATATTTTATTTGCTCAAGTTTTATAGAAGGGTGCCAAGACTTATCACTGCAGCCTTACTTTTTTTATAATATTTATATTTAATTAACAATTTGCAAGTGAATGAACGCAAATAGATAGACAAATACTAGGAGCATAATAAATAAACAAGAAGAAGAAGCAGGAACAACAGTGGCTTATCTTATCTAATAGACGCCTTATGGGGCCACTGCAAATGGACAGTAATATATAGAAAGAGGATCTATTATAATAGATGACATCGGTTTATATATAGAAATTACAATATTATAGCAAAACAAAACAACAAAATCGAAAGATTACTATATAGATTCGATGTCAGTGAGGGTCACATTGAATATACATTGTTTGTATTTAAGTTGCTAGGGAAATGAATTGGATTATAGGAATTTCGTAAGTTTATAATTGCAAGCTCATGGAAATGGTAGTGCTGCACTATATATATTTCACGCTAAAGCTGATGTAATGATTCGAGATTTTTAGTAAAAATTTAGAAAGTGTATGAACTTTAGACTTTTAAAACTAATTTACTTTACTACATTAAATTGAAAGTCTACATAGTAAGACTATGTATATCCATATAAAATACAATTTTTGTAAAAAAGTCTATATACATATATGTATATTGAAAGTCTATGAAGTAATACTATATATTTCCATATAAATCCAAAATTTTGTAAGAAAGTCTATATACATACATGTATGTATTTCCATATGAATCAAAATTGTTAAGAAATTGAAAGCGATTTTTCATTAAAAACTTTTACTTTATAGGAATCTATTAATTAACTGAATTGAAATTGAAATTATTGCGAAATAAAATTTGCATTATTTAAGCAAAACTTTCTGCTTAAATGAAATTTGTTTAAAAATTCGAATACCACTTGAGTGTATTTATAATACATTTATATATATGGTC
This sequence comes from Drosophila meridionalis, assembly GCA_035045145.1. Lineage (NCBI taxonomy): Eukaryota > Metazoa > Arthropoda > Insecta > Diptera > Drosophilidae > Drosophila > Drosophila meridionalis. The sequence continues at coordinate 4,186,003 of JAWNPG010000031.1, forward strand.
AGCCTTAACAGATTTGATACCGCTTTCGTTTTGCAATATGAAAGGCATATATCTGTATTTATGCAGATGTCAAATACAATCTTTGTTAGAATCAGTTTTATATCCTAACTTTCATATTTTTATATAAAACCAAAAACAGAATCAAAAGTTTGATGATTCAAGCCCCAAAAAATATGCACATATGAATTTGTTCTCACAATAGACTCAAAGAAATTTTTCAGTTCCTTCTTAAATGTTAATATATGTCAATTTGATGCTTTATAATAATTCAACAATACATACATATATCAAATCTAACATATTTATTTTCAAGAACTTCCCACGTTAATTTTTTCACATTTAACTCTATCATAACCAACCCTCTCTATATATCTTAGATCATATATTTCATAAAATATCATATATCTTCTCTTCATATAGCTCCAGTTTATGTAAACAGCTTTGTAAACACAGAAAGAAATTGATTAAACTCGCAGCAAACAACACTTTATGCAGACGAGCAATTGATGCTAGCTATAAAGAGATAGAGATAAAGATCAAGATAAAGATAAAAAGTTAGTGTCGCCGTTTTTCACACTTCTCACACATTCATTTGACGTCATTAGCTGGCATTGATTGCAGCGGGTGTCTCTGTGGCCTACCTTCACGCCGGGAAGGTCTCTCGGTTCTCGCCCGCATTATTCGAGAATCGATAATTGCATGTGTTAAACAGTTGTCAAGGGCTGTTCTCACCCCCTCTCTGCCCACTTCTTAAGGGGCACTTTTCTTCTCTCTTTTTATCTTTCTTTATTCTTTTTTTTTATAACTTTCGCTTTTGCCCTTTCACTTGACTTGGCAATTCATGTGCTGCGACAATGGACATTATATATTTATTGTTTTCATTCTCATGCAAAGTTCAGAGAGAGATAGAAAGAGAGAGCGAAAAACTTGGTACATAATATTATAATAGTGCTGTCATTTGTGTTTTGGCCAAATTTTGACATAACAACTCGCGGAACTGACCAAACTATGTCAAATTGCATTATAATTATGTTTTTTCTTTTGTTACCCAATTTTATTTTTGCCAAACTTTGACAGACGACACGTTAAGTGTCATTTTTAATGGGGTTTTCTTTTAACATATTATAAATAATGTGATTTTTTGAGCAACTCCTCAGCATTTTGCGCAAGGTCATTTGCATTTGCTTTTTACTCTTGCTAAAATTGCACACAAATGTAAGCAACTAATTATAATATCAAAAAATGATGTTTTAATGGCACCTACTTTAGGGCCAACTTAAAAGTTGGGTTCAGGGTAAGTACAACTTAAATAGGACTGAGCGCAACTAATTCACACTCTAGTTAATTAAAATGAATGAGTTTTATCATTTGAAAACACTTTTTGAGTTATGTTCCAAGATATTATATAGTAATCTATAAAAACAAACTAAGGCTGTTTAATGAGTTAACGAACCGTGAAGATCTTTAGTTTTGGCATTTTGAGTGAAGGACAGAAAGTATAGAAAAGTAAACTTGAACTCTGGGTGTGATTATATAAGTTGTTAATTGAGTTAAATTGGGATATATACACAATTAATTAAGATTATACAAGATTTCTGGGAAAATATGTATAAGTATTTAAATAAATATATTTTTATTATTTATTAAAAATAATAATTATTATTGGACCAGAATTTTTTCATATTAAATCTTAAAATAAAATTTTGTTTCATAATTTTTTTTATGTATTTATATATATTTAATTTATTTTTCTTTTCTACTTATTTATTTATTATTATTATTATTATTTTATTATTATTATTATTATTATTATTATTATTATTTATATATATATATATATATTTTTTTTTTTTTTCAATTTTGCAATTTTGGAGCTTAAACTTTCTTCTCATACTTACTATAGTAAATAAGTGTTTATGAAATATATTAAAGTTTTATAGATAGTATATGTGTTATAGTTTTGATAATTATAAAGTTTTTAGTGAATAATATAGAAAACAGGTTTGCTTAGTATTTCTTTATGATACTATAGCTCCATTTGACTCAACCGAAACAGCCTTTAGCTAGGTTATAAAAGTTAGGGCACAAACAAAGTTTTATACGACGAGACCAATATAATTGCCCAACTACGTCAAATGGGCCCAGCAAGGTAAGATAAGACACACCGAAAACATAGTATATGCTAGATATACGTGTCTATAAGGTCCATAACGTCTAAAGAAGTTGTCCTTGACATCTTACATAATTTTTCCCTAAAGTGTATATACACTATATAAAAATTTTTAAAGGGTATTCGTAGACTGAAGCTATGCTTTATGCAACTACAATTCCTTTTATATATAGGAGATCAGAAATATGATTATCATATATAGAACATCTAAATCCTATTGATCGTCAAGCTAAGAGATCAGCTTAAAGCTTCTTCTTCTTCTTCTTCTTCTCTATCAATGTATTCCATTTGAATTGCCTTTGTCGAGTTCATTGGTCGCATTTACATCGACACTGTACCTCACCTGATTTGCGTTTCTCGCGTTCCGGCACCACCAAGCTTTTGGCGCGTTTGACGCGCAGCGAACGTCGGCGTATGGAGCGCAGGAAGGCTTCGGGCATACGCGAGAAGCGTTGCGGTGTCTCTGGCGCTTTGGTGCGCTCCGGCAAAAAGAAGTTTTTCACGGCTAACATGATGTTGCGGTCTAACGGTAAACAAGCTGTTGCACTGCTGTTTTCCAAGTTGTTGCTTTTGGGGTATTGCGCGGTTGGCAATGAAAGCAAGATAACTTTTTTATGTTTTATTTCTTTTAGTTTATTTTGGCTTTGTCAATTGGTATTTATAATATATTTAATTTAGTTGTAATCCCGTTTGCTGCACTTTGTCATTTGTTTCTTTGTTTCGCACTGATTGGCAACATTTTGGCAAGTTTTGGCCTTTTAACACATTTTATTGATGACTAATAATTTTGTTTGCTTTTGCCTTTGTTGCTAATGTTTTAGTCACTTTGCATTTGAATTCGGCAAAAAATCCATATATTTATATAACTGACGACATCGTTGCGCTGCCTTTGCAATATGTTGGAAAAAAAACTCGCGAAATTACGCGAGACCCTAAAAGCGAAAAAGCGAAAAATACGCAATTGCCGCTACACACATCTGCTATGCGCGCCTGTCGAAACTGAACTGATGGGATATTTCTACAGCGAACGCACTCGTAGCTCAACAGTGGAAGTGAGCAGCAGCAGCAGTAGCAGCAGTAGCAGCAGAGGCAGTGGTTAACAGTGGTTTCCCTCCAAGCAAACGCTCGCTCGCTGTTAACAGTGAGTGAATGTGGTGGCTACCTGACTGCTTGTAACTTAACAGTGGACAATGTAAGTGGCGCTGTAGGTGAGAGAGTGAGAGAGTGCGTGGCCACTGTTAAGTGTGTCTTGACTCTCGACTGTTAGCAACAACAAACAACTGACGCTCTTGGCCTGGCCAACAGCAGCTGGTGGTCTTAGCACGTGCTGTTCACAGCTGCACTTAAGTGTGCAGAAAAAAAAGAAGCAAAGCAGAAGCTGTTTTTTGCTGCTCTCTTTTTTTTGCCCCTCTGCAAGTTAAGCGCACATCCGCTGCATCTACAACGGAAATGCCGTTGTCTACCCAACTTATCAAGCTGTTGTTATTTCGGTTCAGCTTTATGCATATTGGCCTGATTCACTGCAATGTCAATATAATTTGTATTTATTTTATCTACAATATAAGCAAGAAGAATGCCGCCTTTCACTCGGGCTGATAAGCGCAACAGCCTTAGCAGAGAGCACTGTTAAAATATCCCAACTTGTGGCTGCCAGTAAGAGAGCCAGAGAGAGAGAGTGAAATGGTGAGAGTGAATGCAGTTGAAAAGAAAAGTACCATACGGAAATCAAAATGCAATAATAAACATTTGTTGTGCAGAGAGAGATGGAGAGAGAGAGAGAAGGTAATCATCAACGGGCTGCTGATGCTGTTAATAATAATGATTATATGTGGCGCGGTTGGATGTTGTTTCCCCCACAGCAGCCGCCCTTCTTGCCCTCTCTCTCTCAGGCACCGTTGCTTGTTATTGTTTTTAGTTGGGGTTTCGGTTAGTGGGCCGCCTGGGAGCTGCTGTTGCAAATATTCACTTCCTATTGTGTGCGAGAGAGAGAGAGAGAGGAGAGATAGAGAGATGCAAAACCACGAGTCGAACATGTGGCATTATACGCGATATATTTATTATTATTATTATGCACACACAATTTGTCGACTATTTTTTTTCACTCTTTATGCAATGCTGATATAATTCAGGAAAATATATGCACACGAACTGGAAAATAGTGGAAAATGTCGCATTGATGGAAATCCAATTGGGAACTGAGCTGCGGCTGCTGTGACAGGTGATAAAGTGAGGGCCAGATTTGAGATTTGCAAATTAGATACGCTAACAATGTAACAGTAAATGTGATAGGGCGCGGAGTGGATGGAAAGGGATGCTAGAGAGAGGGGTAGATAACGGAATGATTGAGTTTAGGTATGTAAATTAAGTAATATAATAAATACTATATACATATTTATATAGTAAATAAATTAAATTATTGTTATATATTAAAATTGCAGTAGCCATAAGGTATGTAGAAAAGTATTGGATATGACCACTTCTTCTTCTGTCTACGCCTATCTAGAATATGAGCTTTACGAACTCAATTCACGTTGCAAAAGAATTTTAGCTTAAATATTTATGGACTTAGTCGTTGTAAAAGGTAGATATAGTGAGAGAGTTATAGCTAACGATAAGTTTTTAATCAATACAAGGATAGGTATAGTCAAATGCTTAAAGTTAAATTTAAGCGTCAAATAAATATCAACAGCAGTTTCAGATGGAAGAGGTAGATATCAAATATAAAAACAGAAAAAAACTATAATTAAATAATATATAATTTAATATCATAACAGAAAATATAATATAATATATAAAACAGAAAATAACTATTTAGTTAAATAATATATAATTAATCAACATAACAGAAAATATAATATATCTATAGTCAAATAATATAGATTTGTAATACAGATGACAAATTTATATTATTTAAATTATTATCATTATATTATTTTTATATTATAATATAATATAATAATAATATAGATTTATTTTTTGTATATTATATAAATATAGATTTATATTCCGAGTTGTTTGTCTAGAAATAATTCTCAATTTTAAGTTCTGTCGAGTTTTTTGGCATTGGGATAACTCAGAGCTATATATTACGAGTAGAGAGTAGCGTTATAGGAAAAAAGATCTACAGTTGAGACTATATATAGTATAGCACATCTAAAAACAATACTAGAGATAAAATATTTATATTTAAATAGTTCAGACCGAGGTTATCTGTGATTCAAGTTGACTTAGTGTAACCGAGGCACATATAAGATTTTCTAAAATAAAACCGTTGCTGTACTGCTAACAGCTCTTTAACAGCTGAATAAAAAACGAAGAAGGTTGGAAGATAAATATAGCAGATATATGAGTTTGATTTAAATTAAAGAATAAGATTGTAGAAGAATCAGGGTATAATAATAATATGAAAGTCCAGTTAGACTTACTTCTCATACCATAAAAGACCTATATATAGACTTTAAGACATCCATTAGTAACTCTCTCGAATTTCAGTTGCGACTTATCTGAAATCACATTGCCATAAAAACCTTGAACAATAAACGAGTCACGACATTTATAACAAATGCAAATTTAAAGTTCAGTGCAGATTAACCGACCAGATTTGTAAATACATATATAAAAAATACACATATATATATATATATATATATATATATATATATATAACTTTATCTTCTACTACTTTTTTGGTGACACGTGAACTGCATTATATGGTCGATAATTTGACACGCTCGCAGCACTTATCGGGGCCACACGCCGCACCAGACGAAACCATCCCAAAAGGAGGGACACACTTTGCGACTTAATTAGACAAGTAAGCGAAGAAGGAGAGTGTTGGCGAGTGTGAAACTGAAAGAGAGAGGGAGAGAGAGTGTGGGAGAGAAAGAGAGAGCAAGTGACGGACTAATCTTACACGCGATTTTGCAATGGAACTTGAAATTGACGCGTCAGTTGTTCTTGGTTTGGGCTAGCCCTAAGCCACCCTCTCAATAAATAAGTGAACTGCATGAGCAGCTGATCGACTATGGAGATGCCCTGTAAACTATTTTCAAATATTCTATCTTAAATAAATATTGGTATTATTGCTTACTCTAAACGTTGTCTTAGGCTTAGTTTAGATGATTTAAATCATTACTTAAAATCTTCTGTAATTTCTTTAAAATATTCTGCAGTTTTATCAATTTTTGCTTGAAGTAATCAACAGATTTTAATGCAAATAGTTTCAATATTCATAATTTATTTATATATTTTATTTGTGATACTTGATCAATACAACATAATGTTATTTAACATAATGTAACATAACATAATTTTACACACAATGTTACACATATAATGTGATTTGTTTTCTATACCTAAACATCCAGATATTAGATTTATATATAGTAGATACCAGATGTAGAGGGTAATATGATGCAACTGATTATAGTCTAATATATGATTAATAAATATACAACTTTTTTCTGTTACCTGTTCGATTATCATCAGTTTATATAATACAGTAATAATATTATATATAATATACTAAATTCTAATTTATATAATAATATGAATTATATATTAAAATATTTTAAGCTTTTAAGCAACCTTTTTTCACATTTTTCCCTCTTTCCTCCTAATACAGGGTATCAAAATCGGGTGCGGCTTATGTTCATTTCTTTTTTATGGAATTTTAATGGAATTTCTAATCAACCTGCGCTGCGTAGACGTTCAACAGGGCGCGTCGTCTGAATCTAATGCACAACCCACACACACACACACACACACACACGCACACACACGCAGACGAAGGAATTCTTGCCCCGTCCAGAGATTTGGTTGTGACAAATGTTGCACATTGCGAGGGGTTGCAATCGAGCTCTTCGGGTGGGTGGGTGGTTTGCCTCGAGGGGGTTGCGACACTTTTGCTTTCAATTGAGCAACTTCAGTAGCGACTTTTTTGTTTTTCTCTTTGCCATTTCCACAGAAATCATCGCGATAAGCGGCAAAAGCAGGAGGAGGAAGGAAAAAACCAAATGAGGTTAATAAAGTTTTAAGGGTTAAAAAGTACAGCTGATAGAAGGACGCAGGCGACACTGCCCCCTACGCTAGAGCTGCGTCTAATTGACTTGAGGGTGCGCTTGTTGACTCTGCACACACCACAAACCCCCACCCAACCCCTAGCCCTGACTGCACCCTTAGCTAATTTTAATTGCAACTCACATGTGTGTGTGTATGCTTGACTGTATGTTAAGCAAATTAGGTTTCCCTTAAGCTTTGGTCATTTAATACTACATGAGGCTAGTCAACGCGGAGATTACGCCCACTGCAATAAACGGAATCGGAAGTGGCTGAGGGGTGTAGATCCTTGAACCACTGCAGATTGCTGAAGCAAAAACTTGTTTAGTACAATGAGCTGCTGCTGATGCAGTTCTATAGATGAAAATAAGTCAGGCAAAGCCTGGAAGTACTGGGTAATATGTGTAAGAGCTTATGGTATATATAAATATTAATATGATTCTTCTCTTTGATGCAGGTTTACAACATCCCTATGGCAACTGTTGATAGCAGCAAAAGAACTATTAAAGCATAACACTGTCTACATTAACTTTTAAGAACAGATCACACAAAGCTCATCCTGAATCCTGACAACTATAATCAACAGTAGCTCAACTACATCCATACATGTATCAACTCAAGTAATCCTGAGCTATCAACTACCCAAAGGACTACCCAGGTTGCGGAGTTATGGAGTGCTTTGTATTTTTAAACCAGTTTCCTATATTCTAAAATTCCAAAATACATATCTATAATTTTACAATAAATAAATAATAATTCAGTAATTCAATAAGTAACAAATTTTTTTCAAATCTTAGAGCAAGAATCAAATTTTATACTAATTTTATTAATAATAGAACCACCCTTGAAAATAAATCCTTTTATAAAACAACAAAAATCCTGTATTTTCACTTAAAATCTACTACTCCACATTTAAATTTAAATTCAAATATTTAACAGTAAAAAAAAATTTTTTTTTTTGCTACGGCCACTGCAGTCAAATTCTGCCAAAATACCAGGCGAACAGAAGCGACTAGCAGATAGCTCAATAAAATGTGAAAAATCAAAATTCCATTGCATATCTTCACGGAGCTTTGTTTGCGCTGAGCTTAAACCTCTAAATTAGCTCGAAAATTGAGCTGGCCATACCAGGAAAACAGAAATAAGCAGCAGGGCAAAAAATGTCAGTTAACATAATACATGTTAACTAGCAGCGTTATCCGACGTTTATCCGCTGTTAGCGACCAGATATAGCTTTTAAAGCCTTTTAGCTTCTAATACGCATGCTTGGCTAATTTATGTGCGATTTTGACGAGATATACCTTTTTGGAAATGAGATAATCTATAGAAACTAATGAAATTGAAATTGTTGATCTTAAAAATAAATCAAAGCTGCAAATTATATAAATGTGACTGCAAGAAAAATCATACATATATATATATAGGTTCATAGGTTCATTAGGACTATATCTGTGGCATGATAGAGCCAAAAATATTTAAGTCAACTAGGAACCATAAGAGACCGTGGAATGGCATAGAATAGTGTTATTGCTGCATGTTTTCATATTTGTGGATCTGTTATGTTTTTGTGTTTTCATATTTGTGAGTCTGTTGTGCTTTTGTGCATATATCTAAGTAGGTTTAGTGGGACTATAAATTTGATTTGGGCTGATCAAGAATATTTGAGTCAGCAAAAAACCAGCTGTGTTTGATCATGTCTGGATTTAAAGCCATGGCACATATAGCTGAAATATACGAAATATTGCCAATTATTAATTAGGGTTTCATTTTATAAATTTAAAATAATTGTAGTAAAAGTGAATTTAATTTGATTTTTGCTTTCATAATGATACTTGGGATCAAAAACTCGTAAGCCATATCTTAAATATATATCGAACAATATTCAAACATCATAAGGCTAACTTATTTGAATTTAATAGACATAGAAACTAACTGCTGACGGCAGCTGAAAGTAAACTCAAATATTTCACGAACATATCCCTGCGCTTGTTGACTTTCAACACCACCCCCAAACCCTTGCTGCACCCTTAGCAAAATTTAATTGCAAATTAAGTGTATGTGTGCATGTGTGTGTGCTTGTGTGTGTTGGTGTTAAACAAATTAGGTTTCCCTTGAGCTTAGGTCATTTAATATCAGATGAGGTTAACCGCCACATAAGGCAACCACCCAAAACCACCCGCCCATCCTCAATGTCACTTGATACTTTTTGGTGCGCACCAAACCCAACAGTCGCCCCTCGCTTTAATTTGCTGCTGTTGCGCAAATATTTGCGAGCTTTATTAGTTCATTATGCGAACATTTTATACACTCGACGCGACGTCTCAATTTATCTCTTTCGGACTACAGGCAATTCGTCATATTTCTTTTTTTGGGGTTAGAGATTGAGTGAGAATCTGGAATTTCCGACTAGGAGCACACACACATTTGATTTAGTTGCTGTCAAGCGGAAATCGAGGTGAGGAGAGGGGAGGGGCAGTGACAGTGGCAAGGTCTAAGCGGAAGCAACGCTTCATTTGCATTAGACGAACAAGTGGAGAAAGCTTAAGCACACATCTGTTCACTCAGGCTGGTATGTACTGTAGAATATATTTTCACAATGATCATTCAAGTATTTGGCACAGCAGATGATTCACTAGGTATTCCAAAATCACACCCTAAACGATTATGCGTCTGATATTTATAACTGTGAGCAGAGACTCGACACGACTCGATGTTCCAACAAATTTGCGTTACTTTCTTTACAGCATTAACAAGAGCTAAAATTGAGGAACTGAAATGAATTTGCATTTATGCCATAAAGTTTATTTCGAGATTTAGAAACTGGAATAATACTGTATAAATAAAAATTGCATTCAGAAATGTGCGCATAAAAAATTCCTGAAATAAGAATAACTGAAAAACTTTATTCAACATTTCAAAAATAGCACACAAGAGTGCTTTAATCGGGAGTGACCGACTAGGAGATACCCTAAACTCGGAGCAGAGCTGCTATTACTATCATTATACGAAAAAGCGAGATCGATTCAGCTGGTTCTCAGGAAAAATATATTCAATAAATTTAGTATGAATATAAAAATTGGCCTCAGAATGAGTTGCCCATTTTGCACTTTAAAAATGGTTTCTTTGTGTTTCGATTATATTTTTAGAAGATTTATAAAAACAATATAAAATTCAACATAGTTTTCCTAGGAAATTTCCAGCTTTAAATTTTATCAGAATTTCGAATCATGAATAATTAAATCAATTCTAAATAATGACTGTTTAAAATAAATTAAACAAACAAAAGTAATTTCAATTAAACACTAAGATATTGTCTCTTAGTATTCAATTGAAATATTTTATTGATATATATATTATTATATTAGAACATGTTTAAAACATAATTTAGTTCATATCTCAACAATATCCCATCTCAATACGTATTTGGCAAAATTATTAAATATTTAAAAGTTTTGTTTATGTTTTACGAATTGTGATGTCTTAGAGGTATATTCAAGAGCAACAATTTTATTTAAAAATGTCTGTACTAAATTTTTATATTTAAAAAATTTTTTTGTTAGATATTCTTTTTTTTTTTTAAGAAAATTTGAATGATTTGAATCATGGAATATACATATGCAAATATGTTCTCTAATTTAAATTATTCAAATTTGTTAACAAAAAAGTACGTGAAATAAAATTTAATAGACATTAAAATAACAAGTTTATATAATTTTAATTCGATTAATCTTTAACAGAATTTAAATATTAAAATAATAATTTTTTACTACATATCTAGACTATATATTTATATGCATATCCCAAGTCTTCACTTTGCATAACCCTATCTTAATACATCCCATTTCTGCACAACTGCAGCCAATGTCTAGGGTATTTGATTTTCGCAACATTCGCTCACTAGAAACCCATTTTGCTTCGCTCCGCTTTATGGCAACGTCTCAAATTGGTTAATTTAATATTCATAATTTTGTAATTTGCAATTGACAATTGAAAAGTCAAAGTTGCATTTAATTCAATATTCATAATATATTCATATTCATATGCACAGTCGCACTCGCACTCACATTCGGATTCGGATTCGACTTCGGCTTCGGCTTCACCCCAAATCTGGTAATTACAAGCGCATTAGTTCTCACGGCCAAATGCGCTTAGCGTTGTTCGCGCTAACCCTTTGCCCCTTTATGGCAATAATTAATAATTCATAATTTGCAAAAAAATATTGTAAAAAAAAAAATTAGCGAAACTTCAATTGTGCATTTTCGATGGGCCTAAGAAATTCATAAAATATTACGCCCGACTTCAGCTATGCGCCAATTTGTTGTAATGAAGCGTGAAACGCCTCAAGAAACATGGCAAAAAAAGTATGAACTTAAAATCCATGAAATTGGAAAGCAGATAGACGGAGAGAAGGAGGGATAGAGGACGAGACGGAGAGAGGGAGAGAAGCAGAGACAAGCAATGTGCAACAATGCGATTTGACATAATTATTAGAGTAACGGGCCAAAGGAGCGCAGGGCAAGCCAAAACCCCTGTCAGAAAATTGCTCAATGCCCCTGACTGTCCGCTGACTAAATCAACTTAAGTATACCCTGGAAAAAATTTAACTGTGTGGGGTGTGCTATGTGAAAATTAGAAAAATCTGGCTACAATTAAGGATCAGTTGTCCAATGTGTAGCTGAGTGTCTAGCTAGCCAAATTTACTTATAAATACCCTATAAAAATTATAATAATGGGGTATCTATGCATTTGAAAGAAAAATACATATGAAAATATAAAAACATGACTTGAGTTGGTATAATAAATAACTATCCTGACTGTCCCCTAGCTAAATCAACTTACGAACACCCTATAAATAGTTAAATAAATAGAATATATAATATATAAAGAAAGAAAATAATATGGCTTAAGGGAATGTAATATGAATTAATTGAAAAAAAACAATCAATAAACTGTCAAATATACAGAGTGTCCATTAAACACATAATGCATGAAGATATAAATTAAATTAGTCCGAAATTAAGTCTATGTTTATGACTATGTCAGTGACTCTTTACTTACTCTATTTACCTATGCAAAGATAGTTAGAAATTGTATAATTTCATATGCATATATGGAACTATACATAGATATTACTAGAATTCTCTAGAACTAGCTAGAACTCAGAGCTCACAAGAGCTGGCTCTATGAAAATAGGTATGTGAGTACCTGAATATCTTATATTATTCAAAATATGAACAGGCTCAGAGTTCTTAATATAATATTCAGCTCATAGGTCAAGAAACAATTTGTTTTTTAATTTTTTGACACTAAAAGAAAATAAACAAATAAAACTGAATTATTTTTTGGAAGAAACTCATTGATTGAAATATGATAGAGTCTCTCAGTTAATTAAAGTCTGTTAAAAAATTGACGCAATCAACTAAATTCATATTATAACCAAAAACAGTCCCAAGGAACTCAGGATTCATAAAAGTCAACTCAATCAAATTTCGTGTTTATAATTTCTTAGGCTGATTTAAATTAAAATAAATTTAAATTACAGATTTTGCTCAACCACCAAACCTTTAAAATCATATCAAATGTATGATATATATAAATGTGATATTTTAAATTTAATATTTGAAGCTGCCCACAGGGTATTTACTGCTCTACTACTTTTACTCACGCACTGCCTCGCCTGCACTTTGCACTTTCAACGCAAATTGAGTTGATTAATTGAAATGTGTAGAGCCAAACAGCAGTAAAAATGAGGGGCAGAGGGCGCTGCTCTGACTGCTCGCAATTGCGTGGCCAAAGGGCAAAATTGCAGACGGCATAAAATCAATAATTTTAATGGGTCCCGCTCCCCAAAGCGCCCAGCTCACTGCCTCAGCTGACAATTTATGTATATCTGCCCTGGCTCTGGCTGCTTGTCAATGCAAATATGTTAAGTACGGAGCCACAAAAAAAAGATGAGGTGGAGTTATGGCTCCAGCTCTCACTCTCAATCTCACTCCCCCTACTATCTGCCATCCCTTTCTCATTCTCTCTCTCTCTCTCTCTCTCTGTGTGTGACAGGCCCCAAAGCTGGAGCTCCAGTTTGTTAGGGAGCCGCAAGCGAGTTTTGGCACAGCAGTCAAATTGGATTTAATTTTCAAAAGAGCCTACAAAAAGTCTAAATTGAAGCCATCTCGAGGGAGTTCGAAACTCGAATACCCTAACACAGTCAAATGAGCATGAAAATTGTACATGAAAATTAAATTTGCAAGTTTTAATATTAGAATGGTACTTGCCACCTTCAGCTATTCAATAATTTATGGCAATTTCGAGATTACGAGTGAAAACTAAACTAGAAGGAGAATTTTATATTTAGGAACTTTGATGAGTTGTGGAGCAAAGAGTTTGCGTCTTAGGGTAAGCTGAGGCTGGGAAATGAGCTGTATATATTTTGAAGTTGAAATTATAAAAGTTATAATTTTATGTAAATTATAAATTACACTCCTAGTAAAAATTGTCTAGTTATGTAGTGAAAAATTTAGTTAACAAAAATCAGTTTAAGTTTACCTAGTTAAAGCGCTTTTAATAGATGAGAGAGATTGAAAAAAAAAACATCTAAATTGACTTTTTTTTAGCAGAGAAACCAATCTCTTAGATGAATGATGATGATGAATTTAAAACTCTAAAATAAAAAATATTTTTCTTCATATTTGAATCTTTATATTTGAATCTATATACATATGTATCATATATTTTGCATATTATTATTATATATTACATACTAAAATATCTCAAATACAATATATACATATAAATACGTGAATACACATAGAACGACTCTGATTTGTTATTATTTCATTTTTGCTTCTACTATTCCTCGGCATGTGCAATTTATTAAAAAAAATGATTATCAAAAATTTAATAAATAAATAGCTGTTAATTAATATACTATGCAGCTAAGAAAACAATAATAGCACCACGATACAAAATTGTTTAGTGATTGAAAAATTAATTAACGTTTTTGTTACCGAAAAAAAAGAGCAATAAATAAATTTTTGATATATCATGTATATGAATTAATAAATATTTATTTATTGCTAATTTGAGAATTTGTATGACGTATGAACAATAAATTCATTGCTAATTCTAAGAGGTATTTATTTATACTGTGCTGAGAAAAGAATAACAGCATTAAAATAAAATATTCTATTTAAATATAATACAGTCGTTTTTTTAAATTTCAATTGAGAACATAAACAATATATAAATTTGATATTTTATATGTATTTTATATATATAAATATACATACATTTTGTATTTAATATAATTTTTTAATATGTATTGATATTTTTCTGTATTTATTTAAGCTTTAATAATGCAATAATTGCATTAAAAATCATGACATAAAACTATATTACTTATGATGACAATCGAAATCAACTCTAAGAAACTTTTCAAACAGTAATAACAATATAATATTATATGAGATAATATAATATAATTAGTATTGCAATTGAACAGTAGCTATCGCCTAGCAATGACTTCTTAAATAACGCATGCTTCAGTAACAAATAAAACCAAAGAGTTCGAACCCGGAACTTTATTGCTCAAGCACTAGAGATAGCTTATTCAACGATGACTGCACTTTGTTAAGCAGAATAAAAGAAATCATTCAATATGTTGAAGTATGTATATATAGAAATATAATCAATTTATGTAGAGCAAGGTATGTGACAGTTGTATGTGTGTATCTATATGACTATATAGATAAGGTAGAATTCACATGAAACGGGAATACTTCTGTTAATCTACATATGGATGTGAAAGGCGATCCATAACAATTAGTAAACGCAATATCAAAATATATTTATTAATTATGTGTATATCACACATACATATTATATCGATGGATAGGCGTACATTTAACTACCTATCCAAAATCAATCATTTAAAAGATCAATAAATCTCCATTTGAGTATGCAAATATTAATATTTATTTAATGATTAATATTAAATAAATATAATAATTATTATTTATTTATGTGCATAGAGCATCTCATGAAAGAATTATACGTCCATTTAAAAGAGTATATATAATAGATATTATATGAAATTTGCCTATATATATTTAAATAAAATAAATCATATGAAACATGTTTATTTATATAATATATCTATCCACATATCTATCAATATATGTAATTGGAAGAGGATAACAAATAAATATCAGATGAATCATCATATTGCTATCTAATATTTATATGGAAAAAATCAAAGCAAACATTCTATATATACCTATTTATATATTGAAATTTCATATAAAACATCAATATTTATATATTTCTCTATCTAAATATGTAAAAAAATGTAATAGGATCAATAATATATGTGACATGAATCATCAATATGGCTATCTAATATTTATATAGAATAAATCATAGTAAACATAAATATATAACCATATATATCTAGCAATATATATAACTGCAATCACATGATACATTTAAATCAACTTGAATATTATAAAGAAAGTGCTTTGTACAAACAAATGCCAACATTTTATAAGGCACATCAATTCTAGGGTATACACAGTTCACCCCTCCACGAGTGACGTTAAATGTAATTTTCTTTTAGCTGACGGCAATTCGAAGAGAAAATAAATATATACATATAGAAAATGATATATACACACATACATATATATTTATAATTATTATGAGTATTTTTCTTTTTTCGTGAAACAATTAAATGATATGGCTGTATGAGTTGCTCTATAAGGCAGCTCCACTTCACACACAGCCCAACGCAGATCCAAGAGCACAGCTGACGCAAATGCCCAGAGTGTGCTGTGGGGGCGGCGAGGCAGGGGGAGCTGGGGGGATTTTAGCCATAAATTGCCACAGGGTCGGTCAATGGGTGAGGGAAATAAATGCTGTGTACTATTTGTGTGTTTATTTCTTTTGCAGCGCCTAAATAACATCGAGCAATTGTTGCGTTACAACAAAATATTTCAAATTATATGGCCGATGGCAAGTATTCGATGTGTATGGATTGAGGTCGGGATTTGGCAGCAATTATGGCATTATGCAACATGCGTCAAGTGACATATCGTATGGTAAGCTACGCTATAATTAGATGCCATAACTCAGAAATCGATAATTGAAAATTGAAAACTGAAAACTGAGCCAATTGCCTACATGAATATTCAATTGAAAGCTGATCTAATACCTGATACTATAGAATGTTTCCGTGGCAAAGAGAATGTAGATGATTTGCACGAGCATATATATAACAGATATCGATTACATATAGCATGCGCTTAGCTAAGTTATAAATAATATATATAAGTTTGTTTTCTTAGCTATAGATAGTTCTTTCGACTGCTCAAAAGTTGATTCACATACAATTATAGATCATTTCAATACCCTATATTATTAGACTTTTCATGTCATAATCAATTCAGTATTTTTTTTCAGTGTATGAACTGTAAGATGAGACTAAAATACAACAACCATAATCTTTGAAATATGAGTTTAGGTATTCGTAAAGCTCTGTATTTTTTATGGATTATATGAACTTAAGCATTCGTAAATACTGAAACTTAAAACCACAGGTCAAATGAGTTTAAGCATTGGAAAGTTATAGAAAGGCAATAATATATGTATATTATTCATTTATATCTGTATCATTGTTGTGGATTCAGCCTATGTCATATGATATCAAATATTATATTATTAGAAATAAATATCCATAAAATACATTTAAATGTCCGCCACTTGAGACAATTTAATTTAGTGTATAATACACAGCTATGAGATCTTCTCTTATATTAGAGATAGAAATACATAGACTAAAGAGGCATTTACACTATAGACTTTTTCACTATATAAATATTGTTATCTTTGCAAAAAAAAAATAATAATAATAATAATAATATATTTAAAATAAAATAAAAATACAAAAAATAATAATTTTATATACTTACATAAAATGTTTATTAATGCTTAAGCTTGAATTTTAGTTATTTTTGAATAATTTAAAATGCGTTAAAATTGCATCTTTCAGTTTTAAAATCAATTCTAACATATATTAGAATATACAAAAATATTTCAAATCCAAGTTTAAGTATTCATAAACCTTTTAGAGTACATAATTAAGGAGACTAAATGGATCGTATAAATTATGAATAAATTATTTTCTCTCATTTATTTTTTAAATACCCTTTAGAAATATTTTGCTCAGTCACATTGAAGTCATGATCTTACCATGAATAATTTTGAGTTTTATAAAAAAAGGAAAATTATTTTTTTGTAATCTAAAATATTTATGCTGAAAAGTATATTATGGATAAACCAAAAAAAAAGTGTATTAAATATGTTCTCTTACTTTGAATACATATGAAAACCACTTAAACATCCCACAGAATAGTACATATACTAAACTACATAAACTCGCTCAGTCAACTCATTTACTTGCTCTCATTCACATACTGTGCGCCGTCTGTCCACCCCACGGCTTTCACCTTTCACTCAACGAATTTCGGCAAGGTCTAACTTGTAATTAATATTTCAAATATATGTGTGTTTTTTAGGGATGATACGGTATAGCTGTCCCGTCGGTCGGCGCACGCTCGAGTAATTTTTCTTTAGCACGCAAGGTCAGAGTTCAAATTAGAAATAACTAGCTGAAGGTAACAATTTACCTTTTCTATGTACTTCTTTTTTTTCCTTTTTTATTTCGGCGAAAAAAAGGCACATAAAATAAAAATGTACGAAAATATCTTGAACGGGGTGTAACTGCAAATCTGCTCAATTTATGGGGTTTTCTTTCTTTTCTGCCTAAATGGCGTGCAAAATGTAATATTGTCGAATCAAAACCATTTTGACATTTTTACATTTTGTTGCGAATTTTCTTTAGTTTTCTTCTTCTTTTTATCGTTGGGTTTTATGCGCTGTTGTGCCTACTCGTGTGACGGTTTTATGAACGAATTACGTGAAGATTAAGAGCATCGCCAGGCCAAGTTCCCAGAGCATTTGATGCGCCCGTCACAAGCAGTGAGATCATTTCGCTTGGAATTTATGTAAGTGCAAGTTTATGGCATGTTCAATTTGCTGTGCCGAATCCGAAATTAATGGGAGAGGTAAAAAGAAGAGTAGAAAGAGTTTTTTGTTTGCCAAAAAGGAATAAGGTGTAAAGGGAACTTAGGCGGAGAGCAATGATATGAAGCGAAGTGAAGAGAGATTAGAATCCAATATATGGCGATGGAGAGTTTAGAGACAGCTTATGAAAATTAGGGAGAGTGAGATCTCCAAAGGCAGCAAATGAGTGTTGCCTGAGAGCGAGCAATGAAGTAAAGGAATTAAAAGTGAGAAGACTTTTATATTTAGGAATTTCTACTTAAAACTCGACTAGGAACTGCTTATGAAGAGACAAGTGAAGTAAAGCTAAAAGAGGACAGAGACGATTTATGCAGCAAATGAGTTTTTGCTTGAGTCTTTCATGAGTTCAACTAATTTTGCTTAATAGAGCCACTCAGCAGGGCGCTGCCAGTTTAGCAATGCTGTAGCTGTCTATGGCTTAGCAAGGTAAAATGGGTTTACATATATTATTATAAATGAGCTTAAACCTTTCGAATGCATAAATATTATTTGTTATTATTGAAAAAGTAAGATCAAACCACTCCGCAGCTTTACGAACAAAGTAAATGACAGAATTCAAATTATGTTGAAGTCTTTCAAATCTACAGCGGCAAACCTATCGATGCGTCATTCTCTATTAGATTCATCCATTTACCCAATTGCTAACATGAGAAACTTGCTTTTCGCCACGCTTTGCGGGTAGTGTGCATAATATTTTTTAAGAGCTTTCATATGGCGATGATCTCGTTAGTATCTATTAAATTGGTATTTGATTTTGAAGATATTACTTTACTTGCTATAAAGTTTTCTAAAAATGGAATGAGACTACAACTCATACTATCTAGTAACTTTAATATGTTTCTAGTTTTGACTCAGAAAGACTTTTGCAATGCATAATAATTAATAAAGAGAAGCACATAGAGAGGCCTTTTAATTTTGAACAGCTTATAATATAGACTTGAAATAGTGAGAATCACGTAGAGACCCTTTCAACTCATTTATAAAATTTAAAAAACTAGCCGAAGGCTCCAGCAAGCAGTACTTTAGATATAGTTAGTATTTATTTTAAATATACTCCACTATGAATAAATAAGTAAAATTAAATACGATATCAATATCGAAATCTTTTATCATAGATTTAGCATTACTAAGAATTTTCTACTGAAGATTACTCTAACTCTTGCTTTTATATTCTGATATATCATAAGTATTTAACAATATTTCTTGAATTATAATATAATATTTCAAATCAAACAGTAATGATTTGTATATCAATTTTTAAATATACTTTCTAGGCTTATAACTATTTACGTATTTTTTTTAGGATTTCTCTCATGAAGATAGATGACTTGATTTGTATAAAGTTTAATTTGGCTTTCAACAACATTTGATAAAGAATTTCCCCAGAGTTTGCTTATTCGATTATCCACGCTATGACCAGATTTTCGCTATTTCCATAGTTCTCAATAGCATTTATATATTTGTTTATTTATATACTTCAACATATTCTATGTAATATGAATAAAATCTACATGAGTAACTTTATTATCCTCAAAAAGTCTATTTATTACATTATAATCTATTATATTACATAAGGTTCGCTAACAAATGAGGCTGACAAATCTTATGTGCTCACTCTTGAGTCATTTCAGCTGACAATGATATCAGCAATTCAGCTAAGCATTAATTAATTATACAAATTATATAGTAAATATTTATTATATATCTATATAGTATACATACTGAGTCACTTGATGAGCGCAACTTATGTCTGAACAAACGGTCGATGCAATCATGCTTACCTGCAAAAAAAACAAGAAGAGAAAGGTAAAAAATCAACTCATTTCAAATGAATAAGATGTGGAGAAAAATGAGCAAAAATTTTAACGGGAAAATTTCGTAATATTAATAGGGCACATCTATCGTCCCTCTAAAGATTCTATAATTAATGACACGAGTTTCTGAACATTTCCAGACCTAAATCAACAAACGAAAATTGCAAACAAATTGCAAATTTGCTTCAAATAATATGAAAATTTCAATTTCTTTTTTTTTTTTTTTCAATTTTGGCTAAAAATCAATCAATGGATCGGACATAAGGTAGCTAAGGTAGCGCAGCCTGGCGGCATATTTCAATGTCAAGTTAGAGCTAGATGTGCGGATATGGACGACATTAATCTTGCGGCCAGCTCAAGGATTTTACGCAAGACTAACGCATTTGATAGCCGACAGCAACTACCCCAGCGATAAGACGAGATAGAAAGAGAGAGGGAGAGAGAGAAAGGCAAATTCTTTACCAAACATGTGACGCGTGTCCTGGGCGCATTCTAATTATGGTTTTCGGTTTACATTTCAAAGACAAATCGCCAGAAATTAAATAATTATATTTGAGGCCAGCAAAACTTTGATCCACCCCCAGAAACACAAAAAAAGGCATAATTAAAATAATTGAAATTGAAATGCTACCAGCAAAAAAAAAAAAAAAAGGACAATTAAACAATCAAATTTATACGGCAGGCAAATAAAAAAAGAAGCTTCTGTTCCGTATTCAGGACAGTTCGTGCTGCAGGACCTAGATGCCTGTCAGCCAGATAAGCCAGCCCAACAAAACGGGTTGCCCACTGCATTAACCCATTGATGGACAACCCCCGCGCGTATTTAGCTTAGCCAGGGTAGAGAAACGGGGTATATGAGCTTGCATATGTAGAATGTAGTGATTGGATAAAAGAAAGTTTAGATTCTGTCGGGATGATAAGAAGTTGTGAATATAGATATTACAGATCTGCATGATTACATTCATTTCTTACAGCATTGTACTGTACAGTAGTAAAATGTTCTTAAAATACTGCACCCATTTCATTTCTGTACAGTATTGTCAAGTGTACAGAAAAATCGAGTACAACATTTCTACTGTTCTCACTGAGAACAGTAAAATGGAGTATACTTCGTGAGTGAGTACAATTTTTTTCTCGTTTCTACATGTTGTACACCATATACAATAATGAGAACAGCATTTCTGTCAAGTCTGACAACTGTGCAGATGACTGTTATTTTGCAAGGCATAGTCATGGCTGCGCGAGCGAAATAAATTTTAATGAAAGTGTAAGTTTTTGTTAAAATAAAATTATATATAATTGTTAATGTTAAACAAGTGTTCATCGTTGGATAGTTCAAATGCGGGAACACTTTTTAAACAGTATGCAGCTAACATAAAAGCAAAACTATTAGCAAATGAACTCAAGCCATCTCCTAATCAAGGGCGGAGCAAACTTTGGGCACTTTTTCTCAAATAGATGATGAGGCCGGTACAGAGCACCGTGATGTTGTGGTGTGCAACTTATGCAAAAACGTATATAAATTTGAGAAGAGCACATCGAACTTAATAAAGCACAAATGCTACCTAATGGCAAATACACGTAAGCGCAGCCGTCCTGAAGTTGGTGCAGATGTGAAAACAAGAATAATGTGTATTAAGTTAAAGTTGCAACCACAGATGATTTAGGGAATAAGATAATGTTTTTGCACTCAAATATTAATGTTTTATATAATGAGTCATTTTTTGAAATAAATTTATAAATATGGAAACAATATTGACTATATTTTTTACTTTATATTTCTATTGTTAATTATATTTATATATGAATATGTTCTTTAAAATAAAAAAAAAAAACTTATAAAAATATATTTACCTATACCAACAAATTTTATGTATCCAAATTTTATTTATTTCGTAATTTAATATTATTTATATTATATATTGATTGATTATTTTTTTATTTATTTATTTTAAATATTAATTTTAAACATAAAATAATTGTATATATATTTAAATTAGCTATTTATTTGTTTTGTTTGCTATTTATTTATTTTAAATAAACAATATTTATATTAAATATAAATATTATAAATATTTATATGTAATAAATGAAAATATATTTAATATGAATTTAAAAATGCACATATTTGCTTTGTTTATCACATTAATCGTTTCTCTGAAGAGACGGTAATATATATATGTGTCCATATATGATATATTATACCTCACTCCACATTTCACAGCAAGCGCATTCAAACTTCGTCTAACCCATACAAACTGTTTATCAATTGTCGTTGAGTTTTTGATTTGCTTGATGGATGCACAATGTCATGTCCTGCAGCAGGACGTCGCTCACTTCATTAGCGTTCATTTAGGTGTACGAAAAAAAAAAAAAAACTAAACAAATAATATGCCACTGACTGCAGCAGGCGCTCGAGTTGCTCAAGTGTGCTCATTAGTGGGCAGAACCAGAGCGAGAGAGAGAGACAGGGGGTAGCTAGGGTGGCTGTCAGGCTTTAGAATTAGAACTGTCAAAAGGGGTTGTCCAACTGTTATCTGCCTTACATCCACACACACATCACATTAGGAATGCAGCGCGCGTTCTGTCGCTGCGCCTGCGGCTGGGATCAATGCGGACCAAAGCCTGCAGCCCAACATCTGATTATAATTCAAAGCTCATATCTAGATGTTATGAAATTTTTAGATAAAAAAAAAAAACAAAACAGTAAACCATTTAGCGGCCGGCAACAAACAGCCAACAAACAGCATCCCAGCGTCCAGTTCCACTTTTGCACTTTTCCACTTTTCCCAATTTCCATTTGCGGATCGAGTTTGCATAGACAGCACCTACTTCAAAGTGTTTGGGTTGGACTGGGTGCGCTTGGACCTGAGTGGAGGATGCTTATACGTGGGCTTGTTGCATACCCTGTACATGAATGCGCGTAGGGTGGTTTTGTGGATTTAGGTTGGAAGTTGGTTTATTTGAACACGTATTATAATAATTTCAAATATTTATGAATTAGCTGAGGTTTATTAATTATATTGTATAAAAAATTATAATTTAAAAAAATTGTATTTACTTTATAAATACAATTTTGGTGCTAAAATTTTATAAATTCATTTTTATCAAAATTTTGAAGATATATTACTAAGTGTTAGTCATACACCTCATTCAACTCATTTAATCACTAATTTTTTAACAACTTTCAATATTATAATTTTTTTAATATATAAATAAATACCCAAAAATAAGTTATTTTATTTAAAAAATTTCTCATTTTAAAATTTACATGTTAGCATTCTCTCAATTCTTTCTTTACCTATATCAAAATTAACTTGTTTTAAAAGGCAGAATCTTTAATTTTAGCTCAAACTAAGACTTAACTGTCTCTTATAAGCTTATAATATTTGTGCGTCATTAAACTGGAAATATGGAAATTTTGTTAATAATGAAAATGAAGCTAAGCTAAGCCAAAGTTTTGCATCTATATTATATTTTCTGTGTATAGCTTATATATTATATAGAAACAATCATGCATGTGCATGTCATAGTAACTTAACTCAGTCTACAGGGTATCTAGCAGTCTCGCACACTCAATTACAGCGCACTTACATGCTTTTTTTTGGTTGCTTGTAAATGGGAACAGCAGCAAGAGCAGCAGCAGCTGCTGGGATTAAAGCAGCGCTTCAACGAGAGCCGCTGATGTGAGTGTGTGTGTGTGAGCGTGAAAGTGATGAAAAAAGTTGTTAGATATCATGGGTTAGCTCATGTTTTGGTTATTACAGCTGCCGCTGACCAAAGACCCAACGAGAGGCCCATAGAGTCCACGGTGTAGTCAACTGTGAGTCAAATGGGAAAGTAAAAACACGCGTTATGCAAACTAATTGATGCTTCGCTTGGCCGAAATGGACGATATGTTGACGGGGGCGAAGTGTATTAAAACTGTACTACATTCATGTGTGTATGTGTGTATATAAGTGTGTCAGCAGTTTTGATAGGCATAGTTATTACATCATGCATGCACAATGGTTTATGCTTAAGTATCATAATAGACTTGTGTGTGCTTATGCTAATGGGATAGCGAAGAATGGATTAAAGAGGGATAGCTTAGGAATAGTAGACTGTACGGTGTAATATAATATGCCTGCAAATAGGTTTATGTGCTCAGCTAGGCTAGAAATTGGCTTTAGAAAAGATGCGTTCGAGCTAGAAAATATTTAAGCAAAGCAAAGACTTTTCATACTATTTGGGAAATATTATCCACAGTAGCATTTTCCAGTCTATAGGATATGCTCTAATAAAGATATATAATGCTGTACTATAAGTTTTAAATTTTAACAGTTTAGTTAAATTAATTGGATATAAATGATTAGCCACGTTAAATCTTCACTCAAAATAGTTCTATATTTACCGTATTAGTATATTTAAATTAAAAAAAAAAATAACAACACTTATTTTGTTTACAGAATACCCATCTGAAAATCTTCTTTTTAAAGCATTTTTAAATAGTTGTTTTTATATAGTTGTTCTATTGAGTTTTTTTGTTAATTTTTTTTTTTTTAATTTATAAAAAAAAAATTTTTTTTTCTTACAGAATAGCCATCCAATTTTTTTTTTTTTTTATCAAATCATTTTTAAAAAGTTTAAATATGTAATGTATGTAGCCTAAATATGTAATATCAAATTAAATTTAATATTTTATTATAAAATATATACACATATATTTGAAGGAAACTAGAATGCTATAGAATGTTATATAGCATAAATCTATATATTTAAGATATATATTTTAAATAGAATTATTATACCAATTTTAAATATTAAAATAATCTCTAATAATGAGAAGCACATTATTCAACTCAACACAGTTTTATTTGTTTCAAAAAGCTGAAAGCAAAGTCAAATAGATCTATGTTTCGTATACAACTTATAGAAAAACCTATTTAAACAAATAGAGACAAAGAGACTTTTTAGCTGAGTTTTAGAAACCTTTTTAGTCTCTCTATTACCCCGCCACACTCCAATTTTGCCTCAACCTAATGAACTCTAATGATACGAAATATCACCTAAAAAAAGGAACACTCTCGCTTCGAGTGCAGCATTTGCTTGGCTCTCCGCTTAGAACAAATAACTTCGATATATCTATATTTAGTCGACTCTAATGAACAGATTGACAAATGACATTAGGCCTGATGACCATTAAGAGCAGCCGCCACTCAACGGTCAGTCCGAGATCAATCAATCAAACAGGGGTGGCAAATGCTACCCCCTCTGGCGCTAGCCATAGACCCTATTACAAATATTACAAGCTGAAAGCTTAAAAAGTCGACTACAACAGCGATAAAAAAGGAAAACAGAAAACAAGGATTTTTTTTTAGAGCAGTTGACCGTTGGTCAAGCGGCGCGCAGTGAGTAGGGTATATGGGATGGAGTAGGGTGTAGGTTGCAATGCATAGCAACCCTTAAAGCGCGAGTCCATTTAAACTGTCCGCGCCTGCGCGTCGCTTACAGCGCGCAAAAATCCTGCCACAGGATATGCAAGGCAATGCGAGGGGGGTTCATTAAAATGCGAGCTGTAATGAGCAGCAATGCAGTCTAATGAAATTAAAGTGAACACGCGACACTCAAACACACACACACGCACACATACAGAGAGTGCGACTGCCCGCTGCTTGGGCATGTGCATTCAGTCAGCCCGCAGCCCCCGCCGCTGCGCGTCTGCTACGCCCTGCTGCAACGGCTCGTGCGTCAAGTGCCGCGCTATTTTTGCTGCACCTTGACTTTTATTATATTAATTTTTTCCCTATTTTCCCTTATTCGCCCAGTTAATTTTTTTTTTTTGCATGGCCCGCATAATTGGCAAAGCTGTTCCAGTAAATGGAAAAAATGCACTCATTAGTTCGAGTTTGTTTAACGCGCACGCGCGCAGTAAATACACAAAAGAACGCGGCGAACTATGCAAAATATGCAGGGCAGCAAACAGTGCTCGACTAGCTGATGATGTAAATGGATTTGTATATGAATTGACAGTAGAGAAAAATCGGTAGCAGATGGGAGAAAGCCTAAAAACTGCTTGATTTGTGTCTATCCTATCTTATATATCATGTATATTATATATCATGGTCGACGAGTAGATATCATAGAGTAACAGCTAGTTGGAGTTTGAATTGTTTAGATTATTTTGGAGTAGGCATATATAATGAATAATAGGCATAATCAATGAATTTTTTATTAATACACCAGACTATGATAGAGCAAGCTAAAAGTTAATATTATGCAGCTTGGAATCAATGCATAAAAAATTTCTAACAATATACTTCTTTCACTTCACGAAGGAGTATAAAAACTTACAAAAATCTAAATGCTACGTGCCCGAGCTATATGACTGTGGGCTTTATCCTGTTTGTGTGTGTGTCCTGTGGCGTATCAAAAAATTATGACAAGCTTAGAACAATCAAAGTGTCAAATAAATATGTCAAGTTTATGTTGCGCTGCGATCGCCACTAATCTGTCAACAAAGGTGAGAGTTCCGGGGCTGCTGCTGCATCCGTGAGGCATATCCTGTTTCCTGCCTTTGGGTCATTACAGCGCTAAGGGGTTGCTAACAGACTCTCTCTGTCTCTCTCTCTCTCTCTCTCTCTCTCTCTCTGTCTGACTGACTTACTGACCGGTCGACCGGCTGTCATAATTAAAATATGACGCGTGTCCGTGTCCGTGTCTCGTGCACGAACAATTGCAACACGCGCAGCGGGAGGGCGACGGGGGCTGGCGGACAGCAGCTCAACTGGCATTCGACACGCAAAGCATTCCGCAGCAGGCCTCGAGACTTTTGGCCAGGACATGTGCGCCGCAATTGCATGGCCTAAAAGGTGCATATGCCTCGGCATTAACTCAAACATATTCAGATATCCAGTTGCTGTCGGTCATTGTCCTTGCTGGCAACTGCGGCAAATTGCTTGGCATATGCCAATTATACAGTTCCTTCAAGGAAATTAACTCAAATCACGTGCAGGCGCTCGCAAAAGGTTTCCTTTCTGATGCCATTTAGACATCTATTCCGCATAATTGAACCAATTTCGCAAATAATGGTATGAAATAATTATATTTAATATGCCGACTGCAGAGCGTGCTACTGCAGAGCTGACTACTTATATGTTGAGAGACATTTATATGCGAGTCAAACGATTAAATATTTAAAGTGAAATCTGCATTAAACTGAGAATTTTATATTTAATACAATGAAATAATCAGCGAAACACAACTATGAATAACGAGGTAGAGAGGAAGGAAGAGAGAAATAGCAACTGCATAGAGAAGAAAAGTGAGAGTGAGAGTGTGTGTGTGAGAGAGAGAGAGAGAGAGAGAGAGAGAGAGAGAGAGATAGAGAGAGAGAAAGAGAGAGAGATAGAGAGAGAAAGAGAGAGAGAGAGAGAGAAGTATAAAGGAATGAGAGAAAGAGAGAGAAGTATAAAGGAAAGAGAGAGAGAGAGAGAAGTATAAAGGAAAGAGAGAGAGAGAGAAGTATAGAGGAAAGAGAGAGAGAGAGAGAGAGAGAGAGAGAGAGAGAGAGAGAGAGAGAGAGAGAGAGAGAGAGAGAGAGAGGGAGAGAGAGAGAAAGATATACAGAAAAAAAAAACAGAGAAAGGTAGAGAGAGCAAAAGAAAATTAAAAGAGAAAAGCGATAAATAAAATAAACTGTGGAGAGACGTGAAAGAGGTAGAGAGAAACTCTAAAAGAAGGAGAATGAGAAGCAAAGGGGACAGCAGACTACAACTAGAACTTATAAGAATTTAAATTCATGAAATCATTAAAAACAATATCAGGTTTAAAAAAAAAGCGAGAGCTATAATATAAAGTGCGTACATACTTTAATTTCTTATGCACCCACCAAACATTTCTTGAATTACAACAAAAATATATAAAACAAAATATTATCTTAAATTAAGTTTTCAATTGTTGAAAAAATATGGATTCAACTAGAAATCTTAAAGACATTTTTGGCTTGTATTATGTGCCTTACCTTGGCATAGCACCTTCTAACACTTCCTCTTACTCTATCTTCCCGGTATTCCTTGCCCCTACCATTGTGACACATATCATTTACAGACCTTCTCATTTGATACACTCAATAAAAATTTTAATTGCGAATTGTTACGGTTCCTTTGCAGTATCAAGATCAATTATCAGCAGGAAGAATCGTCACAGATCAGCGACGATCAATCGTCGCGTCGATTGCCAACAGCTGTGATATATATTCCCAAAGATAGCTCGTATATCAACGCACCATGTGTAGAGGGTGTGTTGAAATAGAAGACAAGAGATATTTAGGATAAAGAAAAAAAACCCACTCATTTAAGCTAATTTGTTTGCCGTCAGATTCTGACAGGAGCTGAAAGGAGACGAGCTGAGGCGGGAGGAGCTGAGGCAAGTCGAGTCGAGTCTAGTCAGCATTGTCAGTTGCATTCAATGGACTGCGACAGCTTTTGCGACAACAAACCGCCGACCCACTTTTCATCCACAATGCAGGACACAAAGGACATTCAGCACACACACACACACACACTGAGAGACTGCAGGCTCATCAATGTGGAGCAAAACTCATTTGGTAGCTGCTGTTGATGCTGCTGCTGCTGTTGACTGTCTGCTGCTGTTATCCTTTTTATACCCTGAGCCCATTGAAGATGGGAAATCAGGGTATAATGGTTTTCTAAAAATGTATGTAACAGGCAGAAGGAGGCGTGCCAAACCCCATAAAATATATATATTCTTGATCTGTGCAACAAGACGAGTTGATATAAACCTATCCGTCTGTCCGTCCGTGTGAACGCTGAGATATTCTAAAGTACGCAACCTAAAGATTTTACACGAATACTCGTGTATACTAAACGCTGAACGGGTTTATCAAAATTTTTCGATAACTCATTCCATTTAGTTTTTATCGGCATTTATCGATAAATTTAATGCGTTTTTAGGGCGTAGTTTATACATCGTTTGAGCTAGAGACTTCAAATTTACTGTCTAGTTGCGTGTAACGAATACAATGATTATGTAATCGTTCAATTTTGGGTGCCACGCTCCATTCGCCCCCAATTTGCAAAAATCGTAAATGATGATTAGAATATTGGCTCCTCACTGGGTTCAGGGTATCTCCTAGTCGAACAGTCCCGACTAGAGCACTCTTACTTGTTATGCTTAGCCCAGTTTTGCGCGCTGGCCAAGCTGCCAGGATACATGAAATGATGCGCAAACAGAGGCAGCACACAGAACATGCAATTTCTCATTTCGACGTTAACATTTCATCAAAGTAGGTTGCAACACATTTCCAAGAAGCAAAAACATAAAAAAAAAAACACAAAACTGATTCTTCTGCTCGCCTAGAGGCGGGCGAGCGAACGCGCCATGTGTTTGCGCAGGTGTTGGCCTCATTGTGACACGTTAAATAGCAAATCCTTTTTGCGGCACTGCTGCCACAAACCAAAACGCTGACAGCCAACTAATTACTTGTGATAGCAAATCGCAATGCTTGAAAGGATCAGGCACAAACAGGCCGCAAAAATGACCCAGGGAATTTCCAGCATTCGCATTCGCAGTCGCATTTTGGCACAGCAGCAAGTCAATGAATGAACATCAGGTAGGCAGTTAGCCGATAAATCCTACAACTGACATTCTGTCACTGTCAAACAGTCGCAACAAACAACGCCCAGCCAGAGGCAGAAAAAAAACCCATCAGGCTGTGGCTTAAAACGGCTGAGAGGCGGAACTACATAGTGCCTTGGCATTTGAATCGATAGCATACAATTAAAGATGAGCAAAACTTATATCCTCACAAATTATCTGAGTTTCTTAAAGAGCGTACAAATTTGCAGGAATGTCCTTAATATTGAAAAAAGGTGGTGTGCATATTATTTCTATTCAATAAACAAATATCGATAACAATATCGATATGTTATCAATCGTTATAAAGGCTGTTTATAGAGGTATGATATGTGATCTAATGCTAATAGAGATTTGGAAATTTTTAAATATTTTTGCAAAATAAAGTTGCTTAAAAAATATTTTAAATCGTTTGTAGTCTTGGCCCTTAATATATTCTACGGGTTCTCCCATACCATATTCTATAACAACCAACAATAAAAACCTTTTAATAAACTATAAATAAAATAAACTTTGAATGGAATTGTCAGACATTTTATTGATTTTCCTCCACAATGTTTTCTTAATAACTCAAGTAACTCTTTCTTTTCCCATTTTGCTCTCTCCCCCTCTCCAACGCTATCCCCACTTTGCCTAGCCAAAATCCTATAATAACTGTTACAAACAACTCACAAACTGTTCACACACACAAAACGCAAACCAAATAAATTGAAATCCCACAAACAAGAGGCGGCGAAAAAACAAAAAATAAAAAACACGCGAACAAGCTGCGAATTGAGGGAACTGAAAACCGAAGCAGCCGAAAGAGCCTAAGATCTGAGCTACTTGCCTGTCACAGGGGAGCAAACAAATGCCTAAATAGTTAATCCTTGCGCTGCATAAAATTGCCAAAAGGATGCCGAAGACGTTGACGGAGCAAGACGGAAAAAGGATGCCCCGGGCACGGAACAAGGCAGCGAATTTGTCAAAGAGTTGTGCAAACAGCAGCGGACGAGGCCGAGAATAAAAACAGAAACAACAACAAATCGAATGCAATCAAAATTAAAGCGCTTTAGCTGTGACAACAGACCAGAGCCAAAACAATCGAGCGGCGGCAGGAGACGGCGGAAGGGGCACACACAAACGCAGGCCGATGCAGAGGCAGAGGCAATCCTTTAAGGATTTCGCAAACACACACACAATGGCCCATGTCCTGCTGGCAATTTAAGCGAATTAAAAGCAAAAGTTTCTTGAAGAACAATTTTGTTTCGCTATTGATTTGGATTTCGAATTGAATGCGAAATTGCAGGACCAGGACTGCCAGGACAACTGCTGTGCAAAGTAGAAACGTGGAAAGCATATGCAAGGAGAAATGATGGTAAAAACTTAACGAATATGAAATGCTCTGCTCTTTACAGAGGTTTATAACAGGGCAGTAGAAAATGGGTATTGGGGGAGGAGATTTGATTTAAGATATGAACTAAATCTCATAATAGTTGAAATTAATTATTGTAGGTTAAATGTAGAAAATTTCTATAAATAATAATACACAAATTTACACAATAATAATACACAATTTTACACAAATTTTCTAGATATTCCAGATTCTTTGATTTAGTTCCATAATTTAATTAAAACCGACTTCTAGTGCAGCTCACCGTGCTTAAGGTACATAAGCTTACTATGAATCTTTCCTTAGGCAACATAGGGAAGGATAAACTTATTTCTCTATCTAGCTGGAGTTTTAAGCTAGCTTGATTTCTTAGTATGCTTTCTTTATTTTCGATTTTTTGTTGCTCTTTGATATTGAAGAATGAATAAATTCAGATAGAATGAGATGTTCAGATACCTTAAGCAAGTTTAACTTTCTATATATGACTATTCACTCAACCTAAGTGTCTCAATTTTTCATAGTTCAGCTACCTATCTACTCCTATTGATATGATCAAAAGTAATTTTCGATAAATTAAAAGAAACTTAGCTCCCTGTATATGATTTTTGAATTATATTATATATTTATGCAATTTATCTAACTTCTGCTTCTAGTACCATTTGCAGCAGCTTAACTTGTTCAAAAAATAGAAGCTATAAGGTGATCCTATCTCAATATATAAAAATGAGTTTTACGCTAAACAAAGATTGATTACGAAATCTTTACTTGAGTCACTATAGTTGATCTCTAAACTTAAATTATGCATTCCATTTCTTCAAATAGGTAAACTCTTTCTTCATTTATAATATAGCTCCAAACTTTGCCATACTCTGATTTATATACTTCCTCTCAAATTAGGCCAAACTTGTTCAGATTTTCTATCAAAACTCACGCATCGATATAAAACGATTAATTCTGCAGATATGCATAAATAATTTCATTTTCTAGCTGACGTTGCATGACTTAGCTAAAAGACTCTCCAGAAAGAGTATTATAAGAAACCGAGCACGTCGCTGTAAACACACAAAATAAGTAAAAAATAAAAAATAAAAAACAAAAACAAAAATACGACACTCGAAGCGTTTAACTTTGGCTTAAGTGTTTGTCAGGACGTGCCCCAGGGAAGCGCGTCTTAACCCTTTACCTGACACACTCACATACACACACATACACTGCATGACATGCAACGTTGCATTGACATTCTGTTTTTGGCTCGGGTATCCTGCGGTTGTTCAGCTCGAAAATCCCTCCAAGTGTCATCGACACTTGTGCCGGCTGCCTTTAAGGGTTGTCCCCGGATGCCAGAGGATGTGGCAAAGGATACGCATAGCTGTTGCTGTTGCTGTTGCTGTTGTAGGCACCAAATGTGTCGCTTAAGTGCTAATAATTGTGCCCTCGCACAGTTGGCGGTCGATCGCAGCACTAAAGTACAGCACAAAGTAATACCTATATGGATATATGGAAATTGGAAAACGGGAATCGGCAATTGAGAACTGAGAATTGAGACTTGGGTATTGGAAACCTGCCCTGGGCCTTCTATTTTGGTGTATTTCAGGGTCGAGTTCCCTTTAAATTCAGAATTGATAACAAGCTCTGCTCGTGATTGAGGGGCGTGGCTGCAAGATCTACTACGATTCACTGGGAGTTTTCTTAATTTCAGACTCTATTTACATAAACAGGTCGTAGGAAAAGTGGGAAAGGTGTGGTCGAAGATGAGCATAGGCAAACGCCTGTCGATGGGAAAAATTATGAAGATTTATGGGAGAATATAATTATGTGATTAAAATTCTTATTTAGGAAAGAGAGAAGGGAATTTAGGGCTAGCACTGAGGTTGAGGCTAAGGCTAAGCGTGAGGGGAAGGGGAAGGCTAAGGCTAAGGCTAAGGCTATGGAAGGCGAAGCCTAAGGCTAGGGCTAAGGATAAAGCTAATCATGATCAAGCTTAAAACTAACTAAACAAAACTATTATACCTTGATTTCCCATTGTTTCAGAGTATAAACATTTATTTTTGACACAGAAATTATTCACCTTGACATAGCGCAAAATTTTTCTAATTTTTCCCACCGCATAAAAATGCAAAATAAAATTTATTTTAATAAAAAAAAAGCTTTTCATATTGATACACAAAATTAAAATCTACAAATTTCAGCTCTAATGAGACACATTGAATGATTAATGAAATAAACTCGATTGTCAACTAACGCAAAGTGTGAACTCGAGCTCAATGAACATTAATGCTCGATCCCGGCAAAAATTGTGTGGTTTTAGTGTGGGTTACACTCATGTAAAGCAAATCCATCTATCTCTCTCTACCTCTCTCTCTCTCTCTCTCGGTCTTGCGCAAAAATGTGGAAATGCGAACTCATCATTAGCAGCGGCAGGCACATGATTAATGATCTGATAGTGTCCTGCGGCCAGGACATGGCCAATGCATGTTGCACTCAAGTGCAACAAGCCAAATGCCACTGCACCGCTGAACCACTGAACCAGCACAAATAAATCATAGCAGGCATCAGAGAGAAAAAAAAATATGTGAAAGAAAAGTGTTTCAACTTTTCTCAACCGCAAATTGATTGAGTTTTGATGACATCACAAAATGACAATGGTCAGAGGGTAGGCTATTAGCTAACGGTACAGTTTTTTTTATTCAAGATCGTTTACAGTTTCAGTTTTTCGTTTTTTTTTCATTCAATTCGGTTCTTTATCAATGTGCTCTCATCTAAGAAATTACTTTCACATAATTTGCGTCGTCTTGGCATTGATCTCATTCACTTCACTTCTTTATTTTCTCCTTCAGTTTTCTATGATTTATTTCTTGAAGTGCTTGGACAATTCTTTGAGAACAGATCGATAACGCCGGCTATTGTCTATTGTTTGAAATGGATACAGTTGTCTAATCGCATCTTTGATATGGGCACAAGAATGATACAAAACTACTTAAAGTTCAGTCAAGCATTGACAATTGTCGGAAGAAGTTATCTCAAAGAAGGTTTAACCATATCAAATTTTCCAAGTGATGTAAAGTGGAGAACTAATGGTAAGTAAATCAAATCTAAAGTTTTTTATATATATTTTCTAATTGGTGATATTATATCACTGATATATACATATATAGAAATATCAAAAGATTATTAAACTTCTAATACTAAAACAAAATCTATAAAATAACTGTATAGCTGAACATTAATTAAAGTCTTAAATTATTGAAGAGCTGAGTTCCCTCTAAAAAAAAAAGGGAGATATATGCAAATCAAATTAAATTTAGGATTGCATTTCATGCAAATTGTCACAACATCAAAACATTTCAAAGTCAGATCTTATCTAAACTATTTGTGGACCAGATAATTAAATATCGTATAAACATATTCGCACGACAAATAACCCCATTCGTAGTTCATTAAGATAAAAATCGAATGGAAATGATTCCAGAGAAAAGGAAATCCGCTTGAGGCCTAAGCCAGACGAAGATGAAAGTTAAAGCTGAAATCGAAACACTTTTAATTAGAGTAATTATTCAAGCATAACAGAAAGACAGGCAGACAGACAGGCAGGCAGACTGACAGGCAGATAGACAACCCAGACAGACTGGCAGGAGACACAGGATTATAGGCGAGCGAGTCAGGCTCTGGCGTGTTACAAATCCAGGATTATACATATGTAGATCACAAACCAGGGTACACATTTTTTTCTATTAGAAGTTTTTTTTCTTTCTCAAAGATCTTCTTTTTTTTTTTGTTGATCTGTTCAGCTGGCAGCAACCGCAAGGAAAACATGGCAAAGGACAATGAAGCTGGCAGCATCCTTATGAGATTAAAAATGCAAATCAGCTGAAGACAGCCGCAAGGAAATTATGATGAGCTGTAGAGCCCTAGCAGTAGATGACGCTGCAGTCTGATATTGTTGCCTGTCTATCAGTCAGTCACTCAGTCAGTCAGTCAGTCAGTCTTGTGCTGCCTGCGTGTGTCTTGGGCCAAAAACATGACAGCTTCATGCGGCAGCTGCCGGTTCGAATCTTGGCGGTTTCTCGCCTTGGCAATGAAATTTATTTTAATGCACTTTTGCATTGATTTTCATTAGCATTTTCCTCGTATTTTTTCTCGAATTTTTTTTTTCTTTTTTCAGCAGCCGCTTACATGATTTGACATAATTTTGATGAATGTTTTTGAGTTGGGTTTTTGCTTGTTGTGCAGTCGGTCGGACAGGCGTTGATAACTTGGGAAATAACATCATTATGTTGACTGTAGTTATAGAGATAAAGCTATGTGAGACGATATATGATATGGTTTAGATACCTGATGAAATCTATTTACAATTTTTAATTTAATCATAAATAGTAAAGATATCTATCTTAAAAACCTATGTGAATCATGATATATGATATTATTTTATATACCTGAAGCAATCTACGTATTTTAAATCATAACAAGTATTGTAAAAAGTTTATAACTTTCCATATATGTGTACAAAAAACCTATGTACATCTTAGATAGCAGAGGACTATTTTATAGCTATATGATACAATATATGATGGAATCTTGTAAAAATTTTAAATTTCAGAATAAATAGTAAAAAAATCGATAATCAAAAATCATACCTATGAAAATCATAACTTTCTAAATAAACAGATTTATAATATATTTAATATCGGTTATGAAACCTAATCAAAATTCTAAATTTTTATAAAAAATTTCAGAGATATCTGTGTTGGAAACTTATATGAGTCGATTTAAAACATGTGCAAACATATCATATTAAGTAGAAAGTTATTTAAGGAATGTTCAAACTTTAAATAGGAAAGAAACACTTAATAACTTTACATATATAACTAGCTATATAATACCATACCTGGTATATTTTCTATTTTTGAAATCAATTTAAAATGAAAAATTCTTAAGTAAATTGAAGATAGATGAAGCAAAGCATCGAATTGCTTTATAACTAAAGCTGAACCTAAAATATTTAAGGAGAGAATATTCTTTTGAATTTTTTTATAGATCATTTCATAACTCTTCATAAATTCTTTAAGTCCTTTACCAAAATCTTAAATATTCAAGCAAAGAACATGCTTTCAATACAGCAGCCCATCTTCTCTCCTTATATTCCTTAGCCTTATCCACACCGCCTCGTTCTGCTCCGTTAAACCCAACAAATCCAAACAAATGCCGCTAATTAAACATAAAATTAACAAAACATTGCAACAACAGTAATTCAATGACAATTGCTTGGCCTGATTTCGAGCTAGATTCTGATCCTGATCCTGATGCTGTAGCTGTTGCTGTTGCTGATCCTGTAACCCCTGCCTGTTGGCATCCCCAGATGCAGATGCCCGCTTCAGTGAGACAATGGCCGGCCAAAGGGTTAAAGGTGTAAACATTTGACAAAAATGTCACATCAGATTCCTTTAAGACAGCTGCCCCGTTCGGTTCAAGCATCTAGCTGCAGCTACCTCGTTCGCCCATTGTCATGCTAATGGCAGCAAGTGTGCGTCGCTGCTTTAGCTCTGGTTTGACAGCTGTCAAAAGTCCAATAAGTCATCTATGAAATGTTTGCTAGAGCGCCTTCTGGCCTAACCACGGCCAATTGAAGTGTAATTGCAGAGCATTGATTGATTGACTGAATGCAGCAGCAGCAGGCAGCACGCTGGAGGCCCTCATATGTGGGCTGTCCACGATTGGCTTGGATTTGTTAGCGCCTGCCAACCACAGATACCAGCATCGATTTATAACTATCGTATTATCCTTTCGCTTAACGGTAAATGGTATAGCATGTTAATGGATATGCTATATTACTATAATTTTACCATCATAGAAAACATAATAAAACTGAAAACATCTTATCTGCTAGGATCTATCGTCTATATATCACTCATCGGTAAATTATTGTTTTATTTTTGACTTCTCGATGGAAACATAAGAAAGTTTACACTTATTTCCCTTAAGTGCGGATTGCAAATTTCGAGGCCTTTAATCCAAATTGATATGCTTCGAAAACTGTAACTGTTTCTTCTTATATTTCCTGCCCAGTATTGATATAAGTGAAAGAATACCAAAGGTAATCTACAACATCGATTAAAATCTTCAAAGTCAATTCAGTAAATAATATTTTAATTTTTATTAAATTTATTGTGATTTATTTAATAAAGGTTTTTTTATTTACATTTAAAATATGTAATATTTATTTTGTTATGACAAAAAATCATCAAAATGCCAATTTATATCTTTAAATTAAAGCATATCACAAATCTTTCCTGATGAAATATATATCTAGTTTCAGATTAGATTAGATTCTCTGATTCATATGTGATTCTTCATTAAATATCATTAGTATTTAATTGCGCGTATAATTTAACACGAATTTTAAATTTATTTAAAGATATATTTCTTTATATTATACTTGCAAAAAAATAATTCTTTAATTTAAATATGAAATAATTTCATTTGAAGACAAACTATTTTTATATTTTATATATAATACTCAATATTTAATGTTTTATGTTTTATATTTTCAATTTTCAATTTTATATTATATATTTTATATTTTATATTTTAAATTTTATATTTTATATTTTATCATATTTTTCATATTTTATATTTTGTATATATTTTATTGTTCAATATCTATCAAGTTTTTGCCTTCTTTAAACACATTCTTATCGATTCTGAGCTTCACTCACTTTCTGCCAATGCTACTTCCACCTCAAAAACGGAACGTACTTCTCAATTGAAAACTGTTTAACAGTTGCCTGGCTTGAGGGAATTTTTTCAATTAAAACATGCAGCAGAGCATCAAATTGATTGATATCCCCCGCCCCAAATCAAAGCAGGCCAGCTGTCTATCAAGAAAAACGCAGGCATAGCTGCATAGCGATGCTCGTCTATTGGTAAGATGCAAGTGCCTCGTAATCCCGTTAGGCTAGGCACGGCGAAACTCTTGCAACCCACCGCCCTTAAAAGGAAAACCGATTTCTCTGATATCAATTTTCCCTGGCGCTGGGCTCAAATGCGCAATTTTCAGCTTGACTTGTCGCAGGGCAACAAATTTTTTTTCTGTGTGAACGCAAGCAGACACATGTCAACCTTAATTGAAAAAAACAGAACGTAACAGCAACCTTTAGCATCCTTCAGCATCCTTGGTTTCTGATGCTGCTCCTGTTGTTCATTTACAGGACAGCGCACCTATAGAACGCGACTTTGCGTAAATTGCGTTGCTCAATTACAAATAATCAAACTGAAAAGTCAAAGGGTGACTCAAGCGTGCAGATACTCTATAGTTGCGATAGAGGAAGGTAGAGCTGCAAAGCTATCGGCAGTGGATCGTTTTCTTTATGGTTTCTCCTATCAATGCTTCCATCGTTTAAAAAAACAAAAATAAATAATTGTTTAAGTGATGTCATTTCAACCCCAACATTTTAACGTAGGTTCACATCATCATCTTTAAAATTGCTTTAAAATATTAAAATCTATGTAGAAAACGTTCGGTAATTAACCTATACAACTAAGAGTATATTTTCTATAAATTTGATATTCGTAATAAATAATTTCAAATTTCTTGAAAATATTAATAAAATATAATTAAAAGTATTTTCTATCAATTTGATATTCGTAATAAATAACATAAAATTTCTTTAAAATATAAAAATCTATGTAGAATAGGTTCAGTAAAAACCTATGCTAAGAATATATTTTAGAGTATTTACTATATTCGTAATAAATTATATAAAACTTCTTAAAATTATTAAAATATATGTATGTATAATAGGTTTAATAATTAATCTATACTAAGAATTTATTTAAGAGTATTTATTATATATTTAAATATAATTAATAAACAGTAATAAATAATAAAAAATAAAATAAATTAATTTTAATTTTTTTTTATTTAAGCAATTTCTACACTTCCTAAAAAATTACGCCTGTGACAATTAGCAACATAATAAAACTAATTTGTACTGTCTGAAGGAATTTTAACCATAGGACGTATATCATAAAAAAAAATATTTTTTAAAAGACCTCTACAATTATACTAGTAGATCAGTTAATTAAAAAGCTTTATTTCAGCTGTCCGCTAAGGGAATCAATATATAAACATGTAATATAATCCATCGATCTATAGCATATTGCCAAGTTCATCCATCCTATCGACTGCGCCATCGATGCTTATAATAGCTATAAAGGAAGGTCTAATGCTTACTTGTTACAAATGCTACAATATCATCGACATACCCGCTTGCACTTCCTTCAATCGCTGCCGACTGCGCCTACCTCTTTGCCTGCACCATTCACTGGCTGTGCACAAAAGACGCAGCCGCTTCGCAACTACGTTTCAAATTAAAACTCATTTAATGCGCAACAAGGATAACGGTAGAAGAAGAAGAGGAGGCGAAAAAAAAACATCTTTAAATAAACAAGCACCGACTGGAGGAACTCCACTAGGGCGACTCCTCTAGGAGTCTAGGAAACATGCCCTCGATTTCCGCTTATCTGCGTATCAGGACTTTTGTTTTTTGCCAAAAAACTTTTGATTTATGTGCAGCAGACGGCATTGTTTAAGCAAGGGTTATCTGCTCTACTATCTCTCTCTCTCTCTCTCACTCACTCCCATCTCTCTGTCTCTCCGCTAATGAATCTTAATTTCTGTGCTTAACAATTCGGCGCTCAAGTGCCGCCTGTCATAAATTCTTAAATGCCATACGCAACCCTTTCTTCTTCTTTTTATGTCCTTGATAGCCCTACTCCGCCCATTTGGGTTTTATTATGTAGTATTTCCCTTTAAGTAGCACTGGAACATGCAAATATTTGCGACTTGCCAACTGCAAGCCAAAAGGCAAAAGCCGCATAAACTTTTCAATTAACTGCCAGCCACTGCTCGGAAAAGTCTTGAGAAACCAACAACAGCCATAGGCAATTAAAGCTCTGCGGTTGCTGTGTTTAAAGAGGGTTTAAAGAGTAGTCAAAGGGAGCTGAAAGTTTGTTGGATTAAGTAAAAACTAAAAGCAAAGGTATATTGTGGTATACTGAGGCAATTTGTGAAATGTTTTTGATAAGTAAAAGAGTGTGAGAGTAATCAAAGTTGTGGGCAGTACAATTAAGAAGAGTTAAGGGCGGGGAAATAGTTAAAAGAGATAGAATAGAAGAAATAGAAAAAAAAAATTGATTTAAGCGATTTTTAATAATTTAAGTGCTGATTAGTTCTGGATTGTATGCAAATATTGATCAAGGATAAGTAAAACTCGTGCTGAAGAACTGGTAAATTTGATTGGCATATGTGACTATATACTATTATTTATATATATAAATATTATAATATTATAATATATATTATAATAAATTATGTACATATGTTACAGATCTAATAGTAGATCGTCGTAAAGGGAAGATCTAACGAGTGTAATCAATTTATTTGTTATATTTTTAGAATTTTTAGAATTAAAAAATGAGATACTAAAAAGATACTAAAAAAAAAAAAAATGCTGAGATACAAATGATATAAAAGAAAGGTTTGAAAGGCTAGAAGACATGAATAAATGAATAGTATGAATGTATATATAAGAACCATGGATATATTCAGTTAATGAGAGATAGGCATGTCTATCTGCTGTCAGATGGAAATGCGTTAGAATTTAAAATTGACTCTACAACTTTTTATATATTAAAAAAAAAAAAATAAATAGAAATGAAAATAAATAACAAAAAATAGCTACAATATTATTTCAATTGTAAAAATGTTTTTTTTTACATATTATTTAACTAAAAAAAATTGTCTTACAGAATTTTAAATAATATGTAACATAAATTAAAATGTAATTTCTTGTAATGAATTTCCTTATATACCAATCAAATATAACAATAACCAATAGCTAAAAGCCTCTGCAGCTGTGAGAGACCTAATCCAAAGCCATTCAGAAGGCTGTTCTAGTTAGTATAAACCCATCAACCAAGACCCTTAAACACATGCAAATCTATGCAGCATAGCGAAACGATTTTGTGGTTGAAATTGAGGCTAATCAAACTGGGCCAAGCGAAATCGGCACTCGAGGCACTGAAAGAGGGTCAAACGGCATAGGGAAAGTATTGACCAAGGGCCCAGTCATGATTTAAGGGCTTTTCGAAAATTGCATCGTAAATGTCAACAAAATGGACATAAAATGGAAAAATGGAAACAAAACAAAAAACAAAGCAAAAACGAAACGAAACGAAACTTTGCTGGCCAAAGCAGTGCAAATGTTCAAGGCATCTACTGAATGGGGAGCAAGGACACAATTGCAATCACCGAGACAATAAACAAAGCGCAGGCTGTTCCTTAGATCGTAAAACTGCGTTTGCGGACAATGCGAACGCCGCAGGATGGCCGAGAGCACGTACTCATGAAAGGACATTTTCTCTATGTGCGGTTCGGTCAGCAAGGTGTGCGTCGCCGTAAGGACTCATAAATTGCAAATGAAATGAGCCACAACGAATGGCAAAAGAACCAAATCGCTTCACTGCTCCCAACTCTCCACTAATTAACAACAAATAATGATATGACGAGAAGTAGATAGTTGATAAAAAAAAAAACCGAAAAAAAAATCAAATATCTAATGGTAGAATCAAAAAAAAAAAAAAAACCTAAAACATCTGCTGCAATTTCCAACGGGTGTTTCGAGCACATTTTGAGGTCGAGGAAGTGTTGAACCATTCGAGGACCACCCGTTGGCTGTCCCGCTGCGTGGCAGCAGCCTCGTGCATTGGTTTGAACTCTCGCCAAACCCGACAAACGACCAATTGAGATGTCCCGCTGGCGACTCTCGCAAAATCCGATTATGGATTTCGATGCCTAGGCTAGCCTGGCCTTTGCTTTCGTCTTATAGCCATAATTTATGGTTGAAACGATTAGAGCGAATTGCAAACTTGTGCCATAAATTGATAAGTCTATTTCTATACTTACTCAAATCATATTGTGTGTTTATGTTATAATTTTTTTGAGAATACAAATCTAATCGCGCTTACCTGCAAATAGAGAGAATATAATAGATTAGTGATCGAGTAAAATAAAATAAAAATTGAATCATGGGTAAAGAAAGAATGGGAAAGAATTAACTCGAGAGTTAGACAATTGGCAATACAGTGATTAGAAGTATCTAACATATAGGAATGAAATCAAAAGAATAGTTATCTTTAATATAACAAAGTTTAAATTTCGTTAAATATGTATGTATAATGTTTATATGATATAATAATCATATAAGCCAATTCGGGTACTGTACTGTAGAATACTCATGCCAGCACCAAACTTTTCAAGACAAAGATTTTTCCGGTTTGACACGCCCCCAATTGGTATATATAATAAAATATAAAAGAATATGTAAAAATAACTATATAATCAGATCCAATTTGTCACGACCCTGGTGTATCTATACAATTACTTTTTTT
This sequence comes from Drosophila meridionalis, assembly GCA_035045145.1. Lineage (NCBI taxonomy): Eukaryota > Metazoa > Arthropoda > Insecta > Diptera > Drosophilidae > Drosophila > Drosophila meridionalis. The sequence continues at coordinate 4,228,637 of JAWNPG010000031.1, forward strand.
GTTGATCTTTATAACAGTGGGTTAAGTGCCGAATTATGTGATTCTTACTTTAAAGATATAGTTTTACCTGATTTGTCACGCCCCCAATTGGCGTAGATATATCCACTATATCTTATTCATCTCGAACTGTTCATGCATATATCCATTCAAAATTCTCACTCTCTACGACTTCAAATAACAGGGATTTCCGATAAATGTATTTCTTGCTTTGCCACACCCCTAAGCAAAATAAAGATCCAATATTATATATTCGGCCCGATCACTTGATTTATAGGTCTACCTATATATAAGGTGATAGCCTCTTATTGATTTGAAAGCTATAGCAGTGACAATCTGTCCTCCTAAATACCACAGCGACAAGAATAAGTTCCCACAGAGTAAGTCTAAGCTTTGACTAGAGATCACTCGAGTATATACTCCAACAATCATAGTTTCCACAAAAATATTACTCTGTTCAATTTATGAACTTGCGTAAAGTACAACAGAAACATGTTTAAGAACTAAAAAGACAACTCCAACAGAACATTATCCGCACTTTATTAAGATTTTATCATAGTCAAAGTAAAACTCTCATAAGCAGTCTCTTCAGCATATGGGCTCGACGGGCAATACGCCATTGACCAGACCCAATATGATCGCAGTTATTTCATACCAGGCGACATTCTCAAACACCGTATTCAGCGGCTCGACAAGTAATTGCTCCATAAACTGTGAGATCTCCTCAGGATTGTCATTGATGAGCAATTGCAGAAAGTCTTGTAGTATAAAATTGATGGCCTTTTCCACTACTTTACTGCCAATGCCCGTGATCTGAGAAACGGCTTTGCCTAGCTGCCAGTCGACGTTCCAGCGGGTGACGTGAATGCCATTGGTTAGACCCGAGGGACGCAGCACGAAGCTGCCATTGGCACGAAAGTCAATCAGCTCCACATCGAAAACACCATCGCAGTTATTTGAGACAGACGCGCCAAGAAAGCGTCGAAGATCGAACTTGTAGTTCTCCGACTTGAGGCGAATACTGGGAAATCTCACATCGAATTTGATGGTGTGAAAGATATTATTCCATTGCAGCTGAAAGAACTCGAAACCATCAAGACCCACAATGGAGAGGTTCGTAAAGTTGCCACGCCCACTACAATGGAGAATGGAGAGAATTAAGGAACTCTAGCTGCTGTCTCTGCTTGTTTCGTAATATTTACGTGAAAGCATCCGCTTGAACTTCTACATCTTTGTAGGACAATTGAGCGGGCGCTAGTACGGGTATTCCCTTAGCCGGATAGCCGCAGTGCATTTGCAAGCGCAAAAACTCCGTCAACTCGCGCAGCTCATCATCAAAGAGTATGCGGCCGGAGGTCAAGGAGCAGCCGAGCAGGGCAATTAGCACTAGAAACGAGCTGCGCATTTTGAACACTTTGGGTTAACTAACGAATTAAGCTGCCAAGTGGCCAAATCAGAGGGAGATTAAGAAATCTATTGCTGGCTGATTAGATTGGCAGCAGACGAACAGGTGTTAAAAGTGTCGATAGCATGAGGGAGAGAATGCCTAAAAGTAGGCAAAGGTTCAGTAGTTTAAAGTAGATGAACCTCAAAGTATATAGCGAGGATAAAGAGTGTGTACTTTGGTTATACCCTTTAATTCCAAGTAGAGTCAGTAGAAGGTCTGATGGGCATATAGGTCAGCGGGGAGCAGTTTTTAAGGCATCAGTGTTGCCATATGTTAAATTGATATTTAAATTTAGCTTGAAAAGAACCTAAAAAAAGTAATTCGTAATCGAAACATGTTATTTGATTTATTATGTATTTTATGTGTTATATGCACATGCTCCTTTTTTTTGTATTATTCAAAAATTGGGACTGGAACAGTGGAAGGCATACTAGCAACTACAGTGATAATCTGCTAAGATACCGATGAATGGTCGAAGGACGCTTACTCCATATCAGGCCTCTGAGGCAGCTGAAAAAAGATTTAAAATTCACCAAAACCGGTCAACTCTCAAATCCACCTCCCAAGTGGAGCATATTATTTTGTACTGGTATTTTTTTTTTTTTTACCTTTGTAATGTTATATTGTTTAACTATTAATTATTGATTTAATTTATTAATTATTAATTACAAATTATCATTGATATTCATAATAATGTCCATACACCCACTAATGAGTCTTGAGGCAAGTCATATTGAACTTTATAATCAAAATATGTATTTCCCAAATTTCCGGCTTATAATTTATTTTCATCCCATTCTATTTCTCCGTCAAAGACTGTCAATAATTTCTTTGCAGATTGAAAGTCAATTTAATAGTTAATGTCATATAAAACAAAGCAAAAAATCCATTTTCAATGTACATCCTCATTACATATTTTAGCAATTCTATTCTATAAGTTTAAAAAAAAGTTTAAGAAAATTGAACGCCCATAAAAGAGTTAATTTTTTATAAAACAAACAAAAATCAATCTACAATTTACACCCAATTACACTTGATCAAATCTATTCTTAAGTTAAGAAATTTTTTTTCCATGCCCAAGCTCCACTCCCATGAACTTCCCTTCTCTTCATTTCATATTATCTATAGACAACATTAAAGAATTCTATCAAAACAAATCTAAAAGCTTTATTGAAGCAATCGAGTTCTGCTCAAGCTAGAATGTCATTTGAAATGTGAAACCTTTAAGCCCAGGGATCTGCTGGAGGGACACAATTGACCACAATTGGATCATCCTCGTTCTCACCGTCGCTGCTGGAGAAGATCAAATCGACCAGAGTCCAGAAATCCTTGCCCTTAAGCGCCTTGTTGACACGCGGCACAATCGTCTCCTCAATGGCATCGGAAATGGTCTCCTGATTGCCGTTGATGGCCTTCACCAGAAGATTCTCCAGCTGGCGATTGATGGCAGCATTGATCTTGCCATTGCCCATGAAGCCGGTGATATCAGAGTCGACGGCGCCCAAGGCAATGTTCGTCTTCAGGGAGAGGATCTTAGCAGAGCCCCACAGCACTGGCAGCTTGTACTTCAGGGTGCCGCTGACACGCAAATTGATCAGATCGAAGAGAATGGAACCATCGCCCTCATATTCCACAGACAGACCCAGCTGACGCAGTGCATCGATCAGCGTATCAGTCTCATACTTCTGGGCGGTGGTGTCGATGTTTTTGAACAGAAAATCGAAAGTGATCTTCGATGTGATCACGTTCAGCTTGAACTGATTGATCTTGAAGTTATCCAGACCGGCGATCTTCAGATGGAAGACATGATTCATAGTGTCGACAATGCCGCGCTTCAAGTCCAAATTCGCCTCATTCACACGGACGGGCGCCAATGGGGGAATACCCAGATCTGGCCAGCCGCAGGGCATCTGCTTTTGCAGCTTGCGGATCATGCGACGCACCTGCCACGAGATCACAAAGAACGGAGCAGCTATTTTTTGGGCGATTGAGGAAATATGATTTAGGAATATTTTTAGCTTCAATCATTCGCTCAATCAACGCTCACCTTCAACCTGTCCTTCGGGATAATCGGAGAACTCGATATCCCCATTCTCATTGGCGAACTGCATCAAGCGCTGCTCGAGCGGATGTTGGAGCTGCTCTTTGGGCAATGTGCCCGCAGCGCAAATGGCGACCAAGCCGGCCAAAACAATTAGAAAACGCATGTTGAATGTCTTCGAATGAAACTCAACCTGCAACTGATTGGCCAACAGGTGCCGAAAGCGGCTTTTATAGCCACACGAAGCGAGCGATAAGAGTGTCGTGACACGATAATGTCTGATAGGAATAATCTATAGAGAGCCACCCCACGAGCTAATTAAAACGCAAATCGTTGAAAGGCTACATCTGATTTATTGATTTGTGATGGATCATCGTTCACTCTACGGCCAACCAAGGAGCTGGTGTAGGATGACACTTCTTGGTGGTGTTGGTTAGCTGCTTGAGCAGGAACCAAACCTTGTGACCTTTCAAACGTTCATTGACCAACGGCACAAAGAACTGCTCGATACGTTCGCTGATCTCCTTCTGACGACCATTGATGAATGCGGGCACCTGATAGTCCACAATATCATTGATCATCTCATTGATGCGTCCATTGCCCAAAATGCCGCCAATGTGAGAGCTGACCCCGCCCAGACCGACGACGCACTCGAATTTGTAGATCTTAATCGAGCCAAAGATGAAGGGCATCTTGTACTTGAACGAACCCTGAATCGACAGATCCTCTAGGCTAAAGGAGAGTGGTCCACTGCCCTCGTAGCGCACCGAGAGACCCAACTCCTGCAGCAGATCAATCAACGTATCGGTGTTCAGGAAGTGGGCGCTGGCCTTCAGCTCCTTGAACTTGAAGTGGAACTGAACCTTCTTGTTGAAGGTGTAGCTGACCTTCAGCTTCTTGATCTCCATGGTCTCCAGGCCATCGAAGCGGAAGCGCAGAAACTGAAGCAGGGAACTGATGCAACGAAAAGGAAATGAAGAGAAGTCCTAGAAGTCTAAAGCATTTCGGGACTCACTCAACAACCGATTGAGCCAAATGAATATTTAGGTCAGCATTGGTATAGGGCGCCAGTGGAGGGATTCCGTATTCGGGAAAGCCACAGGGCAGATGTTCCATCAAGTTCTTGACGGCCTTCTTGGCCTGAGAGTTCAATATGAGACCATGCTGATCTGGCTTAACGGCTAAGCAGAGGTAGATATGAAGATTCAACCAGATTCAACTAGTTAAATATAAATTGTAAAACTCTATCATCAAATTGAACTTACGATTACGTTCGATAAGTCGATTGAATTGTTCCTCGGTCAAGAGGTCCACTTCGTAGGCCGCTGCGCAGGCCAAAAGGGTAACGAAACAGAATACGTTCAACTTCATGGTTTAGCTTTGTTAGCTAATTGGTAAATGGCTAAAGCCAATGGCTTTTATAGCCAAGATTTACACTAAGTAGGTGGAATTGGGATTTATGGCCAAAGCCACGGCTAATCCATATAGAACAAAGACCATATAAATCATCTAACATCAGATTAGGCAAAAGCAATTTGCACAAATTATTTTTGGATTGATAATTTCGATTATAATTTATATCATGCTCTCGAGTTAGCTACGGTAATCGCCCCATCGTTATATATAGAGGTTATAAGAAAGGTGCAAAACACTTGTAGTCTAATCTTGACATCCCCATCCAAATGCCCAATCGATGTGTCCCAATGATTTATTTTCAAATTGATATATATATATATATATATATATATTTATATATATATTTATAGTCAAATTTCATATACGGTTAATAGGTGCGTCAGATGTTTTTTTTTCGCAGGTGTTCTTAGATAGCTACAGCAGGTGTTGCTCGAAAACCCCATAGACAAAATACAATAGACGATCACATATAGAGCTTACGACATTCTCTGCGTAAATTAAAGATTGTAACAGTTATAAATCAATTTAATAAACTATTGATTGCTTTGATCAAAAGTGCGATAGCTCGAAAAAATAAAATAAAATAAAAGAAGTTTCGTACTAAGTTGTAAGCTAGAGGGGTTGTATATACTAATATTATATTTATTTATTAAAATTGTAGTTGAAAGTTTAAAATACATTTATTTACTATTATTATTATTATTATTATTATTCTCTGCCTATCTAGATATCTTACCATTACCAGGATTCTTGCTTAGTTCTTTTTTCGATAGAACCCTCTTCATAGTATGTATACAGATCGATCTATCTACCGATCTGTATATAGAGATCTATCTGTCATACATACTATCAATGTTAATAGATACTTCACACATACTATGAAAAGAGATCTATGCAGACACGAGCTGAGGAAGAATTAGCTAGGAATTTACTAGGAATTACAAGGAATTCATTTACTACTACTCTTTACCATAGATTCCTCTTCACACATACTATGTATAGAGGTATATGAAGACGTTTGGGGGTAACCAAGAATGCGCTATACTATATCACAACAAATATTCAATGTTACCTTTGGTCTAATCGTTGCATCTTAAAACCTATAAATAAACCAATTTTCAACAAGTTTGCTTGATAGAACAATAAGATTATAAATCACTTCAAGTCGTACGCCTAATCCATCTTAAGCTGCGATGATAAAACGCTCATTGTAAATCAAATGGAACACCACAAAAAACAAGAAGAAGTAGAAGCAGCAGAGGAATAAACCTTGCCCAATCAACAATCAAGAAACTTGGTTAGGTCATGGTGAATCGCAGAAGTCCAAGACTATTTTTAAGCAATTTCTGCATATTTTTAGTAGTCGCATCTCCGTTTGCCCCATTTCACCTTTCGCTCAAGTGCTAGACCAGATAGGTAAAACGCGTGTTTAATTAAAAATTTGATTTTTATATATTTGTATTTTTTTTCGGCTAAAGAACTGTTCAGATAAGAAGACCTAGAGTTTCAGTATGTCCAACACTCAATGGTTAAGGCGATTTTATTATCGACTCCGGTAGCTCTTATCAGCGACCCCAAGTGGCGAAACGGGCCGTCTATAAAAGCCCGCTGAAGGTAGAGCCCAACGATCAGTATAAATACAATTGGCATTTGGTTCAGTTATTATACGAGAAACAAATATGAAATTCTTTGTCGCTCTATTGGCGCTCGTTGCGTGCGCAAACGCCGCTGCTGTGGGCGATTCGATGGGTGAGTGGAGAGAGGGAGAGAGAGAGAGAGAGAGAGAGAGAGAGAGAGAGAGAGAGAGAGAGAGAGAGAGAGAGAGAGAGAGAGAGAGAGAGAGAGAGAGAGAGAGAGAGAGAGAGAGAGAGAGAGAGAGAGAGAGAGAGTGACAAGAGAGAGGGAAACAATGAGACATCTCAGCTAATTCTGTTTCTGCATCCACTTAGATACCAGATCAATCTCCAGCACAGTTGTTGGTTTGCTTGAGGACGTCAAGGAGCAGATGCCTTGCGGTTTCGCTTCTCTGGGTATTCCACCATTGGCTCCGCTTAAAATCAATCACAAGAACATCGATATCGATACGGATGCCTTGAAAATGAAGGGCAGCGTTGAGCATTTCCGTCTCAATGGCTTGAACGACTTCGATATTGAGGAGATGAAGATCAATGCCATCACCAGCAAAGTGAACTTCAAGTTCAACTTCCGCGATGTGAACGTGGACACCATCTACGACATGGAGCTGATGCTGAAGAAATACGGGTTCACCATCAAGATGATCGGCGCCGGTCATGCCAAGTTCGCCATCAAGGATATGCTCATCTGGGGCACCATGAAATACTCCCTGGGCGTGCTCAACGGCAAACTGAAGCTGAAGACTCTCGATGTGCGCACGCACTTGGGCGAGGTTGAGTCCGAGATTGAGGGTATGCTCGGCGATGGCGCCGTCAATGAGAAGATGAACGAATATCTGGCTGAGGCCGTTGAGATGGCCATCAATGAGAACGAGGATCTGATTGCCGAGACCATCGAGAACGTTGCTCTGCCCGCTGTGAACAGCGTCCTGGACGATGTCAGCATCACCGACATCATCAACAGCGACGGCGGCGAGGGCGGCGAGAAGGAGGTCTGCATTCCCCCAGAGCTGGACTAGAGTAAACCACATGTGAAATGCTTCGTATTTGATTAAAAGTTTCTTTGTAACGAAAGAATAAAAAAATACATTTATTTTCACTTCAACAGAGTTAGACAATTTCTGTTGGCTCTGAATTCCCTGAAGAGCAACAAGCAAATAAATACTTGAGCTATCTGCCACACCCTCAACAGCAATTTAAGATCTTTAAATACAAATTTAGTACAGTCCATAGATGGCCTGCGTAAAGCTTCTTTGGTATAGAGCCTTTTATTAAATATAAAAAGAATAATAATAATAATAAATAAAATATATACACAAATCTTTAAAAAAAAAACAAGTTAGAGTGCTCTAGTCAAGACTGCTCGACTAGGAGATACCCTCAGTCCTGTGAAGCGAATGGAGTGTCACATCCAAAATCTAAAGATTACGTAATCTCCGTATATATTATACGAAACTTCGCTATGTAAATAGCCTTTTATTACGTTTTCTAGTCAATTTACATAAATTTTAAAAATACAGCTTTATTTAAACAACTCAGAGTAAGAGAGGAAGTCGAAGTGCTAGTCGGGCTTGCCTGACTAAAAAATAGTCTTAACGCAGATACGGACTGCTAAAGTCCTTGATATTTGCACATATAAAGACTTGCTTCACATTTGCTAAATGATCGTTATAATAATTAATATTTAAATTTAAAATATATTATAATTACATTAAACAAACATTAAAAGTATAACTTTTACATTTATTACATATTTAACTATTTTAATACTTACCAACAGACAGAAGAAGAAGAGGAGAAGCACCGCGCTGCACTGGACGACTGACCACCAGAAAATGAGGAATGGGACTGAAGCTGCGCTGCAACAGGCTTGCCTTTATAGGGCAACGACAGCTCCACTCAAGTCAAGCTAAACTCTTGAGCCTCTTTCTGAGTCAGCCTTCACACTTAGGCGACCAATCAGAGCACTTTCTACTGCTGCTGCTGCTGCAAGAAGTAGCTCTTCTGATCTTCAGACCATACGGACAGATGGACAGACGGACAGGGCTAAATCGACTCAACTCGTCGTCCTGATCCAGACTATATATACTGTTTGGGGTCTGCTACGCCTCCTTCTGCCTGTTCCATACATTTAACAAAACCATTATACCCTGATGGGTATAAAAAAAAAAAATTAAACAAAAAAATTATTAAATCTATGTACCCCCAGCTAAATGTTAGATCCTAAGCTTTGAGCAAAGGAAACTCAGCTGCAAGAGCACCTTTTCTGGTCTGCTGGAACGATATAATCTATAAAGAACTACCCCTCCGCAATAAGAACTTAAATCATTGAATTGTAACATTTGATTTATTGATTTCGAGAATCGTTACTGAACAGTCAAGCTTAAATATGACTAACGTTGAGTAGTGGCTTTATCTTCTCCCACAGCTTATACCAAGGAGTGGGATCGTGAACTGTCTTAAAAATAGTCCTAAGGACACGATCAAGCTGCTTTGCAACTATAATGTCCAAGCCAGAAGAGTGCACTGCGTTCAATATAGAATCCTCCAAAGAGTTAAGCAGCTCCTTTAAGCGTATAGAGTCAATAATTTCGGAAATGTTAGAGACGATACCATCCCGAGCAACGACGCCCTCGAAATTCGAAATCTGAATCGCGTCAGGGTTCGTTTTGTACTGGAATGAGCCCTGAATCGACAGATCCTTTGCTGATTCACTGCGTTCATTGCCCACTGAGAGGCCCAATCCCTGAAGTAGATTAATTAACCTATCGTTGTCCAGAGATTGAGCGCTGTCCTTTAGCTCCTTGAAAGTGGTGTAGAATCGAACCTTGTTGGAGTTGTAGCTGAGCTTTAGCTTGTCGATATCGAGTGCCTTCAGACCCTCGAAACGGAGGCGCAGAAACTGCAGCAAGGAACTGATATAAGGGAAAAGGAAATCAAAAGAAGTCTTCGAATTCCTAAAAGTCTTAAGCATTTCGGGACTCACTCAACAACAGTTTGAGCCAATTGAGCATTGAGCTCATCGTTGGTGGTATAAGGTGCCGCTGGAAGAGCTACTTGATCAGGAATGACTTTAGGCTGCTGACTCAATAAGTTCTCCACGATCTGCGCGCCTTCAGAGCCCAATGCCACATCCTGCTGAGCAGGCTTAACGGCTGAACAGAGACCCAATTAGTTAAGAGAAAATTTTAGAATTCTAACATCAAATTGAACTTACGATTACGTTCGACAAGTCCATTGAATTCTTCCTCCGACAAGATCTCCACATCGTAGGCCACCGCGCAGCCCAAAAGGGTAACGAAACAAAATACGTTCAACTTCATGGTGAGACTACATTAACTGATTGGATAATGGCCAGAAACAATGGCTTTTATATCCGCAAGTTACACTCAGTTAAGGGAGATCAACTCGTAAGAACACCCAGATAACACACACAGAGGTAACGGATATAATCGAGACATAGATAAGGCAGAAGAATTTGCCAAAATTTTGTGTGAAATTAACAATTTTTTCCATAATTAAGATTACACTCTTGATTTAGCAACATTATCATTATTATATCATATAAACACTGTTAAACGGTGCAAGAACTTGTACTCTTATCTTAATCTCCATCTCTTTGGCTTACTTTCAAATCTATAAAACAATATTTGCCATAGACAAATTTCATAAACAATTAATTGCTGTAGGCGCACTTCAAATATAAATTAAACAAAAGCTTTGCATACATACAATAGTATAGGGGGATAAAAGCTCGAGTGATAATGCCGTCTGTAGTGAGCATAGATAACAGAGATATGAACTACATATACTTTACAGCTCTCTGAGCGAACACTTTCTAGCCGAGCTGTAATCCCAGCGCGCAACCCACGATTGAGAGACTAGGAGGAGACATGTCAAATGTTGGCGCGCGTTTAAATTTTGTATGAAAATCCAGCAATTTTGACACGTTATCTGTCTTGCAGCCAGAAGCCAAAATAAAACTAGCAACGCTTCTAATTACAAGTTCTATATAGATTCAAGAATCGAACAATATAAGGGTTTTACTACTTTTCATTCATGAATACCGTTTTTAAGCTGTTATTGCTCACAGACTCCATGGCGATTGAGTGATGTTCGTTGACTGCCGTGACATTCTTGTTGAATAACTTAAATTTTATTTTCCAACGTTTAAATGTACTAAACAAAATAGTATTAAAAGGTATATTTAACTTTTCGGTTGATTAATTGTTAATTTATAGTTGGTAATATCATCAAAATTCCACACACGCGCATACTAAATTTTAACATGAGTTATCTGTGACGTCCCAGTAGAGCTGTTAGTTAACATTAAAAGTAACGGAACAATTCTTTGCATAACCTGGTGTTTTTTAACAGTGCGCGCAACCTATTCACCTGCACACATACAAGTATATAAAATAGAAAGAAAAGAGCGCAAGAGGAAAATTGAGCAATGGGAGAGCCAGCAGAAGCAGCGGAGACAGCAGTAATCATGCTAACTTTCTGTTATGTGCAAGCATAGTAAACATCCATCCCACTCACACACATTACACGCAGTCTCTGGTGAGCTGTACTCACACACAAAAGAAAAGGGATCAAAAGCAAATATGATAATGTTCACTCTAAGCAAAAGTTCTCTTTCACACTCCCAGTTGTTATCTCACTCACATACAAATTATTCACTCTGCTTGCATGCACATGAAACGGGATTAAAAGTTCGGCTAGTGCTGATAATTACTAATTATAATAATTGCTGCTATTTCGCATATTCTTAGCAGCAATGGTTAGGCTTAAGTGAAAAGCTTTCTGCTAGCATTGAAATCCCTGTCAACAGTTAAGCAACTCACACATATACACATATAATTGCCGCCTACAAAAGGTCGCTCTGCTCACACACACAATAAATGCGATCAAAAGGAAATGAAATCATGACCGCTCTAAGGAAAAGTTCGCTCTCACACTCTCAGCAAAAATTCTCTCCCATACTTCCAAATGTAATGGCCGCTCTAAGCTAAATTTCTCTCCCACTCTCGCATCTGTAATGGCAGCTCAGCTGCTAAACACTTTTTGCCGCCACTGCCCTCCGCCATCACACTTACACACATATTTTCCACACTGCTTGCACATGCTGATGAAAGCACATGAAACGGGATTAATAGCTCGGCTACGGCTGATAATTGAACTATTTTGTATACTCTCAGCAACAATGGTTAGGCTTGAGTGAAAAGCTTTCTACCAAAATTAAAATCCCTGTTCCTGAGCATACCACACACACACATACATTTGCCGCCTACAAAAGGTCGCTCTGCTCACACACACAAGAAATGGGATCAAAAGCAAATACGAAAATGGTCGCTTTAAACAAAAGTTCTCTTCCACTGAGCTGCAATGGCCGCTCTACTCTATCCAACGTTCTCTCCCGCACCCACAGCTATAATGGCAGCTCTGCTTATAAACGCTTTCTGTCTGCAATCCCTGCCCTGCAGCTATGTCACTCAAACACATATTATCCATTCTGCTTGCGAGCACATGTAACGGGATCAAAAGCTCGACAACCGTAGATAATTGATCAGTCTTGAGTGAAAAGCTTTCTGTCAACGCTGAAATCCCTGACAACAGCTGAGTAAGTCAATCGTACACACATATAATTGACTTCTGCAATTGGTCGGATAATTTGAGTCGACTGGAAGTGCGGGATAACAGCGCGTGAAGACAGTGTTTGTGCTCAGAGTAAAGATTTCTGTTAACTCTGCTGCTACTAGCTCTGTTAACACAGGAGAGTTTGCTATTTTTCTTAAGATAAAGAATTCTTTTAATTCAGCTGCTAACATTGCTGTTGGTATTGCGGCTAACATTGCTGTTAGCTTTGTTAACATTTAAATGGTGCTGTTTTTATACCCTTGAAAATGCTAACTCAGAGAGAGGGGCTTAACAGTTGAGCTCGACTTCGAGTGAGTCTCTCTGCCCTATAAAAAGGCAGCTGAAGATCAGAAGAGCTGCTCCTTGCAGCATCAGCAGAAAGTGCTCTGATTGGTCGCCCAACGATCGAGTGTGAAGACTGAATCAGAAAGAGGCTCAAGAGTTTAGCTTGACTTGAGTGGAACTGTCGCTGCCCTATATAAAGGCAAGCCTGTTGCAGCGCAGCTTCAGTCGCATTCCTCATCTTCTGGTGGTCAGTCGTCCAGTGCAGCGCGGTGCTTCTCCTCTTCTTCTGTCTGTGGGTAAACATTAACAATTCCTTTTAGCGAGCTTCTACTGTAAAGCTTTTGTGCAAAAGCTCGTTAACGTCTTTTCAAATGGTTTAAAAGCTCTTTGGGTCTCGATCTCTTTAATCTAATGCCTAATCTTAAGTAGTTGAGCTTATCAGTCGATTTCCGATAGAATTATATTTTTACTATACAAATGTTCAATTAGTTCTTGCGCTTTATCAATGGACATTCGAGTGGCATATAAAAACTTTCGCCAACTTCGCTCAGCTGCGCAGTTCAAATCAGGTGTTGGCAGTGAAAAGTTCGTAGAAAAAAACAAACAAGATGAAGTCTCTATCTTTGGTGGCGATTATTTTGGCCCTAGCCGCATGTCAGGGCGCTGAAGTGGCCGAAAAATTTGCTGGTAAGTGGAAGAAGAGGAATTTTGTTCGATCTTGCGATATATTTATAATAAGATATATGGTGATAACTAATTTGTTATCGAATTTTAATCGATTTAATGCAAATCTTCGTTAGTTAACAAAGTGAAATTTATAATATAATAATAATTTATAACAGATTATTAAAAATTAAAAGAGATTATTAATAATCTATAACAGATTATATATATTACGTGAATATAATATAATTTTTTAGTATTTATATAGTCAGAAGACGTGAATTTATATGTTTATTATTATTTATTATTATTATTACTATTTATTTTTATTATTATTTATATTTTTATTAATATTTATTTATATTAATTTATATATTTTAAACTAAATTTGCTCAAATAAGCTTAATATCAAGTTATCGAACAGCTTCGGACAGTCCTAGATAAAGTATTATTGATTTAAAGGCTATTTGATCGAGTTATCGAAGAGCTTCAGACAGGTATAGATAAAATATTATCGATTTTTAGGCTATTTTATCAAGTTATTGAAGAGCCTCAGACAAGCCTAGCCTGAAGTTCGGTTATATATGCAAAATAAGTTTATGTATAATCTCTGTACACTCTCCAAAGACTCTCACTCCCATACCCCCTCCCCCTATATCTCTCTCTATCTCTTTCTCTGTTACTTATACATATATTCATGGAAATCCAGATATATAAATTGTATAGATTGTATATACTATGAGTTTATTCTACATAAGATATTCTTCTTTATACTCCCTAAGATTCTTATGATATTTGTTACATAAATATTCCTGAATTTTTCAATTGATATACAAACATATATTATATTATATTTCATATATTATATTGATTTCATATATTTCACTTTACTTTCCCCTTTTGCAGCTCAATCCCGCTCTGTGGACAGCATTATCGTGGATACTCTGGAGCAGGTGAAGCTGCAAATGGTCGAGGGCTGGCCCCAATACGGGATTCCCCCACTCGCGCCGTTGAGAATGGAGCACAAGGACTTCGATATGAATGCCGGAGAGCTGCACGCCAAAGGCGCCTTCGATAAGCTGGCCGTGCACGGCCTGAACGAGTTCGAAATCAAGGTATTGAGCACGAATCTGGTGCTGAGTCGACTCAAGTTCGAGTTCAATTTCGCCAGCCTGAACGTGACGACGCAGTACCAGGCGGATGTCGGCGCCAATTATCGGATGGCCCGTGAGGGCGGCGCCTTCTTGGCACTGGAGGACTTGAACATCTCCGGCCACATCAAGTACAGCACGGGACTCGTGGGTAGCAACAACTTCTTGCGCATCAAGGAGATCAACGTGAACGTTGTCACCGGCAACGTTGTCTCCAACATCGAGAATCTATCCAAGTATCGTTTGCTCAATCGCAAAATCAACGAAGTGATCGAGGAGTTCATCACTCTGACGGTCAATGATAATACGGAATTTGTCGCCGATTGGCTGGACAGCACCGTGACGCCCATTTGCAATGACATGATCGGCGATCGCACCATCAAGGATATCATTGGCATTATCACGGGTTCCTAGATACCCCCACCCTCCCCCAAATCAATCAATAAAATTGTTGAACTTTTTAATTGTGGTTTAGCTAAACTAATCAGAGCCATAAAACAATCGTACAATAGCTAAAAACAACTGTTCGAGTGCGTTAATCTAATCGCTTAGATTAGCTTTGCGTGTGGCTAAAGTTAGTTTTATTGTTTTAACAAAAGGCAACGATCAAACTTTATGTATTCCTTAATAAAAACTTAAAATAAGATTTTAAAATACATATTTTTTATTATTTAAATTGTTTTAATATTTATTAAAACATATAAATTAATGCATAATTTTTATATATTTTTATTTATATCAAAATTCAAACATTTGCACATAATTGATAATTAATTATTTACACATATATACATAAATAATTATGTATAATTAACTCTACAGACAATTGACATTCCCACAAGCATTATTAATGGCATTAAATATGTTTTATAGTAATTCAATTAGTTCACACATGCATAATTTATGGCTTTTAAAACGATTTATTATAACTGAAAGCCAAACAGCTGCTAAATAAATATTTAAAA
Organism: Drosophila meridionalis; assembly: GCA_035045145.1. Classification (NCBI taxonomy): domain Eukaryota; kingdom Metazoa; phylum Arthropoda; class Insecta; order Diptera; family Drosophilidae; genus Drosophila; species Drosophila meridionalis. The sequence continues at coordinate 4,243,876 of JAWNPG010000031.1, forward strand.
TGCAATTTAATCAACAGCCTGGAAGTAGGCAATACAAATTACATGCGCTGCGTGTGCAGGGAAAAGGAAATTTAAATGGCAGCACAAAAGTATGCAACACTTTTTAAACAAGCAAAAGCAGCTGCGAATTTACTAAATAAATCAAAATAAAAAAAGGAGAATAATAACTTAATAAAAAAATGTAAAACGTATTTAATTATTAATAATTAATCATTTATATTATATTAGAAACCTCGCAGCTATAAACAACAATAGTCAACAATAATTCCCTCCCAGGGGTAATATTTCAAGGCAGGCAAATTTCCCTTCAAAATTCCTTGCCTACTTTCAGGCTGTTCACTTAAAGCCTATTCCTTTCCCACTGTTCCACGTTATGAGTTTCAGCCCAATCAGCACTATTTTTGGCGCACTTGCTGTGAACACCGCCTTATCAATCGGTTGGGGCAACACATGAGACAGCTCGAGCGAGGGCAGTGACTTAACCTTGACGGAGCCCACGGCAACAACAAGAAGCAGAGAAACGTGCACAACTTAACATTCAATTAGTTAATAATTTTCTTGTGGCTGCGACGCAATTTCAAGAGAATAAAACAAACACTTTTATAAATTAATGTTTTCAAATAAATATTATCAAAATCAAAGCGGCGCAACAACAACTCAAAACTAGAAAGTTGTATACAAAATTTAGTAGAGCCAAGAGATACCCTGTAGGAATGCATAATGAATATGAAACAAACAAAAATTTTTTAAATAAAATTTTAATATTATTAGTGAAATAAAGGGGTATGTTATTATCAGTTTTATGAGAGTGTGAAGTTACCCTGTAGTAATATATACTTAATATAAAACACATTTTTAAACTTTTAATGGGTTTAACCGAATTATATGATACGGATTAAAATGTTTCCATTGTATTTACAGTTATATAAAAAATAATAAATAAATAAATAATAAAAAAAATAAAATAAAACAAGTAAGAAAACTCTAGTCGGAGGTGCCCGACTAGGAGATACCCTGAGCCCCGTCCCATTTGCATTGTTTAATACGCTATGTAGCTTGCATATAACATTACATTTTGCAAAATTAAATTATAATTTTGAAATTTTATTCAACTAGAATGTATGTAAATAAAAAATAAATGAATAATTAAATAAATAAACAAAAAAATGAAAAGAAAGCAAACATCACCGCACCTGGGCTCGAACCTGCATCTATTTACTACATGTGTAACATTAAAGCGCGTCATCTCAACTAGCACGACCACCTTATGTTTATAGATTTAAAAAAAAAAATAAAAAAGTTACGCTGTTGTCACTGAGTTTCGAACCCGCGACCTTTCGTTTACGCGCTTTGTGTCTATCCACTACGCCACACCAGTATTTCGTCGATTGTTGGCAAAACGCAAAGTAGTACTACAATGCGATATGTTACAAATACAAAACTAAAGAAGCAGATCAATCGCAGTTGTAATTCTTAGAATATGCTGAAATGCGCGCATATGAACGTATGAGTATGTGTACATACAAAAACGGTGGTCTGTTTCAATGTATGCGTGTAAAGGGCGATATATGACAAATACAAAACTACAGAAGCGGCTGTGCACATGCATAAGCAGACGCGCTTGCACGCTTCAATGTATGTGTATGTGTAAATGTTTTTTGCTGCGCGTCGCTGCTTGCCACGTGCGTGTGAATATTGGCCAAACGTTTAGTTTAATAAATCGGGACTGACTTAACGGATTTTGATGAAACTTTCAGCATATGATTCTATTGAATTTTTTACATTTTATAAAAATGCTAATTTATTCACATGGTTATATTTGCAACAGACTCTCAATGCGTGTTGATGGCTGAGGGGGGGGGGGGGTAATTAGTAAAAAGAGCCGGTACGCAAAAAATAAAAAAAAATGAAATTGCATAAAATTCACGTGAATCTATATGCAAAATTTGAGGGGTCTAGCTCTAAAGGTGTGGCAGATAGAATTTTATAACCTCTTTTCGATAAGGTTTAAAATCGATAACAAAACAACAAAAATAGATATCGTTTTTTGGTAACAAACTTGACCTGCGCGTGCTATCCACGGACCCAACAAAAAAAAATTCAAGTCTCTAGGTCAACTACGTTCTGAGATCGACGCGTTCAAACATACGGACAGACGGACAGACGGACAGACGGACGGACAGACAGACGGACAGGGCTAAATCGACTCAGCTCGTCGCCCTGATCAAGAATATATATACTTTGTGGGGTCTGACACGCCTCCTTCTGCCTGTTACATACATTTAACAAAACCATTATACCCTGATTTCCCATTTTCAATGGGCTCAGGGTATAAAAACAAATAAAATAAAATTAGAAAATAAAATAAAATAAATAATATAATTAAATAAATTGTTGTTAATATAATTCCATTTTAAAAATAATAATAAAATTAAAAAAAAAATAAAATAAAATAAATAATATAATTAAATAAAATATATAATATAATTAAATAAATTGCTATTAATATAAATCCATTTTAGAAGACAAAATAAATAATATATAAATAATAAATTAATAACAAATAAAAAAAATAACAAAACAATTAAACTAGAAAAAAATTAATAAAATAAAAAATAAAAATAAATATAAAAACTAAAATTTTTAAATTTAAAAAAATACAAAACTAATAATAAAAATAATAAAATGAAAAATAAATAATAAAATAATAATAAAAATAATAAAATTTTAAAAATAATAATAAAAAAATAATAATTTAAATGAAAAACAATTAAATTTTAAAAAATAAAATAAAATAAACAACAACAAAATAAAAAATAATAATGTTTAATTAATAAATATTTTTATTTAAGTAATAATAATAATTATTAATGTGTATAAAAATGTTTACTCTAAACAAAACTAATAAGTTATATACGAATTTGAAGTGTTTTATTGTACAGGATATATTTTCTGTTAATTGCAATTTGTCTGAAAATTAGTGATAATATTATCTGATTTGACAGCTACCAGGGTATCTGCTAGCGTGGCATGTCCTTCTGACTTATGCTCACATGTCTGATATTTGTATTATTTTTCATAGACATAAAGATTTGCCCCTCAGTGAGCTGATAAGCCACCGTCTCCAGCATTTCATCATCTGATTTCTATTCCCATTCAGTTTCAATTAGACGATCGTCTGCTTCAGTTGAGGAGAGGATTCGACACAGAGAAATGCTATACAAGAGTTTGCCATTGATATTGCTTGTGGCACAGGTGAGCGAACAGATCTCGAATTCCAACTGGAATCGACTACAACTGGAGAACAATTGCAGTGCCTGCTGGCGGCGCCAGTGCCATCGCCATCGCAGCCAAATGATCTGACGCAGAAGCAGCTGGAGCAGGAGGCGCAGACCGAGACAATCAATTTGCTGAATGCTCTGTTCCGTGCACAGATCGCCTACTTGGGCGGAGTGAGAGAAAAGCTGGATCCGAAGACGAAGCGATCTGCGGATATTGCGCTCTATATGAGTAGATTAAACGCGGCCATAGCCGAGAAAGATCTGGACCGAAAGAATACAATGTGGCAGGAAATCTTTGAAGATGTAAGTTTCCATTCTCTTTCACTCTCTCTCTCTTTGTCTCTCTCTCTATTGGCCCCTCTCTTGGAATACTCATGATCTCTCTTTCTCTTTTAGTTCAACAGAACCTCGTTGCTGCACAACAAAGAGGAGGAGACGGGCCTGAGAGATTCAGAGTATCAGGCGCTGCTCACGGATAAGAAACTGCAGGAGATTTCGAAAAGTTTTATCCTAGATGTCACCACATACTTTGTGAAGATGGCACAGTTTAGCGGAAAAGTCGTGAAAATAGGCATCGATGAGTATATGAACTCATTTGAGAACGATAAAAAGAAACAATAATAAAAGCTCAGAGAGTTAAGAACTGAATGGCAAGACATTTATGGATTGGGCTAACGGAGATAGTGAAACTATCTAAATACTGTATGTGATATATATATACACTAAACACAACAGTTTCTTCATGCTATAGTCATTTTTATATTCGATCATATTGATAGTTGAAACATTAAAAAGAAAACGTATGTGCTATCGATAGTTCGATAACAAAAGTAGAAATGGTTATATATCCGATAATATAATATAACTTCACAACTTTCAATTAAAAAAACAAAACTAAATCAATGTTCGATAACAACTATCAAGAATCGACAATATACCCTTATGAAACTCCATTTAAACTATCGATAACTGTCAGGAATTCAACATTCCGTGCGCACACAGAGTTCATTATAATCTTGTTGAATGCAATTACATTCGCTTAATTACGTTTCACATAATTAAGCCACATCAAGATTAATTGTCCATTAATTATCTAGATGATTCCATTAACACCTCAATTCAATTATTCAGAACTAGACCGCCGACCGACGCCGCAACTGTACATCGAAATTTGAGCAAACAATTAGCGCATTGTGAAATGCTATATGGCCATATATAAGTGGGGCCTTTATATACAACTATAATATACATATATATTACTATATATATATATATGTAAACTGCGGAAATATCGCTGCTCTGTGCACGCCCACACGTTTGCGCACCATTTATGGGCGGTTGAAGAGCGCAGAAATACAATAATGTGTTAAAAAAATTTTAAATATGATAAATTTCTATAGTTGCCTCGCGCCGCGACGCGTCGCATGTCACGAATTTCCGAATGAATCATCGCGAAGCAGAGATAGAGAATATGGATAATTTGTCAATACAATTCTTAAGCTTTAATTGCAAACAATGCAAATTCTTCATAAAAATTTCTTTAAAGAACCGTAAAAGTAAAACAAAAGAAAACTTGTGTGGTTAGAGTTGATGGGAAAGTATATTCTCTTTTCTTGACAATTCAATGCACCTAAACTGTATATCGATATACATAAGTTTATTTTAGTCCCATAAGTTATACAAAGCTTACTTAATTACTTTAGAAAAGTAAGATCTTCTATATAGCATATTTATTTATTTTTTTCGATAAATATATTGTATAGTTTCATTTTCTAAATTTAAATACATTTTTTTTAAAGATCTCAAGATCATATTATTTAACAATACAATTAATACAAAATAGAAATTTGATATGCAAGAGGTTCTGCATCTGGAATCACATAGTACTATATTATCTTTTCTAAAGAAATATATATTAATGAGTTTTAATTTATAATAAATTGATATGAATTTCAGACTGATACGTAAAGCATGAATAGCTACAGTTGTGGAATAGTAGTAGTTAGTACTGTAGTAATAGTAGTAGTAGTTGCTACTGATAGTAGTTGAAGTAAAAGTGCTGTAGCAGTAATAGTAGTTAGTACTGGTAGTAGTAGTAGTAGTTGCTACTGGTAGTAGTTGAAGTTGGTAGTTTTACTAGTAATAGTAGTTGGTACTGGTAGTAGTAGAAGTTGGTACTGGTAGTAGTAGTAGTAGTTAGTACTGGTAGTAGTAGAAGTTGGTACTAGTAGTAGTAGTAGTAGTTGGTATGATACAAAAGTAGTAATAGTTGGTACGAAAGCAATAGTAGCAGTTGGCACTGGTAGTAGTAGTAGTTGGTATGATAGTAATAGTAGTAATAGTTGGTACTGGTAGTAGTAGTAGTTGGTATGATAGTAATAGTAGTAATAGTTGGTACTGGTAGTAGTAGTAGTTGATATGATAGTAATAGTTGGTACGATAGTACTAGTAGTAATAGTAGTTACGATAGTAGTAGTAGTAATAGTAGGAACGATAGTAGTAGTAGCACTTTGTACTAGTTGTAGTAGTAGTAGTAATAGTATTTTGTACGATAGTAGTAGTAGCAATAGTGTGTATGATAATAAAAAAAAATAGTAGTTGATACTACTACTCCACAATACTGGAAATATCAGTAGAAATAGTAATAGTTTTCAAATTGAAGTAGTAGAAATAGTAACAACATTTCAGTAGTAATAATGATGGGAAATAGTAGCAACATTTTAGCAGAAATAGTAAAAGATATAATAGTAGCAGTATTAGTAATAATACTCTTCGTACTAGTATTAGCTGTTGTAGATATTGCCACACAATATACTATTATAAATACTATATACCCCTAAAACTCGAGAAATATGTATAGAAATATATATCTACCATCTCGTATATATGTATATAATAACTTATTATGTTAGCTTAAAGCTCTGCAAATTTCATTAAAATCATGATAGAATGATATAGAAGAGTTATTCAGTATTCAAATTCTATAGAATTTTATAGAGAATCATTTTCTCAGGGCATCTGCAGTTCGTTGTACATTCTTTTTTAATTCTTTATTAAACTTTTTCATTTTGTTTTATTTCACTTTAAGCATAAAATGCTCACAAAAACTGCACGATGCGCAAAGTCAATTGAAAATAGCAAAGCTAAGCAAAGGTGCAAAGGTATTTTATTTTTATTTTTTTAATGATGTTTATGTTAAAAATAAAACTAGCCAGAGCAGGGGCCACTGGGAGGTAGGATGGAATAAGGGCGTGGCTGGCGTGGCCAGACAACGGACACGCATGCCTAAACTGACGCTGGCAGCGCTGCTGACGTCGCTGCTGCTGTCGTTGCTGTTGCACACATGTGTCGCAGAAAAATCAACGCAACATTCAAAGCTGCTCAGCTCCGGCCCCTCCCCTACGGCCCCTCCCTCTCTCCCCTCCTCCCGCCCCATGCCGCATGGCATGTTGCGCATTGAAGCATATCGCATAACAATTGCCACTTCCGAATGCTCCACTTGCAGTAAGAGGCGTATAGACAGGGAGTGACAGAGACAGCGCGAGTGGAACGCATATATCAGTTGGGGAATTCGCAATTATTTGTTTATTAAAGCAAAAGAAAAAAAGACTTCATTTATTTTATCAATATTATTGTACATTGCGTAGAGCAACAAATGAAGCTGACCATAAAATCAACAAACCAAATGCGATAAGCATTCGAACTCATATAAAATAAACAAAAATAAATTTAAAAAAAAATATATAAATAAATGAATATCCAAAATAAATCAAGTTGAGCTTCAAATATGCTTTCGGCAATTTGCGGAATCTCAAATGCAAATATTTAAAGGTTTTTGCCATTGAAACTCGATGAGAAAACAATGAGAAACTGAAGCATGTGATATATTATGCAAAACTATTTGTTAAAACAACCTAAAAAGAATGCAAAGAAGCAGAAATATGAAAGATGAAAGAATGTCGAAGAAGAAAGAATGTCAAAGAGCAAAGAATGTCAAAGAAGAATTCATTCGAATGAATAATGAACAATGACAGTAATAATGAATAATGTTTCACCGAATTGATTGATAGAATGTTTTTACTTGATGGAAAAGTTCGAAAGCTCAATTTATACATATTTTACTATGTAGACCACAACAAATACATATATATATTACATATACTATTATTATATAAATTATATATATTATTACTATATAATATTATCAACATTGTTATCAACATATATTATTATATTATATTATATATATTATATACATTTACATGGCACACATTTCACTTAATTGATTTACAAACTCCTTGACTTGTTGATTGGTTTCAGGATCAATGGTAAGGTATAAATATATAAACATAAATATAAAAAAGAAGAATAAATAAATCGTAAAACCTTTAAAACCAGATCATTCCTGGATATCTGCAGACAAGAGACACTTTTCTCTGTATGGATTGTCTTTTATTCGTATCTATTACTGCTAATAAAATTTGTTGACCAGAGTTATTAATTTCGCAGAAAATTAATTATAGTAGAACTATAATTTGTCAATATTATATAGATAATATTTAACGCGAAACGCATATGGAAAAATATATATACAGATATATGGTATTTTCTATTTAAATTAAAATTCCCTTAAGCAATAAACACTATAAAGTAATACTTGAATTGTATTTAATTTATCTATTTTAAATTATGGAATATTTCTAATAATGCTGTATTCAATTTATCTAATATCCTAAGAAACTTCTCTAAAGTTGTTTACCACAAAGCTTAAATATGATTTTAAGTTAAGTGATAAAGTAAAAATTTCCCTAAGGCATTCTTCTATTCAAATAAATGTCAAGTTTTAACATATAAATTACAGTAATGGAAGAATTTGGCTCTATTATTCTGTTCACACAATTTCACGCCATTTTCACTCCATTTACTTGAATTTCTACTTCAATAATATAAAGACACAAATTGCAAGTGTTCTACATACTTGAAGGTATTAAAAATGTATATTAAATTTTTGTTGTTTGTGTTAATAAAAAGAGCAAAACTAGCAAAACAAGTAGATTTTAGATGTCAATTGCTTAAGCCCTAGTTGAACAAGTAGAACTTGGCTTTAACTTGAATATGTGAAAATGAAAATGCGGGGAAGAGCTAACAAATAGAGAAAAGTATTAAATATATGTAGGAAATATATAGGTAAAATTCAAATATAATATATTTATATATATATAAAATATACATAAATTATATTTATAAAATAAAAAATATATTTGATTGATATATATCAATACAAATATTTAAAATTTAAAAAAAAAATTTATGTAGTATATAAATTTTTAAAATTAAAAATAAAGTTCATGCCCTATATAAATATAGAAAATTATAATTTATATATTTAAAATTTCAATAACATAAAAACAGACAAGGAAAAATCAAAGATTTCTATTAAATGTATTTTTTATTTTTTTATGAGCTTTTTAATTCAAATTTTTTTTTTTTCTAAAAAGGTTGGAATATGCATATATAAAGATATATGTACATGCATCATATATATTTTTCCTTTACATAAGAAAAAATAAACTAAAAAAAAACTTCGAAAATCAATTGATATAATTGCAAATCTCATAAATTTGGTATTTTAATTTTTTTTTTTTTCTTTTTTATGTTTATATATCAATTTTTATTAAATTTATTTTCGTCAAATATTTATTTGATACAACAAAATCATGTTACCCTTAAGTTTGTTTAGAGTAAAGCCAAACAGTTGAAGTGGGCTAATTGCAAAAGCATTTGCGATCGCGGTGCCACTGTATACAGAGATAAGAGCAAATGAAAGAGAAAGATAGAGAGAGAGAGGGAGGGAGAGGGAGGCGAAGAGGGGCAATTTGTTTCTGGCTGCCGCCTTGGGGCGTTTACTTAATTTTTGTTTTTTATTATTATTGTTCGGCAGACTTTTTACTATAAGCTAATAGGCAAACATAAACAAACAAAACAAACGAACAGACAGACAATTCAGGTAAACTATAGAAGAGAGCTTAACATTCATTAAAATAAACAGAAACACACGTGTGTGTGTGTGTGTGTGTGTGTGTGTGTGTGTGCGCACCATTCATATGCTGATATCATCTGAAATAATGTGAATCGATTTCTTTTGTCATTCGCCATTGGAGGTCGTAGAACCTAATAAATTCTATTTTAGCGGCTGATATTTCAATGTAAATACAACAACCTTTAAGTTGAGCACAAAATGCGAAGCAAAAACAAATAAATATTTTGTTAATTTGCTATTTATAAAGATGTGAAGAAATGTTTAGAATTCACATTAGTTGTTCTTTGGCAGCAAACCCTAACAAAGTGAAGGGAAAATACTAATTGTTTTTTTTTTTCAATTTCTCTTTAATTAAAACTGTTTTGTATTTTGCTTTCGATTCATGAATCAAGTTGTTTTATCATTAAAAAAAACCGATATAGTTTTCTTATAAAAAAAATGTTATAAGAATAATAAGAAATGACCTTGGTTCATATAGATGTAATTCTTAATGATTTTAGATATTAGATTAAGATTGTATCAAAGAAATTTTGACATAATATTATTATTTTCTTTTTTTTAATACAGAGTTTAAACAGATATATATATATAGATTAGATTATTATTTATTATTATTTAAGAAAATTGTTATGTTATGTTATTTAAATCAATTTAATTTTAATATTCCTTTCATTTTTTACATCATATAATTTTTTTAAATTATATATTATAATAAAAATTGGTATATATTTTTTAACTCTCAAAATCCGTATAGTAATAAAAATTTGTATATTCCATACAAAAAAGAGATCTCTCATTCCCACTTAACGAGCTCATACTGTATTTATCTCTAGTTCCACTTATCGTCTGTTCCAAAAATAGAGACTTTCAATTAAGAGTTCAATTCATTCTAACCTTTTTCAAATGCAAATCTCTTTAGTTTTGCAGTCATTTCCAATTCCCCATTCCCCCTCTGTCCGCTCTTCCTCCGCTTCCCCTTTTAACGCTTTTCTATATACAGTTATTTGACCCTATTAACTGCGCTCGCCCGTTATATGCCAAAAACGAAACGAAACGAAAAAAAAACTTTTGATTAGCTAAATGCCAATTGGAACACGAAATCGCCATCGAACAAATTGCGCTGCGCTGCGCTGCGTTCAGCTGCGTTTTCAATGCCAATAAGAAAGTCGCGTGCAAAACAAAAAACGGTTTATAACATATTTATGAGTGCTTTATATACATATAAAAATTATTCCTGTCTTTTTTTACATTACTGTTCTTATTGTTGTTGTGGCTGCTGCTGCTGTGCTGCTGCCACACGTATCTGTTGCTTGAGGTTACTTTTTTTTAGTATCTGGTTTGCCGATAAGCGCACAAAAATCATGTCGAACAACGCGACCAGCAACAACAGCAACAGCAACAACAACAACAATAAGAGCAACAACCGAAAAGGCCGACTGACGATTTTGTTTACATTTTTGGTATTGTTGTTGTTGTTGTTGTCAACAGATTTTCTAATAAACCATTTAGAACCGGTTTTTCCATTTTTTCGTTGACTATTAACAATGCACAAAAATTGGGCATATTGAAATTGAATGCATATGTTACATATATACGGTTTTAAATATGTATGTAAATATGTATTTTATGTTGATATATATGTAAATATAAAAATCAAAGTCAAAGTTATTAAAAAATAAAAAATAACTGAACACAGCATACATTAAATGAACATATTGCAATGCTTTAACATAATACATAAAAAATATACAGGGTATTCAACGAACGACTACTACAGCACAATGCACTCTTGTTTTTCCATCTCTTCTTTTTTGTGAACGGTTTCGGCTTTTGGTTTTTTTTTTTTTGCTTTTGCTTTTGCTTTGGTCTCACTACCACGAAGAAGAAGCAGCAATGGCAGCGGCAGATTTGGGAGCATCAAATTTCATGCTGCACACACACGCACACAAACAAACACACACACACACATACATATATGTGAGTGTGTAAAAAAAGCTCGTTTTAAACAAAAACGAAGCTCTTTCAGTTTTAGGGACAGGAATAAAGACTACAACAATGAGCAACACTTCAATGGACTGGCAAGGGGTTAGATTTTCGGTCATAGATTAGCATAAAGCACACACTTACATACACACATATAGGTAACGAAAGCAAACCACAATGCATAATAACAATAACAGCACAAAGAGAAAGAGTGAGAGGCCGCAGAGAGGAAGCAGAGCACAAACACTTCATTCCCTTTCTTTCACTACATTCAATTAATATAGTGTTGAATATTTGGCTATTGAAAGTTTGAAAAAAGCTAGATAATGGGGCAATTAGCCAAAACACTTGCTATCAATAATAAATCATTTAATATAGTAATACCCCAACTATTTCTTAATAATGTTAACTAACATTAAATAATATTTAAAACTCGTTCATTTTATTTTAGTAATTTATTTAGTTTTAAGCTAATAAGTGCTTTAGCTTTTTTCGGCTTTAGAATTCCGGCAACACTGTCGTTCCCACTCCCTCACGCACGCATACTCGCACACATTCGCACACAGACTCACCTTCAATGCAAACGACGTGATCGCGTATCTGTTGGGCAATCTGTGCGTCCGGCATGGGCAGCAAATCGATTAAATCGTAAATAGCATAAATCGATGGATGTACGCTCTCGAAGCGCTGTATCTCCTGCCTTATTGCCAGCGAATTGCTTATCAGTGGCTGCGGCGGTTGCGCTACCAAAATTGAAGCAGCAGCAGCAGCGGACGCTGCCGACGTCGATTGGCATTGGGGGGTGGCTGTGGGCGTATGACGCTGCTGCTGCTGCGGCTGCTGTTGCTGTTGTTGTTGGGACAGCGCTGCCGCCGTCGCCGTCAACTGTAAATGTGGCGGTAGATGCTGATGGTGAATTTGTTGTTGTTGCTGCTGCTGCTGCTGATGATGATGAAGATGTTGATGATGATGATTTTGTTGCTGTAGCTGGTGCTGCAGCTGCAGTTGCTGTATATGCGACTGATAATTGCTCATTGCTGACGAAATTTAGCCAACGTTCTTTAAATTAACTTCAATTACTTTGCCCGAGATGCCGATAGAGCCCCAAAACACAACACAAAAAAACAACGTAAACTAAACGCGCACTCTCACATACACACATACGCACACGCACACGTACACGCACAGGCAATGGCACAGTTTTCGCTATGTGTGTTGACAGCGCACAACAACATATTTGCCATACAGCAGTTAGGCAAACAACAACAATTGCAACTTGCGAACAGCGAATATTGAATATTTTACACCTGTTTCACACATAAATAACGATTTTAAAAAACGCACTCGGGGAACACTTGCACTGGCTGTGGCCCGTGCTCAAGCGATAGTGTGACCAGACATGGCTCACGCAAAAATCCACTCGCTCAAAAACCCAAATATACCAAATAAGACTGCAAGCTCAAAGTATCGAGTATATTTTGCCGCTACGCATGTCGTAATATTAACAAAAAATATTATTAATTAAAATAGCAACAATATGGCACAAAGTAGGCTGGAAAAAATCGGCACCATCTTCACCAGGTAAGTGAGAGTAGTAACCAATCAGCTGTTACTCATCAAATGACATTTTCACAGAGTACAAGGCCTGTTGCGCGGCGGCGCGATGAAAACGGAGGATAAACCCATTTGGTATGACGTTTACGCCGCATTTCCCCCCAAATTGGAGCCCCGCTTCGATAGGCCCGCCTCCAATGTGCCAGTGCGCAACATATTCTACGCCGAGGACGTGGTGCGAGCGTGAGTGTGAATACATACATTAATTACTCTCGAGACTAATGTGTAGCTTCGCCATCACGCAGCAAGCTCCACAAGCAGAACAAACCCCACGAGACGATTTCGCTGTTCGACCAGAGACGCCGCACCCAAAGTCAACAGTTTCTGCAAATCTACGACCAGCTGAAGTCACAGGGCGCCCTGGATGATCAGCGCATTTACGAGACGGCGATTGATTTGCTCGCAGAGCAACGGCAAAAGACGCAACCCGATGCAGGCGAGGAGCAGCTGCAGCTGCAGCTGGACGAACCCAACAAGAGCACGCTGCTCAGCGATTTCAAGGAGGCGGAACAGCAAAAGCAGCAGGAGCTGAAGCAGCAGCAGGAGCCGGAGCAGCAGACCAAGCCGAGCAAGGAGAAGCAGGAGGGCGTCAACATAAGCAGTTTGTTCAAGGATTGAGGCGTTTATTGTTTTTATATTATAAACTAAATATACAAAAAATGTCTTTGTTGTTTCTAAACGGCGAGCGCATCGTTCTGCGATTCGTGACTGAGCTGCGTCTGTAGATTGGAAAGCTTGTTCTTCAGCACCTGGACGCCCATGATGACAATATTCTCGGGCTTCAAGGCACCCGAAGATTCCACGTTGAAGAAGAACTTGTTGGGTTTGGCCTCCCAGTTGTAGGGCGCCTCGTACTGATCGTCCTCCAGTTCGGTGTGCTCGCTCTTTGGCCACTCGTCGGGCTTGGGGTAGAGCGTGTGTCGCATCGAGTTATCCGGATCGTATTCGAAGCATACGCCCGCCGTGGGATTCCATTTGGCGTGCTCCTTGCCAAAGCCCTTCTTTGCATAGGCACGCAGCTTCAGCTCCTGACCCTTGCGCAATTTGATTATTAGTATCTCATCAGTGCTCTCGCCATATTCGTTGTCTTCCTCGCCCTGATTGCGCGACGTGACGGGCAAAACCTTGGCATTGCTCGATTTTAAATCGGCCGTTGTCACGTGTCGCGTCTGCTCCTCGTTGCACTTGACGTCGAGCGTGAATTCGACGCTGCACTCGGGACAGAAGTCGAGGCAGATGCAATCGCGTGTGTACTGCAAACGCTCCACCACATCATCGGATATTAGTGGGATGAGACCAATGCGATGGGCCAGGAACTCGTCTGATAGAACTGTAGAATTCGCCTCCAGCTGCACCCAATCGATGGCCAGCGTCGGCGTTTCGGCAATGAAAACGCGTCGCAGACTGTTTGCTACGCTCAATTCGGTATCCTCAAGCACAAACTTGACATTGTCGTCCGTCAGTTCGGTTATTTGCACGGATGGTTGATTGGCATACGGCATTTTTATTTATACTGAATGAAAATAAATACAAAATAGCACTAAAATGCAGCAAACCACCGGTCAGAGTTGATTCTTCGATAATCAACTATCGGCTATTAATAGCGGTATACTCGATAGCCACTTGAAAATTTTAGTGAGCGATAAAAAATATGTAAAATCAAATGTCAGTTGAATTAAAATATAGCCGAATTAATATAAAGCTAAATAATATCATTTTTATTTAACCCTTTAGTTTTATTTTACACTTGATTACATATTCACTGCACCAATAATTAAACATATCTGTAGCTCTGCAGTAAAAATACCAATTGTGGCAGCCCTGATTTTTAAATGAGCTGTTATACAACACTAGAGCGCAGTGAATAGATCGTGCAACAATGTTGAGAATTTATTCACGCTTATATTGCAAAATTGCAATACAAACTAGTCAAATTCCTAAAAATAATAAACTAGATTTTAAGCAGCTAAGTCATCCCACAAAAGTACCACAAACACCAGTGCCAACGGCTTTTCCCGACACCAGCAAAAACGCCATCGAAATAGACACCAACACAATCAAATTGCTGGAACGTTTATCTCTGGTGGATCTGGACAGTGATCAGGCACTGGCAACGCTCAAGAGCAGCATACAGTTTGCCGATAAAATAGCGGACATCAATACGGACAACGTGCAACCGCTGTACACGGTGCTGGAGCATCAGCAGCTGCAATTACGCAACGACCAAGTGACAGACGGCAATTGCCGCGAGGAGCTGCTGCGCTGCGCCAAGCGCACCGACGAGGATTACTACGTGTCGCCGCCGGGCAACATACCACTGGAGCAGTAATTGCCATGTCCACACGCCTAAGCCGTTGCCTTAAACATCTCGAGACTGCCGGTTTCTTTCGCTGCTCCCACAAGGATGCACTTACTCCACACATAGAGCTGCTGAGTCATGGCTCTGCCTATGCCCAGCAGCTGCAGCAGCATTGGCTCAACATGCGCCACTTGGCAGTTAATTTGGGCACAAATTCCTGCACAGAAACGCTGAGTCTCTCACGTTTTGGCTTTGTGCAGTCGCAGCTCTTCCGCCAGCATTTCCATCAGCTGCGTGAGCATCATCCCAGCAAAGCCAAGTGCCCGACGCTGCTGAAGCAACAACAAACCGGCGAGACACTTAACATGCAATCAATTTTCCAGCCAGCGCTGCCCGTGACGCATTTGATCACCGATTTCTTTGTGGAGCCGCATCGGGGCTTGGAGCACTTTTACAATGTGCAGCGCGAGAGCAAGATCTGGTGGATGCGCTACTCCTCGAATCCCAGTCGCTATGCCATCGTACCGCAAGCCGAGCTGGAGAAGCCAGCCGGCTGCCAGGCCATCGATATACGCGCTTCCTTTGGCCAGGCGGGCGACGTTACGGTGGAGCAACTGAGCTTAGTCCAGTTGCCAGCTGAGAGTGAGGAGTTTCAGCTGCCAGATGCACGCACTGGTGCTCCACAATTGCCCGCTGTGATACGCTCGGTGATTGAGCTGGAGCCCGCCAGCTGCGCCCTGCTGCTGGATGGCTGTGATCATGGACGAGAGACGCGCTCGCTGCTCCTCAACCGGGTGCTGGCGCCCTATCAATGTGCCGTCGCCGGCATACAGAAGACTGAGCGCTGCTCCGAGGATCTCAGAGATCTCTGCGCCCATGTGACCGATGTGCTGCTCCGTGCCAGGCTGAGACTGCAGAGCGAGGGATATGCGCTCGCGGAGAATGCCGCACAGTTGACTCAACAGCTGGAGACCTACGATCGTCTGGGCGTGCCCTATGCTCTGCTCCTGGACGAGCAGCAAACCCTGAGCAACGGACTACTGCAGCTGCGCAGTCGGGACACGCAGCTGGCGGAGACGGTGCACATTAGCGACCTACCCGACTATTTGTTAAACATCTTCAGGGACTATTAAATATACTAATTTTATAACTATAACTATATATAGTAATTAATTATTGGATATGGTCATTTGAAAGATTATTTTACCAATAGAATCTGACATTGTTGATGGATATGGTCTAAGGAATATGCGCAACAAGTTAGGTGTCAGTATCTCATAGATAATCGGGTGATACCGACTGTATAATATTCATATACGGTCAAAACTCTACCAGCTTTATCTCCCTAGATTTGAAATTACGAACGATTTGCCACGCCCTCATTTTGATATTGTATTGCCAATGCTAGTTCGTATTCAAAATATCATCATCTCTAGCATCAATAGTACTCAAAATAGAATGGAATATATAAAAATTACTATATAGTCACATCCGGATCCCATTTCTCCCTTTTTTCGTCAATTTTTAAAGGATCTTTCTTAATAATAATACACGTGCCTAATTTTGGACTTCTACTTTTCAAGCTGTGGAGGATATGGTTTTATATAGTAGTAGAGTAGTAATCATAGTATACTAGATCCTTTAAAAATTGACGAAAGATATATGTCTATCTGCCAAACTTGTATACCCGGAGACCATCGAAAACTGCTGATCGGGATTTAAAGGATTTGTTAAAATTTATGTCACACGCAGTAGAAGGCTTGACAGACACCATAAACTATATATGTACATATATACTTGATTAGGATCATATGTAGAGTATATTTAATCATATCTATACGTATGTAAGATCTCAGAAGTTTTCAGGTAACCTCAGAATAATAGAACAGACAATCTATAAAACTCTTGGGTAACGTTACTGTAAAAGAACTTATTTTAACTTATACTTAAAAATGCAGAAAATACAGGGTATTATTAGATTTTCTACGGCCCCTATAGACTTATTTTTAAGATAGAGGTCAACAGTAACACAATAATATAATTCATAATCCCTCAGCTCTAAAACTGAAACAAATATAAACTTAAGGGCTTTACATTCCCCTTATGGACGTAAATATATTTTTATTTTTTGTTTCTTAAATTTCTATTTGCAATCTGGTGGACGTAAATATGCACGCCATATCTTATTGATTTTCAGGTTGTCAGCCTGAGTCTCTATATAGAGTAGTCTCTGTCCAGCACTCCAAAGCAACAGGTTTTCTGTTACGCCGGAAAATGCATTTTCCAAATTGCCAGAAGCCAATTGAGCGTATCGAGAAAATCTTGACATTATCCGACTAGAGCGTACACAAGAGTACATATTCCAAATTTTCAAGTCTCTAGCGGTGAATTGATTATACGGATCGACAGAGGGACGGAAGGCGAGCAAGGCGAACATTTCACTTCTTGGGTAGGTGCAAAATCGGATAATCGGAAATTCGAGAAGAAAATTATCTACTTTTAAAATAGAGTGACAAAAGAGTATCATCTTATAGATAACTCATTTACCATAATCCGGTCAAAATCCGTCCGCAACCGAATCGGATCTCGTATAATATTAATTAATATTTATAATCATTTAAAACATTACATAAAGTCGCATAGATACTGGCGCACATTGAAGCCCACCACTTTGCCAATGTGCATGACGAACTCCAGGCCGACGGTGCACTGGAGCTTAGCGGAGCCATCCATGATATTCTGTTCGCCGGAGACGAAGCTGAGCAGCTTCAGGTGCACCAACGTGGAGATCTGTGAGAGGAGATTGCAGGTGAGGCCCACCTTCTCATCGAGTATGGCATAGAAAATGGCCAGCAGGCGATCAATGCTAAAGGATTTGGGACCCAGCGTTGTGGACATCTTCTCCACGTTCTGCAAGGATGGAGTGGGAGTTAGAAAAATGAAGATGATGTATGGATATAATCTACCTTGGCTCTGGCATTGACCGTTTGCATGCGCTTGCGCTGCTTGCCATGATGCTTGACGAACAGCCGCTTGTCCTGCTTGGCGGAGTTGTGGCTGGCGAGGAATGCGGCGATGAGCAGAAATTTCCCATAGTATGGCAGCTCCAGTGACTGGGCCAGCTTGCGCACGCTCTGATCCTCAACCGCCGGCTCGCCCAGCGGTTTCTCGATGCGCATATAGATCTGCGTAAGTGCGGCACGCAGTGGTCCAGCTATGTGCCGCCAGAGACGCGAGACATCCGTGCACTCCACGCTGCCATCCAGCACGGGCTGCACATAGATGGCAAAGCATTTGCGAGCCGTCAGCTGCAGCTCGGGCACATCGCGGCAAGCCTTGTAGAAGACGCTCAGAAAGAGATTCAAGTAGTTGCTATAGAAATCCGGAGTCAGTGCCTGTTCCGCCAGTTGGAGCTGGTCGTCCTTCAATTGCTGCAGCATTTGTCGCCGCATCTGGTCAAAGTCGCTGCTGAGTATGCGCAACGTTTCCGCCTTGTTGTACTGCGCCAGGTGCACACTGATGATCTCGCTGAGGCCCGTCTTGTTGTAGTACTTCTCGAAGGGCAGCTGGGAGAGCAGCAGCACGCACAGATTGAGACTTGTTAGCTGCTGCAGGCGCAACAGCACTGGCAGCACATTCGCATCCATGTCGCGCAGTCGTTCCGCGTTGTCGACAGCTATGAGAAATCCTTGAGCGGTGCTGCCATGGAAGCGACGCAGTTGTTCCACAAATTCCAGCATATTATCCACACGCAATGATTCTCCACTCAGCTGCTGCTCCGAATATTGCTGTGAGAGTGCATCCAGCACATTCTCCAGCAGTATTTTTGTCGTATAGCATTCGATGGCATTCAGCTGGGCAATTCGCACCTTTTGCTGCTTCTGACATTGCTGGAGGAAGGCTTTGGTCAGCGAGGTTTTGCCCGTGCCGCTGTGTCCGTATATATAAATGGCTGGCGGATAAGCCTCATTGCAGTCGCCAATTAGCTCGGCTAACGTAGTTATTGCCGATTCGCGACACGGAAATTGCGGCTCCAATGCAGCACAAATCTTTTCCATTTGTTTAGTTTTTATCGACTGCGGCCAGCTGCCAGCATTGCGCGCCAAATACGAGGGATGCATTAAAAGCTGTGGGATGTAACATCGATACCACTTTACGATGAATCCATCGGACTATCGGAAACAATTCAAATTTACTAAATAACAGCTGTGTGAATTTCATTTGGCGGCTTTGGTTTATTTATTTGAAAAAGTTAATCAAAATTGTTATTTAATCATTCATATTGAAGGCAACTTATTAATATTCACTACAACAGTTAATCTATCTTTAAGCCGAAAACTCGTGATAGCTTACCAAGATTGTGCAACACTGACAAAAATATGAATTCGGCGCTGCAGCCCTCGACGGCGGCAATCAAACAGTTCACATCCAGACATACTTACATATGTACGTCGCGCGCAGCTCAGCAACATTGTGTTTTGTGTATGAAAACTAAGTTGAAATTATATTGCAAACGTTGCAATAATTTAATGTAAACAATCAGCTCTATGTTGTATATTGTTGCAAAAGCGGCGCGCTTATACATATATATTCAAAGTTAATAGTTGCGCCGCCAGTGCCTGTGTATATGTGTAAATGTATGTGCGTGTGCCTGTGTATGTGAGTTAGGATAACTGCACATCTACATTTGCGCAGCGAATTTAAACGGAAAGGAACAGTTACTGCGAATATAGCCACCGAAGAGGGCATTGAAACAACCAGCATGGCTCGCGACACACAAGGCACACAGGGCACCCAGAGCCAAGCGTCCAATATTTGGACCCAGGTAGAGAGCCAGCCCATGGAAAAGATTGTTTGGGGCCGGCTCTACGGGAAGAATATCAAAATCAAGTCTCTCGGTACGAGCGTCAAAACATACAGAATAATCTATACGAATTCGTCCTTTAGTGTTGGTAACTGTTAAATACAAAATTTAAATGTTTTTTTAATATATTATATATCTACTGTATTTATGGTTGTTATAGTTGATAATTGCCGTTGTATACCCTGCAGACTATGTTGTTAAAAAAGTGTATATGTATGTTTACTCGATAACATTATGTTGATGTATGTGTGTATGTATGTATACATGCACACATGTGTATGAGTGTGTATATGTTTATCTGCCTTTATGCTGAAGCTTGCTTGGTAAACGGGATTCTATTTGGAACTGGCAACTCTTATTAGATTAGATGTCAGGCAAATGAAGTAAACTTTAGATTTGAATTCGCGCTGCCTTCCTCTGCGATTGTTGTTTAAATTCTAAGTAAAGTTTGGGTGTGTGTTTTATAAAAAGAAATATAAGTTTGTTTTCTCGCTGTATAACTCTCTGGATGAGTATATCTCTCACGTTGGCGCTCTCTCTGTATGTTTGTCTCTATTTCTTTATTTGCGTGTCTGCCTCTCAGAGTGCCTCTCTGTCTTAATAATCTTTCTTCCTTCTGGCTTTCTCTCAGAGCCTATCTTAACTTTTTTTTTATATATCTCTCTCTTTCTCACTGTCTACACATTTATATCTCTCACTGTAACTGTATTTCTCTCTCTCTCTCACTCTCTCTCTCACTGTAACTGTATTTCTCTCTCTCTCTCTCATTGTAACTGCATGTCTCTCTCTCTCTCTCTCTCACTGTAACTGTATTTCTCTCTCTCTCTCTCATTGTAACTGCATGTCTCTCTCTCTCTCTCTCACTGTAACTGTATTTCTCTCTCTCTCTCACTGTAACTGTATTTTTCTCTCTCTCTTTCTCTCTCTCTCTCACTGGAACTGTATTTCTTTTTCACTGGAACTGTATTTCTCTCTCACTGCATACTGTATTTCTCTCTCTCTCTCTCTCTCTCACTGTATACTGAATTTCTCTGTCACTGTAACTGTATTTCTCCCTCTCTCTCTCTCTCACTGTACACTGTATTTCTCTCTCGCTGTATACTATATTTCGTTCTCTATCTTTTTCTCTCACTGTTTATATATTTCTCTCTTAATCTCTGTCTATATATTTATCTTTATCTCTGTTTAAAATTGGTCTTTCACATACATTTAAAAGTAACTCATAATTATAAACTAGTCTCTCCAGGGTATATCTTAGTCGTTCACCTACTCCCATCTACATTCTGTAATTGCTTCTTCTTTCTTTTTTCTTATCAGACTTGAACAACGACGAATTTTCAGCTGGTCGCGGTGAGCTGAACGATTTAATATTGACGCTCAATGATTTACCTGAGAAAATTCTATCGCGCATATCCAAGGTTCATTTTATCATAAAGCGCGCCAACTGTGAGCTGACAAATCCGGTTTACATACAGGTAGGCAAAAGGGCACGACCAAAAATATATTTCGAACTACATATTTTAAATCCGACTGAATTTGCAACCCTCCCCGTTCAAGGATCTCTCACGCAATGGAACATTTGTGAATGGCGAAAAAATTGGGACGAACAAAACGCGCATCTTACAAAATGACGATATCATCGCTCTCTCTCATCCCACCTATAAAGGTGAGTGAATCCAGCAGAGTTTGCGGAATATGGAAATACCTTGTTTTATGCACCTGCCACGGTTTGTCTTTCAGCTTTTGTCTTCAAGGATCTTAGCCCGAACGAGGCGATTGGCCTGCCACCTGAAATTACGTCCACCTATTATATAAATCGTAAACTGGGTTCAGGTGCCTATGGCCTGGTACGGCTCGTCTATGATCGTCGCACCTGCGAGCAGTTCGCCATGAAAATCGTGAAGAAAAATATGTTGGAAGTGAGCGCACATCCAAATAATAATCTCAATGATCCGGAGCGTGTGCTCAACGAGGCTAAAATCATGAAGAATCTGTCGCATCCGTGCGTGGTGCGCATGCACGATATTGTCGATAAACCGGATTCCGTTTATATGGTGCTGGAATTTATGCGCGGCGGAGATTTGCTGAATCGCATCATTAGCAAGAAGCTGCTCAACGAGGATACATCCAAATTGTATTTCTATCAAATGTGCCATGCAGTCAAGTACCTGCATGATAGAGGTATATTAAAAGGATATATATATATATATAATTACAATTAACTAATGTAATAATGCTTACAGGCATTACGCATCGCGATCTGAAGCCGGACAATGTGCTGCTTGAGTCCAGCGATGAGGATACTTTGCTGAAAGTATCCGATTTTGGTTTAAGCAAATTTGTGCACAAGGATTCAGTGATGCGTACGCTATGCGGCACCCCGCTCTATGTAGCACCCGAGGTGCTAATCACAGGAGGACGTGCATCCTATACGCAAAAAGTGGACATTTGGAGTCTGGGCGTGGTGCTCTATACGTGGTAGATTAACTATATTTAAAATGCCATATTAATATAAATATATTCAAATTATTTCTCATTTACAGTCTCAGTGGAACGTTACCCTTTTCGGATGAGTACGGCTCACCGGCTGGGGAGCAGATCAAGAAGGGCAATTTCCGTTTTCGCCATCCCGCCTGGCAGGGCATCTCGCAGCGTGCCAAGTTGCTGATCAGACAGATGCTCATTGTGGATCCCGAGAAGCGACCCTCAATCGATGCTGTGCTCAAGAGCACCTGGCTAAGGGATACAACGATGCTGCACAAGGCGAAGCAAATGATGAAATTGGATCAAATGGAGATCGAGGAGGAGGAAAACAATTTCCTTGAGCCGCCCACCAAGCGGCGAAGGCACTAAGAAAAACGCGAACTGAATGTGAAAAAGTTTTAATTTTCTGGAAAAATTAATCGAAACATTTTTCCCCCCCAATTTCTCATCCCGCAAAGAAACTGCCTCAGCCAAGCCAATCATTACTCTACTTATAAGAATTTTTGAAAAAGTATTCATTTTTTTTACTGCGGTTGTTTAATTTTACATGTTGTTTAGTGTAAGTTTTGCATTTGCGTCTTTTGTTAAACATTGTGTGCCAAGAGGAAATCAAAGGTGAAGGAAAATGTATCACAAATATTGAATTGATTATTACAATTTATTGACGTAATTATAATCTAAATATAATGATTAAATGTATATAGTTAAGTTAATTGAATTTGTGGTTGTTTTATTTGAACTTGTGAATTTGATGTTAAATTGAAATTGCCATTTCTACGCGATTCTCATGAATTCTAGTAATGTTAGCGATTTGATTGTTATGCCTGATATAGTGTTCTATGCGATTCTCATGAATTCAAGTAATGTTAGCCCTTTGAATGTTATCCCTATATCAGGCAGTGTTCTTATATGGAACATATCTGAGATTTCACTGAGTGGGCCTTGAGCGCTGAATGTTCTCCAACTTGTTGCTCAATATATAATCTGCTGGTTTACAAGATTGTTTTAAAAAAATCTATACACCTTTAAATTTCATATGTAAATCCCTTATCCAATATATATATTATTATTATATATCTCAATATTGGTAACATCTATTTATGTATAAAAAAATATTTTTATAAATTTATTTATTTATCAAGCTATTATTATTTTATTTTTTTGGCAGCTAAGCAAGCCTTATATAGTACATTGCTTTTATAGCTATACAAAAAAATGATATATTAATGTTAATATTAGTACAATGAGCTATGCCTTAGTTTAATACATTTAGTTGGATTTATACATTTATGAATGAAATTATTAATTTTATTTTAGTTATCCCTTATATAAATAGAATATAAATATATATTAATATAAATATATAAATTATTTATTTAATTTTAGTTATACTCTATATAAAGCATAACTAAAATTAATTATATTATTAATTTATATTATATATTTTATATTATTAATAAACATATAAAATTATTTATTCACATAATAGGATAACTAAAATTGTATAATTTCATGATTAACAGCAAATATATATTATATCCATTTCTACACATTTATCTTTTCAGATCGGAAATTCAACAGACTCTTCAAATCTTAACTCCTATATCTTATGCGTGGCCAATTTGCGTCCATGGCCAATAGTCAGCAGCGTGCGATCATCCCGCCAAACGGCATCCGTGAGACGATCGTGCGTATTCTCGCTAGTGTAGATAACATCGTGTGCGTCTTTCACCTGGGCTATCTTGACTCCGGCGGGCAGATTGCTCATGACAGCCAAATGAGTGCTAAAAGAGAAAAAGAAAAATTAATAAAAGACTTGCTTTTGCTGCTCCTTCTTCTAGCCTACCCATTCACTAGCATCTGTGAGACGTGACCCTTCTCGAAATAAGATACAGTTTGGTGCAGCTTGCGTGGCACTCGCACATCCAGCGTATGCACATTGCCATCATAGTCGCCCAGGTAGACCTGATTGTCGCCTTGGAGTTCATTGGGCGCCGCCCAAGCGGCACAGGTGAAGCTAAGCATGTGCGTCGTATCGTCATAGAGGCACGTGGAGGTGAGCGATGTACCGCGTATGTCCCACAAGCGGGCACAGCCACCGCGATCGCAGGTGACCAGTTGGCTAGCAGCCGTGGCCGAAGTGGCCAATCCTGTTAATTTTGCAGTATGGGCACAGCGAGCATGATAAGTGCTGCATAAATCCGCGCCAGAAATGTCCCAGACCTATAGTCAAATCAAATGAAAAATATATAACTAATAGATATAAATATATACTCACATTCAGTGCATTATCCAGGCAGGTGGTCACTGCTTGCTGTGGCTGAGATTTGATCACGCTGAGCTGATTGATGGGCGCCTTGTGAGCGCCCTCATCTCCAATGAGAAAGAGGCAATATGGAGCCTCTGGATTGCGCACAGTCGAGTATGTGGACCAGGCCTGCAGTCGCGTATCGCCTAACGCCATAAGCAGTATATTGTTATCGGCATAACGTAGAATATTCACAGTCGACTCGCATTGCAGCTTGAAGTCCGCATTGTCAACCGTCATGTGGTCCGTTTGATTATAGCCAAAGAGCATGCCCCACCAATGGCCACCCTCTCGCTGGTTTGTGGCCAAGGCAAAATGCTGCAGTTCATTCATGGTAATGCTGTCGAAGCAGTCATGCAGTCTGGGTGACAGGTTCTCCAGGCGGGCATTCATATCGGCCACATTGAGATTGGGATAGTCCACATTGCCGGCCAATTCCTTGGCCGGTGGCGGCTGGTGGGATGCGGGTGTGCGATATATCACCGAGCTTCTTTGTGGAAACATCTTGAATGTTCAAAATCTGTGCAAAATCAAAAAACCGATTTAAACGACAAAGCAACGCGTGCCGGCAAAACACGAAGGAAACCAATAAAGAGTGTTGAAAAATACATGTATATAATCGATTAATACGTATTTGAATGTTTAAAAATATATACATCGATACTTTTTCGTGGTATTTTAAGCTGTGCAGTGTTCGCTGCCAGAAAAAATTAAGTTGATTTAACTAATTATATTATACATAATTAGGTTTATGGTATAAAACTAAAGTACAAAGAATAATTCTTTACCATTTTAGTCATTTAATCGGGTATATTTAAAATTACTAATATATTATATATTTTATTTTCCATAATTTTATTCTTAAAACCACTAACTTATTATTGATATTTTACAAATTGATTTTTTTATTCATAATATTAAAAAATATTAACATCTTAAGCAGACGAATTTTATTTAAAGTTTCAGAATGACAAACATATTTTATCATTTCAGAGCACTGTTTACTCAATCGAAATACTCATTGCTTGAGCTACTCGTATCGTTTGCTGATATTTCGAGTACAAGCGTAACATAACTTTAACAGTAAACAAAGCGTACGCCAACGCGAAAGACGTGTTTGCTCTGCGCACTTGTGTAGAAAATTGAACTTTTACGTCAAATTAGCAATAACTACGCACATTTGCAAATTGAACTAAAGTAGTGCACAATGACAAAACGTATAGGTGAAATGCAATCCAGTTATCCTTTGACAATGCACAAATGAACCAATGTAACTTATATAAGGGCGCAGAAGTTACACGCAAGAACACGACACAACACAACCAATAAAGTAGAACATCAAGAAACACAACAAAACGGACAACATGCAAAACGCTAAATCCCCAAAATAAATGAACAAAGGCACGCGAAAATAACTGCATCTATGCAATTGCTAGGCTATTATGCAAACAATTGCTTCAAATTTATAGACACAACTGAGGTGCTTTCGCAGAACAAAGAAATTAAGAAGTAAAACTAAACTAAACAAATCGAATCGATTAGCGTGACGCGTAACAGAAGTCAAGTGTTTTAGTTAATAGTATTTACTTTTATTGAAATCGACATGGACACGGGCAGCGTTATGGACATTTATGCCATTTATTTGTTTCGACCCGGAAGTTCGCCCGTTGATTGGTGCGAGGGCAATTATTTAATATCGTCGAATATCGCCGAGTTCGTCAACACGGTGCGTATGTATAAGATATATGTATGTATTTATGCCAGTCCCGTTATGTGGCATTCATAATTTAACACTGCATTTGCAGAAACACACTCATCATACACACACACACACACACACACACACTCAAAAACTTACACGCTTACAACCTACAGTAAGGCCTTGACCTTTTCGCATGCGTGTGAAAGCTTCTCACACACACCCAAACACACTGAAATGTAAACAAAGCAGAGATGCTCTTAACAAACACTTGTCAACACTAGTAGTTACAGTTATTTGCACACACAGCTGCCACAAGTGCAATAAATGAGCGAAATAAATTGTGAAATTCTAGTGTGAAATTGATAATTGGAAATTAACAAACAGAATCTTTCCCCATTGTTTCTTTAATTAAATGCATAATTAATGGAACAAAGTACTATAGTTACAGCATATTTTGTTATTGCCTTTCCTTATCTCTGCCTCGTATTCAATTTCTTGAACTAATTATTTATCACGAATTGAAACTCAAAGTTCATGCGTAAAACGCTTCAGCGTGATTCCTTTGTATCGCAGTACGTGTGTACTTACATTATTTCTAAACTTATTTGCCTGGTTTGTGCTATCAACTAATGCTTGATTTCGTTTTTTTTTATAAGTCGGCGTAATCAAAACTTTGGACAGTATACAAAGTATTTTATATTATTTATTTATATACAAAAGTAAATTTGACACCAAACTGCACTCCCCGTGACGGATACGAGGGAAATGTTATATACTATTGAAGTTTGAAGTTTGACTTTCTAATGAATACAAACAGCACATGATTTTGTTGACCTAATTAACTTGAGAAATTTGCATAGATTAATATGTTTACTTCATAAGATTATTTCATACTAGAATTGCTATTTATAATCATAGAGATCGTCTAATGATTAGAACTATTGAGAAATGGTTATTTCATATCAATATTAACCCTGAAAATAAAATATAATACTAAAATAATAATATATAGAGATATACAAATAAAGTGCAAAAGGAAATAAAATATAATATTCAACATATAAAATATAAATTAAAAGTTATAAAAATAAAAAGTAAAATTAAAAAAATAAAATAAAAAAATAAAAATATAGAATATAAAATTAAAAATGCAAGAAACAATTTTAAAATATAATATTCAATATATAAAATATAAATATAAAAAATAAAATCTAAAATATAAAATATAATATAATAAATATAATTAAAATAAATATAAAATAAAAAATTTAAAAAAAATCTATAAAAAATTTTAAAATATAAAGTATTATACATAAAATATGACATATAAAATATAAAATCTAAAATATAAACACACAAAATATAAAATATATAATAAAAATAAAAAACATCAAATATTAAATAGCAAATATAAATTATAAATATTTTTAGCTAATATGAAATTTAAAATACGGAATGGATTTTTTTAAAATTTTATAAATGTTATTAATTATTATTAAATTATGAACAATAAAAACTTTCATTATTTGCATGAAAACTATATTTTCTATATCCTCTATAAGTCTCTGCTAACAAAAACAGCTGAGTTTGCTTTCCCATTATAAATGTTACCCTCCACCTTATCTAATTGTGCTGATATGATGATGTATAAATAAAATTTGATTGATGGATACTGATTTCCCACACAATATACATATATATCATAATATCAATCAATAAATATGATATATGTATATCAGATATATCTATATTGACATTGAGTTCAAAACCTCATATCACTTTATCTCTACTAAAACAAATAGAATTTTTGTAATTATCCAAATGTGTGTTTCAAGTGTCATCATCATAATCATTGTTAATAATGCAACACTAATGCTAATAACAAACCTGCAGTAATGGATACAACTTTTGTGTTTTTATTACTTTCAGTAATGGCTTAATATTTGTTCTTTCTTGGTTTCTGCTGCGATTTTGTTTTAAGAGCTTTTACTTTTAATTGGGTTTGTGCCCAAGTGCAATAAGCTAATGAACTGCTTGAGGGTTGTTCAGTATACCATATAGTATATAGCATATCTGATAGTCACATTAAATTAACGCCAGGCTATGTTGATTTAAGATATAAAAAATGTATATATATATACTATATATTATATAAAAATCAAGACTGACTCGCTTCGCCACGCCTTGCCTCGCCGCAGTTCGTTATGGCCTTTAGTTGTATTAAATATCTTTGTTTAAATGCAAAATTGTTGTAAATTGTTCTTCTTCTGCTTCCTATACACAATTTAAAATTTTTTAATTATGCTTCTGCATGATAAATTATTCTTGTCATTCTTTGTTCTCGTGCTTCGGGTGAAAACTTGTTCAAATGACACGAACGAAAAATTGCTTTGTTTTGTTTGGTTTTGTAAAATGTTAAATGTGTTGTGGAACAAATTGCATGACAAACTGTTTGACACACTTACATGAACATGCACACATATGATTACATATATCAAAATATATATATACATATGTGCATACGCCTAGAAAATACAAATATATATATATATATATATATATATATATATATATATATATATATATATATATATATATATATATATATATATATATATATATATATATATATATATATATATATATATATATATATATATATATATATATTTGTATTTTCTAGGCGTTCATTTTGCCTTATAGTATTTGACCTATTTAAGCATTTCTACGAGGCTTCATGAATTAATAATTCTCCTTTCTTTTTTGCCAGCTTATTAGCTAAAGACTTCATTGAATATTAATGAAGTATTTTTGGTAGGCAAAGACGTTTTTTTCCCTCTGCATATAATAATAAATTATCTTTTAATTAAATTTATAATATTTTACTTAAAATTATAATTTTATGCTAAGCTCCATATTCATTATATTGTTATTATTATAAATTATTTATTCATTAATAACTTTAACTTTATTTTAAATTCTATATTTATTTAAAATTTCATATTCATTTTAATTTTATAATAATTTCTATAAATAAATTGTATATTTTTAAATTTATATTAATTTCAAATTTAATTATAAATTATTTATTTATAAAAAATTAAATTTTACAGAAAATATATTTTTTTTACTTACTATAATTATTGTATATGATTTTTTTGTTATTATTATTATTATTTTTTATATAAAATTCTTATATTTTATTATTGTATTTATATATTTTTTATTACATTTTTTTATTTTTTTTTTAAAATTCTTTATACATTAAACTCTCATACTATACTAATATTTTCTATTACTAATATTTTCTCTTTGTCTCTGTCTCTTTGCCGCAACAGTTCAGCAACTTTCTGTTTATTCTGCTGCCGCCTGTGCTGATAATGCTGTTTAAGGAGTACGGAAAGTTCGTCACGCCCGGAATACATTTGCTGTGGGTGCTGTTGATTGTCGTTGGACTGAGCTCGATGTATTTCCATGCGACGCTCAGTCTATTGGGACAGCTGCTTGATGAACTGGCCATATTGTGGGTGTTTATAGCCGGCTTCTCGCTCTTCTATCCCAAGCGCTACTATCCAAAGTTCGTAAAGAACGATCGGTAAGTCTGTTTGATAAATGAATGGAGAAAATTCCCGTTTGATAAATAGTTTCTAATCCTTGTCTACCTTTAAATAGGAAAGCCTTCAGTTGGCTCATGCTGATATCGGCCATTATCGCGACGGCTTTGTGCTGGTGGAAGCCCATTGTGAACGCCTTTGTGCTGATGCTCATGGGTGTGCCGACAATGATAATGCTCTACAGTGAGCTGCAGCGGTGCGTATGTCCTCCCACCCAACACCTGCCTAGCTGATAAGCCCTCTCATTTCTGCCTTGTTGACCGATAACTGTTTAGTCATATATCATTATTATTTTATTTTATTTTATTTTTTATTTTTTGTACATACCGCTCAATCGTTATCAGTTTCATGCATGTTTAACAAAGCCCATGGACTTTATCAGTCCCGAACAGGTAGACCCATTGTTTAATCTATCTATTTGTGTTTGTTTCCAATACATCATACGACATTTATAACAAATCGAGTCAAAGTTCATAAAAGCTTGGAAATAGTTTCGGCTCATAAATCACAAAAAGCTCTTATAAAATGGATTGCATTTTTTAGCAAGATTACTCAAAAATCCATTAAAAATATTTGTAAACTTCATAAATTCATTTCCGTTTACATAAGCTAGAGCTTGAGTTCTTAAGCACCACTCCACACTTTTCCATTCCAAATCAATTATAATTGAGAATACGAAAGTGTGTTTGGACAGCCATAAAGATTAGGAATTCTAGTTTTTACAGCAGAATGAATTAGATTTATCATACTGTGATTGATTAGGTAGCGTTTAATAAATTATGTATAAGGGAATTGAGTTTTTGTAACGAATGAAATTTAATGATTATTATTATTATTATTATTTTTTTTTTAGGTAGCGTTTAATAAAAGATATATAATGGCATTGAGTTTTTATAATTAAAAATTTATTTTGTTTCAAAATTTTAATGATTATTATAAATTTTTTTTTTTTTAGAGTACGTTTTTAGAACTATTCTTGAAGCTTTCAAAATTTTATACATGATTAAATAAATGAATTTTTTCTGTATTCATTGAATTTAATTTATTTCATCTTGTATAAAATTTGTAAAGCTTCATGAAACATTCTTAAGATACTCACAAGTATAAATACAGAAATAAAAAAAATTAATAATTAAAATAAATAAATAAATGAATAAAATATAAATAATTTTAATGGATTTTTTTACATAATTTTAATTTTTGATATTTATTTTTTTTTTTTTTGTAAATTTTTTAAATATTTTTATAGCTGAAAATATTTAATGTAAATTAAAATATAAATAAAAAATTAAGAAATATAAAATCAAATAAAAGAAATTAATATTACGTAAAAATAATTAAATTTAAATTAATTAATTAAAAAAGGGAAAAAATAATATAAAAAGTTAATTTTAAAAATTGATCAAAAAAAAATAAAATAAAATAAAATAAAAAGGCATATTTTTATATATCAGATGCATATGTGAAAAAGATATGTTGAAAATATATTAAGAGAAAATATATTTTAAATTTAGATTATATATAAACTTTACATATTTTCAAATCATTTTTAAACAGATCCCTCACACCACACATATATAAATATATCTTTTTTTAGTTAAAAAAAATATAAAAAATTAATTCAAAACTTATCCATTTCTTCCCTTTGCAGTGTCCGTGATCAGCGCGTCTATCGCCTCGGCTTGAGGGCGACAACCGTTTGGGCCGTTGCCGTGTTCTGTTGGATCAACGATCGAATGTTCTGCGAGGCTTGGTCCTCGATCAATTTTCCCTATCTGCACGGCTTCTGGCACATCTTCATATTCATAGCCGCCTACACGGTGTTGGTGCTCTTCGCATATTTCTACGTTGAGTCGGAGCTGCCGCAGCGTCAGCCTTTGCTCAAGTATTGGCCAAAGAATGAGTTCGAGTTCGGTATACCCTTCATATCGATCCGAAATCCAGGTAAGACACTGCGTAACACGATCTAAGATCTTAAAAAACAAAAAAAAAAGCAATTACCTTATGCCATGACAGACCAAAAGCGTGAAATGTAACCAAAAAAAAACGTAGAAAAATAAGTTAAATATTAATAGAAAAACAGCTTTAGCTAGTTAATAACTGTAATATGTATTTTTAGATCATAGAGCGCATCACATGTTTATCTTTTTTTTTTAACTAGTTGTCAAATTGTAGCTAATTTAATGTTGGATTTGGAAACTGGAGGTTAAGGCTGTTTAAAACAAGTATATTGCCTAAGCTATGTTTGAAGTAAATCTATTGTATTGCCTAGCAACTAGTATATACTATATAGAACTATATAGTGTAATATATACACATACATATGTAAACACATATCCCATATTGAGAACTTTGAAAGTCATTAGACTAACTGCTTGTTAAACCGCTGATCAGCTGATCCGAAACAGGAACTCTCGAACGAAACTCGTTTTTCCAACCACGCCCTCGCCCCTTCCCCATATATGTGTGCACAGACTGTGATATGTTATAACTGACTCACTGTGACTG
The DNA here is from genome assembly GCA_035045145.1 of Drosophila meridionalis. Lineage (NCBI taxonomy): Eukaryota > Metazoa > Arthropoda > Insecta > Diptera > Drosophilidae > Drosophila > Drosophila meridionalis. The sequence continues at coordinate 4,276,573 of JAWNPG010000031.1, forward strand.
GAACTTCCAAATGTTGAAAAGTGTAAAAAGGAAAACAAAAGCAATTTACGTTCCTATATTATTTGAATTGATAACCTTTTGTGGGTACCTGAATATCTGACTGCCTTAAATGATGAATGTATTAAGTAAGCTTTGTTCGAGAGTCTCTTGTTTCGCAGCTGTTCTCTAAATATAACACTAATTGCCTGCCTAAGTCGTACTACTAACATTACACTACTAATCCACGTAGTTTTTGTTCCTTATCTTTGGTTCAATTCTAAAGTCCAAAAACGCCTTTAACAAAACATATATCCGATATATATATAACATATATATACCAACAATTGCTGATCCCACAGATTCGAAAGATTGGCACATCTATTGCAGCTTATACATGCAGGATTACGACAATGATCTAAAGGCTTTGCGCTAAGAGTTGTAATTCTATTTAGACTATTCCAGCGAGAATCATATAAGAAACGTAAAAATCAAATGCGGAAATCGAAGAGTTTACAGATAATTTAAGAAAAGCACTCCCAACGAACTAAATTAACGGGTGTTAAATATCGAAATATGTTAACATATGTAAAGTAATGTCAATTGTTAGGACTAACATATTTTAATGATATTAACAGATGTTAAGTAATAGCATATGTTAATAACTAACATATGTTGAAATAATATGAAGTAGTAACATATGTTAATATAATGTTAAGCGTTAACATATGTTGCCATACTGTTAAGTATTAACATATGTTAAGGCCTTACATATATTAATGTACTGTTAAGGTCTAACATATGTAGGTATTAACATATGTTAGTACTATGTAAAATATTAACTTAATGTATTTTAGCATTTAACATTTGATAATGGCATATTTTATATTAATTGTAAGGAACGGTAATGTTAAGTATTAACATATGTTAATGACTGACATATGTATGATGTTGATCAGATGTTAGGTATTAATATATGTTAATATAAAGTTAAATATTAGCATATATTAAGAGCTAACATTTGATAATGACGTATTTGACATTAATGTAAACATACATATGTTAGGTGCTAGCACCTGTTAATGCTTAACATATTTTAGCTATGAAAAATTAGTTTGCTCAACTACAAATTTATCTATGAGAAGTGTTTAAATTAAAATTTTTGAGATATTGCAATCGTAATTATATATAATAGTTAAGATTGGTTAAATTATTCCTAAATCGGACAAAAAGACAGATAAAAATGTTCATTTTAGTCAAAATATCATTAAGAAACTGAGTTCTTATAGGCACTTTCGCAGATCTGAGAATATTAAATATATTTCTATTATTTTAGAGCTTACAACACAGAGTTTTTGTAGAAGCTCGCAGATCTGGCAGTATTAAATTAAATTATATATATAATTAAATTTCATAAAATAAAATTAAAATATTATAATTCGATTGGAATTCATTTAGATAATTGCTAAAGTCTCTAATGTTTCTATCGCGCAACCATTAGGTCCTTCTAATTTTTTTGTATTATGAACATATATACTTTAGGAGATCGTAAATGTCTTCCCTCATTTATGGTTGATATATGTCGTTAACCAAATTATACCTTAGATAAATATATATGTTGTATTAAAAATATATAATTGACGCAAAACTAACTTCATATGCTCTCGCCAATAAAATAAATATATTCATTATATATTTAGGAAAAACTAAATCTTAAATTGCAATAAATTAAAAACAAAATCAAGCAATATCTCAAAAGCAATTCAAATTTTTATGACAAATTCCAAGTGCAAATATCTGTAAACTCTTCAAAGGAAATTTAAATGAAACGTTTAGCGTAGACAACGTGATATATATTAGTGTTACAAACTAATGCCTAAGCAATGAATAATACGATTTGTTTGTATAACTCTGATGCTACCAAAAATACTTATGAAATAAATTATACAAACATGAAACAATTTTGATTAAATCTAGTGAGTTTTTGGGGAGAGAAATAATTACAAGTTGTTAGCTGCCATTTAGGAATCAACTTAAGAGCAATTAAAATTATAGAAAAATATATATTATATAAATATATAAATAATCATATGAAATGTACTGAACTAATAAAATGCAACAAAATTTATACGTAATAAAAAAAACTTGTAGAGAATATAATTATTTGTATTTTTTACATCATTATTTTTATTCCATTCGAATGCGTAAAATAATGTCATGCACATATAATTACTATATTAGTATATCTATACTTTGTAAATCGTATAACTCGCTCGATAATAACTAAAAATCTGTTATTTATGTGCAAAAAAATTCACAGTATGCGTAAGTATTTTAGTCGTGTGCGCTTCACTGAGCATTGGTCCAAAGGCAAAGGTAAACGAAAAGAGAAATTCGAAAGTGTTTTCCTGGCTAATCCGAATCCGATGAGATATTGGTGCACGAATCGCGTGCCGTGCGCTTATTTATTGGATTATATAGTCCATTCAACTGATATGGCCCACGATAGGTAATTATGTTCTTTGACGTTTCAAATATTTTCACTTCATAGAGCAGCTCCGGTTTCTTGAGGTGTGTGCGGATGTTGTCCCAGATATAGACAGCCAAGTTCTCCGTTGTGCTGGGCTATAAGGAAGTATATATATTGCATTAAATATGAATATTGTTTATATTTTATGATATTTACTATTTTGGCAAAGTATTCGACATCCTTGTCCAGATTCTTGTGATCCAAACGTTTCATTATAACGGTTTCAATAGCATCCTTCAATTCTGTTATATTAAGCACCATGCCGGTACGTTGATCGATGGGACCACGCACAGTTAGCTCCACTGGAGAAGTAGAGAGATGATAAGTTTATATGATGTTTAGAGAATATTTCAATTTAAATTTTAATAATTTATAAACTTATATAAAAGTTGGTATATAGATTGTCGAAACGTAGATATGTTCTATATAAACTGAACTAGGTATATTTTAGCTATATATGTCAGATAAACACCCAGAGAATTTGTTTTTTTTTATATATAGAGAGACACCTAAGGAACTAAATCAACTTGAAGGCTATATTGAGAAATGCTCAAGAATCTATATCATTTAGAAGGCTATGCAGATAGATACCTAAGTATCTATATTATTTTGAATGTTAGACACCGAAAGTCTTAAATTTTTGTTATAGAAACTGAAGAATCTATATAGACAGATGCTGAAAAATCTATATTATTTTGAAGGTTATATACAGATACACCAAAGAATTGATATCATTTTGAAGGTTATAAAGACAGACCTTGAGAAATATATACCATTTTGAAGACTACATAATCGAGCACCTGAGAATCTGTATTATGTTGAAAGTTATATAGACAGACAGCTAAGAATTAATATAATTTTTAAATTGATATAAACATGGGTGTCTCCAAAAATCTTTATATTGTTTTAAAACACACCGAAGAATATACATCACTTTGAAGACTATATATAGTCTATAACTGACCGAAATCTCTATATTTTTGACAGACTTTGAAGAAACTATTCTATTTTAAAGGATTTATAGAGAAATGCTCAAGAATGTACATCCTTCTTATGGCTATATAGACAGTTGCACAAGGATCTATATCATCTTGAGGGAGAATGCTTTATATAAGGCATACCATCATTATTCAAAGTATATTAAGAATTTCAGCTGGAATTTGGATTTGTGTATGATATAATACAGTTTTTATATAAAGGAAATTTTGGGATGTTTTTGATGCTGAGAATAAACTGTCTCTATATACTTTATACTAACCTAGATCTCTTAGAGATCATAGAGTCTAAGAGATCTAGATTATTATAAAGTATTTTTAATTATAAAGAAAGTATTCTTAGAACCAATCTATGTCTTTATGTATATTATTTAAGGTAGGTGTGATTCATATAGACTGAAACTAAAAGCAACTTTTTCCTGCTCAAGGATTTCTTTAGAGTATTTCAAGCAAATGCATTCGAGCTGTTGGTTTGCTCTAAAGCCCTACTTATATACATATAGATAAAGCTGAGTCCATTTCTCCCTTTTCAAGTCCTTATGCAAGAATTATACAAGCCTTTAGTAGCAATTGCATTACTACAGCTTCCTAATGTTTCTATGCAATTAGCAATAATTTTGAATTATTGCCATTTTGCCACTTGTCATAAATACATAAACTTAATGAATGCTGAACTTGAACATGGGTTGGTTGCTTGATAAGCGAGCTTGTCGGCCAAGGTCTGATCTATATGGCATAAACACATTTAAATCGTCTCGGATTCCCAATGCCTGCGGTTAATGCTTGAGTAAATCACAATATGCGACATACGAGAAGGGCTATTGCTGCTGCTGCTAATCGTTGTCTAATCACGCATTTAATTAAAACACATTTATGATATATAAATGTAGATAAACACATATATATATACCTGTATAGTTGTGTCCGTGTCCATGGAAATTGTTGCATTTGCCAAAGATTTCCAAATTTTCAGCATCGCTCAACTGCGGACTGTGAGAGAGAGATAGAATGAGACACAAATTGAGTTAGCAAATCAATATCAAGTGCAGTGTCAATTGGTTCAATTGTAATTGAATTCATTGATTATTATTAATTAATTACCTGTGCAGGCGATGGCAAGCGCTGAAAGTTTCGCGTCTTGTTAGAAATGCAACAGGTTGTTGGGACATGCTGTACGTTGCGATTGTTTATTGTTTATTATTATTGTTGGTTGATGTCGTATTGAATGGTTTCCCGTTGCACGTGCGCTTGCACTGTTTTGCTACAAATGCAAAACCTGCTTTAGAAACGCGCTTATTTATACGTGCTTAGACTGGGTGAACGAGCGTCTGAGCTGTGGCAGAACAAGGAAGTTCTTATCAAAGAATATATTAAATATGCTAGATTGAAGCACTTACAATTTGAGCGTATGGTGGCGATAACAGTGTTTATCAACTTATTTGAACTTCGGTTTTGGTAAATGGCAATTAAAATCAGATATAAATTCTTTAATATTTTTGTCTACGTCGGCTACCTGCAAGTAGTGCAATGCAAAACAACAAACACAAAAGTATCGATGTTATCATTGGCATCGATAACAATCTGACGTCAGCCAATACTGGTAAATTCAAAAAGTTAAAGTATTTTATTTGCCATCAGAGGAGCGCTGATTACATGCGTGTGAGTGGTGCAGCTATATACGTTTCGTTCTGTTTGCACTTTATACAAAATTAAGAATAAAATAAAAAGAAAGTAACTCATGAGGCTAAAATGAATATGTGGAGAAGGTTCATGTGTATATTTATTCTTAAATATTTCTTATTTAATATTTTTTTTTGTTTAAATTATTAAAACAAGAAAACTCAAATCACTTAACTACTTGACATATATAAATAATTCAAAATACAGGAATATATATATATATATTATAAATAGTAAGATTACATTAATCGATTCGTTTCAAAAATAACTGCCAGTGCTGCCAGATGTCTGTTTACAAAACACACATGTTTTAGAATCGTTGCGCCGGCCCTGACGCCTGCTATCGATACTCACACATCACTAGTATGAAAAAAATTGACAACAAACGACGCGACGACGCGCGCTATTTTCGAAACCTAACAACAATTTCCATTGTTTAAAAAATAAGTCCATTCGAGTGAATATATATTTAGTAAAATGAGCAACAAAAGCACGCCAGTGCAGCAACGCATACATCAATTCCAAGCACGTGCACGCGGTAGCTTCGGTGCCAGTGGCAGTGCCACCAAAACTCCTGCAACAGTTGCCGCTGGACTCCGGCGCAAGGTGTTGACCCGCACACCGAAACGCAGTGCCGAGAAGCCGGCAGCAGAACAACTCCTAAATACAGCCTTCAGCAGCGGCATTGCAACGCCGAAACCAAGGCCGACGCCACTAAATGCTTGCTATACGCCATCCTCGCTCTATCGCAAGACGACGCCGGGCCACAGCAGCCACAGCCACAGCCACAGTAACATCAAAAAGTCAGCGAACAAGGCCAAGGACAAGGATGCCATGACCGAGTCGTTCCACAGCATTGCCGAGGAGAGCAACATGATTGTGGCCGTGCGCGTGCGTCCACTAAATGCAGCCGAATGCCAGCGCTCGATCGTCACGAATGTGGTCCAGGTCCATGGCAACAATGAGCTGAGCGTGCATGCGGGCAGCAGTGCCGACGCCTCGGCCGGAGTATCACATTTCTTTAGCTACGACCAGGTCTACTACTCCTGTGATCCGGAGCGCCGGAACTATGCCGATCAGCTGGCCGTCTTTGCGGGCACAGCTCAGCCCTTGATCGACACAGCCTTCGAGGGCTACAATGCCTGCCTGTTCGCCTACGGGCAGACGGGCTCGGGCAAGTCGTACAGCATGATGGGCATCGAGGGACTGGACGATGCGGCACTCGATGGCAATGCGCCGCACGTGGAGGCGGGCATCATACCGCGCTTCTGCCACGAGCTGTTCCGGCGCATCGAGGCGGTGAAGCAGCAGCTGCAGGTTGAAGAATAATGATATAAATAATATATATATTAACTGTTATATATTAATATATGTCTCTCCTTGCAGGTGGAGGTGGAGGTCAGCTACTTTGAGATCTACAACGAGAAGATTCATGATCTGCTGAGCGTGCAGCAGGCCATGGCCGCCACGCCGGATACGCCCGTTCAACGGCAGGCGCTGAAGGTGCGCGAACATCCGATCTTTGGGCCATATGTTGTCGATCTTAGCGCCCATTCCGTGGACTCGTATTCGGCACTGCGCAACTGGCTCGCCGTGGGCAACTCGCAGCGGGCCACCGCCTCGACGGCCATGAATGACAAAAGCTCTCGCTCCCATTCCATATTTAATATTGTCTTGAATCTGACCGATTTGAGCAGCGATGGCAGTGATGGCGCCTCCTCCGACACAGATTCTGGCACCGTTGTCTCTCTACGGCAGACGCGTCGCAGCAAGATCAGTTTGGTCGATCTGGCGGGCAGTGAGCGGATCAGTGTTTCGGGTTCGAATGGCGAAAGGATACGCGAAGGTGTTAGCATCAATAAAAGTCTGCTGACGCTGGGCAAAGTAATAGCGGCGCTGGCCGATTCTCGCAAAGTGGGCGGCAATGCCACGCCCAGCACATTTGTGCCCTACCGCGAGAGTGTGCTCACCTGGCTACTGCGGGTAAGTGGAGCAATGTACAGTTGCCACAGACATTTCCTTATCATCTACAATGCATGTTGCCACAGACATTTCCTTATCAGCAGCTTATCATAGTTCGTTCTGGTTTACTTCATGACATTATCTATATATTCCCCATCTTTGGCCCCATTGACCCTGCGATTGGTAAATTGATCCCAGTCCATTGCAGCAATGGAATTTGTAACGCATTTGCTTTCAACTCGGGCCTGTTGTAGATAAAACTTTATCTCCTTTCTTAGAGAGTGTCTCTTGTCGTCTCAATTAACTTTGTTGTCCAAATTCTCAAGAGATAATTAATTTATCTTATATATTATTTTATTCTCTCCACGTGTCGGCTATCTTTCAAGATATTTGTTTAATTTGATATGCATATGATTCAGCTAGGGAAAGTTTATTTATCGGGAATTTAATTTGGATATGATTAGCGTAAACGATAAATTGCCAATGAATCATCGTTATATAGAATAGGAAAATTTTTAAGATAAATTATTTAAAAAGAAACATTAATACAGAAAAAGCATATAATTTTTTTTTTTAATACTGAAATAAATAATAATAAAAAAATTAAAAATGAAACTTAAAAAACAATAATAATTTAAAAAAATGAATACAGAAATAACAAATACTAAATATAAATAGTTATTAAAACAAAAATACAGAAATAATGAATAGTAATTTAATTAACAATAAAACTAAAAAAATAAATAATAAAATAAAATAAAATAAATAATAAAATTAGTCAAAATCGAGGAATAAATAAAAATAAATTAATTCAAAATAAAACTTAAAATATAATTTAAGAAACATTAATTCAGAAATAACTTATAATAAATTAAAAAAATTAAAGAATAAAAATAATAAATTAAATAAAAATAAAGCTTCAAAAATAATATTAAAAAACTTTAATACAGAAATATCTTATAATAAAAATAAAAATGATTAATAAAAAAAAAAAACAGAAATAAATATATTAAAAATAAAACTTAAACAATAATTTTAATACAATTTTAAATCAATATTTTTAGATAAACAATATTAAATAAATATATAATGTTTAACAAATAAATAATAATGAAAACATATCATATTTAAGAAATAAACAATAAATATCTAACAAATCAAGAGTAATACAAATAAATAAATGAAAGCAATTAAATGCACAAATAAATAAATTAAATGCACAAAAATAAAATTAAATAAAATAATAAAAATAAAAATGATAAATAATAACAATATTCAACACTTTGATGCAATATAAATAAAAATTTTCATAAATATTATTATTATAACTATATATATATATATATATATATATATATATATATATATAAAAAATAGAACATCAAATAAATATAAATAATCATTAGTAAATGATAAATAATAAATTATATTTCAATATTTTTTATATTTAGAAAATATTTCAATTTATTTCAACTTTTTTTTTGTATTTATGCTCTTTTTATTTTTGTTATTTTTAATATAATTCTGTACAAGTATTTTTTATTTGCCTATTATTTTAGTAAGTACTATACTAATATATAAAATTAATATATATGATTTAACAATTAACAGTAATTGTTAAACAAAATGTATATAAATAGGAAAATATTTATTTCTATGACAAATTAAAATAAATAAAAAATAATTAAATTAACAAACAACAAATAAAATAGACAAATGAAAACAAGGTAGGGAACCAGGAAGTTTATAAAGTGTTAAATTTTCCATGAAAAATTAAAAGATTAGATATTCTAGCCCAAATCTGAAATATTTAGATAATACGTAAATCAAATATGACTTAAACTCGGAGTCTTAATACAATCGTAGTTGAGTAATAGATTAAATGGCAACTTCTAGTTGTGAACTCTCTCCGGTTCGTAACTCTTTTTATTGCACAGCTAAATTTGTACTCTTATCTGGAGGCCAATTAAGATCGCTTCTAGACTCTAGACCAGACTCTATGGAGTGTTTATCACATTGTTTTTATATGGCCATATAAAATATATCAAAGTACAATTGCAAAATAAAAACAAAAATTAACAACTTTTTGCCTTGAAGTTGATTTTATATACCTTTTTGTCATATGAATATAAAAAATATTTACGACTTTAGGTTTAAATTTAAAATCAGAATTTATTATTTTTTATTGTTTATCTATTGATTTTCTATTTTAAAATTAAATATTGAAATATATTTTTTCAATGTGGAATTTATTTTAAAGATAATTAATATATCCATACTTTAAATATATATTTAAATATTAAAAATATTTTAAAAAAATTTTTAAATTTAATTTTTAATGAAATAGTAAAAATTATAAGAATATAATTTTTTTTATAATTTTCTGTGTCTCATAAATTTGATTTGGAGATTCCCTACACACGAATTGGGTAAAGTCAGAAGTTTACCTAGTAAATTTCTTCCATAAAACTAAATAAAGATATCACAGGAAGACGATATCAAAAGAACATTCATAGTTTACCTAGTAAAATCCACTCATAAAATTAAATATAAATGGAAGATATGAAAAGAGTATAAGATATAAACGAGATATCAAAGGTTTACACATTATAAAGGGGACAATTCATATTAAAGGCATTGCGCTTTGCATAGACATTCAACTTCGCAAATTCCTATGATCTCATTTATATACATTTTTAATATTTATATTTCATATACATATATATTTTTTGGTCAATGCGCATTTTGTTGTTTATTTGTACAAAAATTGACGACTTCGTATAAATAAAATAAGCTTAAACCACGTTCCGTTAAGCATTTCTGGTTAACAGATAAAGACAGGCACACGAAAGCATTCCTTTTAGTTCCCAATTCTTAAGTGTACTTGAATGCATACGTGTATTACCTCACATTGTTGGATTTTATTAGGGAATGAAATTGCCTAGATTATCAGGTTACGTGTAAAGCGAAATCATATGATATGACAGAGATAATATTACAGCTAATACTATCAAATTTGTATAGAATTTTTGATTCGAGATTCTATTTAAGGTTATAAAATACATCATGTATATGTATACACATATGTATGTCTATATGTGTTATCGGCTTGATATGTGTGATTTCGCACGTAACTGACCGACCTTCATAACTTACAAGTTTTTCATTATTTCTAACACCCCTAAAGTAAATAATATATAACTGACCTTGCCATAACATGATATATGTATAGACAGATATATATATGATAGACAGATAACAGGAGCGTGTAGAAAGTTAGTCATAAAACTAAATATATAATAAGTTAATTAAATGTAAAAATAAGAAAATTTTAATAGAAATTTTTTCGCAAATTCAATAAATATTTTGATAAACAACAAAAACAAAAACATAAATATATATTAAATAATTTAAAAAAATATATATATTAATGTATTTTTAAAAATTAATAAATTCCTTTGTTACATTTTTTAATTAAATGTATTAAAATATAATATTTTATATATGGAAAACGGTTTAATTTCAATGCTGCTTTTAAAATAAATGTTTATGCATTAAAAAAATATATATATATTATTTTTAAATATATATTTAAACCAAAATTATTATTTTTTTTTAAAATTTGTTTTAAATATTTTTCTATTTCTTTCTTAAAAATAGGCATAAATATTTTAGTATAAAAGCAGCATTGAATTTAAAAAGCTTTCTCTATATAGAAATCATTCTAATAATAAATATTAAGCATATATGTATATTTATAAGTATTGTATTAAACTTTTGACTCTACTTATATATTCAAAATGAACGTGTAATGCTTATTTTATCTTGAAAGTATTTGTGATTTTTTGTTTATATTTTAAAAACATAAAAAGAGAATATTTATATTTTAATAATAATATTTATTTATGTAAATAATAATATTTATTAATATTAATAATAATATTTAAATTTGAATTTATTAACTTAATTCTTGCACACAATTTTTACAATGGGCAATTTCCATTTAATTTAATTTTTTAAATAATTAAAAAATAACTTTGATAATATTTAATATTTCCCATTAACAAAATTTTTTTTTTATGTATTGATTCCTTTCAATATAATTTTATATTTATTATATTATTCTAGTTTTAATTTTACATATTTTTTTTAATGGATATAATTTGTTTTAATTAATTTTTTTAATTTTTTATTAATTTTTAATGGAATTCATTAAAATTAATTTTGTTCCTTTAGTATTTACCTCTTAATAACTACCCCAATGTGGCTAAACCGCTCCTGTTGCATCTTTTGTTTACACTAATTTACTACAAAACTTAACACAAGCTCTCTAATGATGAGTGTTTATTGATATATGTAATAAATTACGTAGTTCTCAGAGTATTATTCCGATGAGTAAATCAATATAAGTTTACAAGGTTGCAGAAGCTCTTAAGAAACGGCATTACAAAGTCCACATTCAGGCCCTTAAAATAGGTGTTTGTTAGTCTACAGCTCAAGTGCAGCGGAGCTATCTGTGTAGAGTGTAGGACTGGAGTTCTCTCTAGTTAGTTATAGGTGGCTAAAACTACTCGTAAGTGTTATTAATAGTAGGTACTACCTCGAGACATGTAATTGAAAGTCTAAATCAACAATTTATGGCGCCATATCATGCGTATTTAAAGAGCTATTGATTACGTCGAGGCTAATGCGGCCATGTCTTCCTTGAGATATGGCCAAACAATCAGAGTTAGTTATCTATATATACATATATAGATATGTACGTATATATGTATTTCTTTAATATTCCCTTGGTCGAAGTTTCCAGTGCACTCTATAGATAAGTTAGGTCGAGAACCATAACAACCATTTAAATATAGCTTTAAGTGTAATCTCACAAGCACTCAAAGTTATCTAAATATGTACGCTGTATGTATGTATGTATATATATATTTTCGTACCTATATGGTATATACTCTTTGCTTGTGGTCATAAAAATCTGGCATATTTAAAAAATACAATAACAAAAATGTTAAGTTTGACTTTCTGTTAGTTTTTTTATTGCTTTTTTATTTTTATTTATTTTCATTTTTTGTTTCTATTTTGTTTATACTAGAAGAATATAACACTTGATAAGTTATCAGCGCCTCGTCTTCGCAGTTGCGACAGCAACAAGTTCTGATATTGTTGTTGTTGTTGCTGTTGCTGCTTCCTCTTGCCACATTTACAGGCCGTTGGCTCGCATTTACATTTGCTTTTAATCAGCTTGCCATCCTTGTGACCTGTAAAATAAATAACAATAATAATAGTAAAATATAATAAAGTTTAAGAGTGCAGCACATCAAGTATGACTGCTCTTGTGTGGAAGTGCTCGACTAGCGAATACCCTGAGCTGGAGTTTATAATATTTTATAAGATATGAGGTCTTTGGAGATATTTCAAATTCTATTTTAATTTGTGTATAGTTAAGTGAGCTAGGAAAGGAACTACGACAGCTGGGAATTACAAGATGTATAGGCACTAACTAAAGACGGACAGGCAAACGGAAGGAGAGGTAGATGGGCTAGGGTATATCAACTTAACCGTTGCTGTTCCCAAATATATTTATATATTTACTTTTTGTAGGATAGTCTAGGAATTTTCCTATCTGCTACATATTGCTCCATAACTATAGATTTCTATTTTCTAATTTCTATAAGTTTTGACTTAAATATAAATTCGAATTGAAAGCTTATTAACTTTGTAGAACTATATTTTATAATATAGATAATACTAATTTATTTGAGAACTTTACAACTTTATTTCTCATTCTTGCCAGGAAGATTTTTTTTTAGAATTTTAGTATATATTATATATGTATTATTATATCGATATATTTTTATTAAATACGTCATGGAAATATTCAGCTGGGCTATCCTGATGAAGCTATATATATATTTATTTATTTATTATTTTTATTTTTTTTTTTTTAAATATATCACATATCCATAACAACGTTCCACAAACAAAAAGCTTTTAGCACTTTATGAAAAAATATTTAAAGAGAAAAAACAGCAGAAAAAATTTCCATATATATAAATATTTATATATGCAATACAGAAAACTTTCCATATAGAGAGAACACAAAAAACCTTCATATATTTAAAAAAAAAAAAAAAAAACTAAATCATAAACTAAATTTTATCATAAATATATTTTCTCTATAAGTGTTACACATTACATGCAAATATTTGAAGACCCTTTATAATTGTAAATTATAATTGATAATGGCTTAATGATTGTTGCAGTAGGTTGATTGATAGATATGTTTATATATATACATAATTTAAATATATATATGTAAATATATAAATATATACATATAACATATGTATATAAAAAACAATCAATCAATTTATTGCAATTATCAGCAGCTTTATATATATTTGATATGAAAATTTTGTATAATATATATTTTGTAATCTGTGCAAATTTTTCTAACTGCCATCCATATATATTATATATACACAAGTTGCTAAGCAAGATTATTGAGTTTTTGTTTTTTTCTATTATCAACAGAATCGAAAATATTATCAATTCAAAACTTGTTTGCTTGTGGTTGGTTGTGTAACATTATTTGCTTTAACCTGCTCAATGTAAGTTTGATTTACAGCCTCACTTAATAATCAATAATTGCATTTCTAATTAATTAAATATTGTGCATTCCAACATAAAGTTTAGAATTTTATAACTTTTTTGTGCTTTTAATTTATCAGGAAGATTTTTTTTTAATAATTAGAGAAATAAGATAATTTTGTTCATTTTTATTAATTAGTTATTAACTTTTTAAAAGAACGCATATTAAAAAAAAAATAAAAAACAATATTTAAATTTTAATAAAAGAGTCTTAAAACTTTTTATAGAAATATTAGATTTTAGAAATTTTATTTTTGAGTATAAAGAAACAATTGATAGAATTTTTATTTTTAAACATAAACAAGATAATATTAAAATAAAAAAAAAATTTATGGAAATTTTTAAAATAAAATTTAATAATATAAAAAAAAAAAACATAAATAATTAAAAATTTAATAAAAAAAAATACCAAAAGGAATAAGTAAATATTAACAATTCATAAAATCTCTATTTCTTTAATTAAAAAAAAAAGGTAAAAAAATATATCAATTTAAAAAATTTTAATTTTTTTAAAATTTATATCTGATAAAAAATCAAAATTCTAAGAATTTTTGTTATATGCATACATTCATACATTCAAATTTCTAGAATTTTTTTTGTTTTAATCTAAAAATGTTAATAACATCCTCCCGTAAACACAAACTGCATGTTAACATTCTACAACAATGTTATTAACATTTTCAGCTAAATTCTTGTCTTTTTTTGCAACTTTTTATGCTATGCAAACTATGCAAAAATTTGTACATATTCACTAACCTGTTTGATTCAACATGGATATGTTTTTATACAAGTACACAAAATATGTATATACATATACATACATATATGCTAGAGCAAAATTCTAGTTGCGTGGATTAACGTATAGCTGCGAAAACTTACAGTTCTGTGACTTTTTCAGCATTCCCATATCGTGCGTCTGAGAGCTCTTCGATTTCTTAGTCTTGGAGACTTTCAGCTTGTCAAGCAGTTGTTTCAGCATTGCTAAACTAGTCTGATTTAGTATATACCAATTGGAATGAAGAATTTGAATAATCCTTTTTAATATAATTGGTTTTTTTAAGGTTTTGGAGTTAACTTTCACATTGCAAACTTCAATCGAAACTGTCGACAAAACTTTGCGGCTTCGTTTTTAAATGTGATTTAATTTTATATATATCTACATATTTATATGTCTATATCTTTATATACATATATCACTAAAGTTTTGGTTTCGTGTGCAATATACAATATTTTCCCACAAACCACAAACAAAACAGAAACCCATTTTTTTTTAAATTTCCCTAAGCGTTGTTTTTTATCACAAAATTAGTGTTAAACGAGGCTTTTTATCTCCATCTCTCCCCTTCTCACTCTCTGTGGCTTTTACTACTTCCAGTTTTGTTTTTTCTTTTAGAAAATATTAGAAGTCTGTATATATTTTATTTTTTGTTTTATTTATTTTTTATGTTAGTTGGCTTAACTAGTTTGGCTAATTGAAAACGCGTGCCGTCTGTTTGGCGACAACATTTGGCCATTGGCAACAATTGAAAACGCTCCATATATGAGGCGTTAGACATACGATCCAAAATATTGACACGATTCCGTGCATGATATTATGATTATAGCATGACGATGTCTACTTAACTGGTTTATTTGTGCTAATTACGTATATATCCATTGCTTTAAATCTGTGAGCTCATATGATATATAATGGATGGATGGATAGATTGTAGAACATGTTATTATACTAGATAAAGAGAGAGGTTGTAATAATATAATAACTAGAGAGATATTATTATTAATTATATATAGTATATACATATAAATAGAGTGCTTGTAATATATGTTAATATAGTTAATATATATATATAGTATAGATATAGCTGGTAAATAGTTAGATCTATATATTGTCTATTATAGATGTTGTTAGTTTAGATAATATGGTAATTTGATTTGTTTTGTTATGCCCTTAGCACCTGTTGAGTTCAAGTATTGCGGTTTATTGTGTCTAACAAAACAACTGCTCTACAGTATAACCTATAATGAGCAATACCTAGTTAAAAGTTTAAGATCCGACTTAGAAAAAATTCCCGAAGCTTAGTAAATATAAAATTAGATAAACACATAATGTTTACAAAACTTAATCGTATTCACAACTCAAGTTCAATAATATATAAGAGATATTTCTACGCTTATTGAAGTATGGCAAATCGACAGGGTTTACTTATAGATAAAAAAAATTTTAAGTTATTGATGACTCTCTTGAGATTTACAACCCTTTTTGGACTGTGAACCCTCTATTATGCAGTCGGTAGCACCCGACTGCAACATTATTATTTTTTAAATAAAATTAAAAAGTTTAATTATATTAAATATATTTTTAATAGAATGAAATTATATTATTTTAAGAAATAAGTCCTCTAAGGGATTCCAAAATACATAGTAATGGAATGTTTGAATTTTACTAAATTCTGATTAGCCCTTGTTCACTGTAGCACCATGTATAATCCATATATATATGCACAATTTCTCCCCCTGCTCACTTAAATAGTACTCGACATCCCATCCGATTCGTTCCCATGCACAAACTAGTTAACATTGAATTTTAAATGAATCAAATTCATTGTATAAACAAATTGCATATTTTTTCTATGGCTTCCCCATGCGCTTAAGTCGCTGTTGTTGTTGTTGTTGTTGTTGTTGTTATTGTTGTTGTTGGTGTTGTCACGGGTAGTTAATCTGTGAGTCTCTACTGTACTTGAAGTGCGGTTCAAAGTAGTTGAGACTTGATATGATCAAAAGTCTGTGGATTGAGCTCTTTCAATTGTGTCAAATGTCACATGAATTTCAATTCAATTTAATTTAATTTACTTCGTGTGGAACAAGTGAAAACTTTGCAAATTTCAATTATATAGGATACTGTCGTGTACTACGATTCACGGTCTAAGTTCCAGGTCAATTTGTTAAAGTAGAATTCTAACTAGCTTAACTTTTGTGGATCGACCTCAACGGCGCTGACCTCAATGCAGCGAAATTGTCTTAAATGGATGCCAGACTTCGAGTCGAAACGCTTTTTAATTCGATTTTCATTAGCAAAGTGGTGCGAGACGAAAACATTTCCGTAGAGTCTTAAGCGCGGGAGCTCTAATAAATAAATATATAAATTAAAAGACATATGCAGATGGACATGGACGACTGCATAATACTCGCTTAAGATATAGTGTCATTTGAGAAGGGAAATTTTCTTGGATCCATAAAAAAAAACTTGGTGATCCTCGGTCTTTGAGTGATATTTTATTATGATATTTTATATACATATGTAGTCGATCCATATATTTATTTCGATGTATGTATGTATTACTATTTCTATTATCCATAGGAGAAGCGAAAACTGTATCTATATTAGCTCGATATTTTTATGTGATCCTGATCTATGATCATATATAATATAAATTGTAGATCTCAAGTTTTCTTCAGATCTATTTTATATATAGATTTATAATAAGATTTCTACTAAAAACTATATTGTAATTCTTTATTCGTCAGGCCCACAGATCTGTAGAAGTCAACCTCAGTTGTTTAAGATTGGGGTGTTAGCCTTACTATAGTAGACAATTTTAGCTCATTTGGCATGCCCTAATTCTCACTACAAAATTATAAAGCTATATATGTTTTCATCGATAAATTTTAAAATACCACATCTCTTAACTCTTTCGACCTCAACTTTTTTACTGTGGAATGAAAATTTGTTCACTAAGAAGACAAAAGATAAAAGTAAAATATATATAGAAATTCATGATTTGCTTCTCTCTTAGGGCTAGAGTATACACAAATTCCTAATACTTTAACATATTTACCCACCACTCGTATACATTATATGGAATATATATACTCGTGCATAAATTACTGTTCACGAACAATACACAAAACCAATACACTCTCTTAGTAAGCGAATGCTAAAAATAAATGTCTTTGAAGCTAAGCAAAAGGAAAATGATTTAGCTGATGCAATTTGCTTGACTCAGCAGATTTGACTCGCCAATTAAATTAACTTAAATTAGTGCTAAAATGGCGCATTATTAATCATCTTATTTCCAGCCCCTAAAGGGTATTACACATCCAGATTTTAACTTGTACAGTTTCTTTGTTGATATTGAAATTCCCATTTACCCAAAAAAAATATGTGCGTCATATTAAGTTTGACGCATTCTCCCAGGTATTTTCGTTTCAGTTAAGTATTTCCTATATATACACATATATACATTCCTGATCTGTATGCCGATCTGGCGCAGATAACGACGCTATTTATTTTCAAGCAATCGTTTTTTATGTAGCAAGAATGGTGGTGATGACTGATGCTGACTATCTCTTTATAATATATAGCACATGAAGTCATTCCTTATACTCTATATATGTATAATATATTATATTTTTATATATTTCTATAAAATATTTCTATGAAATTTTGTATTGTTTTATCAAACAAAGCAAATAACTTGCAAGTAGCACGTTCCTAAGTTTTATAACCATATTAATCTATCTATCTGTCAGTGATATCATAATTTGTACAGTCGGAGCACATTGTAAAAGGCGTATAATAGTTTTGTTACAATGTATGTAACAGGCAGATACACGTATGGCACACCCTCTAAGTGTATACTAAGTCTTGATCTTGACGACAAGCTGGGACAATCTATAACTTACTGCCTGTCCGTATATATATGAATCTCCTTTATATAACTAAACTAAAGACTTTACGTAGATCCTCCTATAGCATATGTAAATTAAGTTTGTTTAAAAAATAAACACCTTTTTTCATTTCAATGTATCTCAAAACTATGAATATAGGTTATATTTAGAATATTTTTAATCAATTTTAATATTTGTTGTTTTATATATTCAGTTACAAATATAGCTAATTTGTGAGTTTCATCATAAAATGAGAAATATTCAACAGAATCATATGCTAAAAATTCCATTAAAAAATCCATTTAATAGAACAGATGTTATTATAGAAAATGTGTGTGAACTTGTCCAAATCACGTGACAATTAGAAATAGAAGAAATATGCGAAAAGTGGTCCTAGTTACGAACTCCCGTCAAATGCTTGAAAGGTAATAGTTCTATATGAGAACTTTGTCTATATTATGCAGTTGTTCATAAGTATCAGTTTTATAGCTTGACTTTATGAAAATTTTGCTAAACCAAGATTAACTTCCTAACTCTTATGTTAATCAAGTTTGCTTTTCTTAAAGTTCAACGAAAAGGCAAAATAGATTATATGATAATCTAACTAATATATTCTAAAATCATTTCATAATTTTTTAAAACAACCAATCTCATTGCTTATCTAGCAGCTTGATCTCGATGTAAATCTGAATCTTTCCCAATTCCTCCATATAAAACTAAATAGTTTTATTTGTAGCCTTACTTCATCCAAAATAAAAACTCCATTAAGCAGCTTTGTTTTATAAATACCAATAACATGTTTATTTATTGATTATTTTTATATTTTTAGAAAGTTTTTGTTTTCTTCTTTTTCAAATATATTAAACTTAAATATAAATACAATAATATAATAAATTTTAAATTGCAAAATTTTTCTCGACACCCGCAAGCTAAATGTTTTTGTTTTCGTTTTTTTTTTTCTTTGACATTTTTAACAATAGTAAAAATATTTTTAAATTTTCGTTTACAATAAATTTTGTTTGTTTAATATCTTTTTGTCCATGTTAGTTGCACAGTTAATAATAAATATATATATTTTGTTGAATTGCTTATAAAAATTTGGTTAATAAAATCCATTCAATAACAAGTATTAAATTCTTCAACAATTGTAACTCGTATAATAACCATAACTCTCTGAAGCTTTAATAATTACATTCTAATACATCAATTTTCAATTTAAGCCCATTTTTAATATAATTTAAATATTGTTTTTTAACTATGCACATTTTATTGCTGGCGCGGGGAATCGTTTTTTTCGTTTTGTTTTTTTAAGATTAGGGATGTCTAATATAGACAAGGATATAATATAAGTCTGGGTCAAAACTATATATATATAAATAGATATATATATAGCTAAACGCGTTTAGGAAGAAAATACTAAATATTTTTTGGCGCCAATGAAGCTTTTCTAAATATAATTTTTCCTGTAAATAATGTATCAATTTTTGCCCAATTTTCAGGGTGTAGAAACTGAAAACAATTGTTTTTTTTTTCACTCAAGAATTTTGCTCTTGTGTTTGAAAAAAAACAATTTGTTTCAATATTGAATTTTCTCTACTGCAATTTTTTTTTTACTCAGTCTCGTACGCAAAATAGAAAAATATTTCTGGTATTTCTGGCGATTTTGCTTCCCTCGTTCCGTTGTTTTGTTTTTGTTTTTTTTTTTGTTCTTGCTGTTTTGCCGCAGTTCGCTTGGTTTGAGCCAAGCGGGGCGACGGCTTGTGGATTGTATGTCAATTAAATTACTATGTTCATTTTTTTTTTATGCGTCCGCATAAAATAAAAAACAAACAAACAAAAGGTTGTAAAGAAATAGTAAACGGCTTGTATAATAAATTGGTATCAAGTTAAACAGCAAAACAGAAAAAATGTTCTTGCTGTTTTATGTTTTTGTTTTCGTATTTGCTGTTTACAGTTGTAGTAGTTGTTGTTGTTGTTATTTTCGCTGCTGCTATTTGTAAATGGTAGTGTTACGTCATAGGCGGAAATGCACGCAATTGTTAGTGTAGGTACAGTTGCAGTAGATTATTGTAGTTGTCTCGCTTTCACTTGCGCTGTCTGCCCAGCAGGCGCTCCAAGCATCTTTTGCAATGCTTCTTTTTTTTTAATTTTGTTTTTTTTTTTCTTTTTGTCTTTATCTAACTAAATATGGCATTGTGAATTGCTGCTGCTGTTGTTTTTCTTTTTCTTGTTTTTTTTTTTTGGCTTTAATTTTTGCCACCTGTCTGTCTCTCCTCTTAAACCTGACTACTGCTGTGCTTAAACCTTGCAGCTCTGCTGCGTTGGCACAACAGTTGTCAGGTTTGTCATTTGATGCTGCACTTCGTGCTCGTGCTCCAGCTCGTGCTCGTGCATCTCCTCCTCGTCCTCGCAGATGCTCTCGTGATGCTTGCGTGACTCACGTTTGCGCATGTAGTTGATCAATGGACGTTTCTTGTGCTCTTTGCAGAAGGGACAATCCTTGCGCAGCTGCTTCTCCGATTTGAGTTGCTTACATTTTTCTGTGAATACATAAAGAAAAGTAGACACAGCTGGTTAATAAACGAGATCTCTTCAAAGCGACTATTACTTAATAATGTTTACGGCAGAACAAGGTTGTTGTTGACATACTAATACATACACACGCGAGCATACACGCGCACATATACATAACACAAAATCACGCGCTCTCTTTCTCTCTCTATCTCTCTCTTTTGTTCTCTTCGCCTCTGCCGGCCTCTTATTGGCCTACGTGCGTGCTCGCACACTTTGCCCTTTTCAGCTGCTGCGGCTGTTTACGTGACGTCACGCTGTCAACGTCACGTAGCGGCAAGCTTTAACAGTTTTGTTTTGATTGACCCTGTGACATGTGTGTTGGCACAGGGTGTTCAGTGGGCAAGCCGCTGTTGATTAAGCTACGGCCAATTGAGCTACTACACACATACATATAAAAATATATGTATGTATGTATATATTTAGATTGCTGTTCATTGATTAAAGCATTGCCGGTCTATATATAGACGCAATTTTAGCGATTGTTCTCGTCAAATGTTTGATAAGCAACCTTGACTTATCTGGGACTAACGCATTAAATTTTCTCTAATCTATAAAAATTACAATTGCGCTGCAGTAATGCATAAATTAATCATACGTGTATAATATGTGTGAGTGTGCGTATTTACTTCTTTTTTTGGCTTGTTGGCTTAAATAGCTTGCACATACGTACATATATGTATTTATTGCGCCGCAATTTTGCATGCCGCGTTTTCTTGTTTTGGACTTAAACACCTGCTTGCCTTTTTCTTCTTTTTTTTTTAAGCCGAGGGGTACAGTCACCATAGTGGTTCCAGTTCCAGCTCACTTAACCGGACTCAGTCTCTTTGGCTTTACAAATTAAAGTTGTATATAAATTCTTTTGTTAACCTTTTATTGTATTCTTGTTTAGCATTGAAAGCGACTTTTGCACTTAAAAACGCTTTAAGAAAAAGAAAAAAGTTTAACCACCTCGCATGGAACAATATCTCAGACAATATTGTCCATATTAAAATTATAATTTTTTTATTCATATCAAATTGCCGTACTTAAGTTTCTCACGTGAAAAATGATTGTATATGTAAAAGGAAAGTAAACAAAGATTACAAATGTGTGCAAACAGAAATAAATGCATGTGACACATGATAAGAGAAATGCGATAAATGTAATGCGTGCAGCACCCTGTGATTGCCCAATTTCCTTGTGCGAATACACACACGCATAGATGTCTTCGCATGTGCGCAAATTAAGACCTGCTATACATACACACAAACACACACACACATGTGTACAGTGCACAGAACATTGCGGCTATTTTTAAATTCTTGCAAAAACAACACATAATGCGAACAATCACAATAAACAGCAAATAAGCGACCGTATGTAGAACACGTATGTACATCTGTATATACATACACAAACATGGCTGTTTTTGTACGCTTTACAGTGCGTATTTTTGCAATTAGCGCTTTTTACTACATTTCACAGACACACACATGCATACGAGCATGCTGTGCCTTGCTAGAGACAAAAGCTGAATGTCATGACATACATAAGTATGTAAGTACATGCTGCATGCTACCTGACAGACGTTGCATTGTAAGCGGACGCAACAGACGCACAAGAACAGAGTCTTTTGATATGTCTACGCTATTATTTTGACATTTTATGATTATTGTTTTACTCAAATTACCTTGCACTCGACTGTAGGAGTCCTTGGCCGGATATGCGCTGGCACTGCTTGCGTGCTCCAGCGTGCCATACGGGAACTGCTCGTAGTCACGGTAATAGTTGTTGCGCATCGAGCCCCCATACGACAGCGTCGAGTCGCCAACAAATACGCCCCATACGTCCATATTTGTAGTGGTTGTTGTAAATATGTATATTTTTTTTAGAAAGGCGGATTATGTAGGTTGCACTGCCAATGTGTGGGCTGTGCGTTAGTGTTGTATTTGTTGTTTAGTTCTGTTTTATTGTTGCTTTTGCGCGCGTACTTTGTGCGAGGTCGTTTCACTTTGCCTTTTTTCTGTTGTCTTTGTGTGATTCTCTTATAACGTGCAATGAACTCTTGCTATTCACGTAAGCGTTTTACGTTTTATATCAAATAACGCGAATTGTTATTCTTTTCTTTTTATTTTTCTTTCAATATTCACTTCTTCATACCAAGTCGAGGTATAGAACCAGTTTATATATGCATTGATTTGAAATGCAATTTGTTTTTACTAAAGTACGGAGAACTCTTTTTTAATGCTCTTAACGTTGTCAGCCCAAAACTGAAACTGAAAGCCGAACGCCATATTACTGCATTTTTGTAGCCCTCGCTCGTCCGTTCGATTCGTGTGTTGTTTTCGTCGTCGTCGTGTCTCGTTTCGCGACGCGTAGCAGTGTTTTTGCTTTTTGCGTCGCTTTGTTTGCTTACTTGTATGGCTGATTGTTGTGGGTATGTATATAAGTGGGTATATTGGTTAAATAGGTTTATGTAACGCGCAGAGGGACTTGACCATAGGATTTATTGCGCACTGATTATATTTTATCATTATTAAAAAGAAATATTGATATCAATTATTTTTTGTTTCGCAATAGCTCTTTGATGTGTCATACCTATTGTCTAAACCCTTTTGCGTAGTATCTGAAGGTCGATCCGTAGCGGAAAACGTACAAACGTCTTTGTTGCTTCGACGTCTCGTGCTTTCCCTAGAGCTTCAACACATGCTGCTCCTGCTACTATAGCTCATGTTGCTGTTTCTTTCCAACTCACGCGAGACTAAGCACAGTGGTATAAATCATATATTTTTCAAAATTAAAAATATTCAACAAACAATTGTTAAATGTAAATTAAATGTTTTGAAACGATTAGTTAATTGGAAATAAAGCGTAAATTAAATGTTTTTGAAACGATTAGTTAATTTTCCATATGATTCATCTGTCTTTCAGTCAAAACAGTTAATACGTGTTAATTTGTTTGTGGCATGGAAAATATTGAGTATTATAATACTGACGTTGGAAGTTTTTCTTGTTAGCGTAAAGTTGCTAAAACAAATGGCTGATTTTAAAAATTGTCACCTTAACAAAATTTGATGTCATATAACTATACTTAAATTTGAAATTTTGGAGGTACTTTTCTTTGTAAAGCTCGAGGCAAGTGTTGCCATAGGTTTGCTAATCGACGTCTAGACTGTTTGCCGTCTTTGCGCTATATAACGAAAGGTTAATAAATTGCAAGAAATTGTGTTGCTAAGCAAGACATTTTTTCCCATGCTTTGTCAACGAAGATATAAATTTAATATGAGATGGATGAATAAATTGGGTCGTAGACATTACTTTTTTTTTTGACTTAAGCCGACATTTTGACTTAGTTGTGTAAGAATCGAACTGCCGTTTAAAATAGCTATTTTAGGATCGAACTTTCGTATGTAATGACGTAAGTTCTATAGGTTAATGTGTAAAATTAAAAATTTCAAACTTTTGTCTTCACTAAAGGTTAAATATCGATTTAATTTGCGTACAGTTTGTGTTAATTGATTTACCTACGTCATACAAAGGTATCTTAATCAAGTTGTTTGCTGTTTTGATTGTACATGTCGCCTTTTAGCGAGTTTTTGTGGTTTAAGTATTTTGTGCACACGACTTTCAGTGTGAGATGTCGTGACATGCTTCTAGAAGTGGGCGGGCATATGTTTCCAAATACCACAGGCTATATATAGCGTTAGTATTCCTCAATAACAGGTTTTGAGACGAAAATATATCCGAAAATGCAATATTTATATGGAACAAACTGGCTAACTAACCACAGAGCCATGACGCATTAATGATATGCTCGGTGACAATGTCTGGGGTGGCACCTACTCAATTAAATCCGCAGCCAATGATTGCGTGATCTCTGTCAACGCATGTATGGACCGGCCCCTCAGATTTTTGACACCTTTGAGGTCAACCGAAGGTTACTATTTTAAAATAATATTTAATATAAAATATATTGTATTGTCCTTCGCCAAAAACGGATTGAAATTTGCACTTTGGCTCTAAAAGTTTCAAAAACTTTTCAATTACTTTTGTACTCGGTTAAAGTGCTTACAACTCACTGTACGTAAGCGCACACACAATGCCAATCGTTTTGGGCGCTCTCCCTTGTTCGCTCATTCGCAAATGCCCACGCCCACGTTGCGTCTGCTGCTGCGCAGTTTATGCAAACATAAACTCTCGTGATTATCGTGCTCTTCTACTCCTACTCTCATTTCTTCTCTATGCTAGCGATGATAGCATGCACATCAGAGAGTTAATCAAACAAGTGTCTATGACTACATACAAATATAAATATACACAAACATATACATGTGCATTTGTATGTATGTATGTATGTATGTATTTGTTTACTTTGTTGACACAACTAACAAGCTAGCTATCTCGCTCTTTATTGCAAGCATCGATAACGGTTAACGGTCGTTGTGGTCGTTGCCGCTGCCATTGCTTCTGCCTTTGCGTCTTGTCAGTTTTAAGTTTGTCATAGCGACTCCCTCCTGCCAACACTGATAAGACCTTATCTTTGGAGGTCATAATTCTTTCGCTAAGACTACCTAGGCATGTGGAAAATTCAATTGATAGGCACAAGCATACGAAGTATGTGCATATATGTATGTATGTACATATGCATATGCGTATGAGTATATTTACATATAAATGTACTTATTTGGTATTCTAAGTAGTTTTGTACACATACATATTTATATTTGTCCAGCTCTACATACATATGTATTTAAATACACGCATACGTCAAATTTTATGCAGTGCACTTTGCGCTCGATCGTTGAATAGCCATTTTGTATGCAAAACTTTGTTATCGAATAATCGCCTTCAGTGTTGGACAATATGTAAACGATAGTTTCTGCAGATTAATCCTTTAAAAAATGTTGGTGCTTTCTCTTCGCTTAAAATGTCAATTAGTTTTTATATTTTTTACTTAAAGAACTAGCAATGATTAACAGTGTTTCCTTTTCTGTTTCTCTGCAGGAAAATCTGGGCGGTAATTCGAAGACCGTGATGCTGGCCACCATTTCACCGGCCAGCCTGCATGCGGATGAGACGCTAGCGACACTGCGCTATGCCTGCAAGGCGCGTTCCATAGTGAATCGAGTGAAGGTGAATGAATCGCCGCACGACAAGATCATTCGGGATCTGCGCGCCGAGGTGGATCGCTTGAAATCGCTGCGCAACGAGTACGAAAGACAAAGGCGTCTCTCTGCCGGCAATAACAATCCGCCAGCGCCGCGGAAAATCATAATCGAGACTTCCGTCGACGACAGTGAAGTGGAGGCACTGCGTCAGCAGCTGGCTGAGCGAGAACGTGAGCTAAGTCGTGCCCAGAAATCATGGATGGAGAAGCTGAAAGAGGCTGAGGATCAGCGCAAATCCGAGCTGCGTCTGCTCAAGCGCAAGGGACTCGCCTTAGAACTAAGCGCCGAACAGAAGCAAGCATGTCTAGTGAATCTCACCGATGATCCTATGCTAAGTGGCACCCTATTTTATCTGCTGCCACCCGGGATTGTGCGGATAGGCCGTGGCCGTGCGCCAGGTGCGCCCAACTCCTTGCCGGACATTGTGCTGGACGGGCCGCTGGTGGCGCTGCAGCATTGTAGCATTGAGCACGAGCGCACGGGCCGCCTCTACGTGAGTCCCGGCAGCGAGGACTTTGAGACCTATGTGAACGGCGAGCTGCTGCAGCAGAGGCGTCAACTCTACCACGGGGATCGCTTGGTCATTGGCGGCTCGCACTATTTTCGCATCTCGAATCCGTTTTGCAGTCAGCGCGGCAAGGTGGAACAGATCCATGTGGACTTCCAGCTGGCGCATCAGGAGATCTTGCAAAAGCAGGAGCAGCAGCTGCGCAACGAGCTGGAGGCGGAGAAACGAGCTGCCCTCACGCGCATCGAGCAGGAGCGAGTGCAGCATGCGCGTGACTTTGAGGAGCGGCTGCAGTGCCTCGAACTGGAGCAGTTCAAGTACAAGTGCAACAGCGAAATGCTCGAAACCGAACGCCAGGCGTTGGCCCAGCAGCAGCTGAAGCAGTCGACACCCAGCTACGACCTGGCGACGACTCCGGCACAGAAGTCTACGCTGCTGGAGGACATACAACGCATCATGCTGAATCCCAGCGACGAGAGTCTGCACAAGACGCAGCTGATGGTCAAGGAGGCGACGCAACGCTGTCGCCAGCTGGGGCTGCAGCATCTGGAGTTCCGTCAGACCCAGACGCCGGATGAGTTCGGACTGCTGCGCACGGTCATACTCATTGTGGACAAGGAGCGCTCCATGAAGGCCGAATGGCCAATAGCTCGTCTAACGGTTTGGCTGGACCTGCAGCGAGATGCGCCGCCCAAGCGAGGTGAAGGCAACGTGTTCGACAGCGTTGAGATTGACTGGGAGCCCATGGATGCGGCTCTCAATGAAACACTGAACGACACACACAACTCCAGTAGGATTGCCTTGAATCTGAGTGCCATGAAGGATGCGCTGCTCAAGCAGCCATTCAAGCGTCTGCTCAGCGCCAACAATACGCCGCAGCAGAGCCAGAGCTCCGCCAGCAACTCGCCCAGCAGCAAGCTGGCGCTGTACACCAAGCGGCTGCTCACCTACGATCTGGAGGAGGAACTGCAGCAGCACCAGCAACAGCAGCAGCCGGCGAGCAGCTGCTCCAATTTAGCGCAGCTGGCGCAGCATGAGCTGCAGCTGATGCAGCGCTCGGCACAGCGACTGCGGCGTCACTGTGAGCAGGCGCAGCAGGAGCGCGAGAATCACTCAGATGCTGGCTGCCAGGCTGATCAGTTGCAGGAGGCACTCAATCGGTTGGACAGCGTGCTTCTGGGCATGCACAGCTGCCTGGACATGATGCCTTCTGCGGAGATGAGTTCGCCAACCAAAGCACAAAAGGCTGTGCGCTTTCTAATCGATTGACGACGTTAGTCATATGAATAATATACGTATACCTTATATATAACATCATATATGTATGTCCCATATGCATACATGATTTTTACTGCAATTTTATGTATTTGTTTTTATTGTTTTCTTAAATATAAAAAAATATATATACATATGTGTATGTACGATATATATTTATATACTATGTTTTACTTATTTATGATTTATTATTTTAAAAAGTTGTTCTAGCTCAAATTCTATTTTAAATAAGGTTTTCGAAATCTTAACGATGAATTGTTCTACCCAAATGTAAGTTTATGCTAAAAAAATACCAAACTTTTCGATAAAAGTATCGAATTACAGCGCACAACCCGTGGTGTTGCGAAGGCGCCAATATATAAATAGCTTTGCTTTCACGATTTATGACTTGTCATCATTTTAGCTATTTTTATTTCAAATATGTATTTTTAAGTTTCAATATCAGCCGATAATTTGCCTTCTTTACATCATTTAAACTATAAATATAATTTAACCCCATTCTTTGTTTTATATTTTCTTAATTTTCAATTATTGTATATGCCATCATTTGTTTCTTATTTTCATAAATAAACAATTATATATAATATTTTATTATTTAGTGTTTCTTCTTTGTTTTTTTTCTTTTTATTTATTTATTTTTATATAACAAAAATATTTTTTCATTTAAAAAGAAATGTATATACCTAAATATCCGTCAATATTTATTATATATTTATTTTTTGGTTTTGTTCATTTTAATTTTATAAATATGATTGTATTTGATAAAGTAATCATTTTAGATGTTTTTTATTATTTTAATAACAACAACAACAAATATATAGTGTAATTTTTACTTTTTTCATTATCTTTATTTTATAATCAGTTTCCAGATCTTAAGTTTTTTATTATTCCTAATTTTATACTCTGAACCCATTGAAAATGGGAAATCAGGGTATAATGGTTTTGTTAAATGTGTGTAACAGGCAGAAGGAGGCGTGGCAGACCCCAGCAGCAGAGGAAGCAGTAAATGCTCTGATTCGTCGCTAACTGATAGAAAGTTTAGTTAATGATAACTCAGAGAGAGGGGCTTAACAGTTGAGCTCGACTTCGACTGGTAGTCTCGCTGCCCTATATAAAGGCAGCTGAAGATCAGAAGAGATCAGCAGCAGAAAGTGCTCTGATTGGTCGCCTAATGATCGAGTGTGAAGACTGACTCAGATAGAAGCTTAAGAGTTGAGCTTGACTTGAGTGGAGCTGTCGCTGCCCTATATAAAGGCAAGCTTGATGCAGCGCAGCTTCAGTCGTATTCCTCATCTTCTGGTGGTCAGTCGTCCAGTGCAGCGCGGTGCTTCTCCTCTTCTTCTGTCTGTGGGTAAGTATTAAAATAGTTAACTATGTTAAGCGAAAATGTAAAAGTTATACTTTTAATGTTTATTTATTGTAAATAAAATATATTTTAAATTTAAATATTATTAATTATTATAACGATCATTTAGCGATCATGCAAAGCAAGTCTTCACATGTACATATATAAAGGACTTTAGCAGTCCTTATCTGCGTTAAGGCTATTTTTTATTCAGGCAAGCCCGACTAGCACTTCGAATTCCCTTCTAAGTCTGAGTTGTTTAAATATAGCTGTGTTTTAAGTAATTTATTGTTAGCTGTATAATTTGTATATATTAACTAGAAAACATAATGCATACGGAGATTGCGTAATCTATAGATTTTCGACTCCCCATTCGCTTCACAGGTCTCAGGGTATTTCCTCGTCGAGCAGTCTCGACTAGAGTACTCTTACTTGTTGATTTTTGATAATTGATCAATGATTTGTGATTTTTAATTTCTAATTTATGGTGTGTGATTATTTTTTATATATCATATAAATGGGCTCCTGGTGTCTATTACTTGATAAGTTATATTACAGTAGTCAAAACATTTTTGTGTTGTTATATGAATATATTAATACACATATTAAAAACATATTCATAACTTTATTTTACATAAAAACCAAGCTTATATTGGAATAAGTTATATTTTTGTAACGAAAAATAATATAATAATATGAATATATAATAGTATATATTAGAATCATATTTAAATAATTTTATTTCACCAAAAAATTAATTTAAAAACAATATATGTGAATTAATAATTTAAAGGGATTTTTGTTTACCTAGATTATTATTATAGCATTAATTATATAATGGAGCTTGCCAGTCGGTCAATTAGGCGTTTAACACAATTGCATATTTCTTATCTGAACATTATTCCAAGTAATTGCATTTTCTTATCGCGCTTTTACATTCACCCAATTGACAAGTTAAACAATTAAAAAAAAAAAAACACTTCGCGCTGGGCGTGCTCGACCACGAGCTACCCGGTATTTGGCATTCAAATCTAGCTGCTATGAGTATATTCATAAATTTTGATCTCTTTTAAAGAATTGAAATTTAAAAGAGATTGAATATATTTAGATCAAGTATATACTTATATTCTTGCTCGAGTCTGTTGGCTCTTATAAAACTATAGTATACCCTAACATATGAATGACATATTCATATTATAATTCATTTTTATTGTGTATATTGTGCAAATAATCTTAAGTGTTTGAGTAACAAACAAGTAAGAAAACTTTAGTCGGAGGTGCCCGACTAGGAGATCCCCTGAGCCCCATCCGATTTGCATTGTTTAATACGCAACATAGCTTGCATATAACATTAAATTTTCCAAAACTGAATTATAATTTTGAAATTTTATTCAACTAGAATGTATGTAAATAAAAAAAATAAAGAAATAATTAAATTTAAAATCAAAAAAAAAAAAAAAAATTAACCGCACCTGGAATCGAACCTGCATCTATTTACTACATATGTAAGGTTAAGGTTAAGGACGGACAGACGGACGGACAGGGCTAAATCGACTCAGCTCGTCGCCCTGATCAAGAATATATATACTTTGTGGGGTCTGACACGCCTCCTTCTGCCTGTTACATACATTTAACAAAACCATTATACCCTGATTTCCCATTTTCAATAGGCTCAAGGTATAAAAACAATGCAAACAAAACGCACAAACACATAAGATATAGTAGATAATATACAACTCTAGATTGACTTCAATTCTTATATATATTAGATGTTTTATTTTGAATTTCTGATTTATGGTTTCTGATTATTATATAATATATTTATATATATCTATATCCATATAAATGTGTATAACTTTGCTGTATAAAAGATTTTTAATTTAAGACAAATAGGCATAAAGTAGGGAGCCTCCTTATAAGGACATTTTGTATACAATAAATAGCACCAATGGAAGAGAGCATTAGATCAAAATTACGAGCATTACAAATAGCATCAATGTCAAAGAGAGCATTATATCAAAATTAAAGACAGATTTGTGCTGATATATAAACAACAAAAAATAACATTCCTTAATTCTATAACAATATTTGTACGATTATTCATTGGAGTAGATATTATTCCATTCGTCATCAGCTTTGAGCTCGGCTTTGTCCCACTCCAATTTGCTATTCAATCCGATGACCCAATCACAGAATTGTCCCTCTTTGAGGTTGACGAAATCGGCCAGGAAGACATTTACGCGTGGCTTCTGGCTGCCGTCAAAGGGTCCCGGCAGCTGTTCCACTATCCACGGCTTCAGCTTGCGATCCACGCGCTTCGCAGTGCGCCTCAGGGTGAAGAAGACGCGGAGCGCTATGTAGCGACCCGTGGGCGTGAGCAGACACTGGGAGACGTAGCCCTGTTGGGGCTGGCGCGAGAGCAGCGAGTCAGCAAGAAAAGACTGGAGCTTCTTAATGCTAGCCGTGTTGGGCCACGGTGTTGGCCACGCATAGCTGGGCCAGAACTGAGCGGGCAGGCCGATGGGACAGCGTCGACAGATGAGCACCACTTGGCGCTGCAGCTGGGCGCAACGCGACAAGGAGCATTCGAGCAGCGGACCATCCGTTGTGGCATACAGACGTTGATCGAAGAACTGCACCAGCTCCCTGTGGAGCCGTTGATGATCTGTAATGGACATATCATAGAAATGTTGTAGATCTAAAACAACGACTTCTTCGGGATGTGTGTCCAGGAATTGACGCAGCTCCAGCAGCGGCTCGAACACTTCCATCGCAAAGACACCGTGACAATAGTAGAATTTGCCCTCATGCTGGGCTATGCGCAAATCCAAGTAACGCACGCCCAGATGCAGTTGCTCCAAAATGCTTGAGTTCTGATTCTTGGACCAGCGACGAACAAAGCATGGGAAAAAGCGATGCCAACGACGTATTGCGGTATCCGCGTCGGGTGCTAGCTTTGAATCGCTATTAATTCCATACGTCATCGTATTGTGGGAACCTACGACGGAATTGCTTCAATGTTAATTAGTCGAATGAGGCGTTGCTTAGGCTTAGATGATCTCATGTACCTGGTATGGCCAAATTAATAATTGATAGATCCCGCAATTCCGGTGGCAAGTCGCGCATCCAGTGCTCCTTGGACATCCTTGCGGCTGGAGATGAATTTTGTACTTTTATGGCGACGTTTAAAAAGCAATTAAGCAGCGAACGTTTCGTTTGGGCTGTAAACAGCGGTATTTTTATGCGTGTGCTAAAAGTACTCGGGAATTGAGGTATCGATGCGCTCGGCTTAGCACAGTAGTCAACTATCGATACTTGTGTTGGCGCTTGAATATTAACATATCGATTAATTTTGAAAAAATACTATGATAGCCGCTAGACCAAAACGAAAATCAAACTAAATTATAGATTTTTAGGAGTATGAAAAGCTATGTTGAACAGATTTAGTTTTAAACGTTCCACGTGTCAGTAATAATAGTTTATTACATATTGGCATTTTGATTATACGATGTACATGACAAGCACTAAAACTAATTGATATTTTCCTTATTCTCTCCGTCCAGCTCCTCCAATAGGAGATTCTGATGGGTGCGCTTGGTCAGCAGCTGCTCCGATTCATTGAAGACCCGCACATTGCGCAGACAATTGTTGAATGTGCAGTTGCCCAGCCAATTGCTCTCATTGTGGCTGCAATATAGAAAAGATTTAGGATTAAGAACATATTTGAAATGAACCTGAATCCAAGGACTGCTCACCGTTGCAGCTCGCTGAAATGTTTGAGAGCCAAGGACTTTTCACTGCTATTACGTAGAGGAATGCCATCCGCTAGAATGCCCAGCTTACAGGTATGAAAATTGCAATTGTGGCCGAGCATTTGAAGCTTGGTCGATTGATCCAGCAATTCCAAGCCGGTGTTGCACTTCCTGATATTGACATTGGTCAGCTTGGCGCTGGTTTCGGCACGCATTGAAATGCCAATGGCAAAGTTCTCTAGCCAGCAATCCTCCAGCTCGAGCCGGGCTTGTGGCATGCACACAATGCCCTCCTGTGTGCTGGAGCGTCCGTCGCCCACCAATCGACAACTGCGCAACGTCAGCGTTCCATTGCGCAGCCAAATGCCGCGACGCACATGCCGGCAATCCAGCACCAGCTGCGCGAGAGTGTAGTCGCCATCGATGACCAACAAGGTGCTGTCCTCATCGCTCGAGCAGATCAACGGCAACATGGTTAGATCAGCCTTTGGCTCGACCACGGCCTCCGCGTCGATCAGACCCTGAATACGTCCATTGTCATTGAGATGCTCGAGGAATTTGATGGTGTGCTGGCCAGGTGATATGAGTATGTCCTCGTTGGACTGCGAAATACTGAGCACGTCCTAGAATTAAAAGAAATCATTAATTTGTGAAAAGCAACTTAATTAATCCTCACTCTTGCACACCTGCAAGGTGTTGCCCAGCTGGACTTTTGCGTTGGGCTTTACGTGCTGCTCGGCCATTTTGAGCAGCATGATCTGGGCCTGCAGTTCGCACGGTGATGTGACCAGATGACACATTAGCTTTCTCTCCACTTGCTCCTCCATTTGATTCATACGCCCTGGACTGCGCTGCAGCAGATGCCGCTTTAGGCCATTACTCTGCAGTTCACTGTAGGCGCGTCGCATTTCCGGATTTTCAAGAATCTCGAATTCGCTGCGAATGATGGCGAGACGCAGATGGAGGCACATCAGATCCGTCACTGGCAACATGGACTTATTCAAGTTGTTCGCTTTGGGACTGCCGCCTGATTTGAGCTGTTTGCGTGGCGGATCTGTGGCATCGGCATTGAGCTCGACGACCCCATCGTCGCTCTCGGATTCAGCATCGCTCATGTCCAGCTCCAGGTACTCCAGACGCTGCTGTATGTAGCGTGCCTCCATTAGCAGCGTGCGCATATGTAGCGCTAGTGGGCGTGGCAAGCGATTCTTGGTCAAATCACAGGCTAGCTGTATGCGCGCCTGCAAATGCATTTGCACCCAATCCCAATCATCGTCGTAATCCTTGTCCCAGGGCATCCATACGTGTGTGTAAAAGAAACGCAAGCGATCGATGCACTCGGCCGTGGTGTCCACATTTAATGCTGAATTCTCCTGCTGCAATGTTGGCCACAGTTCAATCAATGAGACTTCATTGCTCTCCGGCAAATGCACATCTTGATCCTGCACAGCGGTGACAGTAAACACGGCCTTGAGTTCGTCGAAAATGACCTGCTCCACGTACCCAAACACAATGGTGGGATAGCGCAGCTTCAAGTCCTCACAGATGACGCGCGGTATTTTCCACATAGCCTGCCAACCTGCATTTGTGTGGGTGTGAGTGTAAATGGGAGTACGCTCTGCGCATGTGTGTGTGTTTTACTTACCTGCAGGCTCAATTTGCAGCTCTACGTAGGACTTCCATTCGGAACGTACTTGGGAGGCGGGCATGGGTACGTGATCCCATGATAGTACAGCTTTCGCCTCTTTCAGACGCTCAAGAAAAGACTTTTCGTATGTATAAACGTCCATTATAGGTAGTTCTTTGTTAAAGCAACAAGCGTTTAAATTTGAATGTGCGTATGATAGAAGCTGCGCCTGCTTCGGCGAAGCCAGAGCTGATAATAATTTAGTTATCGACAATAATAAAAACGAGTGTCGCAGCAGTTAACTAGTGAGTGTGTAGCAGCAAAGTATTTGTGGTATCGATACTTGAAGATGTGCATTTCTTTCAGTAAATTTTATAAACAAAACACATAATGGCTGCAAATACTACAGTAGATGAGCATTTCGAAGGCGCCGATGTAAATTTCACATATTATCTGCATATATACAGTAATTTATACAAATTTATGCATACCCATTGCAGTTCGATGAGGACGCAGATGATGAGCAAATGGTCTCCACCAACTCGGGCCGCAAGCGTCTCTTTAGCAAGGAGCTGCGCTGCATGATGTTTGGCTTTGGGGACGACAAGAATCCCTATACGGAGACGGTTGATCTGCTAGAAGATCTGGTCATCGAATATATAGCCGAGACCACGCATCGTGCCATGGAAATTGGACGCACGGGTCGTGTGCAGGTGGAGGACATTATATTTCTCGTGCGCAAGGATCA
This sequence comes from Drosophila meridionalis, assembly GCA_035045145.1. NCBI lineage: Eukaryota > Metazoa > Arthropoda > Insecta > Diptera > Drosophilidae > Drosophila > Drosophila meridionalis. The sequence goes on from JAWNPG010000031.1 coordinate 4,312,014, forward strand.
GCGTAAATATGCCAGGGTCAAGGATCTGCTGACCATGAACGAGGAGCTGAAGAAAGCACGAAAGGCTTTCGATGAGATTAAGTATGTGGGTAAGTATCTGAAATATATGTTATTTTCCATTGGAAGTAGTTTCTATATATTCTTTTTGTTTGTTTGTCCAGGCACCGAGGGAAAGCTCAAATGACACGACCCGAAGAAACCAAACTCAACTTAGAATTAAGCTTAACCTTAAGCATTATTAATACTTTATTTGTAAACCGATTCAGTTAATCAAAGTAGTCTTCAATATCAATGTCTGGATTCAGTATGTCATCGCCATAGGGCGTCAGATCTGTGCCATTCAGGATCAGGTTCTCGCAGGTCTCGGCGAGATCCGTGTCCCCAATGAGAATGGCGCCGCGCAGTCGTCCTTTGTGCAGCACGAATTTAATGTACTCCTTGTTGCGTGTGCAGCGCACAAGCAACTCGTAGTCGCGACCCAGATCCTGGCCATTGAAGCGTCCGAGCAGCACAACCGGAAAGCCAAACAGTTGCGTCACATGCCCGAAGAGCTCGAAACAGAAGTCCTGGTAGACTGTTTCGCCCTCCTGCACAGCTGCCATGCTGCGTCCGGCCATGGCGCCCATTTGGCGCGCCTGCGTCCACAGGCGCATTTGGAACCAGTGCGTCCCATTGTCCCAGCCAGTGGTGCACACATCGCCCGCCGCATAAACGTCGGGCAGATTCGTGCGCATCATTTCGTCCACTTGGATGCCGCCATCCGCAGCCAGCTGGAATGGTTTGTCCGTCTCGTAGTCGTGTCGTGGCTGCACGCCAGTGGCGGACACAATGAAGTCACAGCTCAGCTGCTCCACACTGCCGTCTTCGTGCTTCAGAGTGATGGATAAAGCTTCTCCAGCTGGAGCTTGCTCCACGCGTTCTATGTGTGCGTTGTAATAGATCTTAGGCATTGTGCGACTGGAGGAATCTGCGACACCTCCTGCTAGATTATAGCTACGATGCCAGTCGGGTCCTAAGGCGGCGCCACGCCTACTCTGTTGCTGCGCCTCCTCTTGCTCGGCTGTGGGAAGCAATTCGCTGTAGCGCATTCGCTTGATAGCCGTTGCAGGCTTTGTCTCTGATGTCTGATCCTTTTCCCGCTTGGCCAGCTGGAAGAACTCTGCTGCACCGGGATCCACAAAGGTGGCCGATATGTGAGCGTCCTTGATTACCCAGTGAACGTTCACGTCATGCAGCTCATGCGCCAATTCGCTGGCAATGCCGCCGTTGCCCAAGATGAGCACATCCTTGGCGCTGGGCAGCCGGCGCTGGAGCTCTAGCACAGAGTCCGTGTCCCGTATGCCAATGATGCGTGTGTTGAGCTCCTCGTCGCCGGTGCTGAACAATTTAGCAGCGCCGCCCGTGCACAGGCAGAGATGGCGATAGTTGATGACCAGCTCCGACCTGGTCCGTGCCCAATGCTCGCTGCTATTGACATATGCCAGCTGATCCACAATGGTCCCAATGCCGGCACGCAACTCACTAACATTCTGCTCCCGCACATCGAATTTATGCAAATAGCGCGCAACGGGCACCAGATTAGTCACGCTTTTCACCACGCTCGACTCGGTTAGCAGGAGAATCGTTTCATTTGGACAGCAAATGGTTAGGGCTTCGGCACACGAGACGCCGGCAATGCCGCCACCAACGACAAGGAATGTGCAATTACGCGACATCAAGGAATCTAACAAGTGCTCTAGGTATTTATTTACTCTTTAAAAAACAAAATCAGCTGTTGAATATAGCAGCAGCTGGGGACAACTTAACCTCAAATGAAAGCAAAAAACAATGCAAATTGTGAATCATAATCAGCTGTTCCAGGCGCACTTTTTGCATTGCCAATATATATACAAACAGCTGTTTGCTATGTAACCGGCAATGAATGCAGTGCAACACATACACACACAAATCATAAACAGAAGATGCAGCAGCTGTTTGCTATGTAACCTCAAATGAAAGCTTTTGATTTGTGTCATTTTAACAAAAATAAACTTTAATCATTTACTGCTTGGATTCCTCCTTTTTGCCATAGTACTCGCTGTAATCGTATTCCCGGAAAGGCACATCGTAGGTGATTAGGCCACAATCGCGTGCCTGCTCCACGGCGACAGTCAGACGCAGATGACTCTTCTGGCAGAGCCCCGTCTTGGAGTAGCTCAGCACTTGGCCACTATACGGCGAGATGAACTGTTTCAGCAGGTCCGTGTTGCGATAGTCCAGCACTAGATACTCATCGCGGCAGATGGGACATGGATTGCCGGTGCTGATCCTGCCCTGGCGTATGCAGGTCTTTCGTGTCTTACGCGGCGCATACATGCCCTTATGATTGCGACTGGATTGGAGGGAGAAACAGGAAATCAGAAAATTTCAAATGTATTCATTCTGCTACGCACCGATATTGTGTCCACACAAATTCATCGCCATAAGTGGTTTTGTATGCGGCACTTTTCAGATAGCGCATAGATGTCTCCACTGGTATAACCTTTGTACGATCCTTAGGATCTGGAGCGGCATTTTCCGCAGTTTCTTCTCCATCTGCAGGCGTTTCATTTTCGGCCGCCGGTTCGGTCTTGCAACGCAGCGCGCTGGCTGTGTGCAGTGCTGCACGACTGTTGCGTGTTATTTGTGACAAGGTGCTGTAAATGCCGCGTGCTAAGGGCAACATTTTTATTAATTAATTGCAGTTTCTTTTATTAGCAAACTAGAAATGTGAGCGGCGACGTAACAACCAGCTGTTTATGTTTTTTTAGAATTTAAGATGGTCACACTATGCCATGCCTGGCATAAAGCTTGCAGCTATGAGAGCTCACGTAATTGAATCGATAAAAAGCGCTGCACGCTGTCTTTTTAATTTATTTAACAATTCTCTATGCTTTTAATGCCAAAATGTAAAGTGTATATTAATTATTGTTTTTGGCAATCAACGAAAACGTTTAAACCACAATTGTTTGTGGCAGCTAAAGGAGCGTAATTTAAGCGTGAGTAAATGCGCGCTCATCCCAATATAACGGTAAAATCAAACCGATCACTCACCACCCCACACATACAAAGAGAGCGGGCATGAATGAAAAGCTGCCTATCGCTCAAATTTTATTTAGTTGCTGTCGGAATTTACTAGTGCAAAGTAGCCTGTGCAAGTGCAGGCAGAGTCGCGGTCGTTGACGGTTTCCGGGTCGTAGAGTTTATATGTGTGCGTGTGTGTGCATTGGCGAGTTCACGCCTGTGACAACATAAAATCACGTGTATAAAGGCAGCATTTATTTACTTTTTACCCATAGTGAGGAGCAGTCGCTGACGTATGTAGTTCTCTTGTAATTCATGGCGTGCGTCCTTGTGTAACAGTGTGTGTGTGTTTGTGTGAGTGTTGTGTGCGTGTTTTTTGCTGCTCTGCATGCATAAAATGTATTGTGGACTCTAATTTTAATCAATATTACTAATATTACTAGACGATTCATTTAAATTTAATTACTTCAAGTAAAACCCACACACATGCCAGTGCTCTGCTGTGCTACTCTTTACAGGTGCCTTCGCCGCTGGTAGCAGCAGCAACAACAACAGCGAAAATAAGAACGGTTTGTGTTTGCCGTTATTTGCCGCCCGCTGCCGACGCCAGCTACGCAGCGCAACACACACACACACGCACAGAAGGTGAGTCAAAAGCTCAAACCGTTACTGTATGCATGTGTGTATGTGTGAGTATATGCATGTGTCTGTATATGTGAGAGCGTTTGTCTAGCGTTGATTTAATGCTTTTTATAAATAGTTACGCGAGTGCAGAGTATGCAAAAGCAAAACCATCAACATTTCTTATCAATTGCGAAGAGCTAACAATAAAAACTATAAATACGACGAATTGCTGACTTTGAAAAAAAAAGTAGGAAGGGGAACGCAAGAAGTTCTTGCCCTCAAAACACATAAAAACTTTCGAGTGACTTTTCGCGCATTTCGTGTAATAAATTGCGCTCCCTTTGTTGGCGCAACACACACACAAACAGCAAATCCCCGTAACATTGCTAAATTAGTACCTGTTGGCTGTGTGGCCCCTTTTATTTTTCTTTTTTTTTTTTGCGCCTTACGGCAACATACAAACAAACAAACCAGAAAGTGTGTCAGCCATTGAACAGCTAGCCAAATACCCCGTTATTTCTGCTATCCCTTTTTGGGAAAGAGTACTTCTCATGAATGAGTAGTTTTATAATTGCTTTTGAAGCATCAGAGTGAGAGAGAGAGAGGATGAGAGTGCAATTTCTTTGAACTGATTTCGATTGTTATGTGATAAAAGTTATCGAAATTTGATTGGTGCGGAACTAAAACTCAAGCTGAGCTTCGATTATTTCATTCATAGTGGTGACATGGTTGATTGGTATTAATTAAATGACGGCGTTAGTGAATTCTTTAATTGTTTCTTGGCAAGTGAATACACCTTGCACATAAATAATAGCGAATTATCTTAGAGGGCATAGGAGTTGCCGCCATTGACGCCGTAGCTAGAATTTCGCTGTCTAGGTTTTCATATTCATATTCCATGTTTAGCTCACCTTTCAGGTGGGGCGTCTCGCATTTATTTTTGAAATTTGAATCAACGTTTTTCATTCTAATTTTCTTTTCTTTATTTTTGTTTTTCTTCGTTTGTTTGTTTGTTTGTTTATTTTTTTTTTTTTGCACGTCAAACGGAAATGTTTGGCTTTTGGTGGGGCGTTACAAGCCATCAGATTATGGGTTTCGTTTTCATGACCTTTGTGGGGGCGGTGCACACCTCGACTTTTGATAACCTTTGGCTTGCCTGTCAGTTCCTTTCACGTAATATTTCTAGTGAACGTGGAGGCGGACGCTTCATCAATCGACGTTGCCAGTTTTAATTAATGCGTTTGCCGTTAACCAACCACGATTTCCGAATTTGACAGTTCCGTAAGTGTAATTCGCTTGATATTTCCTGCTGTGAGCGCAATTATTAGCACAATATAGTAACTGTTTATATATGTCTGTTGTATGTACGCCTATTGGAAATGGAAATTGTTTTGTCAATACGGAGCGCATTATGTGCCCTACAACAATATAATATAGAAGAGTAATATACTTTTATATGTGGCATTAGCTGACCTCTGACCTAAACTCCAACTAATGCATAAATAATAATCAACTACTTGAGTGAAAATCCCACAATTAATGGTTTCTCTACGTGCAGGACCACGCACGCGTCTAACCCTCAAATAATATTTATATTATGGGGCGTTCGATGGCAATATGAAATTATTTTGAATCGATAAAGAAAGCAGGTAGTAGCTGCTGGCCCAAATTTATAAACAGATGGAGAACTGATAGAAAGCTAGAAGTTATCAATGGAAAAATCAATTCAATCAATCTTTGTTTAGCTCTTAACTTAAGTGTATATTTTGTAGAGTTATTTATTAAGGACCCTCTTCATGTATTGATTTACTTACAGTAGTTGCATTTTATATTTACAAAGTGCACTTTAGGTGTTATCATTGATGAGCTCTTTAAAGAATAATATTTTGAATTATAAATTAAGCTAAACTGTGCTAATGTGCTTTAAATTGTGCGTTCGTATAAGCCTCAGTATGAGTAGATCATCGTGTCCAAAGGGCTAGCCAATCGCAATGCTTGAATATACCAATACATGCGCAAGCCTGCACACACACGCTGACGCTCACGCACACACATGCCTTAAACACCTGTAGCTGTTGGTATATAAGTACATACGCATATGTGTGTGTAGACATATAGTTGACTCTGTCTAACACATGGCAATTGAAATAAAACTTGAGCCCAGCTTTGAGTGAAGAGTTGCAGAAGCAATTGGTACTTATATGTGGCATATTATATGCACATGCACTATGTCTGTGCATATATTGTGGTCCTAATCTAACCAATGGCATTTCATATAGTTTTGAGCCAAGCCTAATGTAAATGGATTCATCGAGTTAATTATAGAACATCTTTTGCTTAATGCCACGCATTGACTATAGTTTATTAATAACTCTTAGTAATTTCCCCATTTTCAATTATTAATAGTATTTTTATACAATACTATATATATACAGATCAACCAGTTCGTGTTGAAAACCATTTGTCATTTCACACAAAAAATTCCACTGACCCCAGAGATAATTAAGAATGAAAATGGACTGCCAAAATATGTAGCTGCGCGTATAACCCGTTGAACGAGCCTACCTCAAAAGTCGACGCTAACCACAATTTAAATACCAATTTGCCTAATTAAGATGACTTTAAGCAGCACCTACAAAGTCCGCCCACTTCACACCTTTCCTTCATTGAGTCGACAACTCATTCTGGGACCGCGAATAAGTCCTAAAATATTGCGTGACATACGCTCGGAAGAGCGGCAAGGGCAGAGTGTGCGGAGTGCGATGTCTGCTGACAATGCAGGCCACGTAAATGACATCAACATGTGCAGAGGTCAATCGTTGGATGGGCTGTGGGCTTGTTCTCGGTCACCTGTTCGTTCTGTTGGATTTTTATAAATTCAAGAGCCCTATGCAACAGTGGCACATTTAACAGCATTTAAATATTAAACGCCCACCTCATTTTGTGCTGTCTGCTTTTTTCCCAGCGAGCTGCTGAATAATGCACACTGGGAGCAGCTGACAGTTTCCCCCGAGTCCTGGGAAGCGACTTTCAATGTCGCGCTGTCAGTCAGGGCCAGTGCCTGAGACATAACTGTCCTTGTCCATGTAGCTTTAATCTATATTCCTTATTCTTTGTATTTCTTTCTTTTATTTGTCTGCTAAAATAGACCATGACGGCTAAAAGTGATGAGGAAATACTGGCCAATTCCATGTACGAGGATGATCCCAATGGCAATTCAGCACCCACAGCATTGCATCCGGAGGAGAAGGAGGACGGCCAGACGATGGATGAAGCATCAACAGCGAACACAAGAACAATTCCGGCAGCATCAGCAGTAACTTCGCCACGATGGGGTCCTCAGAACAAAGGTGCCCAGGAGCTGGCATCACTCTATAGTCCAGGTGAGGATAAATAACGGTTGTGGCTGTATAACAAATGTATGACAATTGTTGTGTATGTATAAAAGTTGATTAAAAACTGCATTCAAAAGTTGTGTATAACACTTTTACAAATATATATCATATAAATATATTACAGCTGTCTAACAGTCGTATAACATATGCTTGGAAGTTGTAGGATATATGCATAAGACCTGCATATAAACTGCATTCGAAAGTTGCGTATAACACTTTTAGTAATATAAAAGTTAAATATATTAGATCTATATTCAAACAGTTTTTGTAGTGTAATTTTTATTTTATATTTTATAATGTTTAAACAGTTTTTAAGACAAGAAGCTGCAATAAGGATTTATTTAAAAAAAAAAAAGTTTTTAAGAAATATATATATACATATACATATGTATTTTAGTATCAAGAGATAATATAGACATAAAAACAGTTGGAATCCAGAAAGTCTTTTCGAGTATAACAAAAGCTTAATTTGTTTTGTTGGCTACCAGCTTAATCAATCGTAAAAATAGATTAGCTGCTATCAACTTTAATCAGCTTTACTAACTGTATATCAATTGCGTAGCCTACTCGTTCAATTCATTAATAGCAGCAAACAGATAATCAATTATATAGTAACCATATATCGCATATTGGCATAATTTAATTTACGAGTATAACACTTTGGGCAGGTAAACGTGCACAGGAAATCATTTGTGTTTACACCTGCATCGGCCTGATGATTATCAATTTGGCCCTGATTGCAAGACATATGCGCCTCGAGCGCATCAGCGTGGCCTTCATCTCCGCATTGTGTGGCATTATAACAGCCGATTTTGCCTCCGGATTGGTCCATTGGGCAGCAGATACCTGGGGCTCTGTGGATTTACCCATAATTGGAAGGGTAAGAAAGAAAATGTAATATAGAGTTTGTGAATTATTAATCTGTTCGATCTTCTATGTTTTCAGAACTTTTTGCGTCCCTTTCGTGAACATCATCTGGATCCGACTTCAATTACACGTCACGATTTCGTTGAGACAAACGGTGATAACTTTATGGTTGGGATACCCATTCTTGGCTATTTGGCGCACTATTTTTATATAAAGACACCATATGAAATACAACAGAATTTCGGATGGATTGCTTATGTATTTCTATGCTCCATATTTGTGGCTATGACGAATCAGGTGAGACCAGGCAGGAATCTACAATTATTAGTGTAAAAAGAAAGTCTCTTGAGGTGTAAGTAAAATTTTTATAAACTTCCGTTTGGTACTGTTAGAGAGTTGTTAACAGAGTTTATATAACATGCAACATTAACAGCTATATCTAAATGAATATTTGATATCTGAATCTTGACATACAATGCATGTATTCCCAGAATCAGAACTTTAACTAATATCCATTTACCTTTTGTTTAGATACACAAATGGTCGCACACGTATTGGGGCCTGCCACGCTGGGTGCTGTTGCTGCAGAACTGTCATATAATTTTGCCTCGCAAACATCATCGCATTCATCATGTGGCGCCGCATGAGACGTACTTCTGCATTACCACCGGCTGGCTGAATTGGCCACTGGAGCAGCTTAGGTAAGTATGTGGAAATATTAAATGAATTCACATATTGAAATCACTCTTCAATTCTTTCAGATTTTGGTCAAGCTTTGAGTTTATTATTGAACGCTTTACGGGCTTAAAGCCGCGTGACGATGACTTAAAATGGGCTAAGAAACTGACATAGCTATGCTTTCCCAACTGTATATAGAACTTGGACCAAGCAGCAGCGTTAACTAGAAAGCTTTGCCAATTATATGAAACACAAAAAATTGAGGGCAACAAAAGTCATGTGTTACAATTATTTTTTTACTTTTCGCAACCAAACAAATATATAGATCTATATAAATAAGGTTAACTAGTTTATATTTATGCTGTCCAAACAAGAAGTGAATGAAAGGAAATTACATAGTTTTTAGTTAAACAAGTTTGTTAAAAAGGAAAAGAAATAGTTTTGCTAAGTAAAATTGTATTGTGTAATGTTGCTTTATGTATTTGTTTATAGACTCGCACATGCATAACGTACAGTGATCTCGGTACTCATAAAATATTACAATTAAAGATACAACGAGTGAGCCTTATCTACGTATAGATAATATATATGTTAAATGTACAATTAGCACACAGGCACACAAAGAGCTTGTTTCAATTGTTAATGAAACTTTTTTAAAAATTTTACAAAGACACAAACTGCTTAAATATGGCAACAATTTTTATACCAAATTATAAAAAAAAAAGAAAACATAATTTTCAATACATTTCAACAGCTTCAAAGACTATTTACATAAATACAAATATATATATATGTGCGTCTAGCTCAATAATACATATATCTAAATGTATATATGTATTATTGAACTAGACGCTGTATGCAATCAAGAAAGTGACTTACAATTTTGCCTTATAAACAAATCATTTTTGTGTATGTGTAAATGTAATTATATTATATACTAACAACAGTACCAAAAGACAGTGAATGGAGGAAGCTAAGCAACTTTTTTAGTGCGCACATTTTTGAACAATTTAGTGCATAAATTAATGAATTAGTATTAGCGACTAGAACACTTCTGTTATTGGATTATGTAAGGCAAACGGCAGGCCAACTATATGTATGTGTGTGTATTATATGCCTAAGCCAGCTAACTTTGTACTTGTACTTTTTGTAAACAGACAAAAAAAATCCTTTTATATATATACATACATACAAATATATATATATATATATATATATATAGTTAATATATCATTTAATGCGCCTGGCAATGTCTTGGAGTGCTAAAACATGTTTTGCATAACAAACTAATTATAAGTGAGCAATATTAATTGTGATTAAAAGAAAACCCCAAGAATTAAGCTGATAAATGAAATGTGTTTTCAATTGTAAACATTTTAAGTTTATATATAAGCAATAGAATGCACATTCATAAAATTTGTCACGTATGCAATCCGTTGAGATAAGACGAACAACATCAACGTGCTGCATACTTGGCAATATTTTATTATGTTTTTGCTAAATATTGATTTGATTGTCGAATTTTCATGTAATTTGTTAATATTTACTTTGATTATATATCATTCATGTTTATAATTTGGAATTCATGTATGTTTTGCGCATGTATTTTATATTTGTCGATCTTCTAGCTAGCTTGTTTAGTAGAGAATTTATAGAGCGCTATACTATATAACAAGTCAGATATCGAAATCAAATATTTTCTCATTTCATTATACTGTGTTATTATTATTTTACTATTATATTATTATTCATATATAATTTATTTATATTTTAAGCACGCTTTTTTTTTTGATTATGTATTCTGTTGATTCCTTGCAGCAATCTTAAAGCTAAGTATGCTGCTCACAAGGTTAGCTAAGAGTTTTTTTTTTATATTAAATACATAATTATAATAAACCTCTCATATTTTAGGTTGTGTCTTAAGAGAAGCACGTGTCACACTTAGAACTTACAACGGAATTCGGAGGCATCTCACATATTTATGCTCAAAAGAAACATTCAGCAGAAAGTTTATGATTAACTGATCTGCCGTAAGTATTTATTTATGCAAATAATTAATTATTTATTAGTTAAATTAACTTATACGCAAAGAATGTCGCCAATAACCTAAAATTTTAGTTAAAAAGCTTTAATAGTTCACTGGCTGATATTTATATTCGAATTAATTTAAATTTCAATCAATATACAAAATGTAATTTATTGTAATTGTTCTCTACTATAATTAAATTACTAAAAATTTATCAATTTACAAAAGTCAACTCCCGCACTAACTCAATGGCCATAATGGCGATAACAATTCACAGAAATCGCATCTGTGTTTGCCGTGTTTTGCAACACTGCACAAGCAGCTGTCTATGCTGCAAGAAAGTACAGTCACGTTCAAGTTACTACTGTGTATTTTGAATTTGTCATAAGAACTTAATACAATTGCCAATATTTGCATAGTGAATGTGTAAAAGCAAAACATATATATATATTCCAGATCTGATTTATGTCTTGCATTCCACTTCTATCCAAAAATTATACCTACATATATGTAATATGTATATAAACTAATTTTGGAGTAATGGCTCAGTAGTTTTTAGTGCTTCAATTTCGGTATTCAAATATTTCCTGAAAAGAATAATATTAATATTAATTAATGATAGGTATTATGCAAATCTTTTGACATTTCTTAACCCTTTCCCTATTTTTTGCATTTTGTTTTGCAAGCTCTCTCTTGCAATTTGGCGCTTTCTTTCCACTTTTTCCCGTGCATGCGTCCATTTCTCAATGTTCTTCTGGGTATTTTGTTCCTTGTACCTCTCGTTCTCCTTGTACTTATTCTGTTGACGTCGCAGCGCATTCTGATTGTGCACAAAGATCGGACGAAATTTAAATCTCATCCAGGTTTTGAATTTACTGAATTTCTCTTTGTGCGACATCTCCGACGATTGTGACCTAGCTGAAGCGGCTCTTTGCGTCAGCATTGACGGTTGCTCTGAGATTGATGGTCGCTCCGATTCTGATGCCGATTGCAGCATTGGTGCGAATTCAGAGATCTTTGTTCGTGTCGGGTTTTCCAGTTCCTCTGGTTGCTTCATTGCTGATTCATCATATATTTTTATTCGCGTCGTGGATTGCGGTCCGTCCGTATTTGTTGGTATTGGCTGCACCGATTTTGATGGCTGCCCCGACAATGGTGGAGATTTGTCTGTCGATCGTCTAACCTCATTTGAATATCCTGATTTTAATGGAGGTTCCGATGAGGACTGCTCTGATCCTGCTGCAGAATCAGCTGCTGGATGTTTTCCCCATACAATAAAACCCTTCTTTCCCTTTGATTTGGATGGGTCTTCAGGTGTGAACGGTTGCTCCGATACTCGTGGAGACTTGTTTTTTGAGTTTTTGCGCAGTTTTTGTAACAGTGTTGATCGCTTCGGTTTTGGTGGCACCTTCGATGTGGAGGGCTCCTCCGATATTAATGATGACTTCGATTTTGCTTGCCTTTTAGATACTGTTGGGTCGGAACTTCGTATTGATGCTAACGTTTTTTGTTGGAGCTGATTCACGATCTCCGCTCCAATAGGCTGCAGATGAACACGACGTTGCACTCTCCAAAAGCGACACACCACAGCCAGAAGCACAAGGATGACGACATAAATAAAGATAACGGCCACCTTTTGCCAGGTAGATAGGTCTTCATATTGCAGTGGTAAACCTTCTGGTCCATCGGGGTCCTCCTCCACCTGCAGCAACTCCCTCAGTTTGTCACAGTCGAGGAGAGTCATCTCGGTCACATCCTTGTATAAGGGTGGAGCTGCTTCGGCCCACCAAGAAGCCCAGACATCGTTGGCTGCTTTCATGAGCAGATCCCTGCAGTGGGCGCACATCTGGGACATCCATTGCTGGCATTCCATGCAGTTGACCTGGCATTCGGGATTCATGTTTAAAGATCGGACAAACAGTTAATCGAGAGCATATTTTCAAAAGCTACTGGGACAATTACTGGACCGAAATCTGAGTTATACTGTTACCAGGTATTCCAATCCACATTCGTACTTACTAATCTGAAGTTTTATTGACAAGCTTGCATTACAGACTAAATATATGGATACTCCGGCGGATCGGCATCTCTGTGCGCAAACTACTCGGACAATTTGCTAGGATTGTGAAATGCTTTAACCAATTGGTTTGTAGAGAAAGGAAAAGTAGATTTGTTATTGAAATTTCTTTTGATTTATATATTTATTTATTTATTTTTATTACAGATCAATGAAGAATATTACTTGAATATTACTTGATTGCTTCAAGAATATGTAGAGATGTATTAGAATTAGATGGCTCATAATAGAGACAGGGAAGGAAGGAGGGAATCAAATTTAACTGGAACTGGACCATAATACTTACAAGGATTATCTCTAATGCATTAAATGTAAAATTTATATTTCATTTTCTTTAGTTGATTTCTCTTAATATTAATAATAATACCATTCAGATTATATCGATTCTTCTAGCAGCATTATTGGAAAATTCTTAACAATGCAAAAGACTTCATAATTATATGATCTTGGAAGCTTCAAGCATTTTTTGACTTCTGGCTCTAATTATTTATGCAGGTTAATTAAATTTATTTTATTATTATTTATTAAAATAATTAAATTCTTGCGGAAAAGTTTACGCAATGGCTACACGCCTAAATTACGATAAATTAGTTTTTGACAGACAGACAAAGAATAGAAGTTATAGATGGGGAGCGCTGCGGAATGTGTGTAGGATACGATCAACTTAAGAGAGCCTCATACTGATTTTTAGCTGATGAGCCGACGAAACTATGTTAAAAGTAATTTGTTATACATTATAAGAAAGTACGTGGGATATGAATATGTCATACGGAACTATAACTTGATAATACTATATTATAATGTTGAACCCAAATTTTTTAATAAAATTCCCGAAATGTGGGATTTTTATACAAACTCAAACAACTTTGTTCCATAATCTTACAGCACGCAAGGACTATCGATTAGTATTATAAATAATATAAACCACAATAATTATAAGTTCTGAATAATTTATTTGTAGGCTTGCAGTTAGTCGTTAGCTTCGTGTGAAACAATCCAAGAATTAATTGGCTAGAAACGACATCGAATTCGTTCTATTCGTTGGCAAAAAAAAAATATTTATGCTGATTTCATGTAGAATTTTTCTCTTTTATAATCGTTAGAGCAATAAGTATTCAAACTATTATTGAATTAATGTAAAACATAGTTATTTCCAGTCTTTACAAAATGTTTTGGAGATATGAGATATAAGGACTTCAAGAAATCGTATATAGATGCGTAAGATAACAAATCAATATTACAATCAGTTCCATTTTTATTACCAGGGTATATAGAGATACCCTGGTAATAAGGTTTATGCTTCCTTGATCATTATTCATGTCATTTCTTAATTGTTGGTTTATTTTCTCTCATTTCAGTCCCGTCCTTCTCAATATCCCGCTTTCGTTCGTGTTTGGCTCGAGTCTTCGTCCATTTCTTAATGGTCCGTTCGTTGAGGACGCGCTCGAGCTTCTTATCCTCCTCGTACTTCTTCTGCCGACGTTTAAGCGCACCTTCATTGTGGACGAAAATCGGACGGCACATCTGGTGCATCCAGGCCGTGAAGCCCTGCTTCTTTTTGGGGCACTCTTTAGGCATTGCTCCAGTTTCGTCCGGTTTGCACTGCTCAGTCGGTCGATCTGTAATTGTTGTAGATGTTTGTGGCGGCGGATCTTCTCGCTCGCTGTCAATGGGCGCCTGGGCGTCAAATTGGCAGGCCTTACGCCAACGACGACACACTAGAAGCAACAGTCCAAGTATGATAATATAGATGATGATCAGGGTGATCTTCTGCCACCACGCAAACTCTTTGTATTCCACTGCAATTTTATGTGGACTCTCTTCGGCCACTTTGACTTCCAGCAAACTCTTCAACTTCTCGCAGTCATAGACGGTCATATCGGGTACATCTTTGTAGAACGGTGCTGTGGTATCGTGCCACCAGGCGGCCCAGTAATCATTGGCTGCTTCGGCAAACAAATCCCTGCAACGGGCGCACACCAGGCTCATCCATTCCTGGCATTTCGGATTGTAAATATCCGCCTCGCAAACGGGATTCATGACGAAAGCATCAAATGATCGTTGTTTGAAAGGAGTCTACGTGACTACTGCGGTAACAACTACGAAGTAAGTTGAATCTTGTCTGGGTTTTAATGTTACTAGAGTTGTAATATTACTGGCACCTACTTATCTTAATTTTTATTGCAGCTGAAGTATATGAGCTGTATATTATGGATACTCAGAGGGATCAGGCTTCAAGTGATTTGGGAACCTACAAGTATTATCGAATCTGTATTGCTGTTTTATATACAATAATATAATTTGTCTTATATTTAGAACTGACAGAACCTGTGGGAAGGTTATAGAACGTATACAGAATAATTATTCGTTGATCAGATTATAATTTAATGGAATGAATGAACTATAGAAGAATGTGTGCCTATGATTCCAGGTAATAGAAATTCGTATATACTTATCTAAAGTTTTATTAAGAAACTTTTATTACAGATTTTTTATAAATGATCTAGGATACTCAAGCGGAATTTCAAGCACAATTTACTCTTTAAAGGACTATAATCACAGAATGATAAAAAATCCACACAATTAACGTTAACTTGTTCATTTGATATGCTATACTCAAATTATTGGACCTATAGTTATAGCTTGGCACAACCAATTTATAATGCACAACCAAAAGGATAAAATATCTGTTAACAACAGAGATAAATTACTAATATTGCCAACAGAAAACTTGGATGAATTTATTCAGATGCAGAGAAAGATTCTCATTTAGCAGCGTTAAGCAACTGGTTCCATTATAATTTCGTCGAGATCGAGGATTGACTTTATAGGTGTTTAGAGGTGGGTGGGAGAGATAACTAACAATAGCGGTTAATTAACGTGAGGAGCTAACATTTTATTATTATGTTAACATCTGTTATTTTCTGTAATTCGACGAAAGAGCTATGTTTTTACTCCAGTAATTAACAGAGAATATGAAGATTCAGAAGGAGTTTACCAGAATATTTAATTGGAAATTTAATTTATGGAAACGACCAGACTTTTTAATATATAATGGGGGAAAGTTTTGGATATTTAACAGGAGTTGATTAGTAACTGATTGGAGAAGTTAACAGAATATTTGTATTTGAACAGGAGGATAATCCGTATATTCGAATATTTAACAGAAACAGTTAACATAATCTTTGAATAGTTGACAGGAGGAGTTAAGAGAACATTCAAATATTAAACAGGAGGAGTAAACGGAATATTTAACATGAGGAGTTAACATACTATTTAAATGTCACGATGTGGCCGCTACTCTTCATATAAAGTTACTGTAAAAATGTTATTGACCGTTTTGAATGCGCATTTCCAAAATTTTTGGAACTATATTTAAACTTTGTGAACTATAAACTATCGGCTGAAATCATAAATATCGTATAATTCAACGACATCCATAACAACGAAAATTTAAACAATAAACCGGCACAGAGTTTACCTAGGCAACGCCTGGCCACAACAAATATTATTTAAGCGGAATTTTGGCTAAATGAATGAAGAAGTAAAATTGATTATATCAAATATACATATATAGAATATAGCAAAATGAGTGCTAAGAAATCAGCGGAAAATGTGGAGACTGCAACGGCGCCGCCGCCACCTCCCACAGCTGCTGGTCGACCGCCCACCTCGCAGCTCTTCTCAGTAGGTGCTCCGTTTGACAGATGCAGAAGATTTCCACTCAATTTTCATTTCCATTTCCCTTTACAGCGCGGTAATTTGGTGAGCAGTCGCAATGCTGGGGATAAGACAGCACTCGCCAGACCATCGACAGCGGTGCGTGCCGTGGGCTACGCAGCGAGCACCAGCGGCTCGGCGGGTCAGCGCTTCGATCAGTTCTTCTTGGAGAAGGTAAAACAGCAAACGCTGTCCTCGGCCAATGCAGCCGTCGATGCTGCCAAGGAGGTCAAGTGAGTAGCTAAACTAACTGAACTTACGAATGTAATATAAATCTCTAAATCTAGTCCGCAGATCAAGTACAAGAATATGGAGGTGAAGATTGTAAAGCTGTTGGAGTCGTCCATTGTGCTGGCAGCGAAGAGCTCAGCGAATCGCTCAACTGGCACCAGCAATGCAGAAGTCAAATCCGCACTGGCTGAGGCGCTGAACAAGGCCAAGGATGCATCCTCACTGGATCGCATACTGCATCACGAGCAGGACAAACAGGGCGAGAATGTTTTTCATAATTTTGATTTGACATATGCGGTAAGTGGTGCAGGATTCCTTAAATATGTGGGATAAATTGTTTTGAAGCAAAGATTTCTGTAGAGAAGCTAAACCAAATTTATCTGTGGAGGAGATCAAAAGTGTAATATTAGGAGAGTTTAGCATGGTATAGGTATTTTTCCAGTTTCCGATATTTTTTCGTAGTCTTGGATTTATAGGTTTCTCCGACTTGTTACGGTCCAATGGCCGTATATATGTATTTATACATAGGGTTGTTTTCACGCGTATATATTCAAAATTTCTAGTCTCTAGTTCTAATAGCTCTCAAAATATACAAGAATTTATAATAAGCACTATATTGTATGTATTTATACATAGGATTTTTTTCACGTGTATATATTCAAAATTTTTCGTGCTCTAGTACCAATAGCTCTCAACATATACAAGAATTTATAATAAACACTATATAGTTAGTCCAGTTAGTTGATCTGCAGAGGATCTCAAGTAGAAAATACTGTTTAATCCGATTAAACACGCCTCTAAACGGTCTCTAGATTTATCCAGATGAGTATATAACCAAAAATATCCAACTTCTAACTTCAATAGCGATGAAATGCTTGTCGCTATATGTATAGATTCAAAATCAATATACTCTTTTCAATTAAACATTTATTAAAATTATTTAATACTTACCATGATATTTTAAAAACTTGAAAACCGCGGAACCTACAATTAAATTTGAACAGACTCGTGTAAAAAACCTTTAAAGCTCCTCTATGCAGTTCTCAGATCTGTTATGCAGCCAGCTCCATAACTGTAAACTATAACTATAAAACTTTTTAGAGTATATTTAAAAATCCTAGTTATATTTGATATACATTCCATTTATTTTTGTTGTCTTTTAACACCTTTCGCTCCCATCCATATTTCCTACAGGTATTCTTCAATCTGGCCGAGCAATACGAGCACAATGACATGCACATCGAGGCATTGAACACTTACAACATTATGACCAAGAACAAAATGTTTCCGCACGTCAATCAGCTGAAGCTGAACATGGGCAACATTTACTTCAAGATGGGCATGCACAAGAAGGCCATCAAGATGTATCGCATGGCATTGGACTCGGTGCCGAATACGTTGAAGCAGCTGCGGCTGAAGATTACCGAGAATATCGGCGTGCTCTTCATACGAATGGGTCAGTATGCGGATGCGGCGTCCAGTTTCGAGTTCATCATGTCGGAGCGCGCCGATATACGCAGTGGCATCCACTTGCTGCTCTGCTACTATGCCCTGGGCGACGTGGACAAAATCAAGAGCAGCTTTCGCAGCCTCTGCGATGTGCAACCGGTGGAAACGGAGCGCGATTTGGAGAATGAGAATAATATAATACGCCTGCAACAGCAGGCGGAACAAGCTGGACAAGCGGGCGCAGATCTGGCTACAGTGGGTGACAGCGGTGCTGAGGTGGCCATAATTGATGCTGAGGCGGGCAGCTCCTACGAGCAGCGAAATGATCCAACGAAGAGCTCGGCCAATATCAAAAATCGTTATGTGCTGCAGGCTCTCAAGACGGATGAACTGGCAATTTATACGAAGCAGAGGCGAAATGCCGAGAAACGTTCCGTTACAATGATTGTGGATCTGATTTCACCACTCATCGAGGAGAATTACAATGATGGTGAGTTTTATATTGAACTAATAAACAGGATTAGATGTAGATATATATGATGGTTGTTGTTGAAGATGGTAATGAAATTACAAAGCGAATGTAGATATAGATATATAAGTTACATAAATCTTACTGAGGAGAACTAAACGTTTATAAATTTTATATAAAACTAATATAGAGGTGTAGATGTATATATATGGATGACAATGATAATTTTTGTTGTTAAATAAAATTATATAAATAATATTGAGATAATGATTTAAATATAGAGCTGATACAATGTTGGGGAGTTTTTGTTGCAGTAATATGTAGATGTAGCGATAAAGATAAAGTAGAAATAGATATCGCTTAGAGTATTTTTTACACTTACTTATCTTTCAAGTCCTTTAAAATGGAACTAGAGAAAAGAGAAAAAGCTAAAACCAGATTCTTTTCAAATGTTTCTTATATACGTTTTAAATTCCTTATTTATTTTTTTATATACAATAAGGTATTTAGAATATCTCTTATATAATTATTGAAAGATTTTTTATGCAAATTTGCTTGAGAACATAAGTCTTTATACAACAAAACATTCCTCTTATATATTTGATATCGATATTATTTTAAAATATTATACATAATCAAATATTAAGCAAAGGTTTTAAATTAATCTTATTAAATATTTTTGTTGTCCTAAGAAATCAGTTTCCATTTTGTTATCGTCAATTTCCTGGGCATGTCTGAAGCATTCCTTATTCTAGTTCTTATTCATGTTTATTTTGAACGGATAATTATTATATGAATATATTGTATATAGTATAATCCTAGTCAAAGCTTTCATTGCTCTGTATACTTAAAATTTTTCGGTTTTTAC
Organism: Drosophila meridionalis; assembly: GCA_035045145.1. Taxonomy (NCBI): domain Eukaryota; kingdom Metazoa; phylum Arthropoda; class Insecta; order Diptera; family Drosophilidae; genus Drosophila; species Drosophila meridionalis. The sequence goes on from JAWNPG010000031.1 coordinate 4,331,460, forward strand.
GATCTGGGAACAAAGCTTCCCAGTAATTTAACTTAGTTCAGTTCAGATCATCTAGAAGAATATTATTTTAATATTATTTGGTTGCTTTATAAAAGGAATGTATAACTTACCATTAATTCCATTACCGCAAAAAGTCTTCTACCAGTTAGTCAATCCCTTTTGGCCATCTACTATATATCTATTTAAATTAAATACTCAAAAACTGAGCCTTTCGAGCATTCGAATCTACCCACAGGTTACAACTGGTGCATTGAGGTCATTCGAACATCGAATCTCTCCTGGCTGGCCAACGAGCTGGAGCTGAACAAGGCGCTCGTCTATCTGCGCCAGAACGATGTCAACCAGGCCATCGAGACGCTGCAAATGTACGATCGCAAAAGCGAGAGCTCCATGACGGCGAGTGCCCTAACCAATCTGAGTTTCATCTACATTAATGTGTGTTCCAAATGTGATTTGTTTATAATAATCTGTGAGAGCTAAAGTCGAATACAAATTTGCAGCTGGGCAACCTGGAGATGGCCACGCACTGCCTCAACCAGCTGCAGGAGCTGGGCGCCCTGCAGACGAGTGCCTTGGCCCTGGTCAATGCCAGCATTGTGGATATGCTGAATCAGAATCTGACCTCAGCTGGCGAGCGTTTGCAGCGCGCACTGCAATTGGATCCAACGAGCTTTGAGGCCAACTATAATTTGGGCTTGTTGGCGCTGCAGCAGCAGGACTTCGAGCTGGCCGAGGAGCAGTTTGAGCTGCTGAAGGCGCAGCTCATGCAGCCGCATTCAGTGCAGCACAGCCATGTCTACTACCAGCTGGCCAAGCTGCAGGAGCGACGACTGAGCAGTGCCTCGGCTGGGGGCGCCGCCGGCTTCAAGTCGACCGCCTCGCCGGGTGCACTTCAGGCCTACCTCCAGGTGCTGGGCATCTCGGCGACGCACATCGATTCACGGCTGTTCGAGAAGGTGGGCAACATGTACGAACAGCGACAGGATCACCAGGAGGCCAATCAGTACTACAACGAGGCGTATCGCATCAACATGAGCGACATCAACATAGCCAGCTCCATTGGATCCTACTACATCAAGCTGCAAGCCACGGAGAAGGCTCTGTATTACTATGAGCGTGCGGTGCTCGCCGATCCCAATGATCCCAACCTGATGCTGCGCATTGCCAGCTGCTTTCGCAATTCGTATTTGCCGCCGAAGCAATATCTGGGCATGTTCGAGAAGATCTATGCCCGCTTTCCCGACAATCTCACCTGTGTGCGGGCACTGATGCAGGTGACTAAGTCGCTGGGCATGTCGGAGCTGCACGAGCGCTATGGCCAGGACTATGCCAGGCTGCACAAGCAGCAGCAGGAGCGGCAGAACGAACAACGCTACCAGCAGCAGCGCCTCTCCTCGGCCACCTCCAGCCGGGGCAGTAGGAGCATCAATCTAAAGAGTGAGTAGTGAAAGCTCCAACATCTCTCTCTCTCTCTCACTTTCTCCCTCTCTCTCTATTACAGCACTGCGCCCTTCGAATGAGGAGCGTCTGCAGGAGAACAGTGACATCTCAGCTACACTCGCATCCAATCCAACAGGTGCCTACAATGCCGAGCAGTTCATTCAAAGCGGCAGCTCCTTCGCAGGTAAGTTGCATTCAAATTCACCTCTAACTTCTTCCTATTAACCTTTTCTTTTCAGTGAAGCAGCATGTGGATCCTTTGGGGCCGCCAGCGGAACGTCCTCGCACTGGCATGTACCGCGCACAGCAGAGCAACGATTCGGACGACGATGCGGAAATGAATGCGGACAGCTTGTTGCCCATTTAAGAAACTCATACGAGTGTAAGTAAGAATGTGGCAGTTGGGTGTGACCGACTACATAATACTCGCTCACGATCCAAAACTAGTTAAATGTATTCAAAAATCAATGTTTTTGGATTTGGGTGACCATATATTATAGGCCTATTGGTGTCGAAGGCGTTTCACCAGCAAAAGTGAGGTTTTATCTATAAATCTAGTATATATGCTAGACTTTTGAGATTTTAGCTATAAAGTCTAGTATATTATTGAATTTTTAGCTAAACTCTCCATTTTTCTGGTAAATAATATAGCCTTCGGCACAGATGGTCCTCTAAATCCGAAAATATTGATTTTTGAATACATTTAACTGGTTTTGGGTTTCCGATTTACCACGTACCCAATTAGCGCATTTATATAATTCTGGATCAAACTCATTAGGGGTAGTAATATTGTATCTGCTCTAAAGCTTTAGAAATCATAGTCTTTCTTTAATTGACCCGGCCCAGAGCGTAAATATACTAAAATTTTTGGTAGATCAATAGAGGTTAATACTGATTTTAGCTAAAATTTTTGGTAGATCAATAGAGGTTAATACTGATTTTAGCTGTAAACCGGCAGAATATGCAACTTCTCCTAATTTATCATGCCCCAGTAGGCGTGGATATAAATGTGTAATCAATCTTAAGGGTTTATTGCAGTTGAACTGTCCGATTTTAGGACAAACTAAAAAACTGCAATAGATATGGGTATTTTTTTGAGCTATCACGTGGAAAATTAGAAAAAGCTATATATTCTAGAGGCTTTAGCTAGATTCTAAAAATATTCCTGGTTGAACCCTTTTTATGCAGCTAATCCTATAGATGGCCCGATCTTTAAATTTATTTATTCGCTGCTGATCTCGTCTAGAAATTCGTTTTCGCCCTTTTTGGTCGGGGTAGCTTAAAATACAGCTATATCTCACACACTTTTGGAGCTTCAGTCTAGAAATCATTGTTATGCAAACTACAGTAAACTATTAAGATTGATTACAAATTCGAATCCACGCCTACTAGGAGCGTGGAAAAATCGGAAAATCTGTAAATTCTGCTAGAATCTGAAATATATTCGTCTGAGCTAGTATTGACATTCCCCATTGATTTACCAAAATTTATATATATACACCCCTTGGGGCGTGGCAAATAAAAAGACTTATTTTCTATAGTTTCAGAGTATATGCGTACACCTACTGGTAAAGAAGCAAATCGGATCAACTATATATTCCGTGCTGAAAGGATTCTCAAGCGCACTTTAGATTTTAGCTTCTTACCTTCTTAAGAATCCTTTCAGTACATAAGGACGCATATAAACAATCCGAATATATTGATTATTAAATGTATCTAAATATTTTTATATCATTAGCGAGTATTATGTAGTCGCTCGTGTCCGAATGCTATATTCTTACTTTGTAGGTTTTTTTTTTTTACATATATAAATAAGATTTAATTAAAAAGAGAAATAGCTACAACTAAAACTTTTTAATTATGGGCCGATCAACTTTCCACAATTATCCAAAATTCAAATTTACCGCCAAGTCGCAAGCAGTTGAACTCAGCGAATGTTGCGAGCAACAAGCAGTGTAAGGGAGCACGGCTTGCACCATGCAGTTCAATCGGGAACGATAACCGTTTCGCGCTCGTTCAACTGCTTGCCAATGCGATTCCAATCAGACGTTTATTTTGGTTTATCGTTTATTACGCTTCAAAGCGGCAAATAATACATAATTTGTTGCTGTTTATTAACGGTTATAATTTAAAATCAATATATTTTTGTATTTTTAAAATGTTTTGTGTTCTTCTCTCTGTTTGTTGTCATTTACGTAATAACCGTTACTTGCCACAGTGTCGTACTGCTCTCTTTCTTCTCTCTCTCTGTATCTGCTCTCACGCGTTTCTCACCTATTGACGTTTAGTTGAATAATATATTTATGTGTTGTGTTCTATTTACTTTTGGTTTGTGAATTAAATTTAAATTATTGATGTGTTGCAGAATAAGTGGTTAAAAAGATTCAATTTGATAAGCCTAAGAATGCCACGCTCACACATTAACATAAAACTGTTGTTTTTAGAATTTGATATTTCCCCATTTAAATTTAGACAAGAATAATAAAATAAACAAAATCACAAAGAATAAGAACAATTTGACAAATTTACAAAATTTCTAATTTCTTGCATCCTTTTCACTTTCCCTCGTACAGTGTGCTCCCCCTCTCTCTCTCTCTCTCTCTCTATCTACCTCTCTTCCTGTCTGTCTTCTGCCAATTAGAAAATCAATCTTACAACTCTCTCTTGTTTACAACGCACTAACTAACCCTCGCTCGCACACAACAACTGCCTGGACACTACTTATATGTAAACATATAGTACGTATGCATATATCTCTTTTCTGCTCTCTATCTCTCTCTTTACCTTTTTCTCTCTTCTAAACTCTCTTGTTCACTTCAGCTTAGAAGCTCATGTAGCCGCGAGAGGTGGAACGACGACGCGCACACAGATACGAGATGAGAACCACAAGAATGAGAGCCCCAAGGGCAATGCCCACAGCGATGGGCACCACATCGGAGGTCTCGGAGCTGTCGCAATCGTGCACCGAGGAGAAGCCAGTGGCATTGGCGCTACGGAACGCCTCCACCTGCACATGGCCAACGCTGATCGTGCCGACGGTCTGGTTGTTACCGATTATGTCCGTCATGTTAAACTTCTGGACGCGTGTGCAATGGTACGACATCTTCTCGGGCGTCTTGAAATCCGTGTTCGGGCTCTTGTGTATCAACTGAATGGTCTGATTCTCTGCATTGCGATATAACGATAATAATACTTAGCTTAAGGAATAATAACAAAAGTGGGAACAATTTGCACCAGCTCTAGACAAAGTTATTAAACGAATGCCAAATTTTCATTTACTAAAATCGAAAACTTCTTGTCAAACTTAAAGAATTGGTGGAGTGTAAGAGTTACACTAGAGTGTTAGAAGCTAAGTTCTTGAAAACTGAATGAATTTATGGAAGATTAACGCTTCAAGAAGCGAAGCTCATGGTAAAATAGAAAACTAAAAGAATTTATGGAATGTAATAGTAACCCTCTAAGAAGAACTGGAAGAATCTATAAAATGTAATTGTAATTCTATAAAAAGCTCAGTTAATGGTAAAATGAAATGAAACTAGTAGAAGAGAGTTACTGGAAGCTACGTCCATATCAAAAAAAGAACTGCTTGGAAAAATTTGAAACTATTTAGTTTAGTACAAGATCGTTTCTTAGCACCTTTTCAATATGATATACTCGCTTAATGTCTAATATGTTATATATATACAGAAGTAAATACTAAATATGTTCAGTAGTTTATTTTACAGACCCATTTATAACTCGAATTAATACTCATACAGACGGACGGGGATAGCTGTAATCAGCTGTTATAACTAAAAACAATACATTAAGCATTATAATGATAAGATAAGATATGCTTGCTGATATATATCTGTTATATATACATATATGGTTAAATATATTGATGTTTGATATATATTCCTACTTTTTTAAGTAATCATTCTATTATAGCATAATCAGATTCTAGCTAAATTATGCTGTTCAGTTCTCCATACAAAATTGCCCTTTCTTTAAGTATGAAGTTTAAAAAGAATAAATTCCGAATTTTTCATCTTCCACTTCCCGCACATTTCCTTTACCAACTTATAAAAGAATAAATTCCTAATTTATCCTCATGTTGGCAACTGCCAAGAACTCTATACAAATGATGCTAAGTCAATTTCTTTAATATGATCTTTAAAAATATTAATTCCAAGTCTATTCTCACGCTGGCAACTGCCAAGAACCTTGCCCAGAGACTGATGCAAATCATTCATACGCTAAGCACTTACCCTTAGCATCGGGGAAATCAGCCGCGGATAGCGGCAATACCACTTTGATTGAGGTAAGGGAAACTGATTGATTCTTGTTCTCCAGCTGCAGCACCAGCGATTCCTGCGAGTCAACGGCGCCCCAATTCAGCTGCATGAACTGCGTGATCTTGCTGTCGCACAGGCAATGATCCAACTTAGCAGAGCTGGGCACATTGAACAAGCCACTGGTCATGTTGCCGCCTGCAAGGGAGTTGAAGAAGTTAATATATATATATATATATATATATATATATATATATATATATATACTTAGATTACTCTCACTCACTCTTTGTCTCGTAGGTAAAGTTGAGCTGAGCTGCCATGGTGAGCATAATACAGGAGCAGTTCCATGTGCCCACAGTTGGATCCGGATACGGTTGTGGCTTGCGCGTTGTGGTGGGCACAGGCGCTGGGGTCGAGGTGCTCGGTGCCACAGTGGTGCTGGTTGTTGGGGCGACAGTAGTTGTGGTTGTAGTTGTAGTTGTTGACGTTGTGGATGTTGTGGATGATGTTGAAGTGCTGCTCGAGCTGCTTGTTAGGGGCGGCTTAGCCGTGCTGGAAGTTGTAGAAGTCGAGCTGCTACTGCTGCTGCTGCTGCTCGATGCCAGGGACTTTTCGTTTACGGTAAAGTCGGCATTTTTCAAGTTGAACGACATCGACTGCGAGTAAACTGCAAGAGATGAAATGAGAAGTGAGTGAAGTTAGGAAAGGTGTATGCCATTGTCTGCTTAAGATCTGTTATCTTTATGTCAATAGGCGTGCTTATTTGAGCTGCAAATAAACGATATGCGCTGCGTTTATCAGCTGTGAAAGGGTCATTAAACCAAAGCCTTGTTTTGAAGAAAAAATAACAGAGTTGTAGAGTTTAACAGGTTTTGAGTGGAATTGGACTTCATATATAAGGATATATATAGTAAAGCTTTTCCTCTAAGGAAAAATACAACCATGAAATACTAAGGCGATTGTCTGTACTAGGCAGGTTATACTGTAGCTGCCGTATATGAGTGTATATAATTGAATTTATAAATAAAATTTACATATATATCATTCAACATATTATCATTCAACATATATAAATATATAGCATGCAGTATACATCTACATCAATAAATCATATATCAGTTAAGCAATACTTATATATAATACAAACTCATATAACTATAAATACTATATATTCATTGTCTATCTCACTCTCTCTCTCTCTCTCTCTCTCGATATATAACTAATCAATACACATTATTTAAATTTGTAGCTAAATAACATGAGCTGTGTTACCTTTCATATATACTAAACGTATAATTCAATTAGGAAATATATATATATATATATATATATATATATATATATATATATATATATATATATATATTCATATATACATATTTATATATCACGATCACAAAGCGCTTAACAGCGCTTTCTATTCATTCGTCCACGCATTCATTTCATATAGAATCAACAGTCAACTTTTAATATAATTATCATGTTTCAATGGATAACGATATTTCAGGCGAGCGCGCTTTGTATTTCATTATATTGTATCGACATAAGCCCTCTTAGTTTTCGGACTCTGCTCTCACTCACTCGCTCAGCCAGAGCCCAGGCTGACTCATATTGATGAATAATATAAATATTTGCACAGTCGACAACTGATAACCAAATAACCAGAACGTTAATGCGTTCCATTGCGTTGACCAACTGCTGAGAGGCGGTTCAGGCGAGGGGGGCTGTCATTCTAGGTGGGCGTGACGGTTGCAAGTGACATAAATTTGGGTGAAATGTTTGGAAGTGTCTTTGGCTTAAACCTTTGCACCCGTCACACACACAAAGGGTTTATTATGCTACTGATAGGCATATAGATAGCTTACATACCCTATGCAAACTTTACTTCATATAAATAAATTTTAAAAATATTTGCTTTGTTTTAACACCGCAGCAAACGGAAATACATTTATTTATATGAAGTAAAGTTTATGTAGGGTATCTATATCAGTATCAGTAGCATAATAAGCCCTTGAGAACGGCTCGAACTGACTGTCCAATGCACTACTGCTAGAGTTCTATGAATATTTTGTGATCTATATATAAACGGCCAATTATACTCGCTTTTATTTTAAAAACAGTGTATCACAATTATAGCTGCTTGTTGTTTTTATTTTCAATACTCATTATTTTTATCTATAAAACCCAAGTTTACAGTTCGTCAACAACAATTTTGCAGGCTTTAAAAAGTATCTATATCTGTTTATTTTTTCCTTATATAGTATATACTCATTTTTTCCATTTAGTTAATGACTCAACGCAGCTTAATTATATTATATGTATTATATGTGCCTATATTTGTAGTCAGCTCGGGAACTTATATTTCCGACTTGCACAGGTTACACAGCTCTCGACCGCCCCCGCCTCCCACTTGACACGCCCCACGTTCTAGTTCAATGCCATTGCAACACGACTGCAGAGATGACCTTTAAATGCAAGTTAAGCTGCAGCAGCAGCAGCAAATGACTAGACAACTAGCCAAACCCCTTTCGAAAGAGACAGCGACAAACATCGAATACACTTCAGGCGCAACTGGAAAATTCCGGGAAAACTGCGCCAGCTAATAAGATTTATTTGCCACGGGCATGCAAGCGTACAAGCATGTGTAAGACGATAGCCTCTAATTAAAGTTCAAAGGAAATCATGCCTAAAAGTAGTTTTTTTTTAGGAATCGGAAAATGTTACAAGATAAAGGAAACTATGTGGGAGGAAATGAAAATGCAATTACAATTAAAATTTCAATGTAAGTAATGTTCTATGCTCTTAAAAGAAATCAAATAAATCCTAATATATATTATATTATTGTATATTAACTTTATACCATGTCCCAATTGTTTAAAGGTTACTCCAAAAAGAATGATTATCAGCCATATAGAAAGGTGAAGATAAAAGTCAATCAAGCATGTCTATAGTATCAGTATTTGATATACTATGTATATATTTCTACATGTATCAGCTGCTAAATGAAAGAGCTCTCATTATTAAGTTTTTACCGTAGACTATAAAAGTGTCAAGCCTACAAAAAAGAATTCTAGTTCATATTTTTACCGATCGACTTTAATAAAAATATTTTAAAATACTATTTTTTATATTTCATTAGTATTATTATTTTTATTTAATTTTTTATTTATTTTTATTTCAATAGTATTATTATTTTTATTTAATTTAATTTATTATTTTTTATTAGTTAATTTTATTTTCTTTTTTCTTTTTATTAGTTTTTTTTTTTATTTATTTATTTATTTATTTTTATTTATTTATAGGCAACTTGAAATATTCTACATTTTCAATTTACATATTTATATTATTTAGTGCCATTGTACTATCATATTGTATTATTTTACATCATGCTATTTTAAATATTTTATCTATTCTATATTCGATATTTTTTAGTATTTATTATATATTCTCTATATTCCATTATTTTCTCTTATATGGCACAGCATAGCACTTTTTCCACATCTTCCGCTTTATGTTTTAAAGATAAACTTTATGCCTCTTCTATGACGCTTCATTAATCCTGCTCGAATAATAATGCGGGTTAGTTTCAATTGTATACAAAATATGTATATTTATTCTTCAATAGCTTAATCAGGCATATTCTACTGTTATACGAGTCAGTTTTCAAGTATGTGCGGCGAATCTTATCAGCAAAAATTTTGCTCAAATAAACATTTTGATTTTTCCGCAGCTGAAACTAATACATGTATATATGATTATACAGATATGTGCATATATATACACATATATACGTACAATATATATAGATGGTTTACTTTCTGCGCCTTTGTTTGAGAAATGTAAATGCAAGAGTTAGATTTTATATATATAAATAATATATTGCTATACGCATATGTAGAAAACGAATGGAAAACTTGATTAAAGTTATGTTATATAAATTATATATGCAACAAAAATCGAGTTTGAGTTCATACAAAGTCTGGCAAAAAAAAAAAAGTTTGAAGCTTGTAATAAATATATTTTTAAATGTAATAATTTATTTTTAAATTTAATTTAATCACATACAGGATATATGTTTTATTTCACAATTGTATTTATTTTATTATTATAAATAGAAAACAAATCAACAAAAATAAAATAAACTACGTAATTACATAGTGAATATTCGCTTTTTATGCTAATTTAATTTCACCATTAAAACAAAAAAAAAATCTAGAAACATTCAACAAATAACTAGGGGGAATTACCAAAACTCTGTGTTTCTGCAACTGTTGCTGTTGCTATATCACACACACGCCTGCATTTAGGGCTAACTGATAAAGAAGATGTGAATATATGTATGTGTGCTTGTGTATGTATGGAGGGGGCGGTTATGCCTAAAGCAAATAACAAGCAAGTTAAATAAATAACAATTTAAGCGTTGTTGTGAATCAAATATAATTAAATTGTTGATGCCAGGCACAACAAAAGAAGACGGCAAAGTGTAGCTAAAGAGCCAAAGAGGCGGAGAAACGGGCAAAAGTGAGAAATTGAATATGCCTGCATTCTGCTATATACAAATACATACATGCGCACACATATACATACATGCATGTGCAATGCGGGGGCTGCTGCCGGCAGAAGAAGCCAAAAGAGAGCGAGGAAGAGGAAAGCAAATTGTTTTATCTGCCCGCTGCCGTTGCTCATGCTCTATGCAGGTAGAACGTTGTTGTTCTTGTCGGTTAGATAAGCGCAGCATACGATACACGCAAACATACATATGCACATATGCATCAGCAGCAGCAATAATCCGTGTGTGCGTAAGTGGAGTCGGAGCTGAAGAAACCGTTTGCGTTCGCCTTTGCCTTTGCCTTCGCCTTTGTTGTAGCGGTACTAAGCCACCATCTTGTTAGATTTCTTAGATTCTACTTTGGTACTTTGTCCTACACTGCACCGACACTAACCGCAAGAAAAAAGTGTCACAAGCCAGATAAATGTCAATGCGCTGCACACACAAACACACGCACACACACATATGCACGTCTATGCGTTTGAAACGTATTAATTATTCTACATGCGAATTAGTGTTGTTTTTCAACAGCCCTTGTAGATAAAACCACAGAGAAAAAAACAACAAAATAGCAACAACAAATCCATCAGGCCGTCAAACGGGTTACGTGCGTGCAAGCGGGATGCCAATAGGCGAAGCAGCAAAGCACAAAAAAAACAACAGAAATTAAATTGCGATGAACAAGCAAAAGTAAATTGAACAAAGAGTTGCAGTTTTTTCATTGCGGGCGTCACGCGGCATGGGGGTTAGTTTTAGGTTTACTCACCAGAGCTGCTCAACAGGAGCAAAGTCGTACATATTATAAACTTATGCCCAAACATATTTGATTTCCTATTCGTCTAGCTGTTGATTTTTGCACTGCGTATTTGGTTGAACTTTCCTTTTTTTTGTTGTTGAATGTCAATATATTGGTAAAAATGTATTAGCAGAGTTCCCTAGTTTTTTTTCTCCAAGCTGCGACTTCTGCTTTATCAGATATTCCTTTTCTCTGGCCTGCTGACAGCTCACTTTATTGCGCACAACGAAAAATGAAATGACATTAAATAATAGTGCTGGGCCTTTCGTCAGCTGTGAGTACTATTCGCATTTATATCGATGAATTTTCATCGATCATATCAACTCGTCACGTAGTATCGATAGGCCGTGTTAACAACTCTACGATATATATCGAACTAGATTTTAGTTGCAACTCTGTTTAAATTGAGTTAACATGCGCGCCAAATTCAAATCAAATTATTTGTTAGTTGTCTGTTAGTTTTTTCTGTAATTCAACTGCTACATTTTAAAACAATAAATAAATTAATGTTTAATTTGTTTACAATACATTTCTTTTGTTTGTTTTTATTCACTCAGCCATTTTAAATTAACTTGTATTTTATACATACAGTATTTATATAAATGTATATTTGTATATATATATTTTCATATAAAAATAGTTCTTCAATTTGCATCAACTACTGATTAAACGTAATCATAGATTTTATATTACTAAACAACACCCTAGCCTAAAACAAAGTATTGCATATATGTATATTTGTATAGATATATACACATGTATCTGCATAATATGTATAATGTATATCTATAGATAACCAACAAACAATTTACTTTAAAGTTTTTGAGCAAATCCTTTGAATAAAATATATAAAAATAGATTGCAATTGCGTGTTTTACAAATTAAGCAACAATTTCCAAAATACCTACTTAACCTCTAATAAAAAAACGGTATCAAAAAGTTCAAGGCAATAACAATTAAGTAAGTTTTTGTGTTTTGTTTTGATTTTGTTGTATAGCACTTAGCAGCTAGCAAGAGGGGGCCTGTGGGGGAGTTGGAGCGGGGTAGGGTTGGGGCAGAGTAGGGTTTGTGTTTATGTCACTTAGATTATTGCACCAGTTAATAGCCCGTTTCGGGCTCCTGTTTAAGCGTCATGCGACATGGCTCTGTAGATCGAAAGAGAAGATTCAAGATGAGTCTACAAATATCAGAGATATAAATCATAGGGTATACACACCCATCACATAGCTGGGCGCCATCATTTCGGGCACTCGGATCTTGAGGGGCGTGCGGCGCAGCAGCTCGTCGGCGCTGTTGTCCTCGCTGCGATTGTATTCGTTGAGCGTGATGTCCGCCGGATTGCGCATGCCGAGGCCGGCATCGACCGGCGATGTGGCCACTCTTTGGTAGGGATGCACTCGCTGTGGACTGTGCATTAGCTGACTCTTGTGCTGGACGCCGTATTGGCGCGTTGCCGTCGCATCCATATAGACATTCTCCTGTGACTTTGGACTGCAGGCGGCGCTGCTCAGGGGCGGCGTTACGGCAGACGAGGGCGTAGCGGCCACAACGGCAGCGACGGCAGCAGCAGCCGCTGACACCGCATTGTTGTTCGTATAGGCGCGTAACGTATCCTCCGCACTGTTCGCCTCGATCAGCGCCTGTATCTGCTGCACATCCAGATCCAGGCCATGCGCTCCGCTGCCCGCCGTGCCCAGCGAGTCCAGCGTGGAGCTCACCTGGCTGCCGTCCAAATTGCCGCCATGCGTTGGACTCTGGTAATCGTTGGACTGATTGGGCGGCGACAGTGGCAACGAGTTGTCCGCCAGTTCGCCTGAAAGGGAGGATATATAGATTAGAGATTCTCCTTGATATTGAGGTTCCACTTCTCACTTACCACCCAGCAGCATCTCCTGCAGCAGCGAATCGATGTGCGCGACGCCAAAGATCTTGGCAAATTGTATTTGTTCGATCATCTGCCAGGTGATCGACTGCAGCACTGGCAGAATGAGCAGAATCTCCCCGAATCTGCCACGCGACTCATACTGCCTGTCCGAGATGTAATCCTCCAGATTGTTGAGTATCTGATGGCGCAGCGACTTGATGCGATTCGGCTCATTGAGGCCCTTGGCATCTGCAATTATGAGAAAATTGAGAGATTTGATTAATTTGCAATATTTTATGTGCTTAAAGTAAAATAAAATAAAGATCGATATCAGAGATCTATCTATCACATCTGTATAATCTACGGAATCAACATATTTATATCTAAGTTTTTCTATAATAAATAGGAGATCTATCTATAAAATATTTTTGACTTACAAATTATATTACTTTTTATATCTACTTTTAACTATGCTAAATATAAAATTGTTGTGATTTACAAATTGTATTAAACTTTATATGATGAAAGATTTGATAAATTTGATACGTTTTATATCTACATAAATAGCAAATTTGTAATCTCTATATTTATTTATTATTATTTATATTACATTATTTTTATCTATTCCATATTTTGAATTTTTATCTATTTTAAAGATCTATAGTAGATCTATCTACAAAATCTTTCTAATTCACAAATTTAATTGATCTTTGCTATTAAAACTTATAATCTTTATATTGATTATTATCTATACTTAAGATCAATAGCAGATCTTTCTATAAAATAATATTAGTCCCTGTATCTACTTTTTTCTATAATAAACATAGATCGATAGCAGACCTATCTAGCAATTCGTTGTGATTTACAAATCATATAACTTGATTAATTTAAAACATTTTAGATATTCTTAAACAGTAAACTTATAATATATATCTATATATTTACTTTTATCTATCTGAGCTTTAAAATCTTTGTAACTTACAAATTATATTTATATTTATCTTTATATCTATTTCTTGCTTTACTCAAGATCGCTAGCAGATCCATTTACAAAATCTTTGTATATAAACTTTTATCGGTACTAATGGGCAATATCAGATCTATCTATAAAATGGTTATGATTTACAAACTATATCGTCTCTTATCTATACTTAAGATCAATAGGAGATATATCTATAAAATCTTTATGATATACAAATTGTTAATATCTTCTTTTGTCTATACTTAAGATGAATACGAGATACATCTATAAAATCTTTATGATTTACAAATTGTGTAAAAATTTATATTATGAAAGGTTTGATTAATCAAATATTTTATATATGATCAAATAGTAAACTCACAATCTTAATTGTACTAAATGTACTAAAGATCAATAGGGGATCTATCTACATAATGTTTATGATTCGCAAATTTTATCTTGTTTTTGCTATACAAAAGATACAAATATATATATAAAGATCTTCTATAAAGATGTTCTACAAAAATCTTCTATAAATTCTTTATAAATTACTTCTTTCTATACTTAAGATCAATACAATAATTAACATTAAAATATCTGTAATTTACAAATAATTTTAACCTAATCTATGCTCCAAGTCTGCCTTTAACTGTCTGCTCTAATTTCCGATTTAGTATACAGCTAAACACTTCTTAACTTTATATTAAAATCTAGACCAATTCAATGTGGTTAACAGCACCACTTACTGGGATCAAAGAAGACCAGTGCCTTAATGCAGGCGAATTCGGTATCATCGATGCCCACGTCCTTCATAACGACCACCAGTTCATCAATGATGCGCGCGCCAATGCGTGATATATCTAAATTGGGCGAGACATGGGGATCTGCAAGAGATATAGAGATAGAGAACTTAGGAATTATATTTAAGAAATTGATTAGCTCATCAAAACTCACCTGGACAATGCCGGGTGATGACACAGTTATTGCTGAGCAGCAGCACATCCTTCAGGTGCATGGAGCGACGCGAGAGACCGAGCAGCAGATGCTCACCGGCATGGGCGCGCAGCAGTGCGACCTGATCGTCCAGCTGCAGATCATTGAAGGCCGGTATCTGTTTGGCCCACTCGACCAGGGTGAGCAGCTGCTGTTTCATTGACTCGCAGACATCGTTGATGCTGGCAAACTGTTTGGTCGAGAGATCCTCATTGATGTTCGGCTCCATGGCGGCGCCCGCTTTCGACTGTCGCGATTCGTTCTCAGCCTTGACGAGCGATACAACCGAGAGGCCATTGCCCGGATCCGGATCATCGCTGGAGGTGCGACGGCAACTGATGCGATCGCGCTCATTCTGCACCGCCTCCTTCTTCATGCCCGCCTTGAAGCACTTGCGCAGACGGCAATAGCGGCACTGATTGCGCTTATCCTTGTCCACCACACAGTTGCGAGCGAATCTAGAGGGGGAGAAGGGAAGAGAAAGAGAGAGAGAGGGAGAGTTGAGTTTTAGGCGTGACTTGACCTAGTTGTGTTCCATTCTCACTCACCTGCAGGTGTATTGATGATTTTTGCGCACGCTGCGCCGGAAGAAACCTTTGCAGCCATCGCAGCTGGAGGCGCCATAATGTTTGCCTGTCGCCCGATCTCCACAGATTGCGCAAACTGTTGGCGATTGTTGTTGTTGTTGCTGCTGCTGTTGCTGTTGCTGCTGCTGTTGTTGCTGCTGCTGCTGCTGTTGGCTGCTGCTGCCATTGTTGTTGTTGTTGTTGTTGTTGTTGTTGTTGTTGTTCGGTGAGTACATTATGTTGTTGTTGCTGGCGTTGCTATTGCCATTGCAGAGCGTAAAGTTCTCGCTGCTCTGATTACTGCTGTTGCTGAGGCCGAGCCCGACGCCATTGGGGCTCAGCGCATGGCCAATGGGCGAGCCGGCAGGATGTCCAACGGGCAACACCTCTGCGTGCATTATATGACTTTCGGCCGATTCTGAGTGCGAGAAAGAGAGAGAGAGGGAGAAAAACATTATAGATAAAGCATATTGAAATACAAATTATATTAATTTTAAATTTAATTTTATAATTTCAACTTAATATTTAATATATAATTAATATTTCCATATTTATAAGCTTAAGCCTTAATAATAATTATTATTATTTATTTAGCTCTAATTCACTTAACAGTTCTAAAGCCACTGCACTCAGCACTCTCTTACAGTTTAAGCACCCTCGATTTAAACAGTTTGAGTCATACTGCATGTGCATGCACAAAGCGCAATTAGCGACTGCGCAGTTTGAAAAGCATTCAACACATACCAGTTTAGCTACAGTCTCGCTCAATATAAATATACGTATATATACTATAAAAACTTGTCTAGGCAAATATAATCGTATCTTAATGCAAAACAAATATTTATAGTTAAAATTTTTGACACTGCAGCACAATAACAACAGTTGCACAAGCACTGCTTGCCCATGCAGCTGAGAAGCACTGCTTTACAGTTTGAGGTGCTCGCATACGTTTTTACTGTTTGTTTAAGCCTCCGTTTTCTTTGCACACGTCAAATGCATTATGTGCGTAGTGCGGTTTGAATAGCACTGATCTTGAAATTTTTATGTTGTCAAAAAAAAAAAACATAAATACGCTTTTTATATGTTATACTAAGACAACAGAATAAAGTGAATACTATAAATAAGATGGCAACAAGACGCGCAATAACACTTATGCAAAAAATTAACACACACACGCACACACACCATCACTTGAGGCTGAATTGCTGGCGCTGCTGTCTCGCCGTCGACGTCGCTGCTGTCGTTGGCGCTGTCGCCTAACCATTGCCGCCTCCCCATCGCCACTGACACGTCCACCAGTGGCATCGCCTTTGGCTTTGCCACGCAACAGAATGCTGCCCACATCGCGACTAGTAGGAATTTTAACTCTACCGGACTTGCGCACCATTTTAGTGCTACTGATTAATGAAAAACACGCAGTGACGAGACGACACAAAATTTTTCACTGAGCGCGCGCGCTCGCTCGCTGCCTGACGGTGCCCACAGACGCCAAGCCTCTGCTGCGGTTGCTGCTGTTGCCGCTGCCCCATATCCATATCGTATGTTGTCGCGGCTTTCGCTCTGAGTCTCTATTCGTGTGCGTGTGCGTATGTGTGTGTCGCTGTGTGCGTTAATCGACGCTTAAATCAATTCACTGTGTTTGCATATGTACATATTTTTGTCGCTGTGTGGCGCTCTCTCTCTCTAGCTCTCTCTCTGTTTTGAGAGAGCACAAACCAGACTTGGAGCGCACACGAATGCATGCATAGCGAGCAGAGAGGCAGCAATACGCTCGCACACATACATGAGCAGAGGCATTAATTTTGAAGACAGCGCAAGCTAAGGCAAACGAGAAGCCAAGCACATAAACAAATAAATAAATATAAAAAGCCGGCTTTAAATTGAGCGTTCTCTATGTGTGTGTGTGTGTGTGTTTGCGTGTTTGTGCGTGAAGGCAAGAGATAGACACAGAAAAACAGACCCGAACAACACAAAGAAAAGCTGCTATAATAAAAACAAAAACAAAACAACGTCTATTATTTTAATGTATGCATTGGGAACTGAGGAATATTATGAAAAAATTTAGATTTTGTGCTAAAAAAATCTACAAATTCAGAAATGAATAAATTATTGAACTGTCTGCAGAGTTAACTTTATGTTTTTAAATAAATCAGAAATGAGACAAAATAAAATCAATTATAATTCAGGTTAAGAAACTTGTTAATTTTGTTATACTAAAAAATTTAATTATGAATAGTAAAACTAAAAAAATTGATAGATTAATGGACTGTGATTCAACAATTTCTACTTCTTAGCACCTATTTTTGTCTAATATACATTCGGTAATTACTAAATATACAATCTAACACTTTAGTTCAACAAATTCGCAGACATTAATTACATCACTCGACATAGACACCTTCAATTAACACCCGCTTTTCACGCCTCGCCAGAGCCAATCGAGCCACCCACAAGCAAATGTCTAAAAATAATTCAACAAGTAGAAGTAGAAGAAGGTAGAGAGTAGTAAGAAAGAGAAAAGTCAACAACAGCAGTAACAACAACAACAACAACAACAACAACAACAACAACAACAACAGCCATAACATGTTTGGGATGTGATCATATTTTCTCTCTGTGCTTTGCGCTTTATCCACAGGTTGTGTATTATGGCGCTATAATTTTACTCGAGTCTTGCCATAAAACTCGCTTGCCGTGTCTCTGCGAGAGTTCGCCAATTCGCTGTTTTGTCAATTCTTTAGCTGGCGAGTCAGTGGAGCGCACGAATTTATGCAGCGTCATCGTTAGAGTTCAATATTTTTTCTGACATGCCGAGTCACCGTTAGTTTCGCAAAGCTCGCTGTTGTTGTTTGCTTCTTCTTCTTCTCTCTTGCTGTTGTTGTTGTTGTTGTTTGGGCTATATCGATTCGTAATCGAAGATTAAGAATTTTCATTGCAGTTTCTTCTTTTTATTTTATTTCAAATTTTGTTTTTGACATTTTCTGTGCAAAAAAAAATAAAATAAAAAAAAAAAACTTTTTATGGCCAAAACATAAAATAAATTTCATTCGTTTGCCGCTGATAAGCGCGACAAGTGATACGCACTGTATTTGCCGCCACTGTTGTTGTTGTTGTTGTTGTGTTTATAATGAAGCGGATGTGCTCAGTATGTATCTATGACTGCATGGAGAGCTCTAGTCTGTTCAATTTTTATTTACTTATACAGCTGTACGGGTCGAGCCCCCGAAATACACTAAAAAAAAACTAAATATGTATATCTATATGTACATACATATATTTATATAGAGAGAAAGTATATATAAGATAAATGTGCGGCGCGTGGCGTTTTTTTTTATTTTTGAAAATTAATGTGGGAGTGTTTAGATTTTTAGATTGTTTTGCTGGTTAAATAATTTAAGCATTTATAAGAAAACAAAAAATTAAAAAATCTTTGTGCTTATCATATGTAAATTGTTGCGGGGTATAACCGAGTCGTTCATTGCTTATAGCAATATTTAATATTGACTTTTCATCGAGAGGTGAAAAAGTATATAATGTTACGAATATATAGCAATATATATTGGAGGATCAGCTATATTATTTCATAGTATTTCACAGATTAACAAGATTGCAAGATTGCAAAAAAGTTTTAGTAGACCTTTTATATTATTCAATTTCACACAAAATGTTCTAGATTTATTAATAAATATTGTCTGTGCATCTGTGTCAAATTCTAATATATTGGCATATGTCTATGCACACATATAGATATTTCTTTGATTTCTCAAGAGATGATGAATACTATATTTGTATACTATATTTTTGGTGTCTATCTGAAGAAAACAAACTTTGCACGAACTACGCAATTTTCATGTTATTTTTAGCTAATTTGATTCTCATGCTTTTTTATGTCTAAAAATATATTTAAATAGAGTATATGAATATATATATATGAATATGTTTTTAACTTTCAAAACATCACGAGGTTCAGGTAAAGCAGTATATATTCCATTCAAAATTATTAAAATTATATTGTCATTAGGAACACAGCACATTTTCCTATATTTACGAATTAAACAAAACAATATAATCATTCATTTTTATCGCATTTTAATGAATGATATTTGTAAATTTATAGTTTACGTGAATGATTACACAGATAGTATATAGAATATAGTACTTAGTATATCTATATGTACATGTCTGTATTTATACGACAAAACAATGCCCGTGTTTATAATTGTGTCGTTATATTACACAATGCTCACTGATAATAGCGTCTATGCATTGCATATCAGACCACATAGCATTTTATGCAGATAATATATATTGTTTATCAAGAAATCAGATCAACTAGTAAGTAGTAGTTATGAAAGAAGGAACAGTTTATGTTATAGTTTTAGACATTAGAAATTTAGATTTATGAAAAGTATTTTACTAGATCGAAGACATACTATTACTACTAATATTTCTAGAACTACTACTATCTAGTAATACTACTACTATCTAGTATTAATACTACTAGTACTACTACTATCTAGTATTAATACTACTAGTACTACTACTATCTAGTGTTAATACTACTAGTACTAATACTATTTATTATTGATGCTACTATTACTAATACTATTTAGTATTAATACTGCTAGTACTACTACTTTTTAGTATTAATACTACTAATACCACTACTATCTAGTAGTAATACTACTAATACTACTATTTATTATTAATACTACTAGTACTACTATTCAGTATTAATACTACTTGTGCTCCTATTTATTATTAATACTACTACTACAACTATCTAGTATTAATACTACTAGTACCACTACTATCTAGAATTAATACTACTAGTACTACTTTTAATACTACTTTTACTACTACTACTTATTTTACTTCTACTACTACTAATACTTCTACTTTTAGTACTACTACTATTACTACTACTACTTTAAGTACTATTACTACTACCACTACTTTTAGTACTACTACATATGCAATTATTTCTACTACTTCTATTATTGCAACAACTAATACTAATAAAATTACCAATACTCATATAAATAGAATTATTGAACTAAATTGATCTCTGTAGCTAAGTTTTATTTTTAATCTATGCAAGAAATTAACATTTGAAGCATTTTCATTTAACAAATCTTAACATTCATTTAGTTATATATAGTTATAGTTATATATTATATAAAAATCGATTGTATATATATTAAACGCTGATGGAAATTTAATGGTAATAATATTTTGCAAAATATATGTAAAAATAATTGCTAAGTTCAATGCAATTATAAGTTAATCAGACGAACAACAAGTACTACTACTTAATGAACAAGAAAGATTACGGAATAATACTTCTAATACATCTATATATATATATATATATATATATATATATATATATGTGACTACACGGATATAACAAGAAAATGTAATATGATTAACAATTTTCAAACATATCTACAGAGCGTATAATGTAAAACTTACTTTATAAATCCAAGTTAATAAAATTAAACAGAATAGAATAATGCAACAAAAATTACGCATGCAATATAAATACTCTTAATATAATATATATAT
Organism: Drosophila meridionalis; assembly: GCA_035045145.1. Taxonomy (NCBI): domain Eukaryota; kingdom Metazoa; phylum Arthropoda; class Insecta; order Diptera; family Drosophilidae; genus Drosophila; species Drosophila meridionalis. The sequence continues at coordinate 4,352,474 of JAWNPG010000031.1, forward strand.
GTACCATATATACTTATATATAGCTATTAGTAATATGATTAGGTCCAACTGCCACTGATGTGTATAATGGAGCAAATGCATTTCATCACATCAGCTGAAATTATTGCTTAACGTTTTGTTGTATTGTTCAAACAATGAAAACAACTGACATTAGAGCAACATGTAATTTCATAGCAATGCAATCCGTGCACAACGTCTTAAATAGCGCCCTCTACCGCCCCCGATTGTCGTAACCCCGCGTCTAACCCCCCAACAGACAAGCTAGGGGAAGCTTCTTATCGGCTTTATTTCAATAACGTGCCTAATGCCAGCGCTGATAACTGACAGACAGAGAGACAACGAGACAGAGACAGAGACAGGGAGAGAGAGAGAGAGAGACTGTGGGAGCGACGCAAAATACTCGATTTAAAATCGAATCGAATCAAATGAAAATTGCACATGGCCACGAACCGTAGCATGAATTGATAGCGATTATGACAAAAATAAAAAAAAAAACTGTGACTCAACGCGATATCAATAAAATAAAGGTAAAAAAAAAAAAATAAATAATAATTTGTTGCTTTTGTTCGATTCATTGGGGAATTGCGTGCTAAAGATCGAATTCATTTTGTATGCGTAACAAAGGAGAAAAGTGCAAAACGTTTCCAATTGCAAGGTAATGCCTAGCAAATCAATATATACATAAATATAAGTAGACTCTAATGACTCCTTATCATAATGACTAAGTGGCAACACCTGAGCTTTCGTTGATCTGGCAACACTGCAGTGTAATATGTCAGTATTGTGTATTTGCCAATTATATTTTTGTTTCAATAAACATTCCCTCAATATTCACTAATTCTGATTGTTGTCTACTTTATTATATATCTATTTACATTTTTACTGCTTATAGCTTTTACAAACCTAGCATTACGGCCAGGTCAACCCAGCTAATTGGCCTTAAGGGCATGCAGCTAAAATAATAAAAAAAAAAACTAGCAAATTATATAGCTGATAAAACTGTTTAAAAATTCATTAGAACCGCCACGAGCGTTGGCATTAAAAAATATGTAAATATGTAAAATATGAGTTGCGTAGAATTTTTTAAAAATCTATTAAATTATATATATGTTTATGTGCCTTTATATAACCCGAACAATTAAGTTAACAATAAGCCGCACAATTAGCCAAGTACGTCTGTACTTGAAGGCATAATAAATCATTTGTCAATTGATATGTGGATTGGATCTATTGAAAAGTTGAATTTCATTAAGAAATTTTAATAAGCATCGCTAATAAACAATTATAAACGACCGATGAGAGCTGCGAAATAGTTTGTGAATAGTGAATGAAAATAGAAAAGTATCTGAATAACTGAAAGATATTTGGAATGAAAAACTTTTGAGATACTATAGAAACTGACGCATCTTTGAGACATATTACTAGATACGAACTGATGTAGAAAACTTGAGGTATAATACTAACTTAAAGATATAATATTAAAAATCTTTCACATATTATACAATGTTATAGAAACATTGAGATACTATAGTATAGAATCATTGAGAACTATAGTATAGGATCATTGAGATACTATAGTATAGAATCATTGAGATACAATATGAAGAATCTTTAAGATGCAAGAGTTACCTATAGATAAAGATAAATTAAGAATCTTTGAGATACAATATGAGGAATCGGTGAGGTACTAATTTATATATTAATATATTGAAGGTTTTTTAAGATACAATAGTAATCTATAGATACAGATACATGAAAAACTTCTAAAAAACAAAAGTAAGTTTAAGATACTGTAGTATAGTATGATAAAGATAAATATCGCTACAAAAGTTTATAAACAGTATAAACTTGAGGTAAAAAAGAATATTAAGATACAAAATTATCTGTAAGAGCAGAAGAAAAGAACTGTGAACTACAAACATAGCGTGAAATACACAAACTTATCTCTGAGCTACTAAAGAATCTTTAAAATATGCAAGCTCATGACATAAAAAATGATATTGTAAAACAATCTGGAAGATATAAAACTATCTAAGAGATAGAGAATATAATCTATGAAAAAGAAAGTGAACGGTGTGATACGAAAGAATCTTTGAGATAAAAATTTGTGCGTGAATAATCATATTAACATATATAAAGCAAATTATAAAACTATCTAAAGCAAATCTATAAATGTATCCAAATATGAGAGATTGTGAAATGTAAACTAACAAATCTTTAAGATACCTTTAAAAATATCTTTGAGATATAGCAAAAAAAAACTAGAAAGAAACGGAGAGATATGAAATATCTATTAAAGCTATCTCTGAGCTGCAATAAAAACAGTTCTTTGAAAAACAAATGCAGATACAAGAAGTAACTGTGAGATAGAAAGTTAAGAGTAAGTAAGTATTTGCAGTAAGCTAAGTATCTGCACTCTTACTTTTAAGCCAAATTAATGATAAGAAAGAAGTTAATGATCATTTAAATGAAAAGACTCTCCAACAATACCAAATTTAACGATAAGAAAGAACCTAATGATAATTTAAATGAAAAGACTTTCCAACTATAATTTCTAGTAGCACATTCAAACCCTTCAGATGATGTGAGATGTTACGGTTGAAGGCAGCCTTGAACTTTCAGACTTACTTCTGAATGAATAATGCCGCTAAAAAAAGCGACTGACGATGAGGAATGACTAGTGAAAATGCCTATATGCATATACTTATATATATTTATGTACTTTTTCTCCAATCAAATAATAATGTCATCAAACAAAACCAGATCGTAAAACCCAAATGCAAATGCAAAGATAATGCTGAGCTCATCCGCGACCAGCGTGACCTATGCCTATATTTGCACAGACTTATCAACTTCGATAGACGAGTCGAGTCGAGTCGGCGTTTTATTGGAACCCACACGAAGTGCACTATCGCGTCATTGTCACCTCGTTGTCAACTGTTATCGTCGACACGATGCAATAAGGCCGAAAAACCCGCAGATCATCTATTTGTGCTAAACATTAGAAATTGTTAATAGATAGATATATAGTATATATATTGTATATAGATTGTGAGCCAATCGGCAGATCAAAGATATGACAGCTATGTGAATATATTGAAATCACAACATGTGCTTGTGAAAGGGTTTAACCGATTATCATCGAGTGTTGGACTTAAATTGTGAAATGCCCGCAAGGAATTACCCAGGTCACTCCAATATTGATTCCAAAATTCAAAAACTTGCCAAATAGTTAGATAAATATATATATCTAAATATTTATATATGACATTGTAAAACGAGTTTGCTCTCTCTCTCTCTCTCTCTCTCTCTCTCTCTCTCTATTCTCTCTATCTTTAAGCGGACTTGAACCAATTAGTTAACGTCGCTCAAATGTAAGAATCAACTTTTTTTTTTATTGAAATTATCATTATCTTTATGACGAATAATTGCGCGCATATTGTCTATAATTAAAATGCTAAAAAACGTCTCAATTAAATTGTTATTAACAAAAAGTCAAAGCAGCTAACACAATAAGCTGGTCCAATCATATAAAGCATTTGCTGCTGCTGCTGTTGTTAATAACTTGTCTAACTATATGTAAGCGGGCTATTGTATCTGTATCTGTATCTGTATCTGCAATTGCAATTGTATCTGTATCTATACGACCTGGCGCCTTTATATATATATAAATATACATCTATCTAGTCAGGTGTAATTTTCTATTTAAAATGTTTGCTTTAGTCTTAGTGGCTTGGCTCGGTTTTAATTGGGCTCTAACGTGTTTCAGATACATTTGTATCTCCAAATAGACGCCGTGCTATTAAATTACGTCTTTGCCTTGAACCGAGCTGCCATTGCCGGCGACATTTAGAACTTGACTTGTCTCGGCAATCATCAGCAGCTCGTATAAACTAATAAGCTTTTCCATTAAGCTCAGCCACCTCTTCAACTACACATTAGATGTAGCATCTCTTTAATTTTGTTTTTTTTTTTTTATGTTCCAACACCTTTCAAATCCATTTTATATTTCGCTTGGGTTGGGCTTCACCAGCTTTTGGCCAGTCACAATGATTGGACCTAAATTATTTGAACCACATGATAAGAGAGTTAAAGAAACGGAAAGAGTGAAATAGTTCGGACCTACCCCAAAAATAGATTTGCAGTCCATTCGCTTGGATACAAAGTTCAAATTTCAATTTCCTATCGATAATGTTTTGTTTTTTTTTTGTTAAACAAATTATGTTATATTTACTTAAGTGGAAAGGTTTTTTAGTGGACTCTTGAAAGAAAAAAAAAGAACACTTATTAAAAAAAATAATATAGAGTCAAGATATGCTAAAAAAACTAAAGGAAATTCAAGGGAAATTACCAAAATATTCTAATCTACCATATTTTAATTCATATCAAAATTTCATTCATTCGGAAATGTTTTAAATAGTCTCCATTATCTTTTCAATTAATTTACTTTATTTAATTATCTATTTGTCTAACTATTTTTCAACTTTTTTCAGACTGGTTTTAACTAGTTATAATATTCCACATTTTTAATAAACTCATCTATGCTTCTTCTTATTTTTTATCATATTGGATATCTTGTGTATCTCGTGGGTACTTATGGGTGAGCTTATCAATTAGCTCGTTTCTAGTGTGTCTGCATAATCAATAAGCTACAACTTATATATTTTTTGCTACTGCCAGAATACATTTTTGGTATTTTATATACCCTAGCTTTGAGCTAAGAGATCTTTTTCCTGTTAAGCCCGACATAACTCGTAGAATATGTTTATGAAACTAATTATAAGTACTCTAATATATTCTTACTTTTCGGTACGACATATTTTTGTATTATGCGATATAATATCGTATATTTATGCATTCATTTGAATAAAAATTCTCTGATCAATTAATATTTATTATGCTTTTCATTCATATATGAGAGTTATATTCTAAAATGAGTGATCTTATTATATGACTGTCAAAAATGTTTTTTTTTTTTTTTTAAGAAAATTTAGTAGTTTATAGATAATTTAGAAAAAAAAATCCTAAGGAAATGGTATTAATGTAAATTTGTTGTACATCTCTTATAGAATTATATATAAAATATCAATCTAACATATATTGTATTCGTCAATCTAACATATATTGTACTATTATCTATAAGACTGTCATATATCAAACTATGAATTTCTCGTTTTATAATTTTTCCTACTATCATATATCGGCTTTTAATATACGGGGCAATAGGATTGTCTTATACTATATACAGATATTTGTGCCATACAAATTTATTTTATTTTTTACAATTCTTAAGATGGTTTGTTATAAGCAGATTTACTTTATATATATATTTCAATATAATATACTTTCTCTTAGAGTATTTCATTTTCGTTCTTCTCACACTCAGCCAATTCTGCCGTATTTATTGTCATATCGTTATCAATTTCAATTATGAAGCCCAGCCAAGTGCGTGGCTTTACAAATGCTTTGCGATTTTGGCAGTATATTATATTTGCGCTGTTATCAATAAGTAATTACGCTAGTTTTTCGAGTATGTCTCAAGTGTAAATGCTCCCACTTTATAGCTGCCCTTTATTTATTTTTTCTTTTTTTGTCTATTCTTTGCGTGTGTGTGGGTATGTCTAGTATTTCCGGTTGGATCACTGTTAACGGCCAACCTATTGATTATTTTATTAGGTAGCTGAATAATTACAAGAAATTAAACGTTAAGTATGTACAAATAACACGTGCAGTTGAAATACAGCCGCTTGGGTCGGTTGGGCGGCAATCGATGTGCGATTGCAAACGAGTCTACTGCGATACTCAATACCCTGGCCGAGGGGCCAGCGGAGGGTGAGCGATACTCAATAATTTGACGTCTACGTCTTGAATACGAATGCAATTAATAATTAATTAAGGCATTCGTGTGTGAAATGCCAATGAAAACAAAATAATTAAGCCATAAACGATAAACTGAGGCAAAAGATACGAATTGACGATTAGAGATGCATTACTAGCTGAAGTAAAAAAGGAAATATGAAAAGTATATATATATGAAGTTGAATGAGTTCAAAAATGATTATCTTAAGAAAAAAGTAAAAGCCTATAAATATAAAATATTTTAAAATAGCTGGATATCAACATTTTTAACATCCACATTAAAGTAATCAAAGATCATTTAAATTGTCTATGGCAAATGGGTGAACTTAAGGAAAATACATTCTAAGGATCGATTTAAATTCAATGTAAATCATCATACAATGATTTGTTGAGATTAAAAAAAAAAAAGATAATAAAAACTTATAAGTACGTGAAAAATGAAAACAAGGGAACAAAGAATTAAAAAAAAAGAAAATATAAGAAATTAAAATAAAATTTTAAAAATAAAATGAAGTTTTTTAATTTATTTTATAATAAGTGTAAGTAGTGCAGTGTATCCGATCATTTGGTATTAAATATCTATATGCATATATGCGATTTTATTTTCACGGATCGCTAGGCAAACTAGATTTATTTACGTAGATACAGTTTTAACATGACAGCAAAAAAATCCATTGAGTTAATTGTTGTTTAATGTGCTTTTATCTGCCATAAAAAATAATTGTTAATGCAAAATATAAAACAAAATTAGAACAAAAGCAATACTTTATAATAGAACAATGTATAATATATGTATACTTTTTTATTTAACAAACATAATCTAAGAATAACCCTGTGTGTCCCACACACTTCAAAAGACCCCCTATAAGTGCGCATAATCAAAATTCGTGTTTTATGATTGTTTTGAACAAAATCTAATCAAGCATAGCAGAGAGCTTATAGTGTATGTAAATGCAAGAGCTAATCTTTGATAAGCCCTGCAATAAAGCCGACCTAATCAGAAGGCAGAAAATAGAAAACAAGAAACATAAAAATCTGATAAAAACAACTACTAAAGTGTATATAGGTGGAAGAATTCTAAAAATTCTGCTGATATGGCAAATCGTTGTGTTCAGATATACAGGTATGTGTATATATTACATAGTTTAACAATATATGTAATAATATTATTTTAACTGTATATAATATATATTTATTATATAATCAACGAAAGTGAAATGTTTTTATTTATTTTTGAAATTATTGTCAAAAAATTATGAACAAAAAAAATGTATAAACACGCGCTATTAAAATGTATCTTATCAGAGCGGAGCGAATGTACGCAAGCAAATCAGAAAAGGAAAACAATATATAAGGAATATAAATATTTTGGCAAAAAGAAGAATAAGTGCTTGAAGAGCGTAGCCTAAATGCTCTTTGGCGGTAGTTTAATATAAGGTAAATATTTTATTTAAAATTTAAAATTCAATAAGAAATTCTTTAAAAAATATATTTAATACATATTTTTATAATTATTTCTTATCTGTACAATTTCATTTATATATGTATATAAATATATTTATATTAAAAATTTTTTTTATAAATATTTATAGATATATTTTTATTTAATTCTTAATAAATGTTTTTCAAACTTTATTTTGTTTAATTTTTAATCAATTTTAATAAAAATATTTTTTTAAATTTTAATTTTAATAAACATTTTTACATTTTTTAAATGAATGATATACATATAAATATATAAATAAAATAACATTTATTTATATCGAAATATTTATTAAAAACTTTCAGGAAATAAACAATAAACATTTATAATAAATAAAAAAAAAATATTTATTATAAATGAAAAAAAATAAATAAATAAATAAAATAAAAAAATATACATACATAGTTAAAATATGTATATTTATGTTGGATACATTTTTTTTTTATATAAATATATGTAGAAAGACTTATTAGAAGTACACGTATGCATAACCTCTATCAAAAGATGAGTCAATATTTTTATACACGCTAATCTTGCATTTCAAATCTTTCTTGATTTAATTTTAGATTCGTATTTTTTTGTCTAATATTTTAATATTAAATTGACATGCCTCAAATTAGCAAAAACAAATACCAAATACTTTTTGGGAAGGAATTTTGCAAAGAATTCCAAAAAGCTTTTATATAAATATTATATATTATATAAATATTGTATATATATTATTATCGATCAATTAAGAACAGAGCTTCCACATTAAAGGCAAAAAACCCATTTAATTTCAAGATATATTCATATATCGCCCAAAAAAAAGGGCCGGTAATCAACCAGACTGCCAAATAAATGGTTTCACCTTCACAATAATAAACGTTCGTTAATTGACTTCCTCCAAATTAGTCTATATACATATATACATATAAATATACTATATACATATATGAGTTATATGTCTGCAGGGGCATTTAATCTAAGCCAGCACGATAATAACTGTTTTTCTTATTAAAATAAATGTTTTTTTGACAAAGATAAGTTAAGTTCAAATGTACTCAACAGGTGTCTGAAGAGAAGAAAAAAAAAACACGCAAATTTGCAGTATACCAAAAGTATGCTATGAAAATTATAGGAATTCAGTAAGTATATAATATATACAAAAAATATATATGTAAATATAGAATATAAAAAATAGAGAAATTGAAAAGGTTTTCCATAAAACAAAATCTAAAATCTTAATCTTACTTATATAAATATTTGATCTAAAAATTACAAAAAAACAAGTTCAAATATTTTCAGTTAATCTTTTATTAAATTCTCACACTCCACAATTTACATTGTAAAATAATAAATTTTGGTCAGTGTATGCTTAGATAAGCTCCTGAATAGAAAAAAATAAAACAACCCTGAGGTCTATTGGCCATATAAAATCTAAGATATATACAGCTAGATATATGTGTTTGACGATAATGGCGCATATCGAAAACTGGACGAGCCGCCATAAACCTTATATATATCATGGAAACTGATTAAAATGTAAAAAAAATTCTATATATACAGCAGAACGACTCAACTCACCCATCATTTGCAAAAGATTCTCTTCCAGCAGGAATGGATCGTCATAGCCCGAATTTGTTAAATTTTCGGTTTTCATATTTAACAAATTGGGCAACATTGGGGCATACATTTGTTATTAATTAATTGACTAACAATTCTATGAAGTCAATATGGATATATATATAAATATGTATATATATCCAACTATAATTATTATTCAGCCAGTGGTTTCCTCGTTGAGTTTTTTTGTTTTTTTTTTGTCTCAGCTTGCAAGACGCGACAATGGGCAAATATTTGAAAATCCTTCACACTCGACGCAAATTTATTTTCACACAAATTGCTGTTGGCGCATATTTTGTTGTTGTTGTTGTACGCATACACACACATATATATATAGACTTAAGTAAAGTTCAATATTTGCACAAATTAAAATTGAAAATAACGAAGACGATACTCGAAGTGTGTATATATATATATATATATGTGGATATATATATCTAGATATATTTACATCGATAATCAGGCTTAGGGTTAACAAGTTGCAACACATAAATAAATAATGCAAATTAATTAAGTATTTTTGTTGTTGAACTATTTCTATATATGCTTATCACAGTGCTGTTTTTTTTTTTTTTTTTTTTTTTTTTGTCCAAATTCTAATTGATTGTGTTTACTTTTGTTAGTTCTTGCGATCTCGACCGGCACAATACGACGACAACGGCGGACGGACACCGGCTATGTCGGTGCTCTCGGTGCTTCTATGTATTATAACCGCTCAGTGCGAAACACTGACTAAACCTCAAATAATGTTCTCAGCACGTACTAACTGTCTTAATATTATTTGTTGTAGATATAGAAGTCAACGTCGGCCGGCGACGGCGATGGCGACGGCAACGGCGACTCAGCAGCGACAACAGCGCAGTCGCTGCCTCGGCCGGCGTCACTGTCGCTCGATCGACGTGCGTTCGGCTCTAGGCGAGAGCCAAACGTCAAAAACACATAAAGTTTATTAAATATTATTACTATGCTAGTTGTTGTTGTTGTTGTTATTGCACTTGTTGCCTTAGCAAAAAAAAAGAGAAAAATAAAATTGTTAACAATTTACGGCGATTACAGCTCGGTGCTCGGATCGTCTTGTGTTCGTGCCAGCCAGCTAGTCAGCGAGTCAGCGAGTCAGCCAGTCGGCCAGGGCATGCGCAGTCGGCTCTGTTCTGGCCTGTTATCAATCTTCTGGCTCTCTATATACATATATATGTGTGTATATATATGTGCATACACAGGTCTAATTGTTTAATGGCTGTTATACATATGTATACACATAAAGTGTCGCACATTAACAACAACATAAACATCATACAATCATTTGAAGCTTTTTTGTGTTTTTATTTTTATTTTATTTATTTAGATTTGCGGCACGATTATTGCGACTGTACTTCAGATTTACCTACGCATTTGGGCATCGCAAATTTGATTTTGGCTATTTTCAAGTATTTTTACAGATGAAGTTCAAGTTCAAATTTGATTGCAATTATAGAAATTAAAAAATATTTTTAATATGATAAAAAAAAAAAAAATATTTGAATTAAAATACAATATATTCAATTTAAGTGCTAAATTATTCTAGTGCATATATTTGTTAATATATATAAAATCTATTAAGATTTTTGATTTTGCAACAAATTAAAAATTTTAATATTCGAAGAAAGATTAAAATAAATTTCAATAGTTTAAGTTACAATTTACATATTTGTAATACATACATATATGTATTTTATGTTTTAGTTATACAAATATATTTCGATATTAATAATTTTGTATTATCTTTTTTAGCTTCTAATTATATTTACATGCTAAGCCCTCTTACTTTTACTCTTTAGCTGCCTGTCAGCTAAATAAATCACTCTCAATTAAAAGTATATCAAGACAATAAAATTAAATCATTCTTTGATAAGATGTTGAGAAGTCGTGTATAAGATCTAAAATGGAGCACTGAGACAACAGTAAATATTGGAAAACAATAAAGAGAGATATGAAGAATAGTAGCGAGAGGGAGGAAGAGGAAAACAGACAGAGAGAGCAAGATAGAGAGAGAGAGAGCGAGAGATACGGAGAGGTTGACTTAGTAATTTACGACAAAGTACTCTAACTATAGGGAGTATATTTAAAAACAAAATTTGAATAGATCTATTGCAACATATATGTATAAACAATGGCTTTTAAAAGTTTTGAAAAAAATTTAGTTTTTTAATAGGGGAAACTTTTAAATAAATATATTAAATTCTAGAAAAATATATTAATATTCATACAAAAAATAATTCAGTTTAATAAATATATTTAATTTACAAATTAAGTAAAAATTATAAATAAAAAAAAAAATAAAATAAAATGATTACATGAATTTGTATAAATAAATAAATTAGTATAAATAAAAAATTAATAAATACTCTTAAAATTGAAAAAAATAAATAAATAAGAAAAATGTTAATTTTTGTATTTTTATATAATTAAAATAAAATTTAAAATTGCAAATACAAAAATAAATCAATACTTTGTATATTTTATATTAAAATTTTTAATTGATATAAATTTAACTATTAGTATTTTATTTGTTAAAAATTAATAATTTCTTTCATCAAAATATTATAGATTTCCTCTTTAAATATTTATGGTTTTTAATTTAAATTTCATTTATATAAATAATTGTTAATTTTTTAGATATTCTAATTAATATTTATTTTATTTAGTTACCATTATCACTACCAAATTGTTGCTATTTTAAAAAACAAAAATCCGTCGTCATCTGCCGCAAGCATTTTAGCACTTGTCTCAACACAAAGCCAATAAAAATATTATGTAATGCAACACCTTTGTTTATTTGCGTTAGGGTATGCGCTGTTCGCATTGTGCCTCTGTCTCTTTCTCACTCTCTCTCTCTCCCGGTTATTTCAACTGTGATACACTCATAGGCCTGGCCTGGCCTGCTTGCATGCCTATTTGTGGATCAGATCACTTTCAGCTTGGCAAACAAGCATATCGCGCTGCTTTGGCGACAGCGTCGAGTGGCCCGCTTTATCACTATCTGAATCCCGGAGTTCAGTAGCAACTGCCAGCTATACAGATATATATATATATATATATATATATTTGTGCATTATAGGTCGCTCTGTTGATATGAGAATGAAGTAGTCAGCCAAGCTGAGCTGTCAAAGGCGCTCGCTTATCAGTCACGGGCCATAAATATATATACTAACAACCATAGAGACATATATATATATATAAATATATATGTATATTGTATACTATACTATACTATACTATATGTTTGTCAGTATGAAAGCACAAGAAGTCTGGTTGTGAAACAGGCACACAGCTCCAGTCTGGGCTGGTAACGCTGTGAGCCGTGTCTGGCAGTCGGACAACTAAATCGCACACAGATTAATGATTCGCTTTGATAGGGTGCCTCTGGTACCGGTCGCAGCCTAAGCGTTGACAAGTTGTTTTTATTTATTTATGTATATATGTAAAAATAAAAAAAATAAAAACGAAAGAATTTGCCGGTTGCTTGGCTCGTTTGGTTCAAAGCGTATGAATGCAGCAACTAAGTCGGTGTTTTGTATACCCTACACATATAGGTGAGCAGTAGGGCATGATGTGCATGTTAAGTTGTATGTATTAGATATATATTGTATGTATATTAGGAATGCATTCTAAATACTAATTTACAATATAAGGTACTATGTATTAGCTAATATTTACTATATGTACTAAATAAGATACTTTTCTAATAATTAAATAAATAATTACTTAATAACTTGTGCATTCGTTTCTTTTTATCATGTATCACCATAATTGTAAAATAATACAAAATTAATTTATTATCTATGAGAAAAAGGAATAGAAATTTATTACACATCTAAATTAATGCTATATTATATTGAAATAATTTATTTTTTAATTTTTTAAGCCTAATTAAAAAAATGTATCAATAATAATAAAAATTATTAAGATATAATAATAAATAATTATAATATGATAATAATAATAATAACATTAAAGTTTTTTGAAGTCTAATATTAAAATCTTATATTATATTAAAATTTATTTATTTAATTTATTTATAATTTTAAAATTATATGAATTTAAAATATAAATTCAAGCTGTTTTATTATAATTCTATTCCAGTTTTTATTTTCTTGGGTTCTGAAGAAAAATCTGTTTTTGAATGCTTTGTTTTGAAAGATCTATGCTACTTTCCATATAAAAAGAACCAAAATTGCGTACAATTTAATTATTTCCAGTTTTTCCCATTAATATTTTAGTATTTATAAATTTTCTTTGTATATTATAAAATATACAGTTCGAAGACTTTCGAAATCTTCCTCTAATTTCATACATAAATTCAATTCCTGCTCCTAAGCTCGCTTAACACATTTCTAAACTCCATCTACAGTGTATTTGTTAGTCGATTCATTTGTCAGTTAAAGCAGAATTGCTTTTGCTTATTCCTTAAGCTGTGTGTCAAAGCTGAGCTGGACGTTGGGCGTTGATTGATACTTGTGATTCAATTGAATATAATTCGCTTGCAATGCAAGTATGTGTAAGTGTATGTGTGTGTTTCTCTCTCTGTGTGTGTGCACCTCTGCGGTTGCCATTCAACATTCAACATTCAACACCCGTGTCGCACACACCACTTACTCATGCACAATCATCGGAGCTAGAGGCAAAGCCAGAGCGACAGCGTTTCTTCTTCTTCTTTTCGCTGTTGTATTTCTCGCACTTTAACCGGCGCGGCTGAATACGCCGGAATTTCTGTGACGAAATCAAACGGCGTTGGTGGAAGCAAAAGCGATGGCATTTTTGTTGTTGTTTCTGCTTTTGTTATTGTTGTTTTGTTTCAGTTCGTTTTGCAGTTGTACTTTGACTTATTTTGTTGTTGTTTTCGAGCGACCGGCTAAAGTTGGCAACGTCATCGCTGAGGCTGGCGGTCGTGCTTGTGTGACGTCACATCCAGTTTAGCCGAATTGTCAATTAACGCTTATCAATCAGAGAAGCTCTTGCTCACGTGATGTGCTATCAGAACTAATCAGAGGCAATTCCAAGAAATTTCTTATAAAGATATATTGATGTAAGCCTACTAGAATATATATTATTTATTATATACATATATATTAAATATATATATTTAATCTATTGGCATTAGCCCATTTTGTTTAGCTAAACTATTGCATCAGTCTCCTTTGAGATATCTATAGATAGATAGACTCTTTATCATCATCTCAATAAAACAAGCTAACTTTCTCAATTTCCGGCGGATTGCGTAAAATATTCAAAATCCGGAATAAACAAGATATACTAGCCATCCGCCTCCGTTTTCTTTTATCTTACAAATTTGCGGAACTTAACCAAAATATACATAGTTGGAATATTTATAATGAATCTAGAATATTAATCAGATTTTGAAGTAATACGCTTAAAGTAATCATTTTTTTAAGCTTTGATTTTCTTATTTAATGATTAAATAATAATTGGTTCTATTAATGAAATTTTAGTTATTAGATCACCAATTTTTTTAGAATCTAAGTCTATCGATACACAAAAATAAAATATTAAATCTAAAGTTTCTTTTAAAACTAGATTTAAATGTAATCAGAAAGCTAATTTTCACATCTATAAATTTATTTTTAATTTTTTTTGGGATAAATTTATTAATAATGATTTCTACTTTGAAAAATATGTAATGTATTATTAAATTTTTATTCATTTTAATCAATCTAAATCTAAATTTTTGGTGAAAAAAAAAGATTGTAGAGCTGAACCTCAGATATAAAACTTAAACTGGACAAATACAAATATATATTTTTTTAATTAATAAAAAGATATTTTTAGATAAAGAAAAACAAATTTTTAACAAAAAAGGCAAAAATTGTTTTATTAAAAAAAAATTTTTTTTTTCAATAAAAAATAGTATCAATTTTAAATTATAATAAATATATATATAATTTTATATTATCTGAATAGTTCTATCTCTTTGGGTACTTTGGGTTCTAAAACGAAAAATTTAAACATTCGTTAAACACAATTTTGCTAAACCCCAATTATTTCTTTAATAACATTTATATAACATTTTATTACAATTCTAATTTAACTCCACATACGACAACCGAAAGATCGAGTACAATCTAAATTGTTTTGAGTAAAATGCTCCCAAAGTTAAAGTCGTTATCAAATTAGAGTCAAACTAGTTTTGTATAATAAAACGAACTTCCGGTAATTGTGAATAGTGAAAATGTTAAATGCAATTAACTTTCAAGTTTCTGTTTCTTATTAACTGTAAACAAATGTGTTCGCCCTGCCTCTTCTCGTGTTCATTTGGATTTTTTTTGTTTTATAGTATTTTGATTCCAACAAGTGCTTGGCTGACAAATGCCCCCACATTAATGAGTCCGCAACGTTCTGGGCAATGCAATTGGAGCGGCGGCATGTGCAACTGTCATATGGGGCAGAGATTGCATTAATTGCAATTACAAAATATGAGCGCATAAATATGGAAATATATATACAAATACACGCCAGTACATATATATATATATGTATATCATATCTCGCATGGTATGAATATGACGCATATGTTTTGGTTTGAAATCGAACGCACAGAGCTAAATGAATCACGAGCTCTGCTTGAGGATCGTCGCCAATTGTGGCTACTGTACAGTTGTCGCCCGTATGTGTGTCCAACCCGGCGTTTCCTGCATGGGTGTGGTGTAACAGTGTGTGTGTGTGTGTGTGTGTGTGTGCGTATGATTGTCAGTCCGATGAAAATAATGAAAACAACTAAAAGACGTGAATAAGCAACAAAAATGTACAAGTTGAATGAAAGCTAAACTACATTTATTTGACTAGCTGATACCCTGTAAAAGGTAAGGAAACAGTAACAGAGCTAAGAAAGCAGGAATAGAAAGAGATAATAAACATAAACGATGATTTGAACTGATGCTCTGTATGTCACACTTTATTTATATCAAGATCCATTTTAAAAAGTAAAAATGAAGAATTAAGGATTGAGCTAGAGGGTTTTTTGATAATATTGTCTATTCAAGGAGTTCTGAGATATTTATTTTGATTTTTATGTGACAGATTTTTAAACAATAAATAGTAAATAATATTAATAATAAAATTAAATTCAATAATATTTATTATAAAAAATATTTGAAAGTTACAGAAAGAAGTACTAAAAATGATAGAGGATAAACAGAAGAACTACTCGAAATATATTAAAATCAAATCAGGAAATCTATTTATCTATTCTATATATTATTAATATTATTTTTTAATTTTTTATTGTCAGAGCATGAAATATATTTGTATTAATATATTATATATTTATTTATTTTATCTTACTTTAATATATATTTTTTTTAATTTTTGCTTTTGCAATCATAATATATGTAGAATATCTTAAAATTACAAATATATACTGAAATACTATGATGGTGGGTATCAAAAAATTACTACTCTTGAGATATATTAAAATCAAATAAGAAAATCAATCTATCTATTCTATATATTATTATTATTTTTTTTTTTAAATTTGTTTTTGTCAGAAAAAGAAATATATTTGTATAAATATATTATACATTTTTAATTTTTATCTATACTTTGATATTTAAAAAAAATTTTTGTTTTTGCATTAAAATTAAAATTAACCCTAGTTCAAGGCAAAAAAAAAAAAAAATATATATATATATATATATATATATATAAGAATCAGCTCTAAAAATGTATAGGTTGCAATAAAGTTAAAAGCTCATAAAGCTACACAAAGAGAATGCTTGACTTCTAGATGCTCTATATGATCTATGTATGCTTAGAGGTTGATCGAAGTGTTATGCTAAAAAGATTTAATTATTATGTAAGAACAAATTTGAAACATTCAGTATGCAATAAGAGTTAACTTTATAAATCTGCAAATATATTCAGTTGAGTAATACTCCCATATCTATAAACCCTAACTGCTATCATTGAGTCTAAATTTAGTTAAGCATATCTAAAGAAATCTTCGTGCTATCTTTTGCAAACATCATTCTTTGCATTTCTTTATAGCCCCACTGTCACACACAAAATTACAGGGTATAATAAAATGCATGTCATGTTCGTGAAATTGTTGTGTGATGTGTGTATGTTATGTGTGTGTGTGTGTGTTTGCATGTCACATTTTCCCGGCCTGCGCACATGTGGTTAACTTGACTGCCTGTCAATTTCCAGAGAAATATGAAAATTAGCCAAGCCAAAAGGCACCGCCCCCCTTACACCTATACAACTCCACACAAGATATGCCTTGCATCGCCCCAACTACATTCCCCTTTGAACTCCCCTTTCCGCTTGTTCTCCCGATTTCTGTGTAGTTCGTTAAGTGAGTTTTGTGCGAAAATTTTATTATTTTATTTGCATACATATTTATATTAACCATACAAAGCAATGGAGCTGCGTTTATTTTTGCACTGCTCGATGACTGACTAAATGTGAGTGTGAGTGAGAGTGTGTGTGTGTGTGTGTAAGAGAATTTTGTATCCATGGGATAGCCATGTGATTTGCATGTGTTGTTCGTCATCTGCGTCATGAACAACATTATCATTAAGCAATTGCAGTTGCAATTGTTGTTGCTATTATTCACCACTGTTGTGACAATAATGATGATCATCATCAGCACATTCATCATCGTCATCATGATGAGCACAATGAATATCGCTGATGATATTCATAATGTTTGACTGCAATTTACTATTTACACTTCATTAGGCGGCGACAACTTTAAGTGAAATGTGTCCACATTGTTGAGTGCTTCGCATGCATCTGTATGCAACAAAATCTATCTGTAGCTGTATATAGGTATATTATATATATATATATATATATATATATATATATATATATATATTTGTATCTACCTCGAGTAGATCTTTCGCTGAAATTGAGAAAAGGTGACCGCCTAATTGAAAAATCAGCTCAAGTGCTGGACTCGTATCGTTACGTTCCGAAACAACTAGAAAACTATCAACTAACCAGGCACTTAACACTTGACTCGGAATAAAGTTGAGCGCTTAGCTCTATCCGAATTAGATAATGATGGCTTAAGCGCTCAGGAAACGAATTTTTCAGAGTCAAGGTAATTGATTCGGAGCGGTGCTAGAGCAAACTTAACGTGTTGACATAATTGTCTGAGGTATATGTGAGTGGTCACTTTTTCGGAGTAGATTCAACAGTAAGTATTGCTTCTAATTTTTTTCACACACTACAACTAAATGGTTCAAATAATAATTTTTCTAACCGTTAAGTTTAATGAAAACTTATATTTCAGATTGCTTTTTTTTCGGAACATTAATTTTTCAGTGTTAATTTTTCGGAGTATTCAATATATTTAATATAATTCAAAACACTATTTTTCAGAGTGTACATTTTCGGAGAGCTTCATTTTTCAAAGTGCTACTTTTTCGGAGTCACAATATTTCGGAATTTTAAGAAATTACGATTTCAAAATGTTAATTTTTAAGAATACTAATTTCTTAGAAGGTGATTATTTTTAAGAATTTTTTTTTCGGAGTAGTTATGTTTCGAAAATTATTTCTTATAAAAAAGAAAATTTAACCAACTACATTTAATAAAATATTCATTAAATATCAGAAATAAAAGAAAAAAAAACTTTTCAAATATCTGAACTGAAAATTTAGATATCAAACTAGGCATTCATTCATAGCGAAAATTTTTATTAGAATGAAGCCATGTCGATAGTTCGTTTATATGAACCTACCTAATATCTTAAGGCCCATTATCATAATTTATTCATTAAGTCAATAAATATCATATCTTTATAAAGAAATCGCATTGACAGTTCTACTCGCAACTGTCAATGCTCGATATGCCGACACTTATCTAAAGTTTCGGAATCATTTCAAGAGCCCAAGAGCAATTGCATTATTGTTTACTTTTATGAAATGCGACATAAGACGACTATATTATCTCTATGATTAAATTAACGAGTGTCCGAAGCGGATATACAAAATAAAGGAGAAAAAACCAACAAAAATATTAAAATAAAAAATTTTCACAAACGATGTTGATATCGTTCCACCATACACATATTTCATAAGCACGGAAATACTATCTAGATAGCCTTTAAATTTTTTAATTATAATTATAGAAAAAAAAACTAAGAAAACAAGACCTTCACGTGAATGGGAAGGGGGCGGAGCGCAGAATATATAAAATATTAAATCGGGGCAATGCACAAATCAATTGAGTTCGAGTCTAGCCGATAACCTCCATAGAATATCAGCGCAGAATTAAGTATATACATATATGTATATAGACATATAGATGTGTAGACTATATGTGCTGTGTAAATATATTAAGCTTTGGGTGGGTCAGGCAAATGCCTCAACTACTTGGCATGGGTTTTATTTTATTTTGTTGTTGTTTTGTTTTACTTCACTTTAGTTAACTTTACTTTACTCTACATATTCTTTTTTTTTTGTATAGTGCCTTATTTAAATGTTGAAAAATCAAAATTAAGTGCGAGTAGCCGAGTGAAAATTGTTTTTGTCGTGTCAGCGTAGCGCTTAAAAAGGTGACACTACCGAACCAACCCGGAGAGGGGCCTGTACCGTCAACATCTGGCTGACGGCTAGCCCGCCTAGGCTAGCTATAAATATTCAACAATTAAATGCTGGGCTTATGTCTAGGGGCTTGAGCCCGGGCCACTTCAGATCGACAGCGACAACGACTAGGTTTTATTTTCAACTCGGTTTTTGTTTTTGTTTTCCATCATTTGTTTTGTTTTAAGTCGTATGTGTTTGCTATTGCGCATATTTAACCCTTTGGGGTTAAGTTAAGCATTACGCTTACGTTTTATTTCGTTTTCATTTTGCGCGCCATTTTGCGATTTATTTTCAATGTTTTAATTGAATTTTTTCTTCATTTTCATTTCGTTTCTTTTAATTCTGTCCCGACAGCAACATTTAAAGCCGTCTTGTAAAACTTTAGGTTAGCAATTTACCTTATTTACTATATATATTTATATATATATATATATTTTTTTTTTGCTTGCAATTATTGGATCGTAAAACACTTGCTTATATCACGACTAATCAATTTTTTAATCTGCTTGCCCAACAACAAGTTCTTGCTAATCAATAAACAAATTATAAACATTTACAATGATTGCTCGTCTGGCTTATCAAGCGGCCATTCGCAAGCTGGTTTATCAAGGCTATCTCGCTTCTATTTATAATTCTCGCGCCCACCTCCCTCTCTTCTAACATACTCCTATATTGTTCTAGTATGTGCTGCACTTCGCATATATAAAACGCAATTTGAGCGCATTTATATATAGAAGTTTTTCCTTTTTTGTTGTTTTGTTTTTTATTTTGGCCAGGCACGTGTCACGTGTTAGGCAGGTGAAACTGCTACCCTGAACTGTTGAGATTATGGCTTCTTAAATTTCGGAGTAATATAAATTAATTTCAGCGAAAGCAAAACATTATCAAGTAGCGCATTAAAGTCTTTACTTAAATTAAAACAAATTACTTTAAAACAATTTTCGGAATGTGTGTGTGTTTTTTAAAAATAATTTTAATGTTGAAAATTACTGTTAATTTGCATTATACTTTAATTTTTACTTAATTTGTATATGTAAAATTTCGGAAAAAATTCGGAATAAGATCGAAATAATTTTTCTCGTATTTACATTATATAACACAATTTTTTAACACTAATTTTCAGAAAAAAATCGGAACAAATTCGGAATAGATAACAGAATACATAAAAGGACTATTTAAAAAATTTCTCAAAAAACTCAGTAATTTCAAATTAGATATAGATTATTTTATTATATTAAATAAAAAAATTTTTTTTTTTTTTAAATTTATTATTCGTATTGTAATTATGATTACGAATTTAATATAATAATTTGAGAGTTAAAATTAATTAGAAATGAAAATTTGACAGCATTAAAATATGTTTTTCGTAATAAAATCATTTGATTATTTAGTCATGTAATCATTTGAATTATAAGAGAAAAACACTTTTAAAGTAAACACAAATTGATAGATATAAAAATTTGTAGAACAGAGCTATTACCAGGGTTCTTCGGAGTAATCAATTAAATATTGCATCCGCTCAAGTTAATTGATTGGGTAGATTAACTAAAATACCTCAACGATGGTTTTGTATACATTTGATTTAGGATTATGCTTCAAAAAGAATTTATATATTTATGATATTGATAACAAATGGAATCGGATCGATTCGATCGGTCGATTTAGTTATAACAGTGCTTAAGAATTGATAGCTAATAGGTATTAGATCATAATTTTTAATATGACACTCACCTGGCTCATTAAGCTCCTGTTCCATTTGTTCTACTTTGTTAATCTCCATTAGCTGCTGTCCATCGGTAATTGTCAGATCTTGTGGGTGCTTCATAATAAACGACTGTACGTTCTTATCATATATAATTCACAATCGTGGGCGAGTCATGCTTAGCAACTGTAAACGAACGATAACGATAAGTGGTTAGAATATATGTATATTCACATATAATGTTGAGGTAATTTAACATGGAAACTGTAATACAACTACTTCAACTAGTCTATCAATATTTTATACACGTAAATGTGTCTTATATAGCTTTAATGAGTTTTCGATTAGCCGGAATAATATCCTCAATAAAATACTAAGTTTAATACAAGCCTATTCTGGTTACATGAAAGAGGTGAAAGGGGTTAAACTTTTATGATCCAGCTAATATATATATATACATATATATTATATACCCGCCAATATATTGGCCCTATCTGCATTTTTAGTTGTCCATTTTTATGAGCGACTCATAAACCAAAACAACTCTATGACACACCCCACGCGCAGCAGAACTTTTTTTTTACGAGTCACAAAAAAACTGTCAAAATATCATATTGAAATAATAATCTATTTCCAAAACCCGATCAGATAAACAGCTGAAAAAACTGACTCTACGCAAATGGCTTTCTTCATTTCTCTATCAGAGAAAAATAATATAAATATAAACCAGAGAACAACAAATTTCAGGTTCAGCGATAGAAAATTTGTGACTATTATCAAACGTTTATTATTTCTTAGCCATAAAAGTTTGATAAGCCAATGGCAACTCTATACGTGGTCCTAACTATCAAATCGAGAGGGCCTTACCCCTAACTAATCTCCACGGCAACAGCTTTTTATTGAGTTCAGATCGTGCTGAAAACGTGACTGTTGCTTTCAGGCAGGTTAAAAGGGTTTTGCTATATCGTATCTGGTATGGGGATTACATATAGAGTTTCAGTAGAGAGTTATATAATAGGAGTAGAAGAAATTTATATATCTGTATACAACAGATCTTAACAATGGAAAAACAATGAAAGTAATATTGAAAGAAATTATAAAAATCGAACGTAAAGATTATAGAAAGATTTTGTAAACTTTAATACAATAAAATATTTCGAGTTTACTATCCTATATCTATCATTAATCTAAGATAGTTCCTACATCATACTTTATCCGTTGACATTTATAGTATCAATAAAAGTATTATATTTATTTTTCAAAGAATGTATTGAGAATAGGGATATATACACAAATCTGGCATATGCTATGACATACTTATATATATGTATGTATTACAAATTAGATAGTTGGGAACATGGATTGAATGGCGATCACTAGGAAATTTCAATAATATCATATCTAAGTATAGAATAGCTAAAAAGAATGTAACGCGATTGTATTATATGAATTATTATATATATTGTATATCTATAATATATACAATAAAATAAACAGAATATTCCCACCATAGTTTTATATACATAAATACCTCTTCTTTCATATATGATTATAATAGTAAATTAGCTCTATTTAGTTTGAATAATACAATTAAAAATCCTAATTTTTCAAATTTAAATTTAGTATTTATTCTTAACAATTTATGTAAATAACGCTAAAATTTCAATATATATTTTTATCAAATATTACAATAATCAAAAATGTCAACTAGAACTTAGAAATCTTGGCTGTATTTAGAGCCTCAGTCATAAGTCGTCCAAAATCGGCATGGATCATGGTAAAGAGTTTAACGGCGCGTTCCTGAAGGAATTGGCTGGCATCCGCTAGATGCTCGGAAATATTGCGCACCAGACGCTTACGTCCGCAATTGTCCAGAGTGTAGGTCCAGAAATCGGTGGCTTGACTGAAATTATCTTCCGTATCGCCGCTCATATAGCGATAGACATCGCCCGAAACGGGACAGCAGGTCTGCAGAGCCAGAGCTCGAGAGCTCTCCTTGGGTCCACAGAAGGAGTTGGGAAAATAATTGGGGGCACCATCCTGATTGTCATTCACGGTCATCGCTCCGTCGCGCTGGAAGTTCTTGATATTCACACGATAGGGACAATTGACAGGGATCTGCATGTAGTTGATGCCCAGGCGATATCTCTGAGTATCGCCATAGGCGAACAGACGACCCTGAAGCATTTTATCCGGCGACGGTTCAATGCCGGGCACCATATGAGCCGGACTAAAGGCCAACTGTTCGACTTCTGTGAAGTAATTGGTGGGATTACGATCCAACACCAACTTCCCCACGGGCAACAGAGGATACTCCTTTTGGGGCCACACCTTGGTCACATCGAACGGATTGAATTTGCACTTTCTGGCCTCCTCGTTGAGCATCACCTGGATGAACAGACTCCAGCTGGGATAGTTGCCCTTCTTGATGGCATTATACAGATCTCGAATGGAATAGTCTGGATCATGAGCGGCCAACTCTGCGCAGCGCCGTGCATCCAGATTCTTTATACCCTGATCCGTTTTCATGTGGAACTTCACATAGAAAGTTTCTCCACTCGGATTCACCATGCGATAGGTATGACCGCCATAGCCATGCATATGCCGATAGCCATCGGGAGTGCCCCGATCACTGAAGTACATGAGCAGAGCATGCATGGTCTCTGCTCGCAGAGACATGAAATCCCAGAACATGTCCGGATCCCGGAGATGGGTCTGTGGATTACGTTTTTGGGCATGCACCAGGCTAGGAAAGAGCGATGGATCACGCACATAGTACACGGGCATATTGCAGCCAACCAAATCCCAGATGCCATCTTCCGTATAGAACTTGATCGCAAATCCTCGCTGCTCGCGCACCGTATCCGCCGAACCACTCTCTCCGCAGGCCACGGAGAATCGCATGGCAATCGCTGTTCGTTTCTTGACACGTTCAAAAACGGATGCAGCACAGAATTTAGTTATATCATGGGTACACTCGAAGTATCCAAAAGCTCCGGCGCCTTTGGCATAGGCAACACGCTCTGGTATACGTTCCGAATCGAAATGCGCTAGTTCGTCCAGAAAAATGAAGTCCTGCAACAGAGCAGGACCTCGCGGCCCAATCGTCATTATGGCATCCTTGACACCAACGGGTATACCACTCGATGTGGTACACTCCGTGGGTGGTTCGGAATCTTTGTTCTTGTAGTCGATTAACTGATTGGAAGCCGGATCGCGTGAACACATTTTGAATTTCGCTTAAACCGTTTCAAATGGTATTAGATATGGGTGCAATATATAACGAGATTTGAAACTATTTCAACTTCAAGAAATTTGGAAATCTGAAGCGAACTTAATGCATAAACTGAACGAGTGAATAATATTTCTTAAAGGAGTTTTGAAGTTAAGCTCAAAGCATTTTCAATTAGAATGAAGAAAGTCAGTTTCGGAAAATAACATTTTTTTTTTTCAGATTAGATAGTAAATCTGTTTTGGATGGTTCATATAAATCAATATATGCACTAGTTCAGCTATTTCACCTCTTTAGGATTTATGATTCATTATATAAATTTTAGATTAATGATTTAGTTTAATCCTATTGCTCATAAACGTCAATTCTAAGCACTAGTTCAGTTAGTTCGGGAGTTGTTGATTGATGAATACTGTGCAGTTCATAAACAGTAAGTTATTGAACGATCATTGAATCAATAGAACTTTATGTTCATGAACAGCTGAATAGTTCAATAGAGTGCATCATACCGGAACGAAGCTAACAAACAGCATGATCATTCCTATATTGTTCACTGATCACTTGCAAAAAGATTCAGTAGTTCAATTTAATGAACCACCGTTCAATCGAACCATTCCCATTTGTTTATGTACCTTTCTATCGATCTATCTATTTATTAACTATATACAACAAAAAGATCAAACAGCAATTGGCTCTCTACTCTAACCTTATGACTAGCTCATCAAGTATGGCAATTTGTCGATGACAATTATCCATCGGCTAGATTTTCGACGCATGCAAAGCTCTGTTTGCACGCGACACACGTGTCCATGGTTGAATGGCAGTCAATATACTAAGTAAGCCTAAAAGCTTGAATAGCTGAAATGTTAAGCAAATAGGCAAAAAAACACACACACACGCACACACATAAGAACAAGCGCGAATGTAGGTGTCATGTGTGTGTTTGTGTTTATATGCACTCTCTCACACACACACACACACACACACGGTTGCATATGACATATGGAAACTTACTTGAAAGCTCGCCGTTGGAAGTAGCTGTCGTTGCTGTTGTTGTTTTTGCTCTTGTTACTGGTATGCAGTTACTTTTGTTTTTGCTGTTGCTTTTGGTTTTTATCAGGCGCTGCCGCTGCTGTTATGGCTGTTGACTCTAGTTGACCGCATGAATGAAAGCGAAGCAGAGCGCAGGCGACCGAACGAACGAACAAACGGAGAACGGAGAACGGAGAACGGAGACGCGCGTCACACACTTGTTGATTTCCTTCCTATTTGTGCTTTTTGCATGGTTCGTCTTTATAATTGAAAGCTGATGTTTTTTATTATGTTTTCTTCTTCGTTTTTGGCACTCAAATCGTATTTTACACGCTTGCACACCTCTTCGTCTGCTTCTTATTGCTATTTCTTTGTTTTGCTTTGGCTCTTTTCGTATTATTATATGTGTTTTTATTACTATTGCACTTAAGCGGCTTTTGGCTGCCCTACTGTGGTTATAATTATTGTTGTTGGTGTTGTTGTCGTTGTTAAATAGCTGAGTGTGTCTGTGTTTGTGTGTATTTCTTGCTGCGCGCCAATTAAAGACGTTACGGCGAACACTTGGACATTAAAATGATTTTATTTTATTTTCAGCTGCGACTCAGTTGCTGCATATTCATTTATATCAATCAAAAGCGATATATGTACGTATATTTGTTATTGTTTTTGTTTTCGTTTTTGGCTGTTCTCAGTGCGAAGTCGTCACTTGAACTCAACTACGGCTTCTGTCTGCATCGGTCGCCAGCGACGGCAGCGGCAGCAACAAGTCCCTTCGCACAGTGACTGTGAGAGAGAACGTGATTGAGCACGAGAGAGCGGCATGCAGTTATCACTCCAATGCTCGGTGGGGCTCTCTCTTTCTTTGGCACGCTCGCGTCTACACTTACACAGCTGCTTTGCTTTGCTTTGCTTTGCACACACACACACACTCGCATACACAGACGCCGCTGTTGCTGTTACGTATTTGTTTTTGCAAAAATCAAACAATATTTTTATTGTTATTCACTTGTTATTTTAGAAACACGTCAGAATTGCATAAAACACGCGTGCTTGATTATATTTATTTTTAAACCAATATTTTACACACTCTGCATTATTTTTGGAGCGGGGGCCTGTGCCGCTGGCAGCGGGTTGACTGAACCCACACGCTCACACAAATACACACAGTCGAGCTAGACGAGGGCACAATACGTACCACAGACGAATGCGAGCAATAGGCGACTGCGACTGAAAATCAAAGTGGCAAAAATCAACGGCACAGCGAATTGGTCGGCGAGTGAGGGAATGTGAAGAACGAAGCAATTGGCAGACAGGCGAAACCAGATTCAAAGGGTTTATCGAACACTACAGCCAAAAATGCCAACTTTTTATGTTTACCGAGAAGAAGCTACGCCAAAATAAAATAGCAACAAATCACAAAATTTAACAATATTTGCGGAGAGCGTAAGAATGTGGCATTCTCGCGCGCGCTCTCCCTCTCTCTCGCTCTCACTCTCTACACACTACACGTATGCGTTTATACGCGTGTGTGTGTGTGTGTGTGTCACTTGTCACGTCGCATAGTGCGCCGCACTGTGGGCGGCTGATCGAAAAGCGTGCTGCCAGCTGTTCCAAAAAGCTAACTATAAATATCGATATGGTTTGCAATCGATATCTACTACAAATGTGATAAATGTTAGCCAGCTGTTATTTAACATAGAGATCGCCGCGGTGCTATTTGAACTACTTAACAGCGCAATGTTTTTAAAAATTTTTAATCTCATGTTTTTTTGTATATGTTATGTTAGAAAAACTTGTTTATTGAGATATTTTTGCCTGCTAACTGGGTACAGTGGGCCACTAAATTAATATGTTTTTTTTTTTTTTTTATGTATATGGTTTAATGCTCACTAAATATTAAAATATTTTTGAATTATTTACTTAAG
The DNA here is from genome assembly GCA_035045145.1 of Drosophila meridionalis. Classification (NCBI taxonomy): domain Eukaryota; kingdom Metazoa; phylum Arthropoda; class Insecta; order Diptera; family Drosophilidae; genus Drosophila; species Drosophila meridionalis. Next base: position 4,379,904 of record JAWNPG010000031.1, read on the forward strand.
TTTACGAATATTTTATATGTGTATATATGTATGCGTGTATGTATGTATATCATATTTACAGTTGTTCAGTTAATGCACATGAACTCATGTACAATTATGGTATGTTAAATAAATAATAAATTAGTATAAATCTTAAGGCTTTTTATCCACTTAGTTTTGTTTTGTTTGTTTGTTTTTGCTTTGAAATGCGCTTTCTGGGCGACGACATATTTCATTTACAGTTTTACAGGAATATTACGTATACGTAGCTATAATATATATGTTTATGTATGCAAGCATAGTGGGGAAACAGTTATACGTAGCAAAGTTTAGTACAGATTTTCTTGTTTTTTTATATCAAATACATTTAAGACACGTTGTTAAGTAAGTTTTTGTTTTTGTTTTGTTTTTATAGTAAGGCCATAAAATATGAAGAAAGGGAAATTTAAATTAATTAGACGGTTACATAAATTGCTCTAAGTATTAAAAATTTAGCTTAGATTTGTCACGTGCTGCAGAAGTGAAACACAGGTACGATTGATTTTCTCATTTCTCATTATCTCCTTCCGTCTTCTCTCTTTTAGCTGCGCTCCCTATTGTTATACGCGCGCACCTTGGCCACGGTGCACTCGAGCGCCCCCTGGATGTCATTGAAGACGGGCACGCCCTGTCGCTTGGCCAGATCGATTAGATACGAGCGACCGCGATTGTAGTCCTTGATGGCGGCTACTGTCAGCTGGAAAGATTCCAATTGGATAATTAATTAGAAAATATTGTAGTTGGTAAATGAAGTTTAATAATTAAAAATAATTTGTTAATTAACCAAATATAATATAATAAATTATATCAGTTATAAAATATAAATCCTGCGATTTAAAATATTGTATTTCGAAAATTCAGTTTCATAATTGAGAATATTTGATTTTTAAGATATTTCTCGATATATAATGACTTTAAAATAAGAATTTTTAATTTACTTTGAATTTAAAAATATTTGTTTTTAATTTATCATAATTTATAATTGTTTGATGTTAAGAATATAGTATAAAAGTACTATTAAAAAAGTATTAGAAAATACTAAATTTTAATACTGAAAATTTTCAATTAAAATACTAAAATAAAAATTAAATTGAAATTATATAATAATTAATTAATTAATTAAATTTTAATTAACACATTATTTATATGCGTATTTAGTATTTATTAAAATAATTAGTATTTAAATTCTATAAATTTTTATATTTTATGATTAGTTAATAAATATGATAAATAACAAAGTTAATAATAATCTAATATAAAATTTAAAATATTTAAACTTTTTTTTTTTTTATAAAATTATGGATAAGTCTAGAATATTGCAGTTTGTTTGGACTTATCCATAATTTTATCCAAAATATAATAATAAATTTAAAAAATCTGAAACAAACTGAAAAACCCTAGAATTTATGAAAAAAATTTTTTTAATTTAAAAAAATATAGTAATAATATAATTAATTTAAATATAAATATAAATATAAAAATATAAACGTAAATATGAATATAAATAATAAAATTAAAAATTTAAACTAATGTATAAAATATAAATCATATTTTATGATAAATAAAAATTAATTTCTTATTTAATATGATCTAAATTTAATTTTTATAGCCAATTAAACCATACTAAACAATCCATCATATATAATATTTTATGGCTAATTTAATATATTTTAAGGTCAAGCAAAATAAGCCCTAAAATACTTATGTTTATGTAAACAGATTATTGAGATTAATCTATGTTTATCTTAAGAATATATATATGTACTTTATAGCTAATCTATATCCTATTACTTCATTCTCCCAGACTTTTTCCCACTTTCCCATAATTGCTATAAATTTGTCTCCTTCACTCACCTTCTCTCCGCCCAGCACACAATCCTCGGGCAGCATTTGGACGGCCAGCACCACGTTGTACATGAGCCCGATGCAGTGCGCTGCCAGGGTCATGGGCGCCAGCGAGCGCGTCTCGTTGGTGATGACAAAGAGCAGCACGCGGCTGGAGTCGAGCAGCGCAGGATTGTAGAGACTCTGGCGCACAGCCACAGGAGGCAGCGACCAGCTGAGGGATTCCTCGGCCACAGTCAGCTCCTCCTGCTCCTCCAGCTGCAGCTGATTGCCGCGACACTTTCGACGCGTGCGCACAAAGGAGCGCTGCTGCTGCTGCTGTTGCTGTTGCTGATCCTGCGGCGTCGTCGTTGGCTCCTGCTGCTGTGTGGCCAACTGCTGGATGCTCTCGTGCAGCGCGGGCGTATGGAAGCTCACGTTCTTGGCCTGCAGATAGGGCGCCGCCAGCTGTTGGCGCCACTTGGTGCGCAGGACACAGCTGCCGCCCAGGTAGACGTCGCGCAGATCGAGGCCAGAGCAGCATAGGGCATCGCCGGCGCTGGCTATGGAGCTGCTGCTGGAGAAGACCGAATCGTTGGAGTCGCTCTCCTCCTCCTCCGGAGCGGGCTGGTTGTTGCTGCAGTTGCTGCTGCTGCTGACAGCCATAAACGGTTTGGTTTCTATCGTTTTGGTTGTGATTATTTCAGTTGTCTCTATCGATTCCACATTCAGCATTATGTGTGGCTGCAATTTTTTACCTATGGCGGACGCACCGAGCGGCTGCGGCGACGAGGTGCCGCTGTCCCGACTGCGGCTCAGCTGCTCGAACAAGCTCTGCCGCTCCAGATCGTGCCCGATGCCACTGCTGCTATTCGATGGGACGCTGGCGTTGCTCGACGTGCGCGATATATTCTTGCTGGCAGCATAATAGATGTCCACATCGGGAGCTGGAAAAGCAAAGGGAAAAAGAATTGAAGTTCCAATATGTTTCCAGGCAGAGATCTCTCTCATTTCTTCATGCTCACCGTTGGTAAAGTAGACCTGCGGCGGCGGCACATTCGTGCCCTTGATGGGCGAGATGCAGCCGCTCTCGTGTATCTCCTGCTGCAGCACCGAGAGATAGGCGGAGATCACACAGAATAGATCGAAGTCGATGAGCTCCTGGCAGCTTCTCTGCGACTGCTGTTGGTCCTCCTCCTCCAGCTGCTGCTCGCCCGCCTTTGTACTTTGCGTTTGTAATAGTTTCAATGATTCGCGTTGATTGATTATTATCTTATTCAGATTATCTAAATTAACTAAACTCTGAGCATAGCCTAAAAATAAGAGAGCACGTTTGCACTGTTCCACAGTGAGGAGTTCGCTTTGGGGATTGACGCGATCGAAAGCGCCGCGTACGGTACTAGAAAGATAGCAAAGAATAATATTATATTAGATATAATATATATTGTATATTATATTATAGATATTGTAATTGTGTATTGAGAGGGAGAGAGAGAAGTTTACTTGGAATATCCTTTAAAGCAACATTGTATTCTCCATATTTTTTCTTTCCTTTCTCTCCCCTATATCCATCTTTCCCCTCTTTTACACTATCCTATGCCTCATTAGATAAATCTCTTTCTTTAAAAAATATATATTATAAATAAATAAAGGTTGTTAAGAATATTAAAAAAAAATTATTTCTACTACTCTAACTATTTATTTTACTGTCAATCTACATTCTATAATTTAAAGTTTATCTTCTATATCTCTATATTCAATCAATTATATTAACACACATCTGTTATACCTCATCTCTCATCTCTAATCCCTCATTTCTCATAATTTGTCCTTCATCATCAATCATTAATTACTGACTGATATTTCACCTTCTATATTCTATATTCCGTATTTCCTATTCCATATTCCACATATACTCATACTTCATACTCCATACCATCTCTTATATTTTATCTCTTACTTCTCATTCCGCATATGCTGTCTCCCATCTCTTATATTCCAGCCTCCTATCTCTTATATTCCATATGTAATATTCTATCCTATATTCCATAATTCACATTCCATACCCCATATCATTCTCATCTCTCATATACCAATTCACATCTCTCATCTCATGTGTTTTACAATATATCATCTTGAATATTCCATATCCCATCTCTCATCTCCCATTTCTCATTTCCTGTCGTCCATCTCTCATTTTCTGGATCTCCCATTGTCAACTCTTCCCTTTCCATACTCACTCTAATATAGAAGATATTTTGGACGGTGGATCTCTGATGCCAGATAAAATATCCTTGGTGCGCTGCAATCCAGATGGTATATTATCCAGCACTGGCAGACCGCGACGGGAGACCAGCTCCTTAAGTATCATTTGATTACGACTTAAATCGAGGTATTCTCTATAAACAAAAGATCAAGAAATTAATAATTATAGAAAACATTTAAGCATTGATTTATGCATTTAACATACTGATGCGAAATAGGCTCATTTAGGATATTCTGATTTGGTTTATAGGGATGCAAAACCAACACCAGCTGCTTGCAGTTTTGACCCGCGATGTGTGCCGCCTCGATGGCACCAGCAGATGCGCGTGTTTCCGAATCCATAACGAAGAATAATACGCGTGCCTTTTCCTTGGCTCGATGTTCCAGCTCGATGAGATCGGGCGTCCAATCGGATACTTGCTGTTGATGGATAAAATGATATGGTCAATATAGAGGTCTATTAGATCTGTAAATTTAGTTATACTTACAGGATTATAGAACGAAATGCCGAGCTCTTTGAGTGCGGGTATTGCGACATCGGCTCGCCATGTCGTTGGATTGCAGGAGCCGCCAAGGAATACTTCGACCGGCTCATTGCTGGCATTCTTCTTCTTCTTGGTGTCGTCGACGCTGCTAAATGATTTTGTACTACGCAGCTCTGTGGCATAATTCTCCGATTTCTTATTATAATTCTTAGAGGCAGGTGTTGTTGTAGTTGTTGCATTTGAATTTTGGGTTTTATTGGAGCTGTTCGCCGCTTGAGCAGCTTCGTCCTGCTGCTGCAGTAGAGAGCTGGAGAGTTGTTGGTATCTAACGTCACTGAAGTTCGATGCATTCGATAGGTTCGAAGCGCTAAAGGAAAAGTATAATTTATTAATTTGTATTGATATTTTCAATTGATTTTTTAAACTCACCGAAAACGCTTCAGATCCGCTGCGAGCACACAAAATTGTCCGAACGTCAAGCCGTTTGTCTGGCCCCGACCCTTGCGAGCCACCTTCTTGGCCGTTTGCAGCATTTCGCTAACTGTTTCAGAACAAAATTTAAATTATTTTTTTTCTACATTTTTCAATATTTTTTTCAGATTTTTACTCACTTTGCTTTTGGCTGGGATGAAAGCTTAGCTCGTGGAAGAGCTCCTGTGTCCGCTCATCGGGCACCACATTGCAGCGCGCTTTCGCTCTCCAGGCATTCAGAATTTCTCTGTAAATATAATAAACAAAGAAATACGATTATTAAATAAGTCACTGGGTTGTTGGTTAATATAATTAACATTCATTTGTTATTTACTTAGCCTAAATGCATTATTTCATAATATATTTAACTTTCAGGTTATTTAATTAGTCAGAGTTATTAAATGATGAGTCGCCTTTCTTTGCGATTTTCAAATGAGGCATACAGTTGTAAGGTTGGCTTAGTGGTTAAGCTTTGCCTCTCTTCTTATTTCTTATCTCTCATCTGTCGTATCATTTGTCATATATTGTTTTATCTCTTACCTGGCTGCTCTTATCAACTATCAGGTTTCTGTTATCATTAATCTGTATTGTCCTATCTCTTATCTTTTATCGATATCTCTCATCTCTCACCTCTCATCTCTCATATCCCATATCCCATATCCCATATCCCATATCCCATATCCCATACCCCATATCCCATATCCCATATCCCATATCCCATATCCCATATCCCATATCCCATATCCCATATCCCATATCCCATATCCCATATCCCATATCCCATACCCCATATCCCATACTCCATACCCCATACCCCATATCCCATATCCCATATCCCATATCCCATATCCCATATCCCATATCCCATACCCCATATCCCATCTTCTATACTCTCTCTCTCTCTCTTTCCACTCCCTCCTTTCTTTTATGACGTATTTCTCATTTCATATTTTTAGTTTGTAATATCTCACCTCTCCTATATTTTATCTACTCTCTCACAATTCTTCTCTCATCTCTCTTATTTCATCTGTAAAATATAGTCTGAGTTTCTGCTTGCCCTTAATGCCATTTAAATGCCTTTCTTCGCAATTCTCATGGTTTCAAGCTTATAATTAGTGAAAAATGTAATTAGTGTAAAATATAGATGGAAAAATGTTTAAAGAATAATATCACTTCACTTTAAAAATTCTCTATTAAATCTATCAACTATCTTTTATTATATCCAATTATGTACAGATTGTATTATTATTATTTTTTCTTATTAACTGAAAATTCCTTCATTTAGTTATATTTCTTAATTTAAATTTTCACTCTAAAGAATTTTATAATAATGTATCCCAATTAATTACTTAATAAAACTTTAAATCAATTAAATACAGTCAATGTAGGAACTCCATAAAAAAAAGGAAAACAAAGCCAACTACCTGTCTTAACAAATGCTTTACGACACTTTCCTTATATGTAAATGGCAATAGCAATGAACCAAGCGAAGGACACGCAGTAACACGACTATAAAAAAACAACAGCAACTTTTGTAAACAAAATTAAGAAAAACAAAAACATCGTTTTTTTATGGCAAAAAAATGGTTAACTATAAATGTTTTCAAGTGGTTTCCAATTGGAATCGGATGCGAGGCACGTTCCATGTTTCGAGAACACCAAAACGAGTCAAAAAGCGCGTCATGTTCAGCCAAAAACGAGAACTTGGCCATAAATGACAAAAAAAAAAAAAAAAAAAAAAAAAAGAATGAGAAAAAATATACGATGTAAAAAATTGTGTTTTACGCTATTTTTGCTGTGGCAGCTGCTGTAGCAGCCTCCGGCATGGCAGTTGCTTCCGTATTTCCTTTTGCCACAAATTGGCAGCTATTTGGCGGCAACAACAACAACAACAACAACAACAACAGCAGCAGCGGCAGCAATCGCAATGAACACAATGGCAATTGCATCATTTGTGCAGCGAGCTGAGTTCAAGAAATAATTTGTTTATTGCAAATATTGCGCATACGTAGCGTGTGCCAGAGAACAAGAGAACAAAAAAAAAAGAAGGAAATTATCATATATGCCATATTCATATATAGTATGTGTGTAGGTATGTATTTATTTATGTATGTATGTATATATGCTTGTTTATAGGTCTGATATTGTATGCGCTTATAGGCATACTCAAACTGGGCAAATAATATTCGCGACGCAGTTACTTGATTTCCATTTCATTTTGAAATATTTTTTACACACACACACATATACATTCACACCCTCGCACACACTCACACACAGTTGTGTATATAATATGTTTTGTTTAATAATACATTTTGTTTTCGTTAAATGGAAAACGCAAAAATGATATCATACACAATTTAAGTTGTAAAAACAAATTTCGTACACAACAACAAAAATACAAATTATAAACAAATAAATATGCTAATTTTTTTAGATTTGTTTTTTTTAGAAAAGTTGTAAAAACTTTAAATAAAACAAATGCATTTAACAACTAATATTAACACATTAGCACAATTAAACTTAATATAATAAAATATAATTTAAAAAATTTGGCACACTTTAAATATTTAAAAAAAAAAAAAAATTAAAAAGTTAATTTTTGCTTGTTTTTTAAATAACAAATATATTTATTATTGACACATTAGCTCAAATAAATTTAATATAATATAATTTGTTATATAATTTAATTTAAATGATTTTTTTTTATATATTTTTGCACACTTTAAATATTTATAAAAAAAAAAGAAAACAAATTTGTTTTTAGCTGTTTGTCTTCTGAACTACATTTGGCGACTAAATTTAATTTGTAATTTTTTAAAAACTCAATTTATTTTTTGTTTTGATTTCGGGCATTTGACATGCCCTTATCAGCTGTCAATTGAGATCAGCTCGGGAGGCTGACGTCAAGCCGGTGTGTGTGTGATTGTGTTGATTTTTTTCTTTTTCAATGTCGACCATGGCAAATTTATACACAAACAAATTAATAGCTAATTAAGCAGCTACACACACACATGAGCACTTATAGGAAATTTATAGGCGCCAGCTGATAAACTTTATAAGCAAATCAATTGCAAATGCAAGTACGTTTGTCAGGAAGCATATTCAGTGTTGCTTTTCAGCTCTAGGAATATGGAATATGGACATAGTTATACTAGTAGTGAAATATATATTTAGTTGAAATATTATAGAAAAAAGAACATATTAAAATATATTTTAAAATTACTTTAAAATAATATAAGCAGAATAATAAAAAACAAATATTTCATAATTTTACTTTAAATAATATAAGCAGAATAATAATAAAAGATTACTTGCATAATCTTGCTTTTAATATAAAAAAGTTAAATGAACTTCAAATTTACTAACTATAATAATAATTCAAGCTACATTATATTTTTTAAATAAAATAAATAAAAATATTTATAGACATTTTTTTATTTTTTAATAATAAAGTATTTATTTAACTTTTATATAAAATTTTAAGTTTTTTTGAAGTTTTTAGTTTATTTTATATTCATAGTATTAAAAAGTTGGTAAATACTTTATTTTATATATAAATTAAAAAAAAATTATAAAAATAATTAATTTTATATTTTTTTTTCAAAATTATTATTATTTTAATTAAAATTAATTATTTTAAAATTTTTTTTTTTAATTTATACATAAAATAAAATATTTACCAACTTTTTCAAATATTTAAAAAATCGAATCCTCAATAAAAAAAAAAAAATGAAATATTCATATATAAAAATATTCATTTTAATTAATGAGTTCATATTTGTGATTGCTTGTTGCTAATCATTTTTTTTTTTTATATATTATAAATATAAATATGCTTAATATAGAATTTATTTTAATTCATTAATCAATAATTAGTCGCTTTATTAATATAATAATATTTAAAAAATATATATCATAAAATTTTTTTAAATTAATTTTTTCTTTATTATAAAATTTTATATTTTTTATATTTTTGATTAAAATTGAGTTTTTTATTTTTATTGTTTATTTTTTAATTTATTTTAATATTTCTGATATAAAAAAAAAAACTAAAAAAAAAATATATTTATATATAAAATAATGATAAAATGTATTTCTAAATAAAATTATAAATTAAATAAATGAACCCAGCCTTAACAAGCATTTAACGACATTTCTGTAATCAGATTAAATACAAATTTAATGGAGCTTAATTAATTTGTTTAAGAATCACATTGTTGACATGTTGCGTAGCTAATACAAATTATATACACCCATTATCCAGTTAGCCTATCGCTTTGTTTGGCCACATAAAATCGGACGAAATATCACGCCCAATTAGCAAATATGTTTCGCTAGCTTTTTCTGTTGTTTTTCGATAGATTTTCGCTACAGAGGCGTCGGCTTAGTGGGGTGACAACATTTTTTATGGCCTAAACAAACTAGTCTGGTTGTTTGCAGCTACCCACACGAACCAATAAAAAAAAAAAAAAATAAATAAATAAAAACAATTTAATCATAGACTATGCTCAAAATTTTGGTCAGAAACAGAAAAACAGCTGAGAGTTAGAAAGAGACGGAGAATTGTGAATGCAAATGGGGATTATGTCATTGCCAAGAAACTGAAAGGCAATAGACGAAATGGCAGCGCCAGCGACAAGTGCAGGCTGTGGTCAAAACTTGTCTGTAGAAAGAGAGGGCAATAGAGAGCAGGAGAGTGAGAGAGAGAGATAGCAAGCGGAATGCCAATTACATGACTGCATCAACAGCAACAGCATTAGTAGCTGCCCAGACACACATATGTTGGCCAAGAAGATGGCACGCCCACACAAACAAGCACAGAGGCGTAGGCAGCTGAGGGCGAGGGGTGGCTGAACGACTCTTGGCAACGCTCGAGTGTTGGCCACACTAAATTTGGCATTTTAATGACTTGGGCCAGCTCTATTTTTGGGGCGCATTTTGCCTCTGTCTCGATCTCCATTCCGATCTCGTTTTCGTTTGTGGGCGTCGTCTTTTTTCTTTTGACTGCAGGTTGCGCCATCAACATCTTTGACATATCTTTGTTTTCTTTTTTTTTTATGGCTAACAGACGCTACAAATTTTATGTTTTGTTTACATACAAATCAAAGAAACACACGAAATACACGCATTGTTCAGATGTTGAAAGATTTCCGGCACTCATCAATGAGGAAGTGCAATTGCAGTGGAGTTACTTGGTTGAGTGCATAAAAAGCAGATGTAGACTTCTCTTATATTTAAATTTTTTGAATGTTGATGGGGTATGATAGACTACTACTTTATAAAAATATATTAGTGTTAATCTCATGTCTTAAATTACCCTATTTAGGCTTTTCTATGTAGTCATTAAAAGTAAATATTTTATATTATTTATCAATTAATATTTTCTGTACACCCTGTAAAATCAATAAATACCCTATGAATCGCATATTAATTATTATATGTCTAAAATTGCCTTTTACTATCATATTTATTTTTTAAAATTTCTAAAAATTGTAGGTAATTGTTAATACCCTGTAATTTACAAATCGAACAAGTTGTTTAGTTACAAAAATGATTTTAAGGTTTCTCTCTTGCTTTTTTTATGCTTAGAAATTTTCTATACACAAATAAACATTTCTTTCATAATACCCTGTACAAACTCGCCTTATAGGGTATATCTGTTACACATATGATATGTTTTTAGTATACTGCTTTCTCGTATAAACATATATACAAATAATGTACACTTCTAGATAATTCCAATTTACCTGTAATACCCTGTACTTTCGCTAGTATGCCGGCTACCGTGATTCACAAATGCGTGATGAAATTCTGTTCACAGTTCTAAGAACTTGACGTGATGAGCTAATTTGCCGGGCCCCCGATTGAGGACGGTAAACAAGTTTTCTTAACTTCTTCAACAGTTTTGGTTTCTGTTGCTGTTTCTGCTTCTGCTTCTCTTTGATTGGGCTTTTAACTAAGGCCTTTGCATTCATAAACAAACCACAGTGGGACGTAAATGTTTACAGCCGCGTAATAAATAACAAATGAGAGCGACGGACAGAAAGTGAGAGATAAATATTTGTGAAATACGATTTGTAAACAAGAATTTGGATAAGAGGCAAAACGGAAATAGATGGAAATTGAAGGAAATAATTCGCTGTGATAAGCCACGAAAATATAGTATTTATATAGTATTTTCTTATACAAATATATATGTATTTTTTTGTACATAAATACATGAGTAAGTGAGTTCTACGTGCTTTAGATAGCGTGTCCCATTTATGAATCAGTTGAGTCAATCTATAAGACTGTCGAGGCCTATATAGTTACGCGATAACAAATCAGAAGAAATGCAATCTTTTTTTTTTTGTTTTTTGATTGTAAAAGCCATAAAACCCCAAAGACGTCATATATCGTAATTAAACACTTTACAATGTCATATTTAATAGCAGCCAGACACAGGCCTGATGATCTGTGCATTTAATGGTCTTTTTATGGGGGCGTGACAACAGTTAGCTCTCACATCATTTACATGTTCGTAAACGCTATTAGTTAGCTTGTGTCATTCACCCAATATCTAAGATCTAATCGTGATTCCAATCAAATTTTAACAATTCATTAGAATTCTCGATTAACATCAAGTATTTTTCCATGTAAATAGTTATTCATATTCAATTAAATATTGTGATAAATTAGTGTATGCTAATCCGGATAGTAAGCTGAAGAGAGAAACAAGTCCTCATTATCATATACGATTTAAATGATAAGATCTTATCCGGCTAACGATAATTTGTTTATCGTATTTGTATTATTTAGTTGTGAGTAATAAATAAATAATATCTTATCCGTGTTATGTTGGATAAAAGTCTTAGTTGCTGCACATTTCAAGTGCATACTTATCTCGTAAGTTTATCCGGGCTTATCCGAGCAGTAATTGCACTCGGCTACTTATTAATAAATGTCATTAAATATTTAAACTGTTATTTGTGCTTATGACAGCATGATTTACCAGTTGTTAAATGAATGTAAATGATAAGTAAATCCTCAATTATAAATCAAAGCCTCAATTCGTAAAGCTGAACAGATTAGCCGAACAAATTTCAATACTTAAAGCTTATCCGAGCCGCATACTTGCAGCGGATAAGCGCCATTTAGCATAAACTGGATCATTCATAATGCATAAAGCATATGAACACATCCGCAAATGATAAAAATTTAAATGAAAAAATAAATCTGTGACTGCAAATGCAATTTTCCTGTTGGCTTGGGGCCAAATTAAATGACGTTTCAGTAATGCAAAAAAAAAAATATATATATATAATAAAAACAATTAAATGCAAAAAATTAAATTTCAACAAAAAAAAGAAGAAGATTATATAGAAAATAATGAAACTGCATAAATGATTTCATTGACCCACGCGCGACTGCCTTACAAATGAGTAATAAACAATTTCCGAATGCAATTAAGCAAGAGACAAATGTACATTGAACTTTAAATGACGCTGATGAGCCAGCGCATGAGCAAGATGATTATCATCATCACCATGATGCTGCCTGATGTTGCATGTCATACCAAAGAGATGTGCGATTGGCGAGGTGCAGAGCGCAAAAACTATATAAACAATAGGCGCCTAAACAAATCACTGAGCACACATTTAAATTTAACAGCTTGTAAATTAAATCAAAAGGCACACACTCACACACATACGCGCGCGCGTGTAGTGAGCAAAATATTTGCATACAAATCTGCAAAACAACATGCCGCTACACATGTCAAATAGCGCTGAGCTTTGGTCTGCCTTATGTAGATGAAGATTAATCAGCGGACAGCTATGTCAATTAGTAACTAATGGCAATATGGTCGACTTTCATAATACCCTATATGCACATGAATTTTTAGTGCAATAGCTAAACTATTTCCAAATGACGAATTTTCAATGATTTTTTATTTATTAAAATTTTGTTAATAATTTTTAGTGTAAAAGCTACACTCTTTTAAATTGAAGACCTATTTTTTTAGAATTTAATAGAACTTTTATATCCTTATACTTAAATAAAATTGATTGTGATCATCAGTTACTTTCGCGATGATGTCAATATGTGTAAAATTTTATCAGAATATCCATAATTTGCTGAGAATTTATATTTTTAAAAATTTTGCTACACAATATTTATTCGATAATTTTTTCTTTTATAAAAATATTTTATAATAAAAATTTTTATGTTATTAAACAAATTTCTCTTTTATAAAATATTTTATTATACAAAATTTTGATTTAAGATAATTTTTTTCTTTTATAAATTTTTTTTTATAAAAATTTTACTTTTATAAAAGTATTTTTATTATAAAAATATTTTTTTTCCATATTTTTGTTTTAAAAATATTTTGTTTTTTAGTTTGTTATTTTTATTAAGTAAATAATTAGTTATTAGTTTTTTGTTTTTATAAAATTATTTTTTTAAGTCTGCGACGTTTTAAAGCCTACCTTTAATATGAATAAACAATTTTTTAATTGTATAAAAAAAATATTAAAAATTAAAAATAAAGTTTACCCTATTTTATAAAATAAATAATTTTTAGTTAAAAAAAAAGTATTTAAAAGTATTTATTTAATCAAATTAGTTTCAAATTAAAAAATGTTCCTTCTATATTTTTAAATATCTTATATAGTACTCTTAGTACTATTATTTCTTTAAAGAACATATTTTGTAGAAAATATTTAAAGAGTGATGACCGTTCAGAAATAGTTGCTAGAAATTTTGAGAGCCTCAGCAGTATATATTTATAAATATATTAAAAGCTACATTTTAAAATATTATATGTCTGTAGACTTAATATAGCTTCCTGATTCTTGTTTACCCATGCAAATACTAATTAATTAATTTCAAGATTTAAAAGCTTATTAAGAAATAAGTTCATGCAGCTTCCGTCATTTGCAGACAAAGAACATTTAACTGAGCACAACTTGAATATACCATAATTATGTCTCAAGTACAGGGTATATGAACACAGCCGCCGCGTTAAACGAAAAAAATGTAAGAAAGAAATATATATTTATGTATATTGAACAAGAGGTGTGTTAGATTTGTTTGCACAACACTCGTGGCGCCCGGGCCGCCGCTCAGCTACAGGTAGTCAGCCGCCCGCCGTTGGCTGGCCCACCACAGTTTACAGTTCACCTCAGCCAGGTTGCAGCTGCTCAGCAGCGCTGACGACTCGTTTCAATAAAGTAGCAACACACGCACAAATACACACACACACATTCACAGTCTCACAGTGCCGTACGCTTTCAAAGCAATAATCGATGATGAGGTCATAACTAATAATAAAAATGACGCCGCTCTGAGAGCGAACATCGCGAGCGAAGCACATGGCAAAAGCCATAAGAGCAAAGAGCAGAGCAGGAAATAGCGTAAAAGAACTTTGCAAGCAAGCGCTCGCGCTCTCTCCCTCTTGCATTGAATGTATAGGCATGAAAGGAAGAGAGCGCAGTGGAAGACCTCTTGCTCTCTCAGAGAGCGCAACAGCTGTTTTTTGGTGGGCCCGATTTTTGAGGCCAAACAAAGATTTTAGTTGCAGTTTTATTCGTTATTTAATTTGTATTTTTTTCTTTTTTTTTTTAGCACCTTCACTCAAGAGCGCCTCATATTTATATTTATTTAATAAATGTCGCAACTTAAGCGTTATCACTTCGAGTGCTGATATCAGCGCGTGTGACGTCATGTCTCGTTGCTCTTTGAACTTTCGACTACTTATCGCATATATCTCTCATACACTTATATCCCGCAGAGCTGGCGGCCAATTTCACTAACTGTCATTTCGCTCTGTCAATAAATCAAAGTCTTAATACCCTAATGGGAGCTAACGAGAAATGCTGGCTCGACATATGGAAAGGAATGTAGGTGTAGCTAATCAATCGGTCTGATTGGATGCATGTACGTGTGCCAATGGAATTTTATCTAGCCTTAAATGGTTTGGCAATATTCAAAACCGCGAAGTTATGAAGACGACTCAGATAAAGTAAGCCTTCAGGGTACGTGCGAAAAGGCAATGGAAAATGATATATAGAAATAATAAACAACTTTTATTAAAATGTCAAATTTTAGAATTAATAAAAAAAAATTGTAAATAAAATATATTTTAATATTATTACAAAAATAAAATTTTGTTTAAATATATATTGAATATTATCAATATGTAATATATTTATTAAAAATTAAAAAATTCTATTTGAATTGTAATATAATTTTATTTAGCAAATATATTAATTTTTTGTCAATATATTCTTCATAATTTAATTAATCAATATAAAAAAAACTTTATTAAATTAAAAATGAAAACTGCATGTTAATTTTAAAAATTAATAGTTAACTTAATAGTTTTTTTTATAAATTAATTTATTAATTAAATTATAAAGAATATATTAAAAAAAAGTTAAATAAAAATAATTAACAATTAAAATAAAGATTTTTGATTTGAGAATAAATATATTTAAAAAAATAACATTTTTGAATGAATAAAACAAAATGTATGAAAAAATTAATAAATTTAAGAATTTACATAAAGAAAGATAACATATACTTTTTATATTTATTTATTTTGCATTTTTTTTTTAAATATATTAAAATGTTTTTAATATTTAAAATAATGAATTTTTTCTTTAAAAATCATATAGACGATATTCAAACAATTTAATCGAATTATTTAACATGTAATAAAAAGTCAACTTGTTGTCAAAGAACTTAACTTTCCCAAAAAAGTAATTGCATTATTATTATTATTTTGCTCACTTCATATATCTTATCTGTCAAAATGTTAAATGAAATGTTAAAAAAAATATATATTAAATATCTAAACATTTTTTTATGATAAGCGGCAATCACCTAATCGAGCCAACTTTAAATAAGTTACCAAACGCAAGCCTACCCCAAGTAGAAGGCATATCTGCTTAATTGCTTGTTTATTTATAACGCTGCTTTAACGCGAACTTGAGTCGCTCCCATTCCGATTCCCATTCCCAACTTGCCTCGGACTCATTTACTACGAGCGTCTGGCCAGATATCTATTTATAGACAATCGCAAACATGATTCCAACCAACTTGGGGGGTATTGCTTTCCCCCATATATTTTTTTTTTTTTTGAAGAGAGGATAGATGGCTTTTGTGGTTATTGACACAGAGATGACTATCAGTTTTTAGCGACAACATGATGATGATGACAATGCTAATGATCGTCGTTTAGTATGGGTATCTGCGCTATGTTTAGACCATTGCGCGGCATTGGTCGTTGTCCTCTAACCTTTGTTTTGGCTTCAATTTAAAAGTGACATCAACATTTATTTTTAAGTTACATACATATAAGTGTGCTCTTCTTATATATGTACATATATATATTTAAGTATATATATGTATATATAATTTATATATATTTATTTCTTTTCTTTATTCGTTGCCCATTTTTGTATTTATTTGTATGCCAAAAATTGTAGCGCAGGCCATGATATCACTTATGGCTCGTAATTTGTTTTTATTTTTGTTTTGTTTTGAATTTTCTGTTTTCATTTTTGGTTAAAGTATTTCTGCTTTTAAATATTTGTTCAGAGTTCCATCAAGGTGGGAGAGTAGCTTTTCTGTTTCTTGCCTATTTGTCAATCTCAACTACAAGTGATTGCAGCCGCAATCTAATCTAAACAATAAAACTCAAGAATTGGTAAAAAAAAAAAGTGTTCAGCTTTTTATGTCAGCTGCTCGTACCGGCAAAAACATTTTTTTTTTGGCTCTATACGCGACCTTGGCGTAGTCATTGATGGTTTATATATATATTCATATACATATATACTTATAATTTTATTGGATTTTTTTTTGTCTATACACAGCTGGTCAAGCACTTCAGTTTACTTCTAGGAATTCATTTTGTTTGGATTTGTTAGCGGAAAGGGCAAACGCCAGCAATTCTCCCTTAAACATAAACAATTGATTCAGTTGAATTTAAATACGATTTGCCATCGATTCGTGGTAAGCAAACATTTGAATCGAAGGAAATAGTTTTCCACATAAAAACATAGCTTAATTATGCTTGTGGGGATTTTTACCTTAGGGACTAAACGAGATTTCATAGAAAATAATGGTAAGAATATTGGAAAAAAAACTAAGAATTATTTCTTTAAACATTCTTTTGTATGAATTGAAATTGGATTTCGTTCTAATCAATTCTATTATAAGACAAGGTAATCAATCAAGTAATCTTAATAAAATATTTTGAAAGCTAAAAATATTTTTCTATTATTTCAATTAAATATTTAAAAAAAAAAAAATGTATAATATAAGAAATCCTATGTAAAATAAAGCAGAATTTATAATAAAAATTAAAATTTTAATACAATTTTTTATTACATAATTTCTAATATTTTAACTTATATAATGAATAAATAATATTTGAGTTTATTTAGGCTTCTTCAGTAGTTAAGTAAACATAAATTGATTGGTAATTTTTTAAGTTATAATTTTAAATTTATTATAAAATTATTAATGAGTTTTTGATGATTTGTTAAGTTATAATTTTAAATTTATCATGAATCTATTGATGCATTTTTTACACGCGTGATAATTGTTCTTTTTTTTAATTTTATTTTATGTATTAATCTTTTCTTTATCAAGTGACATTAATATCTTTTAATAATTAAAAAAAAAAATTATATAAATAACTTTTAAAATCATGAATTGATATTTATCAAACAAATTATGTAAAAAATAATTGATTGTATTTTATCTAATTATTTAACGATTAATATAAATATTTATGAAATATTATAAAACCATTTATAGCAATTAATTTTTTTTAATTATTAAACAATTTATTTGTGTACAAAATTAGTTTTTTAATTATTAAACGATTTATTAATAAACAATATTTTCTTGTAATTTATTAAAATATTATAATAAAATTATCTGTGTGCCCTACAAAAATGAAATTAATATATATTGTATTTTAAAATTGATAAATTGGATAAATATGTAAATGAAGCCACATAATTCTGAAATCTGTCATATTTATGAATGTGAAATAGACAAAAGCTTTAAGATCGTGGGCTGTTGAAAAATACCACTTATGTTTTTCTGTACATCTGTATCAAATTACGCGATCATTATAAGAGAAAACGTTAGACATATTAATGTATATAACATGAATAAAACAATATATCATGTGAATGAATATATTTTCATGAATGATAGAAGTATATGCATATGTATGTATATGTATATACATTACTATATCAATGTTAATATGAATAATAATTAGGCAAACTGATTTGCAATAAAAACGTTACCCCTGTTAAGCTAAAATAATGCCAAACTTCCTAAGTAAATAGTAATATATATAAACAAAATAATTCCAAATTTCATAAAGTAAGTAATATACATTTTTTAACAACTGCTTACCAAGTAAACAATAATTATTTGCCCTTAGTTTTTTTTTTTTAACGTTTTGTATATAAATAGCGGTTTAAGCAGGAAATGTGGTTTAGTTTAGTTATAGGAAAAATTATATATATATATAATATTTAACTGCAATAGTTTTTTATTCTTTCTTTTTACTTTTTTCTTTGTATAAAAAATCACTAAAATATCACAAAATCACAATTATTAAGCATAATATGCACACATATAATTTTTTTCTTTATTTTTGTGAATAACTTGTGAATAGAATAAAAACCCGCGAATTTCGAAAAATACACATTGCAAACGAAATATTGTTAGATCGAGCGAATAACCGCACATTCGAAGCGATCACACGGCCAACTGAATATTGAATGCGCTTGCAATGTATTATCGGGAAGTCGCCAACCCCTATAAAAAAACTATAAACAGAAACAACAACAACAAAACCATGCAAAATGTGCTCAATGAAATGCCGATTAAAGTAAGTTTGTGGTGAATATTTTTTCCGTTTTTTTTTTAATGGCGCACGAATTTTGATGTCATGGCAAAAAATGTTTACACTGAATCGGCGATGGCGTATGCTTGGATTAGACATAGATATACATATACATAAACATATATATATGTATGTGAGTATTTATAGGCATTACAAGGCAGCGCTTCGTTTAATATTGTGTTAAATTACTAATTAAGCGAACCACTCAAGCATTGCCCCTCCAGAGAGAGAGAGAGAGAGAGAGAGAGATAGAGGTACAGTGGGAAGTAGCTTCTCCCTCTCTCCCCCTCTCTTTCTGTTACGGCCTGTTGCCATTTGATGATGTCATGAATTATCGTTTTCTGATTGAAAGTATCGATAGCCGACCAACAGTCGACCCAGTCGAGCCAACGGCTGTCGGTTCAGAACAAAGGCACCCCGTCAAAATGCCCACAGAGATTGTCTGTCACATGCTATGAAATGAAGTTGTCATCGCTACATTTGGACGCTGTCGTCGTCGTTTAGCTACTCCCCCATACACACACACACACACACACACTGGGGAGTACGTCAATTTCGATTTTAAAGCACGCTATATAGGCTCAACAGTTCGTTGGCTAGTTATGAGGTCAACATTTCAAAAATAAATGGGTTACATGTGCCACAGCAAAAGAATTAATATACCACGCTTCAATTTTAAATGAGTATGTGTGCGTGTGCTTGTGCGTGTGGGCGCATCGATTGTTGCTCATAATATGCATGAAGCATTGTTTCTAATATCAAGTCTGATATAATCAACCAAACACAAAAGAAAAGTAACTTGCGCAAGGTTAGTATGCAAGTTAACAATGCAAGAGTTTTTACTTTGCAATATACCCTGTAATTTATTTGACATTTCTGTATTGCAAAGGATAATATATTTTTACTATAGGAGCATTTTAAACCTAAGTTGTTGACAGATGTAAAGGTATTTTTAGCAAATATAAAAGACAAAAAAAAAAAATAGTTATCCTACAAAAGCAAAAGTTTTTAAAGTTGTTTAGTACAAAATAAGCTTTACAAAATTTCTTAATTTATGTAAATATTTTTATCTTTTTTTTTTAAAGTCTAAAAAAAAATGGTTTATATTTCTGAAATTTATATATTTTTATATATTTTTTAAATTATTTTATTTATTTTTTATTATTTATTTATTATTAATTTTATTATTTTTTTATATTTTTATGAATTATTTATTATTATTATTTTTTTGTATTTTTTTTTATAAAAATCTAAAAATAAAATATTCATAATTTTCTCCTACACAGGGTATCAGCTCGCCCGCCAATTGCACTTCTCGATACATTAATTGATTTGTTTTCTACTTCTTCTTCTCTCAGGTGAAACATTCAAAGTGAGTCAGTTGCGTGTATTGCATGTGGATCGATCTCAGCTGTGAGCTCTGAGGTCATTTGCAATCGCAGCAGCATTTCAATTAAATGAACATTCGTAGTGGAAGTGAATGCGGCAGCAGGTGTTGCCAGGTGGGTGTGTGACTGGCTGTATTCAAAGTCTGTTTGGTATTAGAGCTTAAAAGCTGTAATGACTAATAAGGGCAGAGTCGAAAGCTTCAACGACTATGGCAAGAGCGGCAGTCTTTCATTTATTGAATGCAGCACAACCAAGCCATGATCATTATCATGATCATAGAATGAGATCATATCTGTAGACAAAGAGTAGAGTCACGCATTTTACATAGATTACTCATAATTTAATGCTCGGCTGGATGAATAATCGACTGGGAAGATGTTTATAGACAGGCAGGTCAAGAGCCATCCAGTTCAGTGTGCGAAGCACAATCATTGTTCTTTGTGAAATAGAATTCGGGAACCAAGCGGAACTATGTTATAATACTCATAGTATTAAAAATAATGATGATTAGTAACTTAAAAAGCTGTCGGATAAAACCGGATAAGTTATCCGGAATTATCCGACATTCAAAAAATATTAATTATTATCACCGGATAATTTATCCTGCACTATCCGACAGGGCAAAATACTAACTTCAGTATGAAGAAAACTTCTTTGAGCGAATTTAGAAGATAAAAAGAATAAGTTATCCGGACAAATTTTTCGTATAAAAATCCAGATTAGTAGTATTTAAACAACTTTTAAGAGCCTAATTTTGGATATTTCTCATAACGGATAAGTTCTCAAAAATTATGGCAAAAATGCATAATTTCCCAATTATATTACCACCACTCCTCTAAACACATTCGCACACAATTAATTGCAATACCTTTACTCCTTAAGCTATAGTCGATATTTATTTGAGACAAAGGAGCCAAAAAAAATGTTATAAGAAGTAAATCCTATTAAAATGTGGATTCTGACACATCTATACACGTCAATCATAAAATGCAGAACAATCGCAGAAGCTTAGCCAAAACTGACAGCCAGCCGAAAACGCCTCCATACGAAATAAATTCGATAAACTTTTATGTTTTGTTTGAATTTGTTGCTTGTTTCATTTATCTTGGCGCTCACATGACTTAAACGCATTTTTGTATAATATTATTCTTGTATTTTGTATTATTTTTTATTTTATTTTGTTGAGCAAAATATTTACGATTATGTTTGCTAATTTGTGGCGATTATTTGCCTTGCAAATTATGAAGTAGCCTCGACCCTCGCATTTCACACTTTCTTTCCACTTGTCGAATTTTATTTTTAGAAATGCAAACAAAAAATTTGTTAAACAATAATTTTGCTTATATTTGTTGTTGTTTTTTTTTCGTTTTTACTTTTCTGTGTATACAAAGCGATGGCACTGAGCAACTCTTCGCGCAGACCATGAAAATCAAGTGCAATGCAAGAGCATAAACAAAACTGATCTATGGCCATGGCTATGTGTGGCTATGGAATGTGTGTGAGTGTGTGCTAAAAATACAAAATACAACCATTTTTGAAGACTATAAAAATGCACAAAAATTACACACCCACGCACACATTTGTAAATATATGAGGTATTGAAATGGCGCGAAATCTAAACATTGAAATCATAAAAATATCATAAAAATTGGCTAAAAGAGCAAGATAAAGTTGGCTAATTTTAGCAAATATTTAAATTACTTTGTGAATGGATATTATAGAATGTAATTTTGGGCTGTTGTTTTTAAGAAAATAAATATGAAAAAAATTTTAAATAAATATTTATTTAAATTGGATTTGATCATAAAAGATTGATGATATTAAAACATTTAAAATATTATTTTTAGTTCAGGCAGTTATTGCAAGACTATAAAGTTTGAGGATAAGCAATAAAATCATATTACTTTTTAATTGATTTAATTGAGTCAAAATGTCTTGCGAAAATAATTTTAATATAATAAATTTTAAAAATAAAAAATATTTATAATTAAGAATAACCTCAAATTTAAGAGAAAAAAATTAAATTTGTTTTATTGAAATTTTAAAATTAAAAAAAAAAATTGATTTTTTATTAAATAATAAAAAACAATAAATTTTAAATTAGGGTCTTTTCGTAAAAATAGTTTTTTATTAAAATCTACAAATAAATAAAAATATTTTCTTGGTAATAAAAATTAAAAAGAATAAATTTGAATCATCGCCCTTTCATAAAAATCTTAAAATGAATAAAATTATTTTCTTTATAATAAAAATTAAAAAATAATAAATTTGAATGATCGGCCTTTTCGCAAAAAATTGTTTTTTTTTTTTTAATTTAAATCTTAAAATGAATAAACGAAATTTAACTTTCTTTATAATACAAATAAAAAACAATAAATTTGAATAATCGGTTCTCACATTCACAAAGGCAAGAATCTTCATTAAAAACTTCAAATGGAAAGTATTAAGAAAGTAATATCTAAAATAAAAAAAGTTGTTTTAAAGGCCACACTAACTGTGCTGCCTTAAATTAAACAAATACTCAACAATAATAATTATGTGGCTTATACATATATACATCTTAGTTACTTTATTTGACTTGCCGATCTAGTTAGTCACTTAATTGGTTTTGTTTATAATTGATAAACGTTTCGCCTTGACTTCATAATGCCCATTGTTTGCCTGGATCTAGTTGTGTATGGAGTAGCTGACACCATAGCGTATGGCGCTCATCTATTGGCTATATAAGGCACCGACATTGTTAACATTATCGATTTGCCATCACAAATATACACATCTATATATATATTTGCTAAGCACTTTGGCTTAAGGCGTCAGTCAACTTGGCCTTTAGCTAATATTACGTATACGTAATAAGTGTGTAGGGAAGGCCTTCATAAGCAGTTGGCATTATTTTTAGCTAAATGCAGCTGTGTTTGTGCACATTCTTTTCGCAATTGCAATTTGTTATTAATAAACAATTAACCCAATAGCTCTGCTAGTCGAAGAGTATCTGGTGGAATTATTTGATAGATTCTTTTATTTCTTATTTCCTTTCGCAAAATTTGTGTTTATTTATTTATTTATTTCGTCTGCTGCGAAATTGTTTACTACACGTTTCGTAAGTGGGAAAGCTGAATGAATAATAAGTGAATGCACACATTTGTTTATAAAATGCATTTTTCCACAACATTAATTATTATTTATTAGCAAACGTGCCGCAGTTCCCCAATGACCGGGCGCAACTGTGTGAAAATTGAGTGGCAAGCGAAACCTTTTGCCTAATCGAAAATAATGGAAAATACATGAATAAAATCTATTATACAATATATATTTATAGATGACAAATCAGAGTTAAAGTTTATATCAATTAATTTGGTTTTTGCCCAATGATTAATGAATATAATTTTATCCGTTAAGTAACTTGAAGTATTTAAGCTTTTAGACTTAAAATTAATAAGAAAAAACTATTTAATATATAGTGAGCAACAATCGGATAACTTATCCGTTCTTATCCGACAACTCAAAATACACAAATAAGCTGAAACTTTATCCGAATCAACATATATATATTAATTACATATGATTTCGATTTGAACCCGTTTTAGGTGTCAATTTGCGTGTTTAAAAATTTGTTAATTCGGACTGCATGAATAATCATGTGGATAAATTATCCAAAGTTATCTGAATGCTTAAGAGTGTTTATGAGATTTGCACAGCTTAAATTTTGACACAATATACCAAAATAAAAAGGTATTTCTTTTATTATAGATAATTATGGTTAATTGTGTGACTAAGCTTTTGGTGTGAATTTTTAGTGTTGACGCTACAATTAAAAGTGGGATAGGTATAGTTGTTGATGTATAATTCTCTAGAGTTAATTAAATGAATTTAAACAACGATCACGCCTTTAAAAATAAATTACTTTTACTCGTTGCTAAATAATTAACATAATGGCTCGAGTGGCAACTAATAAAGGCATTGTTATTTTATGAAATTATTTATTATCTTCACATGCAGTCGCGCTTATAATGGATTCCCAGCTATATACAGAGTGTGAATATGTTTGGACTCTATGTCATAATCAAGTTAAAAATAAAGCATAATATCACGACGCAAAAAGCCATAAAACACAAGTACTTATAAACCAAATGCGATAAATGCAGTTCATATAAACGATGCGGAATAAAAAAAATAAAACCAAACAAAAACAAAAACAATTCTGAATTGAATTGCAAAAAGAAAAAGGAATATGATAGTAAATTGCATAAAAACAATTGACAAAAGAATGCGGCAATTGTTTCTCGTTTGTTTTTTTTTTTCGCTAAATTGAAGTGCCTCTGATAAAGTCATAACAATATATATATTTATATATATATATATATATATCTAGAGATATATGTGTAAGAGCGGGTCAATTCGTGATTTATAGATGCAGTAATAAAATGAATGAAATTGAAGCATCAAAAAGACAATGACCACAGTCAGTTTGTGTTCAACGTTCTGACTTGCAACAATTGAATTAAAGCGACATTCAAATACAACAACAAAAACAACAACAACACTGTATAATTATTAACGAAACGCAACACAACTCTTTCAATTTAACAGCCTTTGTGCGTGCGAATTGAGCCCATAACTTTTAATAGCCGCAGTTCTGTGATTTATGTGCTTGAATTAGTTGCTGCAGTTTTCACGTTCGCACAAAAACGCGTTAATTTCACAAAATATCTGGCTTTAAGGGAATCAATGTGAATGCATTCATTCACCTAGACAATATTTTTGTAACATAATGAATAACACGTGTCGCCCAATCTGCAAGAAGGTCAAACGAATCACGAACTCAAGAAACAATAAAAGTAAACCAAGTCAGACGTTCAAATTCAATTTGCCAATGCATAAAGCAAAGACAAAGGCCCGCCACTGGTCCAAAGTCGTAAAAATCATTTAATTAACAGCAATTTCGCAATGCTCAACGTATGAAATACCCGCACAATCTGATTTATTTATATGAAATTTTGAAAAAAAAAAGGGGAAAGGTTGATGAAGTAAACTAATAATTATTAAATTGATATTTAAAGTAAATAAAATAAAAATAATTAAATTGAGAGTTAAAGTAAAATATATTATTTAATGATCAAAAAATATAGCCTATTAATGTGTTTTTTTTAATTATAAAAAAATATTATTAAACACATTTTTTAAATATTTTAGGGTCTTCAATTTAACTTTATATAAAAATCGTCAAATTTAAAATTTGAAAATTATTTCAGTTAAATTCTTTTTTTTTAACTTATATTTTTTTATATTTCTAAATTATTTTAAAAAATTTGTTTTTGACATGTTTTTTTATATATTTTTTTTATGATTTAAAATAATTTTTCTATTGTTTTAAATTTAATATATATATATATTTTTTTGTTATTAATTTTTTCATTTTTTTTATTTAAAAAATTTAGGTCCAAAGCAAACTTAATTTTAATAAATATAAAAATATTCTGTTTTAATTTGTTTTTTCTTTTTTTTTTAGAAGTCATTTAAATATATTTATAATTTTATATATTTTAAATTTTACAAAAAAAAGCAGAAATAAACACGCTGATAAAATGTCTAAAACCCAATTTAATTATTTAGGAAATATTCAACATGATTTTTTTAATCAAAACAAAATATTTTAGTTATATGTTTTCTGATATTTAATAAATATATAGTATATCTTTTGTATTCCATTTGTAACCTGAAACCTAATTAATATTTAGGTAATATTCCTACTTAGGTAGAATACTTATTTTACATACTGATGAATGAAACCCCAATTACTATAAATGGCTGAGTTCAGTGATATAGTTTTCCTAAAATAAAGTAATCAGGCATTTCGTCTAATGTATAATCATTATAAATATATGTAAATATATATGAATGAAACTTGCTTAAGTTGAAATTGTTAATAATTTGTAATATTAAGTATACGCAGACGTATACGTAATTTAGATTACACAAGCAATAAATACGCAATTTCAAATAAACACACACAATTTGCCTATAATTTTAACAAAATTCCAAACACGCAAGTTATTTTAGCTGACTAGCCACACTTATTATTGGTGTGGGTATCTAATAGTCGGGCTGCGGAGCAAAAACCTCGCTTGCCGCGTTCCAAACAATTGTCAGCTCCGCGGGCACAATAAATATGTTATGAAAATGACAATTTGTCGGCTGACTTATGACTTTATCATATGCAAATTGTGACAAGATATATGTATGTATATACATGCATATATATATATATATACATCTATATATTTGTATGTATATTGCACAGCTTGTGTTTACAGCATTTGACATTTTAATACATTGTTATTGTTGTTCATTTAAAAACAATTTATTTTGGCAATAACAAAAAGTAAAATATAATAAATAAAAATAAAAAAGGAGAATACATATATATGTGAGTTGCATATATACATATATTGTATATATGCAACTCACGCGCGCTGGCAAGAGATCAAGTTCATTGAGTTTTCACATTGGCGACAAATTAAATATAAAATTTAAATAAAAATAAATGTAAAAGCAAAAGAAATGTCTTTGCTCTGTGTGAGCAAAGATAAAAGCAGCGAAAAGTTCGCCTTGTCATTTAATTGAATTGAATATTTTTAGTGTTGTGCGCGGCGTTGCGAGAGTTCGCAAAAATCAAATATATACAATATATACATATAGTATATAAACAAAATATATAAAGCATTTTAAAATAACGATGACAAAATCGCGCTCGCTGTATTTTTGTGCAACCAAACAAAAAGAGAGAAAGATGTATAGGCTTCAGATGAGTTTTTGTTATTTTTATTTTTATTTGTTTTTTTTTTTTTTTTTTGTCTTGTTTTGGGGGGCATTCGCCCAGGAAGGCGGCAGCGCAATTAGATTAGAGGCGTGGCCATAATTCATGTATTGTCTCGGACGCCCATGTGATTAATCACGGTTTATGTCATGAATATCAAGCAGTTAGTCCCACAAATGTGACTAAACGGATAAGCTAAAAGTATTATCCGCTGCTCTTTGGCGGCGAAATGGATAAAAGTGATTGAATACACAGATAAAAGAGAGGATGATAAATATATATGTTTTTGAATATAAAAATATATCTTCAAATATATATTAAATGAATCAAAATGTTTCCTTTGTTCAACGGATAAAAGCAAATTCATCAGCAGAACAATTATAAACTTTCTGTTGTTGCTACGGATAAACAGTAATTTAAAAAAAAAAAACGAAAATCAGTGAATCTATGATTTCGAGCAATCCCGTTTTCTAATGCGGATAAGAAGAATTTATATTTTGAATACTATATTTTGTCATACAAAGATCGAAATTTAGAATATATCACCAAAAAGATTTTATTTGAAAACAATTCGTAAGCAAAAACTCATTTAACCCAATCAAAACTTCATTACACTTAGAGTAACTCCCAGTCGAACATTCTTTTCTCACTACATTCCTTTTAATTCGCGCTTATTATTTAGTCAATTACGTTACGAACAACAAATAGCTTTACATTGTGCTATTTCTGTAATACATTCATATAATGGCAAAAAATGCATCAACAAAAGATATATAGATTTATCCGTCTATTATCCGTCTGCGTTATTTATATGTGGTTCATTCATAGCATATGACGCCATACGAATAAAATTTGAAAGCCCATAAATTATGGTAACAGTTTATAAATATTTATATCGATGCGATTGCTATAAAGACCTTCATCAATTGAAGAGAGTTTGACCTATGTACTAAAAAGACATTGAAATCACTTCAAAGGGAACTATAAAAATCGCAAATTTATGCTTATAGATATGTATATATATTGCAGATAAAAAAAGACAGTGCTCAAAGTTCAATTGTGGGTGTGTCGGATGTAAGGGAAACAACTCGTTCGGCCAAAGAGCAAAAGCTCTGGGATAATCGTCTGGGGAAAAAACTCAAGATAAGACCCAGATAAGATTTGAGCTTTTTATATCGAAGAAAAAACGAGATTGGAAACTATTTTTTAGTTATTTAAAATATTTTCTCTGTAGAATAAAATCGGTTTAATTGAATAAAGAAATTAAAGTAATTTGAATAAATTGAAATATTTAATATTAAATATATATGAGCTTTAAATATTTCTTTATATTTCAACAGAATAAAGTCCAATTTAAATAATTCTTTTTTGTTCATTATTGTAATACACGAACATATATATTGTATTATATTGTTGATAGCCTTAATAATTTTTTGTTTCAAAGTTTTACAAATTATTATTATTTTATTTATTTTTTTAATTTTTATGCCGAGATATAATTTGCATTACTTCTTTTTCTTTTATATTTGAACTAAAAATATAAGAATAAAAATTTTTTAATGAAAAAAATAATTTTTTAATTAAACAAAAAAAAAAAAAAACATTTATAAAACTTTTTTGTTTATTATATTAATACATGAAAAATATTTTTATTGTTTATAGCCTCAATATTTTTTTTAATTTAAAATTTTTTATGATTTTATTTTTTTAATTTTTATGCCGGGATATAATTTCTTTTTCCTTTATATTTAAAAAAAAATTGTATAATGAAAAAATTAATTTTTTAATTAAAAAAAGAAACATTTATAAAACTTGATTAATATTATATTAAATTTTTTTTTTTTATATTTTGTTTGAAAAATAAAATAAAAAGTTATTTAAAAAGAATTTTATAATTCATTTAATATTTTTTATTTATTAATTTAATTTTATGAACAAAAAAAATATTATTATGTTTAAAAATTTTAATTAAAAAATGGAATTATTTAAAGCAAATTTTTCAAAAAATAATTTTAAGAATATAAAACTATATATATTTTTAATAAATAATTTGTATTTAAAAAAATTATACCCTAATTTCCACCTATCAATGGGTTCAGTTTATAAATATATTAGTAAAAAGTCTGTTTTCATATTAGTTCATATATATATTTACTCAAGTGAAATATTAGTCACGGCTTAAATTGATTTAATACAGTTTAATTTTCCCTTTGCACCAAGCACCAAGAGTTAGTAAAAAATAGAAACAAATTGAAATAAATAAAGAAAACTGAAAAAGTGAAATAAACATACCCAAAAAACAATTGCGTTATTTGCGCTGGCGTCTGGCAGATATTGTGAACGTTCAGTGTGCGGGGGCGGGCGAACAGCATGCTCGAGCTGTTGTTGCCCAACAGATTGGGCAGACAGGCAGCCTCCGCTATGATGGCCGATGTGGAGTTGCTGCGCAGCGTCGTATAGGCGCGCAGTTGATCAGCATTTGCGGCATTTGAGGCGGCTGAAGTGGAGCGCAGTTCGACAGCTGTTGTTGTTTCCTCGAGTGTTTCGACCAAGTCTTCAGCTGAATCCAGCTGCATGGGCTGACTGCTGCTGTTGTTGTTGCTGTTGCTAGTTTTGCTGCGCAGCTTGTTGTACAGATTGTTGTTGTTGTTATTGTGATTGTTGCGATTGTTGTTGTTGATGAGATTTGGTATTTTGGCGCGTTGATTGCTGCTGCGATTGTTGTTGCCGCTGCCGACAATTGCTTGTGTTGCCATTGTGCTGCTGGCGTTGTTGTTGCTGTTGCTGCTGCTGTTGCTGCTGCTGCTGTTGAAGCGTTGTTGCAAACGCATTTTGGCCAATTTGGTGCGCATTGAATAAATAATTTAAACGCTGCGGCTTGCTGACTTTATGCCAAACATTCTTCAGTAATTTCCTTTTGGCTTTTATTGTTGTTTTATGCTCTTGCTGCTGTGCTGCGATGCCGGCGACAACATTTCGCGATGGCTTAGCCGCTGCCTTTCGCTTTCAACTAAAGAATTTTCGTGGTGCGCAAAATAGAAAAATAAACAGAGTATTTTGTTGTTGTTGTTGTTGCTGCTGCCGTTTTTCTCTTTTTTAGAAACAATAAAACCAAAACAAACAAAATGTTGATAAGCTCTTGTTAAATATTGTGTATAAAATATGTATATTTTAAGTCACTTATTTGTTGTTTTCTTTAGCAACTGTGGGCGTGTGCACCTTGACAAATATTTGCGTGTAAATATTTGGCTTTGCTTTTCAAATTATTATTTTTTATTTGTTATTTTTTTGCGCGCGCTGCAAATTAATTTCTTTTATATATTTGTTTTCTTATATAAATTTAGAAATGATTTTATATAGACATTAGTGTGCGTGTGTGTATATTTTGAACGAACGGAAATTGCCTCACACACAGCATACACTCGAAAGCGAGCAGCTTTTGACACACTGCACACACAGACGCACACACACGACGAACAATGTACACAACGTTGTGAACGCGTCGAGCCAACGTTGCCGAATGATTCGCCCAGCACAACAGAGCGCGCAGAAGTACTGCGCTCAGCGTCGCGTCGCCTCGCAGTTGCTGGCGGTCGCTGCGCAGTTGCTGCTCAGCTCGCGCTGCTCGGAGAGCGCACGCACGTGTGTCACCCTCTCCCTCTCTATGCCGCTCGCTTCACTCTGGCTTTCGCCCATGCGCGCGCCCTCTCTTTGTGCTTTATATTCGCTGTTCGCTTTTCTTTGAGTTTTTGTTGTTGTTGTTTTTCAAAACAAACATTCAATCAAATGCTGTCCATCTCGAGCTCTCTGCTCTCAGCTTACACGAAGCGCGTGGGCTGCTTTCGACTTACGAAAAGTTATGAATTTTTATTTTTTATTTGGCGTATCGATCGGACGTTCGATCGAAGGGGTTTCATAGCAACAAACCAGCGCTGCTTGCAATTTCCACAATTTGGAAGCAGCGCACAGTGGTAGCAAAGGGATCAAATGGAAAGCAAAAAAAAAATAATAATAATAAAAAACAAATAAATTAAAATTCAATACATAAAAAAATGCTAAAAAAAATTGTTTAATTTAAAACAAAACTTGGTTAATATTGAAATATAAAAAGTAATACAAATTTTAAAAAATATATACAAAAATAAATCTTTTAAACTATTTGTACTCCGAAAAAAATATACACAAATATATTTGAACATTTTGTTTGTATATTTTTATATTTATATTATCCTGCCAAAATCAAATATATTATTTGATTTAAATATTCTTCATTAAACAAATAAGATCTTTGCCCATTGTGCGTGGCTTTCTCTTTTTTTCTAATATGCATTTTCAAAACAAACCGTCTGCGCTCTGGACAATGAAAGTTGTTATAATCAATGTGGAATCGTAATATTTTTTTATTTTCTTTCGACTCTCAATACAATGACTAACTCTTGGAACTGCTCCTAATTACAAATTATGGTGATTACTCATTGGTATTTTAGATTGTGCGAACCAAAAAAAAAAAAAAAAAAAACAACAAACAACAAAAATAGGCATTTAGTTGAGCCAATGTGAGTAACAATCGGAGGCAGATAAGTTGCGGCGATAAGGTCTAAAAGTGGGATGTATGAGTGCAGAAAACATGGTAACAGCTGCTCCTTAAATAGGACACACACAACAGGTAAAGCATATACCTATATGAGCTGTGTTCTAAGGTATTTCCGCGCAGCTAGCAAAAATATATGATTTCATCTGATTGTCAGCAGCTGTTTGTGGGCGTGTGCGAAAGACGGGCTAACCTATATATATATAAATAAATAAATGTATCTCTGAGATACTATATATGACAGTCCAGATGCCAACTTTAAATACAAACAATAATTTATTGACGCCGCTAGAAAAGAGATTATGAGCGCGTGTAGGTGAATGAATACATACACTATATCGTACAGTTATATATATATATATATATATATATATATATATATAGTTGTATATCTAATTTTTTAAGCAAAAAACTGGCACAGTAAAGAGGGCGTTGCTTCAAATATTATTATGTATGTCAGGGTTTGCTCTTGGCACTTGTGCCACACGAAAGTTCAAAAAGATTTGCGCACATCTGAGCAACTTAATATCTATCCATATCTATAAACACATACCTATATAGTTTATATTTATGTATATGTGTATGTTTTTTTTTCTTTGGCCAAAATAATTTTTAGAGATGTTGTGGATGCTGTCATGTACGCGCCTTAAATGAGCATTTTGCGATGATGCCATTTTATTGTGGGTTGTTTTTGGTTTTGTTTTTTCTTGTTTATTAATGATCTATTGAAAACATGAAAAAAAAATGAATGGACTGTGTGTCTGAGGTGAATACGTTTAGGAAAAAGCTTACCAATTGCGAATTCGTTTAAATCCGGATAACAAGTGGTGCTTATAGATTTGGCATACATTTTAATTGGCTGCGGATAACATAAATGTTAACTACAATGGCTTTTATCCGAACGAAATACTCTGAACGGATAATGTACGGCAGTTCAAATGTGTTTTTGAATTGCATTTCAATTTGGATGTGTGAATAAGTTTTATATATTTAAGATAACAAGTAATGCTTATTAGATTGGTACACCTTTCAATTCGCTGCGGATCACGTAAAGGTTAAATATAATAAGTGCTATCAGAACGGATAATGTACAGCAAATAAAAAATATTTGAATGTCAAATAAATTCGGTTAAGAATATATTTGGTTAAGCTGTATACGTTAAACGAGAATGATGACTACGAAAATTCATTGAAGTCCGGATAAAAATAAGTGCTTATAGATTTGGCATACACTTTACGTACAGATTATACCAAGATAAATTCGGATAAGAATGAATATGTTTAGTGTTAATATGTTTAAGATAACAAGTAATTCTTATAGATTTGGCATACATTCGGATAACATAAATATAATAAGTATTGCAAAGGAAATATTCGAATATTCGAAATGTATAAAATATATTTTGTATTCATACAATTTTGGATAAAACATATTGATATTTCCTATAAACATCTGTTAACTGTATTATGTTATTGATATGTTGGGAGTGCATATTAAATCAGATACCCTAAGCAAAATCAAACAAAGTTGAACTGGATAATGAATAATGGAAAATATAAATTCAATAAAGCAATATTATATATATAATATAATATATAAAAATAATAATATATAATATAAGAATATATAATATAATAATATATAACATTCCTTCTACTTTCATATTAAGATATAACAGTAAATATTAGTTTATTCATAGCTAATATTGCTAATAGGACACTTAAATGGTTCAGCTAATGAACGGTAATATCAAATATCCAAATATTTCCACTTGACTGCGCAGTACATTAAAACCCGATCAAAGTTTATCATTTAATCGTGTCAGCTAATTTGCAAGAAATTAGGCGTTTGATTAGCGATTCGTGGCGTTTGTTTTCTGTCTTCGTTCTATTTTTTTTTTTTTTTTTTTTTTTTTTTTTTTTGCAGCTGTTGAGTGGGTCGCAAAAGTAAGGCAATTAAATATATCACTAGATGTAGAAAAAATATATAAATGTGTTCTAAAAATTAGACTATTTGGAAACAAGTAGTGAAACACGTGTATAATGAATGTATATCGAATAAATACA
Source organism: Drosophila meridionalis (assembly GCA_035045145.1). Lineage (NCBI taxonomy): Eukaryota > Metazoa > Arthropoda > Insecta > Diptera > Drosophilidae > Drosophila > Drosophila meridionalis. The sequence goes on from JAWNPG010000031.1 coordinate 4,413,752, forward strand.
TATGTTTATATAATTAACAGTTATTTATATAATATAATATATAATTATTCATTTTAAAATCAATTTAAAAATTCTATTCATTTAATTATTATAATTGGATTAAAAATCTAACAGTGTTTCCACATAAATTTTCCTATATGTAATTTGTGTTCATAAATTAAAAAAATGATCGATAAATTTAATTTTTAGGATATTAAAAACTTATAAAGAAGACACATTTAATCAGCATCAAAAAATGTTATTCATTTGATGTAGAATAAATCGATATATTTTTAATATTGTTTTTTTTTTTTTTTTTAAATTCATTAAGAAGTATTCAACTATTAAAATATTATTTATTTTTTATTTATTTATTATTATATTTATTTATATTATATTTATTTTTTTTATTAGTGTTAAATTTTTGCAAATTTGTTATTTATATGATATATACTGATATATATTTAATTCATTAAATATTAAGTTTTTATTATTTATTTAATACTGTTTCAATTTTAATATTTATTTTTATACAATAATATAAATTGTTTATTTATTAAGAAATTTTAATTATTTGAATATTATATTGAACTATTATATTATAAATTAATAATTAAAATGCAATTAATTTGTATATTTTTCTGCTATTTAAATTTATTGCTCATTTTAAAAAAATGCAAAACAAAAAATGTTGCTATTCTATTGAAACACCCAAAGTGTAGGGTGTAAATTAGAGCAAAACTAAACCTAAATAGTTGAAAACATTTGCAAATTGGTCACGCCAAAGTAAATGACAAATGCATTGACGCCTCTCACGCCCCTTCTCTTTCTATCTCTCTCTCTCTTACTCTAGCACCTGAACGGGGAGTGGGGAGGATTGATGAGTTGATTGGCAGTTGATTGCCAGTTGATTGACAAATTGTGCGATTGTCTGTGTTTGGAAGGTTTGTCGCCTTAATCTGGCATTGCGCACATATTCAGCTTGAGTAGATATTTAAATTTTATATAGTTTTACTCGTATTTTGTATTGCGTTGTTTGACTGTGATAAGCGCTTACTTTATGCGCATATTTCATGACAATTCAATCAACCAAACCGCACATGGACATACAAATGTGAACATGAGTGTGTGTGTGTGTGTGTGTGTGTGTGCGTGTGTATGCATAGCGATAAGTTTATAAAAGCTAGGGCGCAGATAAAAATAAAAAACCACTGAAAACAATCAAAATAAATATAACAAAAACTTAATGCCATATTTGCATAGACGTATGTGTGATATTTACTTAAAAAAAAAACAATATTATTAAAAGAGAAGAAGAAGAATAGGCGCATGCGAGACGCCAGCCAAAAATGAAATACAAATTTATCGCGCGCAAACACAAACGACCTTCAGGCATTTATGGCCAGCGCTTTGCCATTTTTGCTTGTACACGTTTTTATTTCCGTTTTGCTTCAATTGCTTCTCGCTCACTCGCCTTCCTCTTCCTTGCAGCCTTTTCCTCAATAACTGTTATTGTAATGAATGCAATTAATTCATTTCTTCATTGTCGGCGCTCGACTTGCATGAAGAGAGCAGCAGAGGCAGAGGGAGGAGTTGCAGAGAGGATTATAGCCATTGCCCTCTCTCACTCTTAGTACTTAATTTGCGCGCTCACTCTCTCTCTCACTGAAAGCTTCTGCATAAACAAAGGACTGAGCGTTGAGCATTTAGAGCAGAACATTTGATACTCTTTAATTGAAGTTGGAAAATTTTTAAATTTAGATAATTCTTCTTCTCATTTGAAACAAGGATATTAATAATAATTTATTTATTTAATATAATTTAATACATATTTACATATATTAAGTATATATATATTTATACCATAAAATATATTAATTGTAATATGTATTATGGTATAAATATATATATTAATATATTTATATATATATATATATATATATATATATATATATATATATATATATATATATATATATATATATATATATTAATTTTGGGGCGTAATAAACTAATGGTGACTACTATATTTTGTTTGAAATTAGATCTTCCAAATACTAAAGATCACCACTATCTATATTATTATTATTCACTTATTTGAGAATTGTCTGTTAAAATGAAATGTTTTTTAGATCATTTAAATACTAAAGATCAATGTATATATTATTATTATTAAAGTATGTTGTAATCGTCATCAACATCATTATTATTGTCATCAATATTGAATGAGAATAATAATAATATAAGGCAGAACTAAAGCAAAACAGAAGTCTACTTAATATGCTCAATAATCCATGGACCCGCATCCTCTTCGTTTTCATACATTTCTACAACACTGTATTTCGAGTCTATTGGTTTTTTAATTCTTACTTGAATATATAATATATATATATATATATATATATATAAATGTATAATATTGTTTATCATGATAAGCTGAGCTAATCGCGCTAATCTCGTCTCGTAACAACAAAAGCTAAAAACTCCAAATATTAAATATTATTTTCGAGTTCATTGTTGTTTTCGATAACTTATTTCAATTATATGTTATCGATATGTTATGTTATTTAAACGTGAATTAAATACCACAACTTGTAGAGATTTAAAATTTTTCATCATTTTTCAGTTATGAATATACATATTATAAATATATAACATTTTTGACACCTCAAAAAATCAAAAATATATATAATAATAGTAGTAGACTCTTGTGCGCCGCAAAATACATACATCTCGAAGTAAATATTGTGGTTCTGCAAATTCTATCAAAAAACTGTATTGATAACGAAAATTCTTCAAAAATTCTTCTAGTCGAGCATTTCCGACTAAACTTGACTCTTATTTATTTCTCAAGGCTAAAATTTCATAACATTACATTTTAAACAAATATTTTGATATTTTTTCTTTATTAATGTTTTTTTTTTCTGGTTATAACGACTGAGATTGCAGTTATTATATTTTTCAACGTAATTGTTGTTAATGTTAAGATAACAACAAAATATTTATTTAATCTTTTTAAGCAGAAGACACTCTAACTAGAAGTTTTGCGTTGTTGTTATTGTTATAAATTTGTTGATGTTTATTAATGAATTTTGGTGTATTTTTTCTGACAAAAATTTATTTACAATAATATATATTGTCGCTCGTGTGTGTATTTCCGCGTTAATCACTTTAAGTGCAAAATTGGATTATTGTCAAATAATATTATTAACAATAACAATGTTCATTGCCTTTTGCGGATGAGTCGAAGTGGGCAATGATAAATTATTGGGGGCAGAGTGCACTTTCTGTTCGTGTCTGGCATTGCAATTTAGATAGATATAGATAGATAGATACAGATATAGCTACATATATGACTAAAATATGATGTATTGCATTTAGTAATTGACATTGCCTGATGTCATACCAGAAGTAAATATAACTCATAATTTTCGCCAAAGATTATAGTAATTTTTCTGGAATTAATTGCGAAGGTTTATCTTGATCTGTTAACTTCTTAGAAAATATTTCAGAGTCAATTAAAAAATGCTGAGTTAGCTATAATTTGTTTTTAAGAAATTGCTCAGCTAGCATTTTGTATTTTTTATTATTGTATATTTTGACTATATTTTAATTTGAAAACAAAAAAAAAGTTTAACTGCTTTACCTAAAATACTGCTGGTATTTAAATATTTTGTGAATAATTTTTTTTGTTAATTTTATTTTATTTAAAAATTCATTTATTTTTAAATTTTAATTTTATTAAATAAAAATTCATATATATTATTCACCATTTTATAAACTTCAAATTTCAATTTTTTGTTTACAAGATTTTTTATTATTTTAATTATTATTATTATAATCAATTATGTTTGTGAAAAAAATTAATTCAAATTTTTTTAATTGTTTTGAGAATTTGTTTATTGTTTATTTACAATTTTTTAAAAAAAATTTCAGTTATTTTTCAATTATTTTCAATAAAATTTTTTTATTTTATTTATTAAATTTAATTATAACTTTATTTCGTTTTTGTTTAATTCTTTGTAATTATTAATAGCTTTTTAAAATATTAATTTAAATGTACTAATTTTTTTTTTTCAGATATATATGTTTTTTATTAATATAAATTTATATATTTTTTCAAGGAATTTATTTTTAATTTAAATTATTATTTTTATTAATATTAATATAAAATATCAATATAACAATAACTTTGATTCTTGATGTATATAATTAGACTCGCTTTAAATTTATTTTATATTAATTTTAATTTTTATATTTAAAAAAAATTGTTTCAGTCATTTGCTTAACTTTATTATTATTATTACTATATTTATTTTTTTATTTTAATTATTATATTTTCTTTAAAATATAATTACTATTAATTAGTTCAAAAATCTCTTTAATCTCAATAAAACATAATTGATTACATACTTTCATCAATGCCACGAATAACAATAATAAATTCTGTTATACAGATCTCAAAGTTTACACTAAGAGCCAAGGACTCTGATATAGTAAAAAGTAAACGAATTTGTTTTAATTGCAAATTGATTTCCTGCACTGTTCAATAAAAGTTCAATAGCTCGAATTGGTTGAATATTTAACACATTTTCCAACAATTCTTTGTTTTTAATTTATCTTTTTCTCCCTAAGACATTGCCTTGAATGCTGACAGCGTCTATTTCTGATTTATATATTGTATATACATTATACATATTTTTTATTTTTGACCTATTCCAGAGACGCGGTCAAAAACGAAACCAATCAAGGTCCACGCTTTGGTCGAAACTAACGGCTAGCTAGCGAAATTGGCATAAACAATAATCAAAAATTGTTAACAATTTCCTTCAAAAAAAAAAAAACTGCAAAACCTAAAGCAAAATGCGAGCAGAAAAAAAGCTAAGCTAACGGAGTAAAGAGCGTTGCTTAGGTCATTGACCAAAAAAAGAATTAATGTTATTGTAAAAACAAAAGAGAGAGAGCGAGCAAGAGAGAATGAGTGAGTGTGAGTGTGTGCGACCACCAAAAGTGTAGCCATTGGAGCACTCGCTCTCTGTGCGCGCTCTCCCTCTCTCTCTCATTCGTTCACTCGCTCTGGGGCCGAGCACGTTTTCCAAGAAAAAAGCCAACGACGCTACTTTTTGCGTTTGTGTGTGCGCATGTGTGTCTGTGTGGGGAGCTCTCCCACAAGCAGGCACCCATACATGTGCAAATTAGACATACGGTCTATGAGGGCTGCCTCTTTGCTTTTTTGGCAAAGGCAGCAACAATACTTTTAATAGCAATAACAATAATACCACGCAGCAGCAGCAGCAATAGCAACAACAACAGCAACAACAACAACAAACACACAAAGGAAAGTTGTTTTTGTCGTTTTTTTTTTTAGCGCCGTCGTATGGCACAAAGCGGTGCGCGCTTACGTCATTCATAAAAATAAAAACGCAGCGCAAAGCAAATGAGCAGCGCCGCTGACTCGCTATCTCACTCTCAGTGTCTCTCTCCCTTTGTTGTTGTGCTGCTCTATGTTTTCGTATGTTGTTCTTGTTCTTGTTCTTGCTGCTGCTGCTTCTGCTCGTTCTCGCTTAGCTATTTACCTGAAGAATATTTTAACCATTTTGTTTGGCATTATTTAAACGGCTGTCGTTGTTACTTGACACGCTTATTACACATATTTAAACAAATTTGAACTACATTGCCACGATGAGCGCGTTTGTGTTTTTTTCTGGTTGTTTGGTTTTTTTTTAATCGAGCCGCAGGTTTTGTTTTGCACACACACAAAAATCTACTACTTTTCGTTCTGATTTTCGCGTAGCACTGAGCTTCTTGTCAGTTCGGTATGTGGGGAAAGACGTTAACAGCAGAATGGCACTGTCCCTTATTTATCAGCTAGCCGCCACAATATATCAACTTAAGTAGGCAAAGTAACAGATGTTCTGTTAAATTCAATTTTGCGCGCCAATTTTTTAATTTAATTCAGAATTTTAATTTAATTCAAAACTTAAATTCAGTATTGAATACGGAATTTGATACAAAATTCAAATAAGAGCCTATATTTAAAAACGAAATATGTTTTTTATGCTTCTGTTACAATTAATTTAGATATATATCTGAAATTTTATTAACATTTCTGTTAAATAAATGTTGTGCTCAAAATGGCACTGCTGTTGTGTTTACAGAGTTGACACACACATAAAGATTACTTGCTCTGACAATTAGAAATTGTATAGCAGCGAGCAATCTAACCAAAGCATATACGCGCCAAATTCAAAATTGTGTAAGGTAAAATAGAAAATTTTCATTAATTATACATAAGAGCTAGACAAAAGCAAGGTAATGTTTGACTCATTATAAATAAACACTTTGTCCGGAATTCGCACTTAGCTGGATTTCATTGTCACTCGCAATATCTTAATTACAAGACTCGGCTCGAGTGTGTCGATATCAGCGACGCGCTTTTTGCAGCCGCGGTTCGTCTTATTGTTCGCGTTTAATTGCAATTACCTGTCAGATTAATGGCCAGTGGCTGCCTCTCAGTAATTGTAGCAACAACAGCGCACAACAGCAGCAGCTGGCGCCACCTGCCGCCCACCACTGAACAACATATTTGCATTGTTTAATTGCCACTCAAAGCGCCCCCTACCCACACACACATGCAAACACTTGCACACACACACACACACACACATACACACACAGATGCACGCTGTTCGGCGCTTCTCATTTTCACACATCCCGTTAAAGTGCCGCATTTCTTAATGAATATGCAACAATGAGAACTCAACTCGACTCGAGTCAACTTAACTCAACTCGACTTGATGCAGCGCTGCTTCTGCTCCTGCTGCTGCTGCTTATCCTTTCTGACCACACCAGTTGCACTGTTACCTGTTAATGAGTTACTCAAGTGCTCTAAGTGGAGAGAAAGAGAGACAGAGAGAGAGAGAAAGGGAGATAGAGCATGCCTTAATATCAGTGTGCATAAAAGAGATATGATAAAATATAACATTGATTATTTACAATTGAATTTTCATATTTATTGTGTAAGTCTTAATTTATAACAAAATGTATTTAATGCTATAAGAAAAGGAATATAAATCTATATTAAAAATAAATTATATCTAGCTTAAATATATTCACTAAAGAATAGTAATTAGAAGTATTTATTTTTATGTTATTTTTTAAATAAAAATTCCTTAAAATAAATAAAAAAAACCTGTGATGCTTTTTTAAACAAACTAATATAAATATAAACAAAATATTTATATAATCGAAAAACAGTTCTCAAGCTATTGCTCCGAAAATTTACAGCAAAATTATATATATTCCTAAATCGGAAGATACCATATTTTCTTCAGTTTGAGGGTTGAGTTTATTCCGATGGATCATTGTTGAAAAAAAAATAGTTTTATTTGCGAGCGTGTATTATCTATATTATATATCTTATATATATATATATATATATATATATATATATATATATATATATATATATATATATATATATATATATATATATATTTTTTTTTTTTTTTAAATATATTTTTATTTTTTATATTAATTTTATATTTTATATTTTATATTAAAAGAATGTATTTTAAATTCACATTAGTATTATTATATTTATTACACTTTAAAAAGAATCAAAAGCGAATTATAAAGAATTTTAAGAAATTTTACAGCTATGAACTTTCTTCTTGAGGCAGCTTCTCCTTTAGCTCCTTCACTAGTTCCCAAATATGTTCAATTCGTTCTTCTGATTTTGAAGCGTTTTCATCGTCGACTTTCTGTTTGACCCGCTGCTTTAAGATGTCCATTGCCAGCCGCACAGTTGAATCATCGATATACGCTTCGTCGCTCTTATTTTCACCCATATCGATATTTTCGCATTTATCCTCTTTAAATATTACAGATGCTGTATCAATACTTTCACTTTCACCTTCACCTTCACTTTCATCGTTCTCTTCATAGGACGTGCAGTAGCGTAGATTTTTATTGGTTTTCTTATTGCCTTTTTCTAAAGCACTATTAGTATGCACTCTATCATACAGATAGGCTTTGTTATCCTGATTGGGACATATCGATAGATACCCACTTTTTGTATTACAGTCGAGATTTGCCAACTTATGTAGAAGCCGTCGCAGCCAATCGCCTCTATGCCAGTTCTTCCTTAAAGCCAGTTCGTAACACGCTAGAAGATCTGTCCGGACGATGGCCGAACTGAGTTCCGCTTGATCGAGAATTTTCTGTAAGTGTGAATAAGGGTAGAGTTGTTGAAGAGGTTGTTATTGAGGTTTACAATAGAGTTCCGGATTGATGAATTATGAACAAGTTTTGTATCATGAATTATATTTTTCTCGCTCGATTCATAGGTTGATGATTGAATCATATTACTGAGTCGACTATTATTATAATATTATAAATCATAAAATTTAGTCATCTATCACGCAGCAAAGGAACTGTAGATATATGAAGAGTATATTCTTGATGAATTGAGTTTTGTTCACTCTGGAAACTGTCCAGACAACATTCTTCTGATCTAACTCAACTTTATCGTTCAGTAAGGTCTTAATAATTAATAATTAATAGTAATTATTTAGTATATATAGATAAAAATAATAATATATTAATAAAATAAAAATTTATAATAAATAAAAAAATAAAATAAATAAATAAAAACAAGATCTAACTTATACATCGGTTGCATATTTTTTTAAATTTAATTTTTGTTTTAAAATAAATTTTTGATATTTATTAACATTTTATTTTCTTTACTTATTTTTCTTTATCTATACTAAATATTTATATGGATGTATATAGGGTTTTTTTGTGTGATATTTCTCTTAGTAATAATAAACAAAATAAAATAAAATAAATTAAATATTATGATAAATAAAATATGTAATATATATAAAACTTATATACCAACATATTTAGTAGAAATATAGAAAAAGTAAAGCAAAATCATATTAAAAAAAACAAATTCAAAACAAAAAATTTTTTAAATATATATTTCTATTATATATTTCTCCATATGTCTAACAGAAACCCAATAAAAAATACCTATACTATAAAGCAACATATTTAGTATAGATATAGAAAAAAAGTAAAGAAATATCAAGCTAAAAAATAAATTTAAGAAAATTATATATTTCTATTATACAAAATATAATAAATATATTTTTTAAAGTTTTTTGTTTTTAATTAATTTTTTAGTATGATTTTTCTTTACTTTTTTTTTTATCTGTACTAAATTTGTTTCTATATAATAAAGGTTTTTTTTATGGGATTTCTGTTGGACAGGAGCATGAAAAAAAAAATTAAATAATGCAATAAATAAAAGAAAATAACTAACATAAAACTAAATGATGCAAATAAATTGTGAATAAAATATCAATAAATAAATAACAAATTAATTATAAAAAATTCTATATATATGTATATACATACATACATACGTATCAAATGGGTAACTCACCTGCGTATCGCTGACAGCCAAACCGCTCATCAGATTCATCAGAATTATCGACAGAAACAGGAAGAGAAATAGGACCAAGGAGTTGCTGTAGCTACTGAAGTCCTTATACTCGAATTGCCCCGAAAACATGAGTACGGTCTGCACTAATGCTCGCGTCGGTTTCGCCAGAGTTAGAAATTCCTCATCTGTGTTATTAGTACTCATGATGTCGTCAATGAGAAAATTCTCATGGGGCTGAGCGAATTGTATGTACAGGCAAAAGGCGAAGGTCACAATCAGGAACGAGTAGAGCAACAGGCTGACAATGAAGTTGCGTGTCACCTGTTCCAGCATCAGGACATGGGTGGCTATAACCGGCACGGGCAGCGCACCAACCAGCATCATTAGCTTGATAATCATTATAATGATGGCGAATATGGATATGATGCGCTGCACATAAATGTCGCCCACTTCGATGCAGGCGAGCAACATGAGCAGTGCGAGCAGCGGATTCAAACAGCTCGGCATTTTCCCAATCATACAATAGGTTAGCAAATCACAAACCAAAATATAGACTATGATGCAACCCATACAGAAGGTGGCAAACATGACCAGAATCTCCACGGGATATCGTTGCGGAAATCGCAGATATGTGTGCGAGAAGAGTACGAAACAGAATGCCATATAGATAAACAGGTGAGAGTAGAAAAATGTACTGAGATTCTTCCACTTGAGGTGCAGAAAACAATTGACCAATGGATGCAGCAACAGCGGCGATAGCTCCTCCTTGCTCGCAATGGACATGATCGGTGACATATTCAGCTCCTGGTTCGGTGTGGTTAAATTTATGAAGTTCACCAAGATTTCGTACTCTTCACTGGATTCTTTGTCACTGCCCCGACTTGTGATGCAATAATCGAAATGATCTTTCAATAGCTCCACATCGATTTGCTCCATCAACAGATCACCGTCTACTGTTCGTAATCCGAGCGACGATCCATGACGCAGAAGCACACGAATTGCCACATCATTCCGATATTTGACGGCATAATGCAACGGTGTTTGTCTCTTCTCATCGAGACTATTCAATTTCTTGAGCTCTACTTTGTGCAACACCTGCTCCAGGCACCGTTCGTAACTGTTGTTCTTCAGCGCCGGCAGCACCTGTTTGATCAGCGTGGTCAGCATTTGAATGTTCGATTCTAGTTTCAAATCTGGATATTCTAGCAATGCCAGCACAGTTGACCAACTGTCCATTTTGATGACCTCGCCGATCAGCCTTTGGTTATCCGCTGGCCTATTCGTACCCAATATATACTGTATATTATCGAAGAGCGTTTCCTCTCTCTTATCGATATAGTGTGAGAGCAAATAACTTTGCATTTCCACTCTATCGAAGTTATCGATAGTTTTCTCATACTTTCGTATCGTCTCTACAAGTTCGTCCTCATTGAGGCTAATCAAATGTCGTACGAGCAGTTCATAGAGTACCTCTAGCTCTATATGTGATTCATGGTTTAACATAAATTCCATGGTTTTGCCATAGCTCTCATCGTCTATATTGGATAAATAGATGAACGCTTGCAACAAATCGATAAGTTCATTGGTTGGAGTTTTTGTATTCAACAGCACTCGTTTGATCGCCTTGTTCGGTGCGGCGCCATGATTAAGCAATACAGCCATGCAGTGCATAACGTTTTCAAAGTCCGTCGCATTGAGTTCTTTGACGAGCGCTTCCAAAGGCGTTTGTCCATTGTAAGTGAAATCGACATTCACCTTACCCTTTCGAAAGTTCAGCAATTCCGTAATGTTTCGGTAATCCTTCGACTCTACGGCATAGTTAATGGCCGCTTTGTTCAGGTCTGGATTCACCTGTAGAATCACGAAAAAATTTCATAACTAGGGAATTCGAACAGTCTTTCGTCCACTCACATAGTTGACGTCACATCCCGCCCTCAAGCAGGCGCGTATGAATTTCCCATAGCCCGGCGTCGAGAGCGCCCTCTCATAGATGGACATTGGGTCATCGGGTTCGATGGTACATCCGTTTAATCTGGCTCCCGCCTCGAGTGCCTTACTAAATTTGTCATAATTATGATTCTTAAAGGCATTAATTAGCTCCGCCTGAACATCGCGTGTTGTGGACATTTTTTCAAAATTGTTTTCAATTGCTCGATCACTTTACACATACTGCGCGTATAGCAGCTGCAGCAGCGCACTTATATGCGGTTCATATGAATCATAATTATATATAATATAAATCATAATTTATGCACTACGTTAGGGTTTACCTAATATTCATATTTGATTTGCATAGCAACTGTGAATGTCGAATGTGTATATTAAGATTGGAAAATTTTTAGTAGTTCCTTCTTCTTCTTTTGTGTGAGAATCAATTTATCAGTGGGATTGTCCTTTTGGCCTATGTATCTATCTTAGATATTGCTCTTAATCGAATCCTTTTCTCCTGGACTGATTCTCATTGTCGTGGTGTTCCTCCCATCTTGAAATTGGGCATTATCCCGCTTTTATCTTTAAGATGAAATCCTTAACTCTACCTCCTTGAGATAGAACATTTTATGATACAAAACTTTTTTTAGGTTCTTATAGAATAACATATACTAACAAATAACTTAACAGTTTTTCGTATGACTCGATCTCGATGTTGATTGATGAAGATCGTTTGCTCAATGCTCTCCCAGGAGATCGTAATTGCACACTAACTAAAGATTGGTGAGTGCGAGTCCCACTCTTACCGCTGCTATAACAGACTCTTCCCCAAATATTTTAATATTAATTTTCATAATAGAATTACTAATATATGTGCAAATAAAATAATAATATAAATAAAATAAATTTAAAAATAAATTTTTAAATAATTTAAATGTCAATGATGAAAAAAGAACAAGATAATACTAATTTAATTTGTATTTTAGTATTACTAATATAAACGCTAACGATAATAATATTAATAAAAATATTTAAATAATAATAATAATAATAATAATAATTATAATAAAAAAGCAATAAATATTTTAATATTAATATTCATAATAGAATTACTAATATAAATGCAAATACAATAATAATAAAAAATATTTTAATTGGATTTTAAATTTTTAGATACTTTAAATGTAAATGATGAAAAAAGAACAAATAAATAACATGAACAAAAAATAATATTAATATTAACGCTAACGATATAATAATAATACAAATATTTTACTAATCATTTTTATACTACAATTACTAATAAAAATGTTAACGATAAAAAGCAATAAATATATTAATTTTCATAATAGAATTACTAATATAAATGCTAATGATAAAAAAAATAGTAATAAATATTTTCATATAAATTTTTATATTAGAATTAATAAAATAAATATCAATGAATAATGAATATTATTATATATAATTTTTATATAATGTTATTTTTTCATACTACAATTTCTTATAACTTTAAAATGGAAAGAGTATGCAAGCAATTCATTATATCATCTAAATGCAAAAAAAAAAGGAATTCTAATTCTATGTATTTTAGTAAATCATCAGTAGACCCGCATAACTGGGTAATAATACCTTACACAAATTTAGGCTTTATCGATTTGGATTTCATTAGTCAGGAAAAAAACCCTAAATTAAAGAATTTTCACACTTAATTAATGGATCTCTCATATAAGATCCTTGGGAATCAGGCAAAAATATAACCCAAATGTTGACTATGAGAAATTTCGTTATGCAATTTAATTTTTGGGTCAACTTAAAACACAAACAGCCAAATGTAAGGGCAACAATAACAAAACAGAAAATATGAAACCGCCTTGTTAGCCCTCCGGTGGTAACTTGTGGTATTAAGTTGGCCAAATTGAATTACTTAAGCATTTTGGCATTGTTTACTCTAAGGGTGCAGCCGGCCCTCCCCCAGCTCCAGCTCCTGCCCCATTCACTCAATCCCTGTTCCAACTGTTGTTGTTTTCAACTTGGTCCATTGCTCTGTTGATTTTTGGCTTTTAAAGGATTTCTATGTGGGTGGCTTACAGCACGGGTCATGATGGCCCGCGGCGCATATGCTTCATGCGCAATTACATTTTTTTTGCTCCATTCTGTTCGCCGTTGTTATTAGTTTTTAATTTATATTTGCATTTTGGAATTAGATTTGTAGCGGTTTGATGGAAAACGAAAATAAGTAAAGCGCATGATTCAGGCGAAATGTTATGCTTGTTCGGGTTGCATAAATTTAGAACAATGACATTTACGATCAAATTTGTGCCAATTTAATTTTGTTATTTTGCGATAAGATTTTATTATATTATTTTATATTTTGTTTGTGTTGTGTGCAGAAATTATTATTATTTTTTCCTATTTATAATTTAATTATTATTTTATAAAAATATTTAAAGTGAATAAATGCTGAGGTCCGAATAAGTTCTGAAAATCAACAACTGAAGGAAAGCCTTTTTCTGGATATATCTTCATGTGTGGAGGTTCTGTTTTTCATGGAAATTGTAAAAGCAATAAATTAGTTGTGTTGGCTAGAGACGAAGGTGAAATATATTGACCTCTCAGATGTTACATAGAAAAACTAATAAATTAAATAAAATTGTATTTTAAGCTTGTTTAAGCGTAGCAATAAGTATTCAACAAAATCCTGTTAATTAAACAAGCAAACATATTAATCTTAGGTATCACCATGTAAGACATTTTTTATGAAAAAAAGTCCAGTCTGAAGCAGCTAATTTGATTACTAATAATAATACTACTAATAGTAACAAGTAATAGTGCTCTAGTCGAGACTGCTCGACTAGGAAACACCCTGAGCCCTGTGAACCGAATGGGGGGTGGCATCGAACATCTAAAGACTACGTAATCTCCGTATTCATTACACGCAACTTCGCTATGTAAATAGCCTTTTATTATGTTTTCTAGTTAATTTATACAAATTATATATAATTAATATAATTAGTATAATTAGTAAAAACACAGCTATATTTAATCAACTCAGAGTTAGAGGAGAAGTCGAAGTGCTAGTCTGGCCTGCTTGACTAAAAAATAGTCTTAACGCAGATACGGACTGCTAAAGTTCTTGATATTTGCACATAATAAGACTTGCTTTGTATTTGCTAAATGATCCTTATCTTAATGATCGTTAAATAATTAAAAATAATTAAATTTAAAATATATTACATTTACATTAAATAAACATTAAAAGTATAACTTTCACATTTTCGGCTAACATACTTAACTATTTTAATACTTACCAACAGACAGAAGAAGAGAAGAAACACCGCGCTGCACTGGACGACTGACCACCAGAAGATGAGGAATACGACTGAAGCTGCGTTGCAGCAGGCTTGCCTTTATATAGGGCAGCGACAGCTCCACTCAAGTCAAGCTCAACTCTTGATCCTCTTTCTGAGTCAGTCTTCACACACGATCATTAGGCGACCAATCAGAGCACTTTCTGCTGCTGCAAGAAGCAGCTCCTCTGATCTTCAGCTGCCTTTATATCCTAGGGCAACGAGACTTCCACTCGAAGCTTCTTACTTAGTTAGCTTAAGCTCAACTCTCTATCAATTAGCCTCTGCTGCGTACATATGCAAGTTAACATCTCCTCTTCAGAACCTGAACTCTTTTTCAGCTCTTCTTTTTTCTGCTCTAATGATTAAATTTGAAACCCCTAGCTCAATCCATGTACAAACCAGGCCTTAAAAACGAATTAAAATTATAGATAAATGCTGATAAAATTGAAATCGACTGAGCTATCAATAAGCTTGTGCAGCGTATGGTATTAGCGAGTATTCAATTATATAGTAAAAATTTCAATACTCTACGTTGCGTACTTTCAAATATCTCAGCGTTCACACGGACGGACAGACGGGCAGGGCTATATCGAGTAGTCTTCTCGCGCTGATAAAGAATATATATATACTTTATGGGGTGTGGCACGCCTCCTTCTGTCTGTGACATACATTTACAAAAAACCATTATACCCTGATTTTCCATTTTCAATGGGCTCAGGGTATAAAAATTAAAATCTATATTAATTTTAATAAATAGTTAAGACAGGTATCTCTTTTTATATAAATTTTCATACAATTTACAACATTTATATTACTTGATATTGTTAGCAAATATTATCTAATAGATGATATCGAATTGGCCTATGTACATATAGGTTAGAAATTTTTAAATCAGCAAAAAATGCCCAGTTTATACAAGTTTTAGTAGTCGTTAAAGAGCTATAATATTTGAAACCTAAAAATAAATTCAAACCTATTTAGTTAAGCTGCCTTCTATATAGATAATAATTGAATAATAATAATTTTAATAATTTGATTTTAATTTTCTTAATACCAACACTAAAGCTAGGACTTAAACATTAACATAAAATTTTAATTGAAATTAATCTAATTAAATTCAATATATTGCTAAATGAAATAATACACAAAGAATGCTTAATTTAATCTAATCCAATCTTTCATAACAATTTGTTTAATAATTTAACAGCTTTTCCTTGGCTTTTTCGTTATTCTCAAGTGAATTTAATTTATTTGCATTTTTTATACATTTTTCTCTTAAAATTTCCAATTTTTTTTTTTTGCATTTCTTATACGTTTTTCTTTTATAATTCCTAAATTTATTTGCATTTCTTATACGTCTTTCTTTTAATACTCCCAAATTCGTTTCAGCCCACTTAATTGAAATTGCACGCATTATTCGCACTTCTTCTGCGCTTTTCTCTGCACGCTCTGATCCAAGAAATAAAAAAAAAAGCTGTGTATGTTACATTTAATGAACAACATTTTTGTATGCATGTCGTCGATGTGAATGCAAATTTGATTTGATGTTCATTAAATAAATAAGCAAAAAAAAAGATATATACACATATATACATATATATCTAGAGATACAGTTAGATGCCTGTGGAAGTGCCACCCGGGGCGCTATCAGCACTTGGCTCGAGTGCTGCCGGCTGGTGGTGCAAGTGGTTTGTCAAGTGGTAGGCACCCACTTCTTTATGCACATTAAGATGCCAGCAGCTAACTTAATTTGGCCTAACTAGAGGGGGCTTGGGCTGGTGCTGTAAACCCTTCCAGCATCGTGTTAATGGACTTAATAAAAAATGCAACATTTTGATTTAATTTAATTGAAATTCACGCCACTCGAGCAACTCCATTAGGCAGAAACGTGTCCAACACAACATTCAAACAGAGCGCGACGCAAATCAAATTACCAACGGCGAGGCAGTGTGGCAATGTGGGACGTTCCGGCGGGGGCGTGGCGGGTGGGGTTTCTCGTGTAAGGTCGGCTCAATAAATATTGTCAAAACACTTGTCAAATGGCTAAACAAAGCGCGTATGGGTGAGAGGGCTTTGCTGGCGTGCAAATAAGCCACTGGCTACAGTTGAGAGAGGCCTTGTCCATAGCCGAAAGCCTTGAGTGGGCGTGCCTATTGACACTGCCACCAAATTAAGCAAGAGCGGTATGGAGGATTGTATGGGGGTCAAGGGTCTGAGGGTCGGGGGTTGGGGGCCTTGGGCCATTGGCAGTCGGCTGCAAATCAATTTGATTCGATTTAAATTTAAAAGCATCTGCAAGACGTCGTCAGCATTGAGTGAGTGCCAGCGCTGCTTCCTCCTTCTCACACACTCTACCTCTCTCTCTCTGGTCTGTTGCTCCCCCAAAATTTCCCTTTGGCGTTGATCTTGCGCGTGATTTTCATGTTAAAGTCACGTGCCGCAGACGCGTGCCATTGACATAAGTTTTCAGTTTCGAGTTGCAGCTACATAAAAAAAAAACAGCAAAGGGGGTGGCAAATGGGCGCATGGCTAGTTCTTTTGCCTTCTTCTTCTTTAACATAGAGTGTGGGCCTTGGTTGTGACATGTGTGCAGGCCTGCGTGTTAAATGTTTGATTTAGCTATCAGTTTAATTCTATTAGTCGAACAGCTTTCTACTCAGACATTTGGTTGGCATGTTTGCGCTCGTGTTGTCAATGCTTGAGATAACGTTTCGAACACACTCTCAATGACCTCAATGACCAGGGGGACTGCAGTTGAAAGTGGTACAGAATATTACATAGTATAATATGGGGTATTTGTCATCATTGAAATGTGAACAGAAAAATTGAAGTTAATTATGCCAATTTTAAGTAGAGAAATTTAATTGTGAATTTAGTTAACGAAGCTTAAGTTAAAGTTAAGAGAAGAATTTTTAATTCTCATTGAGTTAAGAGAGACTATGAAAGGAAGAGGAGATAGTAAATTAGTTATATTTTCAGATATGATGTCCTGTCATTATTTTGAAAAATATAACAATAAAATATAATATATATAATTATAATTATATATTATATATAATTATTCTTCTTCGACTGAGGAATCACAAATATAAAGTGCAACTGCTGGCTTTTGGATAAATTGTGAGTTCAGGGAGAGTTACTTTCCTGCTCTACCAAGTCTCTTACAATGCAATCTAGTCTAATGTCCTTATAAATACTTTTTTCTATCAAATAAACTTAAATAGCTGGTTTTGGTTGTTATAAATAAAATCTTATAAAATAAAGAAATAAATAAAAATAAATAATTTTAAACTATCTTAGACATTAAAATATTAAAAAATTAAATAAATAAATTAAAATAAATAATTTCAAGCTTTGTAAAAATATTAAAAAATTTAATATAATATAATATATAATAATAATTTCTCAACGGCTCAGTTATAAAAATAAAAAATAAATTAATTAAAGTTAGGTCAGTCTTTAAATTTTTAAAAATAAAAATTAAATAATTTAAATTAGGTAAATTATATAAAAAAACAATTCCAGCTCAGTCATTACAATATTAAAAAATATATAAATGAATTCAATTAAATAATTTTTAACTAGTTTCATCATTTTAAATTTAAAAATTAAATAAATAAATTAAAAGAAAAATTTCAAGCTAGCTCAGTCATAAAAAAACCGCAAAATTGAATGAATAAATTAAAAAAAAAAAAAAAAAAATAAATTCAAACTTGCTCAGTCATAAAATATAAAAATCTATTTAAATAAATTAATAATTAGAAATTTCTAGAAATATATATGCAAATAATTAATTTCAACCTAGTCATTAAAATACTAAAAATTCAATAAATAAACTTAAAATATTTATAAAAATATTTATTAATATTATTTTTATTTATTTAAAATTAAATTTTTTTGTATGCTAATACAAAAATATCCATATACAAATCACATATCCATTCTAATATTTAAAAGTTTCCCTCTTCCCATTTATCAAATATCTCAAAAAATGAAAAACTTCAATTTCTGCCACGCGAACTTTTAGCGATTTGTCGTGAACGTGTCAAACTTTTTGAAAGCAATAAAACGCCAAAATACATCCTGTCAAATGTCGCGGCCTCAGCCGAGGCCCCACCGTGGGCTAAGCCGCCAAATGTTGCCAAAGAAGCCCGCCTTTTTCAGGTGTCAATATACAAAAGGATGTCTGACGTTTATTGCCCCGAGCTGCTCGAGCAGCATCAAAGTTGGCAAAGCTCACACGGACAGACGACGGACGAGCAAGTGGAAAGCGAGACACATGTTTCTGGTAAAACTCTAACCGGAAGTTGGCCATAGAATGGGGCGAGGTTTGTGTGTTGTGCAAATACTTAAGAGTTTGTTATTTCTATTTCAAGTCAATATGGCAAATGTAAACAGGGAGAGGGGTTGGAGAGAAGGGGAGGGTAGTTTAAGTGGCACAGCTGACGTTTGGGTTTAAAATTTCTCATTGCTTTTGGCTCATTTTTTTTTATTTTTATTTTTAATGTTGGCGACAAGTTGTCCAAACACTTTGCCAGCCCAAATATTTGAAGTGTTTCAAATTTCTCAGCGTCAGCTAGAGATAAGAGAAAGGAAATAAACCCAAAACCCAAAGCAAAAAAAAAATCATTTTTAAAGTGTTCGCAGTTGGCGTTTTTGGAACCGACGACCTGTGCCTGTCCGAGTGTTGCCAACGCGCTAAAATGATTTTCTGTGGCGCGTTTTGTATTTCAAGTAGTTGCGGCAGTGTTTGGGAATGGGGCATGGGTTGGCGGCAGCTTCTCGGCTGCTTTGCCACATTCGTGGCCATGGGCCGGGGCAGTGAGGCGTGTGGCACGCTCAAGTGCGTACTTGAAAATACAAAAATTTTTTACCAGCGCATTTCGCGTTATTAACACGTAGTAGGTGCTGCGAGAGAGGGGGAGGGGTGGGCGGTGCATTGCCAGACCGCCATGTTCACCCTCCTGCGGGATGGTTCCTTTCGGGTGGTGCTTCCTTGGCTTGGGGCAAGCGCTGACACTGTGTGTAATAAGGAGTTTTCATGGCCTCTTGAACGTTTACGCTTACCAAGCGAGGACATTTTAATTGAGAGTGTTTCCAGAAGGACCCAGCAGAAGAAGGCGAAGCGAAGAACAAGAAGAAGAAGAAGCAGCAGCAGCAGCAGAAGTAGAAGGACGACAACTTGCGGTACTTGGGCAGCTGGTCCTTGCATTAAGTGCGGCTCGCTATGCTACCCTCTATATATACATTTCTCTACCCAATGCCCCCTCTCTCTCTCGCTCTCTCTCTATATCACAGTAACTCTCTCTCTTTCTCGTGGCTCTCATCTTTGTAACGGCTTGTTGACTGCCCTGGCCTGCTTGATTTTGGATTTCACTGCAGGTGTTGATGGATGAAATGCTCAAAGTTCTAGCCGCATTTTTACTTCTTTTATTCTTGAAACTGAATTCAGTTCCATAAATCCCAAGCCTTCGTTGCACAACATCTTAAGTTCAAAGTATTCGAGCGTACTCCACTTAAAACTTGGTTAGGTTCGCAGTAAAGATTACAAAATTAAGTTAAAGCTTGTTTTCTGAGCGAGAAGAAGTATAGACAGTCTGGGATCAATTGATAAATTTAGTGAAGTCTGTAAATATTGAGAAAGATGAGTAAGAGATGAATTTCGGAAAAATGAGAGAAAGCGATTAAATTGATTCGATATAATGTATAGAAATTTTATTAAGGAGGCAGAGAGAGAACGAGGGGAGAGAGAGAGAGAGGGGAGAGAGAGAGAGAGGGGAGAGAGAAAGAGAGAGAGAGAGAGAGAGGAAGAGAGAGGGGACACTGAGAAAAGGTAAGAAATGTCTAAGAGAAAAAGAACGAGCGAAGCAGAGAGATAAAGACAGATAGATAGAAAATAAGAGAGATATATATAGAGAGGGAAAGGGATAGAGATAAAGAGAGAGAGAGACAGACCGAGAGAGAGAGAGAGAGAGAGAAAGACGGAAAAAACCGACAGAGAGAGAAAGATAAAGAGAGACAATGAAAAAACAAATAGGGAGATGGAGAGAGAGACAGACCGAGAGAGAGAGAGAGAGGCGCATAAAGAGACACATACAGCTACAAAAATAGAGGGAGAGCGAAAGAGCGAGGGATACACATGAAGATGAATATAAACAGAGAGAGGCCGAGAAATTGCGAAAGACGGAGACCGAGAGGCAGAGAAACACATGGAGATGCATAAAAAGACGAAAAACTTGACAGAGCGAAAGAAGCAACGCTTGAAAGAGAACGAGAGAGAAAACAATTAAAAGACAAACAGTAATGGAGGGAAATACAAGGACTGTGAGAAGAGAAAGAACAAATATAGTGAGTTTATAAAATTTTTTCGATAACTCATTCCATTTCGATTTTATGAGCATTTATCGATAATTTTAATGAATTTTTAAGGCGTAGTTTGTACATCGTTTAAGCTAGAAGTTTCAAATTTTAACAATTGACCAGAAAGAAGAAGAGCCGAAAAGGAGTTAAGGTCCTGAAGAGGAGATATTTGCATATGTATGCAGCAGAAGCAGCAGAAAATACTCTGGTTGGTCGCTAACTAACTAAAGAGTTTAGCTTAAGCTAACTGAGAGAGAGGCTTAAAAGTTGAGCTCGACTCGAGTCGAGTCGAGCCAGCTGAAGATCAGAAGAGCTGCTTCTTGCAGCAGCAGCAGCAGAAAGTGCTCTGATTGGCAGAGCTGTTAATTTTTCCATTTGAATGGAAATTCAAAATGGGTTTTACCTTTTGAAAACCCACTTTGCATTTCCATTCAAATGGAAAAATTAACAGCTCTGCTGATTGGTCGCATAATGATCGACTGTGAAGACTGACTCAGAAAGAGGATCAAGAGTTGAGCTTGACTTGAGTGGAGCTGTCGCTGCCCTATATAAAGGCTAGCCTGTTGTAGCGCAGCTTCAGTCGTATTCCTCATCTTCTGGTGGTCAGTCGTCCAGTGCAGCGCGATGCTTCTCCTCTTCTTCTGTCTGTTGGTAAGTATTAAAATAGTTAAGTATGTTAAGCGAAAATGTGAAAGTTATACTTTTAATGTTTATTTAATGTAAATATAATATATTTTAAATTTAAAAATTATTAATTATTATAACAACTTGTTTTTAAATCTGTTTGTTTCTTTTTATTTAGAAGCATTCCCAGAACCCTTTGTGGCGAGGGGAGTTAATATTATAATAGACTGAAAGCATTGTCATGCATATAAATATTTTCATAATATATATAAATACATATTAAATTGACATTTAAAATATTTATTTTAATAAAATACTGAAGGTTTTTTCCTTGCATTGAAATTTATTTTTTCTCTTCATTTAATGCAATTATTATTTAAATTTATTATTATTAATTTAATTTAGTTACTATTAATGTAATTTAAATATTGCTTAATTTTCTTACTCCGAATTTGATTATTTTCCTTCATTTTTGACCTTTTTGACCTTTAACGGAAACTTAAATCACAGCACTTTAAGCCTGACAACATAATTTCAAATGAAATGCAAATGGCAAAACAACAAAACGTAAATTTAAATTTAATGTCTTCATCAACATAAACAGCACAACAACACCCTCACCCAGACACACACACACACACACAGCCACACATACGCACGCACAGTCAGCTACCAGTCAGCGAAAGTGTTAATATATAAGGCTAAATAGTGTGATAAAAACGGGGTAAAGCGACAGCAACAACAACAAGTCATTTAATTTATAAGCAATTGCCGTTTGGCTGGAATTTTCGCTTTCAGTCAGCGGGAAAGCGGGGAAAAGCATCATTAATTTGCTCTAGCTGAGGGAGAGCGCCGGGCGTCGACAATTGCCAAAAATATTTACAGCCAAAACAGACGCAACCAACAGCAACAACAACAACAGCAACAGCAGCGGCAGCGGCAGCAACAACAATCAACATCCTCATCAGCTTCAGCTTCAGTCTCAAAAGTTGTTCCCAGCGGAGCAAAAGAAGTCGAAATGAAATCAGCAGAAAATTCAATGAACAGTTGAAAGGGGGACGGGCACGAGAGGGCGGTGGGCTGTAGAGGGGTAGTTGGTGCGGGTGCTGCGCTACTGGCAGCTGGCAGCCCTGGCGGTGGTTGATGACTGCAATTGATGGCACTGGCAACGCCTGTCCCATCCAACATCCCGCAACGCCCACCTCGTTTGCCCAGCGAAGGGGTTGTGATTGCTGCTGCTGCTGTTGCTGCTTCTGTTGTTGGTCTTGTTTTTTTTGTTGCTGCGTGTGTGAAAATTGTTATCAGCTGCTTAAGGGAGTTAGTGGACTGCAGCGGGGGTGGCTATACACTGAGAGAAATGTGAGCAATGAGTGACTAAATCAAGTTGAGAGCAATCACAAAATGTCTAAAAGTTCTATTAAAATCCTTAGTATCCTTTATATATGAACTTAATTATTTGTATAATCAAAATATATAAATGTTAAAGGAGTTGCTACCCATATATGAATATTTTTCACGGTAAACCTAGAGAGTTGTATATGGTTAATTCAAGCAACAGGCACAACTAAAAAAAGTGTACATTGTTTAAGAATTAGCTAAAAAGTTTCAAATAGCCTAAGACTACTACATTTAAAATTTGTATTATTAATAATAATACTATACTATATAAAAATTTACTATTCCCATCAGTTAAATTTCTATTAAAAAGAATTTTCAATTAAATATAATATCAGTTTACCGTATTATTTTAATAAATATATTCAATTGAATCTTTATTTTTCTGAAATCAGGAAAATTTATACTTTTTATTAAATATTTATTTTTATTATTATATAGATATATATTATAATTCATATATTATGCAAATTATTTAGAACATTTACAAAGTATTACAATCTTTTATATATTTATCGTAGAATTTATTTATATATTATAATATCAAATATTTATTTAATTTATTAATTTAATGACTTTTTATTGTTAATTTAATTATTATCAATTTAATTTAATTATAATTAATTTAATTTAATTAATACTAATTTCATTTAATATAATAATTCCAGTTTTTTATTTATTTTTTTTTATATTCCTTTCCAATAATTTTAATGAGATTTTTTAAAAAATGTATTAAGTTTTTTAATATTTTACGTTTATCTTAGAAAAAATACATTCGTGATCAAATTTTTTTTTGCCGGATTCTAAATATTTATATGTTCGCAAACAATTTTCAGCTATTCATTCCTACTTTACTTAATATATTTATTAAACATATTTATATGGCATACATTAAATAAAATTTAATAAGCCAAATAAATTGTGAACTATAAGAAAGTATTAAAAATGATGTATTAATATTTTTTTTTTATTAAATTTATAAATTTTTAAAATTATGTATTATATAAATATGTCGTATTTTATTTTTATTGTTATATTTTTATTCATACATGAATAACATTTATTTTCGCTAAGTGCACTTTCTTGTTGGACTTTTTCGTTGGAAATCGGTTGCTGGATGCTGTGACGTGCAAATGCCAGAAAAATATGATGTGACATGATAAATATTGCACGCGCGGGGATTTTTCGGTAGTCGATGTTGTTGCTGTTGCTGTTGTCAACATCATTGCCGAAATAATGTGACAGATTCATTTATGGCTACGTGGCCTGACAACATCCTCATCATCATCATCATCATCCTCAGCATGTTAATGATGATGACGATTTAGCTGATGTTGATGTGGTTTCATATAGGCGTTTTAAGCAGCTGAAGCCTGCGGTCGCACCGGGTGTTGTGTATGGTTTTGACATTCGGAAAAACATTTAAGCGTCAATTGCTGAAGATATTGAAATCAGGTTTCACATAGAACGTAGACAGTAATGTGGGTGTGATAGATGAAGAGGAGAGAGTGGGAGAGCTGCCAGGTCTTGTAATTAGCTATGATATAGATATATAAATAGGATACATTTATATATGTATAGAACTGTTCAATTGGAAAAGAAAGTGCAACTCTCCTGATATTTTAGGTAAAAAAAACTTTTTTCACATGGAGAATATTTTTATTTATATTCTTTTGTAGAGTATTCCTGATTATTTGATTGAAAATATTTTTTTGAGATTAATCTAAATAACAGTTTTTTTCTTCTATATTTATAATACACCCTATCAATTATTCCATAACATTTTAAAATTAAATATTAAATAATTAAATATATAAAATAAAATATTTAATTATTAATACTAACATAAAATAATACTAGTTAAAATATGGAAGAAAAAAACAATAAAAACATTTAATAATAATTCATTATCCAAAAATATAGTTAAACCATGTAATAACAATTAATAATTATTTTTTTTACTTCTGCACAACTAACCTAATTTATTATGGAAAAAGTTAACTTCAATTTAATTATTTATATTTTTATACATTAATTACATTTATTAATATACTTATTAATATTTATTTTTATTATTTATATTGATTAATATTTGTTTTTGTTTATTTTTATTTTATAAATTATATATATTGATTATAATGTTTTTAAATTTTACATATTTTTATTTTATTGCTAACTCATTGTTTACATAATTTATATATTTATTATAATTTTTTAAATAACATATATATATATTTTTATTTTTATATTTTATATATATTCACATAAGAATAAAATTTTGTCTTTAGCTTTAATCCTTGCTGAGGCAGTTAAATTGCTTGAGCACAATAACCAAAAAATACCATTTCCCTTTACGCTAGCTCATTAATCAAGCGTCCCGAAATATGTATAAACAATATGTAATAAACAATTAGTAATCAGTCGACATAACGAGCCAAGGTCAAATTTCGTTGGCACAAAAACAAAACTAACTCATTTCTATAGAACAACAAAATGGGGCAACAGTTGTTATTGTTGTTGGGGGTGTTGCCGGTGCTTGGGCTCTATTTACAACATCCACAAGTCATTGCCAATCAAATAATTAGAGTCTGGCAATGCTGGCCAAAAAATGAGAGTTCAAGCCAAACACAAACACACACACAGACAAAGACTGTTGCGTTTGGCTGTCGGTGTATGTGTGTGTGTGTGTGAGTCTTACAAATAACGCGCAGAATCTCTCTTTTGTGTATATATGTATATAAATATTTGATAGAGTATACACAAATGGCAGACAACAAAAGTTCGACGCGCGCTCTCCAGCCAAAAACAAAAAAGCAAAAGCAACAACAACAACAAATTGTATAGCAAAAACTTTGTTGCAACACATTTGGGGGCAAGTACTAGTCAATGACATTGAAGAGTTCACACACACACACACACACAGATACATATATATCTATTTGTATGTGTGTGCGTTCGTTTGGGCATTACAACTAGTTACACATAAGTGTTGCGTTTGCCAAACAAGATTTAAATAATTGACAATTTAAGTTTTCGTGTTTGGACTTTTCAAGGATTTTATGGAATTTTCAATGCTAAGCCTGAAAGTCATTTCGATGTGGCTTTTTTTCCGTTTTCATTTCGATTTCGATTTTCTTTTCGTTTTTGTTTGTGCTTTTCAAGTGCATTTGCATGAACAATGTGAGTGCTTAGAATTTTAAAGGGGTTTGAATATTTGTGTGCAGGCCATTGCTGTTGCATTTGCAAACAGTTGGAAAACACAATAGCTCGATTGGAAATTGAGTTATAAAATAAATTAAGAAATCGAGCACATTGTGCACAGAATTTAAATGAAGGGCATCAACTATAAATACTGATATTAAACTACAATTTAAATTCGAAATTTGGATTAAAAAATTGACTTAATATAATATATGCGAATATAATATATGAAAATACTTTAATTTAATTAATTTAAAATAAATAAATATTTTAATACAAATTTATTTATATGAAAAAATTATCAAACAAATTTAACTCCAAAAAGTATGCTATATATAAAACTCGAAAAGGCAGATATCTGATCTTTATAATATTAAAAAAAATATATGTATATATATAATATAATAAAAAGAAATAAAATTAGCAGAAAACTAGTCAAATAAAATATACAAATTTAATTTAAAGAAAATTAAAATAAAATAAATAATTATACTCAAAATTATAAAAGTTAAATTAATATTAATTTGAATACAAAGAAAACATTTTTTTTACTTATCAATTAAGTTTGAGAGAAAAAAGTAATCAAAAATATATAATCATTTTAATTTTATTATATGAACTTCATATATTTTTATATATTTATTTTTGTATTTTATTTAACGTTTATTTTATAAGTTAAATAAAATACAAAAAATTAACAAATTAATTTGTTGAAAAATGAAATTAATAAAAAATAAAATAATGTATATTCTTACAGCAAATTTCTGATTATCAATAATTTATATTATATATAAACTTTCAAAATATTTTTTATACTGTTGATGGATCGAAAAATATATATATATATATATATACATATTAGATACAATTTAATGATAGAATTAAAATAGTTGTATTTAAAACTAGTTTTTTTTTAGTGTAATAATACTTTCATTTATAAAAATCCACAGTTTTACATCAAATTAAATTGGTTAAGAAATGTGCTCATTATCCCCCTAATAAAACCAAAATTAGACATATGTATATTCGTTGACCACAGTTCAAGTAGCCACCCATATTAAACCATCTAACGCCCTTTTACTACCGCAGCTCTAACATAAAAAAGGAACCCAAACCCTGCCGCCCATAAAAAATCGGGAAGTAAAAGGAAAAAATCAAGCGCTGCACGTGTCTGGTTTTTTATGATGTTGCTCGCATGTTCAGGCCGGACGCGTGAATAATTCTGCAGCAGGACCTTTGGTCACGCTGTGAATCAATCTTGCGTCACGAACAGGACACAGGAAGTAAACATATCTAACAGAGTACCAGACTAGAAGTCAGTTCTAAGACGCAGCTGGATAAAATGCAATTTTTTTTTCGAAAAAGATTTTTATGAAGCAGAAAATAATTTTTGTTGGGGGTATTTAGACAAAACTGTTTAATGTTTGAGATTTTTTTTCGATAGATAGATATTAAATATATATGGTATATAGTATATGTATTTTTGGTTTGTTTTACAGGTTACACAAACAAAATGGAGCCAAAGCGTTTTGCTGGGGGTTGTTTGGGGCCCCGACGCAAACTATTAGCGTTTAGTGCGCATGTTTAAGAAGAAAGGAAAAAAAATACACGCACACACACCTCATCGACGTAAGCCAAACCAAACAACAGTGAGAAGAAGCAACACTTAAAAGTGGTTGCAACCCTGCGTAGAGTTTGTTTGTTTTTTTTGTTTCGCTTCTTCCTCTTAATTTTTTTGTGCCGCTGCTGCCGCAGCGTGCGCTTTTTTGCGCCATTTGTATTGGCATTTGCAGCGCGTGCTCCAATAAGAACAAAAGAAATTCTCAGCACTGATTTTTTCTCCTCTGCTTTCTACTTTTTTTTTCTGCTGCCATTTCCGCAATCGCAGAGACAGGCGACAGCCAAAGGTTATTGAAATGGCAGCGTGCGTTTCGGGTTCAAAAGTTTAAAGAGCCTTGCGGCTTACTTTGTTTTTTTTTCTTGCTTTTTATTTGCAAATGTTTTTTATGCCTTTTGAGCAATTTGTTTGTTGGCAAATTTGTATTTTCCTGTTTGCGATTAAATATTGCCAATTTTTGCAGTTGATTTATTAGAGTGGAAGTTTAGAATATTTTTGAGATTTTAGCGGGAGGGTTGTTTTTCTTTATGGTTTAATACATTTTAAATTTGTTTAGTAACTAGTTTTGGATAAACAAAACAAAAAAAGGAAAACCAAAAACACTTATAAATACAAAATAAATATAAAAAAAATTATTGTAACATTCCATGTTGTACCATTTTAAAGACAAATGCAATATATATATGTTTATATAATTTTTTTTATTTGAATTTGTTTAGTATTTTAGACATAGACAAATTTTTTTAGAAAAAAAAAACACATAAATACCTTTAACATATATTTATATATATCATTCTATATAACAGCTCACTTTCAAAATGTTCAGATAAATGATTGAATTTATTAAATTTATAACAAAATAATTATAATAAAAAATAAAATTAATAGAATATTAGTATAATTTACTTAAAAAAACATTTATAACGTAGTACATTTTTTTCTTATTTAAATTTATGTTATCTTATTATATTGAATTTATAAAATAAATTAATAAATAAAATATTAGTGTAATTCACTTAAAATAATTTGTGAAATATAGTAAATTTCATAATATATTATATAATTTTTAATAAATTAATAAATAAAATATTTTTGCAAAGCGTCAAAGATTTCTGTCTTAAATTTCACATTCAAATCGTGAAATTTATGTCAAAATTTTAGTTTTTGAAAGAAATTAAAAACTAAACCAGTTTTAAGTAAGTTTTGGTCTAATTTTATTGTTTTATTGTTTATTTAGAATAAACCAAAAAATTAAAAATACATACAAAATTTGAAATTTAATTTAAAATTAAATAAAATAATAAATACAGTATTTAGAAACAAAATATAAGATTTTTATTTTTGCAAATTTAAGTCAATGTTTGTATATTATATCTTGTTCTATATCAGTTTAGTTTAATTCTCTTATCATTACCCTATCTACATTGCTCTTGAAAAGAAATCTATGGCCCCAGCCATGACAACATAAATAAATAAACAGCGAAACTATCCGTAGCAAAATCGACAGCAACTGTCAATAGCTGTGCATTTTCTCATGGCAAATTATTGAAGATTAACAATCATTAAATTTATTACGTTGCGGTGGCAGCAGCAACAACAACAACAACAACAACAACAACAATTGAGAATCAACCCTCAGCTCAGGCTTAACGAACATCATTTGTATTTATGCATAAGGAGGGTAGCGGAGGCTGGAGCTGAGCTGAGGGTTCGATCTCTGTTGGTCAACGCAGCAATCTGTCATCTGGGCTTTAATTGCGGTTAATGCCAGGCCTGGCTGGGCTGAGCTGGGCCAGCAACAGCAATGCGACATTCAAAATCAAATTAATCAAAAGGAAAATATCTGCAATCGCCAAAGAGACAGACAGAGAGAAGGAGAGAGAGAGAGAGAGAGCGACAGATCCCTTTTCAAATGCGGGCACACACAATAAAAATAGTGGTAAATATTTTTAATTTTGTCCCAAAAATAGAAAATTAATCACAACCAAATCTTGTACGTATTTTTATTTGTTGTCTAATTATGCGTAATTATCGCTGCGCTGCATTTGAACTTGACCTTACAGTCCGCACATTGGGTCAGACTCTGGTTTGGGTTCGGTTTTTAGGGCCTGCAACATTGTCATTTGAATATGCGGGCCTTTAACATATAATAACAAGAAATATACATAAATATATCTCTCTAATATCTCACATTCATTAGGCATAATTTTCTGTAATTTTTTCATATCCTTTTCGTTTTCTTTTTGCTGCCTACATTTTTTTATTGGATTTCATTTTTATTGTGGCACATAAATTCGTTGATTTTATTATATTTATTTTTGCTTGTGGGCATATTGATATTTGACAGTTATTGCGGCATGCGGAAACGCCCACTTTTTCCTTTTTTTGGTATTTTGTTTATGTGCCGTAATTTTGGAGGGTAATTTTTTGTTTCCTGTCTCTGTAAGGAATGCCATTTGAAGATTTCGGGCACTAATATTGATAGCTGCTTTTTTTCGTTCAAATTTTATTGATTGTAAGCTGTTAATGGTGTTTGAGAAGACGAGAATGCATACAAAAATATGAGTATTTTATATCACAAAAAAATAACTAGGACTATCAAATTAATTTTAAACGAAACACGGAATAGGTTGCAAAATATAAATATATATTTTCTAGATATAATAAGTATGACTTTAAAATGATAATTTATTTTTAATGGATTATTTGGAATATATTATTTATATAAATTTGCTCTATTCATTTATATGATTCTTATTATATATTTTAGTTTTGATTTATAAAGTTAAAAAACATTTTTTTTCAATTTTGAAAATTTCTAATAATTTTTTATAAATATATATTTACAATATATATTAAATAAGTAAACAAAATAAAAAATATAATAGATACAAAAATTCAATAAATAAAAAAAAAATATAATAAATAAAAAATAAAATAAGGAACACGTTTATATTATATATTAATTATTAAATTGTTTTCATGAAAATATAATTTGAAATTTTAATTTCCTTCAGAAAAACTCTTTTTATTCAAATTCAATTTAGAAAAATATAACAAGATATATATTTTGTACAATTATTTGGAATGCATCTTTTAAATTTTTTATAGAAATTCACATCAAGAACGACAACAGAAATGAATATAAAAACAAAGATATTTCGAAATCCAACCAAACCAAACTGCTTTACTGTCTCACAATGCAATATCTATATATTCTGAAAGCGAACAACTTTCTAGATTTGTTTAGATTTTTATCAGGTTGGCCAACTGTTTGCGAGAAACTTGGCAAAACATTCATTACAACAAATTACAATACGAAAACAACTGGCCATCAAAATGAACGGTAAAAGGAAATCCAACCACAGGCAGCAGTTAAATGATGCTACTTAGGCGATAAGCACGACCTCCAGCGGCGGCGACAAAAAAGGAAGAAAAAAAATAAATAAAAAAGAATACGCCCTAAGAGAGAGGACATTCTGCCATTCATCCCTATGCGCGGACCTTAGGTTTGTGTGTCTGTGTCCAAAACAATTTCCTTCCTTAATCACATGGTAACTGGGACTAACAAAAATTGCATTTATCTGGCCAAGAGCAAAACAAATCGGACCGAGCGAAAACAAACCCATGAACAACGCTTCTAATTGTAAAAGATAAACAAAAAAACACAGCAACAATAAAAAGAGAGAAAAAAACGCACACAAGACAACTCTAGTTAATGTGTTTTTATATACTCTAATCGAGGGTAGTTATGATATTTGAGTAAATAAAATATATATAAATATAAATAAAAATATAAATATAAATATAAATAAAAATAAAAATAAAAATATAAATATAAATATAAATAAAAATAAAAATATAAATATAAATATAAATATAAATATAAATATAAATATAAATATAAATATAAATATAAATATAAATATAAATATAAATATAAATATAAATATAAATATAAATATAAATATAAATATAAATATAAATATAAATATAAATATAAATATAAATATAAATATAAATATAAATATAAATATAAATATAAATATAAATATAAATATAAATATAAATATAAATATAAATATAAATATAAATATAAATATAAATATAAATATAAATATAAATATAAATATAAATATAAATATAAATATAAATATAAATATAAATATAAATATAAATATAAATATAAATATAAATATAAATATAAATATAAATATAAATATAAATATAAATATAAATATAAATATAAATATAAATATAAATATAAATATAAATATAAATATAAATATAAATATAAATATAAATATAAATATAAATATAAATATAAATATAAATATAAATATAAATATAAATATAAATATAAATATAAATATAAATATAAATATAAATATAAATATAAATATAAATATAAATATAAATATAAATATAAATATAAATATAAATATAAATATAAATATAAATATAAATATAAATATAAATATAAATATAAATATAAATATAAATATAAATATAAATATAAATATAAATATAAATATAAATATAAATATAAATATAAATATAAATATAAATATAAATATAAATATAAATATAAATATAAATATAAATATAAATATAAATATAAATATAAATATAAATATAAATATAAATCGAATTAAATCAAATTAAATATTATTGAAGTTCACATAATACTAATTTGATTTTAGCAAAAAAAAAAAATAAATAAATAAATGATAATAAAAAAATTTATAAAAAAATTAATGCAATAAAAAAAAATACATAAAAGCTAACTGAATCCAAAAATAAATATCTTAAATGTATACAAAAATAATTTTAAGAATATTAAATATTAATAGTAAAAAATATTATATTTTCATTTAAATGAAAGAAATTATTTAAGTAGTGCAACCTTAAGATGTTAGGGTATTAACATTTCGACAAACCCAACCAATTTTTTCCCATCTTTTTTTTTTTGGGTCAAAAACCGAAAAAAACGAAACGCAGCAAAGATAAATGACGGGCGGACAAGTTTTATGGGGACAGTGGACTGCGCCTGAGCTTGAGTATTGAGGTTTGTAGATATATGATTGCACGTGTGTGTGTGTGTGTGAGTATGTGTGTGTATGTTGAGAGGGACATTTGCCAGCAACTGTAGCATACTTTGAAGTGTCTTTCAATGCATGGTATGTATGCCAACAGCTTGTCGAGTGGTTTTTCGGTTTTTTTCTTCCTCTTCGTACATTTTTTTCAAGCAAAGTATTTGGACTATCGATGTCGCCATAAGTTGTGCTGCTCTTCAGACCAGCCATGCCTCCCTACCCCCATATCTACCTATAACCTAGCCCGCTACTGTCCATGTCTGACCAAGTGCAAAATGTCAAGTTTTTGCGCGCTCACACACACACACCCTCGTTTTCTTCAGTGAGTGTGTGTGTGTTTTTTGTGCTCATGCAACAACTCTTTGATGTATGTAAATTTTGTAGCTTATCTGTATCAGTGCCATGTTCTGTGCCTTTAATCGAAAAATGCAACCCTCACGCACGTTAAGCCGCCTGTAAATATGCTCGAAAATCCGCTTTGCCCAGTCGATGGCCCCTCCCACTTTCTGCCCAACTGGAGTTTCTGTTGTAAATCGTTAGATTTAAAGTTGATTATTTCTGTATTTTATGACCAAGCCGACTGCCAGCTGAATGGCCCGACTGGGCTGTTAGCCTTATCTGCACATCTCGTAACAGGTTGCCCAACTTCTGTTGTTTTAAGCTCCAGCACAAACAATTATTTATAGCGATGACGGTTGGCTTGGGT
This sequence comes from Drosophila meridionalis, assembly GCA_035045145.1. Lineage (NCBI taxonomy): Eukaryota > Metazoa > Arthropoda > Insecta > Diptera > Drosophilidae > Drosophila > Drosophila meridionalis. Next base: position 4,447,467 of record JAWNPG010000031.1, read on the forward strand.
TGCGAGAGAGAGAGATAGAGACAGAATCATGTGCGTGTATCTTAAGCTGAAAGTGATAGAAGCTGTACATACTTAACGTCTTATTTAGTTGTTGAGTTTTAATGTTGTTCTGCTGAAATGCCAAAAGAAGCTAGCTTTAAATCTTAGATGAAAACATCAGCTTAAGTCAATGGATACAAAACAATTAAATTCAATTTTATATCAATTATTTGTTTTAATTAAAAAATATAAGTAAGGAACTTCGAACACATAGAGTTCAATAAAGATAACAAAAAGGCAAAATGCAAAAAAATAGAAATAATAAACATGTTTCGATTAGGTTCTCTAGATTATTTTGAGCATTAGTTTGATAAAAATTATATATAAATATGCGATTAAAATAAACTAGAAAAATGTTTTAGTTTACTTCTCAAAATTATAAAAAGAAATGCATTTTAAGAAAATATTGAAATTAAAATTTACAAAAAAAAAATTCAATTCATATTATCTTTTGTATGTATATGAACTTTTTCATATTTTTTTTTTAAGATAAAATATATTTTAACCTATATTTGCTGGCCAAGAAATTTGTATATAAATTATTTCCTACTATATTTTAAATTTATTTTTGAATTCGTTTCGCAATGCGAATTTATTCTAAATAATATTCTAAAAAAAATCCTTTTACAAACTTCTTCTGATTTGTAATATATGGAAAAAAAATTAAGACATATGCTATCCTTAAATGAAATAATATCAAGCACTGAAAATTTAGTTTCATATATTTTGTATGTCATATATTATCAATATTTAGTTTTACATTATATTTTATATTTTTATATTTTATTTCATATGCATGTATTATATTTTATTATGTATTTTTATAGTTTATTTTATATTTTTCTATAAAAATATAAATATATGTATTTATATATTTACTTTATATTCATATGTATATATAAATTTAATATACATATATAAAAAAAGTAAAGGCAATCTCGACTTTTTAATATATACATAAATATTTATAAAAGAAAAATATATAGATATTGAATACTTTAATTAATAACAAATTACTTAAATAATAATATTAAAATAAATACAGAAAAACACACAATTCAAATTCTACCATAAATACTAAAAATTTATTCAATTGAAAATTTCGCTGTTCGATATATTAAATTTATTAATATTCATTAATATTTGTCATAAACTCTTTTACTTATTATCTTATTTGATTTAATCAATATATTATGTTAATACTAAAACTCAAGCTTACAACACTTTTATTATTACACAATCTTATATTAAACATAAATATATGCAATTTTCGTTGAATTGCCAATCAGGCATTTGAGCCAGCTCGTTAACACCCCCCCATTAAAAATGCAGCACACTCCCCTCAATTGAAGTGTAAAAAAATTGGAAGTCATAAAACCGACTAATTGGGCAGATGGATTTGTGGTTGCCGTGGCTCATCGACAACAGGTTGCCAACAACAACCTGAAGCGAACTTCAGATTAACGCATCGCTGCACTGTCAAGTTGCAAACACAATCAATTTATATAGAGTAGAGAAATATATGAATATATATGTATATACATACATATATATAGAAATCCTTTTCCATGTTGGTGGTGGAATATGAAAAAAAAATAAAGTTGTAAATAATAATAATTATATCATTCAGAAGGGTAAAGATTTCTATCACCATATGCAAACTACACGCCAGTGGAATGGGGCCACCCTCGCCTAGCCTCGTCCAGCCACCCACTCCACCCCCCCAACCGAAAGCGAACCCTGGTGACATTTTTGTGGTTAAGCAATTTACCCTTCAGGGGCCGAGGCCGACGCATAATTTATAATTGTCAAAGGAATTGCCCCAGCTAAAGCGCTCAGCGCGTCCGTCCACTGATTTATGGAATTTCATAAATTTCCACAGATTTTAATCGTTTGTAATTATGAGCGAGCGGCAGATAGCGATAGGGTGAACCAGAGTTGCAGCACAATAAAAAAATTATAAAAATAAAAATCGAAATAAGCGCATTTTCAATTAAGTTTAAAGACAAATTCATGTTTGGCTCTCACTTATTTGATTGGATTTTTTACACGACTTTGCTTTATTTTGATTTTTATTTTCATTTCATTATCTCTACTCATATACCCGTAATTTCTTTTCACAACATACTTTGCATTTTTGCCAGTCTGGACTTCAGTTTAATTTTTCTCCTTCTCCATCTTTTTTTTTTGTGATAAAGCTGAAGCTGGTAGCAGCAGCCGCAGATTGATTTTGTTATTACGTTTTATTTCCTTGGAGACAAACTGGCCCGCCCACAGGACGCAGCTTCTTTCTCACTCTGTCGCTTTATTTATTTTTTGGTCCAACTTCAAAGAAACTTTTGGACGTTCAAGTGTCCTTGTGCTGTGTGTGTGTGTGTGTGTGTGTGCTTGGTCCTTCATGCGGTCGACGGCTTATGCGACAAATTTTTCAATTTATTTTACGTTGCGTTTTATCGTAAGGCTTCGGCTTCCCAATTTTATATATATATATATATATATATATATATATATATATATATATATATATATATATATATATATATATTTTTTTTTTTTTTGCTTTCTTTCGGCCTCAATTTGTTGGCCCAAAAAAAAACTTGAGGTACGAAGTAGTCGGCACTTTTGCGGCTTTTTCCAGCCAGCGTTTGATTGAGAGGGGGCGACCGAGCGGCTCTGTGCTAGTTGCGAAATTGTGTCGAGGGCTTTTGGTTTGTTTTGACAACGTTCAGTAGAGGGGGACAACACGGATGTCAATTACTTTTTATCTCATTTAAATTTCTTATTAAATTATGTTTTTAATAACTAATGCGTGTATTTTGGTTGTAATTATATTATTATTATTAAATATATATACATTTTTTAAAAATTAAAATGACTAATAAGTTTTTAGCTTATATTTATTAAATATACTGACGGTGTTTGGTAAATAAAAATTACAAAAAAAAAAAAAAACTGTAATACTAATTATATAGTTTTTGATTAACCGTTTAACTCATATTTATTTTATATATATTTTTTTCGCGAGTTGCAGTTGTATTCCAGCATAGTTGGCCAGAAAATAGCTTTGAAACATACCTTCATGCTTCTACTTATTTATTATATTATTTACGCATAATTTAATAATAATTAAATCAATTTAATTTACATTTTATATTTGTTGTATTAATAAAATAACTTTAATTAAATTCAATTTATGATAATTAATATTTTACGTTTTGAAAACTACGAGCTTATGAGATTTTCTTTTAGAGAGATTTTATATTGTATATATTGACAAATACGTTTTAAATCTTAGAATTGAGACATTTTACTTATCTAATCCATAGTCCTTATATAGCAATAATTTTGCATTAAATTTAATTTTAAGCAAACTCTGAAGATAAAACTGGTTCTGCTTACTCTTTGTGTTTTAGTTTGTTGATGTATAGTATTTATTAACAAATACATGACCTCGAGGCTGCTTATCAAAATAATATTTTCTTATATAATATAAAAAAAAAAAAATCAAATCTGCCTTTTAACTATATATGTTTTTAGAATTCCTCGTGTAATCCTTCACATTTTTGGATTTTGGATATTTAATACAAATATTAAATATTAAATAAATTATTTATGCTCCTAAATAGGGTAGAGTATCAAACACAAAAGTATAGATATATGTTCGCAATTAAGATATATTATAGATAGATTAGGATATGTATGTATATATATTTATGGATATATATATAGATATAATCTAAAATAATATATTCCTATAAAAATTGATATACTTCAAATTTTAATACACTAATATTTGCAAAACTCTCACATTGTGTTCCTACTCAAAAAAAAAAAAAAAATTATATAAAAATAAAAATGTATAAAATGTGTACTGCCTTATTTTAAGACGAAGAAATCAATTGTAAACTGATAAACTAAATTGAGAAACATCCATAAACGACATAAGCACAACATGCCTGATCGTTGTCGATTCTGCGTGACCCTAAGAACCTTTGTGAAGAACACCCTGTATGTGGATGCATATCTACTAATGTTGGCCATGCCGCAGTGGCTGGTATTGTCGATGCTCGCATCGAACGAGCATATACTCTATGCTCTCGCCTGTTTCGTTGCTTTATTATTGCTGCTGAGCATCATTCAGAAGAGCGACACACTCAAATACAACAGGCCCTGGAGCTGGTTGGCCATGGGCTGTTGCTACGAGCTGATGACCATCGGCCTGGGCACATTACTGATGAATAACAATTTTCAGCAAACCATGAGCTTGGTCGCGGCATCGTTGATGATCTGTAACTTCGTGTTTGTAATGTGCTTCTTTGGCATCAATGCCTACCCTTTGCCCAATCCGTATAAACTGGCCGGACTGGCCATATTGGGCATGTTAAAGGTGTTAATGCTATTGGCTGTATCTACGATATATCATTCACGATTTCTGCTAGATCTGACCCTGTTGCTGTTCCTGCTAAGTATTTTGATCATAATGGTAACTATGGTACTAATATCCTATAATAATCATGATATATTGATACGAGACGATGCCTTGATGATGGGTTTTGTGATCTATGTGAACTATGTGCTTATATTGTTGGCCTGCTTCATATGCTATCAACGCATGCACAACAACTTTAACAGCAGCACCAGCTCCAATGTGGGCGGAAAAAAGGCCGCCTCACCTAATGCCCGTTGACGTGCTGGCATGCAAGGCTGCGGCTCAATAACGCATCGCAGACGCCCACCAATTGCCTCCAACCATATACATCGATAATCTATACATACAAACACATACATATATATATATACATATATGTATACACATATATCTGTATAAAGCTGCATTTGTATATGACATAAATGATTCATTCGTTTCATCGTACCGTTGTAGCTGCCTGACTTCTCTTTCACCTCTTCTCTCGTTCCACCGTTTCCAGGGCGCAGCCTCAATCACGTCGCATTCTCAGCGGGTTCTGCATCCGTTTAAGCTGAATCATTCGCGCTGCCCCTGCAGCTGAGCGCCGTACGTGACACTCGTTTTTGATCTCAAAGTGAATTCTTCTTTTAAATATATATATTTTAGACTATGCATTTTTCATTCAGTCCGCAAAATACGAACTTTTGCATTTCTCTTTGTTGTTATTGAAAAATTTAATTAGAGTTTATATTGTGAATATATAAACATAAGATACTTTTGTTGAGATATTTGTGTGGCTGTTGCGGTTTACTAACAGATTGATGATCAAATGAATTAAATAATAGAAATAAAAACTATTTTTATATATTGATTGATTAAGAACATATGATAATATATAATTGATTTCTCCATAGTTATTTTAAAAAAGTATATAAAAATTGCTTAATTTATTCGAGAGAGATTTGTGCAAGTTTTGCCCTAACGGACATAGAACGAAAGAAAGAGAGGAAGAGGAATAAGAGAAAAACAAGGATAGATAGATAGATTATAACATATAAAATATGAAATAATATGAGATATACAAAAGAAAAAGCATAAAATAAAAATATTTATACGAGATAAATTAATAAATTTGAGTGTATTAGAAAGTGTATACTACGGAATGTTTAATTTTTTGCTTTTACATTTTTAATTTATATAATTTTCTTTTATTTTAATCAAGCACTTATTTTATATTTTATTTAGATTTGAAATTATAAAATATGAATAGAAAAATTTCGAGATGTATTAAAAATAATTAAATTAATAATGAAATTATATTATATTTATATATTATATATATTATATATATTATATTTATATATTATATATATTATATTAATTATATTATATGGGAAGCTGCTGAGTTTTTCGCGAAACCGACGCCAATTTATCTAAAAATATTATTGAAACTATTTATGATTGTTGATTAAAATAGCAAATACAAAAAAAAAAATTAATTATTTGGAATGTTAAAAAATTAATCACATGAAATATACTATTAATTCGTACATTTTAAATATTAAAATTAAAAATTTAGAAATTTAAATTAAATTAAAAAAAATTAAATATTTAAGTTAAAAATTTAAAAATTTACTGCAAAGCTATTTCATATAGAATTTATTATTAAATCTTTTAAAAATATCTGCAATTCTCCTCAATAAAAAATATATTTTAAATTTAGTTTAAAATAATAATGTTTATGAAAAAGCTTCAATTTAATATTAATTTCAATGAATTTAATATGAATTTATTTTGTAAATAATTTAAAGCTTCGTCCTCTATTATTTATGTGCAACATTTGAGCCCTGCATATTTCAATTGGTTTGAATAAAATACAATAAAAGAAAATCACTTAAATATGGCCGTTGGTCGCAATGGTCAAACCATAAATTAGACTAGAAAAATATTTTTGGGCGTTAAATGAATGTCAATGGAAATGCGAGAAATTGCAGTGGTGGGCGGGGCAGGAAGGGGGAGTGAGGCAATTGAAATTGTCAATGTTGTTGTTGCTGTTGCTGTTGTTGTTGCTGTTGTTGTTGCTGCTGGCTGATGTTGGGTCAAAACGGATGCAATTCCTACAAAATGATAATTTATGATAATGATGCTTCCGGTTCATGCAGCAGCGAACACAAAAACCGAACGCCATGCAGCATAAAAATCAGGCGAGCACGAAAATTTTTGCCAGTTGCGTTCGAATGTTTGGACCGGCAGAGAAGAAGACAGCTAGATAGATAGACGAACGCGGGGCTGGGGTAGTTGAGGGGGCTTATATTTTGTGGCGGGGCTGGTCTCGCATATTTATTGATAATTTCCGTAATTTCAGCGACAAAGCAAAAACGGAAGTTATGCCATTTGCTGCACGCCTGCGAAAAGGACAACGCCAGCGCCAGCGCCAACAGCATGCGGACAATAGTTGCTCGCGCGAGCAGGGGCTGCAGTTGTGGAGGAGGCGGGCAGCAAGCTTGGGTCCATTTTGTATGGCGGGCCGTATCAAAGTGCCTATCGATTGCGTCGATTTGCCTTGTTATTGTCTATAAATGTCGCGTCGTCTGTGCAATTGTTTTGACTGCGTCTAGTATTTATGGGTTACGCTCGAGCAGCAATCGCAACAACAGCAACAGCACCAACAACAACAACAACAACAAGTTAACAATAACAATGGCAACTGGCCTATTGTTGTGATTATCATAAACATTAACAACAAAAGGATGGCGCTGCTGCCAATGTCAATTCAGTCTCTCGAGTCGCTCTCAGCGTCTCTATTTGCGCATTCAAATGACCTTGAAAATTAGTTCCTGACTCTGCCTGTGTGTGTGTGTGTGTGTATGTGAGTGTGGTTTGGCACAATAAATCTTTTGGCACACGCCCACTTGGGCAGCAATAATTACGCATCATCATCAGCATTATTGTTTATTTATCTTTTATTGCATATTAATTGTTGGCGCCGCCATTTAAATAAATGCAATTTATATAAATGTTTACCATATTGTTCAGCACTTACGGCACATATGCCATGGATCTCGTAATACTTCCGCTTCTCGGTAATTCAGTAGCCAATTGGCAACATTAAGGCCAAATAGTGTTGACCATAAATATACAAATAATTGCCGTCCATATGGCGGATAATGATAATGGAAATGGCTTTTTGAATAATATAAATGAGCCTTTGTTAAATTGTGAAATATTTCAAGAATGTTTATGGTATTGACATAAATTAAAACTCAGTGTTCTAGTAAAGCAGCAAAAAAAGTCAGATCTCTTTGAAATTAAAAATAATTTACAATAATAACATTCAAACTATATATATTTTCATATTCTTCTTTAAAATTAATAAGTGAGCCTAATTAAATATATGAATACAGTATATACATATATTTAATTGTACATGTTTATTAAATCTATAACCTACTGCCAAAATGTGCTCAAAAGGCATTGTAATATTTCAATTGTTCAATTTCAATAATTCTGCATATTTTTTCGGAAATTATTTATTTAAAAAAATATATATATTTATATACAAATTTTCACTTATTTCTGAATATCTTTTTTCTATGCCTCAAAGTAATCCCCATCAAATATTATGCATTTTTCTATAATAATTTTTATTATATATATAATAATTTTTATAATTTTTTTTATATATACATATTAAATTTTTTTTATATTTTTGTTTACCGTTTTTTAATTTTTTACATATAACATAATTTTAGGCAGATTCTTTCCCTGCATTCTTTTCTCATTTTTTTTCCAGGTTAAAGTTTGATATATTGTAGATAGTATTGTTATTCATCTAACTTGTACACTAAAAAAATAATCAGTTTTCAAAAAGATCCAATGTATCCACAAAAAATTCTAAAATTAATAATTAATTAATAAAAGAATTTAATTAATTTAATTATAAAAGAAATCTTTAAAAAATTATAAATTTATTAAGTTGTGTAATTTTATTTTTTTTTAATATATTATATTAATTTTTTATTATATTAAAATATATGTATCAAACGAAAGTTTTTTATGATCTTTAATTGAAATATGTATTGTTGTTTTATAATATGTATTAAAATTTTTTTTTTTAATTTTTATTCCTTTATTGGTATTCCATTTGTTAATTCCAAAACACATCATCAGTATTCCATATATTCTCTAAACTGCAACTTAAGCAAAAGTCAAAGATAATTTGCAGCTACGAATGTACCTGGTGCAGGACCAAACGGATGAAAATCCGGCAAATCCATTGAGCAGCATCGAGACTAGGCAGCTTAGTCATTTGCAAGAATTTAAAGTGCACTTTGCAGAGTTGCATGTGATGCTGGAAATACTTTGGCTTATCTGCGAGCTGCCACAACTTGCTGCCATTTGGCTGTTGCAAGCAAAATGGCGCAGCAAATGGAGCCAAAGTTATGGCCGTACGGGTCACACACACACACACACACTCACACAGAGAGAGGAGTTGGACTTCCTGCAGCAGGGCTTCTACTTATTTGCGCTCCGCGAAACTTTGGCCAGGATAATGCGAGCTCAAAAAAAAAAACTAAAATACGAGAAAAAGGAAAATACGGGAGTGTTTGCCATAAAGTTATGCAGCAAGCCAAACAACAATAAAATAATATAATATTATATAATTTTTTTCTTATTTCGCCACCCAGCCAAGCAAAGCGAAGCCCCGAAATCGCAGAGCCCGTAAACTTTGGAAGAAATATCGAAAGTTTTCGAAGCTGCAAACTGCGAGCTTCGGTGCTGAGAGCTGCGCGAACTGCGAGATGAGCGCGCGAGAGACACACAAAGGCTACAAAACTTATAACGAGAAAACTTTGGCACTTGGTAAATGCGCGATAAAGAAACAAACAAAACAGAACGGCGAAGAACAGCGCCGTGGAGTGAACGAGCAGAGCGAGACGTGCGAGGCAAACTACAAGTTGAAGATGTGGGCACGTTGATAGAAGTTGGCAAAAAATAAAAAAATAAGACAAAAACAAAAACTGAGAGAAAAAAATATGAAACGAAATGGGGAAACAAAAAGAAAGTTAAACGCGCCAATGGAAAACAAGTACAGGTATTAATCAATATAACGAAAATGGCATGCTCTACTATTAAATACTAAATTTATAAATTAAATATTTAAAAAATTTAACTATTAACTCAATAGCTCTATAACATATATAAAATTAATTTTTTAAAATATATTAATTTCCAAAAAAAAAATACTCATTAACCAAAAAAAAAAATTAATTTTGAAAAAGGTACATTTTATACAATTTTAATTTATTTTATTACATATTTTAAAAACTATTCTTGAAACAAATAATAAAAAAAAAATTTTGCTAAAAAAAAACTTTATAATAAATAGTATTTTGTTTAATTTGAAAAAACATGAAATTTTATAAAAATAATAAATGAAAAATATATTTATATACTGCGCACAATTCTGTGCTAAAATTTTTGTTAAAGAAAAATCTTATTAAAAAAATATACTTAAATAATAAGAAAAATATAAAATCTGAATGAAAAATAATATGCACATATTACAAAAAAATATATTAATAAAAAAATACAATGCTAATAACAAAAAAATAAAATGCTAAAAAAATTATATGTATTGTATTTGTACTTTTTTTATTTTAATTAAATATTTTTTATTGCTATAAAAGTATAATTTTATTATCAAATGGAATATAATATAATCGCAGTTATATTTATTTTATTTTGATTTTCTAAGGATTTCTAATCTTATTTATTTTTGGTTTATATAAAAATATAATTTACTTTTTCTTCTATTATTTTTTATTTTTAACGTATAATCTAAATAAATATTTTAATAATATTTTTTTTAATTGCAGTTATTTTTAATTCTTTTAGAAACTGAGGAAACATAAAAACATTCAATGTGAATAGAAAAATTAAGACTAATTTCTCTTTTGCTAATTTTTAATTTTAACGTATAATCTATTGTTCAAAATACATATTTTAGTAATATGATTAAAAGTTTTTCAGTTAGTGTTAATTTTGTAGAAAATAAGGAAAAATATAATATCATTCATATAAAGCCCGATAGTGTATTCGAAAAATGAAAAAGAAAAGAATTGGATAAAAAGTTGTTCAACCTTACGCACGGGAGCAGTCATTAGAACTGAAGAAATTGCCAGGCTGGCAAAAAACTTGTGCCGCCACACAATTTTTCGCTCACAATGCGACAACAGGAGAGTGGGGCGGGGTTGGGAAAGTCGGAGAAACTCAAGTAAACTCATTCGCGCGTTTTAACTAACTAGAGAGACGAGAGCGACCGAGGGCGGAATGAGCGCGTGGCTGGATAGAAAAGAATATACGGCAAAAATTATTATTTACGCACGGATGGTGTCATCTAATTATGAATTCATTTTGCAAGGCACTGTGCGACAACAACAACAACAGCAACAACAACAAAATGGCGCTGCTGCTGCTGCAAGTGAAAAGCTGCAGAGGAAACAGGCAAAAAGGACACGGGCGCACAGTTGCTTGAAGACGAAGGCAACTTTCTTTTGGCTTTTGAGGCGCTGAAAATTAACAAAATGCGCGCTGGCCAAACAAAATGGCGGCAGCTCGGACAATACACCTGCTGACGGCGCTGCCGGGTGCACAGGTGGGAAAGAGATAGGAGGAGAGGGCATAGTAGTGGCAGCGGCAGCAGCAGAAGCAGCAGCAGCAGAAGCAGAAGCAACCGCGGCTTCTTTTAATGCAATATTTTCCAGCATTTTCTGCGCTAACGATAAAAAGTTTTATGCACGCATTTTCAGCATTTTCATGCTCTTTGAAAACTTGTTAAACTATGATAACCACAATGCTGGCCACACCAGCACGCCCCAACCCACCCAGCCATGCCGCCCCCTTTTGGAATAAAAAAATATTGCAAAGCAGCGTAAATAATAATAAGCAAGCTGAAATTTTACTCGTTAACTTTGCTCTGTACAAGTTAAGAAATGCATAAAATATGTTAACAAGCAGCAGCAGCAGCAGCCAGAAAAAAAATAATATAAATACAAGAAAAAAATTGAATAAAACTAAAATCTAAATAATAAGAAATGGGTTCTCTCTACGTAGCTTCCTCTTTGGTCACCCGAGCCATTTTCTTAGCGGAAATAACTAACAAGCGCAAATTTTGTAAACCATTTTCATATTATTTGCAGTTTTTCTTGGAAAATGCTTTGTTTGGCCACAAAATGTGCAAAAGTTCGTCCTAAAAACTCGCGCAGAATGCATTTGATGCTAGCTGAAAAGCTGCCTAATGAGCAACTAGTTAACGGCATCAGTTTAGAATATATGTATTTCCATTTATTAAATTTTAAATAAATATTTTCCCAATAAAATATATTTAATTGTGATTGCTAATTAAGTTTTAAGTAAATGAACAGATCTTAGGAATTTACCATGTTAAAATATTCATTAAAACAAATTAAATTTTAAATTTAATTAGCTAAATCCAAAAAATTAGTTTTAAATTAAAATTCTTAATTTCAATACATTTAATTTGTAAATTTAAATAATTCATTAATATATATTAACTATTAAATCTATATTGTTAATTAAACTACAATACAAATTTTAATTTAAAGATTTTTTTTTTTACTTATATTTTGAGCTTAAATCATTATTTAAAATCAATTAAAATTTGGATCATTATTAAATAAATTTTAAATATATTAAAAATATTAAATTAAATTTTAGATTTAAATAACTAATTCCAATAAACTACATCTCAAAATTTAATTATTTATTATTAATTATATAAAGTTAATTTTATTGTTAATTAAATTTAAATAATTAATTTCAAAAATTAAATTTTAAATTTAAATAATTAATAAAAATAAATTAAATTTGCGATTCATTGTCATTAGCAAATTATCTTCTAACATTTTAGTCTAGTACCAATGATGCAAAATTAATATGGAATAATAATATATGAGTCAAACATAAATAATATGGAATGTATTCATGTTCGAATAATAAAATATGTTCACTTGACAACAAATCCAAAAAAAATCGATTTAAATTGATTATTTAGAAAAAGGAAAAAAAAAATAGCAGCAATCACGATTTGAGGTTTCTGTCAATTTGACCGTTGCATAAAGCCTGCGACTCAACATCATTTATTTCAATCATTTATCAAAATGTTGGGGCCGAATATCTTACTGGAGCTTGGCCTCAGACTCGGTCAAAGCGTACCAGCAGCGGCTAATGAGCCAAGTGCCAAGTGCCAAGTGTTGTGTGTCAATCCATGGAGCTGTGACTCAGTCGACTAGCCCGGAGAAGCGATGAGGTCTCCCGTCGCCCATCGCCCGTCTCCCGTCTCCCGCCTTCCGCCTCCCGCCTCCTGCTTACCCAGCCAAGTTGACAGGCCAACGACTGAAGCCAAATGTGGCCAAGTTAAGTGCGCACATTCATTAATTTACATTAAAATGTAATTAGTGGTCAAAACAGCAACAAAAACAACAACAAAATTGGCCAAAAATGAAACCGCAACAATTTTGCTCTTAAATGAAATGCAATTTTTAAAAATATTTCTTAAATTATTTGCCCAGAGACAAAATGCGTTATTAATGGGGGAGCTAAAAAAAATAAATCTTTATAAATTGTTTCACATTTAAAAGAAACATGTTGAAATTTAAACTTAACTTTGATTGAGAAAAATAATTGAAAATTTATTAATAAAAATGTATCTCAAAAAAATGTTAATGATAAAATTAATATTGCATTTGCATTTTGCATTGCATTTTAAATATTTTACTGATTGTTTACATTCTCAACTAAAAAATTATTTCAATTAAATTTCATATTAGTTTAGTTAACATTTTTTAAAATAGTATCTATCTTACATAGTACATACATAATAAAATAAAAAATATATACAAAATTTATTCATATATATATTTATCGTTAATTATACAAAAAATATAAATAATATTTTATATAAATAAATATATTCAATATTTGATAAAAAAAATATGTTTAAATTATTTTTTTGTTATATTTGTATTTGTTTTCTAATAACTAAAAATAAAAAAGATTAAAATAAATAATTAAAAATAAAAATTTTAAGCATAAACTAATTAATACAAAGGTTAGAATTTCTGTGTAAAAATTATATATTTATATAGATATATATATATATATATATATATATATATATATATATATATATATATATATATATATATAATTTTTTTGAACTTTTTAAGTTATACTTTTAAATATTTAAAAAAAAAAACATATTATTAAAATTTAAACGTAGTTATATAGATCAGATATAACTCCATGTTTATAAAACAAAATATAGCAAAAGTATTAAATATATTTAAAACTTTGTTTTGATATGATAAAAAATAATAATATATATCTTGAATGATTAATATCTTAATCTAATAGTTTGAAGACACATTTTAAATTCATCAGATAACCCATTCTAGGTATATCAAAAATATAAATACTATAAAAATGTATATGTTCTCAGAGTTCTAACAAAATTTCTAGCTAATTTTTGCTTTTTTTATTCTTCTACATTTAAATTAGCTAAATAAAAAAAATGTTTTCCAGGTTTTTAAGCACAGTCTCATCGCGCGCAGCTCCATTAAATTCAGTGCTACAATCAGCTAATTTTGCACACATTTTGATAAGTCGTTGTTGTTGTTTTTGTTGTTTTATATTAAAAATATTTTCTGCCTCCGCTGGGGGCTGTTGCATTTCAATCTTTTTTCTCGCTTTTATGCGCATGCGACGCTTGTTTGTTTGTTTTTTTTTTTCTTACACCTATGCTGCAGATTGACAGGTGTGAATGGGGTGGCGCATTAGCAGATACTCACACATATGGCAATAATTATGCGCGGCGTGCACATCATCATCGTGAACATTTTTATGATTATGCCACTCGTCGTGTTACCTGCCCAGCCCCGATGCCAGTCAACCAGCCAGGCATCTATCTCTTAGCCAGCCCCCCGCCAATTAGGCAAATTGTGTGCTATTTTCAATTTTTAAAATTCAGCGTTCGCTATCTCAGTCTCTGCTCTCTGCTCTCTCCCTGTCTCTTTCTGTATCTCTGTTTTTATCTCTATCGCCGACTGCCTTCCTGGTTGGCTTAAGTGGCTGCCACAGCAGCTGGCAACAAAAACAATGGCTAACTGCCATTTGTTGCTACTCGCCCCAAAAATTAGTCAACTTTCAAGATGGCGTGCATGCGTCTATCCCTGTGTATATATATGTGTGTGTGTGTAGGTGTAGGGGAGGGGCTGTCCATTAGCAAAATGGAGCAGGCTATTTCTGATTTAATGAGCCAGAGTCTAATGGATTTGTTTTTTATAGTCTTTAGGTGTCTGCGATTATTTTTGCGTCACTCAAATTGTTTCAGATTTTAGCCGTGTGTGCAAATAATTGTAAATAGTTTATGACAGCGAGGGGAGCCCTTGAAGTTGTCTTAATGAAATATATTGAATAAAAAATAAAATATAATAATAAATTATAAAAATAATATATTGTATATATATAAAATATATAAATAAGTGGCTATCATAATGAAATACAACGAGTTCAAAAATAAAATATAATAATATGATAAATCTATAAATATGTGGAGCAGGAAATGAGATTGTCAGTTAAGGCAATGGAGTTGAATTTAGACTATGTAAAAAATAAATTAGATTATATCTATATATAATTTTTTTATTTTTATATATTAATTTAGATATTTTATTTATATTTATGTATAGGTTAATAGCTATTTAATTTTTAATTTAATGTAAAAAGAAACATATATACTAAATACTAAATAAATATTACAGAAAAGATCAAAATAATTTTTTTAAATTAAGACAAGAGTAAGCCTTTCTAGCTTTAGGTTCTTGATCCTTCCACTAATATTAATTGATATTTATTGAGTTTAAAAGAGAAAAAAATATATATATTCATAAAGCAAATATATATTTTATTCATATATCAAAACTTTATAAATATATGTAAATATATTTTACATAAGAAAGAGGTTTCATATATTTAAAACAAAATTTAAGCTGTTTTTTTACTATTATTTTGATAAATTAAAAAAAATACTTAAACTATTTACTTTACTGTAATTTAGAAGCAATTTAGAAGCAATTTAGAAGCATCCCTCGTATATGGATGAAATTTTTCTTATAATTTCTTAAGTTTCTCTTTCGAACTATATTATAGATTCATAAATAAAAAAAGTTTTTTCTTTATTTTAAATATATTTTTATTTATTATATGGTTTTAATTTATTAAAACAATTATTATCTGAATTCAATATAGAATTTCACAAACAGCCCCCGCGTATGTACGTATCTTTTTTTTTGTAATTTCTTAAGCTTTTCTCTTTGCTAATGGACCGATTGTCGTGCCTTTCTCATCGCTCAAAGGCTTCGCTGTTTGGCATAAGTATGATAAATATCGTTTCATATTTTGCTGATGACTTTTTCCGTTTATTTATCATATCTGCAGTCAGCATTTGGAGCTCATTGTTAGGTTGTTGACAGCCAAGTGAATGAAATTTTCAGGTGATGCAGGTTAAAAAACAGAAAGAAACGAGATGTAACAATTCAATTTTAACAAAATTACTCAATTCCCAGAATTGGTTGTAAATAGTCAAGTTGTGAATGCTGATAATGGGGGTTTAAAAGTGGAAATGAAGAATGTGTGATGAAGTGTCTTAAATTGTAGTTTTTGTAAACTTCCTTATTCGAAAGACATTATATATAAAGTTAAGAACTTGAAAATTATATAAAGTAACTAATCCAAATATATTCTCAGTTTAAATCTCTAATTAAAATTCAACTTTTAGACTTTTAGCTTTTTTATACTGTTTCATACTCCACCAAAATCATCTCCTTCACTTCTGTCTCAAGCTCATGTCATATCTATCTCCCCAAAACAACAAAATGTTGCTAGAAAGCAATAATTGAAGCGCACTGAAGGACTCGACCCCAAAAAATGAAAAACAGAAACCCAAATCCGAATACCAGTAACCAGTAAATAGAGTCTCAACGATTCAGGGTGTAAACTGCAAGAAGAAAAAAATAAACAAACAAATGCCTCATTACATGCGAAATTAAATTTAAATGTTTGCTTAATGTGATTCCAGAGAGTTTGGCCCACGGCCACGGGGCGATCAGGGTAAAAAAAAAACATAACAGAAGAGAAGGTATGTAGCCCGAAAAAAAAAATAGAAAATAAAGCAAAGCAAACAAACCCAAGCACATAAAATATAATTTCATTTTGGAAGCCCTGGGCTAACCAGGGAGCAGCAGCATTCCAGGCGTTGGTCCTTGGCGTCAACGCATGCTTAGAAATATTTCTGGTATTTTATTCTGGTTTCTGTTTTATTTTGCTTTTTTTATGATTTTGCGTTGTTTTGCGACTGAGTGGAGAAATTAGAATTTTTGTGCGGGTAGCGGGTGTATGAGTGTTAGTGTGTGTGTGTGTTTGTACGGGTGTGTGCGGTTGTCTGCGGTCGCTGGTGGACGCCGACGGAAGCCGCCAACGCCAACGCCCTGGCATTCGCACTTCCTCTGCCCCCTGGCCTGACGCACTGCCCCGTCCCTCTTCTCTCTCATCCTCCTCAGACCACATTTTGCGACAAAAATTTAATATATTTTTATTTGGGGCGTCAGAGAAAATCATAATAATAATTTCAATATTTTTGTAACGCTTGTCAAGCCGTCAAGCTGAGGCGTTTATTTGACAGGCAGAGGCGGAGGCGAGTGGGCCAGGATTAGAGAGTGAGACTGAGGCTCAATTAAAATATATAATTTATTTGATATATATATATATATATATATATATATATACTTTTTTTTTTTTTTTTTTGACAAACAAATATATAGAAAAAGTAATATGAAATGCTGTATTACCGGTTAGCTGTGCATGGCCATAAATTAAAAACTTAATAACGAGCGCAACGTACGGATTCGTACATAACCAGGACATGCCCAATACGTACGTGTGTCCTATTCCAATGCCTGTGTTGCCCTCTCTCTTGGCAGACACATATCACAAATATTCCCATTGGCTCTGCTTTGCTCTCTCTTTCTCTCTCCCTCTCTTTACACTATTGTCCGCCTCTTCGCTCTGTCTCCTGCGCTCATCCTGCGGCAGCAATAAATCGCTAACAGCAAATAAATCAACGCGCATAAATTCCAATGTTCAGCGACGAGGCCTGACCCGACTTTATTTACGACATTGCGACAAAGACACTTACGGCAAAATGTTTGCCCCGCACTGGATAAAAATTGTGTTGGAAATGTGGAAAAAGCAGCAGCAGTAGCAACTACAACTACAACTACGACCACATGCAACGGCCTGAGGTCAAATGCCAGAGGATTCCAATTTGTTTCTGCATGCATTTTCATTAAATGCCGGAAACTATTCAAGTTTCTAAAATACTTTAAATTACATGTTTAAATTTTCAATATGTTAGCTAAGAAATTTTGTATAACTTACATATTATACTAAATTTGATTTCAAAATAGTTGCCATTTAAATTCCATTTAAGTCTGGTTTGCATAGTCCAAATTTTATATGTTGATTTTAGATGTTTTTATTTTCCCTCTATTCTATTATTCTATTATTTTATAATTTATATTAATATGTGGTACTATATTATTATCCAAAGTATTTTATTTTAATAAAAATATATTAAAATATTTGTATATAACAAAAATTTATAAACTTCCACATAAATCATAGAAATAGATACTTATTTTATAAATGTTGTTAGCAAATTATTTATTTATTTACTTTTTTTTTTTTTTCAAATATGGTATATATTCTTTATTATTGTAATAAAAGAAAGAAAAATACTTTTACAGAAATAAATAATAAAATAACAAAAATATAATGAAATCTATGCAAAATTTTTTAATTTTTAATTTTTTTTTTTTTTTTTTTTTTTAGTAATAGTAGTAGCATTTTTAAGGCTTTTCAAAAATGATTAAAATTATTCGTTATGAATAACTTAATATTTCCAAAACCAATATTTTTAATTTTTTTAACTTACTTATTTAAGACATGTAAATAAATGGTATACAATAATTTATAAATGTAAAAATAATTTAAGTGGTTTAAATATTAAAAATATAAAAAATATAAAGACCAATTTTATCATAAATTAAAATTGGCTTTTATTTAATTAATTTTGAAATATTTTGTATTTAGAAATATATATTATTATATTTTAATAAAAACAAACAAGAAATGAATAAAAATAATTTTTTTATAGAATTATTTAGATATACTAAATAAATATTTAAAAACAGTTTTTTACATTAAGTTCTAAAAATAAATAAAAAATATTATTTTCTGCTGATATAACTCTATATCATATTTATATTCTATCTAATATATGTTATTTTAATTAATAAAAAATAAATAAAAATCATTATAAATAACGAACTCAATCCAAAATTCATTTAAAATTTGTTCCAAGTCAAATGAATAAAAATAAATTAAAATATATTTATAGATATAAATTTATATGCATATGAGCTGTCGCAAATAATGGGAATGAAAATTCTCATTCAGTGGCCTGTACGCCAATGAACACGAAAAAGGTCGACCTCCGGAGTGCCGTGGCAATATGTCAGGACAATTCATATATAGCCGAGGCGAGGGAAAAATGTCAGATACGTTGTCCGTGGTTAACCAAAAGCAGTTGCCATGGGGTTAAATGGGTTAACCCCCATGCAAAAATGGCTGTAAAAACACAATATGAGAAAAAAAAAAGAAAGAAAATAGCAGAGAAAAACTAAGGAGTAGATGAGGTAGGTGCTGCTGCCAGGCGACAACGAGTATATTTGGCATATTAAAACAAAAGGATGCCGTGTGCTTGGCAAATAGACAAAAGGATTCACACACACACACAGATGGAAGTCGCCAAATCAAGCGTTGATTTATGAGCAGTCAAAGGAGCCTAGAGCAAAAAAAGCGGAGAAAACTAACAAGGCGCAGATATTAACACCCTTGTAAAACTGTAAAACCGCCGTGAAAAATATGCAGAACTGAAACAGACAGAGTGAGTGAGACAAAGAGAAAGCGAGAGCAAGAGGGAGATAGTCAACAAATCAAATTGTAGAGTCCACGTAGAACCCGTTCCCCTTAGCCTTAGCCGGCAGCTATTAGTTGCGCCACTCGGCGACTGCCTTATACCCAGCCATGGTGATCATTTATTTATTTGAGATTATTTATTGCACATACATCATAATTTTGTGCCTCTGACGGCAACGCCCAAGCTCTAGGCTGAAATATTTTATTACGACTTGTAGGTACGAGAAGATGTATTCCTTTTTCTAATTCTCTTGCCGTTTTCCCATCTTATTTTATTTTTTTTTTTTTTTTGGTGTTGTCATATCCCAGCGATAAGCGACTGGCTCAAGGATTTGGCGAGCAGCCGTAGAAGAAATATAACTTTTAACAATGAAGGATGAGCCATAAATTAAAAATTCCAAACTTCAAAAAACGTAACAATAAAATACACGATACAACAGCAACAGAAGCAGCAGCAAACGGGACATGCAGTTGATTTATTTCAGAAGCGAGAATCCTTGGGATGTCCCAATAATACCCAACACAGCCATCGATACCATCCAAGGTGAGCTGCTCAAAGAGACGGAAGTATTTATTTCATAATCGTTATGAAGTAATGAATGAAAAAAAGTCCAAGATGCAAGATTGGGCTTGGCTAACAGTAGAGATCATGCATAATAGAGTTTTAGTTGTCTTTAAAGACAGAAGTATTCTTTGATTTCTATATATTTAATTTACATATTAATGTGATTTTATTAATAATTTATTGAAAATTATTTTCATTAATATTTATTTTATTTCCTATTTTTATTTATAAATTTTAATTATATATTTGTGGATAAACTGAATATAAATTGTGAATTTTTCATATCGAAATTTTTATTTCAATATTTTATTATTATTATTTATTATTATTTATTTTCAACTATATATTTATTTTAATATATTAAATCACTATTATACGTGTTAATCAATTAATTAATTAATTTAAAAATTTTTACTACTTATAAAAATTAATTGTTTAAAATTAAAAATATAAAAATTAGAATATTTAATATGAAAATTATTTATTAAAAACCTAAGATTTATATATAAAATTAACTAAATGATTTTAAACTATATTTATTCTAAAATAATTTGTTGTATGATTTTTAAATATTTATAGACTTAGACTACTTTTAATTCCTTAATTTTATAATATTTATATACCTAATATACTTTTGAAGTCTTTACTGATTATTTTACAAATTGGAATGTATTTAATATTTAATAAATTAAAAAATCACAGCAATGTCACATAAATTACCTTTTTAGCAATTTATACATCTAAAGCAAATACTTCCCCTAAGGAAATCCTAAAATGCTTCCAAGTTTACAACACTCAACGTGGCTCAAGTGTAAATGATTTGGCAACAACGCAGATAAAAATAGAAAAAAAATAAAAGCCGAAAAGACATAAAATAAAACGCAAAGAAAAAGAAATACATGGCGCATATTAAATTCTTATAAAAATCAGCGCGCAGGATACGCGATGGTAATGCGCGATTCGAGGACATGTGGTAGGGGCCAGGGGCGAGGGGCGAGGGACTAGAGGCCACGGGGACTAGGGACTCCGAACCAGGGCAGGGTGCTATTGTTATAGCTACTTTTATGATGCCATTGTCTGCCCCTTGCCAGTGCCGCGGCTGCTACTAGAGCTCCTGCTGATGCAATATTAAAAAACTTGTTGCTAATAAAAAGATGTGTGAATATGGATGCACGGACACGGCTGTCAAAGCAGTTGATCATGATGATGACATCAATGACATTTGTTGCGGTTCAATAAATTCGCAAGCGTTTCGAAAAAAATATGTGTGCATGCACATAGAAAATATTTTGGATAGAAATTTCTTCAGAAAAAAAGTAACTCTTTAAATAATACAGACGTCTTTTTAAATGTATAATAAATCAGGAAAATGTTGACATTTTTAGAATAGAATTTTATATAATTATTATATTTTTAGAATAAAATTTTATATTTTTAAAGATTTCAATATTTTTATCAAAGCATTTTTCGCATTTTCCTGGTGTTTTTATCTATTTTTCATTTATATAGGAAATAAAAATGTTATTACATTATTTTTTATACTCTGAACAGGAAATCAGGGTATAACTTTCTTTTAAAAAGATTTTTGTGCTTAAATATAAAAATATCTTGACTTCAGAATCAATTTAAGATCATACATATTTAAAAAAAAAAATCATAATTATTAACATAATTATAATATTTATTGATTATAGAATTAAATAAAACAAAAATAACTACATTATTTTCCAAGTATATTTTTATGTATAATATAAAATAATATATATCATATATGCTAGTATGGTATATTTACTATATATATATATATATATATATATAGATATATATATATATATTTATATGCTAGTATAGTATATTTACTATACTAGCATATTTGATTTATATTATTTTATATTATACATAAAAATAGCATATTTGATATATATTATTTTATATTATACATAAAAATGTACTTGGAAAAGAATGTTGTTATTTTTGTTTTATTTAATTCTATAATAAATATTGAGATTTTTATCTGTATTTTTTGCAGTAGAATAATATCAATATAGCATTTATAATCATTCTTTCTCTCAGTGTACATATAGCACCTAAGTAGGCTGAGCCTCAGTGCGCATTTAATTGTTATATGGTTGGCTGCATGGCAATTGTCGACACGAATCGCTTCTCATTCAGTCAGCGCAAGGGAAACATGGCTTGGTTAACAATTTTCGCCAGGGTTTGGGGTTTCGATTTAGTCTCTCTTCCTCTCCCTCTCCCTCTCACTCTACTGCAGCCGGCTCTAAGGCTACGCTAGGGGTGTTGTTTAGCTGCCGGATAATCCGTTGCATGTTGCCGTTGCGCCGTTTTTGATTAAAATGACATGACAAACCCATGCATACCCTTTAGAGCGTGGGGGAGGGTGGAGGGCTTGTTGATTTGAATTGTCTATAAGCTGCTCTACGTTTGCCCATCGACTGCGGTATTTGAAGTGCCAAAAAGCGCACTTTGCCCATTGCTGTTGGCCTTTTCTTCACTCTTTTTTTCATATTCTATATTCTCTTTTTTTCCAGTGTTGTCGAGTGCGCGTTTTAGTGAAAGGATTTATGCCCATTGCTGCTGCCGTTGCTGCTATTTGTTTAGCCGCTTAGTTTAGCATTTCCCCATTGTTTTAGGCCAAATAAATTGTGGCGCGATTTGTGCGCATTTGAACTTTTTGTGTAAGCCTGTTTGTATTTTTTTTGTTGTATTTGTTTTTAACAGACATGGCTTGGCTTTAACTAAAGTTAGCCCTTGCGAATAGGCTAGGCTTAAAGCATATTTATTTGTTAATTTTAAAAAATGTATTATATATTGTATAAATTTGATGACAATTCTGATATCTATATTTTTAAATATTTCTTAAATTTTAATTAAAAATAGAAATATATTTTTAAAGCACTTACCAAAATGTGAAACTTAAAGACGTTGAACAGGATCGTCGATCTAAAAATAAAAAATATACATATAAATTTGAATTTAATAAAATTGATGTAAAATAGTATTTTGTTTGCTTTATATATACACAATAAAAATATAATTTAAATTTAATATAAAACAACATTGATTTAGTTTTGAAGCTCAAGACTTATACAAAAAATATTCCGCTAATTTTAGATTCTTTCGAAAAATATTTCTTTATCCTTAGTTGTCATATGCTTTTTATATGGAAATATATTTAAATACGTGTAAATAAAGTTATAATACATTTTTATTTAGCATTATATTAGTGTTTTAATACATTTTAGCTAAATTTCCGCTGATTTTTAGCTTGGATTAGTAGTAAACTATTTTCTGCTACATTTATTTAAGTGTGGCAACGCTATTACATTGTAATTAGCAAGAAAAGCAACTGCTGACTCAGCAGGGTTACCAAAATCTGGCTGTTTTTGAAGACCAATTGCGGGATACATTTTAAAATGGCGGGAAGCGGGTATTCTGGCTTTTTAAGAAATATTTTTGGCTTTTTTCCGCTTTTTTAACTTTTACCAACATTTATTAAGAATTTATGAAAAAGTGGTAACTTTTTAATATCGATATTATTAAGCAATATTTGTAAGCAAGTTTCCGATATTTTTAAAGCATTATTTGTAAACAATTTAATGTGGAGAACATTAAAAGCGCGCGTAATGAATGTATGTACATACAAGTAAATGCCAAAAGACTATAAACAAAAGTTCCGCGACGCTTGGCTAAAAAGCGATTAATTTAAGGCTTGGTTACGCAAGGATGAAACGGACATGCGGTCTTTTGTAGCTATTGCAAAAGTTCAATTACCGCAAAGCTAAGTGATCTTCGTGCACATGCTACAAAAATAAAACACATCAATACTACTGGCGACTACCAGCAAAAAAAACAAAATTGATTTTGTTAGCTTGCCCGCTAAAACGATGGAGCAGGAAGCAGCATTGTGTCTCTTTGTCGCACAACACACAGCTCTGGCTCAAATTGATCATTTGAGTAACTTGTGTACAAAAAAATTTGACGGCGGAACTGCAGGTCGCATTAGACTACAAAATGTACAAGTATTATCAAAAATATACTTGGAAAACATTTTTCAGAAGACCTCCGCCGCGATATTGGAGACAGTAAAAGAATATATGAAAATCAGCTTTTTTTCGCTTTTTTGCGTAATTTTTTAGCTTTTTTTCAATTCCTTCCCTGTCAAAAACACCTTTTTTTTCAATAAAAAGTTGGCAACAATGCTGCTTAGGCATACATACATACATACATATGCATGTATGTACATCGATGCACACTACACATATAGACGCACACAACTGTTTCCAATAGCATTTACAGACAAAACACACAGTAATATTCTTTCGTTTGCCTGTTGCGCACTTTTGTGCAGCGGAGCGCTAGCTAATGTAAATGTACATACTTACGTACATATGTACATATGTATTTACATACATATGATATGTACTTCTTATGTCTTTTATAGAAAAACATAAACTTTAATAATATTGCTTTTGTAATTACTTACCATTTATAGCTGAGCTTTGACATTGGTTTAGTTATTTTCACTTTAACACTACGTTATTACGTTTCCAATTGGACTACTCTACAATACACGCACACACATGCACACTTTGCATTGCACCGCAAACAAAAAAACAAAAAAACACACAGTAGCTTTGCTTCTTTTTTGCACTATAAATTGATTTTGCACATCACTTCACATTATTCTCTCTTAATTTTATAAATGATATACATTTATATAATTATAAATTATATTTAGCACATCACAAATTTATTTTACCATTGCACTGCACTTGAGTAAGACATCACACGACACAAACACATGCACACACACACATACACATGCACATTGCTTTGCACGTTTTGCTCTTGTCTTCCATTCCCACAAAATTTAGAGATGGGAATTGTCATTTACTAAATTTTATATTTATATTTCAAAAATGTAATTACACATTTTCGAATATATATAATTATAAATTTTAGAATCAATAATTATTTTTTATTCTCTTTCAATTTTAACTTTAAAATTTATTTTCCCACAAAATATTAAATATGGCCTATAACTAATTGGTTATTTATATTGCAATAATGTATTATTAAATAATTACTTTTCTGTAAAAATAAAATTTTTATAATTAAAAATTTCATAATTTTCCTTTAATTTAAATATTATTACATATTAAATTACTTCAAAAATTAATTATTAGCAGCACATTAAATTTTCACGGTTATTTTCATATTTGCCATTTCCACAAAATATTAAGTATGGCAGCGTCGCACTTTAAATTTGCCAATTGTAGTCAAATATATGAAAATATTAACTAACTACGAAATTTTTTAAATATATTATTAAATAAATACTAAAATATGTTAAAATAAATCAAAAAATAATAATAAAATAAAAAATAAATAATAATAAATGATAAACTTACTATGAAAATAAAAAATAAATAAACAAAATTTCCTTTTCAATTCAAGATTATTAAAAAAGAATATAAAAAACATAAATTCGCTTTTACTTCAAGATTATTAAAATGCAACTTTTAGTATTGGATTGTTTCCGATCCGCAGTTATAATATTAATTTAATGAATCCGCAGCCCCACGCCATCAGATGGATTCATTGGGTTCCAGCACAACCAAATGCTTAAAGTTGTTTCGCAGCCAGGCTCTATAGTCGATCAGTTCATCTGATATATGAATGATGCAGCCTAAAAGGTGAGAATGAAAATATCTGAATAGATTGACTTGCATATACCCTGTATTTAGGCGGAATAGTTAAACCTGCAGCGTTATGGAAGATTTAAAACCTAGCAATCTCTCTGTACTCTTCTGAAGCAAAGCCAATTAGTCGAGCGTACTCGACTTGCAAATACCCTGTAGTTAGAGAGTTAAATTACGAATATCTAGGGTTATATGAGTATAAAAAAGTGGTAAAACATCTTACGCTAGCCTTCGTAAAAGTATCAAAAATTAACTTATGATGTTAGTCGACTTGTAGATACCCTTTAGTCAAACAGGAGAAGGTAGATCGCCTTGATTGCTGCTTATACATGTAGATCAGGCATGATGATTATAAATATAAACAATACTCTATTCTTTCTAGCTTTAGCATTGCCCATTTTATATAACTACAGGGTATACCAAGCACACTCACCCAGCACAGAGGAACCAGGTGTATGCTGTGATTCGCATTCGCCTCGTGGAAACACTGCATCACTGAGCACACGATAGGCCCAGTGGAAGACCATTTTGATGCGATAACATGGGACGGTCAGCCGTCCTGACTGCGCAGGATCATGAATGTAGAGTGAGTGAGTGATGGGACCCCGCAAGATGTTGTCCTTGCGTACATAGCTACCGCCCTGCCATATCGATTGCCGATTTGTTCGTAATTGAAGCACAGCCCATAGACCTCAAAGAACTCCAGCAGCAGAACTTCCAGATTCGTGGACTGTTGGTAATTGCGACGCGGATGCATTTGCAGGAAGTTTATGCACATGTTTATCAGCCTGTAGGAGGAGATGCCGCCTCCGAAGGGACCGATTAAATTGCGTTGATTCAAGAACTGTTTGAGCACCAGCACCAGCTTGCCCAATCCTGTATATTCGTGCATGAACTCTTTGATTGAAGGAGAGATCGATTTTGATATGAGTTTTGCAATCCGTAAACCTGATGATCGGCACTGCAGCTTTGTCCAGCACCTGGATTGTCTCGGGTAACGCGATGCCGCTGCTGCGGAGCTCCGCTTCGAGGCTGCGGAGCGGCAGCTGCTCCCAGCGACCTGGAAATATGCTTATCGTTAGTCGCTTAGTATTCAATGTGAATACCACTCCTCACCCAGAACCACGAGATCAATGTCCGAGCTGGGCAAATAGATGCCCAGGCGAAAGGAGCCAAATATCTCGATCAATGCCTCTGGCAACAGGCCTTGAATTAGTCTCTCAGTGCGATTGACCAACTCAAATCGCACCGCATGCTCCGTCGGTGTGGGCAGCATGTATCTGTAGAAGCGTTCGATCTCCCCGTGAAGTCCAATAATGCCATCGCCGTAGTTGTAGTTCGATTGCTGCCATGGATAAATTTACAAATTTACGAATCGATTGCATTTTGTGATTAAAATCAGACGTCAAGCAACAATAAGAAGTTATTGCGGCGTTGCCACCTGTGAATGAAATGTGTAGGTGTCACGCACATCACGATGAAATACGATTATACGTTCAGTATATTCAAAAAGTATTAGAATACATATTAATTAGTATTTAAATAGCTATTAAAACACAGACAAATATTACTTTACATTTTTGTTATATATATATATATATATATATATATATATATATTTTTTTTTTTTTTTTATTTATTCATTTATTAATTATTAATTAATTAATTTATTTAATATCGTGAGCTATGCGTCCGCCACTGACTTTTAGCACATCACTAAATTTGGTACCCGTGAAAGAAATGTGAATGTGTCACGCGTCTCACGATGAGGTACGATTTTACGTTCAATAAGCAGAGAAATAATTATTATATAATAATTTTGTTTTTTTGATAAGACTATAATTAAAATAGATATTAATACAAAGAAATATATATATTTTTTTTTATTAATTTATTATCTGTTACATCTGTGCACGTGAATATTGTGAACTCTTCATCAGCCATTATCTTTTATGCACATCACTAAATTTCAGTAATGAGAGAGAGAGAGAGAGAGAGAGAGTAATTCGATTGGCTGTAGAGTGGCTTTGATCCAGTTATATTCAAGTTCGCATTGTGGATTGTGTGAGCGCACTTGTTGCGAGGCCAAATTGTTATTGTATTAGTGCATATGGCTGCTTAGTGTGGGAGCGTAATTAAGCAAGTTAGTGCGTGAGTTCTGTGTTGTGGCTGCTTTAAATAGTTATTTAAATATATTAAGTAATGTTTATTTGTGTTTAATTTATTTAAACAATTTTTTTTTTAATTGTGCTAAGTATATTGCGATATTTGATTGGTGCTATATTAATTCTTTGAGAATGCGTCTAAAAAGCAAAAGTAATCTAATGCAAAACATTTTCGCTGTTTCTGCATCCTTGTATGCGATCCACAAAGAGAGAGCAACGTGAGAGTGTGAGAGGGAACAAAAGAGGATGGTAGAAGGTGAGTAATGTAAAGCTTTTCTTAAATTGTTATCTTTACACGTTGCTTTGTACACACTGGCTGAGGGTATACTAAATTTCTTATTGAGCTTGTAACACATTAATGCAGGTATTTAAGAAAGCCTTTGTTATTTACCTTTTATTCAAATTATTATTAAAGGCCGATTAAAAGCTTTTAGCGCACTTATCCCCTATTAGAATTACCTAAAAAAACAGCTGACGCTTAAGCAGTCATTCACTAATTGCTGCTTAAAATGCCAATCAATTAAATAAAACGCCGCATGCATCAACATTTAGCTCGTAATTATAATAATTGCTGCGAAATGTAAAAACCCACAAATTCAAAAAAAAATTATATATGTATATATAATAATAAACAACAGCAGCAGGAAGCCCGAAAGGTAGAAATCGAAAGAAAAAAAATGATTTTACCAGCTATTGTCTCAGGCACGCGACAGGGTGGCTCTAGGGATTTTGCATTAAAGTAACGCCCACTGCACAGGGCTTCGGCCACGCCCTCCCACACACACACACACGCACACACACACTAAACGGCTGAGCAACGGATTTGAACACCCGAAAAAACTTCATTAGAGACTCTAACATTGAGAGATGACTTAATCAAAGTTGGATTATCTCCAATGCAGCCGAAGCCTCCCGGTAAACATTGAGGCATGGAATTCTCATTTGCTCGCTGGCTGGGTTTATTTTCCCTTGTATGGCTTTCATTTGAATTAAAAAGCGCTAGCCAAGTTTGACAGATTTTTGCAACAGCATGGGGCCATTTGGCACACATCTAAAGCAGATGGAAAGGCAAAAAAAAAGAAGAGAAAACAAGAAGAAGAGGAAGAACTCGGAAGGTCTGTGTGGCTGGCTCAGCTGAACTAAATTAAATTCCATGTCTAATGCTCGCACAAGGATTAGGACAAACAACGCCTCATCGCCTTTAGATGGGTAATATTAAATAATTTTTCCCCACACACACACACAGAGCCAGGAAGGACTCGCAGGACACATATGCCATGAATTCGTTCATTGTTTTGCATCGACTCGAGAGCCGAGAGCCGAGCAGCAGCTCTCATAGCCACAGATTAAAGTCTCCCGTGGTGAACTTAATATAAAAGCAAAGGACGAGCCTGGCCAGGACAACGGCTATAGAGTATTTCGCTCAGCGCCAAATCTTTTTTCGAGTGCGAGACATTAGCAGCATTAGAACAACAACAACAACAACAACAGCAGCAGCAGCAGCAGCAAGAGGCATATATATATAGTATAGTTAGGAACAGGGACTTACTGCAACTTCCTCCCCTTAACAAATGCAAAAAGCTGTGCGGACCAAAGAGCGCCAAAATAATCAAAGGACTTAAGTCGGCTCAGCCGTTGAAAAGCGACGCAGATTTTTTTCTTTTATTTTTTGGGCCAAAAATATATGTACATATACTATATATAGCAGTGGAAAAAGCAGCACTGCAGTGGTGCGAAGTTTGAGCTGCGCTCATTTGTGGTGTCAGTTGCTGCATTATCAGCTATAACAGTTTTTAGTTCAGGAAATGGGCGGAGCTTAAAGCGAGGAGGGAGAAAAATTGAAGAGGGGAATACTTTGAGTATTAAAATAGATTCTTAAATATTATTTGAATAAAAAGGTCTATATAGGAGTGAGGAGAAAAATTGAAGGGATATATTTTGAGTATTAAAATATATTTTTAAATATTATTTTTTGAATAAAAGAGTATATATAGGAGTAAGGCGGAAAATTGAAGGGAAATATTTTGAGAGTCAAAAATAATTCGTAAATATTATTTGAAAAAAAAGGTATATTGTAGGTAAATTGTCGTTCAAGTTTGTAAAATACAATAACGGGCAATTCCGTGCAGTATCTGTCTGATTCATATGTTTCATATCTATTTTAATTTTTATTAAATCGATGAATATCGATTAAAATCAAAGAGTGCGTAGTAGAAGCTATATAAACTAAGAGTAAGATAGTATATATATATTCACATATAGGCTGTTATAATTCAAATGTAACTTGACTGCATTTTTTTTTAAATTGATACATATCGAAGGAGAGTATGTTTTAGAAACTTTAACAGCTACGAACTTGAAACTGGGATTCATGATAATTATTCTTTTATATTAGATGTTGCGTTACCTCACATTTTTGTGCTATGTATTTTTATACAAATGATAAATATCGATATAAATCGCAGAGTATTTTCTAAAAGCTATTACATCTGAACAGCTAAAAAACGGTGGTTTATATTTAATCTATTACTATTCAAATGTAATTTGGAACACTCATCTTTGTGCGATGAATGTTTATGAATTCGATAAATATCGATAAAAACTGGAGTGTATTCTAGAAGCGTCAAACAGCTAGCATTTAGAGACTGAAATCACAATATTTAGCTCATTATATTTGTTTTTTTTTGTATAAAATGTTTCTAGAGCTCATTTCTTTGTTAAATATATAATATATATTCTTATGAAATCGATAAAAATTACTGTTGAGATTTTTAAAAAACATATTCTTTAAAGTGAGTGATAATTACGAAAAACTATATAACAGAGTGCGGAAATGAGCATCCCCCGTTTCGGAATAGTCAGCGCAAGATCTTCTTTCGCGGACTCTTTCGAAAAAAAGTCCGCGAGTGATCGTCTGTCGCGATCACTCAGCGATTTTACTCTCGCTCAGACTGAAACCATTTTTTGTTGGGTTTTTCTCGTCTCAGTCCGGTCGGGATTTTTATGACGCAGTCGCGGCAACAAAAAATCTTTTGTGTATGCATGCATGGACATACATTCGGGGGTTGTTTTCGCTAGCAAATCTATTGCGCTCTTGCTCACGCTCCAATATATGCAAAGAGCGATCTATTGCGCTCTTGCTCACACTCCAAAGATCATTTCAAATGATCAAAAAATTTTTCCATCACTTGCGGAGCAACATTGCGCGACGGAAAAACGTTTCAATCCCGAGGCGATGCTCGCGCAAAGAGCAAGACGCAAAAGACTCAACGCAAAACGATCCGCTCCGGATCAGAACGTATGAAAACGAAAAAATCTTGCTCTGAGTGGGATCGAGAGTGAGTGCATTTTTTCGATCTCACTCGTGAGCGGATCGCGTGAGTTTATATAGAGTTGAGTTGAGATATTAAACTATAAATATATAGAAATTAGAAGCAAAAATAATTGTTCTTCATAAAAAAAATAAAATAAAATAAATAAAATATTAATAAATTACTTTTAAATTAAATATTTTATAAAAATATAACATTACAGTTAAATAGAAATGACAGTAAAATGAACATTTCTTCATAAAAAAAAATAAAATAAATAAAACATTAATAAATCTCTTTTAAATTACTTTCGTCACAGGTATATTTGAATACTGGAGATTTGACAAAATATAGATAAAAACAAATTTGGATGGGAGTATTTCGATATGCCGTGGGTCACGTCTATTACATTACCTTATCCCTTGTACCAATACGAGGCGCACAGTATTAGCCATTGCAGGATATTGAAGTGTACATTATACGATAAACCCAATAGGCCCGCGCTCTGTATATCGATGCCGATGACGCTCAATGCGATTTTGAATAGGCAACTGGACATCAGTATGAGCAGGGGCATGTAATGCCAGAATTTGGATGCTGGGTTACTGCGCACGATTATGAACGGTGCCAAATGCTCGTCCCATTGAATCTGATTGTTGTGGGGTCCGTCGCCGGCTCCAAGCATCGAGCTGTGCAATCGGAGCTCGCGGGTTAATGCCATCTGTTGCATTATAGTCAGTTCGGGTGTTCCAATTCTGTTGCGTGGCCCATTTCGGTGTTCCGGAATGAACGCTTCGCCAACTGTCTGGGGAAAGAATACATCCAAAATATGCTCGTTCGGCAAATCCATGATGTTAAAACTCTCTAAGATTTTACTACTAAAATTTTTTTTTTTTACATTCACTCAATCTGTTATTGAACTCAATCTGACAGTTGTTACAAATTTATATATATATGCATATATTCTTTAATTTGTTTAGTTTTAATAATAATAATAAAAAAAAATATAATTCGTATAATATACTTCATTTAAATAAATAATAATATAAACCAAATTAAATAGTTAAATAAAAAAATATATGTTTATAGATACATAAATAAATAAATAAAAGAAATGTTTATAAATAAATTAACAATAAATAGAGAAATAAAAAAATTAAATTAAATTAAAATTAATTAGTCGCCCTTAGTATATTTAATATCTAAATTTATTATTTATTTAAAAACATCGAAATTGCGTATTAAAAATTAAACAGTTAATTTAAGTACGTGTTCAAAAAATGTTTATTTGATATTGAATAACTGATAAAAATTGAAAATTTTAAATTAAAACACAATCATATTTTTTCAATTATCTAGAAAAAAATATTTTAATAATTTACAATGCATTTATTTATAAAAACTAACATCATTAATTTATATTTTTTGAATATGTATTAAATATAAATAATATAAAAAAATATGTAAAAAATAATATATTTTAATAAATATGTATTTTTTTATTACATTTTTTTATTTAATAAACAATGAGGCTTATATAAAAAATTTTGTATTAACAAAATAATAAATATTTTTTTTTAATTTTTTAATTTTTTTAATAAAGTAAAGTGAAATGAAAAAATCATATAATTTTAATTTTATGTTTAAAATTTATTTTCAAAAAAGTATGTATATTTAAATATTTTCTAACTGTTAAATTAAATTTAAAAAAATTGAAATTTATTTAATTTTTTGTATATAATTAATAATATTTTATATTTTTATTTTGGTTAATAAAAATAAATAATATATATAAATTATATTTTGTTTTTTTTTTTTTCAAAGAATTTATAAAAGAGGTTTTGCGGACAGCTGAAAAAATATATTAAAATATTTCCTAATTTTATTATGTTTATTTAATATGAAAAATATTTTTTTTATTTCATTAAATTAAGTTAAATTTTTAATTTATTATTATTTTAATTTATTTTCAATGAAGTATAAAAGAGAATTTTAATAAGATTTTTATCAGCCCCAAAGAGTCGGCACGTGGAATGTTTATATTGAAAAGCTGCCAGTACAATTAGCGCATATGAGTTCCGATTGTATTTATTCATTATAAGCGCGAAAAGTTGTTACTTTTTTTGCGCCATATTTATTTATGTATTTTCTTTTTTTTTTTAATTTTAATTTTAATGAGTTGTAGCAACAAAGGAGCATTTTTAATGAAGCAAAAAACGGCAATTACTCACGTTTTACAACACTATTGCCGTTGATGAGGACGCTGATGATGACGATGTGGATGGCAGTCAGAATTGTGCTGAAAATCGCTTAAATGCAAAACTCATTAAAATAATTGCAAAATGCAAAAATATAACAAACTCATTTGGTGAGGGAGGAGAGAGAGAGAGAGAGAGAGAGAGAGAGAGTTGGCTGTGGATGGAAGGCACACTCATTAAACCAACCATAAATAATTAACAAAACAATTTATTTTCAAGGATATGTATGTGTGATACTGCTGCTGCTGCAGTTGCTGTTAATGCCGTATGCACACCTATATCCACCCATACCAAATGTCTATAATTGCGAAGAGAATGCATTTCATGCGCTCTATGCAAACTTCAAAGCTCATTTATGCGAGCGTCTGCTGCTGCTGTTGGCCGAAGATGAAAAGCAACACACACACACACACACACGCACACTCATAAATCCAGTGAGAGATCTGGCAAACAGCCGTCTAAAAGTCAACAAACAGACGGCTGCCCACTGATGCGCGATATCTGAAAACACTTAGGCAACACATTCACACACATTGCGTATACGCAGCTTATGCTCTCGCTCTTTCTCTCTCTCTTTCTCTCCCTCTGTCTCTGTAGTTTGCGAGTCATTAAAAGTAAATAACCTCAAAGCAAGCGGCTTTCTCCCCCTTACGGCTGGCACTTGAACCACGTCAACGGCTGCTGTGGCCCAGCTTAAAAGAAATGCTCCGCTTTGACCCACCCAAACCCAGCCGAACCACTTGACCAACCATCCATCCAAACGCCTTTGGCCAACCTGTCATCAGGGCCATGTCCAGTGCTCACACGTGTCGCTCTCTGTGTTTGTTGTGCCAGCCATTTGTCCGCAAACACTTGGAATTAATTGCGCATGGCCGACAGAAGTCAGCTAGTTGCACTTGCCAACCGACCCTTCCCCTCCCCACCTCTCTGGGTTTGTTCAAGTTTAGGTGGGTGGCAAAGCGTTTTGCCAAAACAGAAGCAGTAGCAGCAGCGGCAGGTGTATTAGCGGAACGTGTCCAACTCAAATATGTCCTTCTATTTTTTTGGTTCACTTCACATGTACTGAAGTATGAATTATGGATTGCGATTGAGCTGTTACATTGAAATCCATTTAATTAAATAAATTTTTCAATAATTTATTCAATGGTTACTTATTGGCAGAGCTGCATTTTTATGCATAACAGATAACAGATAAAAGAATTAAGAATTTCAAATATTTATAATTTATTAACAAAAAAGAAAATCCAACTTAAACAAGTAAGAGTGCTCTAGTTGACACTGCTCGACTAGGAGATACCCTGAGCCTTGTAAACAGGCAAATATCAAATTATTCTACGCTCTTTTTAAGCATGCATAAAACAACATATACACACACACATGTGTAAGTACGCATAGGCGCGCGCTCTGCCAACTGCGCAGTTGATGCAGCGACTGCGCTTGGGCTAAAGTTCGGGCATTACTATGGGAACTTAATTGTTACATAAGTTTTCTTAGCGATGTACGGATTTCATCAAACTTTCACAATCTATTAATGGCATTCATATGTATGTTTTTGCCAAAGTAAAAGTCTCTAGTATTTGATTTGCGTTTTTTACAAATAGGGGGCTATTGGGGGCGAATGGGGCATGGCATCCAAAATCTAAAGATTACATAATCTCCATATTCATTACACGCAATTACACAGCAAATTTGAAGTCTCTAGCTCAAACAATGTACAAACTACGCCTTAAAAACGTATTTTCGATAAGCATTAAAATCGATAACATAACAACAAAAATAGTTATGGAATGAAGAAGACTTGAGCTGCGCGTGCTATACACGGACCTCCAAAAAATTTCAGCTTCTAGCTCGTCTACGTTCTGAAATCGACGCGTTCAAACATACGGACAGACGGACGAACGGACGAACGGACGAACGGACGGACGAACGGACAGACGGTCAGACAGACGGACAGGCCTAAACCGACTCAGCTCGTCGTCCTGATCAAGAATATATATACTTTGTGGGGTCTGCCACGCTTCCTTCTGCCTGTTACATACATTTAACAAAACGATTATACCCTGATTTCGCATTTTCAATGAGCTCAGGGTATAAAAATAAAAGTTCAGCAGTACAATAAAAAACTGAAATAAAAAATAAAAAAATTAAAAATTAAAAAGCAAAAAATAATAAATATTAATTTGAACTTTTAAAATTAATTAAATAAAAAATAATTAAAATGAATAAAAAAGTACTAATTTGAAATTTAAATTCTAAATTTTAATAACATTTTTTAAAATCATTTATTCAATGCTGACTTATGGGCAGATGTGCATATTTGTGCATAAAAGATAAAAGAATTAAGAGTTTCAAATATATATTATTTATTAACAAGAACAAAAAATAAGATATTCCAAATTTAAAAAAAGGAAAGGTCAATAAAAATTGTAAATAAAAAAAAATTTAAAATTAATAACACGAAGAATAATTAACGTAAATTTGAACTTTTAAAATTAATTAAATAAAATATAAAAACTTAATTTCTAAATTGTAATAAATATATATTCTAATTTTCAAAATATTAATTAATAATTAAAACATAAAAATTATAAATACAAAAAAAAAATAAAAAATTGGTAACAAAATAATTAAAAATTTCGACTTTTACAATTGAATTTAAAAAACTTATAAAACAATAAAATAGAATACAAATTACAAATTTAAATACTAATTTTGATAAAATTTAATTATACAATTTTTTTTTTAATTTTTAAAATAAAAATTAATGGCAGCAATAATAAAAAAATTTAAAATTAATAAAAATGAAATCAATAAATAATAATAATAATAATAATAATAAAAAAATATAATAAAATCAAACAAAATTATTGATTGATAAAAATATAAAAATTTTAAATTTAAATTCTTAATTTTTTAATATATGAATTTTAAAAAAAAATTAATTTCGATATATAATGCTTTCGTAGAGAAAGCAATGATAAACAAAAGTCTCAGACAAAACGTTTATAAATTAAAAATTTTATAATATATTTAAGACTTCAAAGAAATATTTTACATATTAGCTACGTGTATTTCTTAAAAATATTTGTAACATATAATAATATATATACAATATTATATATTCAAAGTTTTTTTTAATATATTTTTATTTCTAATATTTCTTTCTCATAAATTTGATAGAAATATATACACTAAAAGCTCTGTCGAATTAGTCACATATATTTCGCTTTAACAAAGTGGAGAGCTCAGTTAGGCTGCATTGCAATTTTATTGTCTTAGTCTAAACGAATTTAGCATAATTAATTGCCGCGTCGCAAAATGTGTGCAAATGGAGCGTCTGCATTGCCCGCAGCGGCAACGGCCAAGTGGGTGGCACTTCTTCTGCTGCTTCTTCTTCTTCTTCTTCTTCTGCTTCTTCAACACTTAGCAGAGCAATGCAGCAGTATTTTTTTCGCTCTGTTTTTATTGCATAATGCAGCTTCATGCATTAGCTCCATGTGCCATGGGCCAGACTCTGAGACTCTGCAACTGAAATGGGGATTGCGAGGCTGGGGCCTAACTGGTCGCTTGGGTGTTCTCATTAGCACGACTCAAGTGCATTTCGCCCTCGGGGAACTATTTAGCTCAAACACAACAGACAAACAATACAGGGAGAAAGAGAGAGAGAGAGAGAGAGGGAGAGAGTGACAGCGTGACAGCGTGAGAGAGTAAGCGAGAATGGAATAAGTATTTATTTGAGTGCGTCTAGCAGGCAGCATAATTAAGACAATTGTTTAAATCAGGACTTTAACGCAAAATTGGTATAGGTCGGGAACAGATATAGACATTATTCTGAAATCTGGATCAATTTATTTTGAAATAATTAATTAAATTTCAGTATCAAATATATTATGTATATTTTGTTCAATTTTATATATTTAATATTTAACTTTAAATTATTTAAAAATTTTAATTTAGTTGTTTATTTGACTTTTCCAAGTTTTTCGCTATAAAAAAAAACAGAAAAAATATATATTTTTTTTTTTAAATTTATTCATTTATTTGCAATCTGTTTTTATAACAATAAGCAAATTGTTTAAATTACTATACTAACTTACCGGATGGTTTAAGCTCCAGTGAGCTTAATCCATATATTTACATATGTAAGAAAAAAATATAATATTTATTTATTATTTTAATATATTTTTTATTTATTTTTTATAGGTAGAGCTTATTTCATATTATTGTTATATTATATTTTGATTTATATATATATATATATATATATATATATATATATATAAAGAAAAACTCTATAATATAATTGAGGCACAAATAAAAAGTATTATAGAATATTATTGAAATTAAAAAAAAATATTTTAATAATAAAAATTTAATATATATATTTTATTCAGTTTTTTTTGCATGCTGAAATAAACTATGAAAAATAAAAAAGAAATATAACATTAATTTATTGTTTTTATCTAATTTCCATTGTTTTTATGATTTAAGTTATAAATCAATAAAAAAGTATTTAGAATCAATAATAACTAAAAAGCTTATCAGAAATATAAATGATAAATTATTAAAGTATTTTCAAATGGTTTATTTTATAGTCGTTTCCCAAAGGGGAAAAGAGTATATTGGTTTTATGAAATATCCGTCTTGTTTTTTTTTTTTTTTTTTTTTTTTTTTTGATAATAGATATAAACTCTATTATTTTTAATATAATTTATATCTTATTATTGTTATATTATATATTACTTTGTGTAAAACAAAATTTAGATCTCATATACTAAAATTTGCAAAATAAATTTAAAATAATAATAATATAATATATGTTATCGTACTTATTTGTGATATGATTTTATTAATCTTTTTTAAATTTTAATTCTGTTTTAAGTTTATATTTTTAACAAAATTTTAAAGAGATTATTGTTATAAATTTTTATTCAATAAAATAAATTTTATTTTATTTTTTATTGTTAAGATTTTTTTTAATGTATTTATAATTTTTATAGAATATTTATAATACGTAAAAAATGTATATATATAAGTTTTCAGTAAGTTTTTTTTTCAAGATTAAATACTTTATTTTTAATAAAACTACAATATATTTATATAGCTCTAGTTTTCAAATATTAATATAAAATATATAAATGTTTATAGCAAAACCAAAAAAAAAACAACAATTTTTCTCATAAATGAATTTTATATTTCTCTACATTATATATCGCTCGTCTCTTCTAATTATTCTTGAAAAAACTTGCTACCAACTTTCTGTAAGCATCTCAAAATGATGTTGGTTCGCGACACTGCGGCAAAAAAAAAAAAAAAAAAATACTTAGCGCCTTTGCGCATCAATCGACGCCGCAATGGACGTAAGTGGATGCTGGCTGTGGAGGGGGCAACTGGGTGGTCACGCCGGGTCATGGGGGGCATCACGAAAGGGTCGTTTCGCCTTCGAATGAGTAATTAAAACATTTTTCACTTTGCATTTTCTTTTTGCGCGACACTTTTCTGTGTTTTGTCTAACGCGTAATATTTTTACCCTTAGAGAGGGTATCACAAAAATGTCATTCAGTTTGTTAATCATAAAAGAAAATGCGACTAACTTTGAAAAGTATATATATACTTGATATATTATAGAAATATTTAATATATGTGGTAGGAATATTATATTTTATATTTAAATATATAAAAGGGTATTTTATTTTCGGTTTTTTAATGTTAGTCAACTTTTCTTGTTTTTTATGTCTCTGCCTTTTGCAATTAAAAACTAAGATGACTGTCAAGTATCATTCCGCATAGAGTACAGGCATGGCTGGCATTCCACTGCGCTACCTTATGAATTTATATATCTTTTTAATTAAATAATTATATTAATTTATTATATTTTATCTTTTACACAAATACTACAAATATTAATAATTTATTAAAAAATGCATAATACAAAAATTTTTGTTAACATATTTTTGTGAACATATTTAAAATTTTTATAATTATTTACCCTATTTAATAATAATTTTTTAAAATAAATCCTTTTTTTTTTTAAATTTGTTTTGTAAAATAAATATATTTTTTTTTTTATATTGAACACTAGTGTATAATATTTTTTTAAATCATTTGATATCAACAATAAACATTGAATTAATTTACTCGTTAGAAATGATTCACTAATCTAACTCTAAACAATAAAATAAGTAAACAAAATATTCTTACCAAATTTGTTGGCATTTCTTACAATTGTTTTAGGGCATTTTATTATTGAAAAAAATGTATCATTTATGATGTTTTTAAAAAATTAATATAATATAATTTTCTAAAATTTGATTTCGATTAGTTAGACATTTTGTATCGGCAGACAAAAAAATAATAAAAAAAAATAAAAAAATAATAAATAATAAAAATAAATAAAATAATTTAAAAATGTAAAATCAAAATCAAAAAGTAAATATAATAATTAAAATAAATAAAATAAATAAAATAATAAAATAAATAAAATAAATAAAATAAATAAAATAAATAAAATAAATAAAATAATAAAATAAATAAAATAATTGAAATAAATAAAATAAATAAAATAAAAAATAGACAGACTAAAAATAAGCACAAATTTAACTTGAAACTGATTTAAAAGAAAATTAAAAATAATAAATCAAAAGCAAATGACAAAATAAAATATATTAAAAAAATAAGAAATATATTTTATTTATTTATTATATTT
This sequence comes from Drosophila meridionalis, assembly GCA_035045145.1. Taxonomy (NCBI): domain Eukaryota; kingdom Metazoa; phylum Arthropoda; class Insecta; order Diptera; family Drosophilidae; genus Drosophila; species Drosophila meridionalis. The sequence goes on from JAWNPG010000031.1 coordinate 4,487,762, forward strand.
TTTATTTGTTTGTGCATTTTTTATTGTTAATAAAATATGATATGATGAAGTAATAATACTTATGTCATTTTTTGTATATTTTTAAAATTTTTTTTTTCAAATATTTTTTAATTTTAATTAATTTTTGTTTGTATATAAAAATATGTTAAAAAAAATTCCAAACATATTTTAGTGGGTTATTTTTGCTATTATAGAACAAATAGCGCTTTTTTAAGTATTTATATATATATATATATATATATATATATATATATATATATATATATATATATATATATATATATATTATATTTGCTTTATATAAATGTTTGTAAATTCGTATAAAAAAATATTAAAAAAAAAAACTGAAATTTGAATTCTTATATGTATTCTATATGTTATTGTTTCATGTGAGTTTACTATAAATATATATTTTAATGTATTTTTATGTGTATATATTTATATGTGTATATATTTTAATACATTTTCATTTGTTCTGCCTTCGCCTTGCCTTTGGTAGCGTATTGGCCTTACCATTTAAGCCCAACCATTCAGTTACTGCCCCAGTGGCGCCCTAGCAGCACCTCAAACGTGTCGGCTTCAAGTGCAGCTGCAGCTGCAGCAACTGCTGTTGTTGTTGTTGTCGGTGTTGTTGTTGCTGTTGTTGCTTTTATACTCATTTGATGCACTAAGTTGGCAGTGTGTTCTCTGTCACCTGTTTTGGCACTTGAAGCGCAACGCGCAGCTTCGGAGCCCCGCCAAACAAGCTAATTAGTATGCAAAACACATTAAGTGGCAGCTAGAAACATTGCCGCAGCACTTGTATATTAGGGCCAATGGGGGAGTCAAATCAGGTAGAGGCGAAGCAATGGCTGGCTGAATGCCGTGGACCGCCATATCGCGCACCTCGGCGTTGCCATTGTTTTCACAACCTACAAAACATTTCAAATGGAAATTTTCGTTTTTTTTTTTCCAACTGTTCGCAATACAAAAGCTGCGCGACCGAGCGGCAAATATTGACAACCTTCACCTTCATTGATGCCCATAATTAGTGCACAAAACACAGAAAGCAAATCAGAGAAAAAAAAAAACCATGAGAGAGAGAGAAGGGGAAAATGTAGGAAACTGCAGGGAAAAGTTGATAGAATTTGCGGCTGGAGCCGCCGTTGGCAGTCGCATGGGAGCAGTTTATTAATCATACGCCATGTTGACGCAGTCTCAGAGGGCTGCACTCGCTGCTGCTGACTGGCTGTGTACTAATTAAGCCTTCGATTAATTTACGCCTTTTGGCCCCGAACGCCAAGCGAGAAAACAAAGAAAATTAAAAGCTTCACAGCCGCCGAACTTCAAAAGCCGGAAACGGGTCGAGCACCAACGTCTGCCATTGCCCAAAGGCTGTTCGGGCCAATGCGTTAATGATGCCATCATCAACAACAACAACAACAACAGCAACAACAACAACTCCCCAAAGCTGCTGACACTGTCTGGCTTAGTGGCTCCAACTCCGCTTTTGGCCAAGTCAGGCGACATCAAAGCGTTGAAGCTTGGGAATTGTTGACACACCGGATGAACGTAGATCTCACTGCCTCCCTCTCTCTCTCACACTCAATATATTCCACCTCTCTCACTCTCTCTCTCTCTCTCTCTCTCTCTCTCTCTCTCTCTCTCTGTATCTCTGCATATATATTATTTATAATACCCTGACTGCTGCGCTTGCTGATAAGCCTGGGGATTTTATTATTACTCTTCTTCGTTTTTTTTTTTACTTTTTTTTTTATTATGGTTATACTCCCTGGAGCTCGATATATTTTTTATTTTTATTTTTTTATTTTTTTGCCTGCTTCTCGTTCTATTTAGCAGCTTGTTTATTGCTTGGGGCTATGGAGTTTTGGCTTTTGATACAAGTTGACATTAAAAGAGCTAATTTTTAGAAGAGCCTATTTGTGCTAAAAAGTGAGAAATTAGCATAGAAGTAATTAAAAGTGAATTTAGTAAATATTTAAAATTTTAATTAAATTTTGCTATGATTGTGCGATAATGCGTAAAATATAGAATCTTAAATATATTATTTTTTTTAAATATGATTTTATTATATTTATTTTTTATAATATAAAATAAAATATTAGAGTTGAAAAAAACATCGTTAAGGACATTCATCATTTTTCTAGAAAATATTGAGAATATTAAAAAATGAATACATATTTTAATTTTAAACTTTTTTTTTTTGTGAAATAGGTATTTGGCTTTATTTTTTTAAGACACTAGTGCAAAATATTTTTATAAAATAAATTGATTCAACATCAAAAACTACCTTAATATTTTCACAAGTTACAAAGAAATTAAAAGTGAACTTACAAAAAATATAAAATTTTAAACTTAATGCGTTTTCTTTACTTAGATTGTGATATAATGGAATGTAATATAATGGATGTAAGATCCGTACCGTTATTATATATTTATTTTATTGTATTAAAATAAAAAAAATTAAAATATATATATGCGTTAAAAAAACATCGTTAGGAGCTTTCATCATTTTAGTTTAAAATATTGAAAATATAGAAACACTAAAATTTTAATTTTTTTAGTGGTGAAAAAAGCATTTGATATATTATTTTTCCTACGACACTAAATTTGCAAAATTTTTAATTTTAATAATAAATATAAAATATGTTATCAGTTAAATTTATATATTTTTATTTTATATTATATGATTATACAATATAAATTCAATTTTTTTAGACTATCATTAGTTAAATAAATTTTAACATTTTCTTTTGCAATTTTCACTATTTGGATGGTTTTTACTTAAATACTCCTTAAAACAGTTTTATTTGAAAGAGTGTTAAAGTGTAATATCGCATTTTAAATAATTTTTAAATATATTTTTATTAATACCAAGTGATTTATAATAAATATAATATATATGAAATAATAATATTTATTTTTATTATTTTTATTTTATATAGGTTTTATATTATATTATAATTCACTTGATATTTTTAATACAAAACGTTTTATATATAATATAACATACACTATAATATATTATATAAAATATATGGAACAAATAAAAATTCTTTAAATTTGATTTACAGGACTTAGAAATTTCTAATAAATTTGTTAAATTTATAAATATTATAAGTTTAATTTAGGCATATATTATTATTGTATATTATTACTATTATATAAATTAAACTATTTTATAAATATAATTTATGTATTATATATTATTATTAGTTAGTTTTATACCCAATCCATCAATTTCAAGATTTCCCTTAGAAATTTCCACCATTTCGTTGGCTTTGATGCAATTGTTGCCTTCTGTAAGCCCTTGGCCAAATTATGTTACCAAATTTCCAGTTAACTGAAAGCAGAGGGCTTTATGTAATGCTGTATGGTCTCATGGTCTGTGCAATATACGAGCCCAAAATCCTAAATCAAACTAAACCACGGATCCATTATGCGCACAGAAATCCACACTAGCTTTGGGTGTGTGTGTAAGTGTGGGTGAGCATGAGAGTGTGTGTGTGTGTAAGTGTGTGTTGGCTTTGAATTTGCGGAAATGAATTGGTATTTAATTAATAGTTTTACCCTGATTAATCTGCCCTGTGCGTTGCTGCCCTTGAAGCCACATGCGAGTCGTACTATGATGAGGACTCGCCGCAGCTGCTCCACTCGCTCGCCCTCTCTCCCTCTCTCACCACTCCTCTCTCACCTCCCTCTCTCTCTGCATGTTGACCTAATGAAGTTGGCGTATAATTGTTGCTCAGACGTTGCTCATTGAGGTTGTTGTGGGAGGGGCGGAGCGGGCGGGCGGGCTTGGTTGGCTGCCACGGAAATCAAATTGAAATTAACGTGAGCGGGGGGTGGGGGCGGGGTAGGGGTAGGTGAGTATGGGGGAGTTGAAAGGCAGTTCCAGGCTGTAGCTGTTGCTGCTGCTGCTGTGGCCTGTTGTTGTTAATTTGATTGGATTCTGATGATGGGGCGTAGCAATTGCAACGCCCACGCACACGTCTGGGCAGGTCTTTGCTGTTCGTCGCTCTGGTCTATTACTTTAGTGCCCGAACTTTGATTTTTGCCCAACAACAACAGCAGCAGCAGGAGCAGCAGCATCAACCCTTGTGCCTGTTTTGATTGTGTAATGCAATCACGTCGTTGTTTTGCCTGATTTTTTGCTGCTGCTACTTCCTCATATATATATATATATATTTTTTTTTTTTTGCCGATCTCTCTCCCTAGTCAAGGTAAGTTTAGTGGAAGGGTCTCTGAATTTTAATTTTTCGACAGCATTTGGCGCTGCGCACGAACAATGTGCGTAATCATACGTGATGATGTGTAGTAGTCGAACTTGTCGTCAACAACATTTGCCAGGGGTGTAGAGGTGTGCCCTATATGTGTGTGAGGCATGTTTAGGCCGTGCGGGCGAGGCGTATACGTCCATTGTTGTGCTGCCTGAATTGGAAGACATTGATGTGCGTGGATGCTGCTGCTGTTGCTGCTGCTACTCCTCCTCCTGCTGCTGCTCTCGCTGTCTTCGCAGCACTTCACAAAATTAATAAGTTGATAGACTTGCGCCGTTTCTTGCTTGATTGAACTGGGATTTTGGGCTCATTTTTCGTTCGCCGTCTGTCTGTCCGTCACGTCGGAGGTCAGAGAAAGATGTGAGTGCGTGCCCGCAACCGCAAATGATGCTCAGGAAGAGCGTCTGTGTATGTATTTGTTGCGCATATATCTAAATTGAATTGAACTTTGTTTTGCTAGCTCAAAAGCAGCGTGCGATGTGTGTTACAAGTTTTCATAATAAATACTTATTTCGGGCAATCATATTTTATGGAAAATTTAAGCTTAAATAAAGTTGGTTGCAATGCTTATTATATGTTATATTATATTATATTAATATTAAAATAAAAGAAAATATTAGTTTTAGTATAATAAATATAATAAATATATTACATTTTTTATTTAAATTATTATTATTCATTTTTTTAATTAATTTTTTTTAATTTTTTAATTTTTAAAGAAATGTGATAAATATATGTTATAAATATATATAAAAATAACAACAACAAAAATTTGTTATTTATCAACAAAAAAATTTTTTTTTGTTTTATTATTATGTATTAAATATTAATTTAATAGATTACATGATATGATAAATGATATACCTAGTATTTTAATTTATTATTAAAATACATTTTTTAAAATTCTTAGAACTAATTAGCTTTAATTTATTTTGATTTTCGACCCAAAAAAACCCTAAAATATTTCTTAAATGAATCAAAAAGTGGTGCATAAATTAAAATCAAGCTCTTTCGACTTCATTGGATGTGCTGCGCCGCTGGGTTCTTACATGCTGCTGCGTACGCTCTGCAGCAAAACAAAGAGAGGCAGAGGGGGTGAGGCTGAGGGTGGAGAAGGGTGTGGGGCCGCTTGCCAGGATGCGGCTGTCTGGCAGGAGCTGCCAGCGCGTTGACATGCCACGCATTTAAACGTCACCGGAAATGCCTTTTGTTCTTATGCGCTGCCGTGACAGACGGATAGACTGACGCATTGACAGACTTAGCGACGCTGCCACCCTGCAGAAAAATATTAGAAAAAGAAAATAAAATAAATAAAATTTAAAATTTGATTTTGGAAAATTTCTTGTAAATCATACAATATTTATTTCACCTGTGATTAAAACTGTTTTCCTTTTTTTATAACATGAACTTATGGAAAATGGAAAGTCCGGGTATACTGGTTTTGTGAAGATGTATGTAACAGGCATGAAATAAGTTTTTAACTTAACAAACCCAATAAAGTATGTATATTCGATCAGGGCGACGAGCTGAGTCGAATAACCCTCCGTCCGTTCGTCCGTCTGTCTGTCCGCCCGTCTGTCCTTCTTCGATCTTCGAAAGTACAAAAGCTAGAGACTTGAAATTTTACATACCGACTCTCTATACCATACGCTGCACAAGCTTATCAAATATTTTCGATAACTCATTCCATTTCGATTTTATCAGCATTTATCGATCATTTTAATGCGTTTTTAAGGCGTAGTTTGTACATCTTTCAGCTAGAGATATCAAATTTGCTATGTAGTTGCTTGTAATGAATACAGAGATTATGTAATTTTTAGATTTTGGATACCACGCCCTATTCACACCTAATTTGCAAAAACATATTTCAAATACTAGATAACAAGAATACTAGATGACATTATAAGTTCTGAAAATTTGATAAAGATAGTATATTTGTTTCTTGTATGTATGCACAAAAGAAGTGCAAAATGATTGAAATATTAGTTTCTCACAGGGTTCAGGGTGTCTTTCTAATCGAGCAGTCTTGACTAGAGTACACTTACTTGTCTTTTATTTAAAACATTTCTCAGTTACAACTCAAATTGAATGATTACGCATTACAGAAATATATAATTTATGATAGTTCGACACGAGTGCAAAAAATGTGTCAGGTTAGCTGTCAATGACAACTGAGAGGAAAATAAAAAAAGCAAAAATATAGAAAAAAAACCGAGTCATTCGTCATTCTTATTGTGTCCTGTTAGGATTTCAAGGGAATTGTGTGCAGGTAGCAGGTCACCTTTACTCTCACTCTCAGTCTAACTGTCCCTGTCTCTCCCTCCCTCTCTCTCCCTTTGCATTGCGGCCAAAAGTCAAACTCTGTTTGTTATTATTACGACTATTTCGTTTTTCATGCTTTGTTTGCTATTTTTTTTTATATATATTTTTTTTATTGTTTTCGAACTCCCTTTTTTGGCCATTTTTTTATAGAAAATTTCTAATGAATTGGCACTGTAATCGTTCATTCATAAAGATTCCTTAACTGTCAAACACTTGAGTTTCATTTTACCTTTGTATGTTTATTTTTTTTACGGATTTTTATTTTCTGTGGATATTTTCTTAATGGGTTTTCCCAGACCAGTTTAATGGCTTTGCCCTTGGTCATGATATGTGCGAGTTTTTATGTTTTTTATTATTTTTATTTTTTTTTTCGTATATTTTATGCTCGCACAACTTTAAGCAAACAAACATTTTAAAAGCCGCAAAGTGTTTGACTTGAAAAAAATATATATATATATGTATATATATGAAATAAAATAAATCCACTTCAGCTGATGTTTGTGTAAAAAGTTTAATGTCATTGTGTGAGTTTTCTGAGTGCTCCAAAAAAAAAAGAGAAAAAAATTTCAACACTGTGCCAAATATTTATTTGCTCTTAGAGAGAGATGGAGAGAGAGGGTGGGGGAGAGAGGGAGCTACTCTCTGCAGTCACTTTGGCTCGCCATATGCCGCCGTTACACATGTAAAGCCCAAAAACTTTGCTAAATGCTGCCTGAAAAGTTGTTCCTCCCGAAAAACGAGAAGAAGAGAGAAAAAAAAATAATAGAAATATGCTACAAAAAAAAAGCTTCGCATTTGCGCCTGCAAACAAAGCTCTACATTCTGGCGGAACAACAACGGCAAACGAAGTGCAAAACATTTGCCTGCCCATTTAGGGGCGTGGCGAGGCGAGAGGCATCCCTGGTGTGGAAATTCACAGTTTTTCCTTGGAGCGCCTCATTTGATACGAAAATTGTTGGTAAAACAAACGCAAACACCTGCCAATTCCTGATTATATATATAAATCTGTAAGAAATCGCATTGGAGTACACGTCGAGCTCGTCTATTGATTGGTTGTCCATCATTTTTCCATTCAATGAGCCGAAAAGCTATTTTCGCGCCAGCGATGGAAAGAATTTCAATGAGGTATTGGAGTGAAGTGGAGTTAATGTCTGTGTTGAAGAAGCTGCAGGATATGGGAAAAGCATTCCTAAATAAATCCTGCGACTCATAGACTTATAGATAGGCTGGGGATAATTTCTGTTTTGAAGACTTGATAAAAATTTGGTAAATTACATAGAAGACCGCGTTCTTTATAAGGAGTGAGTTAGAGCATAGTCTAGGCAGATAAGCATTTAGTGTAAGTCAAAGATATGAAGTTTCAGAAATTAAAAATTATAATATATGATAAGAATAATCAGTCAATTAATCAGGCATTTTAGGCCAGTTATGGAAATCACTTGTAAAGGGTTTTGTAAGAAGATAGTACCTGCAAGAAAGAGAAAGAGTGCGAGAGAGGTATAAATAAGAGAGAGAGAGAGAGAGAGAGAGAGAGAGAGAGAGAAAGAGAGAGATAGAGAAAGAGAAAGAGAGAGAGAGAGAGTTAAAGAGAGAGAGACAGAGAGAGATAGAGAGAGACAAAGAGAAACAGAGAGAGAGAGATAGATATAGAGAGAGAGAGAAACAGCGAAACAGCGAAAGAGATATAAAATGATTAACCATGTCAGCGAAAGTGAAAGATAGAGAGCGAAAGAGAAAGGAGGCTAAATTTAAATAAAAATCAGAGAAACGGTGCTTAGAGAATGACTGTGATAGAGACACAGAATGGAACATTATTGACAGAACGAATAGGTGGTACTAAGGAGAAATCAGATACTGGAATACGAAATAAAAATTTAATTGTATTGTCCAGTTATTCTAACTCTAAGTTAATACATGCAAAATAAGTAATATCGTACTCATTTTGATTATTAAAATTTTTTTGTAATTTCAGGCAATAAAATTAATAATTTATTTAAAAATTTCTTTTGTTATTATTTAATTTCAAATAATATTTAATTTTATACATTTCCAAACACATTTGCAAATATATATGATATCATTAAATTTTATTAGGATCACTAAGAAAAGTCCTACATTATCTATATCTTTGACTAACTTAAAATGAGTTAACATTTGCTCTAGTTTACGAAATCAATTTAATTTTTTCATTAAAGTTAATCAAATTAGTTGAGTCTCCGGCAGTAGCTGCTTTGAACCTGAAATTCCGTAGCCTGGCCCGGCGCTTGTCATGTCAGTCAAGTGTAGAGCGTAGTCAGTCGGACCACTTGACTCGGGACTTGTTTTAGAGCGAGCGACGAGCAGCGACGAGGGACTTACGCTTAGGCGCGCCCAGAGAGCTCAGCAGGAGCCGGAGCCGGAGCAGGAGCAGGAGGAGTTGCGCCTGTCGAGTGCCTGAGAGGAGTGGCTGGCGTTGGCTTGATTTGCGCTTGGCTGCATTTTGCCAGTGATACTTTGTTTAAGTTTTCCTCCTACTATGTGTGTGTGTTATTTTTTTTTCCCGAACCAACCCCAAGTAACGCCCATGCACTCCACTCTGGAGACGCCAGCGCCCCATCCATCCCCATCCTTAGCCAAAAAAAAAAAATCCCAGCTGGCAGACAGACAGCGGATTGCTTCCAATTCGTCGCGCAGTCGGCGGTGCAAAGTATTTGCCAACGGCATCATGAGTGCTAGGGATTAGTGCCCACTCACAGCCAGCTTTGGCTCGGCTCGGCTCGGCTTGGCTTGGCTTGGCTTGGCTGGGCTTGGGTTGGGTCTTTGGTCTCGCAGCGGAAGGCATTTTGTGCATAGATGGCACAACCTTGGGCTGATCCCTTGCCACGCTTTAAAGTAGCGCTAAAATGGAGATAGAGCAGACATACAAACATAAGCATATATATATATACATATATGTATATATATATATTTGTCTGTATATATAAATTAGTTAATAGCGGAAGTCATCGCACTGTTTTATGCATCCGCCTCAAGTCTGGAGCCTGCGCAGTCGTTTGGAAATTTCTGCGTTCGGCAACAGTTGCCATTTCAGCGCTTGGCTAGCCATAATCATAATTTATAATTTATTGGCCAGCCCCCGATTTATGTGCGTTTTATGGCCGCTAATTAGCGTGAGGCCAAGACTAACAACGAAAATATGGGAAACGATTTTCATTTTATTGCTATTGACACTGAAAAACGTGTATCTTAGGGAAGACCAAAATAATTTTCTATATTAAAGTTTCATGGTAGTTGATGAATTTGAAATGGAGAAAAATGATTGATGATAATATTTATTAAGTTTTCTATCATTAAAATAATATTGTTTATAACTTATATATTTTATGATCCATAAGAAAAAATCAATTCATAATATATAATAATAAAATAAATTAAAAAAGATAAAATTTTTTTATTAAATTAAGAATAGTGTTATATAATAATAAAATAAAAAAAAATTAATAAATGAATAAAAAAATATTTGTTTGTAATTGTTTTTTTTTTATTTATTTATTTTTTTAAGACTATATAATATATATAACTATATTAAGGATTTCATTTCGATATGAAACTTTAAAACCGGTGTATGATAGATTTACATAGATAGATTTTTCGAAAACTAATGTTAATACATTTAATAAAGTAAATAAAATATATTACAAAAATTAACTAAAATACAAATAATTAATTATTATTATTAATTAATGAACAACAACAAAAAATAAAATTATAAATATTATTTATTAAACAAAAGTTAAAAAATCAAATACAAAAATTTGAAACCCTAAATTAACTACAGCACAAAATACTCAACATAAATAGTACAAATTTAATAAATAAAATAAAACTTATTAATATTTTGTACAAATTTAGTTTTAAAGTAAAAAATCCAAAAACTGACAAAAAATATTCCAAACACAATTTGCAGTCTAATCTGAAAAAAAAAACCCGAAAACCAAAATCGACTATAGGAAAAAATCTTAAAATGAATGCGATTGGCATGAGACATGGTCAAGATGGTATTTTATTTTGGTTTGCACGAGTCGGAGCAGGAGGGGGCAGCTGGAGGAGCAGCTGGAGGGGGATCCAAGCAGGAGGAGGGCAGCAACAACATTTGCAGCATTTGCCGGCACTTTCCAATTTTCATTAAAATAACAGAGCCGACGCGCTGGGCAGCCATTATTTCGAAAGCAGCCCCGACTACCCAGAGCCCGACCCAAGCTTCCATCGGTTTTCCCTATCAACGGCAAAAGGCTCGAGTCGAACAGTTCGCTCTCAGTTCTCAGTTCTCGTATTTTGTTTTTTTTATTATTTTTTTTTTTTTTGCAGTCCAAAGAGGTTTGGGTTGCTCGTCTGCGTCTACGTGATTGCTGTGCCAGCCAGCCATGGAGTCCATGGATGTCCTCCTCCATGTCCTTCATGGCCTCCATGGACCAAAGCAGCCACACCCCCAGCTACCCTCCCGCCCATTTTGGTTCGTTCGTTGTGTTTCGGGCGGCGGTTTTGTTCCATTCGTTAGTTCAACGCACACGCGGGAGTATGATGAAATTAAATTGGGGAAACTTTAGCAGTCCACCATGATGATGACGATGATGATGATGATGGGAATGATGATGAGCTTGATGATGTTGCTGATGATGGCAGCCATCAAGAACGTCATCCGCAAGCATCAGCGGTTGGTCGGCCGACCTGCGTCCTGCTCCTGGCTTAAAGTCCCATTCTCGTCCAGGGTTTTGCGACTTCCATTTTTTTTATATATATTTGAATATTTTTTTTGTTTTATTTTTATTTTTATTATTTTTATTATTTTTTGTAGCTGTGAAACGAAAGCGAATGTAAATTTTTCAACGTTGCCTTTTGGTTTGTTTAAAAATTTAAACTTGTCGTTTGTTTGACTGGGTGGAGATGGGGTGGGAGTATGATGGGGGTTGGAGGAGGTTGGGCTACTGGTTGGTTGTTTTAAGCTTTTACCTGTTTCACTGCCTCCCACTCCTCGTCATCTCCCCCAACTCCCTGTGTGTTGTTCTTGTTCGAAAATTTAATCAGTTGCCAAAGTTTTGCAATTTTAATTAAATTCTCCAAATTGGTTTTGACTGCTCTGCGCCAAAGTTTTTCACTGCGGGCGTATGTGTGTTGAGTGTGTGTGTGTGTGTGTGTGTATCATTGTCGTCGCAATTCTTCGTTTTTTACCCATTTCGCAGTGTCGCCTTTTCATTTGCCAGCTGCCTGTTTGGAGGTTATCCAAATTGGCAACTTTGTAGGTAGTCGCGGAAAGTTTTTAATTGTTTAAGAAATGCAGTGCCAAGTTATCAAGAAAAATACACTGAGAAAAATTAAGGAAAATTATGCAAAAATGTTAAAAGTGAAGATTATGAGAGTTAGATGAAAATATGAAAAAATTATATATATATTAAAAAAAAAATAATAATAATAATAAGTAAATGAACAGAAAATTGTAAAAACATGAATTGGAAAAGAAAGAAAGAATTACAGACAGATAAAGAGGGAAAGAGTTATATAGATACGTGTATAGATAAATGAATAAATGAATTGATGATACTAGATAGATAACTAGATGGATAGCTGAATAGATGGATGGGTAAAAAGCTGATAGAAGAAATTCTTATCCATATCATAAATTATGTTTTTATCAAATTAGCTTTATAAAAATAAAGTTTTTTACAAAAATTTTTACGTGAACAAATAGTTTCATTTGCTAATATATTGTAATGTTGTTATATTATTATTATATTATATACGATTATATATTATATTATATATTATCGGTCATTAGAAAGTCTTATTTCTGTAGCTCCATTTTGTTATAAATAATTTGTATTATAACTCTAATTTATGCACAAGTTGAACTTAATTTTAAAACCAATTTGAACTCATCGTCGTCCCAACACTCACATACGCTATCCCCATTTGGGGTACCGCAGCGAGGACACACATAAAAAAAGTGCAAACTGTGCAAAACAAAGCGCTACGGCGACTCACAGGTGCCAGCTGGTACGTTCGCAATTCTGTGCTACATAGCGATCTCAGAATTCCAACAATTGCTGAACTCATCGGACGTCACTCCTCAAGGTACGCGGACAGGCTCTTAGCGCACCCAAATCAACTGGCTACTGACCTCGCACACAACAACAATAGGCGAAGGCTAAAAAGGGTTCACCCGTTGGACCACATACACTAATAACTAATAATCACAACAACTACTACTGTAAATAATGTAAATACCGGCTTCTAGCCAACAAATTAGGTTAAGGTTTAATTATAAATGCGCTGTAGAGTCGTAAGACAAGGAGCGGCAATAAAGATTTATTAAAAAAAAAAAAAAAAAAAAAAAAAAAAAAAAAAAAAATTTGAACTATAAACGAAAGTTCAAACGTTTTTTTAAATAAAAATACACTTGAAATAAATTGTATGAGTATAATAATTGTATGAGTAGGAATATAATTAAAAAAAAATATATATTAATTTTCCTTAATTAAATGATTTGATCGGGCTTTCAAGATATTCTAACCAAGCAAAAAAATTTTAAAATAAGAATAAAAATTTTTGAGATTTGAATACATACAAATGAATAAGTTCAAATTTATTTTATTTATAAAGAGTTAGTGAAATTAGTTATATTTTTTCATGTAATTAATTAAAAAGTTTATATCTTGCATAAAGATGACTTCTATTCTAATAGCCCAATATTGCTCAGTGCACAATAATGCAGAATACTGAAAAAGAGGAGCAAAATAAATTATATAAAAACTTTTGCTCATTTAATGTCGCCATTTTCGCAGATATATAGCAATAAAATATAGTCCGTGTGGGTATGGCTGTGGAACACCGCGCCCCAGATGCACACAAAGTAATTTGTGCGTTTAAGTGATTACGAACATACAAATACCCTGTATTGAAAAAAAAATTGAATTATATTTTATTTATTGTACATGATGAGTCAAATCTCAGTGTAAGTAAAAAAAGTTAGGGTATTAGCCAATCTTTGTTTCATATTGGATTATATATTATATATACATATATTTATACAAATCACCCAATTTCCATACACAATAGTATATTACAGGGTATATACTATTAAAATCTATGATATATATATTTTTCAAAAATTAATGCAGCATCATCCGATATCCACCAGTCAGCATACCCAATCACAATTCCAAACAGTACAGGGTATATTCAGGCTGACCCAAGCGGCGTCATCGCTGGCGACGAAGAAAATGCGAACACAAAAACGCCATTTAGCGCACAGGAAACAGTTTTAAAAGCTCGCCCAGGATCGAGGGCAACGAACACTGGCGGCAGACAACTGGCGACGCGACGCGACGCGACGCGTCGCCTCTCTGCTAATGCGGGAGGTGCGGCGCTAGGGCAGGGTATACACAATTCGCGTTCGTATTCGGGTCCATCCCTATATGGACAGAGCCAAGGCAACGCAATTGCGTTTAATTGCAAAAAGCGGCAAGAACTGTTAGACAAATTACGCGAAGAAAACACAGAGTAAAACGTAAAGTGGGAAAAAGTTTTTGGCAAATGACCAAATGGCAGCCGAAGCCGAGCAATGGGCCAACTACTTAACAAACTGTTTGAAAACTTCCATTTTCTAGCAACACCAATACGCTTGCCGAGGAGTAATATAATTTTGCGAAGCAGAACGTGCAAGAGCAAGAAGTAGATCCGCATTGACAATCTTGAGAGTGTAGTGTGGAGAATGTGGACATTGTGGATGTTAAGAGCGTGTGAGTTAATTTATGCATATACAACACTAGTTAATGACGCCTACTGAGAGCGAGCGAGCAGTAGCGATGGCTGCTGAGACAAGTGCACTGCACAACTTCACTGCTCTTATGCTTTTGATCCCGTTACTTGGCTGTGTATGCAAAGCGCCTTCAGGATGGTGTGAGAGCAGCTGAATTGCGATTGAGAGAGCAGTAGATTAGTATTTGTGCAGATGCCGCTTAGTGTGGGAGTGTGAGCGTCATTACGCAATTTAGTTTTCGCCCGTCAGCTCACAGATTTTACACAGTTTAAGCGAAAAAATTGTTGTTATTCGGTCAAAGAAGCTAATATATTTTTTGTTTTTAAATTGTGCTCAATATACATATGCATCAATTAATTATGCCGTTTGCCATTTGCTTAAAAGCTTTTTTTGCATTTTTTTTTGCGTTGTATCACATAAGTTCCACAATCAGAGTAACACATAGAAAGAGGAGAAGGAGAGAGACAGACAGAGAGAGAGAGAGAGAGAGAGAGAGAGAGAGAGAGAGAGAGAGAGAGAGAGAGAGAGAGAGAGAGAGAGAGAGAGAAACAGAGAGAAGTGAAACAAGTGAGTATATAACAGTTGTATTTATTTGCCATTTTATACGCTTGCTGAGGTTAGCATGGCTATGTGATGAAATATGTAATATTTAATATGCAAAGAAGCATTTTTATATAATATTTAAAATATTTTTGTATTATCACAAGTATATTTTATATCCTAATTATAAATTATGCAAATCAATAGCTCAGTTTTATGCAATATTTATATACATACATATTACGAACTATATTAAAGGGTATATAAACTTCGTTATCCTTTCTTTGCTTTCTCTCTGCTTTGTCATTTTTCTACTTTTTTGCCGTTGCTTGAGTAAACACATCAACTGCAGATCGCACAGAGATCGATGCAAGTAAAGGCTGTGCTGCAATTGAAAACGGTTTAATCAGCCAAGTCGATATTAGCGTACAGAAGAGGGTCGCAAAGGGGAATTGGAAGGAGAGGGTAAGCGCGAAGATTAGTTGATTGCATCAATATGCTCGTTGTCAGTGGGAGTTGTCTGTGTGTGTCTGGGTGGGAGGCGAATTGCCACCCCAAATGCGACTGGGCTGAACGATGCGCTATCTCATCGTTCATGCGAATCCGAAATTAAATTATCTGCCAACTGTCGGGCAACCCTTGTTTCAAAGTTGCCATCGCCATCGCCATCCTCCTGCCGCCCACTTTGACTCAGCTTTTATTCCAATCAGATTGTTTCCGTGGTTGTCTGTGTGCGAGTGTATGCGTGTGTGTGTGTCTGTTGCCCTCAAATAGGCTTTTTACATTGTCGCACTGCCAACAGCCTTGCGGATTGAATTCGAATTAATTCCTTTGACCCGCCCCTCCACTAACAATCCCCTGTCCCCATCCACCCAGCCACCCAGCCATCTCCTGCCCCTGACGACCGCCAAGCTCAACCTCATCATTTCCCAACATTATCCTCATCGCCCACACGTTTTGCAGCTGATCCTTTTGCCCAGGCATCGTCGTCTCCCCGTTCCCAGCTTCGGCTTGCGGCGCGTGTGCGTGCGCCTGATTAACATATGTCAACAGTATTATATAAAGTGGTATTTCGGTCCTGGGCATTTGGACTATGCCAAGGCACTGGCACTGGCAGGGCAGGGCCAACAAATTCAATTACGCCCGCATTTGCTTATTTTTGTAAGAAATTAACTTGTACTATATACAGCATATACATCTTTTTTTCTTACTTATCCACACCCTTATAGAGAGCTTGTTGATTGTGTATTACGGCAGGTAGTTTATTATAGAGATTTTCCAGGATATTTTAATGATGAAGTTGGGGTTTTTTTTTAGGGATCTTAAGTGATTATTGGATAAACAATAGGAATTGTGTTTTTATCTGAATTTAACATTTTTCTTACAAAAATATATTTAAAAAAATATATAATATATATATGTATTTAATATATTGTCTCATTCATTTTGTTATATTTATATATATTTATAAAATATATATTTTATAAAACAACTAAGGCCTGGTTTTATTTATTATATTTAATTTAATTTGATTTCATTTAAAGTATTAGATATCTAAACACGATAATAATAAAAAATGACATTATTTTTCTATTAAAAATAGAAAAATAAAAATAATTAAGAAAATTTATTTCATTATATAAAAATATATTTAATTTTTAATATTAAATATTGAATAACATAATTTATATTTATTTATCCTCAACATAAGGGTTTTCACAGTTTTATATAAATTATATTAATATTCAAAATGATATGAAATTTAGAAATTTTATTTAAAAAAAATAAAAATAAGTTTAGTTAGTTCCAAATTAAATTAAAATATTTTGAAATATTATATGGATACTATACTTAAACGTATATATATATATTTTTTAAAGTATAATATAAATATGTAACTTTAGCAAAATAATTAAAAATTATTTTTTTTTTTAATTTTAAATAAGTTAAAATTTTTTTAGATTGACATGTTTTTTTTTTAATTTTTTGTTTATCTTTCCAAAGAAAGTCCGTTAAATTCTGATTTAAATTATATTAAATAATATTGAATAACAAAAATGTGTTAAATAATTTAAATTTTTAATAATTTGTTTATTTAATGTTTTAAAATGTTTTAATTATATCTATTATTATATCGCATTGTATCATATGTATATTTTTTCAATTATATATTATTTTAATAATTTTTTTTTTTTATGTTGCTTATATGTTATATATTATAATAAACATATTAAAATTGATAACTTTAAGCTTTTTAAATTATGTATTTAAGCCTTTGCCATTATTGCTGTTGTTTTGCATGCCTTTATGTTTATCGACTGGGGGCATCGATATAATGCTCTGCATAAAGGAAAAATTACACTTGAAAATTGCGCAGTTTTTTTTTTTTTTGACTGCCTTGGTCAACCACCAAGAGCCAGCCGAATGCAAATGAACAGCCAGCAAGCTGAAAAAATGTGATGGGAGAAATGGGGTTGAGCATGCCAATAACTCGTCTAGACCCGAACCCCAGCCAAAAAGAACTGGCCAACGGCGACGGCAGTCGATGCGGCAATAAATCAGCGAGTTGGCCAAAAGGCTCCAATAATTGAGTGGCACAAGCGATGACCAAAAGGGTTGCAAAACGAGTGGGAGTATGGGATGTGTGAGTGTATGTGTGTGTGTGTGTACTAATAAGTGTAGCAATAAAGTAGGAGAGCAATGTCTGCCTAGCATTGAGTGGAAGAGAGAGGGCGCTAACAGCGAGCTGGCTGCGCCCTCGGTCTGGTCAGACACTCGAGTTGGCTGAGTTCAATGAGTTTGTTGTTTTTTATTTATTTATTTTTTATTTTATTTTTTTATTATTTTATTATTTCTGTTGGGGTTGCCGCCTTTTAATTAGGCGCGTAATTTATGAAATATTTTCACGTGCTGCTCGAGTGGCTGCCAAAAGGCTGACTGAATTCTAACCAGCGGCTCTTCTAGTGCCAATCGGCATTTTGGTCTGTTTTCAATTTTTGTGGGTGTTTTTTTTTTTTGGTTCACCCACATTTTTAGTCGTTGGAAAACAATGAACCGAGCTGTGCGCCTCAGTGCCTCAAGCATCATCGAGAGAGACAGAGCGAGTAAGAGACCTCCTAACCGCTGCTCCAGCTCTCCCTCTCCCTCTCCTTCTCTCTCTCTCTCTCTCTCTCTCTCTCTCTCTCTCTCTCTCTTTCATTGTCAGTTCTATGTGCCTCTCTCTGTCTTGTGCACTCGAGTGGCTGGCGAAGGGTTCATCATCAACGTCGAGATATTTTCTTGTTGAGGAGTTTTGTCTTTGCTGCCGCCGTCGCCGCCGCCGCCTCTTTTCCGTTTAGCTCTTCTTTCCTGGTCCTGCTCCTGCTGCTACTTCTGCACTTGCCAGCCCAGCCAGCCAGTCAGCCAGTCAGTCATCCAACCGGGCCGCACTTGAAATATTTGTGGTTGTTGTTTGATTGAAGCGGTTCAAGCCGTTTGCAACGGAAGTGTGTTTGATTAAACGTAGAAGGACAACAACAGCAGCAGCAGCAGCAGCAGCATTAATGCCAAGTACGGACGAACGCTTGTTCGTCCTCAAATTGCACCGCTTTAAAGAGCAGGTAAAATTCTCGAATTTACCCAAGCAAAGTCTTACCCAACTGAAGCTCTGCAATTGAGTCCACCAAACACAAGACCCCAGCGTCGAGCACAGCGAATTGAACCGAATTCCCTCTCACTAACCCACGCTAAACGTATCGTTTCATTAGGTGGCCAGGGAATTTGAAGCACAGTGGAGCAAACTGTGTGTTCAGTGTGTATAATTGAAAAAATGCTGAAGGTGAAAGGTATGAAAGAAAGTGTTTTATTTATGTAAATACAATTATTTTTTGTATACAATGTAATAGTATAAATAATTAATAAATCATAAAATATTATTTCTGTTTATAAATTTAATATTTAAAGCTATATTGAAAAAGTATTTTTGAAAATTTATATAATTAAAATTAAGTATTTCTTAACTAATTTAAATAAATTATTGTATACATAATTGAAATAAATTATTCCAATTTGTTTATGGGTCATATATTTTTAATATTTCAGACATTTTTATAAAAAAAAATATTAAAATTTTGTTTATTGCATATATTAATAATAAATTCATTTATTCGGTAATTTGTTTTCAACTATATTTTTTTGTACGTTATTAATAATAAAGCGAAATATAATTCGTTTGCCATATATTAATTGACGTAAAAAAATAAGTTGACTAATTATTTTTAAAATTTGTAAGTATTAATAATAAAATAAAAATCTAAGCATAAATAATTCGGGATAAATTAATTTATGAAGAGAAATGAAATCATTAATTATTTTTAATAATAACTAAGCATTCATATAAAAAAAAAAATCGAAATATAAATAATTCGGGATAAATTATTTTGTACAGAAAAAAAAAAAAAGAAGAATCATAATGCATAATTTTCAAGCATATTTTTTAGAATACTTATTTTTCAAGTTATAAATTTTTATAGTATGATTACCATATTTAAAAACATTTTTCTTACTTAAAGTACGTTTATATTCTAAAAAAAAAAACTAATAATTATATTATTTTACTTTAAAATTTTTTTCTTTAAATATAATATATATAAAATTGAATTGAAACAAAAATATGCAGACCGTAAAATAAGTAATTTTAAATTTTAAAAAAATTATAAATTTTATATATGTTAAATAAATATTAAAAAATAAAATAAATATTTATTTAAATATTAAAAAAAATTCATTTTCTGATATTTCATACAAAATATTAATATTCACTAAAATCTTCTCTAAATATATTTAATATTAAACAAAACTTAGTATTCTGCTCAAACTTATCTTACTTTATACAACGAAATATTTGAAACCAACTTGAATATTATTTTTTTTTTAATAACAATCTAAATGAAGTAGGATGTGATTTAGCGCATTGCATTTGCTGATAAATTGTGTTGCTCAGGTATTTAGATTAATTTCATTGTTATTAATCGTCATCTATTACAGCTGGATGTGCCATTGTGTTGTGCATGGGGTGTTCGCTCCTCAGCTGAGTAGGAGCATCATTAATATTGGGACGCCTTTAATGGCATATCGATTTGTTGTTTATGGCCAGTTGGCTGCTCTTGTTTGCTGCCATTGTTGTTGTTGTTGGCCAAAAAGCGGATGAAAAGGGCGCCACCATTTGCCAGTATGACCAACGACTCTGTTGGCTCTGCTATGTTGGCCATGAGGTCCACAACTGTGGCTCACTCTCGGCCATGTGGTGTGACATTGTTGCCACTTAATCCGTTTATCTAACTTCGTACACCGTTGGACTCGATGCCGAAAACTTACAGCGCGTGGTTTAAAAGCACCGATTCCACTCGCTCTGTCTGGTTTTGCTTTTTGGTTTTTTTTTTTCCTTTCTTTTTTCGTACAGCTCTTGACATGATGACGTGGAATACATCAGCACTCGAAATTTGAAATGCATTCGACCGTACAAGCTGGCCGAGCTTCGAGCTGATGCCAAGTTCCCCTTTTGCCCTTTAAACTCCGTCATCGTCAAAGTCGCCGTCACCGTCGTCGTCATTCCACACGCCGACATCCATTAGCAATCGCAGTCATACAGACTTCCGCATCATACTTTGAACTTCCGCATATTTTATGAGTGTGTGTATATGTGTGTGTGTGTTGGTGTTGGTGTTGGTGTGCGTATGCGGGCGAATGTCGCAGTCTGTATACAAAATGGCGGACGCACACGACATTCGTCCAGGTCCACGTTGGCCATGCGCGCACTTCGATAAACCCCCCCCAAACACACACACACACACACACACTTAGCCACAAATCCCCCCACATTCGACTGCTATTGCTTTACTCTCTTTGAGTGTCGCTTGGCCGTTTTTGCTTCTTCAAAAAATTTTTGTCGCCCTGCTTCGATTTCATGGTTTTGGCCATGTTTCCATGTTGTTGTTTTTTTTCGGTTATTTCGCTGATAAACTTTTGCCCAGCTCTCCAGCGTTTTGGCCATGTTACAGGTTTGACTTTTTTTATGTCGATTGCTATTCTATGTTTCTATGGCTTTCAAGACTGTCGCTTTTACTGTTATTGTTTCGTGAGATTTTTTTTTTATTTTTTATATTTTTGAATTAGAAATTATAAGTACTGACTGCAGTTTGATGTCTCCATCTCCATCATATTGTTGGTATTTCTAAGATAATAAGATTAAATTTGAGTATTGTGTTGGCAGAGTTTCGCTTTTAAATTTCTTGTCTTATAATTGCTTTTTGAATTTGTTGTCAATTTAATTAGCAATTTTGAATTAATTAATTAATTATGTTACTTATGAATATACTGTATGATAAGCAGATTAATTTAAGATATTTTGGGGTTTGTTATCGATTCCCATTAGATTTACTTCTCTCTGAGTTTCTTCTCTAGTTCTCTATTATTCTGTTTCTCTTCCTCTCTATTTTTGCACTATTTGTGTCTATCTTTCGTTCTCACTATTTTCCTCCCACTTAATCTATATTTACGTTCTTATTTCCAGAGCTGTTAATTTTTCCATTTGAATGGAAATTCAAAATGGGTTTTACCTTTTGAAAACCCATTTTGCATTTCCATTCAAATGGAAATTCAAAATGGGTTTTACCTTTTGAAAACCCATTTTGCATTTCCATTCAAATGGAAAAATTAACAGCTCTGCTTATTTCATAATATTTCTATATCTTTTTCTAGGACCTTCTCTTCTCTTTTTCTTCTCTTCTCTCATTCCGTTCCTTTACCGTCTTCTCCTGCACTTTCTCTATTTATCTCTGTATCTTTTGCACTTAATGTTTCTATCTTTATTCGTCCTTATATCTCTTCTTCTCAGATTCTCCATTGTTTTGTTAATCTCCCGTTCTCTTTTAAAGTCTATTTGATTTTCTTTTTATTGCACTAACACTCTCAGTTGGTGTATCTCTATCTATTCTTTATATCTTTTTGTTTCTTTACCTCTCCATATTTTCTTCTAGTGAGATCGCCTTTAAGATCTAATTTTACTCTTTCTCTGTCTCTCTCTATCTCTGAATCCATAGTTTTTATTTCTCTCTTTCATTCTTTCTCACACTCATTCTATTTCTCGGTCTCTCTCTCTCTCTCTCTCTCTCTCTCTCTCTCTCTTTGCCTAATTAACTTTCCCTCTCTCTGTCTTTCTCTTTATTTTTCTCACGCTTTCTCTCTCACTTGCGCTCCCCCTTTCTCACACTTTCTCTCTCTCTCCCTCTTTCTGTCAATTTATAATCTACTCTCTCTGTCTCTCTCTACATCTTTCCCTCTCTTTTTTATTCACCTTCTTTCCTTCTTCCTCGCTGTGTCTCTTACTCCTTCATTTTTCTCTTTTATCCGCTTTCTCTCTGCCTTTCACTATTTATCTCTCATCATCGTTTTATTTTTATCAATTACTTAGTGTTTCCCTTTCTTTTCTCTTTGTTATATTTCACAAAAACAATCAGCTCTTCTAACAAATTCTCATAAAATAATTAATACATATTTAATTTTAGCTAACAATAAAAAATACAATTAGATAATCTTAATCTACATCGCCTTTCCTGCTACAGCTAATTTGAACTGATTTTCCTTATCTGCCTTCCAAAGCTCTTCCGACCTTATCCTGCTGACCGACTCCCTTTAGCGCCCAACTCCTCAAACGAATTTGTGGTACGACAAATTTAAAGGTATCTTTGGCAAACAAACAAAATGCGGCTCTTGGCCTTAGCCTAAAAGTCAACAACGACAAAATATGACAAATTCGGCTAAACAAAACAGGAAACAAGCGCCCAAACACAGTCGAACAAAATGCGTACTGGCAAGTAAACATATCTATATCTATATATATATATATATATATATATATATATATATATATATATATATATATATATATATATATATATATATATAGGTACCATATCTTATCTAAAAGGGCCCTCCCATAGCGCTCACGCAGGAAGCGTTCGTTCTGCTCTTGCTCTCTGTTTCTCCAGCTCTCAGTTGGCGTGTTCAAATGCAAATCCTGTAAAACCTGCAAGGAGCAAACTTTTTAAAGTTTGAGCGGGACACCCCCCCACGCTCCACCAACTTTTGCTACCTTTGCCATAAATCATGGCCGCCAAGTTGTGTAGGCTTGTATTCGCCATTTCTCGTATTTGGTTTCTTTTGGTACCATTTTTTTTCACTTCTTCTTCTTCCTCTTTCGCCGTCTTTCTTTCGTACTTGGGGCATTGTTTTGCGAAGACAGCATTTCCTGAATTTACCTTCTTCCCAGCTCTCTCACTCTCTCACTTTGTGTGCGTGTGTTTGTTTCGAGAAGCGTCGCAAAAACATAAATCCAAACGCCAAGACAAATTTCGCAGATCCGCCGTTTGCTCTTTATATATATATCTGCTTTTTTTTTGTGGGCGAAACTTTGGTCGCAAGTTTTCTGCCTTTGCAGTGCCTGTTTCTTCAGATGATTTATGCCTGGCACGCCATTGGGTAAGGGTGTCGTCCCTGAGTATCCTGTATGTGCGCCTGGGTGGCTTCGCCGGGGCCGTGCAAAAGTTTTAGCTGCGCGCAAAAATTATATGCGGCCGGGCAAGTAAGTAGCTGCTTCGCCTCTACCCAGCTACACTCTCTGTCTTTCTCTCTCACTCTCTTTCTCTCTGTCTAATGCCACCCGTTGTTCTAAGCCATTTGCGTGGATTGCCAGCAATTTGCTCTCGAGATTTCCAAGATGTGCCCACGTAAAGCAGAGCAAGCTCTGGCGCCTGGTCCTGGGGGTGGGATGGAGGCAAGTCGTGTGTCTGTTTCAAAATTATGTTTGTGCAAAAGATTTGCGGACTGTGTGTGTGTGTGTGTAATGGTCTTGAGGCCTGGCTTTTGCCTAATTTTTAGTACTCCCTCTCACTCTATCTCTTTCTCTCCCTATCTGTAAGATACACGTCTTTTGGCTGGCAGCGGATGCGCAAATGTTCCTTGGGCTACAGCACTTGAGCCTGTTCATCCGCCTCAGCCTGGGGTCCGCAAATTGCGTTTAAATTAATTGCAAATGGCGCATGATTAAGGGGAAGTAATATACAGCTAATTGTTTATGATTTAATGGCATAGTATTTATTTTTTTGTGGATTTATAGACTCGAATGACTAGAGATGGGGCTTTTTATTTAAGCTTGTCTATGAAGTGAATATAAAGTGAATAATTTTAAAATATAAAATATTTTTGTTAATTTTATAAGATTGTTAAAAGAATACTATATTGAATTACAGAAAAGTTATATATATAACAAATAAATGTTTGCTTGAATTAGTTCTTGCTAATACATAATATGGGTCATTTAACAAAACAGATTATTTAGAGACAACGTATAAAAAGATAGAGTATATATGAGCATTGGTTACGTTAATGAATGCATTAATATTTTATATGTATTACAAATTCTTACTATATTATACGACTATTTTAATTTCTTTTTTAAATTAAAAATTATAATATTAGCTGGTATATATAAAATATAATTTTCCATTATAATTTTAAATAATCATAAAAATTACTTTTGCAATTATATTACAATACATTTATATTTTTTTATATAAATATGCATATTTTACATTTTTATTATAATATTTTGTTTTTTGTTTTATTATTATTTTAAATCAAGATACATACACATACATATATGTATATTTAATGTAAATTAGATAATTTTATAATTTTGATTTACAAATGCATTTTAAGAAAATCCGAAAATCTTTTCTTTGTTATAGCAAACGACAGAGATGTAGAAAACAAAATTTTTTTAAATAACTGTATAACACTAAATATAAAATATAAATATAATAGAAAATCTAAAAAAAAATGATTTAGATAAAAATAATATATATATTATATAAAATTTGAAAATATTCTTAGGTATTCTTAAAATTAGAAAAAAATAATAATAAGCATAATTATAATGCGAACTGCTTGAAACCCTTGACAGAACATGCATCACGTCTGCTGGCTGCTGGGCAGCGAACGCACTGGGAGATCCGACTCGACTCTCAAGTCTCGAGTCTCCAGGGCTCGTTATTGACAAATGTAACCCTACTTAAAATAATTACTTCGCCTTAATTGCGCTGTCAGTTGGTGTCTACTTAAGGAAATATTATCCCGTATGCAGCATAGACATACAAATATTGTTCAAAATTTGTGAAAGGGTGAAAAGAATTTGGCTTGAGTAAGTAAGAAACGGCAATGGTTAGGGTAGCCGACTGGAGTGAGTAGCGGCGAGGAGCTGCTCTCATAAGAGCTATTCCCTACGAGTGCTCAGCATATGTCAATTAAGCTATAATTCCGTTGCCATCGTGCTGAGTCCTGCCAACGACTGTCAATCATGCCTTTCACCAAAAATGTTCGCTGTGTGTGTGTGTGTGCCTTACTGACTTTACAATATATTACTTTATTTTTTTTTCATATTTCCTTTTTTTGTTTTTGATTTTTAAAGACCAGCTCGACAGACATGTCAAGCTGGCTTTAAGACAGCCAACGACAACAACAACCACATCAAGTTGTCAATGTCTCGAGGGAAGCGGTCGTAGCAACCCCTTGAGGCGAAAGCCTTGCCAACTGAGGCGGGGGGCCTACACAATTATCAGCTATAATTATGCAATATTTTTTTCCCTCTCTCCCTCTCGCTGCCTAACGGGAATCGAGAATTTCCATTTCCATTTTCCATTCGCCAATTGCCTAATTTTCTCGCATTTTCCCACAAGCTGTACGCCATGGCGTCTGATTGATTGGAAAACTCTTTTGCCTTAGCATCGTTTTAATTAGGCAGCGTCAAGCTCTCTTGGCTCTTGCCTCTGGTTTCGCCTTGCTTCGCTGCTTGCCTCATCTCCCGTCTCCTCTCATCTCCTCTCGCCTGCTATTAATTGGCTGCTTTAAATCCTCGCCCAGGGACGCGCGCGCGCGCCTCTCGTTGTTGGCATCGACGTCGACGTTTGCGCTTTTTGTCCCACGCACACACAAACACAGCTTCGACTACAACAGCCGTAGCTCCTCCCGCTCTGCTCCTCTAGCTATGGCTTTTTGCATGCGTCCGCGCCAATTTGCGTGGCGCTGCCACTCGTCCTGCCCCAGTAGTAGTCCTTGGTAGTCGGCAGCAGCAGCAGCAGCAGCAGCAGCAGCTTCTGCTCAACTCAACTCAATGGCGTGTTAAGTCAGTCAATAGGCGCCGCTGCCAATCAGTGCTTCAAGTTGTTCGCCCCACCCTCTTTCGCCCCTCCTTCGGCGCCCCTTTTGCCCAGCTGGCAATGTTCTTAATAGAAAAGCGCTTTTTCAATTATGTTAGCCAACTTCATTTTGGAGCAGCCTGGCAGGCTCCTACTGTGTCTGGCTGGCTGCCATGTTGTGTACCTTTTAATTTACTATTTTTACTTCCTTTTAATACCCAGCAAAGGCAAGTGTGCGGAGAAGGGTATATTATATCATCATTTTAAAAAAGTATATAATTAAGTATAACATAAATACAAACTATTATATAACATATAATAATAAAAATATTAAATATTAAATAAAGAAAAATATTAACTATTACCTAAATATAAATTAATTTTAATGAAAATATAAATAAAAATATTAAATGTTGTTTTTATTTAATATTTTTATTTAAATATGTATCATATTTTTTTTTATATTTTTTTTATATTAAATAAATATATTTAAAAAATATATTAAATAAAAATTAGATTCGAATTTTTATTTAAAGGTCGAGTTTTATTTTTATAAATATGTATATCAGAAAGTAGAAAAGTTTTTTAAAACTATTTTTCAAAACTATTTTAAAATAATTTTAGAAAAAACCTAGTTTAACTAGTTTAAAAAAACTTTTTTAATTTTTATATATAAATTAAATATTTTCTGTTTTTATCCGTAACATATTTCATAAATATTTTTAATATACATAATTAAAAAAAAAATTATTTAAGATTAATAATAATAAAAAATGTTTCACGAAAAAATGATTAATAAATATCAATTAAATTCTTTGAAAATTTATGCTTCAAATATTTTATAAGATTTTTTAAAACACATCTATAAAATTTTATTTAAGATTATTAATTAATTATAAGAAAAAAATTGACATAAAATATTACTACCTTTCTATTTATAATTTATAAATAAATAATATTTATTTTGATTTTATAACAAATAACATTTATTTTTATTTTATGATATAATAAATAACATTTATTTTGAGTTTATGATATAATCAAAATAAATATTATATAATTACTTTCCAAAATACATATTAATACTCTGAAAAAATTATTCTGACTGAAGTTTATATAGAAAGTTTTAATTGTTATCTATATTTTTTACTTTACTTTTTTCCTACTACAAACAACTCTGAAACTTAGTCAAGTAGAAATATAAAATAAAATAGGCATATTCACATATATTTAATAATTTTCATATAACTAAATTAGATTTTCATATATTTTTCATATAAAGGCCTCCAACTACAGGATATTTTGCTGTCGATCAGCTATAGTTGGCAGCTTCTACACTAGTTTCTTTTTCCGTTCCGTTCTTTTCAATTTTTTTTTATTCTCTAGGTACCCCGTCCAGTTGTAGACGTAGTCCATCAGTGGCAGAGCAGGACGTAGCTGGCGAGCATCCTGCTGTTAGTATCCAATTAAAATCGAAAATTAAATGTCAGGCGGCTACAGAACAGAACCCACAACAGCAACGGGTACCACTCTATGTACTACGTCCAAAGGTACTTGGGGAAGCCAGTGTGGGGCTCTCTCTGTTTGTTTGTGTGTGTGTGTTGAGTGGGTCGCTAAGACGCTTACTTATTGAATATTTGCCTGGCCTGCGGCCGGAAAAAAACCCTAATTGCCTTGACCGTGCGCAAACAGTGCCTCTGTGGAGGAGGCGACTCTCAGCTCAAATGGGCTCAAAAATGCATGAGACACAACAAACACACACACACACACACGCATACTCTCAACACACACCCACACACCAAATAGACAAACATAATCAAAAGTATGTGGCTATACGTACGCTTGGGCACTTGAAAATCACGCCCAATTTGACGTGCGCCTAGTGCAAATATGTTTACACACTGCGGTTACCTCGGAGCTCGTCAAAAATCCATCCGTCTCCATATACATTCTCTGAATAATTGATAAGAGACCAATGTAATCAGCTGTAGCAAGTGTGTGCGTGGGTGGTTGGGTGGTTGGGTGGTAGGGTGGTTGGTTCGTTGATTGGCTGGCTGGCTGCCTGGCTGACTGTGTGCATTAATATGCCTGGGGCGCTTAATAAATAAATGCATAAGTGTTGATGTTGATATTACAACATAGGTAAACCCATGCGAGTATTATGAGAATCGCCATAGACAAGAAAAAAAATATTGCTGAAGTGCAGCAATTAGAGATGGCAGCGTGTCAAATATTTCTTATGGCAAGTGAAAGAATTAAAATATGTATATCAGTTTTATATTTTGTTTTAATATATATTTTTAAAAAAAAGTGTAGATTGCAGAAACAAATTAAAAAAATTCTATATAGAAGCTACTTTCGGAAAATATAAAAAAATATAAATATATAATATATAGAAATAAATGAGCAAAAGATATACATATATTTATGTGTAATAAAACATTTCGTACCGAAAATTTGTTTGAATTCAATTTAAGCTAACTAAAATACTTCGTTAGCTCAATATTTTGATTTTACATAATTAATTATTTTTTTTTTATATTATATGAGAGACTAAATTTTTTTTTACTAGACTTTATACTAGCTAAGAATTATTTTTGTTTGTTTTTGCTCATTTTAATATTATATTGTATTATCAAAACTATATTTTTTCGTACCATACTTTTCTTTTTTTACTAAAATTAATATTACTTAAAATTGAAATTAATTTTCATCATTTTTAATTTTTAAATAATTTTCAATCAATTAATATTAAAAAAAATAACCTAACATTTTTATATTATTTTCATTTGGTTTAATATGTTATTTTAAAATTACTATAATTTTTTAATGTAAAATCAAAATTCTATATACATATATATTTTATATTCCATATTCTTAACTCTACAAAAGTTTAGCTCACGCTTTCTTCTTTAGCCGCCGTCGTTTTACTCGTAGTCCTCGTCATGCATCGCAATATTTTCTTTGTGCATTTTAAATGTTTTGTGTATTTTGGTTTATTGGGCGGTTAATTTAAGAATTTTGAGATTGAGGCTTAGAATGGAGGGTGGGAAATTTAATGCGGACTTTAAACAAAAAATATACAAAAAATATATAAATAAATTTATATATGTATAAGCACAGATATATATTTTTGAAAAATATATAATTAATTATTAATATTATATAAAAATATAAATAATATATAATAAATAATTAACTTAAGTAAAAAAATATATATATATATAAAAAATAATAAATAAAATATAAAAAAATAAATTAATATATATATACCAAAATATAATTATATTTTTTATAAGCTCTAAAGTATATATTTAATACAAAGTAAAAGAATGGGTTTTTGCATATATATAATATACATATTTTTTGAAAAATAAATAATTAGTTTAAAATAAAAATTAGAAAAAAATATATTAAAAAAAAAATAAATAAATACCTAAAGAAAAAATTAATAAAAATGTATTTATATAGGTTTTTATAATTATTAAAAAAAAATACAATTTATTTGAATAAAAATATATAAGCCTATGCCTTAAATTGTTTGAATATCTTCAAATTATAAAAATTATTATATTTAAATAATATACATTCTAATTTATACATATATTGCCCAACCATCTTAAATTGTTGGCGGATTTCATATAAATGTACCGCACATTTAAGAAAACTAATCATGGGGGAGAGATTCGAGCAGAAAACTAATGTAACTGATCAAAATTATGCAGAAAATTATTCAAGCATTAATATGAGATGCCAAAGCAGAGATGGATGGCATGGCCAATGGATAGATGGATGGATGGCTGGCTGACAGGTTCAGCTCATATGAGGTTTTAATGCCTGGGAATGCTTTAATATGACGCTGATGCTGAAGCTGAAGCTGATACTGAGGCTGATGCTTATGCGGCTGTTTTTTAATAACACGAAAGGCACGAAGAGTACGGACTAAAAATAAAAAAAAGGAGAAGCAGTGAAAATTGCATGACACAAAATGATAAACAAGAATGGAATGGAAAAAAATTATTATATATAAGGAGATTTATTACGCAGCGGAGGAGGCAGCGGCAGTAGCAGCGGCAGCAGCAGCGGTTGATGATGGACCATAAAAAAAAAAAAAAAAATAAATAAAATGCAAAACAACATGGAAAAAGCGCTGTAGCAGAAGCAAACGTGTACATAAGCACGGACCCGGGCAGGGCAAAAGCAGAAGCAGCAGCAGCAGCAACAACAGCAACAAACTACGAGGCTGCGTGCCACAAAAGCCATCAATCATTTTGAGCGAAAGGGGCAAGCGGAGGCCGAGCCTGAAGCCGGATCTCTGCTAAAGTCGGAATGGGAGTTGGAGAAGTGGGCGGCGTGGACGGGAGTGGGATGGGATGGGGTGGCCCATCAGCGTATTAGAATAATCATCAGCGTCATCATTGCCAACTGTGGGGGCTGCAACTGAAAGCCTCATGATTATTAAATATGCCAAATCCCGAAACCGAAACCGAACCCAAAAACCCAACCTCAAGCTGAAGCTGAAGCCGAAGGCGATGCCTAGGCCCATGTTGCCTCACAGTTCAGTTGCGCCTCTTGGCGAACTAATCGATTTATTATGCTAACCAGGCGATGCAGCAAAGTGTGGAAGTGCTTCCCGCCCGCCCTGTCTCTCCCTCTCTCTCTCTCTCTCGGAATCCTTGGGAGTTACGTCAAGCAAATGAAGCGTGCCCTGGTAGCGGCAGTCAACTGGAATTCTTAGGTTGAGTCTTTGCTTCAGCAAGCAGCTTGCATAAATATGTGTGTATATTTTATAATAAATAAATGGCAATTTTTTACATGGCAATAATTTAATTAGCGAGGGCGGATTACTATATGGAAAGGGTGTGGAAAGAAGTTGGGGTTGGAGTTGGAGCTGAGATGAGTTTGTAGTTGTGGACAGTCAATTGTTGCTGTGCTCAAAGAATATTAAATAGTAAGTTGAGAGCTGATAAAATATAAGAGCGAAAGGGCTTTAGGGAAAAATAGTGAAAATTAAATAATAAATTAAATGTAATAAAATGAAAAATATTAAATAATTACAATAATTTGATTGTAAAATAAATTAAATTTAATATATTTTAATTTATTAAAATTATTTAATATTACATACCAATAATTTCGTTAGGATATAAAAAAATGTTCAAACATTTATTTTATCCAGATATAAATAGAAATATTTATAAATATATCCAGAATATATTTTAATATAAATAAAAAAAAATTATATTTTGTGCAGCTTAAAATATTAATTATTAAAATATTAAAAATATTTATATATGAAAATCTATCCTTTGGTGCTAATCCGCGATTTATATTTGATTATTAAGTTAATAATAATAGAAATTCAAGTTATTATATTATATATATTCTGATTAGTTTATTACTCTGATCGGTGTGTCGGAGTGCAATTGCTCTTGCTGTTTATCGAGTTAATAAACTCCACATTCTTGAGCTAACTCCCAACATGGAATTGCGCATTATCACACATAAAATATCAAGGCGGAGCCTTTTCCGCACTCTGCTCAGTATTTCTGCTTAGAGTCTCTGCTTTTTTGCCACTATGCTTTCTCGTCAAAGTCACAGACTTCAAACTCCAATCATAATTTTTCTTCCATATTTAACCCATTATGTTTACTGCTTCGACTTCTGCGATAGTCTCTGCCAGTTCGGCCTTTTCGGCAGTTAATGAAAGTGCGCTCTGCATCGTCCTTTACATTTTTGCAGTAAGAGCAGCTGGAGTGGGCACTTTACCTAAACATACGTAGCTTCTTTAAAACCAATAATGTGACTTGAGAGCATATGTATCAAATATAAAGATTATGACTATGTAAATTCGATTATGATTATATGCTGTTAGGCTAGTTATGGCTCTATATCGGGTATATTCTTCATTGTCCATGTCATTGAATCATTTTGTTTTCGAAGAGTAATATAAAACTTTGCTCTTGAAGATCCTTTCAGTAGTACACGGAAATGAAACATGCAAAATAAGAAATGAAAAATAAAAGAATTATATAAGAAAACAGTAAAGAACATAGTGATAATTATATTATGAAGATAATGAACATTGTTATGATATTAATATGAAATTCAATGATGATAAACATGAAGATGATAATGTCATTTACAATCATCGTGATGATGATAAACATGAAGATGATAATGTCATTTACAATCATCGTATGCTGCTAATGATAATAATGAATATATTGAGTATATATTTTTCAATTTCAAAATAATTTGAAATGTGAAGTGAATGAGTTCTCCAGAGCCCCCAGCATCAGTTGATGGCATTAAATGTCCTCAGGCATATGATTAATGATAATTTCTAGCTAATTAAATGCAGACAGCAGGCTGTGGCAGCCGCGCACTGAATATATTTTATTTGCATACTTCTGCGTTTTTTTTTGTTTTTTTATTGTTAATTTGAAAATGCTCGGGCAACACCTCACACTTGGGTCGAGGTAAACCTCCGGCACTTTAAACAGTAGTCCTCCCAGTCCTAGAACTTAATGCCAGCCAACCAGCCAGCTGAGCCGGCCAACTAATGGCGTTGGCAATGGTGATGCTGATGCTGATGGCGATGGTGATGGTGATGTTGATGCCTCTGGGCAACGCACACACAGCGGGCAGAACGTGGCCAGACACGTGCCGCCAAGTTGGGTGAGCGTGTGCAGCATCATCAACGATGTGAAGAAGCTGATGATGGTTGAGGCTGTGGGCGGAGGACAAGGTTGGTGCCGCAAGTGTGAGTGCTTGTGGTCAGCCAACAGTGCAGCCACGCCCCCCGCCCAGCCGCGCAACAGCCCGCCGTCACGAGCATTATCGGCGCGCGATGCCGCCTGCGCAATAACTTTTGACATTAATGGCCAGCCGACCGGGCAACGACAGCAACATGTCCATCATTGGCCATGTTTATAAATTGCCATTTGTATCTATGAGATGTGGTTTTTTCTGTCTTCCTCTCATTCTTCTTCTTTTTTCCTTTCATTCTCTGCTGAGCAAACATTTGACACTCGCCTGTCAACGCTACAAATTTGTAATCTATGTATCTGGATATCTCTGCATCTTTAGACGTCGTCTTGATGGGCTTTATCTGCACTTTGCGCTAGAATGCGCGCCCCTCCACGCGCTTCTCACATCAGCTGGTTTCAGCTACAGCTTCATCAATGGATACAGAAGAAATTCCAGCAAAAGTTTTCAATCACATTGCTGTGCGCCTACTTGTGAGCCACGCCCATGCAATAATTCAATGTTTTGCCGCCGTTCATTAATAATAATAATAATAATGATAATAATAATAGTCATAATAGAAATAATAATAATCCTGTGCGTCTTCCGCTTCACTGGCCTTCAGTTCCGGTTTATGTTAATGCATATTACGCAATTTATGCATGCATGCGATTTTCATATGAATTGATGTGTGTCTGTGTGTGTGCGTGTGTGTGCTTATGCATTTGTGAGTTTTCCAGCAGACAGAGCTTACGTTGAATTTAAATATAAAGTCCCAAAGGATTAACTGTCAATAACTGTATTTAAGTACTTGCATTTAAATGTGCGAGATTAAAAAAAAATATACATTTAATATTGATGCGAATTTATTTAATATTTTAACTTAATTTATTTGTATTTTTTGTTATAAATATTTTTAAATATAAGTATAATAATATAGCATTAAGATGTGTATACTATTTAAATAATTTTAAATAAAAGAAAATGTATTTTCAATTGAAAAAAAAAAAATAAATACATAATTTTAAAATAAGAAACAGGTAGTCAAATTAATAAATATAATTATAAACAGAAAATTAAATTTTAATTTATGCATAAAATGTAATTTTTACAAATTGTCATAGAAACATTAATGCGTATTAAATAAATAATTTATGTCATTAATGTCTTTACTACAAATAGAATTTGTTTATTTTAGTAATAATTTTATGTTGTAAATATGTTGTTGATATATGTATATTTTTCAGACTTTTTATTAATAATTTAATAATTATTAAATATTAAACATAATTTATTTAGAATTTATTTAATACAAATTTATATAAAAAACATAATTTTTAATTATTTATAATTTATTATTATTTTATTTTATTATTATAATATTGACATTATATTAAAATAATATTGACATTATGAATATATTAATTATAATTTTAATTAGAATATTTTTATTATATAAAAATATATAACACTTTGTTTTAACTATGTTATTAATATTATTAAGATTATTTTATTTATTATTATTTATTTTATATATTTCATTCTTATATTATATTTTTTTTTTTGTATATTTAATTAATATATGAAAATTTTTTGAGTAATTAAATGAATTTTATTTTGTTTATTATTACATAGTTTCTAAATAATAATTTTTTTTATTGAATCTATTTAATTTATTGTATTATTGATATATCTCAGAGATATTAAAAAGTCTATTATTGATGGATCTCATATATATTTCATGAATATTTTATTTTCCGCACATGTTAGATCTAGAGCTAACAGAATTAGTTTAGATCTCCTGCTCTCTTTGGCAGGCTAGAGACCTGCCAGCACTCACACTGGTAGTCCAATGATTTCACATATCAACTTCATTTTCCGGACATTGTCCGTCAGCGCCACATGAGCAGCGTGTAAAATGGTGAAAAACTTGAAATTAAATTTGCTGCTGACACCAATTTTGAAAACCAGCTTTTCCTGCAGTTTGACATGTTCCTAATTGATTTTTTCTCCTCTTTTTCCCCCGTCTATAAAATTTTTTATTTTCCCTTCTATTTTTTTTTTGGCAATTTAATATTGCAAAGGCGTTGCCTTTCGTTGGCCGGATTGCCTTCAGCTGTGTGTGTGCGTGTATGTGTGTGTGGGCTGGATGGTTGGTTGGTTAACTGAGTGGGTGTTGGTCCTTGTCAGGGGCTAGCGAAAGACGCAGAACGAAAATCCTTTTCAGCGCATGTTTCTTGGTCATACAACAAAACTGGAAGGTGAACAGCAGTCGCCCCTTCTCCCGCTTGCCAATGGTGCCCAGAGCTCGTCCATTTTTGGCTCGTCTTGCTCTCGTCTCGTTTTTTATGCGCCACATGTGCCAAAAGCTTTCATAAAGCAGGCACACACACACACGCACACACATACGCACTGCCAGGCACTGCATTGGTTATGGGAATTTTTGATTGACATCGGTTCAGGCCAGGCACATACACACAAAGCCTTCACCCAACCCTAGTTTTGCGCGTTAACTACAGCAGAGTTCCTCAGTCTCTCAGCTTTACCATTTTCCCACTTGGCATTCTGCACCGCCCGTGGCGCCTCTTATGCAATATTGACATGCCAAGCAAGGCAAACAGCAGCAGTGAGTGAAACTGGAACTGTACGTCATCATATTGGCAGCTGGCTGCTCCTGGCTCCTGGCTGCTCCTGCCTGGCTCCTGGCTGCTCCTGCCTGGCTCCTGTCTGTAGGTGCCACCCTTTGTGCACCTACACGACTTGCGGGCGCAAGGGATCGCTCCATAAATGAAAAAGTTTTTCGGTTAGCACTCAGCGCTACCCAATTTTCTTTTTGCTTGGCCAAAATACGTGTATGTTTTTCTTTAGCCAGCATACATCCACACACACACACATACACACAGCACTCAGTACCCCTGCAGGCACGCCCACCCCATCTGCCCCGTTTTCTCCCTCCCCATCTGCTTGCCAGTGTTTGCTTTTGAAGCAGCGCAAATTAGTTTTTTCACTTTGGTCGCGTTTTTGTCGGGCCGCCTTTGTGCGCTCGTTGCTTTTAACGTTAAATGACGAAATAGCTTTACGGTTCATTGATGCACATAGCACACCCAGGCACACACACACACACACACACACACATACACACAAACACACACCAACACACACAGCTCATACCCTGGAACGGCCTGACAAGTCACACGCCCAATTAGTGGCGCAAGTTTAGTCGTTTAGACTACGCAGACGTTTGCTAAGCTTCATTGAATTTTCACTCTAAACTCGTATTTGCATTTTGGCCAGACCCAGTCAGTCACCCCCCTCACCTCATCCCATTCCCACAATCTAGCCCCACATTTGTAGTTCCTCTCTATAGCTGTTCTATATTTTTTGGCTACTGTTTTGTTTAACAGTCAACGCTGTTTGCTTAGGGCCAATGAAAGCCGTTAAGTTTCGCCAGCAAGCGTTGATTTATTCAATCAACATACAGAGTGCTGAGGAAAAGAAAAAAAAAAACAAAATAAGAAAAAAGACGCTTATTCAATGCAAAAGGTCCGTCCACACTTTGTATGGTCAGTGGCCAGCCTTTCATTTGGAGCGCGCCCCCTTCGCCAGCAGCTTTCGTATATGTGAAGTATCCTCGTCCATCCTGATGCCCATTGAAAAAATGACTTTGAAATTTATTTTGCAGCTGTATCTGTATTTAAATATTGTCTATGATTGCTTTTAAGTGCAGTATTCCCCTTCTAGTGGATTTGATGGCAACTGAAAATGGTGAGCCATGTTCAAAGACAGCTGAAGAATTGTAAATAAATTGATAAATTAAATACAAATTCATTTAAAATATTTTGCTGTTGGATTTTATATTTTTTAAAATAATTTTAAAAATAAATAAGTACATGAAAAATTATTTAATATAATAATTGTAAAAAGTATACTAATAATTACTAATAATTATGTATTATTTATTTTATTTATTAAACAAAAATAATTTATTTATTTATTTAAATTAAGTTATTTATTTATTTAAAAAAAAGGTAAATATATATGAAAGTATTGAAATATTTTCAAAAATATTTGTTTTTAATGCTAAAAATATATAATTTCAGTTTTTTTGTAAACAATAGAATAAGTTTTTTTTTAATTATAAATGTGTTTTAAAAAATGTTGTTTCTAAAATATATGTAAAATGTATATACATAATAAAAGCAGTTTAAATATTTATAAAGATTAAAATTACACATATGTTTTAATAATATATACATTAACTTAACTTATTTCTTTCTAGTTAAAAATAATATGGGATATAAAAAATTATTTCCATTTAATTGTTTAGATCTCAATCTTTATTTACCTGTTTAATTTTTTTATTTGATTTAGCTATTTTTTTTAAATATATAATATGTGTATAATGTATGTACAAAATAAGATCATTTAAAATATTTATAAAGATTTAAATATGATTACATTCTTTATAATAAATAATTTTTTATTATTTAAAAATTATATAGAGATCAAAATTTGTATTTATCAGCTAAAAAAATTATTTTAGTGACAATATTGCTTTTATTTTATACCATATAATTTAGTTTAAGTTTTTTTTTTTGTATATTTAATAAGAAAACAAAATGTTTATAATTATATTTTTACATATTTTAAGATAATACCAAAAGTTTCTGGTTGGCAATGACAAGCTATTGAATTTGAAATATAATATATATTTTTTAATTATCTAAGATAATGTTTATACTATACATTTTTCTTAAATATTTTTTATTAAATTTAATATAATTTAAATAATTTTTTTTTAATATAAACCTTTATTAAAAAATTTTTATGTTTAGAATTTCTTTAATATCATATTTCTAAAACTTTTTTAAGCTCAAAAATAATTTATTTTTCTTATATTAAAATATATATATATATATTTTTTTTATAATAAATATAATGAAGGTAGCAGAATCGTTATTAACATGATGCCTTGCTTATAACTCTCAATATATTTTTTTGCAAATACATATATTCAAGGCTTACTTAATTTATTAATACTCATCAGTAATATATTCTTAATATTAACATATATAATATTCTTAAATAACAACGACCTTGAAAGTTGTCAGCTGTTAAATACGTAAAACCCCAGTTTATCTCCCATTACAAGTAAAAACCTTTCACACTTTCTCAACTGTATGAAAAATAGCACATATCACCATGTTCTTTAGCATTAATCATTCTTATACACAAAAAAAAAAAAATACAAAAACCAGACACGAGACAGAGTTAGAAAGAGACAAAAATATTTCGTAGTCTGCTCATAAACTAAACTACTTAGGAATCCATTAGATTGTTAGACGAATAATGCGTGAACTGTAACGAAATTACGAGCATAATTTTACACTTGCACGCAATTTCATATTTTACGATTTAAAGATACATGCCACATGCCACATGCCACATGCTACATGGCACATGCCACACTGCGTGCCTGACTTCGTATGCGTTACAAATAGCCCAAAATAGGAAGCCCAAATGAACCAACTATCTAACTATCTATGTAGAACTGTGCTAATGCACGTTTAGACAAATTTATGGTTGATTAAAAGCTTTAGATAACACGCAAACTTCGAGTAAAAATCAATACAAGTTACGTACGTATTGATTGCAACGCACGACGAAATATGCAACAGAAAGTTTTGTCAATAGTCATTTGTGATGTGTTTAACTTATAAATACCCTGTAAAGGTGAAGCTAGCGTAAGTGGGCACAAATTGGTATGAGAATCGATTGTATATAAATTATTTTCTTATAAGTACAAATAAATAAATTAACATAAAATAGTATAAAGGAGGAATTACTATCATACACAAAAATAAATAATAAATAATATACTAAAACAAGTAGATTATGAAATATTAAATAATTAATAAAAATTACTAACAACGAAATTTATAATATAATGTAATTTTGTAAATAAATAATTCTATAAAAACAATAGTATAACAATAATATTAATAAATAAAATACGATTGGTGTAGAAACTAATTGTGTCTTTTAATCACAAAAAAAGGTAAATAAAAAATAATAAAATATGTATTTCATCAAATATTAAAATATCAAATTAGCGGGATTTCGTGACTTATAATTTCTCAAAAAAAGTATGCAAATTTTTTAAATTTATTATTTACAGCAATTTGTTAAACTAGAAGGAGTGAAACAAATAAGAATAAAAAATAATAAAATTATATTTGTTTCATTATTTATTTTTTATTTATGTAACATAACATAGCATGTATTTTAACATTTATAGATGCTCATATTTACATATTAACAACAAAATTTAATTAAAAATGTTATCTTTTGTTTTTCAGAATTGATTAGGCGAGCAACTGAGCAGAAATCCTAGTTAAGTTTAATATTATTTTTTTTTTAGATATTTTATATGCTAAATATTTAATAAATAATTTTTTTTAAATAATGGAGTTCATACAATTTTTCTAAATAAATATAGATAAGTGTTTAAAATATTTGACGAATAATTGTGATGAATTATAATAGTTTACTGTGAATTATTTATTATATTTTACTAAGAATTATGGCTAAGATCTAAAATATTTTATGTAAATTATGCAAAAAAGTTTAAAGTTTGTATTGAAAGTTACTCGAATTATGTAGAATACTTTAAATATTTTGAAGTTTGCATTGAAAATTATTAAATGTATATAAATATTTAAAATAATATCTAAAGGATTATGTAGAATATTTAAAATATTTTTATATTTTTATTTTAATACATTATATTAATAATTATTATGCATAAATGTATATGTTTGTATGTATATTTTAAATATATATATATATTATATATATTCATATATTATATATCTGGTAACTTTCAATGCAAACTTTGTTCAGCTACACTAACAATTCAAACTACCCTGCGTTAATAATTTGACTACAGGGCATATGAATATTAATATGCCATATGAGTACATTGCTAACTGTAGCGGTCAAAGTGCCAAAAGGCTTTTGAGTTTAGTTTTGGCTACTCAACTTGTCTAAATGCTACACTAGAGAGAGAGAGAGGGAGAGTAAGAGAGGGAGAGTGGGTAATACAAATAGAGGAAGTCGAAACAGTGGATAGGATACATTTTGTTTGTGTTGTAGATGAAGCAGCTACTGATTGCTGGGCTTGCCCTTAGTCATTGACTCGCATGCCAGTTGTTTTTGTGCTAGTTCCTGTTGCAGCTGTTGTTGTCGAAGTTGTTGCTGTTGTTGTTGTTTGTGCATGCTGCTTCCTGTTGGGCGAAGTAAACTAAAGCTAAAGTGCACTGGACACGCCGGCATCCTGTTGAAATCATTTCAAATTGCAAACATGCCAAAGCCGACAAAAACGAAAAAACTAAAGAAGAAACTCACATGTGAGTGCGTGTGTATGCATGTGTCTGTGTGTGTGTGTGTGTGTGCATAGCAATGTGACATTTGCATGCGCCTGAAAGTATGCAATGGCATGAAGTTGAAACTCGTTTGGTTCAATCTTCAGCAGCAGCCGAGAGAAATTAAAAATTCACTGCATAATACTTTACCTGAATGCCGGCCAGGCCAGGAAGAAGGCTAGCTCCACAGTCATGGCCAGAAGCCAAATATGTGTTTATGTATGTATTTGTATGTGTATATGAATATGTAGTTGTACCGGTTAGCTAGGGGGCTCGCCTCGTTTAGTTGTTGTTTTTCGGTTATGCTTTGGCTTTTAATTTGCACATTTGTGGAGCGGGCAAGTTAACTAAACATGTGAAGTTTATTTTATGTTTGTTGTCGTTGGCTCGTTTTTGGTTTCTTGCCTGGCTGCACACACGTTGGTCAGCGCTCTGGTTACGATTTCGAGTGCTGCAGCTGGAGGTGGGGCAGCTTCGAACTGGGCACAGGATGTGTTTTTGCGGCATGTCGCATAGACTGAGCCGCAAGTACGACTCAGTTAGAACAAAGAGCGTTTGGGTTCATGGGACATGGACAACTGTAAGTCGTGTTACAAATACATATAAATACGAACACACACACACTCACACGCACATGCATAGCTGTATATGTTCGTTTGATGTTTTCTTTAAATTAATTTCAAAGTCAGCCAGTGTTAAGCGCAGACAGTTAGTTGCCTTTCATATAATTTGACAAATTTAATTAATTTACTAAAGGTAGCCAAGCAATTTCTGTATATATGGCTATATATATATATATATATATAAAACATAATATAATTTTCTACTTATATTTTAAGTCCGCTTTGAAGTTCGCTTTGCAAGATTGTCCAATATTTTTGACCTGTTATTTTTAGTTGTGCTTTTCTTGGGCTTCTCTAGCGTTCCTTGACCTTATCCCATTTCGTTTATTTCTAGATTTTTTTCTGCTGCGTTCTCGTACTTCCTCTATGAATATCTTATATTTACTGTTCCACGATATCAGTATCTTTTATTTTTGCCCACTACTCTCCTGTTTCTCCTCTCGTTATTTTCCAGCATTCTTTCTTCGCTCTCTCTCCATTTCTTCTTTTGGTTTCTCTTTCTTCTCGATTCAGCTTCCTGTGCCTTTATACCTCTTTTAGTCTCTTTTGATGAGATCATGTACGCTTTCTATGATTCCTTCTCTCACTCCCTTCCTCTCTCTTCTTTCTCTCTATTTTTCTTTCTTTCTTTCTACTTACTTGTGTCATTTAGGTTTCTCTTTCCTAAATTTCCTTGCTTTGTCAGTTTTCTCTTCTTTCTCTCTGGCGTATTCGTTCTCTCAGTTTCTCTCTTTCGCTGAATCTTTCTTTTTATCTCTCAGTCTTCATATTTTTCTCTATTATTCTCTTCCTTCTTCTCTCATCTTTCTTTCTTTATCCACACCTTTGCTTGTTTCTTTGTGCGTCTCATTCTCTTTCTTTTACTCTTTTTCTTTCCCTCACTGCTTAACTGTAGTTTTCTCTCTCTCTATCTTTCTCTCTCTTTCTCTCTCTATCTCTCTCTCTCTCTCTCTCTCTCTTGCTCTCACGCTCTCCTTGTTTCTCTCTCTTGCTGTCATTCAGTCCATCTATATTTTTTATCTCTCTTACTCTTTCGTCTTTGTTCCTTTATCGCTGTCTCTATTTCTCAATCTCTCTTTCTCTATCACTCTCTCTCTCTATTTCTCTCTCTTCAACTCTCTCTCTCTCTCTCTCATTCTCTCTGTCTTTCTACATCTCTGTCTTTTTCTCTATATAACTCCCTTTCCTCCCTCTATATCATTCTCACTTTAATTCTCCCATTTGCGCTCTATTCTTTGTAGATTTTTATTTTGCTCCTCAATACCCAACTTTTCTCAAAACAGTTTCAGCTGTTACATAGATCATTTTGAATATCAAATGAATCAATTTAAGCTTCAAAGATTTGACCCTAAGTCAAAATACACTTAAAGGCAGCTATAAATATTATTTCTTTAGTGAGACATTTATGTCCACACTTTTTTCTTTTATCAAGCTTGATATTGTCACGATATCCTCCGCTTGGTTTAAACATGTCTGGAGCCCACTATTATAATTAAACGGCAGCTGCTCGCCTTGACCCAATCCAAGTCAATAAATCAGCGCCAATGCGCTGACGTTTTTCCATAAATTATATTGATAATAATAATAATAATGATAATAAGAGAGAAACTTGAATGAATTGCAACACGTGTTTGGGTTCTTAGGTTCGATGCTCGATGCTCGGTTCATTGAGCAAACTCGATCCAGACAATGGCAATGGATCGCGAAAGATGTGGAGACAATGCGTTTGTGTTCATTGTTCTCCATGTTTATCAAAAGGTGACGACGACGATGGCGAAGATGTTGTGCAAGTTGAATGGAAGTTTTCTTATATTTGAACCTCTGAAGAGGTTTTTCACAGAAAACTCATGTTATTTATATGGCGCACACGCGGCACACGGCGCTCGAAAGGTGTTTCCAACTAGGGTTGTGTCGTGCCACTGTCGTGTTGATGTCGGTCTGCGCCTGCGCAGCGGCTTTCGTTGTGGCAGCTGCACAGATTGCGGAATGGACCCAAAAATAAGAAAAAAAAAAAAAAAACTAAAACTATGCCGCATGCCACAAAAATGGGGTGGATTCTATAGAAGTTATTGATTTATATGAATTATGTTTGACATTCTATGAAGTGAGTGAGTGTGTGGGGGGTTTGATTAAGGGTTGCCTAGTAGATGCCTAGAGAGGAATCCGGAGTAAATAAGGTTGAGCGCGGTTTGGAAGGATATTGTATGGTTAGTCGAATTATGAGGCAACTTGAGCTTGATTTTCAAGCTGTGCCAAAATTAGGCAGCTTCATTCACTTTCTGTTGAATTTATTGCAAATCAATGGATGAAGTCTGAATCTGATATGTAATTGAGAAGAATAATATTAAGTGAAGTGGAATATATATATATATATTTATATTTCTATACCAAGAAATGTACTTTATAAGACACAGACTTTATTATATATTTTTTTATTATTTATAGTAGTTAAGTATTATGAAATTAAACTTAAGTATAGCTAAAGTACTGACTCCTTGGTCTTTCTAATTTACTTTATCTTAACTTATATATTATTATATATTAGAAGTATATTTAGGGTAGATTCTCTATTCTCTAAGCCTAAATTATATAGATTTCGAATACTCTCTTTACCAGTAAAACCATTACTATTTAATTTTATTTTACTCTTCTACTGTTCTTTCCTTTTTACTTTGCTTTTATTCTCCCACACAATACATTTTCTACAATTCTTCTAAAATATAAACGTTAAGCATATTTATTAAAATAATAAGTATTACTTGTTCTTTTTGAAAGTCGGCTTAAATTAGGCTTGATTCGCCTCAT
Organism: Drosophila meridionalis; assembly: GCA_035045145.1. Classification (NCBI taxonomy): domain Eukaryota; kingdom Metazoa; phylum Arthropoda; class Insecta; order Diptera; family Drosophilidae; genus Drosophila; species Drosophila meridionalis. Next base: position 4,531,532 of record JAWNPG010000031.1, read on the forward strand.
ATCTGTTGAGTTTAGTCTTGGTAAAATTATTCTTGCTTGAGTTATGCAAATAAATAGATATTAAATCATACACAAGTCATGACCGTTATATATGTTAAGAGTCAATTAACTTATTTAACTACATGTTAGAGCTGCGATCAGCAGAGTTGAGTGAATTCTAGGAAGGGTTAACTGATTCATTAAGATTTATTGAGATGGTGCTTATGATTAGATTTTAATCTAAAATTGGATTTCATGTAAAGCTTTTATACTGATTGACTGCTTTCTCAAATCTTGCTGTCTACCTACTCCGTCAAACAAACAAATTTGCAACCTAAACTTATTTTCTCATTTTCAAATGTTTGATTATTTGCTGTAGATATAGATATAGATATATATAGATTTGCTGTAGATTCACCGACCGCCGACAGGCATCAAGTCAACTTGTCTTCGGCTTATGCTCGGGCCCAAAATCCATGCACTGTTTTCTAGATAATTCATTCTAAGCCGCCAGGAAATGCGGAGCAGAGAGCAAAAAAAAAAAAAAAAAAAAAAATAGAGTACTGCTGAAAATCAGAAATTTTCTGTAAATTAGAACAAAACAGGACACCGAGTACAGCAAATCAGGATGACAAGAGGCCCCTAAAAAAATCAGTAGAAGCAGCAACAGCAGAAGCAACCCTCTAGGTCGGGGCAATCGCATCGAGCGAGCGAGCGAGTGAGTGAGGCCAGGTGTGCCCGTGCCGGTGCGCAATCAGCTTTGTAGGCGATTTGTGAGGATTAAACTGCGCACCATTCAAAGAGCAGGATAGGGGGGAAAGGAGAGAGCGAGAGGGAGCGAGAGTGAGAGAGGATGAGAGCAGGGCAGGCTGACGGAGCGGGACAGCTGCCTACCTGCTTGGAGGGCCATGTAGGAGGATCAATTTGCTGACTAAATACGCATGGAAAGGTGTAGCCGTAAAATCTGTCAGATACACACACAAACACACAAGCACACCCTCACATACAGGCCTTCTCACACACACCTTCATCCTCTCACACACATTCAGTGGAAACAGCTCGCATAAATCTTTCATTTTTTGCGTTCCATTGCACTCTTTGAGCAACTGCCGCAAAATTGGTAAATTGCAATTGCAGCTCAAAATTTCATGCTTCCTGATAATTGGCCCAGCACTGGGCCAAGGCTCAACAGTTGCTCTCGATAGATGAGAAATGAAAGAACCAAAAAAAAAACATGTTACGGCATGTTTTGCCAGGTGGCACACAATCTTAGGGGTTGTTTCAGCCAAAAATTGTAAATTTCGCACAGCTACTGCGCAGTAGCAACGGGTTTGAACTATGAAGTATCTAGAAGATACACTTACAAAAAAAAAAAAAAAGAAACTACGCATGGACTTAATTAAGCGAGGCTGTCACAACTGCGCCTCAAAGTCTGGCAATCGATTAAGTGAAGTTGGGAGATATATATGTACATATATACACATATAAATGTGTATATATGTATGTATATATATTTCTTTTTTATTCCCTTCAACCCGTCTTGACACATTACAACACATCATCGATCATCGTCACACACACATACACACACCGTTGCCCGCTCAGGTGTGCTCGCTGGGATGCAGATGCATTTTGCTCAATTGCTGAATAGAGAGATACGAGTTACTTGTCATTTTATTGCACCGCTGGGAGTTTTCTTTCAATTTTTCTCACCTTACTATTTTTATTTTTTTTTTCCTATTTTGAGACTCGTTGCGCAAGCGCATTGACAATTGGCAGTTGCTAAAGGCTATTTGCCTTGGGTTGCTGCTCGCGCATTGTGAACTCTTTTCATAGATTTTTGCCGACTTTTGTCGTTGACTTTTGGGCTTAAGTCGTTAAGGAATGGCTATAAGGAATTTGGTGTGAATCACAGTGATAGATTACCCGGAGCTGCATCCATAAATGGAGGAGTTAGAATCAAGTCGAATAAGATGTTGCTTCAGTTTATTTGCAGTTGTATTTTTATAAGAGCAGATTATTTTATAAATATATTCCATATATGCATAGATTATTAGTTAAAAAAAAAAATAAATAAATAATGTTATATACTTTATATACATCTACTACTTTATACACAAAATGCAATATAAGACCTTAAATTATTTTTATAATTTTGATAATATCAAAAAATAAAAAAATAATTTAAGTTTAAATTTTTTTTTTTTTTAGAAAAATATACAAATTATAAAATTTTATTTTAAAATGTATAAATCAATTAACGTATAATTTAATATTTATTGAATGTATTTATTTAACAATATATTTTGGTAATATCTACTATTTATTAAAATTTACAATTAGTATGTATATCTTTTCAAATTTAAATATAAATATAATAAATTTAAATATAAATCGAAATACATTCTGAAAAAAAAAGAAATGAAATATCTTGAACCAATTATTCTTATTATTTTTTTTTTTTCAAAATTATTTTATATTTATATTGTGAATGTTAAATACAAAAAATAATAAATTAAAATTTAATTAAAACAAAATCGTAGTTCTTCGAGAATTATGCATTTTAAATAAATAAAAACGTATTTTACAAAAATTATTGTTTTAGTCGAATATTTTAGTTCTGAGCTTTATATAAATCAAAATTATTTCTAAAAAAATCTTTACTAGCACAATCATTAATATTAAATAGACGAAATTAAAATAAAAATCATATCATCAAATATTTTAGGTAGGTATTTTAATTTAAACAAATAAAAATAAAATATAAATAAAATTAAATAATCGAAAATTTTATTTATTTATATTATTTAAGCATATTATGTATAAATTTAATTTAATTTGATTTCATAAAATAGTGTTTAAATTAAAAAAAAAAGTGTTTAATATAATATTAGTAAAATTTATAAAAATAACGTTAGCATAATATTATTTCCATTATTATTGAATATATCTTATTGGGTTAATTAATAACATTAAAATATATTTTATATTAATTATTGAATAAATTTTAAGAAAATTAATATTAATAAAAATTATAATCATTATTACAATTATTATTATTTATTATAATAATTAATACTGATTAGGAATAGAAAGGAAAATAAAAAAACTGATGTTATTCGGTAATTTATTTTAACCAAATTACGATTAAAATATTTGAAGCTTTGATTTATATATATATATAATTAATGAATGCATTGATATTTAGATGAATCTCTGAGCAAAGAACGCACCAATTTGCAAAACGGCCGGGTGCGGCTTTTTTTTGTCGCTGGGTGTATCTTACTTTACTTTAAAATTAAAATTAGAATACATACCATTTAAAATTAATTTAGGAAATTTGCTTACCAAAATTCAATTATAACCGTTACCTCTTAGAAGAATGTGAACTCCCAAAATAATTAACTCCCACGAAACACTTGTTTGCCTCTGTGTGTATTCAACATTTCGCAGATCTCTAATGTTTTCCATGCAATAGCACAAAGACTTTAAACGTAAATGATCATCGTGGATAATGTAGAGCTCTTTATTAGCATTCGACTCCCACACAGTGGGAAATCAAAATTTACGACTATGCACAATTTTCCCACCAGCAAAAAAAAAGGGGCTGCACAACCTAACCCAATATGTATGTGTGTGTGTTTGTGTATTGCTTGAATATGTAGGCAACAACTTATAGATACAACCCCGCTCACCTATGGCCCATTGACAATGCGTCAAGCCAAGCCGCAGGATATATTCAGCTTGAGCAAATACAATAAATACCTGTTGGTTGCGTTTTTCATAGATATACAAATATATATAGAGACAGACATACATATATGAATGTGTATGTGTGTGTGTAGTACTTATATCATGGCAGCTCTTTCCGCTATTGTTGATGATATTACTCGAGTTGCTGTTGTTGTGCTCATTGTCAGCTGCAAATGGGTAGCTACAAGTGCTTGGCTCTGAATATTCCGCTCTCCCTCTCTCTCTGAGAACTCGATGAACAGTTAGCCAAGTGTCTAGGTATGCCACTTGAGAACACAAAATGAGATGATATACAAAAAAAAAAAAAAAAAAAAAAAATGGTTAAAGGTAACAAACAGTAAAAAAAATATCCTTTGTATAAAGCTGGCATTGTTTATTGATTTTTGCACTTTGAGACGGCAAAATTTACGCCAGGAAAATTGAAAATCGCCGCAACATTTTGCTGGAAACGTGCGCACAGTGGGCGTGCTAATGACGTCGACTGCATTTGGCAATAGAACTTCGAACTCGACTGCAAGCAACTCGATTTTCTCGGTCATAAATCTTCTTGTAGGTTTTTTTTTTTGTTGTATGTACCAGATCTTGGCGTCATCTTGTCTGGCCGGCAAGTTTTTTTTTTTTATTAGTATGAAACAAATTTCAAATATATATAAAATGTTTTCATTTTTTTCCGCTTGGCAACCCTGGCAAAGTTGCTGATGAAAAACTTGATAGCAGCTGTGTACGTACGCTCACAGACAAAAGGATGTATGTCTTTAATTTTTATTGAATTTATTTTTATGACATAGCAGTGAGCAGAGCGAATCTTAAAGTTGTCTCTTGTTTGGCTGGCCCTCTACTCTAAAGACTGTAAATTAAGTGTGGAATCATAAAAGCTGGCAAGGTGTGAAATTTTATGCCAACATTGATTTATGCACAAAACATCAGATGCCGTTGCCAGTTGCTGCTCATTGGGATTAGCACTGATTTAGTGCCCAAGCATTCCATCATATACTATATATACGATGGTAATTAAATTCATTTTTATGGCCTTTACCTTAATGCTCAAGATTAAGGCAGTGATAGAGAAAGAGTGATAGGGGGAGATAGGGAGGGTGTGAGGGAGGCAAAAGAGAGTTAGCGAAAGCAAGCTTGAGTTATTTTTAGCGCATTTCCAGTTGTTATTTTAATTTTATATATTTTTAGGAGAATTCATTTTATTTAATTCATTTTTGATTTAGTCAGAGCGATTAGCTAAAAATAAAACAATATTTATTTTCTTATGAAAGAGTATAAAAAAAGAGAATTTCCAGTTTTTATTTAAAGTTTTTATATTTTTCAAGGAATTAGAAAAAATAAAATTTATAGTTTTTTTTTTTTAATTTGAGCTAGAGGTTTCAAATTCAATCAATAGACCAAAGAGAAGAGGTTAAAAAGGGTTGAGGTTCTGAAGAGGAGATGTTAGTTTGCATATGTATGCAGCAGAGGCAGCAGAATATACTCGCTAACTAACTAGAGAGTTTAGCTTACGCTAACTCAGAGAGAGGCTTAACAGTTGAGCTCGACTTCGAGTGGTAGTCTCGCTGCCATATATAAAGACAGCTGAAGATCAGAGGAGCTGCTTCTTGCAGCAGCCTCAGCAGCAGCAGAAATTGCTCTGATTGGTCGCCTAATGATCGTGTGTGAAGACTGACTAAGAAAGAGGATCAAGAGTTGAGCTTGACTTGAGTGGAGCTGTCGCTGCCCTATATAAAGGCAAGCCTGCTGCTGTGCAGCTTCAGTCGTATTCCTCATCTTCTGGTGGTCAGTCGTCCAGTGCAGCGTGGTGCTTCTCCTTTTCTTCTTTCTGATGGTAAATTTTAATATAGCTAAGTATGTTAAGCGAAAATGTAAAAGTTATAGTTTTAATGTTTTTTTAATGTAAATATAATATATTTTATTCAATTTCAATTTCAATTTATTTCACTCTTTGTTATTATTACAGTTTTTTTGTGAATGGTATCTTACAATACTTAAAGAGTTTAGACAAGGAACTAGGCTAATATATTTTAAATTTAAATATTATTAATTATTTAACGATCATTAAGATAACGATTGTTTAGCAAATGCAAAGAAAGTGTTCATATGTACAAATATCAAGGACTTTAGCAGTCCGTATTTGCGTTAAGGCTATTTTTTAGTCAGACCATCCCGACAAGCACTTCCACTTCCCATTCTAACTCTGTGTTGTTTAAATATAGCTGTGTTTTTAGTAATTTATAGTTAGATATATAATTTGTATAAATTAACAAGAAAACATAATATATTTTCCGTATGCATTATACGAAACTTCGCTATGTAAAGCCTTCTATATTTACATAGCGAAGTTTCGTATAATGTATACGGAGATTTCGTAATCTTTAGATTTTGGATGGTACGCCCCATTCGCCTCACGGGGCTCAGGGTATCCCATAGTCGAGCAGTCTCGACTAGAGCATTCTTACTTGTTTTTAATTTACATATTTTTTAGGGAATTCATTATTTTAAATGATATTATCATTCCCATTAGCTAAAAATAAACATTTTATTTTCTTATGAAGATTATATAAAAAAGTAGAATTTTCAGTTTTCTGAAATACAAATTTTAATTTTAATTTTTTGGTCATAGCGATTAGTGCACTTGCACTTCTTGACTTTAGCCTCATCACAGCTTTTTAATAAACTCTTTTTTAAGCTCAACAAATCAAATCGACTTTGCGCACTTTCCAAGCAATTTAACCAAAAATCAAAACAATGCCAAAAGAAAAACAGAAAATGCATTCAACAAAATCAATCAAAATCAAATGCAAAGAAAAAAGCACAGAGGAGAAAGAGAAAACAGAAAACAGAAACGAAATATCCCTTGCTCAACGCCTTTTGCTTGCTGCAAGTTCAAGTAATTTAAAAGCAATCTGAAAACAAACAAACAAACAAACAAACGGAGGGATATGGCAGCCAAGTTGGCCTCGCTGCAGGTCGTCGGAGGAGTGCACTTTGGCTTAGGTAGCTGCCCCAGCTCCGGGTCCAGGCCCCAAGCAGAAGCCAAAGAAGAAGTTGTCATCGAGTGGGCCAAGCACCATAAGTAAGCTAAGCACTTTTGGCTCGACTAAATGTGTATAAAAAACATTATTCATATACATATATATATATGCATGTGTATATACATATGTTATATATATATATATATATATATATATATATATATATATATATATATATATATATATATATATATATATATATATATATATATATATATATATATTTATATAGAACTGCTCATAGGCAGTGACTTTCAAACTGTGCTCCAACGAAGTGCAACGAACGTTGCAGCTTCTGGCAAGGGCATCATCAGACACATTCATATCCACATTCGTACACGCATTCATATTCGCATTTTTATGCGCTCGTGAAAGGGCATAATGAATTTTAGATGCAATGTATGAGCTTTTATTTTTTTATTATTTTTGTAAATTAATATTTGATATACAATAATTAATTAACTTAATTTAATTATTTGCGTCTAATTATTTATATTAAAAAAAAATAGTCAAAGTCTTATCAGTAGTCTGAAATAATTTATATGTATACGTAATGCTCACAAGATATATGAAAAATCAAATAATAAATAAATAGGCAACAAATTTATTACATTTTTTAAATATATTAATATTAATAAATTAATATAAAAATATATAAATTAATATATAATAAATATACATTTATTTATTAATTTTTATTTATATTTTTTTTTTTATATATTTATTTAATCTAAAACTACGTGTTCAACAAAAGTTTCAATTGAAAGAATCAAAGATTATATCCAACAGTCAAACGTATTTCTAATTTTTTAAATTTTTATAATAATATTGTTTATTTATTTTGAGTTTTATATCCCTTAAAAAGGTTAATATAATTATTTCTGCGATTTAATGCATTAAAAATAATTAAGCTTATTTTAAGTATGCCATTTTGTCGAACAAGTATCAAATTCAATATCTAGTTCTGTTTTAGATGTTTACTATGAAATACGGAAAACATATATATTTAAATTATATATATATATTGTTATATATATTATATATGTTTATTGTCAAATACGGAGAAACATATATATTTAAATTTTATATGTTGTTATATATATATTTTATATTTTAAGTGCAAATATATTACTTTTTTTCATTACAAATCTTTAAAATCTGAAAAATTGTTTAGGGTAATGTCATATATTCATATATTGTTATTTATTTTATATACAGTTATATAGTTATCTATACAATATTACAGAACTTTTCACATCACCCGCAGGGTACCAAAAATTCGTTCTCTCTCAGCTAACTGTTCTTTCTTGCTGCACATGAGTTATTTTACTTAAGTTCTTGCGCGACATCTAACGTTCCACTCTCAAGGCACATGCACCTTATGGGGCTGTCAGCGCCAGCGCTAACCTAACCCCACCATTGCCCCCCCATCACAGCCACAACCCGTGCAAGCCTAGTCAACCTGTCTGAAATGTAGCCAAACGTGGCTTGAATGTCAGCAGCAGTTGTTAAGGCCGAGCTGGCAGCAGGAGAAGGCAAACTCTTGTTGTTGCTGTTGTTGTTGCTGTGCTCAAGTAATCAGTGCTACTGTCGCTTATTGTTTGTCTGTCGTCGTCGCAGTTCTTGTCGCTAGTATAGTCTGGCCTGGCCCCTGGTTGGGGTTCTGGTTTGGTGGAGTCAACTGCTGAGTATCTGGCAATGGAGTCGCTTCTCGCCTTGGACGTCAACAAATCTTCCTCTCTCTCTCTCTCTTTGTCTAGTATTTAGATTTTTTATTTCTGCTGCTTCTGCTACTGCTGCTCATGTGTTTTATTTCGTCCCTGATTTATGACATGCCACTTGCCTGCTAAATTAAGTGCTTATTTGGAGTTTAAGTTGTTGCAATTAAACAAACTCTCAAGTGCTGAACCGCCATGCACTTGGCTTTGACCATCTGCGAATATCTCTCCAAAGTTGAGACAATTTAGAGCTCATCTGTGAGTTGCTGATCTCATACTTATTGTATAGCTAAGTGTACTCAGAGTATTTTAAATGTATCTAGGGAGAGCCTTGGACCGTGTATCTAATTAAAAAACTTTACAGACTTGTTCAGCAAGTTCGAGTGAGAGTTGTCAGCGAAAGTGATTCCCATTTGTTGACAATTACAAAAAAAAATCTCTATTCAAATTTTTTTTTTATTTGTAATTTACAATTCAGCATTATTATGCCCTGAGCCCATTGAAAATGGGAAATCAGGGTATAATGGTTTTGTTAAATGTATGTGCCAGGCAGAAGGAGGCGTGTCAGACCCCACAAAGTATATATATTCTTGATCAGGGCGACGAGCTGAGCCGATTTAGCCCTGTCCGTCTGTCCGTTCGTCCATCTCTCCGTCTGTCCGTATGTTTGAACGCGTCGATCTCAGAACGTAGTTGTCCTAGAGCTATATAGCGTATTAAACAATGCAAATCGGACGGGGCTCAGGGTATCTCCTAGTCGGGCACCTCCGACTAGAGTTTTCTTACTTGTTTTTAATCTAAATGCTTTCAAATTAAATTTCTCCAGAAAATGAGCTCCACAACTTAAATTTTTACTTATGGTATTTCGATTAAAAATTAAGAAATATGAAAATATTTATTACGATTTTATTTATATTTGAAGAATAGATTGAAAGTAATGTATATATTAAATTGAAATAATATAATTCCTATTAAATAAGTTGAATATATAAATATTTATACTTTAGATAAGTGATAGTGAAATATATACATATACCATAGATATTAATTATTAAAATATAATGTTGAAATATTAATAAAAATAAAAAAAACTGTAATTGTAATTGCTTGAATACATCATGTTTTATTCATTTCAATAATGTTTAGGATATTTTCAAAAATATTAGTTTATTATATAAATTTATATACAAAAAATAAAAAGAATATTTTACTTTAATAAAAAAAAAGATTTATTTATTTAAAGATTTTAAATAATTGTTTAAATTGTATTTTCAGCATTTATAATTATTCCTAACTTCAGCTTTTTAGTTTAATTTTTTCTTTGTCATTTATCAAACAGTGGTTTTAAAGATTCTTGATGAAATTGATCTCAAGAGAAAAAAATTAATTTTCGTATTTTTCTATAATTACTTTTACTTTTCTATTTCAACTAAAATATATTTAAAAATGTATTTTAATTTTTTTTTTTTTATAATTGTAAATGATTAATTATTTTATAATGATTTTTTTATATTATTTTCTTTTCTTTTTATATTTATCATATATTTGTTCAGTTAGTTTCTATTTATGATTTTATATATATTTTTGTCAGATTTTACACCAATTGACGGTCTCTAATCTAGCTGAACTGTTCCAATAAGTGTCTCACATCCAAATACCCAATTGAGATAGTAGCAAATTACGAAATTAGTCAGTCACACGAAGCTACTTCATATGGAAAAGCGCTCATCGGAGTTAAAGTAATTTAGGCTATATAAAAGTATAAATTGCTTTAGTCAAACAGAAAATTAGCGCATTTAACTGCCACAATTAGATGACGTTGGCCAAAAAGCCGTATACTATATATGATATATATATATATATATATGAGGCTATACAAAACGAAATGGCAACCTAACGAACCCTACTAATACCGCCTCCACCACCAATAAAAACCCTAAAAGCCACAATCCACAGCGCTGCCTGGCAAAAACTAAACAAAACAATTGCACAGCTCAGCACAAATTTGACTGTCGAACTTTTGCCTTTGACTCGACTGAGAGTGTGTGAGTGTGTGTGTGACGTGTGTGTGTGTGTGTGTGTGTGTGTGGCGTGTGTGTTTGTGGTTGTGCTTTGGAGCTGCGTTTATTGGTGGTGTCAATTGCCAGTGGCCATTTTTTGGTAATTTACGCTGTCCAAGTGTAAGCTGAAGTAATTTTCAAGACTTGAATCATTCAATGCAAATGCTGATAATGCATTTCCCATTCAACAGAGCGACAAAATGCTGTAGCAGCAAATTGAAAATGGCTCCTACAAGATGTTGGACACACCCACGCACACAAACATATATATGTATATATATATATATGTATATATATAGGCTACATAGCTTTTATTTGTATTATTTGTCTTGGAACTTAATTGAATGAAATGGCAAATGGGCGCTGCAAGTGCGACAATTTCAGCTGCTCTTGCTTTTTATTTTAGAGACATTTTATTTTTGCCTCCACACACTCGTAGCATCCCCTCCACACACACACACACACACACACACTCTCTCTGCATGGGGACATGAACGACAACGACAAATTGGCAGAAATATTAATAACATCTACGTGCCTTTGGTTAGCCGAAAAGCAGGGCTAAGGGGTGGGGTATGGGGGACGATGGGAGGTGGAGAGCGAGTACCGTGGGGGAAACTGCAGTGCACCCTGAACATTGTTCGCTCCGCTGGCCGGCCGGCACGTTCATTGTTCGCATTTTTCTGTTACTTGTAACAGCATTTCAATGGCTCACCAAGATGAAGAACAAGAAGAAGACAACGACAACGACGACGACGCCGACGATGGCGACATTGTCGAATTGCTTATTACTTGGAGCTGAAGATGAGCAGACGTGGAAGCAGAGGGCCGCAGCAACAGCAACAGCATCCCAACGGGCAGCCACATGCCACGCGGTCAGCAAGTTCTTTGTTCCCGCTGAATATGCGTGCGCGTATCTGTAAGATACTCGTCGCGCATCTCGGATTACAATGGGCGAAATGTGAATTCAAAGTGCACAAAAAAGATGTTGAAAATCTAATAAAATTAAATTTGATTCATTTTGGATTTATTATTACTATTTATTATAATAATTATGTGTATAGAACTTTTTTAGTTTTATGCTAGAAAGCTTTGGCAGAGTATAAAAAAAATAAATACAAATAATTTAATAAGTTATTTAGAAAATCTTTTTAAGTTAAATATATTTATTGCAGCTAAAACTCTATTTATTTAAAAAATGTATAGAAATAAGTATTTTAAGAAATATTATTTTAATAATTTAACGCGAAAAAAAAAATAAATTTTCAAAATTTTATACAGATTATATTATAATTAATTTAAATTATAAAATAAAAGAAATTAAAAAATATATTTTTTAAAATTCGAAATACGCCAAATTTATCAAATTAATAATGTTGAATAGGTTAAAAGATTATTTAAACTTTTTTAAACTTATATGTGGCTGTAAAAAATAAATGTTTAATATATTAACTTCTTATAATAATTATATTAATATGTGTATATTTTTAGAAAAAAAAAATATTATAAAATCTATACTAATAAATAAAATTATTTCTGTAAAACAAATAATGTATAAGGTATATTCAATCTCATATCTTTATAACATTGATCACACATACACTTTTTTTGTAAAAAATGTTCTATGTCAATCTATCATACAGAAATGAAACCCTTAATAAAATATTATATAGTCTTATAAAAAAAGGTATATTCGAAGTATATAAATTTTAAAAAATTTCTATATTAAATAATATTAATATTAAATATATTTAATTTTGAAATAATATAACTATCAAATCTATATACAATATGCCAACTATTAATGTGAACCCATACCACCGTGCCTTCTAATCTCTGTAAATTTATTTATATATATATATTTCTTGTTCATAATTCGTACGAATATATCTAAGTTGCGGCAGCCAGCCGCACGAAACTGTTTGTTCTGCTAAGATCCCAGGCCCCATAAATTATAAACCAATCACAATCAACTTTTGTTTCGCGCTTCTTTCTTATTTATTATTAATATTTTTTTTTTTTTGTATTTTTGGTGCGTGCTGCAGATTATGGAATTGCCTAATTATAAAATAATTTAAAAGGTAAATTTGCACAAAATTCAAATTTTTGTTTCTCGCTTATTTATTGCGAGTTTTGAACTATACGAATTTATCGCTGTTGCCATCAAATGAAGACATAACTGTTAATATATACTCAGACGAATAAATCGATATAATATGGTTAATTTATTAATTTCTTAAATATATTTAGCAAGATATCTTAGCGCTCCGCTAATGTATTTCTAAATTTATAGTCATATGTAGTATTTCTTAATTTATTTATTTATCTCTTGGATTTTTTTTTTTGCATTTTTAAATATATAATTATGCGAATTATATACATACTATGTGTGGTTGGGGTGCATAATGCCTGAGGGTCGTATAAAATGTATAATATATGACACGAAAGTCTTAACTGTAAGCGCTGTAAATTACGTTGTGATAGCGATAGTGGGTATTTAACAAATAAACCGACAACACATGTCGAGGGATTTTTTATCTATCTATCGTCTGTTCGATTTGCATATGAAATAGTCTAATCTGCAGAGCATGGCACATTTGACGGGTCAATATGCTTCAACCCGATCCCAACAACAACAAAAATTAAAAAAAAAAAAATGAAAAAAATGAATAAATGAAGAAAAAAACGGATACAGCTCACAATACAATCAGACAGAAACTTATCCATTGTATCTAGTTCGTCGCTTCACGTCGACACGCTTCTCTCTATTCACAAAAAAATAACAACTGATTATGTGGTTAAAGTGAATGGCAGCCTGATCAGTGATCTCTGATCACTGAGCATTGATAAGTTTTAGTGGTAGTATTATTTATATACATATATGATATGTATATCTAAGCGATTAAACGCAGAATTATTAAACATGAAGTGGAAAAAGTGATATTTGATAAATACTTAATTATTGGGAAAATGTTAGAAATTTTGTTCATTTTATTTTAATATTTTTAAATTACATGAAATTAAGTGCATTCAAAATGTGTAATAAATATTTATTATTATTATTTTTCTAATGTTCTAAATTTTCTCATTAAAAAAGAAACAAATTGAGAACAAATAAATTATATAAATACAAAAAAACATATAATTATTTAAATTGAATCACTTATTTATTTGTTAGTTTTAATATAATATAATATAATATAATATAATATAATATAATATAATATAATATAATATTATATAATATAATATTTATGTTTTATTTTATATATATGTTATTTTTAGTTTAATTATTCATTTTAAATGTATATAAATTATGATAAATTTTTCATTAATTTAAAAAAATAAATATACTTCAGAAATTTAAAATATTGTATATATATATATATATATATATATATATATATATATATATATATATATATATATATATATATATATATATATATATATATATATATTTATTTTTTTTTTTTTAGTTATTGGATGTTATAAGCAGGGCAATATCAAGCATAAACAATTTTGCCTCAATAAATACAACATTGTATTTTGCATATACCATATATGTATATATTATATTTATATTCTATATTTAATAAATATACGGAGAAACATTTCCAAATTGAAAGACTATTGGCATCTATTGTATGTAAAAATATAAATAATTAAATATACATCATTGCAAAATTATCATAAACATATGCAAAAATAGGTGTTATTAGTTTCACTATATATATTTTTATTATTTAATTCAGTTAATTTCAACAATAATAGGTCCGACTAGAATACATTAAAGTTCAGTCTCAAATCTCTGTCCATCGACTACCTTTGAATTGCCTGCCCAACCACATATCGGCTGCTTGCAGCTAACTCGCCTCAAATGCTGCGCAAATTAGCTCCACTTTGTCCAAGACAAACAACAAATCCATAACCAGTTTTTTGGTACGCGAAAAAAAACGAGTGAAATAAAAACGAGCCATAACTCAGATTGGCTCAGCGCCAGCGAAACTGTGTGCCGGCCATTAAAAACTCATCACCATCATCAGCGACCAACTGGAATGAGCACGCACACAAACAACAACAACATGAAGAAGAGGCAGAAGAAGAAGAAGAGGCAGAAGAAGCAGAGCGACATTGTGAATGGGATGTGCCCTAAGAAATGCGCGGGGTTGCGTCTTGAGGGAGTGTCTAAAACATTCGTCGAAAACTTTCAAACGCTTCAGTGCACAGCTTCAGGTTTAGCTGAGGAATTATAAAAAAATATATATATATATATATATATATATTTAAAATAAAATAAATAATATATATATATATATATATATATATATATATATATATATATATATATTTGAGCACCGCCATTTTGTGCATAATACAAATTTTTTTTTCGACGCCCACAAAATTTACAAAATATTTAAAACCAAACTTCCGTCAAATGAAAGATTTTTTTTTGCAGCGCATTCTTATTCAAATTAAAGACGAAGCAACTCACCCTCAACTAAGGGTAAGGCTAAGGGTACGGCGGGAGGGGAGTTTATTTGAAGGCAGGTTTTCTCACAAGCTGCGTAATTATAGAACTACTTTAAAATGTAAGAACTACGCAGCGGCTGCGGCATCTGATGAACTTTGCGATCCGTATCGCTGAACGTATCGTATCGCTGGGTACGCATCTAGCAGCGATCCTTCGTCTGCGGCTTCGTTTTACTTGTGGATCTAATTGCAAGGGCCCAACAACAACACCAGCAGCGACAAGGCGAACCTTTTTTTTCTTTGCTGTACTGCAATTAAAATGGAACCACCAAGCAGCCAAGCAAGCAGAGAGGAGCGGAGCGGAGTAGAGAGACTCAATCTCAGTCCCAGTCTGAGATCTGAGCTGTGGGCTCTGCGAGTCTTGGCCCGAACAGCATGCCGGAAAAATCGACTCAAATTACAGAGATACAGAGAGAGAGAGGAGAGACTCGTCTCAGTCTCATTGCGGCCTCGACTCGTTTACCCCAAATGCAGAGAGGGCAGCGGTTCTTTGGCAAAAATACTTGGAAAAATTTGCGTGCCTTAAATGGCGCTGAGAAACGGGCAGGAACAAGGGCAGGGGCAGAGACGAAGGCAGAGACAGAGCCAGGGGCAAGGACAGGGGCTAGTAACCTCATATTATTGCCAGCTGTCCAGGGTATCAAAAAAAAAAAAAAAATCGAAATTTCTGCTAAATTAGGCGAAATAACGAGAGATCTTTAGCTATTTTTTTTTTTTACTTTGCATCAAACCGCCGTCTTGATTGATCTATATCAAGGGTAGTTCGGGTAGTTTGTGCAGTTCGGGTAGTTCCCTAATTGCTGGGCATATTTAGCACTCTGTATACAATTACATGCGGTCAGCGGCAACAACATTATTTAGTCTAATGTTACGCTAAACGATGTTTAGGCCTTCTTATTGAAATTTATCGTAGGTGGTCCGAAATGCGTAACTGTGGATGCAGTTGGCTAATGGGCGCAGGTGGAATGTGAGTAGCAGGGGATTAGAATTCTATAATTTACGGTAGCAAAGTGTAAGCTGTTGATATAATTATTCATAGAAGAAATATATAAATTAGTTATTCTAGCAGATTGAATATAATAGAAAGACTATTCGAAAACATTATAAAAATTTTCAAAAGTAATTTATGGAAATTCAAATAAATTTTATTTATTATTATGATGTTCTTCATCCGGCCGTTTATTCGTATGAATAAACGCGTCGAATTTAGATACTATAAGATTTGCAGACTTTGTTTGGATTTGTCTTTTTTTAATTTTTGTTAAAGATTTATTTTATTGTTTTTTTTTTTTTTTTATTAAAATTTATTAAACTAAAAATGTAAATTTTAATATTGATATAAAACAAAATTATCAATTTAACAACTCAATGCAAGTATGCTAAAATATATATAAATATATATAAAATCGGGTAGAACTTAATTTTTTCATTTTCATTTAAAAAAAAATTTTTATGTATATTTATTTATTTTATTTATAATTATAAATATATAGACATTTTACAATTTTATTAATTTTTAAAATTTATAATTTAATTTTTTTAAATAAATAATTATATATTAGAAATATTAAATATATAGTTATAAATACAATATATTTTGTAATTAATTATTATATTTTATACATTAATTAATTATTTATTATATCTATAAGTATGCAGAGATTTATTTTTAAAATTTATACTTAAAAATTTACATTTAAAATCTTAATTATATTTTTTAATATATATGTTATAATTATTAAATGTAAAGCTTTATATATAATTCGTAATTAATTAATTAGTATTTTTAATTAATTAATTATTAGTTAATATATATATAAGTACACAGAAATATATTTTTTTTAATTTATTCTTTAAAATTTATAGATACTTTAATTTGATATGCAATTATATAAACTTAAAGTTATATATGTATATTTGCTAATTATTTCACATTAAATTCATACATAAACAACTGTACAGAGACATAATATTCACACACAATTCCTAAATACATATTGCATAAGAAATGTATTTCTATTTGCTGAAATTCTTAGGGAGAAACTCTGCGCTATCATCGTTCGCCATTTGCATGGGCCGAGAGAAAGCAGCTGGCTGTCAATTAGATGAAGAAGTTCGTATTCTAAAGTTTGACTAGCAACATTTATTTATGAGTTTGAAGTCCAACTGACCTTAAATCATTTAATCAGAGACAGCCTCAGGGCCGAGCCGAGACGAGTCGACGACTCGACTCTCGAGTCCAGTATGCCAAAATGTGCCCGGACATTCGCATGAAATATTTGTGAATTTGAAAACTTGATGCCAACTGTTTGCAGATTTTAATCTTTCACAAACTCAAACCGTACGCACCGAGAGAGAGGGACAGAGTAGTTTTCAAGACTTGAAGCTGCTGTCCAGTTCCAGTGTCCAGTGCCCAGCAAAAGGGGCGGAGCATACAGGAATACAAAAACCAAAAAAAAAACAACAAAGTAAAAATAGAAAAAAAAACTACAAAAAAACAAGTAACAACGTTGCGTACGGGCGTAGCCGACTGCGTGATACTCCGTTCCTATAAGGGCCACTAACTTTGTTGCCTATTTCGCACGCTGTCAGTGGAGTGGACATATGATTTTCGTAAATGTAATAATATGTATCTAAAATGGCATGGATATATAATTTTCATAAAACTTTATAGAATCACATTAACTTATACTCCAAATTACATAAATTAACATTAACTTATTTCCAAATGGTTAAAGATACAGTTTTACCCGAATTAGCACGCCCCCTATGGGCGTAGATACCTATATCCGCCATATCTTTTCGATCATGGGTGGTCAGCGTGAATATACATTCCAAATTTCAACGCTCTAGCTCTTCAACTAATATGATGCTTAGGCTATGGGTGCAAGCAATTTTTCGATTTACCACGCCCCTAGTGGGCGTATCGGGAAAAGCTTCTCACTTTATGATTTGAGGCCATACACGAGTATATAGTTCAAATTTCAAGTCTCTAGCTTCAATAGTGTAGAAATGTGGACAGACGGACAGACAGACACTGCACAAAACCAATCTACTCTTTTACCTTTTCGGAACAGAGCATAATAAGTTGCAGTGACACTTGTTAGACGGGCTGACAGCTGGACAGGCTGGAGGGACAGACGGCGCTGGGAAGCTGTGCGAACTGTGCGAGCTCTGCTGACCACGATCCAATGCAGATGTTGTCGTCATCATCAACGCTCGTTGTCGTCCTTCAGCTGCAGCTGCTTGGGCCGGACAATGCGACGACGAAGGCGACGACAACTTTTTATTTTTTTTTTTTTTTTTTATTTTTGCAAGCAAAATGACTTTGACAGACGCCATAACTTGGGCTCTGGCGTAACGCCTTAACCTAGGGGCACACACAGACACACACAAACGCAAACACACACACTCAACTCGGCTCATTCAGTGTTTGAGTAATGAGGACAAAGTTTTGCATTCGTAATGTCTAGCAACTGCGTCTTCGGTCTGCCTTTTTGGTGGTGGTCAGGCGTGGTGCAATTTGCAAACTTCATTTATTCACGCCCGGAGCACTTCTGACTAGAGTTCAGTTGAGTTGAGTTACGAGTTCCGAGCCAATGCAACGGCTCTAGTCTCTCTCTTTCTCTCTCTCTCTCTCTTCCTTTGCTGTTTGCCAGTTGCCAGTTTTTAGACCAAGTTTGACGCTTTCGACAAGGCGACAAGCTGCAGCAACGGCCTCAACTCTAAGATATGAAGAAAATATCTTTTGGTGTTGCTTAAAAGTCGTCGATTTGTCACTTGCTTGATTAAACAACACAACTTTATTGTATTCATATAGACTGGGAATGGAGGTCAGTGGAGTGTAGGACAATTATGTGTCAAATAACATTCAAGTAATCAATGCTAGTTGGATTATAGAATCATTTAATAAATATATAGAATAAAATATGGAATGGTCATCGAACTTATTATTGAAATGAAATTTTAGTAGTTTTTTGGAATCCTTTGCCTTGCAGTAAGACAATTTATAATTCGAAATTAATAATGTATCATCAGAGCTGTTAATTTTTCAAAAGGTAAAACCCATTTTGAATTTCCATTCAAATGGAAAAATTAACAGCTCTGTGTATCATACAGTGGTTTTAAGGTTTCACACAGAAATGAAACCCTTAATAAAATATTATTTAGTCTTAAAAGAATTTATAGAAAATTCTTATTAGACTCTGTCAAAATAAAGCATAAATTTCAACTACTTTCTAGTTTTCAGAAAGAAAAGAAGCTAAAGTCCAGAAATTTTAATCAAAAATTCATTTTATAGGTATTTCAATTATCATTATTATGTGAGAATTTCGTAGAAAGGCGTTAAGAGTAACCAATTTATTCTAAAATGCAATTGTTGTTAAGTTTTGTTAGTCTGTACAAATAAAGCAATAAAATAAATACTTAATTAAGTAAATACTTTCTGTAATAGCTATAGTATGTTTCTTTCAATTTCCCACGCTTATGATATTGTTTGTATAGTTCTAGACTTTATAAGTATATTTTGAACATAACTCTTAATCCATTATAAATTGTAAAAGCATTACCATTTCATTTAGCACTCTATTTTTGTTTTAATTTTACAAATTCATATTTTTAAATTATTTTTTATTTAATATTGAAATAATTTAATTTGTTTATATTTTTGTTTTATTTATATATATTGAAATATTATTATATTATTTCATATTTTGAATTATTAGCATATCATATTTTGTTTTATATTATTATTAAATTACATATTTGAAATTTTTTTATATATAATAATATTATTTAGAATTATATTATTTTATTTCTGTTTTTAATTATAATTTTAAGTTTAATCATAAAACTCATATTTTTGTATTTTTTGTTATATACTTTTTAGTGTAGTGTTTTATTAAATATAGAGTACATTTTTCATATATGTACATATATTAGTATTTTATCTTTTTTATTTTGACATATATTATTACAAAAATTTTATTAGGTATTTTTTCACATTCAAATTTGAATATTAATTTAAAAATGATTTTTTTTTTTTGTTTAATTTTTTTTATTAAATAATTTTTATAGAAACCATTTATTTTTTTATAAATAATTCAGTAGTATTTTATTTTAATAATTATATATATTATTATTTATTTTTTTACTATTCTACATAATTTTCATTTTGTTAATTTCTATATTATTATTTTTTAATTATATATCATTAATACAGAAATTTGTAATTCATAAATGCATATACATTTAATTTTATTTTGTAATATTTCAAATTTATTATTATTGTTTATAATATTCCATATTTTATTGCTTAATTTGAAATCAGCCTCCCCCTCGGTTGATTTTTGATCATTTGTCAGCTTGTCTTGGGCATGTTAAGTGGCAATTGGTCATTTAATAAAACTAATCAGCTCCGCGCCGAGCCCAAGAAACAAATCATAAAAAATAATGCAAAGAGCAGTCGCTACGCTCTCTCGTAAACGCTGACAATCTCCATTTTAGCTTATAGAGCGGATATAACCAATTGACTGGGACGATGACTGTATCTCTATGAGCGTATGTTTGTGTGTGTGTGTGTGAATATTATGACTGTTGGAGCAAATTATAAACTACGACGAACTTATGTATATGCGATTGCCCAACACACAAATTGCAGCCATTTAATTCAATTTAAATAAATTTAAAATGCCTTCTCAACTTGTTGAGGCACTCTCGACTCTCGTCTTAAACAACCGATTTCAATTTGATTGCACTTAATCATACTAACTAAATAAGTATATGTATGTATATGTATATATGCAAGAGAAAGTACAGCTGGTATAAACTATAGTTACAATATATTCATACAAATACTAAAATATATAATTAAAATGATATAATATTGTTAAAGGCGTAAGCTTTCTTAAGATATATGATTTATGCTTGAGATACTGGATCGTATTTATATTGATAGGAATATAAATGAATTTGACTTTGAGCATAGCGAAGGAATCTTATACTTTGGAAATTTAGTAAAATATAATTTTAGTTTTTATGTTTAAATTATAATTGTATATAATTAAAAATGTATTATATTTATGTATACCCTCTTATATATACCCTAAATAACATAATGTATATTCTATTATAATTAAATTTTGTTTCTTTATTATTTATTTTTATTGTTCTTAATAAATATTAATTTTGTTATATGTATGTTTTTAAAAATAATAATAATATATACATATATTTTTATTCTTGACTTTTTATTATTTTTACATATTTAATACATATATATTTGCAATATCTTACATATTTTACATATTTAATTTTTTATTATTTTTAATACTCAATAATAATGTTTATTTTATTTTTTGTTTATTTGTTATTTATTTATTTTTATTTTATATTATTTTCATTTTTTATTAAATTTACATAATTTATTTTTTTATTACCTATTTATATTTATTTTATTTTTTATTATTTTATTTTACTTTATTTATAATTTAATTTTTAACAGTATAATTTAAATGTGACCAAGCATGAATGACATTATTTTTGTAAGCTAAATTTTAGCTAGTGTTCATATCTAAAATTAATATATATCGTTTGAAATATTTAATAAGGTATGCCATTCGATCATAAATAGTCCTTCAGCTAATAACAAATTTGAACCTGAATTCTACACAATTTTACTACTATAAGAAAATAAAATAAAAACAAAAACAGAAAATCCTTGATTTTATATTTTATTAAAATGTGATACATCTTTTTCTTTTATTAAAGTACAAATTAAAATAAATAAATAAACAATTGTATTTGATGTTATTAATTTAGAAAAACTTTAATTAATTATTTTATTAATTTTTATCTATCGTTATCGTTTTAAAAACAAACTTAAATTCCGGATGCTTTAATATCCTTGCACAGCTCGTTCAACTTCACCAGAAACACTTTTAATTTTTAACAAATTTTCCATCAAACACTCGTCTTCATTTACCTGCAACACTTTTCCCTCTTCAGTTTTTTTTTTTTTTGCCCCATTTCACGTTTCCATTTTAATATGACAAATGTCTCTTGACTTTGATAATAAATTGTTTGCACTGGTTTATCGTCGGTTGCGCTTCATCAATTGTTACTCCACTTTCCAACGTGCATTTTCATACCTTTTACATCTGCCATTGTTGTTGCTGTTGTTGCTACTGTTGCTGATACGCTCAATATGCACTCATCTATTGTTTTGGTTTTGTTGTTTTTGTTTTTTTTTTTGCTTGATAATGATTATTGTTGTTGCCGCACTTTGCACTCTCAGTGCGCTCTAGATGCACGTTATGCGCTTCTGTCTCGCTCTGGCGTTTGCTAACTGTACAATGTTCTGGCTGGGCTTCGTGTTCCACTTGCCTTGCCTTGCCTTGCCTTGCGGCTTACTCACTTTTATTACAACAAAAAAGTTCAATGACACAAAAGTAATGCACAACAATGCAATAACAATAACAACAGCAGCAACAACAACAATAACAGTTACAATAACATCTTTTGCTCTTTGCCTTTTCTTTCATTGTTCATCGCGCTCAGCACTAGCTCGTCCCGTCCCGCTCTCGCCAACATGCACGCCAACTCCTTTTGTGCGGCGAGCGAAAATAGTCTGATGTATATGTATGTGCTAGTGTGCGTGAGAGCACTAGCTAAAGAGAGCAATAACGGCATTATTTGCATCTTTCGCTTTTCAACTCTTTTTCTATTAGGCACACCAAATGTGGGTCGGCGCTCTCTTGCATCTCGCTCGCACCCTTGACTGACCGCAGAAAATCGATGACTCGAAGCTGAAGCCCTTTGCGACTGAGGCAGTGGCAGCGGCAGCGACAGTGGCTGCGGCTGCGGCTGCCATTGCTCGTTTTATTGTTTGCCAAGTTCAGCGCCCAAAAACTAAATGCCATTTATTGTCAACGACAACTTTCACTCTCAGCTCAGCTAGTGGGCGAGTGTGAGAGAGAGAGTAAGAGAGAGGGAGAGAGAACAATCAAGTCAAAGTGCTGGAACGTTCCCTCATCATCAACACGTTTCGCAATTTCTATGGCCAGAACTTCGCGCTTATCAACATCATGCAATCAGACACACACAT
The DNA here is from genome assembly GCA_035045145.1 of Drosophila meridionalis. Taxonomy (NCBI): domain Eukaryota; kingdom Metazoa; phylum Arthropoda; class Insecta; order Diptera; family Drosophilidae; genus Drosophila; species Drosophila meridionalis. The sequence goes on from JAWNPG010000031.1 coordinate 4,554,717, forward strand.
ACACATACACAAATACCCAGTCAACATTCATTCATTCATTTCATTTGTATGTTGTTGTTGTTGTTGTCTCCCTATGGCGTTTTCAAAAGCTAGACACTGAGCAACCTGTTGCCGACTTTCAACTGAAACTGAACTGAACTTCGCCATGCAATGCAATTTTCAACAACGTCATCAACAGCTACAACAACAACAAGAACAGTTACTACACACAAACACACACACACACAGAGTCAAGCCGGCAGTCAGTCAGTCAACAGCAACAACAACAACAACAGCGCGCCGTATAATACATTCAACAAACAATTGAAATTTCGTATACAATTGCGAATTGAATGAGGAAATGAATGTGTAAAATGAATAACGTCTGAATAGCATCTCTTTGCGTGTGTGTGTGTATGTGTGTGCGAGTGTTTGGGTTCAGTCTGCAAGTGTCGAGACAGGTCGTATGCTTGTTTTTTTTACTGCTCTCTCTCTCTATGCTCCCGGCTTTATTTTTGTTTCTGCTGCTGCCTTTTTTTTGCTCCTTTTGCCAGTGTTGTTAAACGTATAAACTCATAGCATTTAGAGATATGTTTTAGCATCGCTCGCTGCGCAATAGTCGCCGACAAGTTGAAACACGACTTTTGTTAGCTGTGGCTGGGCCATTAACCAGCTTTTGGCCACAAAAGTAGGCAACAAAAGTTTGTTCTCCTCTGTGTTTTTTTTAGCATTTATCATGTTTAGCTCGACAAAGTTTGTGGAGAGTGAAAGATGTGAGCTTAAGCAATAGATTGGCGTGTTTGAAATTGAGTTGAGTTGGGAATTCTGGAATTGGAATTTAAGGCGAATTTTGGGAATTATTTTAGAGAATTTTTAATAGTGATTTGAAGAAGATTTCGTATTAATGGAGTGAGATATAGTGAAATATATAGTGAAATATATTTCTGATTTATTATTAATATATGATTTATTATTAATTTATTTGATTTTAGTAAGTGTTTTACATGGGCTATAAGTTTAGACCGTGAGACATTAAGTTATTTTACGCTTTAAAATTTACTTCGACTATAAGAATAGACCGCTTCAAGCCTTGCGTAAAAGAATCTTACATCTCACGGTCTAACCTCATAGTCCAAGTAAAACATTTACTAAAATTAAAAAAATGTAATACTATATCATATAAATTATATATTTTCGGATTTATAGGTAAAGTTCACGATTGCATATGAAATTGAAAGCATAAGTAATTATTTCTTTAATGAAAAAATATATATAATAAATTTAAAATTTAATATAGTATATAAAATATAATTTTAACTTTTTAATGATATTTTTATTTATTTTATTTTTATTTGTTAATTTTTTTATATTTCCCATATTATTTCTTTGGATATATTAAAATTTGTAATTTTTTTTTTTTTTTTATTTTATAAACATGTTTATAGTTTTTTACTATTAGATTCAATTTTTCAGAATTTTATAATATTTGTAATGAGATCAACCGAACCGCTCCGCTCATGAGATCAACCGAAAAATGCACACACTTGTTCCCGCTCTGAGCAATATTTTTTTTTCCGTTGTTTCAATTTTCGGTTTTTTTTTCGTTGCGCCTCCGGGACCGAAAAGTTTGACGCATGCATGTCCATGCATACGCAAGAGACATCGAAAAAGTCCCCAAACAACGAGAGCGAAAAAAACTCAAAGAAAAATATTTTTGTCTATCGCGCGAGCGGATTCGTTCGAAGAGCGCTGAAATCGGTTGCTAGCTGAGTTTTTTTGAATGGGTTAAAAAGGTTATTTGCAGAGAGTTTCAAACGGTTGACTTTCATTTGCGATCTCTGAGTTTAATATGCATGTTTCTCAACAAAATATTTCATTCAATAAATCCGAATTTTCTGTGCATTTAAATAATTATGAAAAGCTAATTTTATTAACAAAAAATATTATGTATACATTTTTTTTAAATACTTTTAGATTTAATTTTCTAGCATTATAAATAATATTTATATTAAAATATGTTTTTATTAAGCTAAAAATTTCCAAACTGAAATTCTCTTTGCTTTAATTTGTAATTTTTTGTTGTATGACTTTTTTATACAATTTTTTGTTTATGTACAAATTTTTTTAACTATTATTCGCTTTGCTTTAATTTGTTTGTTTTTTTTTATTTAATTTTTTTTTACAAATAAGTTACTTAATTTTTTGTTAACAAATGAAATTAAAAATTTTGTTTTTTGTTTTTAATACTTAATTTTTGTTAACAAAATAAATTCATTTTTTTTTTTTATTTTTAAATAATGAAAATATTTTGTTTATAGATTTTTATTTTTTGTAATATTTTTAGAATAAATTTTTTAGAATTTATATGAGAGTATTTATAAAATATGATATTTTTATTATATATATTATATTTTATAAATTAATTTTTCCCGCAAAAAATTTTAACAAACATTTTTTCTTTTACTTTATATATGTATTTATATTTTTTGATGCAGTTCAAGTTTGAGCATTAATAGCTTTACAGGTGCACATGCGTGCAATAGAGACAGATGGCAGCTTAAGCGCGAGGGCGAGAGTAAGAGAGAGAGAGAGAGAGAGAGAGAGAGAGAGAGAGAGGCGCTGCATGTGTGAAGCATTAGATAGATAGAGAGAGGAAGATGTTGCTATGTTTTCACACTGAGTGAATTGTGCGAATATATTTTCTTTTATTTTTTATTTTTTGTGTTGAACTTGTTTGCTTGCCAAATGCCTTTTGTGGCCGTTGTTGTTGTTGTTGTTGTTGCTGTTGGCTCCTCTTGTTGCCTTTTGCCATTGTCCGCTGGCGCTGCCTGTTTTTGTTGCGTTTTTATTTCTTTTATTATGTGCGAATGTTTGTTTGTAATGCTCGGCGCCATTGTTGTTGTTGTTGGTTGTGTGTGCGTGTTTGTATTTGTATTTTTATTTCATTTTTTGTTGTTGTTGTGCGAACAATTAAAACTCTTTGCAATGACCTTGACTTTGTTTTTTTTTAAGTGTGTGTGTGTGTGTGTGTGTGTGTATGTGTGAGCTTCCTTTTTCCCATTCACACGCGCCCAGCACGCTCAAACGTCAAACATAAAACACAAATAACAACAACAACATCAGCAACAGCAACACAAGCCGTCTGAGTGTCTACTTGGTCTGAGTCTGAGTCTGGAACTGAGTCTGGGCTCGGGTCTGGGTTTTTTTCGGATTTTTTATTTTGGCTTATTATGTTCTGGTCTCTTTTCTTATTTTATTCGAAATATACCCCAAAAAACAGAATCGAATGCTTGCACAAATATACAATAATAATACAAAAACAACAACAACAAGTGCTCTTTGATAATGAACAAGAAACGTTTACTTCTTTTATATTGTAGAATGCTTTCAGCAGTATTTTTTACTTTGTGGTTTAAGATTTGTTTTTTTGTAAATTCTTTTTTGCTGTAGGTCAGTTTCTGGAGCAGGTTTTTTGTTCTTCTTCATCATCTTATATATATATATATATATACTCAATTTTTCTCATTGTTTTCGCGCTTGTTTTATTTATTTTTGGGCTTTGTTCGTTGTCAAATCATTTGCAATTGGCCATAAATTCGCTTTGTTTTGTTTTCGATCCGCACATTTAAAGCAATTTTTTTTATTTTAACTCTTTTTTTGTTTTTGTTTGCTTACACACATATTTCTGGGTTAGTAGCTTGAGAGAGTGTTAGGCCCAGGGCAAGGGAGCGTGGATTGGGGCTCAAATGACTTGCAGGAAATTTTTAGTTGAGGCGTCAAAGTGATGCGGCATTTGAGACGGTGAATGGTGTAGTATAATAAAAGATATCGATCAAATGTAAAAGTAGAAATTAATAGTATAAACAAAAAAGTAATTACAAAAAGATATATATAATAAATTAATAAATAAAAAATAATATATAATTATAAATATTCATTATTTATAATAAGTAAAATATTTATAATTATTATTTATAATATATATATATAAGAAAAATAGTGAATAGTGAAAAAAGTGAACTAGCAAAAAATAAGAGAATAATGAGTAAATAAATTATAAATAGACATATTTGATTAAAATACAAAAAACTAATAAATTAAAAAAAAAATAAGTAATAATTTATATAAAGAAATATATGTTTAATAAAAATCAATTACAATTTTTTTAAATATATATAATTTATATATATTGTATATTAAAACAACTAATGAAAAGAAAAAGAATAACAAATAGAACTATAAATATTTTCTAAAGATTATAGCTATTAATAAGTAGTAAATAAAAATCAGGAATAATTCAAAAAAATTAAATCAAATATGTATATGTAATAAATATAAAAAAAATAAAATAAATATTTAAATAAAAATTGGCAGTATGAAAAATTAAGAAAATAAAAACATATATACATATATTATAATTTAATATTAAAAATTAGTAATAAAAAATAAAAAATAATTAAAAATCATAAAAAAAATGATTTAAATTTTTGTTTATTTTCTGTATGAATCGCTTTTAGTTTTTTATTTTTATTTATTAAATTCTTAACAATTTAAATATATTTGATTAATTTTACATTTTATTAGACATTTTTTATTATTATTATTTACAAATTTTTGTCAAATTAAATGTTATTTAAACTCGAATTTAAATATTTCCATAACACGTCATTTGAAACTTAAGCTCTCTCATATATCATCGGCTGCTAAGGTTTCTCATGATAAGCCCCAATTAGCTGCTGGCACTCGAAAGTTCTTCGATTCAAGGACTTCTGCAGCTAGTCACAGACGCATTCAATTAACTTGGCTCAGAGGTATGGCAATCCCTTTCCAATTGCCAGCTACAATTACGCCAACTAACTGCAATTACATATATTAGAAGCCCGAACTGAATCAGCAGCGGGCCCGAAATAGTAATACGATCCAAAATTGTATTGCCATTAGCGCTGCGGCTCATTAGCAACAAGAAGAAGAAGAAGAAACGGGAAAAAATCAACCCAAATTCCAAGTTACTTTGCGCTAATGAAAACCCGCTGAAAAATGCCAAAAAAAAAATAAAGAAAAAAATAGATGCAAATACAAAAAAATAATTACGCATATGCACAGGTAGCGAGAGGCCCCAAAAACCGCGTGGCGGCTGCAGTTGATGTTGCTGTTGTTGTTGTTGTTGTTGTTGTTGTTGTAGAAGACAATGCGGTTGCCTATTCACATGTGCAGCTATAATTACAACAACGTGGCAACACATGCCATCTAAAGGATGCCAGACCGCATCAAAGTCACACAGACATGCACAGACATGCACACATATGCACAGACAAGTACCGTTAGTTATAACTGTTTGCTGCAGTGCACTTGGCAGCACTTGCTTAATACATTTTTCGCCAGCTGCCGCCGACTGGCTTCACTATTATTTCGCTACCTTGGCAAACCCATTAGGTTAATAAGTAGAAGAAAACACAGAGGAGGAGGAGGAAGAGAGGAGAGAAGAAGAACTGAGAGAAATATGGCAAAAAGAATTCAAACTATGCGCGTGAGACGCGCCGCAAACGCTGCCCCGCCAGGTGCTCCAACTCTCCAGCTGTCCAACTGTCCATATTATTTTTTTCTTATTTTTATTTTTATTATTTTGCTTTTTTATTTTCTTTGCCTGGTCGGCCATATTTAAAGCGCACAAAAAATTCCGCCAGACTTTTGAGTTGAAGCTGCCGGCCTGGCTGCTAGAAAACTGGCAACGTTGCATGCCATAAAAACGACTGTGCACAGCGACGACATTTTTATGGCAACGCTCTGGCAACAACGCCACAGATCGATATGTGGCGCAAGCGAATGCAGCATATATTGCTAGCTCGCTCTTGCGCAGCGTTCATTGGCGCTCTCCGCTGCGCATAATCCAAGCGAGCAATGAAAACAACATCAACACACACGTACACATACAACACACAGTCAGCGCATAGCGTTTATTTGATTTATTAGCGTGCACAGCAGTCACTAGCGTTGTCTCGCTCTAACGCTCACGCCTGCCCAAGCACAGAGTGTAACTGGTTTGCAAATGCCGTCACACATACACACAGCACACACTATACCCGTTTGACTAGCCACCCTGAACGTGCATGTTTACTGTGAGTGTCTGTGCATGTGTGCGTGTAGCGCTGCGGCAAACGGCCTCAGTCTCAGCTGCTGGCCAGTCAGTCTCTCATTCGTCTCTCGTATTCGCTGTCGTCAGCACACGCGCACGCAACGAGCAACGGATTCGAGAGTTTCGCGTACGAGTTTTCGCCCTCACCTCGTCCAGTAGACACACACACATATACATACATATATACACACATATATATACGCACGTCGTCGGTTATTCGCTTCGGTGACGGCGCTCGTTAACGCTTGGGAACAGGTTTCGCCGCTGTCCGTTCGCTCGACGGCGAAACAGAAAGGTGCTCAATTCCGCGTTGTGTGGAGGTATTTTTCGACGTCTCACGCAACGCGCTGATTTTTTTGCCCAAATAGCAAAAAATTCACAAAAAATAAAAAAAAAATAGAGAAAAATTTTAAAATAATAAAATTAAACAAAATAAAAAACCACAAAAACTCAAAATAATTTTTCAAAGCAAATTTCGTGACGCGTTTCAATAAAACAACATTCAAGTGTTTTTGCGTTCAAAATAAAGCAAGTAAAAAAAAATAAGCTAAAACAAATAGCAAAAGCTGTTGCAAAAGGCGCAAAGAAATTAATATATATATATACATCAATATATATATGTGTGTCAATTGCCAAAACTTCTGGCAATTCCGAACTAGATAAATCTAAAGCAATTCCAACAAGTGCAACATGGTTTCCCCAACAAATGTTCAAACAAATCATAGCCAATAAATAACTGAAAAAAAATAAAAATAAAAAACAAAAAACAAAATTAAAGAAACAAAAATAAAAACACAAATTCAACTAAATTAAATCAGCGCAGCAACGGGACAACTGTAAAAGCTACAAAAGTGACGAACAGCAAAAAGTATCTGCAAGATACAAACGTGCATTTAACGGACTTAACACTAATTGAAATCTTCTGGATACCTTAAGCATCTACAGGTGCTTACGAGGTATCAAAAAGTATCTGCAACAATTCCAAAAAACAACAAAAGATACAAAAGTATCTTGGAGTTGCACAAGTATCGGCAGGCTATAAAACGCAACGGCAAACAGCGAAAGATACACGGAGAAGTATCTGCAGCTAAGGAAAAAGCAGTTATTGCAAATGTATCTGTGAGATATCAAAAGTATCTCTGAGTAAGGAAAGTATCGGCGGGCTATAGAACGCAACGGCAAACAGCAAAAGATACAGCAGTCTCATTTGATATATCTATGAGACATACAAAACTATCTTTGAGTTATAAAATTATCTGCAAGTTGTCAAAGTATCTACAGCTAAAGCAGATGCAATTTTGAGATACACAAGTCAAACGGAGAAGTATCTGCAGCTAAAACAAATGTATCTGGCAGATACACAAAAGTATCTTTGAATAAGGAAAGTCTCTGCAAGGCTATAGAACGCAACGGCAAACAGTAATAGATACAACATATGTATCTATGAGACATACAAAAGTATCTTTGCGTTACAAAATTATCTGCGAGCTGTTAAAGTATCTGCAGTATATGTATCTCTGATTGAAAAGTATCTAGGGAGCACAAATAAAAGTATCTGCAGCTGAGCAAATGTATCTACGATTGAAAAAGTATCTAGAGAGCGCACAGAAAAGCATCTACGATTGACATCAAAAGTATTTGCAGCAAAACAAATGTATCTATGATTGAAAAAGTATCTAAAGAGCACAAAGAAAAGTATCTACAGCAGAACAAATGTGTCTATGAATGAAATCAAATGTATCTACAGCAGAATATATGTATCTATGATTGACAAAGTATCTACAGCACATTAGATACAGCGAAATACGAAAAGTATCTACAACAGCAGCAGCAACAGCAACACAAACAACAACAAACAGCAACAACAACAATCAAGCACCAATTGCAACATGCTGACCATGGAAGCGGATATGAAATGCGGCATCTTGCCAGGCCAAATGCCGCCGCTGCACGGCCATGCACACGCCGCATCTGCGGCCACATCATACTCGGCACTGGCGCCGCTCATGAATCTGGGCCCCTCGCATCTCACCCATTCGCATCTCAGCCAGCACAATCATCATCATCATCATCATCATCACATGAGCGCACACATCGCGGCCAGCCAGAGTCCCAATCCGCTCAGTTCGCTGCAGTCGAGCATTGCCAATACGCTGAACGGAGCCACGCAGCAGCAGCAACAGCAGCAGCAGCAGCAGAGCTCGCCTCTGCACAGTTCCAGTGAGCTGAGTCCGACGCAGAGCAGCATTGGCAGCCATCACATGACCTCACCCGTTAGCCATCACCAGCAGCAGCAGCAGCAACAGCAGCAGCAGCACTCGCAGCATCCGTCGCTGCTGGGCGCTGGCAGCGCCTTGAGCAGCATGACCTCCAGCAGCAATCCCAACAATCCCAACAACAACAACAACAACAGCTCCACAGCGAACAAGAATCAGCAGCACGCGGATCGCGTTAAGCGTCCAATGAATGCATTTATGGTCTGGTCCCGTGGCCAGCGACGCAAAATGGCCTCAGATAATCCCAAGATGCATAATTCCGAGATATCCAAGCGTCTGGGCGCTCAGTGGAAGGATCTGTCGGAGGCGGAGAAGCGACCCTTCATCGACGAGGCGAAACGTTTGCGCGCCGTCCACATGAAGGAGCATCCGGACTATAAATATCGACCACGTCGCAAGACCAAAACCCTGACCAAGACCAAGGAGAAGTATCCGATGGGCGGTCCGGGGCTGATGCCCGGCCAGGTGCAGCCAGGTGGCGCCGGTGGCCAGGTGGACATGCCCGGCACACCGACACGTCTCGGCCAGCAGGTGGGCGGCATGTCGCAGAATGGCGTTAGTGGTGCTGCAGCAGCAGCTGCTTCGGCAGCAGCAGCCGCCGCTGCTGCCCAACAGGTGCGCCCCAACATACATCAGATGAGCGTGCCCAACGGATATATGCCCAACGGCTATATGCATCCCGATCCCGCTGGCTACCAGACGCACTACATGAACTACGCGCCGCGCTACGAGATGAGTCACATGTACAATGGCTACGGGATGTATGATACGGTTGCTGGCGGCCAGACGTCGCCGTACGGCAGCAGCAGCCTGCAGCAGCAGCAGCAGCAGCCGGGATCACCCTCTCCCTACGGCGGAGCGGGACTGCAGCAGCCGGGCAACGGTTCGCCGGCGCCGTACGGTGCACAAATATCCTGCCAGAGTCACAGTCCCAGCGATTCCAGCATCAAGTCGGAGCCCGTCTCACCCAGTCCCAGTGCCATTGCACTGAACAACAACAACAATAATAATAATAACAATAATAATAATAATAACAACAATAATAACAATAATAATAATCATATAATGAAGCGGGAATATGTCACATCGGCGACGGCAGCAGCAGCAGCAGCCGCAGCGGCCGCCGCTGGCGCCGGCAGCGATCTCAACAATCTGATGAACATGTACCATCTGCACGACGCGCCCGAGCAGCAGCGCCACCTGATGCACTATCAGACGGCGTCGCCGGAGCTGCAGCAGCAGCAGCAACAGCAGCAGGCGATGCAGCACGTGATGCACCACCAGCAGCAGCAGCAGCAGTTGGCACAGCAGCAACAACATCCGCATCATCTGCAACAGCAACAACAGCAGCAACAGCAGCAGCAGCAGCACCAACAGCATCAGCTGCATCAGCAATCGCTGCGCGCAATGGCGCCTCTGGCACATATGTGAGAAATGGCCAGCGCCTATGGAGCAGCCGGCGTTGGTTCTGTGACGCCGCCGCCGCCGCCGCTGACGTCGTCAAATGGCTATATGCCAGCAGCAGCAGCAGCAGCGGCAGCAGCAGCGGCCGCACAGCAGCAACAGTTGCTGAACGGCCGGCCCAGTCCGACGGCATCGGGTTCGGGTTCGTCGGGCGGCCGCTCCTCGGCGCATTCCAGTGGACATATTGCCACAGCGCATTCACCCGCCTTGGCGGCGGCTGCTGTTGCCGCTGCCGCCTATCAGCTGTCCGCAACAGCAGCAGCAACAGCAGCAGCAGCCACCTCCTCCTCCTCTTCTGCCGACGTTTCCTCCTCAGTCGCTGCAACTAGCTGCCAAGCGGCCAGTGCATTTGCGGCCTCGGCCAGCATGCTGGACATGCAACAACAATTGGAGGAGCAGCAGCAGCAACAGCAACAGCAGCAGCAACAGCAGCAGCAACATCATCACTACCTGCAGCAGCAGCAACATTTGCAGCACCATCAACAGCAGCAGCAGCAGCAGCAACATCATCATCAGCTGTATCATTATCATGCCACGCATCCGCAGCAGCTGCACGAGGCGAGCGCTGGCTTGTTGGATATATCCACATTGTAAATTATTGAAAATATATATATATATAAATAAAAAATAAAATAAAATAAATATAAATATAGTAACTACACACACACACATTTAGCGTTAATTGCATAAACAACAATTTTTTAGCTTTAGTTTAAAGAGAAACAAAACAAAAAATCAAATTCAATTGATAAATAAATACGATTATTATAATATTAAACTAAATGCATTTTACAATTAAGCATACGCACTGTTGTACCATACAAAGCGAACATCTATCCACACATTCCACACACACACACATTCCACAACTTGCATTCCACAAGCCACATTTTTGCTAATGAGAAATAAAAACCTAAACGACAATTGTGTGATACAAAAAAATTGTTGCAAAAATACAAAAAAAAAAATAAAATAAAATAAAATTTATAAAAAAAAATTGTTTCATGTTATTTTTATTTTTATTTACCTTCTGCGCTGTACAAAAGTAAAAAAAAGAATTCGAATTTCCAAAAAAAAAAAAAAAAAAAAACATAACACACAAAATAAGAATAAGAAGCAGGAAAAAACATTCTATTTTATAGATTCCCTTATACATTAAGTAATTCTAATTATTATCTATTATATAAACAATTTAATTCTAATTATTAATTATGCTTACGACGAAAATACTGCAAAGAAGAAAAACAAACAACATGAACATAAAATAAAACACAATTAATTGTATTAAACAAAAACAACATAAAAACAAAAAACATTATTATTATTATTATTATGATTATTATTATTATTATTATTATTATTATTATTAAAAGGCAAGCATCTACCACATAATATAAAGAGAAAAACAAATATAATTATAATACAACAAAATGTTAGTAAACCTAAAGAAAATTTAGTAAAAACAACTGAGGAAACCAGGCGCAAGGCAACCAAAAAATTAAACAAATCAGTGAAAATTCAAAATAAATAAAAAACAAAGAAAACTGCTGCCAAAACGTCTGGTAAAAAGCATTAAAAAAAACCAGAAAAATACACAAAAAAAAAACACACAAATAAAAGAAAAATCTTTACAAAAAATATAAAACCAGAAATGTTTTTATTTAAATTTTTATAGCAATAAAATTTCGGTATTTAAATTAATTTTTTTTTCAGCTCTTGAATTTGCCGTCGGCTAAAAGAAAATATAAAAAATATTTCATTTATATTCCTATTTATTTATTTATTTTTCTTATATATCTATTTAAACAAACAAATATTTTTCTTTTTTATTTAGTTAAATAAATAAAAAAATTCGTTTTTATTTATTTAAATAAATAAATATTTCTATATATTCCTAATTATTTATTTAAATGAAAAATATTTTTTTTTATATATTTTTAAAAAAAATTACATATTTTTTTTTATTTTTTTAGATTTAAACGTCACGTGTCAATTCGCTTGATATATTTATTTATTTAACAGTTTTATGTGTCTACACATTTATGTTTTTTTTTTTTTTTTAATATCAAATTCTTCATTGTGTTAAATTGATAATAATAAAAAAAAATGTTGAAATGTTGTTTTGATATTTGAGATTTACGATGATATTTTATGGCCTTCACTTAGTTCCGTCAGCATACGAATTTGACTTGAATTTGACTTGAATTTGATTTCAGGATGGGAGGCGCAACGAAACCTGTTGATATACATTTGTGCTGCTTCTTCGTAATCTTCTTGATCGTCTTTCAGCCAGAATATCGGAGTGGTGCTATAAAATTCTTATTGCTTTCCTCTTGCCTTCGTTGCGGTATTTAAAATACAAAATTCGCATCATTAACAAATTAAATGATTTAACAAAAAAAAAAGAAAAAAAAAAAATGTCGAACATTAAGTGAGATCAACAAACATAAAAGGGGCCATGACTATGTTTATTTTCTTCTTCTTATTTTGTGTTTAGAATGCCAATTTTATGATGTATTAAATTACTTGTTTAAAGGGTCAGTCTAAAACATTTAAGTGCTAAGCTGTTAAGCATATTCAAATGGTTGAAGTTTGGGATAGAGTTGTTAGGGAAATGCTTGTGAGAATGTTGAGAATTGATAAGAGATGTGAGCAATAAAATATAAATATTAAATAAAATTTATAATAAAAATAATATATATATATATATATATATAAGAATATATAAAAAAATATATAAAATGCAGCAAATATTTATTAAAAACCAAAATTTAAGGTTCAATCCAAAATATTCCAAAATTGTTTACATCTAGCTGAAGATTCGAAAGTTTTCATAAATAGAAAACTTGTTTTGCTTTATTAACTATTATACTCTAAATTTGTATCTAAAAATGGAATCTTGTTACATTTTAATGTAAACGCTATTATTTTTGTATTTGTTTTTTTTTTTTTAATTTTTATTATATTTTTTACAGTTGTATGTTTAGAAATGAATAAAATTGCTAAATATTATTTTAATATTTCATATAAACTCTATTATTATTTTTTTTCTTTAATTATTAATTATAAATTTGTGCAATAAAATGTTTAGAATTTAATAAAAATTTTTTTATTCTATTATCTATTATATTATTTATTAAATTTTATTTGTTTATTTTTTTTTTTAAATATTTAATATTTTTGATATATATTTGATCATTAACTGAATTTTTTTATTTAATTTGTGCATTTTTAGATTATTTATTTTTGAGTAATAAAAAATTTTTTTATTATATTTTGTTAGTTCTAAAAGTGCATACTTAACTAGAATCATTTTTTTTATATTTTTTATGTACATACATATATATAAATAGATAATTTGTTCAGCTTTTCTCTGCTCTGGTTCGTCCAGCCGCAAAATATTAGTTATTATCAGTAGCTAATTTTTGAAATAATATTTTTTGCACTATTATTTGCTTATTATTTTTTTTTGCTAATATTTATTTTTTAACCTACAATTTACGTGACCGGAAGGCGGAGTTTTGTAGTTGTCGCCGTTGATTTAATGCTAATTATATTAATTTTGCGATCTACTCGAGTGCATTTTGTATAAACAAATCTGTTATATATTATGTATATATATAGATATGTATCCACATATATAAATTATATTATATACAACTCAAATATAGCTCAAATAATATTGACTCATCGAAATTTACAAAATTGTTTGTAAACTTTCAAAAAGATTTGACGAGTTCCAGTTTGCCTTTCCATTTTGATGACAATCCACAACCTTTCGTTAGTCTATTCCACTCTTATTTTATTTATTTATATTTTTTATATTTATTTTTAGTTTAAAAACGACCTCGCGCTCCTATTAGCAATCCATAACATTCATGCGATAGTACTAATTTATGCAACAGGCATCGGGTGAACAGCTCGAAAATTGCCCACACTTTGGCGATTTGTATACAAAATAGAGGAGAATGCTAGTAAGTCGACTGTTAAATACTCTTTTATATTTGACATGAAAAAGATTTAACAGAATTTTATTCTTATTGAATTTATTTTAATAGTACCCAAAAATGGAACCGTTTTCAATTCAATTTAAATTGTAAGAAAATTAATGGAAAAAATTCGGAATATTATTTATAGAAATTATATATTAAATATTAATAAATAATAATAATTTATAAATAATATTAACAAAATATAAGTATTTTAGATTATAAATATTAAGATTTCAGGCCTGAAGTAAGTCCTGTTAATTTATTAGAAATAATTAGTTTTTACAATATTTTTAAATTATTTTCTTCTACTTATTACAGAACACTTTCATATTTTAATTACAAAATATTTTATTAAATATATCAACGCAGATTCTCTTATAATTTTTTAAAATACAATTAAATACAATGTTTTACTTGTTTTTTAACTAAACAATGCAGAAATATTTCATCTATGCTTTTTATATTTTTTATTAAAATTCTTTAAAATAGTATTTTCCTTAAAAATAAGATTCTCACATTCACCATTTTATCTATTCAGCAGCGTACCCGTACCTTACTATACTCCTTCTATGCTTCTCACATTTGTTGACTCCAATAAAAATGCATAAAATATTATAACACTTATTTATTATTTATGAAAATTGCAAATTCAAAAAGAAATAAAATTCAACTATGGACACAAAGAGCTCAGCTTATGTCAAGACAATAAAAAACACCGAGTGTAACAATAAAAAGATTAGCAAAAAAAAAAAAAAAATAAAATAAAAATAATAATCAACGCAGACAAACAAAATAAATTATTTAAATTGTGAGTAAATATTAAATAAATTTTACTACAGTTTGTCATTTTTTTATATTTTTTTTCTGCTGATTATTGCAATTTTCATAAATGGCAAAAGAAATATAAATAAAAAAAGAAGCAACAAAAACTAAATCAAAAATTAAAATAAAATGCTGCATGGAATTTCAATTAAACTATGCGAGGTGTGTTCAAAAAGTATTGCATTTATGATTATAAAAAAAAAAAACGCTTTTGCTATTTATTACCTTTTTACTCTTCAATATAATTCTTATCAAATATTAAAAATGTATTTTCTTATCTTCGAAGCACTAACAAAATATTTTATATTATTTTTTTTTTTTAATTAACTTCCATTCAATAACGTAAAAAAATTTGTATTATCCTTTTCACATATTAAAAATGTATTTTCTGATCTTTAAGAACTATAAATATTTTATATTATATTATAATGTTATATATTTTAAATATATTTTACTTTTGTTTAATTAACTGTCATTCAAAAACATAAAAATTATATTATACCTATCCCATATTATGCTTTTTCTTGTCTTTTGAAGCTCATACAAAATATTTTTAAAATATATTATATATTTATATATTATAAATTATATATTTATATAATTTTTGTATATTAACTTCCAATCCAAAAGGTGAAAAAACTATTATTGAATATACGTATGTAAATCGCAGAAATTCCAAGTTTGCCATACTCTTTAAACACACCTCGCATATTGTTTTTTTTATAGTCCAATTCTTTTTGCAATCAATTAGCTTTTAATTACAATTTATTTTTGTATGCCAACTTATGCTTGATTAAAAATTCAATTTATGTTTTTTCTCTGATTTTGTTTTAATTCAAATATTATTATATATATATTTTTTTTGTGGAATTTCAGATCCACAAACGAAACGGATTTACATTTTTCGCAACTCAGTTTTGGCTCCGATTTGTTTGATGCATGATGAAAGCTGCTTGCGATTGCTTGAGATACATGCATAATTAAATTGCATAAAATCAAATTTTATGGGCGTCATTTGTACGCTCGACAAAGTGCAACAGATATCGGATATCTATAGCCGCAGCGACAGAGATACATATCTCTGCGTTGAAATTCGAGTTGTTTGACATGCAAATCATTTTGTTTATTTTATTTTTTTAGCTTAAAGCAATATTTGATTTAGATTTATTTTTTTTACTGCGGTTTCTGTTGACATTGCTTGTTGTTGTAGTTGTTGTCGTTGTTCTCTCTCTCCAATTAGCTGAAATGTTGTGCCGCTTTTCTAGCTTTTGCGCTGACATTCATTGCAATTTGTGTGAAAATTAAGCAACAACACTTAATTTTGCCATGCAATCGGCGTTTGCAAATTAAATTAAATTCTAAACGAAGTTCACAAGATTTTTTTATTTGTTGTATTTTTTTGTTGTTGCTTTTTTCTGCTTGACAGTTGCAGCTGAGTCATCCGACAGCGCATCTCTGACGGCGGCAGATCGTGAGAGTTTTTGCAGTTGGAACAAGTTTATTTATGTTTAAGCTTGATTTATTCAATTAAGCACAAGAGCTCTTAATGATTTAAATATATATTTAAGCAAATTATTGTTAGGCATGTGTATATAAATATTTATAAATTTGTTATTTATATAAATATTTAAATTTTAGTTTTATTTATATGATTAGTAGCTTGATATATTTTAATAAATAATTAATGCATGTCTTATGCTGTTTGAGTTAGAAAACTCACTTCAATGCTCTACTTGAATAGAACAAATAAAATATATATAATTTTTTCAATTTCAATTTCAATTTATTACACTCTTTGTTATAATTACAGCTTTTTTGTGAATGGTATCTTACAATAATTAAAGAGTTTAGACTAAAAACTAGGCCTTTTCTGCTTAGATATTTATTTAGAAATATGACATATGGTATATAAGATGACATAATTATTTGGGGGGAAAATCAAAGAAATAGAAAACCCCAAGGTTAAAATATATATAATAAATTGTAAAATATTCAGTGATATTCAGTGATTAATTAATTTTATTATATTTTAATTTCTTTGTTTTTTTTTTTAGTGCAATTTATAATATATTATATATATTTTTATATATCTATATTTTATTTCTATATATTTTATTTTTTGTAGACATTGATTAATTTTTTATTATTTTTTTTTTAATCTTGCCAACAGCTCAAACTAGATTTTATATTAATTATTTTTATATATTAGGAAATTGATTTTATGAGACATTTGAATTTAAATTGTTAAGAATCTTAAGATAATTTTTTTTTTTTTGGTTTATTATATTCATATTTAATGGATATAATTTTAAAAAAAAATGTAGTATAGTCTTATATATATTTTGAGAGATATACTTTCAATACTTATATATCTAAAAAGAAGACAATTTTTATAAGAATTCTAGTAATTTTGTAATTTTGGAATATTAAAGAGCTTTCTATACTCTCTCAATCTCAGTTCGATCCCATTTTTTTATACTTTCTAGGTATCTTCATTTTATATACATACATCTTCATTTCAGATTGCATTCTTTATCTTTGAATGTCTCTCTTCCTCTGTCTCTTTCCCTCTCTCTCTCTCTCTCTCTCTCTCTCTCTCTCTCTCTCTCTCTCTCAGCTCTGCCTCCATGTCTTTAGTAAGGAATAGAATTTTAAGTACTCTTATTACATATTTCTCTGTCTTCCGCTCGTTTAACTGATGGTAGAGCCTAAACTGAAGACCATTTGGAATGGCCTCCGTAGAGGGCAGTGGGAGGTGTCGATAAGAAGGCGCCCTTTAAAGTAAGGGCACACACGAAAACATTTTTATTTTGTAGTTTTTTTTTTCGACAATTTTTCAAAACTAGGTTAACAGACGGCGCAATGCTCGAGTTGATTCATAAGCCTAAAACTGTAACCAATTCCCTCTTGGGGTTGGGTTATTATTTTTTTTTTTTTTGACACTGAAGCAACGCACATAAACAAATCGGATTAGTTGGCACACAAAAAGAGTTTGGTTAAAAAATAAATAGAAAAAAATCCAATTAGTTGTGCACCGTCGTGCAATGGCAACACTTTTAAACTGTTGTCAGCTCAAAGATACACACAAGTATCTGTATCTGAAGCAGTAGATGTCTATGTATCTGTATCTATAGCTGTTGCTGTAGCTGTAGCTGTAGCTGTATCTCTATCTGTATCGATTTGATTTGATGGATGTGTGGCATGCGTAAGAATTTATGTTGCTTTAGCTTGATCGATGGACCGCACATTGATTTATGTCGCATGCAAAAACTGTTGTCGCTCAGACTGCCTGGCGACCGGGCGAACGGGCAACAACGGCCACTACCTAAGCCAACACCTGCGCACACCTGCAGGGGAAAACCCAGCGGCTGAGACAGGTAGGCAGCATGGTAATGAACCTCTAAAATCCACGCCTCACTGCCAAAGCCGGGCTCAAGGCAGGAAGAAGGAAGGGCAAAAAAAAGGGCTACAATAATATGGCAACCGTTGCAGAGGCAGAGGCAGCAGCAGCAGCAGCAGCATCAGCATCAGCATCAGCATCAGCTTCAGCTTCAGTTCGAACAATAGGGCCTAAGCAAACAGGGCACATTATCATAATCACCAATAAAATTTGAAGCTGGCTTAGCCAAAGACTCAACAGGTTGCGAAAATTGCCAGAAGAGAAAAACTTTTGCAGACTCTGCTCTCACAATTCTCAATTCTCTCTCGCTCTCCCTGAGATTTCGGCGTATTCCATTGCATATCTCACCCGCATTTGCATCAAGCAATGTAATATAATCAGTATTATGAGCTCTTGTTTCGTCGTTCTTCTTTTTTTTTCGGGGCCCAGCATAAAATGCACAATCTGCAGCGAGAACTAAGAGAGAATGGGAGAGGAAGAGAGAGTGAGAGAGAGAGGGAGTGATAGAGTGGCACCCCATGCTAATCGCTGTCGAATTACTAATATATAACAATTTTTTATTTGCATTTTTATGACCCTTGAAAATGATGTTGTGGTAGGGGGAGAGCATGAGTGGAAGAGAGGGAGGGGGTGAGGGCTGTTAGATAATGCTGCGGTTTGTTTGCAATTAGGCATTTAGTCACGCCCTGATTTGACATTGATATTTTTGCTGCAGATGCAATGCAACTGTGTAACTTATGCGGGTGATATAGAGAGGAAGAGAAAGAGAGAGGGAGAGAGGCAAAGAGGCAGAGAAGGAGAACCAACGCATCGTTGATATCAAAACAAATTCATAAGTAAATCTAAGTAGATGCTGCAGCAAGAGATTCAAATTAAAGTTTATATAATTGTATATTATTTATAATAATTTAATTTGAATTCTCTAAGTATTTTTATAGTATATTAGCATACAATACTTTGAAAATAAATACATTTATATTAGGCAATTGTCTTCTTAAAATATATAATTATATATTTAATTATTTTGTCAAGCAGTTTAAGCTGTTTTTTTTTTAATAAAATGTCATTAAAAATTTCTAAAAGTCAGTAATATTATATAAGCATACATTAATTGTCATATATTAAAAAAAATATTGTATACATTTTAAAATAAAAAATTTCCTATATATAATTATACTAGATAGTAATATATTTTAATACACATTGTAACATAGACATTTTTAATTTTCAATGAAATTATGATAAATTAAAATGTATTTAATCCTTTTTCTATGATGTAGTAAACTAAAACTAAATATGTGCCTTTACAAATCTTGTTTTTAAGGCCAATACTTTGCGTACTGTTGAAATCGAAATAGATATAGCTGATTTAAATTTATTTATTTATAATATAAATAAATAATTATCATATTTTTGTATAATTAATATAATGACAAAAGTCATATAATAATAATATATAAAAGTGGATAGTTTGCATACTGCAGAAATAGAAATTAAAATAGCTAATTTATAATTTAATATTATTTATTAATATTAAATATTTTTGTATAATAGTAAAATAATATAAATAAAGAATTATTATATATTTTTTTATTATTAATGTATACATATATGTCAAAAGTCAAATAATAAAAATATATCAAAGTTTGTGCAGTAATTATTTTTATTTTTACTTTTTATTTGTTAGTTCTGGTTTAACAGATTGTTGTAAACAGTACATTTAAAATCGTGGTATTATTATTATTTTTCATAATTCTTAATATTACTATTTAATTCTTAATTTTCTTAAATCTACTCAATATTCCTTTCTCTACTCCACAATCCACTTTGCATTCGCCATAACTTTAAGACTCTCAATCCAAATTTCTCTAGCTCTATTAATTCCAAAACAAACTCTCAGCAGCACGAATATTTATGACAATTTGTGAATGCACAAATTGTATTAAGCTGGGAAGTTAACTCTGCAGGCACAACAAACACGCACACACACACACACACATATAGCAATGTGAAGCACTTGTGTCACTTAATTAAGTCGGCGTTTTATTGTCGTCGCTCAAGTTAATTACTCAACGCTCGAGCCCGAGCAGCTTTCAACTACCAACTGATGCTTCAGCAGCCTGCTGCCAGCACCTGCCCAAGCCACGCCCACTCACTGGCTGGCTGGCAAGTGAGCATAACAATTCCTCGACTGCTGGCAACTTCTTTCAGCAACTAGGATTGGGTCGTAGCAGCAGCTGGGGCTGATGGGGCAGGTTGGGGGCTGCTGGGACTCTGCTGGGCGGTTGGCTCTGCACTTTGGCGCATTTGTTGATTCGCGCACTTGAACAACATGGCAACCCGGGCAGCAGTCAGCCGTCAGTCTTCAGCTCTTATCTTAATGAGTTTTATGCATCTAATTAAATAAATTGCACCTCTCCGAGGCGCCATGACAACTGAGCCGCAGCAGCAGCCGCTCTCCATTATTTTTTTCATTTTCTTTTTTTTTTTTTGGGGCTAAATGTGAAATGCACTTGTAATCCATGAAGCCCCCGCCCAGAAAAAGTAGCGCCACATGTGGCAGCCACACCCAAAAGGCGTTATTCAATTTTAATTACAATTTTTTCAATTCGATTTTGTTAAACTTATGTATATACATACATATATGTATATAGCTACCACATAGGTATGTATTTATTTTAATCAACCGCGCCCAGTTGAGCGACTACAGATTGTTTTTTTTAATGTTTTTTTTTTTTTTTTTTTTTTGCTTTGTGCTCGCATTTATTTATTTACTTGCTGGCAAAGCTCTCAGCGTCGCATTTTCAATTTTTCGCTTGCAAATTGGAAAAGTTCAAACGCGCAGCGAGCCAAAGAGCCAGACCCCAATTCCAAACATCCCAAATCCCAAATAGCCACACCCCCACAGCCCCGCACATAGCCCCCACAATGCCCCATGGCCGAGCGTGCCCCGACAGGAACTGACCAGACATATGCATGAGCTCAAAAGCTACAGATAAATGCAACAACAACTGCAGCTGAATTCAGCTCAAACTGACAAACTGAATGCACAGTGGGACAAGGACAATGAATAAACAGCTGAAATGAATTATATTATCAGTAAAAATTAAAATTATGTATATGACATAAATGATTGCTATTTTTATGATTTATTTAAATTGAAATCATCTGAAAATTAAATAAAAATTATTTTAAAATTGTATTATTATTATTATATAAGTGATAATTGAAGTATAAGAAATATATAAAAAACATAAACCAAATGGTATTTCATTTGCCTTAAATTTTTAAATAATTTCAATTTATAAATATTTGTTTTGATATATCTTATTATATAGAATTTATTGAATATTTTCTTTTTTAAAGATACAAATTAAAAGGATATACCATATATTTTTTTATTTTTATTTTATTTTTTTTAAATTAAATCTAAATTAATTTAAAAAATATAAGAAATAAAATATTTAAAAATATTTAACTTTAATATAAGTGTTTTATAATTAATATAAAGTTGTTTTGCATATAGTTTAAATTATGTCATTTAGTTATTTTCAACTTTTTATTTTTCTTATACAGTATAATCGTATTAATTTAAAATAACTGGTATAAAAAATAAAAAATTTGATTATTGCTTACGAATATATGATTTTTTTTCGTAAAATCTTAATAAATTTTTTAAAATGAATTCAATTAATTTTTTGATTAATATAAAAACATGTTTAGATTATATATTTTTTAGTTATTTTACATAATATAATTATACATTTTTTAAATATGTGTAAATACAGATATATTAATTTATGGTAGTCTAATTATGTATTTTATATATATTTATATTATATTTTTATATTTTATATTAATTTTTATTTTTTAACAAAAATAATCCAATTTCGTACAATCTTTATTTTTAATTTTTTGTATTTTATTTATTTTTTTATTTTATTGTATTTTTTTGTAACTAACATAAACAACTTACTTTACATATCTATTTTTTTTATTTTTTATTACTTTATATTTTTTATTTTTATATTTTATAAATATTTTTATTTTTTAACAAAATTAATCCAATTTTGTTCAATCTTTATTTTTAATTTTTAATATTTTATTAATTTTTTTATTTTATTGTATTTTTTTTAAATTTACATAAATAACTATTTAAATATATTTTTATTGCAATTTATTTAATTTTTGAATTTATATTTCTCTATATTTTAAATATATTCCCAACCACTGTGCAAATTTAAATTTGTTGTTATAGTAGCACATTTACATGCACATTCCACAAAATACGCACACACACACACGAGCGCACACACACTGACACACAGACTTTTGCTCACACATAGCCTTTCACATACTTATTTTGAACATTTCGCCATGTCCGGCAAAGCGACGTCAATGACAAGCCCCGGCTGGCTGAGTGACTGTCTGGACAGATGGACGGCCAGAGAGAGACGGACTGCCTGACTGACTGACTGACTGACTGACTGAGTGACTGACCAATGCCATAAAAGTCGCCGCCTGTGCTGCCTAGATAGTGTGCCCTGCAGCTTTATGCATGCATGTGTATGTGTGTGTGTGTGTGTGTGTGCGTGCGGCTCTGTCTCTGTGTGTGTGAGCTGATTGATTGATTATTTGTTCCGCATCACTCACCTGGAAAATTCAACTGAAGTGGCAACTTTAATTAATTTGCTTATATATATGTATATACATATACACATACATGCACATGCTGCTGCCAAGTTGACTGTCTGCAACGCACACATCCATATATAACTCTGTATATAAGCACAACAAACAACAGTTAATACATAAGCTTGCAAATTAATTGGTTTAACATACAGACAGGTGAGGCCTGACTGCGTCTGGGCCTTGATTGGGCCATCAATTGGGCTGCGGCAAGCTTTATTAAAATGGCAACAAACGACTTATTTATATAGATATATATATACATATGTATATACATATATATATACTATTTGTATATGCACGTTTAAAGTACGTGGCGAATTGCCATGAATTTTGACCCATTTTATGCACAAGAACTTATTTATCAATATAAATTAATTACATTTTTAATTAGTTTAGTTGATGTTGAAAACTTTTTTTGTTGTAGAAAATGTGGTATTTACGTTAGAGAAAAATATAAAGGGTATAAAAAATAAATAAACTAAGAAAAAAATTTAAATTAATATTAAAAAAAAGGTAGATATTTATTATTTTTTTTATATACTTAAAACTTTTTATATTATTTTTTAATGCATACAAATTTTTTTTACAAAAATGTATATTTTTTTCCATTTTTAAATAAAATATAAGTAGATGAGTTGTAATGTATCAAATTACTTTGTTTCATATAATAACAAATAAATAAATAAAAATGTAAAAGAATAAACAAATTATATTAATTTGCAAGCAAAGTCAAATTTAATTAAAAATATAAATTTATTATGAGAGTATATTTTAGGACAATACATACGTATTTTTTTCTTATTAAATACAAATTAAATAAATTCAATGAAAGTCATTTTATATATTTGAAAATAAGAATAAAAATTACATTGTAAAGTTAATTTAAATTTCTAATATAAACTCAGAACTTAAAATAATTAAAATATATAAAATAAAGTAATCCGAAGCAATATAAAAAAAATTATTTATATATAAAAAATACATTAATATTTTTTTTTTATTAAATTAATTTAAGCGTTGAATCCTTACAATGCAAATGTAATAACTTAACAACACATTTAGAAATAAAAATACATATTTATATTTTTAAAATATTAAATAAAAAAAATAAAATTTATAATTATTATGCGAATTTATTTTTAAAATATTTGAAAGCTATTTTAATTTACAAAACAAACTATATTATTTAAAGCTCTTACATATTATCTTTTACATGAATAAAATGTAACGATTTTAAATAAACTTATATAATCCTTATATTTTGCTTAAATTTTATTTAAAATTTTACATTTTACTTGAGTTCTTGAATCAAAATATATTTTTAATATTTGCACATATATACTTATATATTATATATAATTAATTAAAGGAATATAAAATTTGAATAATTTTTGTTATTATAAACCAATTGTTTTACCTTGTAAATATAATATAATTTAACAATAATCATTATGATTTTTTTAAAATAAAAAATATAAACATTAAAAAATAGTTTTAAATAAAAAAAATTATTTTAAAATTATTATAAAAAAATTGTTTTACATTGTAAATATAATATAATATAGCATTAAAAATTAAGATTTTTTAAAAATAAAAAATGTAAAAATTCCAAAATAATTTACAATAAAAAAATTCAAGTATCAATATAATATAGAATAATTATAATATTTAATATTAATAATAATAAAATGTATAACATTCAATTTGCATTAATTTAATGAAGAAAAAGTGAAATAAATGAAGTATTTATTGATAAAGAAAAGACAGAATATTTCGATCAATTTTTGTATTTATTTATTTTATATATGTAATAATTTGTTTTATATTTATTAATATATATTTATATTTTTATATTTGCTTAAAGATTTATTATATTTATTAATATATACATTTTGTAAGCTCATTATTTTTATTTTTTATAGCTTATCATACTATTAAATGATCGTGTAGCATTCAGGTCAGTTTCTCCAAAACTATTGAATAGGCTCTTGACATTAAGTGTGGCTCTAATCCCCAATTCTAACACATCTCAAATAAATGCTTTGAATACCATTGATTTGACTTAAAACCAAGCCATAAATTGTTTCGAGTTCAGACAAATGAAAGAGGCTAAAGCCAAAGAGGCAGGCAGTCGAAAACTGAAACAGAGATCATTTATAAGAAAAAATTATCGCTTATTTTCAATCAAAATAACAGTTATTTTATTCACACTTCTAAGCCTATGCGAAGACAACAGCATGTAAAGAGGTGATCAAAATCCAAGAAATATAACAAATCGACTCTAATAATTTAGCGTGCGCCAAAAACTACCGTTGAACGTTGAAAATTCCAACATCGTTTGGCTATATAACAATAGCAACCTCACATATTCGGCTGATTTGTTTACGAGTGTGTTATTGTTATTGTTGTTTCTCTCTCTCTCGCTCTCGCTTTGTTTACCGTTTGTTTCCATTTGATATGCCACCGACCACCTACTTATTAGTTGAGATGTGATGAGCGCTTTATGGCATATTAAATGCGTTATCATTTTAAGTCGAAAGAAAAATGAAAAAATAATATACGTATGTTTTTTTTTCAAACTTTCTTTCAAAGCTCGCATTTCACCAGCTGCTACTAATCCAATTCGTATTTAACATATTGCCATGCTTTTCGTATCTCATTAATTACCAATGAGATAAGCCCGCATAAGACGAAAAAAAGTCACACTCTGATTTCTAGATCGCTAATTGCTGATAAATGCAACTCTTTGTGGATTTATAGCTTGTGATTTTGAAACGAAATGCTACTATTTGACCTTGTCGCAACGACTTCTCCCTGCCTCTTTCTCTCTCTCTCTTTTTCTAGCTGCCAATGACTCAGTCGTATGCAATTGAAAGCTGACTAACTGACAGCCTGTCAATCGCAATCAGTTGGCTTTAATTTGTGGCCAGATTTATTATTATTTTGTTTTTGCTGTAATTATGTTGAAGAGCGCAGACAAGTATTATATTGTATATATATATATTGTATAATTATCAGTTCTTTCACTTGACTTGATTGAGCTAAGTATTTGAAGAATGTTAATTTAAGATATCATTTCTTTATAAAAAATATATAAATTATTAAAAATAAATTGTATGATTATGACTTTAAAATTATAAAGAAATAATATATTTTTAAAATAATTTTTTTTAAAATTAAATATCAAAACAACAAAGTATGTGATATATATAATAAATAACTATTTATTATATATATCACATACTTTGTTGTTTTGATATTTAATTTAAAAAAAAAATTATTTTAAAAATATATTATTTCTTTATAATTTTAATAAAATATACATTTTTGAATATGTATATATTTAAATTGTTATTAAATTTAAAAAGGTTTTAATTTAATGATAATTTAAATATATACATGTTTATTGTTTACAAATCTACAAGTAATCTTGACCAACATACTGTTGATACCAATATATAATATCATGTTATTTATAGCTTAATACAAAAAAAAAAAAGCAAAAAAAAATATTAAAATTTGTTTATTTTTATAAGGTAAACATATAGTTTTAAAATGATTTTAATTTGATCATTTCTTAAATTTAATTTTGACAATTTAAATATATTATTTATCGCATTTTTAAAATTATATAATAATGTGTTTTAAAATTGCTTTTATTTCTTAATATCTTATCATTTTCAATGTAAATAAAATTAAAAAAAAAATAAGTTTTTTATTATTTAAAATTATAAAAAAAATATTTATAAAAATCAAAGTAAATATATTAACAATTTTATTTATTCCCTTATTTCATTAATTCAAATATGACAATTTAATGAAAATAAAATAATGTAGTTAGCTAATTTTGTAAATAAAAAAAAAATTATTATAACATTTTTTATTTTGCTTATTTAATCATATTTGCTTTGTCAATTTAAATTAGAATAAACATTTTACACACATATATTTAATTTTTAATTAAATATTTAATTTTTTTTTAAGTAATTTGGACAATTTAATAAAGTAAAAAGAACATAAAAAATAAAATAAATTGTTATGATATTTTCTTAGTAATTTAAATACCAAATCGAACTTAAAGAAAATATATAAAAAATATATATTTTGTATTATTTTTTATTATTTTAATTTATTGTATTTTTACCAACATTAAAAAAGAATTAATTTTGTTTTCAGAAATATTGCTTTTGTTTTTATTTTTTTGAGTGAAATAAATTGAAATTGATATTTGATTGAATATTTGGTTTTATTAACTTTATCTTATTATTTCCTTTATTTTAACTGATTAAAATAAATATTTATATATTTTATTAAATCTACACAGCATTTATATTTGTTATAAAATTTAGTAAAATAATTTTAATATAATTCTTATATTATATGCACTGATTTATTAAATTGTTTGTATATATTTTATAGCTAAAAAGGGGTTTAAAGGCATAAGAAATATGTATATCTACATATTTCTTATGCCTTTAAACCCCTTTTAATACTCTCATATACTTTTCAGTTTATTATAACTATATTCGTCTTAACCAGCTCACATATTTAGAAAGTCATTTAACACGTCAAGTAAGCCCTGCAGCGGCCCTTTCTCTCCCTCCCTCTCTTACTGTCTCTCTCCTTGGCCTTACAGGGGTCGTAACTCTGAAAGAGGCTTTATCAAATAACAAAAAAGAGAGTGAGAGAGAGAGGTAAAAAACGCATTAGCTTCTCAACAGCTAAACGAGCGAATCGCTCGCCCAGCGGCAATCGTCAGACAGATGCGATGCGGAGCGTCCGATATGAGTTGGGCTTGTGCTGCAGCTAATATAACCCTAAGGTGTTGCGCCGGTCCTAAAAGGTGCTGAACTGCTTATTTAAATGCAACACCAATTTATTGTCAACGGCAGCATTTCATTCATTCATTGTGTCCTGCCGCATAATCCTTGAATGGGCTGCATGGCCCTAAGGCGGTTCCTTAACGCATTTGCGACAACTCTGACGACCGAAGAGCTGACTCCCGACTTTGACTCTCTGACTACCGCCTCTCGACTCCGATTCTCCGACTTCTTGCCTCGCCTTAACGACTTCCGTTCGAGCTTTGCGCACGCGCAGTTCGCCGTTCGCCGTTCGCAGTCTGTGGCACTGAGCGCCCACAGTTTTTAATGATAATCTCTTGAGTTATGTGTTTTTAAATATAATTTCGTTGTTGGCGTGCAGACGACGGCCCCATAATTCACATAGCGCCAAGTCACGAACTGTCAGGCGGCCTCAGCCTCAACTATAGCTCAAGATCCAACTACAGCTTCAGTTCCAGCTCCTGCTTCAACTCCTTCTGGCTACAACTGTCCAAGTTGAGTTTTTTTTTTGGCAGCGTTTACAGCATATTACAGCACGTGAGGCACTCCCACGGGCAAACCGTTTCGTTCGCATCTCATTAATTGGGCTCATAAGGTAACAGACCCCAAAAACGCATCCCAGCCAAATTCTTGAGCTGTGCGTGACTCCGGGGCATTCATAAGCGTTGCGTTTAACTTTTTCACAAGCTTTTGCCGCAAATTTGGCACCCAATTTATCAAACGAGAGCAGTTCAGCCGTGGGAATTCCATCAGGTTGTAGGTGATTGTGAGTGTGAGTGTAAGTGTGAGTACGAGTCTGAGTGTCGAGCTTCATTCAGTCTAGCGCTAATAATGCGCCTTAGTCCATGTCGGATGCAGCAGCGGCATACGGGGCAGCTGCAAATCAAAATCCTGGCGTGTAACTTGAGCTCAAGGGTCGCGACGGCATGCCCCTGCTGAGCGTGTGCTTCGGCTGTGTGCAATCAAATCAAATCAAATCAAATAAAATTAAAATCCACTTTGAGCCTATTAAAGTGTGCCAGCCCGAGCTCTGCTCGGCCAACTTTCGTCCTGTCACACGCCGTCGTTAGTTTTAATTGACATGCAAGTCAGCGTCCAGCCGACATGTCAATCAAATGTGCAGCCTGCCCAGGCATTCGCCCATCTATGCCACCCCCCACTCGCTCTACACATAGGCAGCTACAGCCCTACCAGCCACCCCCCAGCTCGCCTCATTATGTCGCTGTCAGTCTGCGGTTTGTTGACACACGCGTTCAAATCCAACACTCGGTCGACTTGCAGCTGCATTGAGGAAAGCTGCTTCGCCTTGCTCTCCTTTATCCCATGTCTCTCTCTCTCCCTTTTTTTTTGGGCAGTTTTTTGTTAAGTGCTAAATTGTGGGTTTATTAATTGGTCGTCTCTGTGGAGTTGTTTGGGCTGTAAACTAATTAGGCTCAAGGGCTAAGCACATGTATTGGCTTCTAATCGGTAAATAGGCAGAGACGGAGTAATAGGAGAATCTAGATTTGAGGTCAAAAAAACACAAAATTAACAACAACAAAAAAAAAAAAATTATAAAATTTAATTGTTGACTTTATTGAAAGTTTTTATAAATTATATTGAGTAATGAATAATGGTTATTTATATATTTAACTGTGTTTAAAAAATTGTTTAATTATTTTGTTTATCTATCTTAATTATAGTCAGTTGATATATAAATTAATAAATAATATGATACGGGACGAAATTTATTAAAAGATTGCAATTTATTACAGGTAAGTGCATAAAAATAATAAAATACAAAATTCTTAAACATTTTAATTGGTTTTTATATAATGAAAAGCAAATGGTTTTTAATTAAATTATTTAATTAAAAATTATTTTCAATTTAAGGCTATATATTCAGAAAAATATACATATATGTATGTATGTAGGTTGAGTTGATAAACAATCAAAATATTTTTTCCGCAATGTTCTTATTTATTTATTTATTTTATTCTTTTCTAAAAAAAAGTTAAAAAATGTTGTCTTTAAATTTAAAAAATGGAAAAAATAATAAAATAAAATTTAAAATATTATATATTATTGTCCTAAAAAGATTTTCAAAAAGAATTAAAATTATATTCATATAAAAATGTAAATTAAATTAAATATATTTTGTATAAAAAACGAGAGAAATATTTTTGCCAACTACATGAATTTGTAGATTCATTTATTTATTTAATTTTGTATTTTAATATATTTACTATATTATAAAAAATTGATTACAAATTAAAATATAGTATACAATTTTAATAATAAGTAAATATTTGAGCTCAGTTATACGGGATTATTTATATTCAAATATATACATTTTAAAAATAATTTCATATAGACCCCTTTTAAAAATTGGTTTATGTTGTTTGAGCTATGGCCCACTGTAAATACAAAAAAATATTATTTAATTAAAGAAAAACATGCAGATATAATTTTGATTAAATATACCTTTTTATAATTAAATTATGTAGATTATATATTAATTATATTATAATAATATTACTGAATTATATTGTATAAATATTATTTTTATTATATACCAAGCAACCCAACTTATGCAACTGCAACAATCTCTTATATTCACGTCAGTTCACTTCAAATTGCATAGAATATTATTTTGTTTACAAATCGAACAGAAATCGAGTCACGTTTCTGAGGCGTCTGCCATATGCTGAATGCCGATTCGAACTTAATAGGCCAATAATTGCTGTCCGTGCCAGAGACAGGGAGAGAGACAAGCTGACATACAGAGAGTGTATGAATGTGTGTGTGTGTGTGGCAAGAGTTTGCGCAACAAATTGCTTTGAATGTGCCAAAGAAAACAGAAAGCCACAAAGCTGTTGTAACTGCTCAAAGTCTGGACAATTGCCAATTGAATTGGTGGGGCGCGATCTGAAGACGAAGGAATATGGAGGGAAGTGTTGTCAAGTGCACTGCCAGCTGCTTTACAACACTGGCCAAGAGCTGCAAATGAGCAGAAGGCTAGACAATGGCAACGCTTCCTAGTATTTTAGCAAAATTTTCGTATGCTTCGCTGAGCTCAGATGCAGCTACATATTTATATATATGCATATATTTGTATATATGTGTTATATTTCTTGTTTGTGTTTTGTTAAACAATTTGTTTGCTCTGTCACACGCACATTGTGCCGGCCCAGAGAGCTGCTAATTGCACTTGTTGATTGCCTGATAATAGGTTGCTCAGCCATCGCTCAGTCTCCCGCTCCCGCCCAGCTCCTCCTTGGCCAGGTTGCATAAGTGCCAATGCATAAGACAAACTTTTGTCCACACTCACACACACACACAGCATATATGGCTAGAGCTGGGCGTGTCAGCCACGCAACTAAATGGGCGTACACTTGCCCCTAACAATGGCGCACATGCCCTACACGTTGTTGCCACAGCAGCAACAGCAACAGCAACAGCAGCAGCAGCAATTGCAACAGTTGCAGCAATTGCTGCCACTGTCATCGCAAACAGACTTAAGTAGGTAATTTGCAACTAATTTTCAAGTGCGCAATTCAAGTTGAAGGCGAGTGTGCTACAGTGTGTGTGAGTGTGTGTGTGTTGACACGCATTGCGCATTGCTCATACGCAGCGTTGTGCGCCAGCAGTTATTGTCACTACTTGTTGTTGTTGTTGTTGTTGTGTCAGGCAGGTGTCACCTTGCAATTAGAGTGGCCCACCAAACCAACGTAGCCAACATGTTGGCTCAGTAATCATAGTATTGAGAAAGGGAAGGCGCTGCTAAAGTTGGTGCTGTTCACATTTGATCAGCATCCAGAAATGTTTTTGAATAGTATTAAAATATGGAATTTAAGAAAGTATAATAAAGCAGTGTTAAGAATAATTTGAAAATATTCGATAATCGTAAAAAAAAGTTTTAATAATTAAGAAAGAGCAGCAAAAGTAGATTTATTTGTGGTAATGAAAAAACTTAATTATTGCATATAAATTAAGAAATCCAAACAAAAGTAGTTTGTTTAGATAAATTATAAATTATTTCTATATATTTTAGTTTCAAATTGATTTTACAAAATATTTTAAATTTAAGAAATTTGTTTTTAAATTTAGGAATAGTTGATTTTTTTTTAATTACAACAAAACAATTTTTTTTTTCTATATAAGTTTTCAAAATTTCCTTTAACGAAAAGAATATATAAAACCCTAATTATATATTTCTTATATTTATATTCTTTTTGTAATTCCTTGTCAAATTTTTTCATATATTTTTTTATATATAATTTTTTTTATACTTTGAACATAACATATATTTATTTTTTCTTCGTAACAAATTTAAAAAAAAAAATATTGTTTATGTAAATGAAATAACAAAATTGCTTTTAGCACTTTTGACTATTAAATTTTATATGATTTTGTTTATTAAATATAAAAAGCTACATTATTTTATAAATTAATAAAAAAAAACGTTTCTTAAAATAATCAATTTTTTTTTTTATTGTTTAAAAAATTTTTTTTCTTAGTATAGTATTAAATTTATATTTTTGGTTTATTTTTATTTTCTATAATATTTTTTTCAATCATTTTTCAGTTTTTTTTTTCTTAAACCATTTTTTGGTGATTCTAGTGAGAAAAATATAGTTTTCTTTAAAGAAATAAAAATAAGTTGATTAGAAAAACTAATGAAAATCCTCAAAATTAAAAAAAAATTGCATTGCTTTCTGGTTTAACTCTTTGTATTTAATATATATATATATATATATATATATATATATATATATATATATATATTTTTTTTTTTTTTGTGAAAATATATTGAATTTAAAAAACTTTTTTTCAAATTTGAATTATATTGCGAACTTAAACTTAAAAGTTTGAACACTTGCTCAATTTTAAACCCAACTCAACTTTATACCAACTTACACTCGACTCCCGCCTGACACCGCCACGCCCACAACAATTGACAACGCCCACCAGTCATATCATCCATCCAATCTCAGCTCGCCCTTCTTCAAATTCCATTTGCCAAATAATTTGATAAGCAAAAAAAAAAAAAGAAACATATTTTTTATATATTAGCAACGCATTCTCAGCCAAGCTAATAAAATTTCCAAAAGCGTATAAAATTAAATAATAAAATTAAATCATAAAAAAATTGAAATGGAAAACAGCTGCCAGGCCGGGCGGCGGCAACAGACGCAGTCAGTGCGTGATTTCCGCACAGCGGAGTTCAAATGTACGCGCCATTAAATAATTTCCGCCCTCGCAGAGAGCCCCAGACTCTGAGCGTACCGAAAACCCTCCAGAGTCGAGCTGAAGTTTCTCAAATCAAGTAGAAATATTGCTAACCAAAAAATCCGAAGCGCATCCAAAACTGGAAATTGAGAAACGCACGCCGATTTCACTGAAAATTTATAAGAAAAAAATAGAAAAAATAAAAAAAAAAAAATAGATATATGTATTTATACGAAATAAACTAATGTTTGGGTCTATTATGCAGAGCTAGCCATTAAAAGCGCGGCAGCTTAGTTAAAGCCATCACAAAATTAGGGTACATAGCGGTACTTATTATTATGGGTGTTAACGGTTTCGCAGCGCCAGCACGACGACGGAGACTTTGCAAGCCAAAATACAAAAACAAAACCCGAACTCGACTCTCAACAACAACAAATTGTGGCCCGGACTCGCTCATCGGGAATAATTTAAAACAGAAACCAAATGTCATTCGCGTGGCTTTTCAGCTAACATATTTAAAATTATGCACAACACTTAAAAATCAACGCATTTATTTATTTCACTTGGCGTCTGCATATATATGTATATACATTTTATATATATATACGTATATATATTTTTTTCTAAGCATCTCAACCGATGGATCAGTTTGACAACAAACGTCGCCAAACTGGTTTGGCGCCGAGCGACGGGGCAAAAAATAAACAAAATTTCGAAAATGTTGCCGTTGTTCAAAATTTAAAGCTCATAAATAGTATTGGGTTATCTTATAAGCTCGCGCAACGGAAGAGGGAGCGGTCGGGTGAGGTCTGCGTCGATCTGGCTTTAGTTAGTCTTTGATAATCGGCGCTGTTGCAATGGCTTCGTTTTTTTTTTTCGTATTTGGGAAAAATCTTTGAACTCTTAATTGTTGTTGTCGTTCGATGGAAAGTGAAGCAGGGCTTGTACAGTTAGTTTGTCGTAGGTCTGTGTGAAAGCCAAGTGAACACTGACCTGGCCTAATAGAAATTCATGTCTTACTCGAGCAGAGTTAGGCTTGCAGCTAAGCTGAGCTAACAAATCCAATAATAGCTATTATGAAAATCAGATATAAACTCAGATTGAAAATGCATAAAATTGGACAAAGATCATTCTCGATGTTTTAGAGTTGAAAAAAAAATATATATATATATATATTTACATAATATTAAAAATATAAAAAAAAACGCTTACGCAATTTAATAAAAAAAAGAAACTTAAATGAATTTTGGGATTAGACATAATACATTAAGTATTTATGGTCATTCGTTCTTTTCTCCTATAGTGTATACGCTCTGCTTAGTATATAGTCGAATATACCTTCAATTTACTAAAAATCAGCAAAAATTTTTTATGGCGCCACCATACTTGTTTTTTTTTTTTAAATATATATAAAGATTGGTTCTAAATGATGAGTATTTAATTCTTTAATTGATTGTATAAATTACTGAATATATTCCATTAATATTACTGAATATATATTATTTATAGACTTGTTTTATTTGATAAATATATCAACAATTTGCTGAAGGAAATATTCAATTTTTTTAAAAGTAATTTGTCGTTTTATATTTAATTTTATTAGTAATATTATAACACCTTTTTTAATTTTTTCGGGTTAAATGTATATTATTATTTTGTTTAATTATTGATATTTAAAAAGTATTTAATTTTTAATAGTTAATTTAAATATTAATTTAAATAATATTTAATTTAAATATTTAATTTTTCTTAGTATTTAGTAGGAAATTTTGTTATATAAATAAATAAAAAGGTTAAATCATAAGGAATACACTCTTTATACCCTGAGCCCATTGAAAATGGGAAATCAGGGTATAATGGTTTTGTTAAATGTATGTAACAGGCAGAAGGAGGCGTGGCAGACCCCACAAAGTATATATATTCTTGATCAGGGCGACGAGCTGAGTCGATTTAGCCCTGTCCGTCTGTCTGTCTGTCCGTCTGTCCGTCCGTCCGTCCGTCCGTCCGTCCGTCTGTCCGTATGTTTGAACGCGTCGATCTCAGAACGTAGACGAGCTAGACAGCTGAAATTTTTTTTGTAGGTCCGTGTATAGCACGCGCAGGTCAAGTTTGCTTCGTATGAACGATAACTATTATTGTTGTAATGTTATCGATTTTAATGCTTATCGAAAATAAGTTTTTAAGGTGTAGTTTGTACATTGTTTGAGCTAGAGACTTCAAATTTGTAGTGTAGGTGCGTGTAATGAATACGGAGATTACGTAATCTTTAGATTTTGGATGCCACGCCCCATTCGCCCCCAATAGTCCCCTATTTGTAAAAAGCGTAAATCAAATACTAGAGACATGTGCTTTGGCAAATGCACACATATAAATGCCATTAATAAGTTGTAAAAGTTTTATGCAGTTAGTCAATCGCTAAGGAAAGTTATTAAGCAATTAAGTCGCTGCGTCAACTGCGCAGTTGGCAGAGCGCGCGCGTACATATGTATGTATGCGTGTGTATATGTTGTTTTTATGCATGCTTAAAAAGAGCATAGAATGATGTGATATTTGGCTCACAGGGCTCAGGGTATCTCCTAGTCGAGCAGTCTCGACTAGAGCACTCTTACTTGTTTTATTTAATATTTATTGGGCATATTTTTTTCATTTTTAAATTAAATTGATAACTTAAAAACCCTATTTGCAAATATAAATTATATTATGAACAATTAAATGTAGTAGGAAATTTTGTTAATGCGGAAGCTGAATAATCGTTTTGCAATTAATTTATACATTTTAATTTTTTGTATATATATATATTTTTGTTATTTAGTTTTGTTATTAAGATTTTAATTAATTGTAGTAATAATTATATAATTGCTTGAATATTTATTACTATAAATAATAAAAAAAAAAATTTGTTTTATTTTTAATTTTTCGTATTTTTTTGTTACTAACAGCTAATGACAAAATAAGTAAATTATTTTTATTTAAAGTTCGAATATAATGTAATGTAGAATTCGTTAATAATAAGAAAGAACATGTTTAAAATGATATAATATAATATATACCAATTAATTCATACACTGTCTCACATTCATATTCGGTTATTTTCTCCAACTTCGAACGAAAATTAATAATAAAATATAAATAAAATAAATGTGTCATATACACATGCATCAAATTAAAATTTAAAAAAATTTATTACATTTATTTATTGATATTTCTTTAAATTTATTTCTTATTATTTATTTGACAACTATATAATTTATTTATATTATATTTTTGCTACTATTTGTTTCATAGTTTTCTTCTTGCACATTTGTATGCGAAGCAGTCAATATCTCCACACCAACTAATGCCCTTAAACCACAATATCACACACTCGCCATGCCCTCCGATCCTTTCGCACTTATCTACGTCCGTTGCAGCTACCCGCAACCGCAGACAATTCCGTAGAAAACGCGACAGGCAGTCTGCATGCATAGATATGTGGGCAACGGGCAACGGGGCCCATACGATGCGATCGTGGCTAATCTTATCGCTGCCGATGCAACTAGCGATAAACATTTGCTGTTCAAATCAAACGAACCGCAAGTGAAACACAATTAAAGAAACAAAAATATGCTCAGTGCACAGTAGTCGCAGCAATGATTACCTACACCTAGGCATTGTCTAATAAATACCGCAAAAAAAGAAAAGAGGGAAACAAAAGTTGATAAAAATCAAAATCGTAAAATGGTACGTAAAAATGCGAGGCCAACTAGCTGAGTATGCGTGTGTATGTGTGTGTAGTTCTGGGAACTGGCAGTGGCTAAAAGCAACTCCTACGACTTGCCTGTCGCACATCCTGTGGCAAAGGTGGCAAAAACGCGCAGCTACCTGCAAAAAAAGAAGAAGAGGAAGAGGAGGAAAATATATGTGTATAGCTCTAGTCCCTAGCTGGGTGTAAGTAAAGATTTATTATGCTATACATTTCATGAATGTGTCGAGGGGCACAGCTGAATGTGTGTGTGTGCTAGGGTTTCCCTAGAAAACTGCACCAACAACTACAACAACAACAACAACACATGAGCACAAAAGGTGCGCATCATAATGGCTGACAAAAAGTCGGCCTTAGCCTTTAATAGCGCCGAGTTTAACAGCCAACACAAACACCACACACACACACCCACACATACACTCACACACACACATTTACATACACATTCACTGGCAGAAAATGGCGACATTCCGCACTTCAATTGAAATGGGGCTTCCTTGGCATTCGCATTGGCCGCCACACATTCGAATGCGTACAGAAAAAGTGAAACTATTTTAGCTTCTCTTGTTTGGTTAAGCGTTTTAAAGCCTGTCTGCCACTTGTGCGTCATCTCTCTCACTCTTTCAGTTCTTTTTTTTTACTGCAAGCCAGGCTAAGGGCCTGCGAACTGGTAACTGGGCACATGCAAATGCCAATTAACATAACAAAAAAAGAAAGAAGAACTTTGCGTTTGTCTGTGCCGTGCTCATACTCATACATTCAGCTATATCTATATACATATTTATATATATATATATATATGTCTGTATCTGTAAATAGAGACATGCTATCAACGGGGCCTTGAGCCATAAATGCCGACTCAGGTGTCGTCTCATGCGCTGTGTGGGCGGCCAAACGCGAGATAATTATACTAACTGAATATACCTGTAGGCAATCTATGCAGGAATACTACTCTATACCCTTTCATTTGATATGACATAAAGAGCGTACTAGGCTGAAATATATATATGAAACAAATTAGTATTTTTTTTTGCATTATTGTAAATTTGCTTACTAAATAATACAAAAATATTTCAATATTAAAATTTATAAAATGCAATATATTATTTTGAAATACTTTGTTTTATATTAACTGAATTAGTTTTCTATGCTAAACATGTTTAATATATAAATAAAATCCAAAATTGCCAACTAATATTATTTCTGAGTATAGTCCATAACAAAATTAAGAAAATATATTTTGATTTATTTGAATATTGAATATAAATTATTAAAATATTTCATTAGTCATAATTGTATATTTATATCAAATTAAAATATTTGTATTTTAAAAAATATACAAATTTTTTTATACAGTATATCACATTAATATTCGTTTTTTTCTCCAACTTTATTAGCATTTGAAGTTGCAAAAATAATTAATTTGATATACTGTATGAATACACTTTTATGTTTTAAATTATACAAATATTTTTATTTTGACGGTAAATAATTATGGAATTATGACGAACAAAACATTTTTTGGACCTACCTCACAGGCAGTAGATGGACAATGAAACGAGTTCAATGAAGCTCGAACCATTCTGTTATAAATAATTAATGTCAATAACATTTGCGTATTGCAAATAGAAATGTAAATTTAAAAAATATATATATTCTTTCAATTTACAAAAATTAAACATATACTAATTAATAATAAATATTATTCGGTATATATTATATAAATAGAATTTAATATAAACTTTTTTCCGAAGTTAAATATACATTTTACAAATAACTAATTTTAATATGCAACAATTTTATATATTTTTATGATTTATTTTATTTTTCGCTTTTATTATTATTATTTATATACTATATATCAATATCAATATCAATATCAATATATATTCAATATCTAAAAATTTTGTTTATGCTTTTTAATTTAAAAATTTTCATCACTTCAAATATAAATATTTGTTATATACCCAAAGTTATATTTATTATGAATTCTCATTCTCGAAACAAAATCATAATGTAAGTATATCATTTCTTGTACATTCAAATTCTCTTAAATATACAGCATATCTATTAGCACATCAGCTGGTTACCCTCTTATGTCATAGCCTACCCCACCAGACAGTCGCATTTGGCATCATTCTAATATGCGCAGGCAGCCAACAGCATCCAAGCACATCCAACAGCATCGCATTGATGTAGATTATGTTGGACAGCAGCCAGTCAGACGTCAGTCCGTGCTCAACCCCAAAGCACCAAAACCGAAAAAAAAAAAAAAAATAAAAAGAAGGTAAATGGGGAAACGGCTGGCACTGTGTGGGCGCATAAATTTTTAACTCACTGTGTTGATATGAAATATGAATTCGTGATAATGTGTGCCGAGCGACCTCAGGCCAGACAGAGTGTGAGAAATCTGTGTCTGTGCGATTGATACTTGTCTACAAAAACATAAAGAGGATGTGAAGATTTCATTAAATGAGTCATATACACAAAATGCCATGGGAACAGTCATTAAACACATTATAAATGAAACGCAGCGAAAGCTGTGTATCTATGTGGGAGCATTATTTAAAATTTTAAATTATAGTATTTTTAAATATTCAAGTAGCTAATTGATGTATTATGAAAGGAAATAAAATATTTTTTAGCGTATTTTTGTAATAATTTGAAAAAGGCTGGATATACTTTCATAAATATAAATCGAAGATATGTTCATTATTACAGAAATATATGTGAAATGAAATATAAATTTTATATTTCTAAAAATGGTTTAAATTTTTGAAGTTGTCAAGCCAAATAAAAAAAAATTAAAATCGACAGGAAAATGTAAGTATTTATGTTTAAAATAAATATAATTTTATGACAAAATATGATATGTAAATTAATTTCTGTTTTTTATGTAAAAATAATTTTTATTAATGTTTAATAATAAATGTATTTTTTTATTTGAAATATTGAAGATCAAATACCATTATGGTATTTTTTTAAATTTACAATACATAAATAAATATTGTATATTTTTTATTAAAAAATATATTTTCACAAAATAAAAATCAAATTAAAAGTAATTTTTGAAAAATATTTTATATGTTTTTAGAAATTATTCAGCTAATAAAATATGTATTTTTAATCATAAAATATAAAATTAAAATTGAAAAATTACTTTTAAATTAATATTTTGCATATATTCATATGTACAGATATTATTTTAAATTATTAATATATTTATTTAATTAATAAAAAATCTGAAAAATAGAATTACCAAACCGTTATTTAAATCGGGAAAAAAAAACTTTTTTGTTAAGTTTATATACATTTAGATTTTTTTTAATTTAAATCATTTCACTTTAATTTAAATTAAACTAAGAATATTGTGATTAAAATTAAGGAAGATAGTTTAGTTCAAAACAGAATTAATAAATAAAAGTAATAAAATTGGGTTTTCAAAATTATAAAATATCTTAAAAGTTTATTAAA
The DNA here is from genome assembly GCA_035045145.1 of Drosophila meridionalis. Taxonomy (NCBI): domain Eukaryota; kingdom Metazoa; phylum Arthropoda; class Insecta; order Diptera; family Drosophilidae; genus Drosophila; species Drosophila meridionalis. The sequence continues at coordinate 4,594,743 of JAWNPG010000031.1, forward strand.
AACATATTTTGCTCCAGGAATGATATTGAATAATAAAACTGATCAACACAGTTGCACATTTGGGAAAAAAATTCCTCTCTAATCTAAGTCCAAAGACAATCAAAAACACTTAACTCTTCTCTTCCAGCATTTCTAACATTAAACTTATTATCTTATCAAAATGCACTAAGATTACTTTGATTGACCCTCGCTCTACAATCTTCATAATATATGGTTTTAATGCTAGCCTAATGCTTAGGTTAGGCTAGAGCAACCTGTCCAAAACTGTAAACAAGCGTAACAAATCGAAATGGAAACCCAACTATGCCATCCACTTACCAATTCGGTCTCTCTTTTTTTTCTCTTTTTGGCTTTTTTTTTTTTGAGTGACAACCAACGCAAACAGCGAGCCAATTAATATTCATAAGAATTTTGTTACGCTGCCGCCATAAAAAAAAAGTATACTGAAATTCAAATAATAATAAAAATAAAAAAAATCTACATAGTCACCGTCACAGTCACATGGCAGCAACGGCCCAAATCCAAAGCAAAGGCCCAAAGCACTTACCACAGCCAACACACACACGCACACTCACACACACAGCACGTTGAGTGTGGGGTCTGTAGTGGAATAAAATGTATAACAAACGTAACGAATCGAATGTTTTAGGCCTGTTCCAGTGTCCATCCAAAAATCACTGGGCTGCTGCATACGCAGCGAAAAACACGACTTGAAAACTCGTCGAAAAGTGAAAATCAGAAACACACACACACACACGCACTTATATAAAGTGTAAATTCGTCATGATGACGTCACGGCATCCAAATTGATTATATATACAGCCAGCGTATCCTTTATTTTTGCATTCAACATAACGCCCCTTCCAGCTGAAGAACCAACCCCCAAAGCAGCTGCCACAGCAGATATATGCATATATATGTATATATACTATATGTTACATATATATGTATGTATGTATATATTTATATCTATCCAGTTTAGCTTTAGCTTTGCACTTCTCAAGTGCTGTCTGCGCCTATAAATTACATTTGCTATGAATAAACATTTTGACAGATTTTTGGTCATATCTTTTATTTTATTTTTTCTTTTTCTCTTTTATAGTTTGTGGGCTAACTCTGAAAATTTAAATTTTGTTTTATTTTATATTTTGTTTCGTTTTTTTTTTGTTTTAAGGCGCGACTCGATGATTTAGGAATCAGACTAAAAGCTATAAATATTATTGAGCATGCATATGCATAACTGTTGTTGATATATAAACTATATATACATACACACATGTATACACTCATATATTTACATACATATATGCATATATTTAAAGGGCCTTCGACCTGTTCACAACTTGTCAAAGCGCAGAAAAAACGGCATTTATTAAGTTTTTAGTTTTAGTTTTTTTTTTTTTTTGACTTGAATAAAAGATGATCCCTAAAAAGTAATAAATATCTAGCTAGTTAATTGATTGTCAAGTTTTAAGAAAACAGTAATAAAATTTATATATTTGTTATTTAATTTAATTAACTAACTACAAATCGTATATTATATAATGAGAATTCAAATAGATACAGATGACAGAAGAGTCTTTGAAATCAATAAATAAATAATTGGATTAATAATTGGATAATTCGCATTTTATATGCATATTTATTGATCATAGTACGAATATAAATGTATAACATTTGGTTGTTATATATACAAAATAGTGTTAAATACTTTTATTGCACTAATAACTTTACAATAATATTTTCGTTTTCTTAAATATATTTATTAACCCATTTTTTTGGTTAAAAAAAATATAATATGCAAAATATTTTACTCAAGCATATGTATCTATTATTATTATTTATACCTTTTTTAAATTACATTTAATTTAATGTTAATATTAATGATAATTTTAAATTACATTTATATATTATTTTTGTATTTTAATTTAATTGTTAATAATATATATATTTTAAAGACAAGCATATATTAAATATACATAAATGTAAAATTAATAATATTTTTCAATAATTATTTTGTTTTATTTTTTAATTTTGTAATATTCTATATTTGTGAATGAATAAGTATATTAATTATTATTATTAATAATATGTGTTCATCTTTTGAATTTGCATAATAATTAAATTTTTAAAATACTATTTTTTTTTATTTATTTAAAATTAGTTTTTTGCCTTTGCGGCTATCATCAACAATAATATCATACTAAAATATTTTCTTCTTTAAGGATTACTCAATTCCCATTTGAAGCGATCAAAATATGCAGTGAACACTTTACTGTGGAAAGGGATTTCTTATCCATAATTATATTATAAACATATTATTTTATAACAAAATTTACGTAATATTTTTTGAGCCAATGACATTATTAATATATTTACGATACTTTTTTTTTAACAGTTTAAATATTAACCCTTTTGTTTGTATTCTAAACTCTAAATACTTCTCCCAATAATCCATTTAAATAATTACCCATTTCTTGGCTTATTTAAGAACTTGTTTTTTTGGTGTGTGTGTGTGTGTGTTCGAGTTTATCTTTTGTAATCGCAGAATTAACCTGATTGGCATTAGCCACTGCGAACTGTTTGCACCCCAACAGCTTGAAATATTTTCTCAAGCGAATTTTACATTTCAATGGTCCATTAAACAATGAATACAATAGGAAATGCGCTACGAAAATATTTTTCTAATTCACTTGTCAATAAATTGCGCTAAGCCTATAATTATGCCAACAAGAGAGAGAGAGAGAGAGAAAGAACAAAAAATATGTACATATATATATATATACATATATATAGTAAATGGATAAAAAGGAAAAACTAGAAAAATACGTACATGGAATATTTAATTGCTGGCAATTTTGCGATGCGTAGCTAAAGCTGCAACCGACTACTGATGGACGGATTCCGGTAATGCGATTCGAACCCTGAACGAGGCCAACTAGAAAGATCGCAGTGCGCGCAGCTTTGATTGAAAACGAAGCGACGAAACGCAATGTATGCCCCCAACCCTTAATTGTGAAGGTTCAGGTTGTTGTTGTTGTAGTTGTTGCCGTTGAGGGTTGTTTGTGGTCGCTCGGCTGAGTGTTGTGCGTGGTTATTGGCGGCTGTGCCCACTCGAGCATCTCTCGGCATAATTTCAAGTGGACCACAACACTCGAGGTCGGTCTGGCTCTGGGTCTGAGACGCACAGAGAAAGAGAGAGAGAGAGTGTGTGAGTGAGAATGAGTAAGAGAGAGGGAAGAGATGCTGTAAGGCTGCGTTTGCGATTGAGTCCAAGCATAGACCATCATCAACTTGGCATACATATTAAAAAGACCAGCAAGATGCTTGTATTTTTAGCTCGTTATTATGGATGATATATACCCTTTGAATAGGTCCCTTTAGCATATAATATATTATTTATACAGTTTAGCACAAAAACATTTCAAAATATTTGTAAAAGTCTAAATTTTCTTTAACTGATGTATCACAAATTTGTAGAACTCACTTAAATATTAAGGTAGATCAATGAACAGGCGGGCATTTAAAAACCAAAACCATAACATTTGAGTTGGACTATTACATATTAGTTATTAATTTTCTTAATTTGCTTTATTTATTTCTATTATGAATTATATATTTCTTAATTTATTCTATATTTATATGTAATTTACATATTTATATATGTTTATTTTAATATTTTTTGTTCGATTGTGAGTCCATACACCGGCTACAAGCATGGAATATAAAGACGGCCACGTTTGCAAAAACCCTATATACCCTATTGTGTCCAGTTTGCATTTCATATTGCATTTTACATAATCCATATCAAGCTTCTTGGCCTTTAGTGTGACTTTTATATACCATGGTTAAGCTCACTTTTTAATTTGACCATAATAAATTAAAGAATATATTTTTGAGCTTTTATTTTCACAAGCATATCGCATGTTTGTCAACCAAAACTAAAAAAATAATTAAATAACATACTAATTAAGAATAGAAACAAGTTAGAAAGACCTGCCCGACTAGGAGATCCTCTGAATCCCATCCGATCTGAATTTTTTAATATATTGTACTTCATCGATCGCATATAACATAAAATTATATATTCATAGTTTTTATATATTCTCAACTTAGAATTAAAATAGCAGAAGAAAACAAATGAAAAAATTTCTTTAAACACAATTCACCCACAAAAGGAAGCCATCCACAAATTTATCTAATTTATATAATAAATTTATAATACATAATTCCTGCACTTTATAGAATTTTCCTCTCTTAATTTTCCACTCTTTGGCTACATTGTATCACCAAAAAAAAAAAAAACCAAACATCTCACCGTCTCAATCGTCGCATTTACATTTTTCGCTCGATCCAGTGCAGGGAACAAGAAGAACTGAAATCATTTTAATTGGCCGCTAGCCACGGCCATGGCAACAATTATTTTGCTGCTCAGGTGGTTGAGTGGGTGGGTAGGTGAGTGGGTGAATGGCGGGTGGTTGGACGTTAGAGGTAGGTGCTACTTGCCTCTGGCTGTTTGCGTAACCCTTAAGCCTCGTGTAAACCGTGGCAACGCGCCTCATTTAATTTGTATCAAGTTACCAAATTTTGTGAGCCACAATCCGATTGGCAGCACACGCGAGTCGCATTTGCGGCTAATTAGCAGCGTAAAGAATACACATATACAGGTATATATATACACATACATATGTATATGTATATATCCTTTTGATGGCCGACTTTGACAGCCGAAGCCAATTAAAGCGATTTATGCAAATTAAAGGCAAGGCAAAGGCAACTTTCTTTTGCTGCTCTATTTGTTTATTTATTCATTTATTTATTGTTTGCCTAGGCTCACTTGACCTTTTCAACTCCAGTTCCAGGTAACACTTGACACCTTCACCAGTGGCCGGTCAAAGAAGTAAGTATCTACGCATATGTCTAGTTTCAGCCATTATTTGCATTCTCTCTCTTTTTTTTCTATCTCTCCACTCTGACCTTAGATAAACAACAATAATATGTGGATATATTGGTCACTTGAGAGGTGTGAGTTGTTATTTTTATTTGGTCTATGGTCAAAGAGTAGCGGACACTCGATTGTGACGAACGGACAATGACAGCTATTGCACAGTGCAAACTTTAAGAATTTCAAATGTTTAGGCAGGCGTTTTGCAACACTGGAAATTCGTTAACACTGCAACGCATTGACAATCGGAAAGCTATCGTTAAGCATCACTTGCCTGGCCGCCAGCCCTATATAAGGCGGCTGCTTTTGCAAGGAGTTCATTCTTATTTCGGCTCTCGAGCTGCTAACACATTATATATATATATATATATATATTTATATATATATATTTTTATTTTTATACATATAATTTTTTTTTTCCTTTTTTTTTTTAAATTTGATATATAAAATATATCTATTTACTTGGGTTTGCTATAAATGCTTTTGTTGAAAGTGCTACAAAGCTGAATCACTATTAAATATTTATAAATATATTTATATTAATTTTTATAAATTTGTTTAAAAAGTATTATCTATTACATATTATTGTAATGCTACTCTAGTTAAGGGGAAGACCAATATGAGAATACCCATTCCTTGTTTTAAATACTAAGGGGCTATTGAGCGGCGTATGGTATTCTCATTTCTGCAGAAAGATCAACTCTGAGCAGTATTTAAATATATTTTTACAAAATTATATATATATTTATCTTTAATATTTTAATATAAATTATATTAATTTACTTGGAACTTCAATGAAAAAACACGTCTGATGCAATTGATGCTAAATGAGAAAGAACTTCTTATTGTAATTGATTAAATTATTTGGCCGAGGCATCTGGTATTCCGCCTGTTGAACTCCACCAGCTTATTTCCCAGTTGTAATGGGACGGGTATAGCGAAATTGAGGATATTTGTGTTGCTTCAGTTTGTTTGTATCGCGAGTGAGCTGAGATGAGAAGAGTTGAATTAGCGCTAAATAGTTGATTGTTTTTGTGATGGGGCCTATGGTTTTTCTTTCGGTAATATGGTTGGATGATATTCTTTGATTTTTTTTTAAGACTAAACAACATTTTTATTAAGGTTTCATTACAGTGAAATTTTGGGAAATTTTAAAACCACTGTATGATACATTGATTTATTCGGCATTATGTTTCATACATGCAAGCATACAATCTATATTCGGATTATTGGCATTGGTCTCTCATATAGTCCATTTGGGAGTTTTTTTGTATAAATTGTGTATGGAAATGTGGATAGAAGTGTGGTCTGTCTGTTTGGTGTTCGGAGTATATTTCTTTATAAATTATATATTTTTTTTACAATTGTTTTATTTCTGGATATTTTGTTTCTTTAAACAGGTGTTTTTAGTAAAAATTGTTTGGCTATCAGTGCTGAGGAGTATTGAAATGTATTTGAAGGAGAATGAGTAGAGCAAGTTTTTGTAAATTCGATAATTACATGCTGAGTGACCATCATCGTCCGACACTCCATAGAGAATGTCGACTGGAGTTCAAGCAGTGCTGAAACGCTTAAGGAAGGCAGAGTTAGAATTGGAATGTTTTCAAATGAATTATGTATATTTACTTTTGTATATAAATTTTTTGTTAAAATGTCATATTATTTTTTAGAGTTTGGTCGTGATACTGTTACCATTATTATGTTCTCAAATGTCTCTAGCTATTGTTAATTAAAATTACAATACTTGGAGTATAGGTTAATTACTAGCCTAATAATTCAAATCTTTCAATCGGCGATTGGATTGGCCTACTGTGTGATGGCCAATCTGTTGAAAGATTTGGAGACGCATCTGGAAGAAGCAGTAGCTGCGCCTTTGTTGAGTGTCATCTCAAATACAGACGCGTCGTCACATCAAGTTGGAGCTGGATTTGAAGCAGATCAAATACTTCATTCTTCTTCGCTTCGTTTCTCTTGGATTTATTTGAAGAATCAGAGAGAGTTAGAATTAGTTGCAGGAATGTTATAAGAGTTTTATTATATTTATATTGATGTTTCAACTTTTTTGTTATTTATTTATTATAATAGTTTTTGCTTTGGTATCTCATTGGGAGTAAAGCAGCAACAGCAGCAGCAGAAGCAGCAACACAGCTGCTGCAGCTAATGATGTTGCCAGTTTGTCTGGCTGGCAAGCCAGGGAACGAGACTTGCAACAGAGACACACACACACACATACATAATATATATATATGTATATATGAATATAGGTGCGTCGGCGTCTACCTGCAGCAACAGAAATATTTATCGATCTGCAGTCGTGTCGAGGCCAGTTATGAAAAATGTACGGGAGACGTCATGAAGTCTGACTCGATGCAGACGGGCCTCTGCTGCTGCTTTTGCTGCTGCTGCTGCCTCGAATCAGGATGCGCTGCGCTCCGTTGCTTTGTTTTAGCTCGAGGTTTGGGTATCGGTTGGGCTCGGGCCCTTTACACAGCATGTGGCCAGAGAGGTCGAGAGCGCATTTTTATAATTTTTATGGCATGGTCAGGTATTTTTTTCTCAGTTGGTTTCTCTTCTTTCTGGAGCCATCGTAAACTCCTGATGAACCTCATAAATAATATGTATTTCGATATTTATGCGTGTCGCTTCACACTTTACACGCAGTCCGAGCCTGTGCTGACTCCAACTGCCCCGAGCAGCAATTCGATAATAAAACCCATGTCAAAGAAGTTAACACGGCCAACTCAACTCCATCGATCGGCTCTCAATGAAAATATTGGCTTGTGGAATTGCTCGGTGACTTAAGCCGTCTTTCGACTTTTCCAAGGCAACGCCTACTTAGCGCAGTTTATAGAGTTCATTTTTTTTCTGGGGTAATTTTCCCGAAAAATGTCAAATGTGGATAAATAAAATGCGTAACCCCTGTGGCGCTGAGCAGCTGCCCGTGTCGGCGTTGCCTGGACTTTTTAACATATTTATTTCGAGTCGCAGTCACAGCAAAAGATCAAAGTCTATTGGAGGAGTCTTTTTTTTTTTTTTTTTGTAATATTTTGTATTTTTATATAAGATATTTATCTATGGATTCTATATTTAAAATATTACATTATATATATAAATAATATATAAAAAAAATATTTTTTTAAGGACTTTTAATTTGAATGTCGTTTTTCACTTACATGTAGAAAAGAAGGTTTATGTGATGGGCTTACTGTTTTTCTTTCCTTAATAAATTTGCTTGATGTTCTTCGATTTATTTTTCATATATGCAAGTATGGAAAAGTACAATCTGTATTGAGTGCTAAGGAAACGTATCAATCAGAATTGTAATCGGATTCCGATTCGTCGTCCTGCTCGCATATTGTCCATTTGGGAGTTTGTTCTACAAATTGTGTATGGAAATGTGGATAGAAGTGTGGTCTGATGAAAGGAGGAAATAAGTTTGGAGTTTCGATCTAGAGTGTGTTTGTTGTTCGGAGTGTATTTCTTTATAAATTATAATTTTTTTTTTTAATTTTTACAATTGTTTTATTTCCGGATACCGATTCTACGCGAGGAGGACGGAGCTGTTTTTAGTAAAAATTTTATCAGTGCTGAAGAGTACTGGAACGAGCCTGGGGAGTTTTTTTTTAAGAAATACATATACATAATTATGTTATTATAAATAAACAGTACAGCCAATGGAGAGTGTGGGCTAGTCTTTGTATAATATATATAATATAATCAAATTCGCGAGTTTATTTTACGTATATTTAAACATTAGCATGTCGTATATGTCCAGCTTCATCTTCATGTTCATATTCATGTTCATGTTCATATTCATGCTCATGTTAAAGTATTTTAAGTATTTTAGTGGTATAACTATAAATATATTGCTTTTTGCTGATGATTACTGATAAATTTCATTGTCGGTCTTTTCAGAGGTTTTACGTTAATCCATAATCTTAAAATTTCCGTGTTTTGTATGAGTGAATATCCTTGAAAGGGGCGTCACAGTATTTTACATTCTGTTGATTAAAGATTCCGCATTTCCGCTTGTTTCCCACATTTAAGGGAATTATCTTCTGATAAAATGCGTATGTCATATGCTTTCAACTATTCAATATATTAAATTAAATTGTTTAAATATGTCGAAATTGTTATGAATATAAAATGCCAAAATTTATTATGAACACAACTGTGTGAGAGAAGGATGAAGATATAAATGAAGAATCAAGAGAAGACTGGCGAGAAGAAGAAATTTATAAAACCATAACTTTCTAAAAACTAGAAAAAAATTATTGGAAATATTTTTTAGTAATTTAAATTATTAAAACTGTATATTTACAAAATTGGTAACTATTTATATGAATGTTATTTTATTATAATAAATATATGTTTATATTATTATATATTGGGTGTACAAGTAAATAATTTCGTATTTGTTACTAACCACATACCTATATATTTTGACAGTCACAGCTATTCTATATTAAAGCACGCCAAAAAAGCAATTGAATTATTATTATTACGATTTTTATTAATAAATTATTATTCAAAATTTTTTTTTTTTTTTGGGTTTTCGACTATTTTTCTTGAAAGTTAGTAAGCTTCTTCATGATGTACTAATTTTTTTATTAATACTTATGTACTAAAATGTTTTTTGTTCCTCTTCGAAGTCAGTGTATGAATGAATGTACATATGCTCGTACAACATATTGAAACAAGTGCTAGCTAAATGAAGGCTTGATATCTATTCGTTAATCGCTCGTATATAAAGGATTTAGATTACTTGTATATCATATATATTTCTCAACCCTGTTGCACTGGACTCCAATGTTTCTTTAACTGATTTGAACTTGTTAAGAAGAATCATTTGTTCCAAGTCTCAGTTATGTTTCTATTTTAGTAATTTTTATATAAGATATTTATCTATGGATTCTATATTTAAAATATTACATTATATATATAAATAATATATAAAAAAATATTTTTTTAAGGACTTTTAATTTGAATGTCGTTTTTCACTTACATGTAGAAAAGAAGGTTTATGTGATGGGCTTACTGTTTTTCTTTCCTTAATAAATTTGCTTGATGTTCTTCGATTTATTTTTCATATATGCAAGTATGGAAAAGTACAATCTGTATTGAGTGCTAAGGAAACGTATCAATCGGAATTGTAATCGGATTCCAATTCGTCGTCCTGCTCGCATATAGTCCATTTGGGAGTTTGTTCTACAAATTGTGTATGGAAATGTGGATAGAAGTGTGGTCTGATGAAAGGAGGAAATAAGTTTGGAGTTTCGATCTAGAGTGTGTTTGTTGTTCGGAGTGTATTTCTTTATAAATTATAATTTTTTTTTTAATTTTTACAATTGTTTTATTTCTGGATACCGATTCTACGCGAGGAGGACGGAGCTGTTTTTAGTAAAAATTTTATCAGTGCTGAGGAGTACTGGAACGAGCCTGGGGAGTTTTTTTTTTAAGAAATACATATACATAATTATGTTATTATAAATAAACAGTACAGCCAATGGAGAGTGTGGGCTAGTCTTTGTATAATATATATAATATAATCAAATTCGCGAGTTTATTTTACGTATATTTAAACATTAGCATGTCGTATATGTCCAGCTTCATCTTCATGTTCATATTCATGTTCATGTTCATATTCATGCTCATGTTAAAGTATTTTAAGTATTTTAGTGGTATAACTATAAATATATTGCTTTTTGCTGATGATTACTGATAAATTTCATTGTCGGTCTTTTCAGAGGTTTTACGTTAATCCATAATCTTAAAATTTCCGTGTTTTGTATGAGTGAATATCCTTGAAAGGGGCGTCACAGTATTTTACATTCTGTTGATTAAAGATTCCGCATTTCCGCTTGTTTCCCACATTTAAGGGAATTATCTTCTGATAAAATGCGTATGTCATATGCTTTCAACTATTCAATATATTAAATTAAATTGTTTAAATATGTCGAAATTGTTATGAATATAAAATGCCAAAATTTATTATGAACACAACTGTGTGAGAGAAGGATGAAGATATAAATGAAGAATCAAGAGAAGACTGGCGAGAAGAAGAAATTTATAAAACCATAACTTTCTAAAAACTAGAAAAAAATTATTGGAAATATTTTTTAGTAATTTAAATTATTAAAACTGTATATTTACAAAATTGGTAACTATTTATATGAATGTTATTTTATTATAATAAATATATGTTTATATTATTATATATTGGGTGTACAAGTAAATAATTTCGTATTTGTTACTAACCACATACCTATATATTTTGACAGTGACAGCTATTCTATATTAAAGCACGCCAAAAAAGCAATTGAATTATTATTATTACGATTTTTATTAATAAATTATTATTCAAAATATTTTTTTTTTTTTTTGGGTTTTCGACTATTTTTCTTGAAAGTTAGTAAGCTTCTTCATGATGTACTAATTTTTTTATTAATACTTATGTACTAAAATGTTTTTTGTTCCTCTTCGAAGTCAGTGTATGAATGAATGTACATATGCTCGTACAACATATTGAAACAAGTGCTAGCTAAATGAAGGCTTGATATCTATTCGTTAATCGCTCGTATATAAAGGATTTAGATTACTTGTATATCATATATATTTCTCAACCCTGTTGCACTGGACTCCAATGTTTCTTTAACTGATTTGAACTTGTTAAGAAGAATCATTTGTTCCAAGTCTCAGTTATGTTTCTATTTTAGTAATTTTTATATAAGATATTTATCTATGGATTCTATATTTAAAATATTACATTATATATATAAATAATATATAAAAAATATTTTTTTAAGGACTTTTAATTTGAATGTCGTTTTTCACTTACATGTAGAAAAGAAGGTTTATGTGATGGGCTTACTGTTTTTTTTTTTTTTGAATGTCGTTTTTCACTTACATGTAGAAAAGAAGGTTTATGTGATGGGCTTACTGTTTTTCTTTCCTTAATAAATTTGCTTGATGTTCTTCGATTTATTTTTCATATATGCAAGTATGGAAAAGTACAATCTGTATTGAGTGCTAAGGAAACGTATCAATCGGAATTGTAATCGGATTCCAATTCGTCGTCCTGCTCGCATATAGTCCATTTGGGAGTTTGTTCTACAAATTGTGTATGGAAATGTGGATAGAAGTGTGGTCTGATGAAAGGAGGAAATAAGTTTGGAGTTTCGATCTAGAGTGTGTTTGTTGTTCGGAGTGTATTTCTTTATAAATTATAATTTTTTTTTTAATTTTTACAATTGTTTTATTTCTGGATACCGATTCTACGCGAGGAGGACGGAGCTGTTTTTAGTAAAAATTTTATCAGTGCCGAGGAGTACTGGAACGAGCCTGGGGAGTTTTTTTTTAAGAAATACATATACATAATTATGTTATTATAAATAAACAGTACAGCCAATGGAGAGTGTGGGCTAGTCTTTGTATAATATATATAATATAATCAAATTCGCGAGTTTATTTTTCGTATATTTAAACATTAGCATGTCGTATATGTCCAGCTTCATCTTCATGTTCATATTCATGTTCATGTTCATATTCATGCTCATGTTAAAGTATTTTAAGTATTTTAGTGGTATAACTATAAATATATTGCTTTTTGCTGATGATTACTGATAAATTTCATTGTCGGTCTTTTCAGAGGTTTTACGTTAATCCATAATCTTAAAATTTCCGTGTTTTGTATGAGTGAATATCCTTGAAAGGTGCGTCACAGTATTTTACATTCTGTTGATTAAAGATTCCGCATTTCCGCTTGTTTCCCACATTTAAGGGAATTATCTTCTGATAAAATGCGTATGTCATATGCTTTCAACTATTCAATATATTAAATTAAATTGTTTAAATATGTCGAAATTGTTATGAATATAAAATGCCAAAATTTATTATGAACACAACTGTGTGAGAGAAGGATGAAGATATAAATGAAGAATCAAGAGAAGACTGGCGAGAAGAAGAAATTTATAAAACCATAACTTTCTAAAAACTAGAAAAAAATTATTGGAAATATTTTTTAGTAATTTAAATTATTAAAACTGTATATTTACAAAATTGGTAACTATTTATATGAATGTTATTTTATTATAATAAATATATGTATATATTATTATATATTATTGGGTGTACAAGTAAATAATTTCGTATTTGTTACTAACCACATACCTATATATTTTGACAGTGACAGCTATTCTATATTAAAGCACGCCAAAAAAGCAATTGAATTATTATTATTACGATTTTTATTAATAAATTATTATTCAAAAAATTTTTTTTTTTTTTTTTGGGTTTTCGACTATTTTTCTTGAAAGTTAGTAAGCTTCTTCATGATGTACTAATTTTTTTATTAATACTTATGTACTAAAATGTTTTTTGTTCCTCTTCGAAGTCAGTGTATGAATGAATGTACATATGCTCGTACAACATATTGAAACAAGTGCTAGCTAAATGAAGGCTTGATATCTATTCGTTAATCGCTCGTATATAAAGGATTTAGATTACTTGTATATCATATATATTTCTCAACCCTGTTGCACTGGACTCCAATGTTTCTTTAACTGATTTGAACTTGTTAAGAAGAATCATTTGTTCCAAGTCTCAGTTATGTTTCTATTTTAGTAATTTTTATATAAGATATTTATCTATGGATTCTATATTTAAAATATTACATTATATATATAAATAATATATAAAAAAAATATTTTTTTAAGGACTTTTAATTTGAATGTCGTTTTTCACTTACATGTAGAAAAGAAGGTTTATGTGATGGGCTTACTGTTTTTCTTTCCTTAATAAATTTGCTTGATGTTCTTCGATTTATTTTTCATATATGCAAGTATGGAAAAGTACAATCTGTATTGAGTGCTAAGGAAACGTATCAATCGGAATTGTAATCGGATTCCAATTCGTCGTCCTGCTCGCATATAGTCCATTTGGGAGTTTGTTCTACAAATTGTGTATGGAAATGTGGATAGAAGTGTGGTCTGATGAAAGGAGGAAATAAGTTTGGAGTTTCGATCTAGAGTGTGTTTGTTGTTCGGAGTGTATTTCTTTATAAATTATAATTTTTTTTTTAATTTTTACAATTGTTTTATTTCTGGATACCGATTCTACGCGAGGAGGACGGAGCTGTTTTTAGTAAAAATTTTATCAGTGCTGAGGAGTACTGGAACGAGCCTGGGGAGTTTTTTTTTAAGAAATACATATACATAATTATGTTATTATAAATAAACAGTACAGCCAATGGAGAGTGTGGGCTAGTCTTTGTATAATATATATAATATAATCAAATTCGCGAGTTTATTTTTCGTATATTTAAACATTAGCATGTCGTATATGTCCAGCTTCATCTTCATGTTCATATTCATGTTCATGTTCATATTCATGCTCATGTTAAAGTATTTTAAGTATTTTAGTGGTATAACTATAAATATATTGCTTTTTGCTGATGATTACTGATAAATTTCATTGTCGGTCTTTTCAGAGGTTTTACGTTAATCCATAATCTTAAAATTTCCGTGTTTTGTATGAGTGAATATCCTTGAAAGGGGCGTCACAGTATTTTACATTCTGTTGATTAAAGATTCCGCATTTCCGCTTGTTTCCCACATTTAAGGGAATTATCTTCTGATAAAATGCGTATGTCATATGCTTTCAACTATTCAATATATTAAATTAAATTGTTTAAATATGTCGAAATTGTTATGAATATAAAATGCCAAAATTTATTATGAACACAACTGTGTGAGAGAAGGATGAAGATATAAATGAAGAATCAAGAGAAGACTGGCGAGAAGAAGAAATTTATAAAACCATAACTTTCTAAAAACTAGAAAAAAATTATTGGAAATATTTTTTAGTAATTTAAATTATTAAAACTGTATATTTACAAAATTGGTAACTATTTATATGAATGTTATTTTATTATAATAAATATATGTTTATATTATTATATATTGGGTGTACAAGTAAATAATTTCGTATTTGTTACTAACCACATACCTATATATTTTGACAGTCACAGCTATTCTATATTAAAGCACGCCAAAAAAGCAATTGAATTATTATTATTACGATTTTTATTAATAAATTATTATTCAAAAATTTTTTTTTTTTTTTTGGGTTTTCGACTATTTTTCTTGAAAGTTAGTAAGCTTCTTCATGATGTACTAATTTTTTTATTAATACTTATGTACTAAAATGTTTTTTGTTCCTCTTCGAAGTCAGTGTATGAATGAATGTACATATGCTCGTACAACATATTGAAACAAGTGCTAGCTAAATGAAGGCTTGATATCTATTCGTTAATCGCTCGTATATAAAGGATTTAGATTACTTGTATATCATATATATTTCTCAACCCTGTTGCACTGGACTCCAATGTTTCTTTAACTGATTTGAACTTGTTAAGAAGAATCATTTGTTCCAAGTCTCAGTTATGTTTCTATTTTAGTAATTTTTATATAAGATATTTATCTATGGATTCTATATTTAAAATATTACATTATATATATAAATAATATATAAAAAAAATATTTTTTTAAGGACTTTTAATTTGAATGTCGTTTTTCACTTACATGTAGAAAAGAAGGTTTATGTGATGGGCTTACTGTTTTTCTTTCCTTAATAAATTTGCTTGATGTTCTTCGATTTATTTTTCATATATGCAAGTATGGAAAAGTACAATCTGTATTGAGTGCTAAGGAAACGTATCAATCGGAATTGTAATCGGATTCCAATTCGTCGTCCTGCTCGCATATAGTCCATTTGGGAGTTTGTTCTACAAATTGTGTATGGAAATGTGGATAGAAGTGTGGTCTGATGAAAGGAGGAAATAAGTTTGGAGTTTCGATCTAGAGTGTGTTTGTTGTTCGGAGTGTATTTCTTTATAAATTATAATTTTTTTTTTAATTTTTACAATTGTTTTATTTCTGGATACCGATTCTACGCGAGGAGGACGGAGCTGTTTTTAGTAAAAATTTTATCAGTGCCGAGGAGTACTGGAACGAGCCAGGGGAGTTTTTTTTTAAGAAATACATATACATAATTATGTTATTATAAATAAACAGTACAGCCAATGGAGAGTGTGGGCTAGTCTTTGTATAATATATATAATATAATCAAATTCGCGAGTTTATTTTTCGTATATTTAAACATTAGCATGTCGTATATGTCCAGCTTCATCTTCATGTTCATATTCATGTTCATGTTCATATTCATGCTCATGTTAAAGTATTTTAAGTATTTTAGTGGTATAACTATAAATATATTGCTTTTTGCTGATGATTACTGATAAATTTCATTGTCGGTCTTTTCAGAGGTTTTACGTTAATCCATAATCTTAAAATTTCCGTGTTTTGTATGAGTGAATATCCTTGAAAGGGGCGTCACAGTATTTTACATTCTGTTGATTAAAGATTCCGCATTTCCGCTTGTTTCCCACATTTAAGGGAATTATCTTCTGATAAAATGCGTATGTCATATGCTTTCAACTATTCAATATATTAAATTAAATTGTTTAAATATGTCGAAATTGTTATGAATATAAAATGCCAAAATTTATTATGAACACAACTGTGTGAGAGAAGGATGAAGATATAAATGAAGAATCAAGAGAAGACTGGCGAGAAGAAGAAATTTATAAAACCATAACTTTCTAAAAACTAGAAAAAAATTATTGGAAATATTTTTTAGTAATTTAAATTATTAAAACTGTATATTTACAAAATTGGTAACTATTTATATGAATGTTATTTTATTATAATAAATATATGTTTATATTATTATATATTGGGTGTACAAGTAAATAATTTCGTATTTGTTACTAACCACATACCTATATATTTTGACAGTGACAGCTATTCTATATTAAAGCACGCCAAAAAAGCAATTGAATTATTATTATTACGATTTTTATTAATAAATTATTATTCAAAAAATTTTTTTTTTTTTTTTGGGTTTTCGACTATTTTTCTTGAAAGTTAGTAAGCTTCTTCATGATGTACTAATTTTTTTATTAATACTTATGTACTAAAATGTTTTTTGTTCCTCTTCGAAGTCAGTGTATGAATGAATGTACATATGCTCGTACAACATATTGAAACAAGTGCTAGCTAAATGAAGGCTTGATATCTATTCGTTAATCGCTCGTATATAAAGGATTTAGATTACTTGTATATCATATATATTTCTCAACCCTGTTGCACTGGACTCCAATGTTTCTTTAACTGATTTGAACTTGTTAAGAAGAATCATTTGTTCCAAGTCTCAGTTATGTTTCTATTTTAGTAATTTTTATATAAGATATTTATCTATGGATTCTATATTTAAAATATTACATTATATATATAAATAATATATAAAAAAAATATTTTTTTAAGGACTTTTAATTTGAATGTCGTTTTTCACTTACATGTAGAAAAGAAGGTTTATGTGATGGGCTTACTGTTTTTCTTTCCTTAATAAATTTGCTTGATGTTCTTCGATTTATTTTTCATATATGCAAGTATGGAAAAGTACAATCTGTATTGAGTGCTAAGGAAACGTATCAATCAGAATTGTAATCGGATTCCGATTCGTCGTCCTGCTCGCATATTGTCCATTTGGGAGTTTGTTCTACAAATTGTGTATGGAAATGTGGATAGAAGTGTGGTCTGATGAAAGGAGGAAATAAGTTTGGAGTTTCGATCTAGAGTGTGTTTGTTGTTCGGAGTGTATTTCGTTATAAATTATAATTTTTTTTTTTAATTTTTACAATTGTTTTATTTCCGGATACCGATTCTACGCGAGGAGGACGGAGCTGTTTTTAGTAAAAATTTTATCAGTGCTGAAGAGTACTGGAACGAGCCTGGGGAGTTTTTTTTTAAGAAATACATATACATAATTATATTATTATAAATAAACAGTACAGCCAATGGAGAGTGTGGGCTAGTCTTTGTATAATATATATAATATAATCAAATTCGCGAGTTTATTTTTCGTATATTTAAACATTAGCATGTCGTATATGTCCAGCTTCATCTTCATGTTCATATTCATGTTCATGTTCATATTCATGCTCATGTTAAAGTATTTTAAGTATTTTAGTGGTATAACTATAAATATATTGCTTTTTGCTGATGATTACTGATAAATTTCATTGTCGGTCTTTTCAGAGGTTTTACGTTAATCCATAATCTTAAAATTTCCGTGTTTTGTATGAGTGAATATCCTTGAAAGGGGCGTCACAGTATTTTACATTCTGTTGATTAAAGATTCCGCATTTCCGCTTGTTTCCCACATTTAAGGGAATTATCTTCTGATAAAATGCGTATGTCATATGCTTTCAACTATTCAATATATTAAATTAAATTGTTTAAATATGTCGAAATTGTTATGAATATAAAATGCCAAAATTTATTATGAACACAACTGTGTGAGAGAAGGATGAAGATATAAATGAAGAATCAAGAGAAGACTGGCGAGAAGAAGAAATTTATAAAACCATAACTTTCTAAAAACTAGAAAAAAATTATTGGAAATATTTTTTAGTAATTTTAATTATTAAAACTGTATATTTACAAAATTGGTAACTATTTATATGAATGTTATTTTATTATAATAAATATATGTATATATTATTATATATTATTGGGTGTACAAGTAAATAATTTCGTATTTGTTACTAACCACATACCTATATATTTTGACAGTGACAGCTATTCTATATTAAAGCACGCCAAAAAAGCAATTGAATTATTATTATTACGATTTTTATTAATAAATTATTATTCAAAATTTTTTTTTTTTTTTTTTTGGGTTTTCGACTATTTTTCTTGAAAGTTAGTAAGCTTCTTCATGATGTACTAATTTTTTTATTAATACTTATGTACTAAAATGTTTTTTGTTCCTCTTCGAAGTCAGTGTATGAATGAATGTACATATGCTCGTACAACATATTGAAACAAGTGCTAGCTAAATGAAGGCTTGATATCTATTCGTTAATCGCTCGTATATAAAGGATTTAGATTACTTGTATATCATATATATTTCTCAACCCTGTTGCACTGGACTCCAATGTTTCTTTAACTGATTTGAACTTGTTAAGAAGAATCATTTGTTCCAAGTCTCAGTTATGTTTCTATTTTAGTAATTTCCTCGAGTTATAAATAAATTTCTACAAAATTTACCTTTTCCCTAATAAATCCGCGCTGAATCATGTTTATTTAAGCTAACCACTTAGCATACATTTCATCATCGATCTCTGAGATCTGAAACTATTTGAAAGAGTTTGATAATGTGTGCCTTAATGGCATATCAATGACATGTAAGGCAATATATTGAGCTTGAGTTAAGCCTGATGATGTCGACTTTCTCGATGCATTTCATTAGGCAGGCTAACTTGTCATAATTTCGAGTAGGAATTAAATAAAAAGTCAACTACTATAAAATCGGTACCGTTATATGCCGAAAACGGAATCGAGTTCAAGGCAATATCTAAGTCATCGCACCTCGTAAAAGCTGATCGTAAAACCAGGCAACATAAAAAATAAAAGCTCAACTTTACGGATTATCATAAAAAGCAATATCTATCAAAAAAAAAAAAAATCCAAAAACCTCCAAATTTAGGTATCAGCCATTAGGGTCGCCCAAAGGTTCAGACCACCAGGGCGACTGTCTGGTGAACCCATTCTAAGTAGCATATTGTTGTTCAGATTTAGAAACAAATTACAAAATTACGCTAAACGCGCGTAGTCTCTGTGCAAAGGTAGCGCGGCCTTAACGATCAATAATGTCACATAAGTCAGCGATTAAGGTGCCGTAGTCCGATTCAAAGATGGGTTTTATGATCAAGCATTCGAGTCTCTTCAATTTGCTGCTCCCCTACCACCCTCGTCCATCCATCGCCTGTCGGGGTCGTAAAACGTTACCGTCCGCCTGATCGTGGCGGTTGAGCGATCGCCTCTCGGTTTGTCGGGACAGACAGGTGCGAAATCTCTTTCAAAATATCTCCGCGAGACTTGGAAACCAGCTCTGCATTTGTTGGACGAGTTCTTTTCTGTTATGATTTTACGACTGTTGTATTTTCGTTTTTTACGATCGCACAACGTACAAATCGTTTAGCGCTGGAGCCACACACACCAAGATTCCATTCGAAAACTAGATTTAGACGAAAGTAAATGAACTGGCGGATACCCATCAATTGCTGGGGAAATAAGCTAAGGCTTTTCAAAGATTATGCAAAAGAAAAGGCCTATTGATAGTAGTATATGTAATATATTAAGTTGAAAAAGGGTTTAAATGAAGTTATGTAAAAAAAATAGATATTAATTAATTTATTTTATTTATTTTTTTGATAAGACTATAACATTTTATTAAGGGTTTCATTTCTGTATGAAACTTTAAAACTGCTGTATGTTAGATTGACATAGATATTTAAAACAAAATCTTGTTTCATCTGTTTCCTATAGAGCTTAATACTGAACAATTCATGAATTAAAAACATCAAAGTTATCCTGTAAATTTGAACTCTTTCTTTCCGCATTATTATTGATTTAATCTTACTCTTTTGTAATTTGCGCACAGGCAGCTGGTTAGTAATAAATCAAGCGAAAGCTCAATTAGGATAACTCAAATCACATGAAAGTTCGATCCGCAGCGTTAAAAGCACATTAAAGCTAGATCACAGCTTTAGGAGCACATTAAAGCTCGAACTAATGCAATGTTCGTCATCAAAAAACATAAAAACTCTCAGCAGTGTTAAACCTGTGAAATTTAGCTCAGTGGTGTTAAAAGCATCCAAAAGCTCGGCTAATGGTAGTAATAGTAGATCAGTAGCATTAAAAGCACATGAAAACAGGCTTAAAGGCAATTTTTGCTTGCTGTTTTTGTTATAATCTAACATTAGAGTTTCCTTCACTCACGGCTTCGGTCTTTAAGAGCAAATGATAGATTGAAGGAAAATTTACAGAAAAGCCGCAAATATATAAAAATCAACATAAAATTTCATCAAATAGAGTTATAAAAGTGCTTAAATAGAATTAAAATACTGTTTAAATAGAATTAAAATACTGTTTAAATAGAATTAAAATACTGTTTAATTATAATTATAATAGTGTTCAAATAAAGTTAGAAAAGTGTTCAAATAAAGTTAGACTATATAGTATTTATTGTATTTATAGTATATTTATAAAAGAGCTTTTTTAGAAAACTTTCTTTAACACAACAAATAAAAAAGCAAATGATAGCTTTTATCAAAGTAGACAGTTTTGCACTAACAATAAAATCGATGAAAGAACTACAACTTAGATCTTGTTGCTCTTCCATTCCAATACTTCAACGAATACTTTCCGAAAACCTTTCACGAAATATGCCCCACTCAAATACCAGCCATCCAGGGTATACTATATTATGCAAATCAATGAAGATCTAATTGTTTTCTTCTTTATTTTTCGCTCGTAAAATCAAATGAATTAGATTTGAGAGATCTGAGAGAGTTGTGGCATATATGCAAGCCGGTTCCTAAAATATTCCAATACAAAGAAACTATTTATTAATATGATTATTTTTGAATTTTTGTATATATTTTTCGGATTTTTATGATCCCCGGCTATAAAAATATTATCAAATTAAATTCCAATTATATGAGACGTAATCTTATGTTTAGAATTTGTAGGTTTAGCTCATTAAATTTGCTTATCGCAATGGCTGAGCACGAACAAAGCTCCAAAAATTCCGAATGTATATCAAATCAATTTTTAGAATAAATTTTATATTTTGATTTTTTTCTCTGTATTCTTTTTAATAAAGCCCTGACCACACACGCACAGGTAGCTGTGGGATGTAAGTCTTAGGGTTATTTTTATAGCCTTTATGATTTTTATGTTATGATCTATTAGGGGCCATTAGCCGATAAGAGACGACACTCGAATTTATTACTAAAGGGTCGGCGTTTATTAATGGATTCGATGCCATAGAAATGAGTGCCTAGTATTTTTGGACAGTGTAGAAAGTAGTTGCCAGAGCCTTTCACTGTCTCGTAATTGTCTTTTTCTACAAGCACTTGACGCCTCGCTGTCTGGACCCTGCCAGACACTGGCACTGGCGATCTAGGGCTAAGGTCGCAGTTTTAGCATATGGTCGAGCCCATGCAGGTTTAGTCTCAACTCACCTGGTCGCCGCATGCCGCATGAAGGCCGCGCACAGTTTGAGCCCGATGCGTTTGCAAATTTGAGAGAACGAAAGAGAAACGAAATTTTCATGTGTAAACAGACAACTCGACAAGCCTGCACTGCATGGGATTGCAGTTCCTTTTCTCGTTCCCGTTCCCGTTCCCCTTCCCGTTCTCGTTGCAGGTGTGTGCGTGCCGCAGGAATTTTTAGGAGCTGTCGAGCCGCGTCACGTTGTCTGGTTGGGTCTGCGCCGGTTTTTGTGAAAGTCATGGCCATGACTCTCTAATGATGCCTGCAACGAAACGTCATTAGTTTCGCACATTTGAAGTGAGCCGCGATTTCTGAAGGGTTGCCGCTCTTGTACTCGCAATTGCAATTACAGACCTCTCTCTCCTACTCTCTGTATCTTACTCTCGGCGGGGGAGTCTAGCTGCAAATTGAAACTAGAAACTGGAACGTTGCAGCTGTGGCGAGCTACAATATCTAATGGAATGATTCTCAGGCAGCTGAAAATAATCAATGCAATCAGATAATATAAAAATAAATATAATAAATGAATTAATTAAATATATATGTATATAACAATATAGAAATAATAAATGTACTTGTTTAAAGATATATAATATGTAATTTGCTTTATTTATTATATTTCTTTACTTATTTCTTTTATTCATTTCTATTTATTTGATACTGACAAAAAATAAATACAAAAAATAAATTTAAAGAATATATATAATATTTACAGAAATAATATAATAAAAATAAATTTGCAGAAAATAAATAATCTATTTTACTTACTATTTATTTATTTTTATTTCTTTATATAAATATTCATTTATATTTATTTCATAACATACAAATAAATAAAATATAAAATGTGTATAAATACATTAAATAAATATAATATGGAAATAATACAAGAATTCACTACTCTTTTATTTATTATATTCATTGTGTTTTATTTTTATAGATAATATTAAATGAATTTATTACATACAAAATATGGTATGGATTTTGTTTTTTTTTTTTTATTTATTCATTTGTATTAATTTTATAATATACATACAGCTATAAATAAATGTTTAGCAGAAGTGAAATACAGGGATATACACAAACCAAATTATTAAAGTAATAAGTTAAGATCAATAAAAATATTACTTGTTTAAAGTAGTCTAAAATCTGGAATCTACTAACCTATCAGCAAAATAATTATTTATTACTGGGATGTCAATTATATGTATTACAAATAATTTTACATTTTAAAGATTTTAATTAATTCATTGTTTTTTTTTTAATATTTTTTAGTTGATTTTAAATTTTACAAATATATTAATAATTATATATTAAATATTACAAATTAAAAAAAAATAATAGAAAAATAAATACATTTCCAACAGAAAATACATTTTTTAATAAATCTTAAAATCATACAAAAAACTTTTGTATTTTAATTAATAAACATAAAGCTTTTAATTTAATTTAATTCTGTCTTTGATTTTAATTAATACAACATATGATTGCTTACTTTAATGCATTTTATATTCTGCTGGTGAAAAATTAAAAGTAAAATAATTATATAAGTAAAAATTAATTAATAAAAAAGGATTTCAACTAAAAGATTTTTGCAGATCTACTAGATATAATAAATAAAAAATATCAAACATAGTCTTGGCTTAGCACCGACTGCTTATAAACTTATCAAAATATTAGAAATGTTTTTTAACATCTTTTATGTGCATGCCTCTATAAGGAATGTAAATTTGTCTGTTTTCAAATAAACTTCCAGCTCTCAGAGTTCCCCTCTATAATCAGCCAAATTAAATCAAAACTTAAAACTCTTACCATTTCCATTTCGAATCCATAAATACATATATATTCACATATGTCAAGCTGTTAACCAGATGGAGGAGTCGCCTTTCGATTCTCGGCGTATTAACAAAAATGATATCACACTTCAGACTTCAGACTTGGGACTTGACTTGGCCAAAGGGCCGTCCAGCCAGCCAACCGGCCGGCCAGTTCATTCACAGCTGCTGTCAGCTAACAACTTTATAAGTCAAATTTATGGCCAACTTTTGGGAATAACAAAAAAAAAAGAAGTGTGGAGATAAAACAGTTGAAAGAAATCGAAACGGTAGAGCGAAGAATTTCTCGCCTAATGATGGCAACCAGTCCGCTGGGGGGATTAAGATTTTATACAATCTTATAACTTGTGTTGCGACGCACCATTGTTCGGTTCGGTTTGCCGTCGTCCTATCATAATTTGCTTATAATTGACTTACTATTTAATTTTCATATAAATAAAAGGCACACAATGAAACAGCCGTCAACATTTTGGGCCATAAACACGCTGAATTATGCTTTATCTAGATCGATGTAGACTATTATCAAAAAAAAAAAATCTCCATATACTATCTATAGATAGATATAGAGTATAGACCCAGGTGCTCTGTTGCCTTACTCTAAATCAAGTTTCTTTCGCAAAATATGATAATTTGTAGCTGGTTTTCTTAGTCGTTAGCTTTAACTCAAGCCTTAGTCTGTCCGCTTATCTGTTGCCTGTCGCAAATCATTTGACTAAAGTGTTAATTTTGCATAAATTGAGATCAATTTAAATTCCATGCGATTTGCACGGCTCTCGCTCGGAGCCTATTTTTGAGACGTTGTTTGTTTTATTTAAGCATTGCCTTCATTTTAATTCATAATTATAGAATCAATTTTGCTTGAATTAATGTATTTCTATATATATGTTTTTTATGTATTTATTATAATGTTTTTTATGCTTGTTAAAGAAATTTTTAAAATATGCATTTCAATAATCAAAAAAATTGAATTATAAATGAATTAATAGATAAAGTATATTAATAATTACATTAATTAATTAATAAAAAATATATAATAATTATTGAAATAATTAATAAATAATACTTATATTAATACTCATATTAATCTATCCAAAATTTATATAAAAAATTAGAAATTGAATAATTAAATACAAATGATGCAAATGAGAAAATAATTGCTTAATTATTATTTTATTTTTATTTAAAGACTTACAATTCATAGAAAGAAACTAAGAAGATTGTTAATATATATTTAATATTGTTAATTTTGCATTTAATACATTTAAATTTATTCACATTTTTCATTAATCATCTATTTTCATAAAAAAAAATAAAAACAAAATAAAAATTTAGTTCATAGAATATTTTTAAATTTTAATAATAAATAAATAAATAAAAACAATAATAATAAAAAATTAATTTATTTATAATTGATATTTAAAAAAAAAATTAACAAGAATTTTGTTTTCTAAATTTTTCAAATTAATTTTCATATATATTTTACTATTATTTTTGTTAACTTGCTTTTTTTAATTTGTTTATATATTAATTTTTTCATTTTTCCGTTTTTTTTTTAATCCATTTTAATACATTTTTTAAATTTAGTCAATAAAATATTTTCAGGTCAAGTATTATATATTATAATTACCTTATATTTTAAATATTTGTTTTTAAATATTTGTTTATAAATGCTAAATTGTTCAATTATAAATTCAATTTTATCAATTTATATATAAAATACTTCACATTAGAGGGTATATTTGCTGCAGGCAGTCCCCACGCCGACCATCATTAATGTGTATTTAACTCCTTATTTTAATGCCTATTTTATTTTATTGTTGAAAGCTTTTATTCGTCCAATATTTCTGAATGTTCATTAACAAGTTCTTCACGTTACAAAAGACGATCTTAAAAACCCAACTTTATCAATGGCGGCAACTCGAGATTAAATTGTTAACAATGTGCTGGCCATAATAGCGTAGAATATTAAGTGGCAGCCCGACTTAAAAACAATATGAAAGAAACGACACTTTAACCATATTTAGTTTAAATGAATGAACGCCGACTGGCATAAAGTGTATTAACAACCAAATTATAAATATTTATGCATTAAGTAACAAATGTCTGCATACTTATTTAAGGCTTAGTGTTCTCTTCTTATGAATGGAATTTTTGGCCTCTTTTGTATTCATAAATATTTTTTTTTATGAATGGTCCTTAATTTTTAAAGTGTGTGGATTGCAGATTAAAATGTTTTGAATATTTTTTTTTAAATATAATTTTCGTTATATAAAAAATAGTATACAATTTTAGCTTTTATATAGTTATATATAATTTAAACTATATATATATATATTTTAATTAAAATTAAAATCTAAATTATTATATTTTTATTGCTTACTTATAAAATAAATATTTATATATTAAAAAAAAATAAAAATTAAAATAAATATATTTATTGCTGATCCATTGAATGATAAATGATTAGAATATATGTATATTTATATTACATATAATAAATATTTATAAGTTATATATAAATATTTTTTTAATATTTGTTACTAAATGTAAAATTGATAAATAAATATAGAGAACATTTGTATATACATTAATTGCATTGAATTCTAATTATTTGTATGGTATGTATGCAATGAAGACAAATCAAAGCTTTGCAGTTGAATTTATTGGAACTGCAACAGAATTCCAATCATGTAAATTTGGAAGTCTAAGCTACACACACATACACCCATACACGCACAGAGCTTAACGTGGAACCGAAAGATGAGCGCACAGAGCGCATAGCCCATACCACATGTTCCACAACTTAGCTGCTGAGCGCTTCCTAATATTTGTTGAGAGGATCTCAACGGACACATACACACATAAATGCGCAACTTGCCAGTCGTGAGTCTAGATAATGAGAGCGTGGAAATTATCTTAGTTGAGTGATAATCGATGAGTTGTTCTGGTGTTAGTGGGAAGGCTTTGCATAGGAACAACTGTGAGCTTCTTCTGCACTTAGTCTCCTGCGAACTCTCAGCTTGATGGGAGTGGCCATATACTCCTTCCTCGTGTAAATTATATATTTATAAATATGTTTATGTGCATGCCTTTTTGCGAATATTATATTATTATTATATCTGTAGTTGCATACGTACAATTACATATATATTTGTATGTACATATGACTTAATTGTTAAAATCGATCATTTAAAAGCTGCATTAGCTTCACTGCGTTGCTTCTACATTTTAGTTTTTTCTTACACGACCCACAAATTGTTACATTTTACATACATATGTATGTATGTTTGTGATTTGTGTCAGCACCGCACATACATTCATACATGTATTATCTCCCTTGCTCAGAAGGAGGAAGCTTCCCACTCGCTGAACTTACAGTCCACAGAAGGGCGCGCAGAGTACGTAGACCGTCGCACTAGCTAAGAATCTGACCTGAGCATCTTTGTAATTGCTTTTGAGAGGATCCACATGCGCAAACACACATGCACACGCATTTCTGCAGCAATTAGATCATACCGAGCAACGAGAGTCTGGAAATTGTCTCCTGTGATAGAGCAAATGCTTAACATAACTCCTAACACGTTGACTGCAGCGCTTAGTTGCTTGCGAACTCTCGCTTTGATCGAGGCTGGCGCGCGTTCCTTGGCCGTTTATATTATGGCATACGTATACATAAGTAAATGAATAGTTAAAAAATAAATATTAATTAAATATAAATATAAATTTAATTATAAAGTAATATATATATATCAATAATTAAAGTATGTATATATACATTTTAATATAAATATGTTCACATATTCATTTTTTATCAAAATTTTTTTATAATTCTGATCAACTGTATTTTCTAAATAAATCGATCTTATATATTTGAAGAAATTATAGTCATATAATTAAATATTGTTAGTTTAATAAAGTACATAAGTTAATAAAATTTTATTAATATTTAAATGTGATAAATTTATAAATTAATAATTAAAATAAAATTGATATAATTTATAAATATAAGAACTAATCAAATAATATAATGTTATTTAATTATTAATTATAGTATTTTAATTGATTATGATTAATTTTATAAAATTAACACCTGAATCAAATTTTATTTAATTAATAAGAAATTAAATTAAATTAAAAATTAAATTAAATTTAATAAAATTTATAAATGTAAGAATAAACAAAATAACATAATTTATAGATTAATAATCTTTAATTAATTTATCAACAATTTCCGTTGTAAATAAATATTTAAATGATTTATTTTTTTTTATTAAAAAAATATATAAGTTAATTTAAATTAAAAAGAATTCAAATTTATCTTACTCTTTATCTTACCTATTTTTAATTATGTTTAATTAATTTTTACTCGTAAAGCTTGCAAAAATCTTAAAAACTCATTAAATTATTTAAATTATAAATTTTATTTATATAATTGAGATAAATTAATTCATATAATTTTTATTTATTTAACAAGAAATTATATATTTATTTATTGAATTGAAATGAATTCTAAAACAGACTGAAATTTTCTTTTATTATTTATGTATTTCTAATCTCGCTTAATTAATTTGTATTCATAAATTTATATTTATTAATTTGAATCAATAAATATAATATATATATATATATATATATATATATATAAATTAATTTAATGATTCCCTTAACTTTATAGTTGTTTCACTCATATAATCGCAAAAAGTCTTAACTTAATTTTAAGACATTTTTAGTGCTTAGCCACAATTTTCAAGTTTGCAGCTCCAACCCCAATCCCAATCCCAACCCCACGTCAATTGCTTTGGCTATCGAAAATTCCTGTGTTATCATATTTTGCAGAAATTTTATACACTTTCCACGAAGCCCACAGATTGCCAATACATTAACACGTTTTATATAAAAAAAAAAAAAAAAATATATATATATATATATATATATATATACATATATATATATATAAATATATATATGTATATATCTGTTTACTGATATATAGCTGCTCGCCTTGCGAGTGGTTGGCAATTTTTTCGCATCATTTGTTGCCCCTGTCGCAGGAGGCTGGAGAGGGAGGGGGAGCAGGAGGAGGAGGAGGAGAGGGCTCATGTCGCCGGTAGCGACACCCGCAGCTGAGATGCTGCTGCTGCTGCTGGTGCTGGTGCTACATTAGAGCTGGCCGTCCAGTCCCAGCTCAGAGGCGGCGGCAATGTAGCATGAGCTCGCGCATCATTGATTTCAATTTGAAGCGCCGAGGCGTCATCCTCGTCGTCGTCGTCGTCGTCGTCGTCGTCGTCGTCGTCTTGGACCGGTGGCATGGTGGAGCGTCCAGGGCCAACTATCAGCATTAAATGTTATGTGGCAACAACGTCCGCTGCATGCCGCGTCGTGTCCGTGCCGTGTCCGTGCGTTATCTGTTTCCGCAACATGATGTTGCCAATGATAATGATGCCGATGATGATGATGATGACGGTGCAAGGGACGCTGCTGCTGCTGCTGATAATGATTATTGAAGTTGTGGCTGTGATTTTTGCACACACACACACACAGACACACACATGTATATATTTATGATATATGCGTCGTCTGTGTGTGATTTGGTCCAGCTGAAAAATTTCAACGCATAAAAATATCTTGGCTGCTGCCACACCCACTGCCGCAGCCACTCCCCTCTATCGCCTTCGCCGCCTCCTGCTGCTGTCGACGACACTGTGAGCAAGATGGACTTCCGGTTTCCTGTTTCCGTCTGTCGAAGTTCTTTACTTTTTTTTTTCAATGCTTCGGCACACACACACACACATAGAGAGCCCCTCTGTACAATTTTTTATATCGTGTTGTTGTTGCTGTTGTGTGTAGTGGGCGTGGCATGTGTGTATAGCTTGTGGTGTGTGGCATTGGTTTGCCATAGACCAGGCCCATCCACATCAATGTTTGATGTGTCAGCAGCCGCTGGCCAGAGCCAGAGGAAGAGGAGGACTGAGGGGTTGGGGCAGGGGCTGTGGCTGGGCAAGAGGTAGATGAAGGCAAAGAGTGTGGGGGTGTTGTCGGAGGGTGTGAGCACGTTTAGCTCACAGTTTTATAATAAATCGATAAACAGCCAAGCGCTGCTCAGGGACCAGCTAAATCTGAGCGGAGGATTTCCCTTTTTCATGCCAATGTTAATGTTGTTGTTGTTGTTGTTGTTGTTATTGCTGTTGTTGTTGTTGTTGTTGCTGCTGCTGCAACTTTAATGCGTTGCTCGATTTGAAGCTGCCTGAATATGCTTTACATGCAACTGAGTGGGGCAGAGAGGTAGAGAGAAATATAGAGAGAGAGAGAGAGTGAGGGAGAAAAAAAGAGAGAAATTACATAATTTAATATATAATTTATTAGATATTTAATTTATTCTGAATTATGTAAAAATATTATTAAGTTTCATGATTGACTTAAAGGCTGCCTTTCATGAGTTCTTACTACCTAATTTATTTAACAAACAAAATTAAATGATAAAATTTAAAAACAAGTAAGAAAACTCTAGTCGGAGGTGCCCGACTAGGAGATACCCTGAGCCCCGTCCCATTTGCATTGTTTAATACGCTATATAGCTTGCATATAATATTAAATTTTCCAAAATTAAATTATAATTTTGAAATTTTATTCAAGTAGAATTTATGTAAATAAAAAATAAATAAATAATTAAATAAATAAACAAATAATAAAAAACAAAAGAAGATAAACAAACATCACCGCACCTGGACTCGAACCTGCATCTATTTACTACATATGTAACGTTAAAGCGCATCATCTCAACTAGCACGACCACCTCATGTATATAGATTTAAAAAAAAAATTAAAAAAGTTACGCTGTCGTCACTGAGTTTCGAACTCGGGACCTCTCGTTCACGCGCTTTGCGTCTACCCACTACGCCACACCAGTATTGCGTTGCTTGTTGGCAAATCGCAAAGTAGTACTACAAGGGCGATATGTGACAAATACAAAACTAAAGAAGCAGATCAATCGCAATTGTGATTCTTAGAATATGCTGAAATGCACGCATATGAATGTATGAGTATGTGTACAAAAAAAACGGTGGTCTGTTTGAATGTATGCGTGTAAAGGGCGATATATGACAAATACAAAACTACAGAAGCGGCTGTGCACTATGCATAAGCAGACGCGCTTGCACGCTTCAATGTATGTATGTATATGTATTAATGTTTTTTGCTGCGCGTCGCTGCTTGCCACGTCTGATTATTGGCCAAACGTTTTGTTTAATAAATCGGGACTGACTTAACGAAATTTGATGAAACTTTCGGCATATGATTCTATTGAATTTTTTACATTTTATAAAAATGCTAATTTATTTACATGGTTATATTTGCAACAGACTCTCAATGGGTCGAGTAGGAGGGGATGGGGGGGGGGGGGGTAATTAGTAAAAAGAGCCGGTACGCAAAAAATAAAAAAATAGAAATTGCATAAAATTCACGTGAATCTATATGCAAAATTTGAGGGGTCTAGCTCTAAAGGTGTAACAGATAGAATTTTATAACCTGTTTTCGATAAGGTTTAAAATCGATAACAAAACAACAAAAATAGATATCGTTTTTTGATAACAAACTTGACCTGCGCGTGCTATTCACGGACCCAACAAAAAAAAATTCAAGTCTCTAGGTCAACTACGTTCTGAGATCGACGCGTTCAAACATACGGACAGACGGACAGACGGACAGACGGACGGACGGACAGACAGACAGACGGACAGGGCTAAATCGACTCAGCTCGTCGCCCTGATCAAGAATATATATACTTTGTGGGGTCTGACACGCCTCCTTCTGCCTGTTACATACATTTAACAAAACCATTATACCCTGATTTCCCATTTTCAATGGGCTCAGGGTATAAAAAAGTATTAAACATTTATATTTTATATAAACATTGCAAATTTGATGAGATATTTAATTGAAATTACACTTTAATTATATAAAAAATATTTTTAGGCTTGAATAATGATTAATGATAATATATATATATATATATATATATATATATATATATATAATATAATATCCTAATTATTTTGCAAAGCAAATTAAATACTAAATATAAATCTTAATATTTTATTTCTATAAAAGAGTAAATTTTATATATTTTGTATTTTGATTTCTATTTATTTAAATTCCTCTATATTTATTCCTCTTCCATATTTCAAAATTTTCTATTTTGTTTTAGAACTCTTTTTCGTTTGTTGTCATTAGACATTTAACTGTAATTTTACTTGAAATAAAAAGTATAATACATTTATATTTTTTATATTTTTATAACATAGTAAATCTCTTATATTTTAAATATATTTGATATATTATTTTAATGTTTTTTTTTTATATATTTTATATTTTATAATTCATATTTCTTTGAGTTATCTATTAATGTGGGTACAGTTAATTTTTCTAGTAAAGTTCAATAATTATTAAATTATTTTAGCTGTGAATATTATAATTTTATGTTATGTATATTTTTAAAAAATTGTTCATGAATTTTTTATTATTTACTAAATACAATTTTAAAATACACAATTGAAATAATTGCAAGGGTATGGTATATATGGATAAGAAATTATCTTAATAGAAGAGTAAATAGTAAATAAAATATATTTTTTTAGTATACCTAAAATATAATTATAAAATACACAATTAAACACATTTTATATATTATTGCTGTATTATCATTTTTTAAATACATTTCTTATATACAAATACCATATCCTCGCACGTCTTCAAATATACGTATATGTTCTTTCTTTAGTTACCATGGGAAGCTTCTATAGTTTATCGTGGCACAAACACACGTTAGTAGTACAGCTGTAAACATATATCATATTGACGCACAATCTCTCACACACACACACACACACACACAGTGATAGTGGCATGACAAAAGCGAGTGTCTGTCAAAGCAAATATGAGACCACAAAATGTCAATAAAATGTCAAAGGTTCTCGCCACCCCCGCTAATTGGTTAATGTAAACAACGGGCGTACTAAGCAAGAAGACGAAAATATCTCTAGCAGAACCAACAGCAACAACAACAGCAATAATAGTAGCAGCAACAACAACAACAACAACAACTGCTGCACTTCAAGCTGGGCATGTTTCAAGTTTCAAGTGTTGACGCGACATGGAAACAACAACAACAACAACAACAGCCATGAAAAAATGAAACAAAAACAAACAGACAACAGGCGGCAGCACACATATACTCACTCTCTCTCTCTCTCTATCTCTCTCTCGCACACAGAACAAATACTTCAATTAATAAACAGACACGCGTCCATCGATAAATACTTGGCAAGTAAGCCGCGTCTCGCCCTATGCCCAGACTAACATCGTAGTCCAATACAGCCATGGACAGACGCAACCCCCTTTCCCAGACTCGGACCCAAAGCAAGCCTCTGGGTAACCGTACACCGAGCCGGAGGCGTCAGCCACAGGAGCAGCACAATTGGACAACCGTAAGGCGTTGCAATCGCTGCTTATGTCCTTGTCGCGTAACCAAAACCCATAAGTACTCCGAGTACTCACTTAACGAATGCTGTTCGCACGACCATGGGTCAGAAGGCGACGATGTATAGATGGATGTATAGAGAGTTTTTAGCACTAGGAGAAAAACAGAAGAGTATGAGATATTCAGTTCTATTGAGAGGTCTTTAAAATAATTGATTTATTCATCAGTTATTCAGTTATCAAATTAATATAGTGAGTTGATTAGGAGCAATGCAAGAGTTCAATGTATTCAAATCTATTGAAATATAATATAATGCATTCAGATCTATTGAGAGGTCTTTCAAATAAGTGGTTTACTATCAGAACAGTGATTTATTTATTTTTGTTTTTTAGTTTTCAATCAAAGTCAGTTTTTCTATTGAATATATAAGAATTTAAGAAAATATTTTGAAAACAAATAATATAAGGTTTTAGTTCTATTAATCTATTGTTATTAATTAAGGTAAATATTTCTATTGTATATTTAAGCATTAAACAAAATTTGAAAACAATAAGAATAAGATGGAAATACCATTAAAATATGTGATTTATTTTTGTTTTTCAGATTTCAAGTTGATTTTTTTTTAATTTTAAGTGTTTAAAAACATATTGAGAACAAATTGTATAAGGCTTTAGATCATTTATTATATCTTTAAAATAAGTGGTTTATGTATCAGTTATTCATTTCAATTTTTCTATTGATTTTTTAGGCATTAAAAAATAATACTGAAACAATTAGTATAAGATTCAAATTGCTTTCAAACAGCTGTTTTATTTAAGCTCTTAAATATTCAATTAAAGCTAATTTTTCTTTAGAATATTTAAAGGTATTGAACAAAAATTATATAAGGCTTTAGATCTGTTGAAATAAGTTGCAACATTTTTTTTTATTTCTTAAGTTTTTCAGTTTTCGAAGAAAGTCAATTTTCCTTGCATATATTTCAATATTAAAAAAAATATATATTGAAAACACTTAGTATAGTATTGAACAAAATTTTAATAAGTGTATTTTTAAAATTTTTGAGATTAAAAGTTAAGCAGATTCTTATATGCAATATTTCAAGATAAAAATATTATAATTTAAGATTTTGGATCTGTTAAAAAAATTTCAATTAAGTATTTTATTTATTAAAGTTTTCAAATCGATTTTTCTTTTATATGTATGAGCATTTATATCTATATATTAACTTTAACAAATAAATGCAAACAAAAAATTAAATGAGCCGCACAACGCCGGTTAACAAATGTTAAATCTCAAGACTAGCACAAAGAGCAAATGGAAATATGTGTATGTGCTAATGTGTGTGTAAGTTGCAGCAGAATTTGACACTGTTAAAGACTCCAGCATGTAAATTTGGCAGTCTAAGTATACACACACATGCATACATACATACACCAACAGAGCTTAACATGGAACTTAAAGATGAGCACGCAGAGTGGACCATCTCCCATGCTCCACAGCTCCACATAGCAGCTAAGCGCTTCCTAATAGTTACTGAGAGGATCCTTAAGTAGACACCCACACACACAAACACATATACGCAGCTTGACAGTCGCTCTCATTGAACGTGGGAATTATCTTAGTTGAGTGATAATCGATGAGTTGTTATTGTATTAGTGCAAATGCTTTGCATAGCGACAACTTAGTGTGGGCTTCTTCTGCATTTAGTCGCTCGCGAACTCTCGCTTTGATTGGAGTGGACATATATTCGTTTCCCGTGTAAATGATATACATACATATGAATAAATAATTATATGTATGTACATACATTTATGTGAATATCATACTATTATTATATACATACGTATATATACATACATATTTGCATGTACATATCACTTGATTGTTATAATCGATCATTAAGAAGCTGCATTAGCTTCACTGAGTTGATTCTACGTTTTTGTTTTGTCTTACACGACCCACATATTGTTACATTTTACATATGTACATTTGTATGTATGTTTGTGATTTGATTCAGCTCCGCACACACATTCATACATGTATTATCTCCCTTGCTCAGAAGGAGGAAGCTTCCCACTCGCTGAACTTATAGTCCACAGAAGGGCGCGCAGAGTACGTAGACCGTCGCACTAGCTAAGAATCTGACCTGAGCATCTTTGTAATTGCTTTTGAGAGAATCCACATGCGCACACCTACATGCACACGCATTTCTGCACCAATTAGATCACACCGATCAATGAGAGCCTGGAAATTGTCTGATTTGTAAGAGTAAATGCTTAACATAACTCCTAACACGTTGACTGCAGCGCTTAGTTGCTTGCGAACAGTCGATTTGATCAGAGCCGGTTCGTATTCCCTGCTCGTTTACATTAACATACTTCTACAAAAATAAACTTACGTAATTGAAATAAACAATCAATGTGAATTAAATATTAATAAATATAAATATAAATTTTATAAATAAATAAAAATAGTATAATAAATAAAAATAATAAATAATATAAAATAATATATAACCAATATACCATTTATAAAAATACATATAAAGTAAATTTATTATTATTATTATTCATAGATTGATATTTTGTTAAATTAAAAGTAAATAAATCATATTTAAATAAAATTAATATAATTTATAAATATTACCATTAAGAATTTTATTAATTCATAATAAATTAGTAATTTTCATTCAAAATAAATCGAACTTATATACCTTGACATGTTTTTTTCATATTCAATTAATAAAACTTGAAAAGTAATAATTTTTATTAAATTAATATAATTTATTAATATAAAATTGTATTACATTAAAAATAATTGAATAATTTTTAAATAGAATTAATAAAATTTATAAATGTAAGAAATAATCAAATAATAAAATTGTATTATTAAATAATAAATAAACAATTTTCGTTTTAAATAAGTCGATCTCATTATATATATTAATAATCATACCTTATGCCAAATGCCAAAATCCACTCAAGAGAATCCATTTATGGACGTGCATAATGTAAGGCTGCTGAGAGAATCCACATTATTGCACCAATTAGCGCATCAATAGCTTGACATGTGCATGTGTGAATTGCGCTCTATACTTTGCGAGTAGATTCTAGAATGAGAGAGGGTAGGAGTTATCTTTGGAGAGTGGCCATTGTATGAGTGACATTGCTTGACATATCAACGGACATTTTGGCTGCACTCGCGAGCTTTCAGTTTGATCGGAGCCGGCAGACAGTTCGCCTTGTATTTGCGGTGTGCTAATTATTTTTATATACATACATATTTACGTACATATATGTACAGATTAAGTGAATATTAGTTTGGTAACATATAAAATTAATCAATAAGAGAAATTTAGAATTTAAGAACACTTACTATTGTTGAAGGTAATTAATTGCTTTGAATACAAGAAAAAAGCTTACTATGCATGTGTGTTTGTGTGTGTGTATAAGTAGAACTATTTAAGCATTTGTTGTCGCCGCAGCAGCAGCAGCAGCAGAAAGTGCCGTTGATTTAGTCTTACTTTTGCGCTTGTCTATTCTTATTTCTTGCTCTCTCTCGCTGTGAGTTTTAATGCAGATCTTACAATTGAGACGAGTGGACAACAGGGTTGATGCATTTGGCAGACAAGACCAAACCAGTTTGTTATTTATAACGGCAATTCCTGGCATATTTTAATGAGCGTATGAAGGGCAGAAGAGAGCAAAGATTGTGTGAACAGCAAATTAGGCATGTTGCATAGTTGGAATAATTACGAATACATATTAAATGAAATATTAAAATTATATAAATGTAATTCACTTAATAGATAACAAAATATAAGCGAATTGTGTTCTATACAAAATTTAAAAAATAAAAAAAAAAGAATTGAAGGGCTCTATTTCTCATCCTTCTAAGGTTTTAACCCTGCAACCGCTAAAGATTAAATGAAAGGTATTTCACTTAAGAGCCAAAAGGACAGTAGTTGGGGTTGGGATACTTGAAATATCCTGTATCTATGAGTTATTTTGACAGGCAGGTTTTTTTCACTTAGCTGGTTATCAAAACAAATTGCGCTGCCAGCAGCAGCAGGAAATTTTAACGCCAGACCCAAACTACCCAGCCAAGAAGGGAGAATGTAGCACTTAACCTATGCGTACCCCACATAATGATGATGCGCAGGTGTCGTGTGCACCTTTATTCAGCTCCTTTTTGCGGGCAATTTCGAATCTGTTGGCAACGCGAATGCAAAGGAAGCGCTGTATTAGTTTGGCTGCTGTGCGATTAGACGTGTGTGTGTAAGAGTGAGTGTGTGTGTGTGAGTGTGAGTGTGAGGAGATTGCCCATAAAAATTCCATAAAGATAGCGATTTATGTGTGTAAGCAGCGAAAGGGTTGCCAACTCGATTGCTTTACATGCATTCACATACACTTATATATATGTGTATGTATGTGTGTGTGGCAGGTCGATGCGTAAATTGCCTTGCTGTGGCATTGATGCGGCTGCCGACTGCCGGCTGCTGGCCGTAATGGCATTTCTTCATCCATTTCATCATCAGGCATCGGCATTGGCATCGGCATCGGCATCATCAGCATTTGTTGCTGACACTTTTGCTACTTAGGGGATTGAACGTTTTCCCTCCTCTCCTCGCTTCTTCCTCTTTTTTTTATCAGCTTGGAAGTCTTTTGTGCGTGGCATGGAAATGATTTGCAGGTGGTTATTAATCAAATTAATGTGCTTATTGATAACGCTGATGCCCCATAATGCGGCATTGTTGCTGTTGTTACGGCCTTTAAAGTGGGCCAGCTCGTGTCGCGTTAGATTGTCTGCTTGCTAATGCCAACTTAAGAGCAACTATAACTTCCAGACAGGTTACAAGCTTTTAAAAAACGGAAAACAGAAAGAAAAACTTATTATCTTATCCCTATCGCAGTCAATGGAACGCGGACAAGGCGGCAACACGTGACATCGCTTAATTGAAATCAAACACCAAACAAAAACAAAGACAAAGAAAAAATATATACATAGTAACATACAAACTAATTAACATAGACAGAGAGCGCCACACAGTGGTCGAAAATGTGATATGTGCTCTTAAAAAATTGTATGGTTGGAGATTTAAAAAATTATTATTAATGTTGAAAATTTAATATTAAAAAATAAAATAATTAAATGTATCAAGAAATACCACTAGATAATAATGACTACAATTACAATAAAAAATCAATTTAAATAAAAATAAAATATACAAAAAAATTATTAAAAATATATAAATATAATAGTATATTTAAATAATATAAGATTTTAAAATATTTCAATATAACAAAAACAATAAAAATAAAATAATAATTTTTTTTAAATAATTTTGTTGCAGATTTTAATTTAATGTTTATTTATTAATATATATGTATTGAAAACTTA
Organism: Drosophila meridionalis; assembly: GCA_035045145.1. Taxonomy (NCBI): domain Eukaryota; kingdom Metazoa; phylum Arthropoda; class Insecta; order Diptera; family Drosophilidae; genus Drosophila; species Drosophila meridionalis. The sequence goes on from JAWNPG010000031.1 coordinate 4,633,581, forward strand.
TACCATATTTATCCATATTTAAATTTAAAATCCTTGAATATTTTTTTCCTTTTAAAATTATCTCTATTCAAATTTTTGGTTAGAAATTTTAAAGATTATGAATTATTTATAGAATTTTATTTAAAACAATACAAACATTTTCTTAGAAAGAAAACAATTTTTATATATTTATTTATTTATATATTTCCAGTAAATTTTTATTGAATTTAAATTAGCTTTTAAATCACATCGTACTTATTTTAAAATAAAATAAGACATTAAAATATTGGATACATATTTTTAAAAATATTAAAACTATAGAAATATATATATTTTTTTGATTTTACAAATTAGGTTTTATTAAAAAAAAATTTTTTTTTTTATTCTTAAAATAAATGGTTAACTTTTTTTTTTAATTTTAAATTACATTTTACTTGTCACATGCTTTTGTATTTGTATAAACTATTTTTTTAAATTTCATATCCATTATTTTTTGTTAATTTTATACTCAATTAAAACGTTTTTTCACCATTCCAGTAGAATTCCAGAAAAACAAGCCTATTGAGAAAATCGATGCCATAGCACACTCACTAAATAAAGACATGAAAATGTATCTGGACATTGTGGAAAAGCACTTAAATCACAGCAGCGACAGCCGCTGATAAAATAAATAAGCCCAACTATGTTCGGCTATGAAACAAATCAAGAGCTCGACCCCTTTCGATGAGGCCCTTAAAAAAGATACAAAAAACAAATTGGAATAGTCACGGGCGCAACTCCTCTCTAAGCCCTGTCTGGCTGTCTGTCCAGTGTCCACTGTCCGCCTGCCTGTCAGCTGACGTCGACTGATTTATTTGGAGGCACAGACACTAATTATACGACACAACAACAACAACAACAACAATAACAAGAGTATCAGCAAATGCGTTGACAGCCATGCCGCATCTTTTTTTTAGCTGTTGGTGCTTCGAGCCATGGTCCAGTGAGCAGCTCGAGCTGAGCACGCGATATGCATTGGACCCGCGCCGCTCACTGACCAGCAAGTGCAGCTGAAATGCCTTCTGGACAGCGGTTGACAACCAGGCGGACAGCAGCTTGACAACTAAGTAAAGCAATTGAGCTGTGCGCCTGGGCGCAGTGCGAGGAGGTTCCGAGCGACGGAGGGAGGAGCTGCACACGAGTCTCAGTGAGTCAGAATGAATGAATGTTGTGGGCGTGTGAGTTAGACTGAAGTAAAAATTAGATTAGACAACGCATATATGATACTTATTCTTGTTATGTATAGATATATATCTTACGTGCATAGTCTGTTGTCTTCTATAAATATTCTATTCTATATAATATTTATTATTTATTTATACACATATATTTATGAATATTTAATTATTTATATTTTATTTATTTTAATATTATTTAATTAATTTATATTTATTATTTTATTTTTACTTTTATGACGGTGTGTGCATGCATTGCAATGTGTAGTATTATTTTTATATATTATTATATATTATTATTAATATCAGCTCTACGCTGTATATTGGAATTGTGTAATAAACTAACACAATTCAACTGACTTATTTAAAAAAAAAAAAACAAAAGTGAAAAATTCAATTAAAGAATAAAGCGATATTACTACTTACGATATTACTTCTTTTTTTTTTTTTATTAATCGTATCAAATAATAATATCAAATGCATCATTCGGGAAATTATTTTAATATTTATTGCTCAAATATTTATAAAAAAATGACATACTACAAAAAAAATTATCTTAAATGAATTTATAATGATTTAATTATTATATATATAATAATTTTTAATTAATAATACTTATCACTTTTGAGTTTTGAATTATTTATATAAAGAATATGCATTTAAACTAATTTTTTTTATAATTATTCATTTTAATAATTTTTAAATTTACCAAAATGTTATTAATTTAATTTAATTAATTCACAATAACTAATTTTACTCATGTGTGTGAATCCCAAAAACATTTAATACTTAAACAGGTATATTTAGATATTAAAATAGAAATATATATGTAAATGCATATGTTATATATATAATTAAAACTCAAATAGCCAGAGTTACCTTTAAAAATGTTTCATATTAATCAAATTCAGTTTAATTTGAAATCTCATTTAAGTGCCATTTGTGTATATCTCTGATCGACTATACCCAAAAATCTGCCCATTCCATGCTGCATTTCCGTTCTGGGCCGCATTGCTTCACGTATTTTGCTGACCAAAATCAGAACTGGCAGACCGTCAGCCCGTCAGTCGCAGCGCAGTTCAATAACTCAAAATGCAAACAACTTAATTAGCAACAACAGCAGAAGCAGCAGCAGCAACAACAACAACAACAACAGCAAGAGAATGCCTAAGGGTGGGGGGTAATTAATTTCAAGCGCATGCCAATCCTGTTGCTGTCCACCCGCTGATTATTATGTGTTGGATGTGGCTGCCAGGCAGCTTGTCCAACTGGCACAGCCAGTGCCACAGACAGTCCGAGACAGTTCGAGCCATTGCCGGAGACGCTGTTGGAGCTGGTAGCTGATTTTTGGGTTCGCCTACACGACGCTGACGTCGCCGCCGCAGTCGTCGTCGTCGGCGGTGCGTGCATTTTTTGCTTAATTAATGGCAGCAATTTGTAAACGTCGCGAAATGCGCGAAAATGTATTTGCCAAAATGAAGCGAGCCTCGCCGCAAGTCGCAGTCGAGCTGAGCCTGCAACAGAGCAATGCGTAATAAGAAACTGCAGTCGGCAGCGCAGCTGGCGTCGCCGTTGCCGTCTCAGTCACTTTTAAAGGCGTTGATTGATCAGCAGCCAACGCCGCCGCCTGCAACGCATGCTGATGAACGATCCATCGATCCGACAATTCGTTGATCCAAGTGGGCATCGGCATCGTTTGCCACGTCGCACACCAAAAAATGTAAGTAGGCAATGCATTCAAAGGGCTTGCACGCCTGCTTAGATACTCTGTAAGAGGTAAAAAGTTTGATTTTCATTATATTTAAAAACCAGATAATTATTAAAAGAATATGTTATAATTTATAAACAGATTTCTTTACCATATCTATTTTTTTTTTATATTAGTTTATTTAATTGTTTTATTTTATTTTTATTTTCTTTTATTTATTAAACATTGAAGATCTTTTTATTGAAAATAAAAACAGAATTGCTTAGTACTTGTGTTATTTAAGCAGAGAAAAAATTATCATTTTTAACTTATATTATGCATTAAAATATTTTCAATAATATTTTATTGTTTTATAATTTTATTTTTCAATTTTATTATTTTTTGTTTGTTTTGTTTATTTAAATTTTTTTGTACCTATTATTATTTTTTATTTATTTTTATTTGTATAATTTTATTTACACTTGAAAATTTTGTATATTTATATAATATCTAATTACATTTTTATATTTGTACATATATTTTTAATTTTTAAATTTTAATATAATTTTTTATATTTATTTTATATTTATTTTAATTTTTTTTATCTATATGATATTTAATAACATTTTTATGTTTAGACATATTTTTTTAATTTTTCAATTTTATTATTATATTTTATTTATTTTTATTTGCAATATATTTTTTATGTTTAATTTTTTATTTTTTTTTTAATTTTTTACTAATCATTAATTTAAATAAGAGCTACCTTAATTTCATTTGTTATAATGCAAACAATCCTAACCCTTTCCATTACTATATTCTCTCCTCCTCCTCCTCTCTTCTCCACTAATGTCAGTATGATATATACCCAAAAAGTAAGCCCACTAGAGTATTTAAAAAAAGCGAAAGCTTGTACAGAAACTCTGAAGATATTTTGCGTTATTCGCTTGGCATACATAAACAGCACGCGAGCGCCATAATCATAATCCATAATGTCATAAGTGTCGATCGTTGCGGCGATCGGGCGAACGCTCGAATGGTCGAATGGTCGATTGAGGATCTCGCCTAATAATGTTGTCGCCGGCGATCGACGATCAACGTATCAGTGAACGCTGATCAGTGATCGGTGATCGGTGATCGGTGATCAGTTCAACGGCTTGTGACTCTCTGACACATCAAATACTGTTTGATTTACGAGCATTATGAGAACAATAACAATGCGCCCAATGAATAATGCCATCGATCGCCTAAAGAGAACAGAGAGTGGAGAGTGGGAGATGGGGTTGGGGTTGGGGATGGAGATGGGGATGGGTATAGGGGGGTCTGTGTGTATAGCGCTTGATGTTGACCGACGCGTCTTGAATTTATGGCAGACCATAATTGTCATAATTTTCTGTATGGCCAACAACAAGTAGCTGACCGGCGATCAGCTCCAGCTGTGCTACCGTTTAATTTGATAAGGGCCCCCCCAAAAAAAAAAATGGAATAAAGAAACACTTTTCATGCGCCACATGTGGCTGCCCGAAACGATCTTCATTTTGCAACTGGGCAGCTGGTCATCTGGGCAACAAGATCGCAATTAATTCTTGCGGATAAATCTTCAAGTGCTAACTACATGACAACAACAAAGTAGTTACAATATTTTTGCACCTTTTTTTTGACTTTAGCTTTACCCACACAAAATCACGATCCTTCTCTCTCTCTCTGTCTCTCTCTTTCTTTTTAGCTGTCTCTGATTGCATTCTGCGGCTGCTGCCTTTTGCCTTCGACTTCGACTCGGTTTGCGTTCGTTTAATTTCAATTTGTTGCCGCTCCAAATTTATGACGGTTATTAGCAAAAGACGTGCGGCCAACACATACCTCATGGCTTGGCTCTGGCTTTGGTTGGATTCTGGATTTCCTGTCCTGTCGGAAAGAAACCCCATGGCTAGCAGTGCATATAGCTGTACGTATATATATAAACGCTACTGTACGCCATTTTGGTTGCACGCCTGCGCAACTGCAGCATGCGGTGGCAATGTTTACTTGCCACAGACAAATTTCATTGTAACTCGAGTAACTTGGTAGTAGACTGCAGCTCCACATCTGTCTCCCTCTCTCTCTCACTCTGTGGGCTTTCTGGTGTGGCATGTAGTCGCCTTTGTTGCCGCTGCTGCTGCCGTTTGTCTAGGTAATTGCGTTTATAGTTAGTCATGTTACCTGACGGCCTAACTGCCTGACTCCCTCACTGCCTGCCTGCCTGACTGTTTGTTGAGCCAGCTTTTTCAGCTTCTGTTACACATTTCTGTTTATTTTTTCTTTTTTTTTTGCTAAATATATAATACAATTCGTATTTATTTAATGCTGGCGCTTGTTTGATCTTATCAAGATTTTCATGATTGATAGCTATTCACATTGGGCTTAGTCATATATCTATGCATATATATATATATTTCTGTAGACCATTCCATCCAGCTTATATTCTGCTAAATTGTATTTGTTGTTAATCATAATTTTTTATGCTGTATTTTTAAGCTTATACTCATGCATAAGTTTACTTTTCTATTCTGGAAATTATATAATGTCAATATGAATAATTTAAAGATTATTTATTTGGGTTTATTTTTTTTTTTTATTTATTATTTTGTTTTCAGATGCTTATTAATATATCAGGTTTTACCTTAACTTTCTACTATATGTTATGTTTTATTATTTTCTGTTAAATAATATGTGTTAATTTACAGCACGAAAAAATCCATTTTTGAATCCCATCTCTCTATTAAAGCTTCTTAGTCTTCTTATGTTACTATTATTATAATATTTATATCTTTTTTTTATTAGTAAGACTGTTATTGAATATATTTGTTCTCTTGATAAATTACCTATAAGAAATGTTAACTTAGCACATAACTACTAAATAAATATATTTTAAATTAGAATTTCTCCTGAGCCTTTAATTTTTTATTTTAAATTAAAATCTTAAACGTCCTATTTTTTTTTCAATGAGTAAGAAATGGAGTATTAAATAAATAAATAAATAAATATTTTTAATATAGGTATATCTTTATCAATTAATTAAACTTAAATTTGATTTTAAAAATTAATTTATTAGGAAAACTTAAATATTACTTAATAATTTAATTTAAATTTTTTATAATATATTTTTTAGTAAATTAAACAAATTAATAATATTTATTATTTATTATTAGTATTATTTCATTTAAATTTGATTTGAAATAATAATTTATTAGAAAAAAAAATTTGAAATATTACATATTAATTTAATATAAATTTGATTTATAATATATTTTTTAATATAAAATAAATTTAAAATTTGTATATTGAATTAATTTAATTTTGATTTTCAGTATGAATTTATTAAACAAAAATCGAATTGTATGTAAATCGCTTGATTGGCTGAAAATATGAATAAAAATATATATTATTAAATTTATTAAATAAATGATTTCCTTTTTTGAAGAATTATGATTAGCAGAAAATATCGCAAGAAAAAATCTGAGGGCTGCAAAGTATTCAAAAAGCATAAGAATTAGAAATACAGAAATCAGAAATGTATGTTTCAGCAGTATTTATGAAAGTATTAAACTAATGTCCATATTCAATTAAGTATTTTAGTATAAATAAATATAGATAAACAAATTGTAGACAATTTTTAAATAAGCATGATCTTATTATATTCGTTTTTTTTTTTTTTTTGTATTAAGTATTTAAAGCTTTAGCTTAATGCTATAACAAGTTTTTAAGCCAACTACCAGTTGCTGCAGCCAAGACCAAAAAAAAAGCTTAGCCAATATTAATGAGCTGAGTCAGCTGCAAAATATATTTATGATTTACGCATTGCGCTGTCAACAGCAACAGCGAAAAGCAACAACTGTTCAGCAATTCAAATAGTGTGTAATAAATTATTTAATTAGCGCTAATTAACATTTTTGTGCGCCTCGGCATTTGTGTGGCCCAAAACTCTGCAGCTAAGGCCGATGGCAGGCGGACTGACTACTACGTGGTCGCACACCCGCCAAACGGATAAGATCAACATCACGACGCTGGCAATATTTATAAACATATATACATATATATATTTCATAGACTATGTGACAAATTTTTGGTGCGTTCTCAGAGCCAGAGACTCACCTGAGCCATGGCAATGGCAATGGCAGTGGCGATCGAGTGGCAGACAAATGCGCTGTTTACCTGCAGCCACACGCACGCCAAGGAGACGACGAGATCTCAGCTCCAGTCAGAATTCAGAAACCATTAAGTTGTTAATCATATGCGCAGTCGCAGTTGCGGCTCCAAAAAAAGAAGAGAAAAAAAAAGAAGTTGACTGTTCCAAGTCGCCAGTCGCATCCTTTGCATATCCTTTTCATAGCAACAGGCAAAAACGTGGCACAATTAATATGCGTCCAGCAGATCGTAATCAATTCTTGCTACATAGTCGTCGTCGTCGCACCCTCACCCGCACATCTCCCCCTCGCCCAACCCTTGGTCTCTTCCCAATCTCTCGTAACATGAACACGTGCGGGTCATTAGTCGCAGTCACGCATTTTGAGCTCAACTCCAACTCCAACTCCAACTGCAGCTACAGCTACAGCTCCAGCTCCGGCTCCGAGTCAACATCTCCCACCATCTCGCACTTTAATAGGAAATGATTTTGTACGCTTCGTTCACCTGGTTCTTCGGCTCTGGCTCTGGTTCTACCTTTTTGGCGCTTATGAGCTGCGAAATTTTTATGAGTAGCTGGAACTCGGCTACAGCAATAGCAAGAGCAACATCTACAGCTCCAACTCCAGCTACATCGGCTGCTTATTTTGTTTGGTTTGGCTTGGTTTAATAGGTTCTAATGAACCATGGCAACCGGGCAAACAGTCAGCGCCGACTTTACTCATAAATCGACTCTCAGTGGGCGCTGACTCATTCATTGTGCAGGCTTTTTCAGTGAGGATCGGAAATGGTGTGCGTGTGTTACTAGCCAATGCATATTTTAATATACATATATAGATTTATAAATATACATATATATTTTTATATTTCTATTTTAATATTTCAAATATTTTTATTTATTTTATATTCATTCCATAGAAGCTTTGCTTGGCTTTAAGTTTAAATTAAATTTGAATTATACTATATATATTTATTTATTTATTTATATATTTTATTATTACATTTATATTTATATAAACTCAACATTTTTATTTATTTTCTATTCATGCTATAGACTCTTAGCTTCACTTTGAGTTAAACTACAGATTTGAAAAAAATTTTGGAATAATTTTTAACAACATATTAAATTATTATTTTTTTTTCCAAATTTTCATACTAATTTCAATGCTGATTTTTGTGCATTATATAAAATAAATTATTATATAAAATAAAAATTATATATATTTTTTGTTTGCATATTTATTTATAACAAAATTTTAATGATTCTTTAATTTGAAAAAAAAAAATATTAGGAAAAGTTAAAAATATGATTCTGTTCATTTAAATAACAATTTTAAAGCATGTTTGAGCATACATTAAAAATATATAATATTAACTACATTATGTTTTTTTATTCTTAAATTTTTTAAAATAAACAGTTTTAATGTATCAATTATAAAAATATTTTATAAAATATATTAATTATGTCATACTTATTAAATTATTTTAAAATAATTTTTTTTTTACAATATATATTTTTATATAATTTTTTATATATTTAATATTATACTATTTTATATAATATATACTTTTCCAATTTTTGTTTCTATTTTACAGTAAGTTTATAATTATGTAAAATATTTTAAAAGAGGCCTTAAAGGCATCCAATAAAAATTAACTACCTTTAAGTTGATTTAAATATATAAATGCATTAAATCTCATTTTATACAATTTTGATTTTATAGGGTTACTCGGAATTCAGATTTTATTTGAGCATGCTGAAAGGTTGTAAAAAAATGGAATTCTGAAATTAAAATTTTATAAAATTTTTACTTTTGTGATAATTTTTACATATGTGATAGTACAAATCATAGCTAATATATTTTTGTATAATATTTTCGCTAATAGTGTGATTCACTTATCAAATGCAGAGCATATATGTATATAGACATAAATATATTTATTTCTCATTATATTGATGGCATACTAATGTGCGCACTCACATGGAGTTGAGTCAAAACAAAATATTTAAACATTTAATGAGGCTGCCCGAGCAATTTATGAAGTCACGTGTGAGGGACGCACTAAAAGCAAACATTTTGTGTCCACCCTCACAGCAGAGGCTCAGACTGCAATTCATATATAATACATATACATATACATATATAATATATATATTTATATATATTTACAGACATGTGCACAGCCAAAGGATATTGACGTCGCTGGCTTCCTTGGGCATATTTATGATGGCAATATGCCAACGAAAAACAGCAGCAGCAATAACAGAAAATGCCAGGTTATGTAAATGGAAATGTGCAACTGGCAGATACCCTGTAAAGTGGAAAAATGTAGAATCCTTTTTTATAAAAATAATTTGAGTTTCTATAAAAGTATGTCTATATATACATATACAAGCTTAAGCATTTGTCTGAACCAAGCTAGCCGCTTTCATAGCATTCATAGGGTATATGAAAACAGCAGCTATGGCAGTGGGAGGCTTTTAACCTTTCCTCGAGTCGATCTACAAACGATTTGTAGTTTGATTTTGCTTTCCTCTCTTTTTTTTTTTTTTTTTGGAATTAATGATAATTTGGTCGACTAATGCACGCATTAGACGACGACGCCCAAAAATTGTTTTTGGGTCTTGTGGCACGTGCGACTGCTGACGCCTTCGCTGCTGCTGCCAGACTTGCAACAACAACAACATGCGTCGAGTTATGATGAATAAACAAACAGCCGAAAAGACGAAAAAAAAAAAATAAAATAAAATAATAATAATAATTTTTTGACAACAATTTATGCGGCCATTAACAGCAGCAATACAACGTGTTTATTTCAACATTTTGCAAATAAAAAAAAAAAACATTATATATATATACATATATTCAATATGTATGTATGCTGCCAAGCCAAGTCAAAAATCGAAATACATAAATATTAATAACGTGAAAATCAATCAAATATTCAAAGCATGTCACTTCGACTCGCCAGTCGCCGCATTCGTAGTCACATTTTCGAGTTTCGAGTGCAAAAATCGCCATAACCGCTAATAAATTCAAACACCCACAAAAAAAAAAAAAAGAAAATAAAAAAATAAAAAAACAAATATATATTTACTTCGAGCATTGACAAAGTGCTGCCACCCATTCGTCTAGGCCAACTTTTGTTGTGGTCTAAGCAACCTGTGTGGGCGTGGGCGTGGGTGCATTGTGAACTCAGTGGGTCAGAGTTTGTCTAGGGAAAAGAGCTGAGCAGCCAAAGGCCATATTAGCCCATGTCTGAATCGATGTATATTTATGCAGCTTAAACCTTTAATGTGATGATTAATCAAAAAAATAGTTAAATGAGAAATGGGCGCGTATTTAAATGTGATATTAATATCTTTAAAATATTCTGCATTTTAAATACAGTAAAGAGACTGTTTTGATAATAATAGATAATTATAAACATATTTAATTTAAATTTATTTAAAATATATTACAAATATTTTAAAAATTCACTATATACAGTGTGCAAAATATTTACAAAAAAATAAGAAATATTTTTTATTTCGATATTCAAAATTAAATTTATAAAAAATATTACGAATAATTTGAATATAAAAAATCAGAATTTATAAATTATATGAAAAATATGAAGAACTCAAAATAAAAACTTATAAGAAATATGATATATTATAATAAATATTTATAAATTATATAACTCGAGAAATGTTAGTATTTAAAATAATAGTTTATATATACTATTACGAATATTTGTAGTATTTAAAATATGAATTTAAAAAAATATATAGGTCGATTATTTTTCATATTCAAAATAAAAATGTATACAAAATATGATATATATATATTAAACATAATAATAATAATAATAATAATAATAATAATAATAATAATAAATTAATGTTTAATGTTTGAATTCGCTTAGATTATCATCATTGTCATAATCATTATTTATATTTATATTTATTGTTTGATGTGCATAGATATAACCTCCTATAAATGAAAATAACTTTAAACAAGCTGTGCGAATTTGTATACCATTTTTATTATATTATTTTTTTCATTAAAATTATTTTTTATTTTTGCCTATATTCGACTGAAAATAATTGAGATTCATCAAAGAATTCGTCTAGAAGGAAGTGATTTGGTTCCAAATTCTGTTAGCAATCCAATGTCAAACATGCAAAATAACTAAAGGTAAGGCAACACAGTAATGTTATTAAATATTTAAATAATAAAAGTTGTTTTCCATTTTAGATTAATGTGAGACGTCTGCAGATGAGCAAATACTTACCGGAATGGCCCAACAATATATATATATATATATGTATATACAAATATAAATATACCAATAAAAATATACAGCTTAAAAATTATAACTTTAATAATTATTATTAAAATTGTATAATTAAAGTAATTTTTTATATTTATTGAAATAAAAAGAAAAAAAAACAAATAAAATTAAATTTCTGACTGTTTTTATTTACTTTGCATGTCAGGCAGATAAATATACCATTGGTTTCTAAATATCGCAGTTGCAGCGTAACGGCAGTGAAAATTTAAAATTCTTGAGAAAACTTTGCATTGGAATGGTCTAAGAACTCTCTTTTAGCTGAGCTTCAACAAGAGCAAAGATTTACATTAGTCGCTCTCTTAACAACTTAACATCACTCAAATAACACTGAGCGGTTCTTAACAGTGAGCTTACGATCCACTCCTTTTTGCATCGCAATTTTATTTGCACTCTACTGCACATTTCTGTTCGCCTGGTATTTAACAGAAATGTTGACAACATTTTAGGCACCAAACAGATTAGCGGGCGCCCCTTGAACTTATGCAATGAAATTTTAGCTTTGGTTTTGCTGCTTTCTGTTCATTTCTGTTTGCCTGGTATTTTGCTGGAATTTTCAGATGCAGCAAAAAAAAATATTTATTTTATACCCTGAGCCCATTGAGCCCCGTCTGTCCGTCTGTCCGTCCGTCCGTCCGTCCGTCCGTATGTTTGAACGCGTCGATTGAAGCATCTAGACAAGCTAGAGACTTGAATTTTTTTTGTTGGGTCCGTGGATAGTACGCGCAGGTCAAGTTTGTTTCCCAAAGTGGGTGATGTGATGCAATTGCATTCACTGAACTACATACAACGTCTTGGCAGACACCCAAATGAGCTTGCCAGACAACTCACTACCAAGCCAAGGAAGAGAAGACTTAAAAGGAACCACCCATTGGATCTTCCCACCAGGTTCTTTTAAATTTCTTACAAAATCTAAATCTTAAATATATATAATATTGTAAATAACATTGTAAATAATACACAGCTATATCGCCTGTGATATATTGTTCTCACTAATGTAAAACTAGATTAAGTTGCCACATTAGGTAGCAGTAAGCTAGTTAATAAAATAATATGCACCTTTTTTAATAAAAAAAAAAAAAAAAGGTCAAGTTTGTTACCAAAAAATGATATCTATTTTAGTTGTTTTGTTATCGATTTTAAACTTTATCGAAAACAGGTTATAAAATTATATCTCCCAGACCTTTAGAGCTAGACCCCTCAAATTTTGCATATAGATTAAAGTGAATTTTAAGCAATTTCTATTTTTTTATTTTTTGGATACCAGCTCTTTTTACTAATTACTATTACTACTACTTTGTGTTTTGCCAACAAGCAACGCAGTACTGGTGTGGCGTTGTGGGTAGACGCAAAGCGCATAAACGAAAGGTCCCGAGTTCGAAACTCAGTGATAACAGCGTAAGGTGCGGTGATGTTTGTTTTTCTTCTTTTTTTTTTTGATTTGTTTATTTATTTAGTTATTTATTTATTTTTGATTTACATACATTCTAGTTATATGCAAGCTATAATAGAGTATTAAACAGTGCAAATCGGACGGGGCTCAGGGTATCTCCTAGTCGGGCACCTCCGACTAGAGTTTTCTTACTTGTTATGATCGCATTTTTATTTTATATATTTCTTATATTTATCTATTTAATGATTAAATTCAACAAGTTTTTAGCAAGATAAAAAACAAGTCCATTGATAAGACAATAAATAGATCGATTTAAAAGAAAGAGTTCAGTTTTTTTTTAAATTATCATAAGTCAATTGATGCCTCTCTCTTTTTTTTCCTCTCTATAGATCCTGCATTCAGCTCAGAGTTCTGTTCAGTAAAATATATAATTAAATTAACAGTCCTTTGCTTTGGCATTTGTCTGGGATTATTAAGCTTATACTAAACCTATAATTAATATGGTATTCCTTTCATTTCTAAACATTCAATATACCCGCTGCAGCTTGCTAATTACTATAGGGTATCCAACAAGCCATTCAGTATAGCGTTACTAATTACATTCGCGCCAATGTTAATTTGTTACAAATTCCGGATTTTCGCTAATTTATTTTTATTTTTTTACATTTTTATTAGTGGCATAAATTCTATGCTGAATAATTGTTGCTGCTGTTGTTGTTGTTGTTGCATGTCATTCTGTAAGTTTGATTTGAACTTCCCTTTCAATTGTTGAAATTTGCATTTTAGTTCATGGACTCACAGACATAGATTAATATGTATGTGAATATATATGAAAATATGTGAGCTTACATTCATTTATATACAATATATAAATTTATTTCTATATACATTTATATATATACACGTATTTCTATATGTTTGGCTTAGTTTCGATTAGTTTCATTTACATATGAAAACGAATGGGAACTTACATTCAACAAATATTTATACATTTGACACATGACACGCCCCATTAGGCAAACCAGATAATTGCTAGGGGGACCTGTAGAAAGTACAACAGGCCATTATATAAAATACATAAAATATAATAAACATAAAATATAATATAAAATTCAGGGTATAAAAAAATGAAATAAATAAATGAAAAAAAAAAATAATTCAAAAATAGGGAAAAAAAGAAAATTAAAATAAATAACTGAGAAAAAACTAAGTGATTTAAGAATAATAAAAAAAAAAATTAAAAATAAAAATATAAAATATATTAAAATTATTAACTAATTTTTATACCCTGAGCCCATTGAAAATGGGAAATCAGGGTATAATGGTTTTGTTAAATGTATGTAACAGGCAGAAGGAGGCGTGTCAGACCCCACAAAGTATATATATTCTTGATCAGGGCGACGAGCTGAGTCGATTTAGCCCTGTCCGTCTGTCTGTCCGTCCGTCTGTCCGTCCGTCCGTCCGTCCGTCCGTCCGTATGTTTGAACGCGTCGATTGAAGCATCTAGACAAGCTAAAGACTTGAATTTTTTTTTGTTGGGTCCGTGGATAGCACGCGCAGGTCAAGTTTGTTACCAAAAAACGATATCTATTTTTGTTGTTTTGTTATCGATTTTAAACCTTATCGAAAACAGGTTATAAAATTATATTTCCCACACCTTTAGAGCTAGACCCCTCAAATTTTGCATATAGATTCATGTGAATTTTATGCAATTTATATTTTTTTATTTTTTGGATACCGGCTCTTTTTACTAATTAACGCCCCCCCCCCCCCCCCCTGCCATCAAACATCCATTGAGAGTCTGTTGCAAATATAACCATGTGAATAAATTAGCATTTTTATAAAATGTAAAAAATTCAATAGAATTATATGCCGAAAGTTTCATCAAATTCCGTTAAGTCAGTCCCGATTTATTAAACAAAACGTTTAGCCAATCACACGCACGTGGCAAGCAGCGACGCGCAGCAAAAAACATATACACATACACATACATTGAAGCGTGCAAGAGCGTCTGCTTATGCATGTGCACAGCCGCTTCTAAGCATTTTCAGCCGCTTCTGTAGTTTTGTATTTGTCATATATCGCTCTTTACACGCATACATTCAAACAGACCACCGTTTTTGTATGTACACATACACATACATTCATATACGCGCATTTCAGCATATTCTAAGAATCACAATTGCGATTGATCTACTTCTTTAGTTTTGTATTTGTCACATATCGCCCTTGTAGTACTACTTTGCGTTTTGCCAACAAGCAACGCAATACTGGTGTGGCGTAGTGGGTAGACGCAAAGCGCATAAACGAAAGATCCCGATCTCGAAACTCTGTGACAACAGCGTAACTTTTTTAATTTTTTATAAAATTTATAAACATGATGTGGTTGTGCTAGTTGAGATGACGCGATTTAACGTTACATATTTAGTAAATAGATGCAGGTTCGAGTCCAGGTGCGGTGATGTTTGTCTATCTTCTTTTTTTTTGATAATTTGTTTATTTATTTAATTATTTATTTATTTTTGATTTACATACATTCTAGTTAAATAAAATTTCAAAATTATAATTTATTTTTGGAAAATTTAATGTTATATGCAAGCTATATAGCGTATTAAACAATGCAAGTCGGACGGGGCTCAGGGTATCTCCTAGTCGGGCACCTCCGACTAGAGTTTTCTTACTTGTTTATTTTGTACTTGGGCGTTACAAATTTTGTTGCCAATTTGCCACGCCCGCAGTAGGCGTAGACATATCAAATTTGGCAAGTTCCTAGAAGGAGTCTAGGGTAACGTAACTGTAAAGTTTGGATGCTTACACTCCAAAAATGTGAAAGTTACAGGGTATTTTTTCGATATACCACACCCCCAAAGGGGCGTAAGATTTATTTTTGGGGAATCAATAGAGGAGACCCCCAGTAACACAAACATCCAATTTTTAAGCGTCTAGCTCTAAAACTGTAAAAGCTATAATGTTTTGCGATTTGCCACGCCCCCTGAAGGCATAGGTATGTCCGCCATATCTTTTTGATCTTGGGTTGCGTATCTGAGTATATATATCAAATTTCAAGTCTCTAGCATCAATAGTGCTCAAAATATAGCTGATCTTACATAAAATCTTTTTATGAATCTTTATAGAATCGTAGCGTTAAGTGCCAAATTTCAGCTTCTAGCTTTAAAACTGTATAAGTTACAGTTTTCCCGATTTGCCACGCCCCCAATGGACGTAGATATATCCGCCATATCTTTTTGAGCTTGTGTGGTCAACGCAAGTATACATTCCAAATTTCAACTCTCTAGCTCTTCAACTAATATGATTTCTATGATTTCTATTAACTATGGGCGCAACCATTTTCCGATTTGCCACGCCCCTAGTGGGCGTATCGAGAAAATCTTGACACTTTATAATTCGAGGGTATACACGAGTATATGTTCCAAATTTCAAGTCTCTAGCTTCAATAGCGTAGAAAAATATTGCATTCATACGGACAGACGGACGGACAGCAAGACGGACATTTCACAAAACCAAGATACTCTTTTTCCCTTTGGGAAACGAGTATAATAAAATATAAAATAAATTAAATAAATAAAAATAATTAACTAATGCGCATTTCTGAATTTTCAAACTTTTATTTGGCGTTGTATTGCTGCTCACATGATAATCACTTTTGCCGACAAATTCGTAAATTCTCGACAATTAATAAATTAACAAAATGATGCAATTATTTAAATGTAGAATTTAAGCTAAGTGTGTAAATAATCTAAATAGTAATTATTTAATTTTGTGAAAATTTGTGCTCCAAATTATGTAGAGAAAATAAATTTGGTTAAATATAATAATTATAATGTTAATTTGTGGTCTGATTCAAAATAAAATTGAAACTGATTGCTAAATTAGTCAAGCTGAACAAAGGGCAATTATTCAGTTTATGTATATACAGATATATGATATATATGTGTATATATATTCAAAATATTTATGAAATTGCTTACACTCTGTTTTATTGATGAGTGTGAAAAAAAAAAGACAGCAGCAAAAAGCTATTTACGAGCTATTTGAATATTTGCACAGCTGTTGGCTTAGACTTGCTGATTCACGGCGTAGCTCACCTGTGCAGCTGAAGAGAACAGCTGCACACCTGCATAGCTCATTAATGGCCGAGTGTTAAAAATGCAGCCAGATGAGGAAATTTTTGGCATTGCCCAGAGCCAGACAGCTAGACAGAGAGATAAGGAGTCAGCAGGAGGAGAGGGCGTGGGGCGTGAGGCGTGGTGCACAATGCACAACGTAACTTCCGCTGTCAAGGCAGTTGCGAGCAGGTGCTGCTGGAGCAGCAGAAGGGGGAGGGCTCTGGGGGGGGGGGCAAAACATACATAATTACATGGCATTTCGAGCGCCAAGCTCCATTTGAGCTTCCCGTGTTCATGGGGAGCTGCTCTGGAGCCAGCGCAACTGCATTATTAATTGCAGCTTTGATTTATCTAAGAAACAAACCCCCGCAGCAGCCCCAATTGGCCAAGGGGTGGCTCGCCACTCGCAGCAGCAGTTTTCCATAACGTTAAACTCGCAAATGTTTAATTGTGGAAATGAGAAATATGCGGAAACGTTGACGATTCCGCTTCAGCAACGTTGCAGCGTCGACTGCACTTGTCGCATCACTTGATGCCGGGCCCGTGCCCAAACCCAAACCCAAGCCCAAGCACGAGCCCAAGTCCAAATCCTAAGCAAGTCTCTTTCTCTCACCTCTCTCTCTCTCTCTCTCTCTCTCTCTCTCTCTCTCTTCCCATTCCCGTTAGCTTTAACCCGACTGCCAACTGCATGTCACTGGCATTGTGGCCTGTCTAGCCATCAGCATCTGTAGCTGTCTGTTTCAGTCGCACTCACTGCTCGACCCCCCCCCCCCACTTCCCTCTCCACTCTATACTTACTAAATGACACAAAAATATGGGCTTAACCGGAAACGGATGTATTATCTGCGCTAACTGCGCTGCCTCGGCTCGGTCTCCAGCTCGAGTTCAGGTCGTGGAACTAATAGAATATTATAAATTGTACAGACAGCGCGCATATAGAGGCATGTATATATGTATCTATATATGTATAATATATATGTATATTTCTATATATATATTCATGTATATATGAACCTGTGCCCAAGCTATTTTGCCTTCTCCACTGACCCACGCCTGAAGCTGACGACTCCGCTCATCTGTGTCTACATCTGTGTTCTCTATAGTGTGTGTGCCTGTGTGTGTGCGTGTGTGTGTTTGACTGTGTCTCGTTCGTTACGCTTCTGTGCGCATTTTGGACTGTGCTTTTTGCGGCCCGAAGCGTTTTATGTTGTTGTTGTTGTTGTTGTTACTGTTGTCGGCCCTCGCATGCAAAATCTACTATGCTCCAATCGCAATGTTCTCTTCCTCTTCCTCCCCACTCCACATTAGTTTGTTGCATGTGTGTCATGTGGCCGGACAGCGGACAGCTCTGCTGTCCCCCTCTCTCCCTTTCGCCTGCTCCACTGCATTCGTTTGCATGTCAAGCACTTGCCGAAGCGCTTTCACTTTTCCCAACTTTTTGTCAATGCAAGAAATTCTTGTCGTACATTGAACCCAACCAGATTGTCATTTTTTCATGCACGATAATGTCGTAATATAAGGCCTCGCACTAGAACTGATCTGCATCAAATGAAGTTTCGTGAATACAAAATTGTTAACTGAGTCTGTTTATAGAAGCCTACGAGCGCAAGCTGTATCTCAAGTCTGTGCTCGATATATGAATTATATGATTTGGTAATTGGAGAATTGGGTTTTAATAGTAGTCGAAAAAATAGTAGTTAAATTAAAAAAAAAAAATAAATAAATAAAAAAAATATTTTCTGTAATAATTATTCAAACATTGTATTTTTGGCCTTCCATCAGGTAATAGTCAGATTTTATTTACTTTATATCCAAGCTATATATATTTCTTTACATATTATTATAATAAACTACTACGACTAGAACTAAATATTGCTCTCAATATAATTATGTGATTTAAGTATTATGTATCACATTCAAAGCCTTCGGAAAATCAACGAAATATGCAAAGTTAACGATTTGATTGAAAACTCCTCAAGTCCAAAGCTGAAGTTCTTAGGGTGAAGTAAGCAGGAAAATATCCTATCAACTGCAGCTGCTGGTTGCCTCTGAGGCTGTGTGGAAATGGAATTGGAAAAGCATTTGCATGTGCTTAGCAGGATCAAGGATAAGCGCCAGCCAACTGATTGAGTCATTTTTTTTTTCTTTTTGTGTATAGGAAGACAATGCCGCGACCGCCGATGCTGAAAGTGATCGTGATATGCGATGGAGGCCGCAGATGCGGCGGTGCTCGCATCTCGAAGATACAGTTCTGCCCATTTCTTTTCATTATTCTCATATACATTGCGTGGCATTCAAGCGATCAGCCAAATAACAACAAACAATGTGGAGAGTAGGGCGAACCGAGTGTGAGGAGAGAGAGGAGGGTGAGGTAGGGTGAGGTCGGGTAAGGAAGGGTAAGGAAGAGTAAGGAAGGTAGGGGAGGTATAGGATTCGTTGTCCTTATTATCACTGCATCCTTTTGTGGCTGTTTTGTTAGCTTTGATCGCTGCTACTTAGCATTTTCCAAGCAGCCTTTGTTGCTTTCTCTGTATCTGTTGTTGTTGTTGTTGTCGATTTGTGCATGCTTCAGCGCATTTTCCACTGCCAACAGTAGCGCCTTTTCCATGACACTCAAATGAGGCGAGAGACACGAGAAAAGGGTTAGAACCGAAACAGTTGGCCAGCAGATACGTGAATTGAGATAGTAGTACGAGTGATAGGACCTCTTACAAAATTACAGACAGATGCTCAAATACCACATTACTCATTCATCATTTAACATGCTGTTAAGAGTCTAGTTAATTATCTAGTTAGCTAATATGTCTCTGCTACAAAACGGGTTTGAGAATGATATCACTTCAATTAATGATATATAGACTGATGCTAAGTAGATGAAAATAACTGATTGATCTGATATCTATATACAATTTTTTTTATTAAAAATTTAATTATTCAGTATTTTGTAATTAAATTAAAGGTAATTAAACAATAACAATAATAATAAAAAAATAAAAATAAAAAGTCTAAATTAAATTAAATTAAAAATAAAAATTTCTTTTCAATAAATAAATATATTCAAAATAAATCTGGAAAAAAATATAATTTAACAAAAATAAATAATATTTGTTTGAATTAAAATAATTAATTATAATGTTAATAATATATGTAAAAAAAAATACTACTAATAAAACAATGAACAATTTAAAATTAAAAAAAAAAAATTTGGAATTATTGATTATATAAAAAAAAAACAAGTAAGAAAACTCTAGTCGGAGGTGCCCGACTAGGAGATTCCCTGAGCCCCGTCCGATTTGCATTGTTTAATACGCTCCATAGCTTGCATATAACATTAAATTTTGCAAAATTAAATTATAAAATTTTATTCAACTAGAATGTATGTAAATCAAAAATAAATTAATAATTAAATAAATAAACAAATTAACAAAAAAAAGTAAAGAAAAACAAACATCGCCGCACCTGGACTCGAACCTGCATCTATTTACTACATATGTATCGTTAAAGCACATCATCTCAACTAGCACAACCACATCATGTTTATAATTTTATATTTATAAATTTTATAAAAAATTAAAAAAGTTACGCTGTTGTCACAGAGTTTCGAGATCGGGATCTTTCGTTTATGCGCTTTGCGTCTACCCACTACGCCACACCAGTATTGCGTTGCTTGTTGGCAAAACGCAAAGTAGTACTACAAGGCGATATGTGACAAATACAAAACTAAAGAAGTAGATCAATCGCAATTGTAATTCTTAGAATATACTGAAATGCGCGCATATGAACGTATGAGTATGTGTACATACAAAAAGGGTGGTCTGATTCAATGTATGTGTGTAAAGAGCGATATATGACAAAGATAAAACTACAGAAGCGGCTGAAAATGCAAACAGAATTCAAACACAGATTTGGTTAAAGAATATGCTAGAATGAATGGCCTTGAATGTATTTGTGCACATGCATAGTAGACGCGCTTTCACGTTTCAATGTATGTGTATTTGTAAATGTTTTTTGCTGCGCGTCGCTGCTTGCCACGTGCGTGTGATTATTGGCCAAACGTTTTGTTTAATAAATCGGGACTGACTTAACGGAATTTGATGAAACTTTCAGCATATGATTCTATTGAATTTTTTACATTTTATAAAAATGCTAATTTATTTACATGGTTATATTTGGAACAGACTCTCAATGGGTCGAGTAAGGCGAGGGGGGGGTTAATTATTAAAAAGAGCCGGTATCCAAAAAATAAAAAAATAGAAATTGCATAAAATTCACATGAATCTATATGCAAAATTTGAGGGGTCTAGCTCTAAAGGTGTGGGAGATCAAATTTTATAACCTGTTTTCGATAAGGTTTAAAATCGATAACAAAACAACAAAAATAGATATCATTTTTTGGTAACAAACTTGACCTGCGCGTGCTATCCATGGACCCAACAAAAAAAAAAAATCAATTCTCTAGCTTGTCTAGACGGACAGACGGACAGGGCTAAATCGACTCAGCTGTCGCCCTGATCAAGAATATATACATTGTGGGGTCTGACACGGCTCCTTCTGCCTGTTACATACATTTAACAAAACCATTATACCCTGGCTCAGGGTTTAAAAACATTCATAATTATATAAATAAAATTTATATATATAAACAATAATCAACAATACTATTATAATTATGATAAATTAAAAAGGAATTTATATATTTATTTGCTAAAATAAATACTTTTTTGTTAATATATATTTTAGCAAAATGTAGATGTAGTGTTTCATATACATTTTCGAATATAATAAATAATTTAATAAAATAAAAATAATTTTTTTTTAAGTTATAAAAATATGTGTTTACTTGAAGTTTAAATTAACATCAATTTTTTTAATTAAAAAAAAATAAATAAAAATTTTAAATTAAATTTTAAAAAATCTATTCTAAGGCAAAACTGAATTCGGCAGAAATTGAAGTTTAAATTAACATCAATTTTTTTAATTAAAAAAAAATAAATAAAAATTTTAAATTAAATTTTAAAAAATCTATTCTAAGGCAAAACTGAATTCGGCAGAAATTAAAAAAAAAATAAATAAATAAATAAATACAATTTTGATATACATAATAAAGTTATAAATCAATGATTTTCTAGGTTAACACTTAATTCAGTTGAAATAAAAAACAAAAAAAGTAAAAAAAAATTATTTTGTTTCTATTTTGTAGCCCGTATGCCTTAAAAAATATATTAATTATAATTATCACACAAAAGATATTGTCATGTTCATTATATTATATATTTTTGACAAGTATATATGAACTCATCGATATGTATATTTCATGGTATAGCTTGAAGTCTTTAGAAGAAAGACCAAGACGTAGTTTAGACTTTATGCATAAGCATAGTTAAATTTTATATATAGAGAGGTAAGCAAATTTAATAGAATTAAACTAAATATATATTAAGATATATAATATTGTATAATTTATATATTTTATATCAATTATATACTTTACTTTGGACTTATTTATTAAGTGTAGAATCTGTACAATCATAATTTAGTACCTTAACAACACTATTGAATACAAGTTTAATTTGGACCAAACCTCGATTATAGTACGAGGAATTCAATGAAGGTTGTATCACTGACTTTGAATCGTCTTGGCAAAACCTTGCCGTTTGAGTCTTCTTAGAGGTCTGGCAGGAAGGAGACCTCTGGCGAGTAGGCTGCGGTGTCTCAGCAATCTTTCGCTGTACCTGCTTGTATGTCTTCCAATTTGCTCTTCTATTGAAAGAAGTTTGAGGTCTCTATGGAGTGTAGTACCGCGTACATACCAAGGGCAGTTAGTTATTTGTCTTAGCACCCGATTCTGCAAAACCTGTATCCGTTTGTAGTTGGATTTGGCTGCAATCCCCCAGATCTGCACTCCATAGAGCCATATCGGCAGAATACAGTGCACGTAGACAGCTCTTTTGCATCTCAGCGGCAACTTGCTCCTCTTATTGTTGAGCCATTTCAGTTCTTGCAGTCTGTGGCGACATTTTTTAACCGCAGTTTTTAGATGCTGTCCAAATGTTAGGCGCTTGTCCAGTGTGATGCCAAGATATTTTGCCTGTGCTGGTTGCTGTAGTGTTACTCCCTCCAGTTGGATTGAAGGTGTATGCATTATAATTCTTTTTAGGGTGAAACATGGATTTATTGTTTTGGCCGGGTTGACTTTCAAATTCCACCGTTTGCACCAAGCTGCTAGAGTATCAAGATACCCTTGTATTCCAGTGCTCGCTTCAACGTGACTTTTAGAGTTGTAGATGACTGCGATATCATCTGCATATGTCGCAATAGTGGCTTTAGAGGGATCATCCATATGTTGAGAGGTGGGGCTGGGTATATCTGCGGTATACAAGGAATACAGCAGTGGACCAAGAACACTGCCTCAATTATATACTATTATATATTTATATAAACAATAAAAAAATAAAAGTAAATAATAAAAAAAGTTAATACAGCTTGAAAGTCAGTCAAATATTCATAAAATATATATAATCATATAAAAATATATCTACTCACCCGTAGACATTATCGCTTTTCTTCCTCTTATTGCTGCGCCAGTTACCAGTGTTATAGCTGAGCGTCGAAACAGCATATATTATATTGTCAAAATTTTAAGTCGATCAGTTGGAATCGAAAATGTTCAGCTGGAATCCGAGACGATATTGGGAGCTATGGCCGTACGAGATGCCGCTCCATCACTTTCCGGGTCAGCCCGAGCTGCAGCAGGAGCCAACGTTGCAGCGGCAGCTGCGCCAACTGCGTGCAACATATACGCTGCACTTCGATGCAGCGGCCGAGGAGCAGTTGGACCGGGCAGGAAAGACAAGCTTCATAAAACGCTGCTATTTGCTGAGCACTCTGTACATTGTGGCTGCCTTGTTGCAGTGGCTGCTGCTCGCAGGGCTGCTGGAGAAGCATCGGCTCTACGTTCTGCCCGGATTCATTTGTGTGGTGTTGGCCTTCTGTGCTCTAGTGTTGCTCACTTTCTGCACGCAGTGGCGCTCGCACTTCTGGTACGTCTGCCTCTTCTCCTCGATCTTTGTGGAGACCATCATACTGGGCATAGTACTGCTGCTGGCCGAACGATCGATCGTC
The DNA here is from genome assembly GCA_035045145.1 of Drosophila meridionalis. Lineage (NCBI taxonomy): Eukaryota > Metazoa > Arthropoda > Insecta > Diptera > Drosophilidae > Drosophila > Drosophila meridionalis. Next base: position 4,657,599 of record JAWNPG010000031.1, read on the forward strand.
AATATTCTGGCTGCTGCTGCTTTATCAATCGCTGGCCTCATCCTCTTTTATCTGCTAGGTGCCTGGCTGCCCATGGTCGTGCTGCCCGGCATCGTCGTCTTCTCCGTAATTCTCATCTTGCTCACAGTGGCCAGCGCCACTGTGCTCATCCTGTACATCGTGACCGATCAGCAGAAGTATCACTCCATCTACTTTGGCATCCTTTTCTTTGCCACGATGCCCATGTGTCTGTTCCACGCCCAAATCGTGCATGGCCGCAGATATCAACTGCCCAAGGAGGAATACATCAGCTGTGCCGTCATCATATACATGCACTTCGTTCTGTTCTTTATGTCTATTTACTATTATATGTGGATCTTCAACTGGTGACCCTCAACGAACGATTGGCAGAGAAAAAATTGTACATACAAACAGATTGGTATTTGCCTAAGCTTAAAATCGAAATAATTTAATACTGTCTAAATATATAGCCATTTTTTATCAATTTGGTTCATTTGGTTGCGTTGCCCCAAGTAAACTGGGTATTTAGAGACCATTCTATTCTCTTAGCTTGACGTCAACTTCATTCAGCGTCTGCTTGATGAATATTCTGAAAAAAATAAATTAAATTAAATTTGTATAAAAAAATATATTTTTAAATATATTTTTTTTAATTAAACAATTAATGAATAATATAATTAATTAATAATATTTTAATATATATTATAACAAAAAATATAATATATATATATATATATATATATATATATATATATATATATATATATATATATATATATATATATATATATATATATATATATATATATTCTATTTCTTTGATTTTTCCCCCAAATAATTAAGTCATATTATATACCATGTCATATTTCTAAGTAAATATCTGAGCAGAAAAGGCCTAGTTCCTAGTCTAAACTCTTTAATTATTGTAAGATACCATTCACAAAAAAACTGTAATTATAACAAATAGTGAAATAAATTGAAATTGAAATTGAATTAAGATATGTTTGTATAATATATTATATTATTTTAATTTGTATTTATATTTTACAGTTTAAAATTACAGTTTTATATATTATTGCGAAATTGTATAATTGTATGCATAAAATACCATATTTTTATATGTATATTTATATTTATAATATTGTAGGTTATTTATTTATTGATTAAGTATAGACAATTTATTTATAAATTATTTGTTTTTTTTTTTATTTTACAAATTAAATAATTGTTACATAGAAAAATTTACATAAAAAACATTTTTTTACATAAATAATATCTAAAATGACAAATAAAATAATAATAATATTCATAGAAAAAATCAACGTGCAATGTGTACAAATATTTATTTATATCTATTTTAATAAGATTATATACTTTATTTAAAATTTAAATAAATCAATTTATGAAAAAAATTAAATTAAAAATTAGATAAATTAAAAATAATAATAATAAATAAAATATTCCCAAATACTTTAAACAGAATATATTTAAAATAAATTGTATTGTAAAGCTGTTTACGATTTCTATTTAATTGATGTGTATTCTAAGCACATTAACATTAAGATTCGAAACTTGATTATAGCCAACATAGCTTAGGCAGATTAACTGATAACTTTTGGGAAAGCAGCTTTGTTTTCATTGTCGATTCAACAACTTTTGGAATGTTGAGTTATAAATTATTATAAATATACATTCGACAATTGATATAGCCTGTGCAGCAGCAACAACAACCGGCACAGATAGACTCGAACTTAGCAATCCGCCGGATAATGTACGTAGCGATACCAATCGAGTTGTGGTCATTATACCGGAAGAGTTAATTCACTCTGATCTGCTGTATAACCTAGGTCGTCATTTTTGGGCTCAATTTACCCGTCCTCGGGCTCTTTGACGTATGGTTCACATTGTCCTTGGTCTTGATGACAATGCTATCGGGCTATTTGAAGACGAGAGATATCTTTTCACTTAACTAAATACTCGTCATTCAGATTATTCTGCTAGTAACATCATTGCATTTGCAAAGTTTGGAATAAAACAATTTAATATATTATAATAATATATGGTACATCCACGTCCTTTTCCTGTGCCTCTTCTTTTTCAATTCAACTGAACTTAGATACGAAAAATACTCCAGGACCAAAGGCAAAAGAAAGCAACAAACTTCGAGTCGTCAATATTATTTCATTCATGCTGCTTGAATGTCAAAATTGGAAAATCTTTTGTTTTTCGATTTATTTTTTATTTTTTGTAATTGTTGTTCTTTTTTTACATTAATGAAGGTGTGCATCTCGTGGTTAGAATCTGTGACCTTTCATATTGTTGAATCGATAAAGTCGCAAGTTGACGAATGGATCGCCGTGACGCCGATGTCTATGGAGTCCCGCCGAATATAAACTTAACTCACGAGGCGCGCATCTATTTGATAAGCGCAATATTTGCCGTAGCCGCCCTGATCCAATGGGTGCTCATTGGATACTTTTCCGACTGGCGCAAATACAAGATGCCGCAGGAGCGGTACGGCTTCTGGCTGATGGGCACGTTCTTTGGCATATGTTTGCTGTCCTGTACGCCGTACGGTCGTCGCTGTCCGTGGAACGTGATACTCGTTATAATCATTGTTGAATCATCGACGCTTTACATTGCGATCGAGCAGCAGAATACAAGGGGATATCTGGTCAATATATATGCTGTCACAATTGTATTCTTGGTGGTGATCACATCCATCTTCTATGGTGCGTACTTTCCAATGCGTATGGTGCCAGGTGATCTGATGCTCAGCCTAGGTGTCGCAGTTGCCAATATAATGATGATACTATTCTTCCTCAATGCGTACATAATCAAATACGATGCGATATTTACGGTGGTGCGCAACTATTTCGCCTTCACAGCGATCACAATGATTATGTATACGGCCACTATAATACACGATCGGCAGTCCGATGTGCCCAAACACGAATATATCTATCTCAGTGTATTGCTCTTCTTTGGCCAAATGATACTCCACGAACGCATTCTGGCGATTTCAGCGAACACGACGCGCTCCCAGGCATGCAGTACGATGGTAGATTGAATCACCAAAACTCAAATTAGAAAATCTATCCCAAAAGTAACTATAAAAAATTTGAGTTTATATATGTACTTATATGTATATATATATATATATATATATTCATATTTTTATTTATATATTATATATATATATTCATATTTTAATTGAGATTTTATTGCAACTCAAATCTAGACAAAAAATATTGTAAATCAACTCTTCAGTCTGGCCCATGGATGAGTTGCTTTCGGAGAGCGAGAAAATTGTAATTGTAGGACATGATGACCAGTAGGGATATACATGAATCATCCATTTGAAATGTAGGCATCGAAATTTAGTCAAGACAATGATATAATGATTTAACGCAAACAGAACCTGAGATATGCAGTTATGTGATGCATATATTAAGACAATTCAATAAAAATAAAATTATTCAAGTAGTTTGATCTTGAAATATTTTATATATAGATTTCAGCTGATGGAGTTTTATTATTTTTCGTTAAAATATAAAATATTACATATCATATGAATATATAGAAACATATGTGCAATTGCTATATTCGATTCGATTGAATTGATTGAGAAGCGCGTGTCGTGCGTCTCATCAAAACAATTTAAATTCAAGTGGTATAAATAAGAAACAGAAAACGTATTTCAATTGTTACGATATGGGATTGTCTGGCCTTTGTTTATACGGTAGTAAACAGGTGACTAAATTGAAGAAACAATTCACATTGAAAATATTCCAATTACAATGAGTACACAGTTTGCAAATTCGCAAAAGGTGTCAATCAGAACCGATTATATAACTACAAAAGAATGCAAGGTGTGTGAAAGAGGGAGAAAGGGAAAGAGAGTAAATGCGAGAGACACGTGGGAAGAGAGGGAGAGAGAGAGAGAGGAGAGCGAGTGATCGAGATAAACAAAGAAAGCAAAATAGATGGAGAATGAGAGTGTTTGAAAGAGAAAATCAGAGCGAGAGAATCGAGAGAGTGAAAAATAGATACAATGATTAAGATATAAACAGAGAGATAGAGAGAAAGTGTGAAAGAACTCGAGATAGAGAGAGGGGATAAGATGAAGAGAAAAAAGTGACAGAGAGATCGAGATCGATAAGGTAAATATAAACAAAAATAGACCAGAGAGAGAGAGAGAGAGAGAGAGAGAGAGAGAGAGAATATTCAAAATACGAGACAGAGCAAAAGTGAAAGAAAGCGATTCTTAGAGAGATAAAGTTAGTATGATATAGTAGTATGATATATATGTACATATATGTATAATTCTCCAAAACTTTATTTTACACAAATTAAAGTAAAGTAATGATTATTTAAATTGAAATAAATATATAATATAGTTAAGACAATTTGTACATGTGTTATAATTAGTTATAATACTAAAGTAATAAATTTATTCATAATTATTTCAAAACACAAATATAATATATATTCATTTTGTCTTTATAATTTTTAGACCTGCTAGGTGCAGAAACTCACTAATATATATATATATATATAAATATATTTTAGTGAGTTTCTTCATATATATATATATATATATATATGCATTTTAGCAATTCAAGCTGTGTAAATATTGTGACCAAAATGCTTCCTTACTTCATCAAAAATTGTATTGTATTGTCTTAAAGACTGTCGCGTGTACATAAATAACTAAATATTTAATCATAAATACAAAAGCCATTGATCACAAAAAAGATTTCGAAAAATATTATAATTCGTACTACAAAATTTAAAAAGGAAAATATATAGGCATATTCCATTAAAAAAAATGATTCAGGAAAAAAAAACAAAATAAATTGTTGAAAAGAAATAAAATAAATAAGAATACTGAAATTTTTAAATATTCTGATTTTTAACATATTTCGGACAGTATTATTAAAATAATAAAAAAAAGAAAGAAAGAAAAAAAATAAAAACAATAAAATTAAAATATTTAAATGAAAATATATCAAATAATTAGCAATGGAAAAATGATATAAATTTGAAAATATATTCATATTAAAAATTTACAACAAATTATTTATAAAATTAAAAAAAATTTCATAATAATCATTATTTAATAGCGAAAATAAAAAAAAAATTAAAAATATAATAATAATAATTTAATTGACTTAAAATACAACAAATGCTCAAATGTAAATGAATTTTATATTTCCCAAATAATATTCTTATAAACTCATTCGTCTCAGCCAAAATGAAAACAGTTTCCTGTCTCAAGTGTTTGATCATAATTTGGCTAGCGTCGAATCTGTTACAGATGCTACCCCTTTCCTTCGTTTAATATTCGAAAGGACATTCGCGCATCGATTTAAACTGGATTAACCAAAAAGAAAAAAATAAATAACTATAATACTTAAAACAAAAAAATTTACATAAAGTATCTCTTGCCTCAATTGGACGCCGCTTTAAGCTGGCGTAACTGAATCCTCGACTACCTCAACCTCTTACGAGAAATGAAATGAAAAAAAAGGAGGAAGAACTGGATTAATGGGCGCTCGCCGCTGTCCAAGGGCAAAACAATGAGGCAGCTGTCGCTAAACAAAGGATACCAAGGCGTTCGCGAGCTGCCAAAGAACAATGGACGGGCATTAGCAGCGCCTGCGCGATTCCGATGCCGAATCCAAAGCCCGATCTACATGCCGATCCACTTAAAGTCCAAGCGAGGCGAAAAGAAAAAGTATTTAGAACAATACGAAAAACTCGTTATGAGTCACACAAATCTCAGACTACGCTAAGGCATCCTAACCGTTGTCCAAACCATCTCTGTGCGTGTAGAGGTATTTAGGGCATTGCGAGGATCAACCCCCAACCCCTTTCCTGCCGTCGCGGTCAGTCGCGAAAACAATCAGCGGGCAGAAATGTTGATTATGATGCGTATGAGAAGCCCTATAACTATAAATATGTTGATGAGCTCTGAGGGCTAGAGGAGGGAGGGAGATAGGCTATAGAGGGAGGGCCAGCAGCCAAGCTTGTCGTGAAAATCTAGCACGAAAATCGTGGGAAATTTCCCAAAAGCGCATATCGAATGCAATTAAACGGCCGCGATTCGCGGTGGTTGCAGCCAAGGCTAAGGCAAAAGGGAAAGCCAAGCACTTGGCAGCTACTATAACACCACCACCACCACCCAATGGTATTATAATTATTTATCACTCGGGGTGGAAATTGTGTGTGCGCGGAAAAACTTGAAATAAAAAGCTGCGCGCATATTTTCTATAATTTTCACCCCAAAAAAACCCAAACTGAAATTTCCGCTTGTTGCGCGGTCAGCAAAATCTACACAAAATCGTGATTTACCTTTCCGGTGACACAAATTTCATGCGCGGAAGTGTTGCAACACGACCTGGCGCCGCATTGCGTGGTAGGCGTCAAACGTGGGAAAATTCGGCGGGCAACAGGCGGCAGCAATTCGTTTTAATGAAATGCAACAAAATGTGCTCAGAGTCCGTTTGATCTGTTGCTGCCTGATAAGGGCCAACTCACAGCCGAGGGTGGTGGAATGTCGCAAGGAAAAAAAAGTCCAGTTACAACATATTGTCCATTATCGGGGAGGGGAAGCAGGGGAAGATCTTTGATTATATAGTGTCTACTTTAAGCACGTTTTGATAGATAACTCAGAAATGCCATGCATGTTCCTTCATTTCATTAACTATGTCTCATCAAGATATAAATCCTACACAGAAATTTGTGCTGAAGCATCATTAGGCAACCTTAAATAATGACAGCTCTAAATTCGGGAATGTGCCAAGACATAAATTAATCATTTTTAATTATCCTTATTTATGTAAATAAAATTATTATTAAGTTGGGAGAAATGATTTGTACTTGAATAAATTTTTTTAATAAGTCAGAGTTATGCTCAGAAATATAAAGAGATCCGAAGAAAAGGAACATATATTTGATAAATCGACTAAAAAATAAAAATACAAAGAAATTTTTCTTTTTTATTAAAAAAAGAAAAATTATAAAAATAAAATAATTTTGTTTTTTTTTTTTTTAATTTAAAAATCTATTGTATATTTTTTTTAAATTTGTCTAATATTTTAAAAATATTATTTTTTGAATTTAAAAAACATAAAATATTTATAGAAATTTTGAATTCAAAAATTGTTTACTCTATTTAAAAATTTGTTGTAGATATTATATAAATTGTAATAATAAATAATAAAAATAAATAAATTAGAAGTAATAATAAATTAAATTATACAAAATACATAATAAGATATATTTATAAAATATGTTTATATATAGATTAAATCTATATTTATATAATTTTTCAAATTAATATTTTTTGTATTTTTTTTTTATTATTGGATATAATTTATTTATTGAATTTTTTTCTTAAATGTCGTATATTTATTTTATTAATTAAAATAAATAAGATATACGTATATATTTATTTTCAATATTAAAAATGTATTTATTAATGTTAATTAATGATTTAATAATAAATTAAAAATAATTTCGCATATTAATATTAATATTTGGAATAAAAATATGTATATATTTATTTTCAATAATAATAAATATTTATTTATGTAAACAGTTGATTTGCTAATAAATTTGGCATATTTATTATTTATTTATCTCTTTAATTATTTGTACTCAAATTTCACCCTTCAGCGACTTGACCAAACTAAGACACTATACGAAATTCATTAAGAATTCAAATTGTATCTTTTGCGTTAATTGGCTCGCTTGTTTGTTGTTGCCGTTACCCCCAGCATGACTGCAAATATTTATATGTATATATATATATATATATATATATATATATATATATATATCTGTATATATATATATAAATAAGCGTCTTTGCCTCAGGTGCAGTAGTAGCTGCTGCTGGGACGTAACCTTTTTTGCCTTGTCAATATTTTCATTGGAAAAGCAAACAAACATGCTTAAAATAACAAATTAGCATAGACGAACGACACTAAAACAACAATAGTATGAGGGGGGAGAGAGAGAAACCAGAGAGGGAGAGAGAGCGAGATCCCTTTGGGCGTTTTTTTAGTAGGGTAGCAGACAGCTAACAGCTGGCCTGGTTTTACAATTTGGTTAACGACTGGCCACAATGTTACTTGCTCTATCAATCAATCGCGCGACTCATCGTCGGCTCCAAAGACTCGGCCGAGTGGCCAACAAAAACAAAATGGCGCATTGCTGTTAATGATGCCGACTTTGAAATTTTGCCGACTGCAAAATACAAATAAGCCAAGTGTCGCCTCCTTTTTTTTTTCGTCATCATCATCGTCATCGTCATCGGCCACATTCGTCATTTGGCAAACAAATAAAAGCGAGGCTATGCAACGGGTCGAGGCAGCCGCGAAAGACGTGCTGACAGATACTTCATATTTTGCGCTTCTCGCGAACGTGAATGATGTGCGAACAAGTTGTAATTATTTAAAGAACTTCAATCTGAGCTGGTCGAGCCTAAAAAAAAAAATAATAAACCTGCCAAGCAGTTTGTCAACATTGAAAGAACATCATGAGCGAGTCTTCAAATTGACATTTTGCTGACTGACTAATGTTGCAGAGATTTCAGACTCTGACTCTGACTCTTTCAATGTGCGGAGGCTGCTGACAGCCTGTGAAATATTTACATGAATGTCGAGCTAAAGGTTTTAAAGCTAATGGCGGCTGGGCAGCAAAAGTTTGTTTAGAGGGAGATTTGGTTAAAAAGAAAAATAAAGTTTTATGTGATATTTATAATCAATATAAAATTAATTTTTTCATTAATTAAATTCATATTAAAATTCATTTTTCTTTTTTAACCGAATCTCCCAAATAAATAATATTTCTAAAAATAATTACTATATGAATTTTAAGTTGATATGTGGAACTTAATAGGGCTGCAGTTACATTTCAATTATATTCAGAAATATTTATAGTCAAAGTTTGCATACTGGAAAAATATATATTTTATATAAAAAAGACTGAAGTTTAAAACGTCTTAAAATTAATTTTTTTTTTTAATCACACATGAAGCTCTTAAATCTGTCATATAATTGTGACTTCATATATTTTAAATATTTGAGCAAAGACTTTATTGTTCTTTCTACTATTATTAATATATTTTTATGATATGTACTGTAGTAAACATTGAGTAAAACATAAGTAAAACACTTGTGACTCTCTCAACTGACTGTAACATAGATAGGTGATCTCCCACTTCTCCATATCGTTCTCCCGATCATTTTTGTGATCAACAGTACAAGCATATAATTAGCTCTGTGCAGATTATCAACTATATATACATTACTACAACTATACATATATTCTAAACAATGTAGACTGCAAGAAGTCTCACACCGAATCAACTCTGACACGCCTTCTTATATCTCTTACCTACATTCTCACAAGAATTTGATACTTTTTGAAACCATTTTTCAGTAAATTCAAGCTATAATAAAGCTCAATTCAATTCTCTTTGTATATAAATACATATAAAATAATAAATATATTTTTAATTAATTAAAAAAAAAAAAAAAACATGTTTTTTTCCTAACTATTAAGATAAATCAAACAAAAACACAATTTGCTTTCAAATAAATCAAATTGTTCGTACAAATATATATATATATTTTTAAAACATGTTTTCTTTCCCAAAATATAAAATAGAATCAAATCAAACAAAACCTCAATTTATTTGCAATTGTATCGTAATTAAAGCTATATAATGCTGTGTCAGAATTTTACCTCAAGTCAACCCATCCCAAATACGAACCAGTTGTAGCGCACTTATAACTGTTGTAAGTCCCGTTGACTGAGCATTAAAGCTACCCTTAACCCGAAAACTAAGCCATTTAAAAGTCACATTACACCAAAAAAAAAGAGGATTGAAAAATGGGAAAATCAAGAATAATTGCTCTATGATTGTCCAGTGAAGTGCGGCGCTCTCAGGAACTTACAACTTGTTTTTTTTTTTTAAGTTTTGGCTAACCTCATTATTCAATTTCTTTGCAGTCTTAAAGTAATTCCTTGAACCAGGACCCGAGCAGGGACAAGCTGTCCAGCCAAGCAACATATTAGCCCGAAAATGCCAGAGAGGAGATAACAAGTTTTTGGGAACTTGCCTCAATAAGCAATAACTCAACACACTAATTATGAATTATGAAACAAAAGGGTTAAAAGGGAGTAAAAACGCAAAACCAATTGCAGATTGACTTCGGCACGAACTGGGCCTGAGTCTCATAATCGAGTTAGAGAGCCAGAGAACCGGACCCAAAAAACTAAACTAACTGGTTGCCTTGCACAAATATTAAATTACCACAAATTTGTCGGCGCAGCATTAATGCAATAATTAAAATCAAGAACTAGACACAGTTGCAGCTGAAGAGCAGAGGAAGACGGAAACCAAAACCTAAACTGAACCACCAATTGACAGACCCTTTTGCTAGAGACTAAGCCAGACCTGAGGACGGGCATCCGTTGAAAGTCATGTAACTTATTTCGTGTTACGGTTGAGGAATTTTCTCTTCCATTTCATTTTTTTTTCTGTTCCGAGTTGACATTGAAACTGAAGTTGCAATTGTAATACAAAACTGAGCCGAACTCGAACTCGAAAAGTAAAGTAACCCAAATAGGTTTCGGAAGCTGCGGTCGGAGCACCCCGAGACCAGGTTCTGGCCGCCCCTTTTTTCTCATTTCACTGTGTCCAAATGTGTTTCCAATTTGTAGTCACTGCCGCTCTTTATCCTTATCACATCGAGTGGCACTCGTGAGAGAATTTGGTCGACTCGACCGCAAGTCGAATGCGGTGACATCCTTTTAATGCGACACCACCTCAGCAGGCGTCCCGTCTGTTTCTCCCTCTCTCTATACAGCAGCACCACCCCTCGCCGCGAATGTGGATTTTAATTATGCTTGACAATGGTTACGGAATTGATTTTCGATATTTGATCATTCGCTGCGGTTAGTTAACGCTGTTTAGGCAGCATATCACACACACAGAGGGGAAGAGAGGGAGGGAGATAGTTGGCTTTAAGGTGAGTAAGTGAGAGGAACACAATGCCATATGAAATTACAACGTTCCAAGCACTTGAACTGCATTTCCGCATCGAAATGTGTTAATGGGACAAGCCCCTCTCTCTCTCTCTCACACTCTCTCTTTGTCTCTATGTCTCCCTAGTCTGACTGAATTCCCAACTTTTCGAGGCGTCAGAAGCCAGTGACAGTTGCAGCCACAACCATCGCTGAGGTGTCCCAACTCTTGGCCCCTATTAGCCGTTGCATGATTTGCATAATTTGTAAGAGTTTTGCATCTGACATTAGAGACAGTTGCTTGTTTTTCTGTCTAATTTATGGAGTGCAAAGGGTAGTTAACGCTGATACCTAACGACAAATCATTGAATTGAATGTGTTGTCTGAATACGCATGATTTATAATGGAGTTTATTTTTTTAAGATTTATTGAAGTAAGAAGTTTTACTTTATATCAGAGTTTATTTATTTTAGAAATATAATTTTCTTAATAAGCAAAAACTTAAAAGATGCCGAAAGAAATTAAAATCACGTTATCTATAATGAAAACAAAATATGTAACAGTAAGAAACATTATGTAAATTAAAAATAATAAATATGTTTATGAATTGAAAGGAATTGAAGCGAATATTTGATTAATTTTGCCTAAAATAATACTAAACCATGCAATATAAGAAATGTAGCGTACAATTCTTTTCATATTTATCTCAAAACAAACTTTTTAATAAATATGTGTTATTAAAATATAAATATGTGTTTTTAAAAATATTTAATACAAAAAATATTTATGTTAAAGAATTAAATAGATAAATAAATATGCATAAATTGTCATATATAAAATAAATTTAATAGATTTTAAAATTATGTACGCCTTAATCTATGAACTCTTTGAAATGGATATTATGTTTGATTTAAAAAGCTATATATATATATCTTAATTAAATAAAATTATCAAGTATATTTATATTATTTTTAAAATTTATAAAGATTTTTTTTCTTAATATAAAGGTATTATTTTCGTAAGCAAATGTTTGCCAAAACAGACGTAGAATTTGGATAATTTTGTACACGCATCTTATATACTATATTATTATGTATTCCATATATGTTATATACATCAAACAAGTTCTTTCTACATGATTTGAGCAAACTTCCAATAGGATGCTCAGCGCTTATCCAGATTGCCAATCAACACAGAAATCTAAACAATACACGGATTCTTGGATGTCTCTAGAAATCTAGTCTTAAAACTCATAAGCAGTTGGCTGTTTGGGCTAAAGCCGCAGCTTTAGCGAGAGTCTTAAGGCTGCCCAAATGTCTAGCAAGAAAAGTAAATATCCTGCAACTAGACTAAGGTCAGGGCTTGAGGCTGAGGCTGACGCAGAGACTTAGTGCGATTCGTGGAAAATTGTGCACAGAGCCGTCGCACTGTCTAAGATCTTCCACTCGAACAGCCATAAAAACAGGTAAAAGAAAATCGTTTTCAGTTTTTTTTTTTTTTTTCAATTTACAATTTTCCTACCTGTTGCCCCTAAAACTAATTGAGACCGCCCTCATTGAATAATTTTTTAAAATATTTTTCTCTCATTGTTTTGCTGCACAGTTTATATATATACATATGTATATATTTGTATGTATTTTTATATACTCGCTCAATTTTTGGGAAGCGGCCCAGACAGTTCGGGGCCTGAGCGGGTAATGATGATGTATGGGTAATTTGAATGATTAATGGAGTGCGCTTTATGTCGAGGTTCCGGTTGGTCAGGGTCTCTGTGTCTGTGTGTGTGGCATGCGTAAAAAATAAAAGGATATCGTGTGGCCAAATATATGAAATTTAATTAAAATATTTTTATGGTGGCCCAAACAACGAACTGAAATGAGAAAAGGAAGGTGTGTTCCATTTATGGAGGGCTTGTCGAAGGCATTCGACGTTCGCCTAAGTGAGAAAAAATTATAATTATTTTTCACTCTCCGCTGGTAAAATGGTTTTTGTTTGGGAAAAATGTTTAGCAACTCAATGAAATAGAAAAGCTGTGCGCACACAAATTATGTTCAAGCTATTGGAATAGATTTGATTTGAATGGTAAATAAAATGATATAATATATATTTATTTTCAATTAATGACAAATTAAATAAATAAATATCTATACATATTTTTTTAAATTTATATAACAAATATATATTAAATATATATTTTTTTGTTTGAAATATATACACATTTTTATATTTAAAATTAAATTTAAAAATATATGAAAATGTTTAAAATTTTTTAGAATATAAAGACGCATTTTTCTTACATAAAAAATCGTTATATAAAATTTAAAAATTTTTAGAATATATAGACAATTTTTTGTTATATAAAAATATGGTTACATAAATATAAATAATTTATAAACAATATATTGGACATTTAAAAATATTTTAAAATGATATACACATATTAAAACAATATATAAACATTTTTAAAATATTATATGTATTTTTATTTCTATTTATATAAAACATACATCCTCTTAAAGAGCTTTTAAAAATTCTCAGTTTTATTTAAATGCGGCTTAAATTTGAAACACTTGCAGTTAAAATTTATAATGCTTACGGGAATTGTGGCGCTGTCATAAGCGTTATGAACTATCTGGCAATGGAGTGGGGAGAGAGAGTGGAGAGAGGGGAGGCCGGAGAGTTAACCAATAAGGCGCCACATCCTTTACAGGCCATAATCAGCACACAATCAGCGAACGGATGGACGAGGTCCAATGCAGCGGATGGCAAAAATTAACTTTTTTAATGAATTACGTGAAATGAAAACAGCCAGAAAGACAGGGACAGAATCAGAGACAGAGAAAGAGACAGAGAGAGAGAGAGGGAGCTCGCGTTACATCGCTCGCTCGAAACGCATTATGTCATATCACTGATTGAACCAACCATCCGAGCCAAGCGAATATTGGCGAAATGTTGGTCTAGAACAAAAGGCCAGGTCAGGCCAGGGCCATAGTGAGGCTGTGGTCCGCCCGGCCGGCCGGCCGTTGGTCTGCGTTGCCCTGTGGTCATTAAAATTTTATATTTTAATTTGATTTTCCTGCTGCGACATGGCAATAAAAATCATGTAACGAGTTTGAACTGCCAACGGGATGGTGGGACGACTCACTAAGCGGATCAGCGACGCGAGTCGCGTTAAAATTGGCAAGTCTGCCATTTTTGCTTTATAGCTGCTTAGCGGATTATTATTTCTACGTACAATTTAATGCCCATCTCTATCTATTTGCCGAGCCTAAGTCCTGATTGAGCCTGAAAGGCAAAAGGCTCCTTGGGAGCTTCCCCCTTCCTCCACTCCTTGCCAAAGACGCCGACGTGGCGTTTCGATTTCGCCAAATACCCAAGTTGTCAATTGGAACGGGATTTCCTTTTGAGCTGCAACTGCAACACGCATGCATCAATCAATTGTATGGCAGAGATCTTTGTCTGCCATTGAGGATGTGTCGTGTCTTCTCAACTCCTTTTTTTTTTTTTGTCTCCTTTTTCTTTTTGAGAACATGTGCGGATTTATTTCTTTCACTTGCGACCAATGAATGCGCGGCTTATTCGATTATTGTGCTGCAGCCGCTTTCATTTCCTTTCATCGCAGTGATTGAGCGCGAGTTATCATTCACGATTTAGGCGCACAAAGAAGGTGACCTCATCAAACGACGAGCACGGCCATATCGAGGAGCAGGCGAGGACGCACATTAAGTGCAAGCGGCTTAAACCACTCCAAAGGCCGACTGCACGTAATTGTCAAGGCGGACGGAGCGCGTAGGCCAACCACCTGGAGTCGAGACCCTCTTTCATACATGTTCTATTTTTTTCTATTTCAAATATATAATATCTATATTTTTTAATTAAATAAGAAAATTGAAATGACAATTTTGTTAGGGCTTCCATTGAAATGGCATTTGAAGTGGGCTTATTAAATTAATGCTGACAGCAGCTGCACAGCTCAAACGGATTGTAAATCAAAATGATATAAGAAAAAAAATAATAATTTAATTAAATTATGAAAAATGCATTAAACTGATTCATTATTCATTCAAAATGGGCTGCGCAAAACTATTAAAAATATTAATAAAATCTTATACATTTTATGGTGGATAAGACTATATTTAGTACTATATACTAAAATTAAAATTCATTTATTTAAAAAAAACGTGAACTCATACGTTTTTGGGCATTCGAAACATTTTACTGCGCTACTAAAGAAGTGGTTATTTGTTTATTATTAAACTTATTAATTTATTGTAAATTATAAAATATATTATTATTAAATTTTTAAAATAAAATTGAACAATAATACTATAAAAAAACTCAGACTTTACTCTAAATTTGTATTTAATTTTGTTCATTGAAAAACAAAAATAGTTTTATAATTGAAAATGTGACAAACAAATAGAGTTAGAAAATTAGATCAGAAATTAAAAAAAATATATATATATATATACATATATATTTACATATATATATATATATATATATATATATATATATATATATATATATATATATATATATATATATATATATATATATATATATTCAATTAAAAATATTCAAAATAATATTAAATCATATTTATAATAAACATTATTATTTAAAATTATTAAACAAAAATAATTTACAAAATAAAATTAATAATTACAAATTGATATATACTAGAAAAATTCTTATTAAGCAAAATATAATTTACCAAATATAATTAATAATTCAAAATTTAAATATAATAGAAAAATACTTATTAAGCAAAATAAAATATATATAAAATATAATTAATAATTAAAAATTTAATATGATAGAAAAATACATTCAATTTAAATAAAATTATAAATATAAAAAAAATTGTCGCATATCAAAATTAGCTGAATTGATATTCAAATTAAAAATGCATACAAATTATATTAATTCTAAAGACAAAACATTTTAGACCCTTAATTAATTTAGTGAAAATATAATAGAACAAGTATTTTAAATATTTCATAAAATGCTTGCAGCTAACATTTTAGTCAACTTTTTTTGATGCTGCTGCTGTTTTTTTCGTTGTTCTTGTAAAGTTTAAATATTTGTTGACAAAATGGCGGCTGGCTGGTCAACAAAATGGCGACGCGCGCTTACAGCAGTTGCCAGCAGTGCGCTGACCCCAGCACATACACACACACACACACGCACACACAACTCCGCACACTCAAACATTTATTTATAAATATTTACACGTTTTTTTTCTGTGCGCAGCCCATGCGAGTTGTGAGCGTTAAAATAAACAAACCGCCAGCAGCAGGCGGAACAACAACAACAACAACAGCAGCAACAACAAATATGTGTTGTTATAAATTATGTTTGCTCAAAATTTATGCCCATATATATGTATGTTCATGTGGGCATATGTGTGTGTGTGTGTGCGTTTTGGTCGAATATTAATACCTTCATAATTAATGAGCATTCGCCAGAGTCGTGTGCAAAATGCATGTGCCAAAGCCACCAACACAATTTAACCCCCCTCTCTCATCATCTCCCTCTGTCTACATGGCTGCAACCCATATTAATGGCACCAAATGCTTGCCTATGCATATGTCTCTCTGCATGTGTGTGTGCATTTGTTTATACATATATATGTATATATATGGGTGTGTGTGTTGTGGCTGACAGCATCTGTCAGTTGCCAATGTGCGTGGTTTCGCCTCTCGCCACTGGCCGTTCATAATGTCAACTGTCCGGCGGTTTAAATCAACATCAACCCTAGGCGAGGAAGACCCATAACCTCAGCAGCAGCAACAGCAGCAGCAGCAGCAGCAGCAGGAGCAGGAGCAGCAGCAGTCACTGCCTGCCAGTTAGTTATGGGCCAGAATTCGCAGAAATGCAGCAATTGAAAAGATTGGGGATTTAATTGCGGTTAGCTAAAGATAGCGCCAATTAAATAAAAATATAACATACATATATAAATATATTGATTTATATAAAATATACATTCATTGGTATACATATATAATAGTATGTGTGCACGCAGATACAGATTGTCTGTAGGATTATTGACTGTTCAAAAGATTTTATTCTATAGTGTCTTCTTTTTTTTTCTTTCAACTATAAAACATATGTCGAACTAGAGTAAGTTCATGCTGGTGTGCAGCACAGTTCCCTATAACAGAGATACTAACACCAATCATGAACTGATTAAAAAACTTCAATGAGTTGATTATAAATGAAACAAAGGGATGATTATAGAACACAAATATCTCGATAGACTATATACAAATATGAGATAGCTACATAAAGACAGACCGAGCAAATTTACGATACGTGGACATGGCTAGGTCAAGTCAGTTGCTGTCTAATAAAGAATATATAATATTTAATATACTTTTTTCATATAATATAACTTTATAAATAATACATATGTATATATTCTTAATATTTATGTAATAAAGTCTATAGATAATATACATATATTCTTGATTAGAGAGCAGTCGACTTGATCTTGCCATGTTCATGCTCTATCTGTCTATAATATATTATATTTTTAATGGATATAATATTATATTTAATATTATATTTATAATATACAATTAAATATAACATAAAAATAATAATACAAATAATAAGGTAAATGAAAAATTGTATTAAATATAATATGATTGAACTATTTTAATATTAAATTTAAGAAAGATAAAAATATTTGCAATAAGTATTAAAAAAAAAACAGTAAAAGCATCAAACATAATTGTAGAATATTTTCAAAAATTGGAAAAATAAAGTCTAGAATTTAATTTAAATCAAGATGGATTAAAACATATAGAAAACAATTTCACACAGTTCGTAAATCCCTATCATAAATTACAATCATAACTTAAAATACAATTACCAAAATTAAAACAAATATTTTGGATAAGAAAATTAAATAATATGAAGCATATTATAAAATAATATAATATAATTCTACACAAATCTATAGACTTTTTTCTAACATAATAAAAATCGAATAAATTAATCTCATTCTTTCATATAAGAGACATTTCTAATGTTAGTTATATTTTGCCAAATTTATTAATATCTTTATATAAATATATAACTCCATAGTATTTTTAGTTACTCTAGATTTCCTCCAAATTTATACAACCATATATTTTCATAAAAATAAAATGAGTCTCATCCTGAGGCACTTTCCCACATCAACTATGTGCTGTGCTGTGCTCAGCTTGGACCCGATTCCAGGACACGGACACACACAACGCAAAGCGATCCCAGCTACAGGGCATCTGCATTCCAGGCATTCGCATTTGCCAGCGACACCCCAACTCCCCTGGGTGCAATTTCAGCAGAAACTGCAACTGCCTGAGGGAATCGTGAAATTTTTCACACCTTCGGCACGGCATGTGGCCGGAGAGCGACAATGTCGTCTGATTAATCGCCATATATCGATCAGTTCTTTTGCAGACAGCCTGGCAGAACGGCGTTAATGTGTCCGGGAGACCCTGACCCGACCCGACGCTGCCCGACCCGACTCGACCGTCGACCTTCTATTGCCTACTGGCGGCCCCGCTGTTTCTGGTTGCCTGGAAGCCAGCGAGCCAACACCTGTGCGCATCCTGTGACGTTTCAGGTGTTCGCATTAGTCACAAGCACAGACTCAGAGACGGCGAACAGGCCAACAGGCAACAGGCAGCAGGCACTGGAAAGGGACAACAACGAGGACATTAACGAGCCAGGCAGTTAGACGTCGTTGCTTGCTACTCCTCCTGCTGCCTACTCCCTCCGCCATCCAGCTCTCCCTACTCCTGCTCCCTGCATGATGCAGCATTTTGCATGGTAATTTGGGAGGCAGGCATCGAGACCATCCTGCGCTTATATGACAAATGTTTTTTTCTTTTCGCTTTTCGACAGTCATGACCATTTAAAGAGCTCCCAAATAATGAGCGAAAATATGCCAAATCATCTAGTTAAAGTATATTTATAAAGCTGATTTATGAGCCCAGCGGCAAAAGCCTGCTACGCGCTGTGCAGGCAAACGGAACGTGTCCTGTTAGTTCTGTTTTAAGCCAAGCTCGACATGTGTTGTCTGGTTAGGTTTATTGTTTAGATTTATGTTGACAAAAAAATAGCTGCTAGTCAGAGAAATTTATTTATAAATATTTATAATTATATATGCATATATGGCTTCAACTTAAATTAGTAAAGTATCGATTCATTTTAATTGAGCATATTAAATATTTTTTTTTTATTATTTCTAAATATTTATGATTTATATTTATAATATTTTTATCTTATTAATAGTATATACATATTTATATTGTATATATATTTATATATGTTATTAATTTATATTTGAATCTAATAAATATCTTATATAAGTATATACTAAAAAAATTATTATTTATTTATTTATTTTTTTTTTAATTATTAAATATTTAAAGCAAAATATATTTTTATACATTTATTTTTCGCTTTTGTATATATTTTAAAACATATTTTCAAATTATTTTACAAAAATTAAAAACAAATTTTGTTATATATTTATTTTAAAATATATCAATAAATATTTTTTTAAATTTTCATTAATTTCTATTTACTTATTTTATTTTACTATTAATGTATACAATTTTTTTTTGTTTATACCACATTATTTTTACTAAAATTATTAATATTTATTATTTTTGTAATTATCATATGTTTATTTTATATATTTATTTATCATATTAATATTTGCATTAACTGGCTTTTAATATTTAATACATATACTTTATTCAATTTTATTATTCAAATTTGTTAAATATTCATTCAAATTATTTTAAAAATAAATTAAAGTGAGTCTCGCAAAAAGCAAAACGAAATAATCAAAGAATTTGAATTTGAAATTCATTCACAAACTACATCGAAATTTCTAGCTTAGAAACTGTCTTTCATTGAACCCACCTATTGCTATAGAAATAGTAAAATAAGCTATGCAGCATACATATATAAAGATTATTTGGGAATTTATATGCAATTCATAATACATTTTATGAGTGCTTTTAATATGTGGCATATGTGGCCGTTCCACCAACGATCGCCTTCTAGATATGGCTCATGCATAATATTCTGTTTTCACAGCATCAGCGGGACGACATGTTATGAATACATTAATGAAAGAAGTGCTGCCGTAATTTAAATTTGTATTTATATTGATCTTTCGCATATTTAATAAGCCAACAAAAGCACATTTACTAATTAATATTGAAACAAACGAGTCGGCCGGCTCCAAAGACATACAACTCATAAAGATTCAATAAGCCAACAAGCTAATGGCTGTCTAATTTTTGGGGCGCATCTGTCACGTCCCGACCCTGCTCCAGTGCCCCTGACAGATGTCACACACATACGCACACACACACACACATACACAGATACATATATGAATATCTGTACACATATCTGTTTAAGTTCTGTTTTCGTTCAGCGTTCCGGTTTGTATTCTCGAACTCACTTTATCAGCTTCACATTTTTTGTTGTCTTCGCCTTTTTAGTCGCTGTTGCCGGCGCGTCGACTAATTTTCATAAAATAACGATCGATTTGGAGATCGAAAAAAAGGTGTGAAGTATTAATAAGACGTCAACGAGAAAATGTTAATAAGTGGCCTTTGCCTACATGATTTTCAACGCGGATCTCGGCGTTTGTGTTCTTGCTCAGTGGATAGACAGTTTTGCTTTTAGTATATATATGAAGTATTCAATTGCTTAAGTTTTATTGAAATTAATACTATAGAATAATATTCAAATATAAAATGTTAAACAAATTTAAAATGTGATTATAATAAAAATAAATAAAGGTCAAATTTCAGTTAAACTATTATATATCAAATTTAATGTATAAAATATTTATTAAAATAATAACAATATAAAATTTTTTAAATTAATTAAAAATGTGATTTTAATAAAAAAAAATTATAAAATTTTTTAAAT
Source organism: Drosophila meridionalis (assembly GCA_035045145.1). NCBI lineage: Eukaryota > Metazoa > Arthropoda > Insecta > Diptera > Drosophilidae > Drosophila > Drosophila meridionalis. The sequence continues at coordinate 4,678,596 of JAWNPG010000031.1, forward strand.
GAATTAAAAATGTGATTTTAATAAAAAAAAATAAACAGTAAAATTTAGTTAATTTGTTATATTTAAAATTTAATGTATAAAATATCAATTAAAATAATACAACAAATTAATAGTAAAGTATAATATACAATAATGTTATTTTAATAAAAATAAAGAATAAGAATATATTTTAGTTATTGTTATATATAAAGTTTAATATATAAATAATAAATATGTATATTTTACGTTAATAATGTTTCACATTAAATGTTTATTAACATATTAAATGTTTTTTTATTATTTATTATAATTATATTTCAGGCTAAATAAAATATTGAATATTTTTATAAAAATGTATTATATAAACTTTAAAGTTTAATAATATAGAAATATATTATATATTATTATAATACAATATATCTTTAAGAATGTTTTAATTTAAATTTTAAATAAAATACAGTTTAAATAAAATATTAAATTTTTTTTAAATAGAAATAAATATATCATAAATATAGAAATATATTTTATGTCTTTAAGATTGTTTTAATTTAAATTTTGCATAGAAGACTAAATATTTTTTTTATTATTATGAATATTTGTATTCTAGTTTAATTAAAATACCTTACATTTGTATAGTATTTTTTATTTAAAGAATTCTAAATTATTAATTATTATTAATCAAGAGTTTACTCATGTCAGCTATAAATTTATTTTATTCTAAATTTATTTATGCAATTATTTGCTCTCATTTCTCTCAAATCTAAATAAGAGCATGCGATTTTTTTTTAATAATTTACATATATTCATTTGTTAAATATTAAAAATAAAATTGTCTATTCAACATTATGCGTAGACAATTTTATTTTAAAAATTCAGTTTTTCTTATGCATTTCATATATTTGTAAAAAAAATCTGCCAAGATATGCTTAGAAAGATGACATTTGCATTCAGTTTTTCAATTTTTTTTCAATTTGCATTCAGTTGAAAAAATAAATCTATAATACATTTTTAGCTGATTTACACACACATCTGCATACCTACACATGCATATACAAAATAGTAAGGTTTTTCTAGGGCCATGTCTGACAATTCTAGCCATAAAATACCAGACGATAGACTGTTAACAACTATTTGTACTGTCGTCCACTAGGCATAAAGCTAACCACATTTCTCATTTGGTTGATTTGTTTTTTCGGTTTTTGTTTTAGTATTTTTGTTGTTTCGTATTTTTCGTCGGTTTCTCGACGTCTTTATGCAGAGAGCTGCTGCGTGGCCCATCATCAACTTTAACTTGCACTCGATGTCTCACCTTTCGAATGATTTATTAAAGTGTCATTAGTGCACGAGTGCTCGAAAAATGAAACGAAACCGAAGCCAGAGCCAAAGTAAAAAAAAAAAAAAAAAAAAAAAAAAAAAAAAAAAACGGGTTCAACTGAGTCGCAGACTCGACTTGACTTTGAGCAGTAGATGAAGTTGAGATGAGCTCGAGTTGCTGGACTCGGCCTAGACGTGGAGTGCGGTAATGAAGTTACAAAAAAAAAACGAGAGAGAAAAAAACCCAAACACAAACGATCGCCGCTTGGAAATGGAACCCGATCGTGTAATGGCTGCGTTAAGTAGTTGAAGCTGGAGGGGCAAACCTCTTGTAAATTTAAATTAAGCAAGCATCACACACACGCTCTCTCTCTCGCTCTCTCTTTCTCTCCTGCTCAGTTTGTTCTACGTTTACAGTTAGCTTCTATGATCTGTTGCCTTTGACCCATGCGCTGTGGCTTTCATCACGATTGGAACGCCACGATGTCTGGCATTGATTTATATGTGGCCATAAAGAGTGCCAAGTTTTGATGTCGAGGCGAGAAAATTAAGTTGTTGTCGCTTGATGGAGCCAAAGAATTCTCTACAAATCTGATAAGCTCCATTAAAAGTGGCCATCAAAGTTATTTATGTCTTAATGCTGTATGCATTGATTGTGCCTAGAGTTAACAGATCAGTCGATATATATGTATATATATAGTATGTCAATAGTTAATCAGCTGAATAGTGTAATGTGCATTTAGTGTGAATTAGAGAGTTGTTTAAAGCCTTCCTTTATCTCACCTGTTGACAAGTTTTAAGTTCAACCTTAACTGATGCATGCGTGCGGGTCTCACATGACTTTTCCAGCATCTGAAAGATAATAAGAACTGATGCATAAAGTTAGTGTTGGATTCACAAAAGAAATTTGACTTAAGTTTTATCGCTATGCGACAGGTTGACGATTGTAACTCAAAATTGAGTTTTCGATTATGTTTGGGCTATAAAAAGTAAGAAATTTTCGATGACGAATTGTATGCAGTAAAGTGCTTTAAACCATCAAAAACTTTTTATGACACACGAAATTTTGATCAAATCTAAGAATTTCAAGTGGCAAGGTTTTTATTATTTTGTTTTATACAATATACCATTTTATATACAATTTTATACAATTATCTTATAAATTATTTTTGAAGATATATATCTATATATATATATATATATATATATATATATCGACTATAGATATATATATATATATCTATATAGATATATATATATATATCTATAGTCGATACAATCGGGGTTTCATAAGTTTTAATACAATATATCAAGAGTTAACATACATATATGCAAAGAAAACAAGTAAGAAAACTCTAGTCGGAGGTGCCCGACTAGGAGATACCCTGAGCCCCGTCCGATTTGCATATATAGCTTGCATATAATATTACATTTTCCGAAATTAAATTATAATTTTGAAATTTTATTCAACTAGAATTTATGCAAATAAAAAATAAATAAATAATTAAATAATTAATAAATAAACAAATTATAAAAAACAAAAGAAGAAGATATACAAACATCACCGCACCTGGACTCGAACCTGCATATATTTACTACATATGTAACGTTAAAGCGCGTCATCTCAACTAGCACGACCACCTCATGTTTATAGATTTAAAAAAAAAAATTAAAAAAGTTACGCTGTCGTCACCGAGTTTCGAACTCGGGACCTCTCGTTCACGCGCTTCGCGTCTACCCACTACACCACACCAGTATTGCGATGCTTGTTGGCAAAACGCAAAGTAGTACTACAAGGGCGATATGTGACAAATACAAAACTAAAGAAGCAGATCAATCGCAATTGTAATTCTTAGAATATGCTGAAATGCGCGCATATGAACGTATGAGTATGTGTACATACAAAAACGGTGGTCTGTTTGAATGTATGCGTGTAAAGGGCGATATATGACAAATACAAAACTACAGAAGCGGCTGAAAATGCTCAGAAGCGGCTGTGCACATGCATAAGCAGACGCGCTTGCACGCTTCAATGTATGTGTATGTGTAAATGTTTTTTTCTGCGCGTCGCTGCTTGCCACGTGCGTGTGATTGGCTAAACGTTTTGTTTAATAAATCGGGACTGACTTAACGGAATTTGATGAAACTTTCGGCATATGATTCTATTGAATTTTTTACATTTTATAAAAATGCTAATTTATTCACATGGTTATATTTGCAACAGACTCAATGGGTCGATTAGGAGAGGGGGGGGGGGGGTAATTAGTAAAAAGAGCCGGTACGCAAAAAATAAAAAAATAGAAATTGCATAAAATTCATGTGCATCTATATGCAAAATTTGAGGAGTCTAGCTCTAAAGGTGTGGCAGATAGAATTTTATAACCTATTTTCGATAAGGTTTAAAATCGATAACAAAACAACAAAAATAGATATCGTTTTTTGGTAACAAACTTGACCTGCGCGTGCTATCCACGGACCCAACAAAAAAAAATTCAAGTCTCTAGGTCAACTACGTTCTGAGATCGACGCGTTCAAACATACGGACAGACGGACAGACGGACAGACGGACAGACGGACAGACGGACGGACGGACAGACGGACGGACAGACAGACGGACAGGGCTAAATCGACTCAGCTCGTCGCCCTGATCAAGAATATATATACTTTGTGGGGTCTGACACGCCTCCTTCTGCCTGTTACATACATTTAACAAAACCATTATACCCTGATTTCCCATTTTCAATGGGCTCAGGGTATAAAAATCAAAGATTAGTTTTCTAATCAAAGCTAATTAAACTATGTGAAAATAAAAATGAATGAAATTAATATGAATTTTTTTCATTAAACCTATATAAATAATTTATGCTGCTAAATTTATTATGTAATATTATATACTATATATTAACTTCAAGAAAAAAAATTAATTAATAAAATTTTAAGAAATAAAAAAAAATTAAATTCAAAGCGATGTGTTTCCATTGCACCTAATTTAATTAAATATAAATAATTTTTAATGTAAAATTTATTATAAAATATTATATAAAATATTATTGTCCAAGCAAAAAATAAATAAGTGAAATTTAAATAAATAAAAATAAAATAAATGAAATAAAATATTAGTAATAAATTATTTGAAATAATATCCAATTTATTTTTTAGCCGATATCTTCTAATCAGAAGGAAGACTACACAATTATGCTAAGTTCAGTTTTTCTTTGAAATTTATTCAAATAAATTATTATATTAAATGTAAAATATACCCAGTTTTCTTCTAGGTAACATTTATTCTAAAGCTTAGAGAAAAGAAACAAAATTAATTATTTAATTGCAGCTGATGTATTTGAGTAAAATTTTGTATAGGATCAATAACAGCTGCATATACCGAGTGAAGAGAATGCGCCTAGAAATGGAGAGTTCCACAGTTCGGTTTAAGAAAGAGCAATGTTGGAATCAGAAATTGTCAGAGAGCGCAACGCGATAATTCATTAGCTAACGCCGCAACTATTCCTCACATATATTATTATATTCCTATACTCGCAGTTTAATACTCTCCTCCTTTCACTCACTACCATTACCTAAGGCAATTTATAGTAACTACTCGAACTCTGCCCATAGCCTTGACCGAGACCTAAAAAAAGACAATTATATGATATATGCTCGTATGTAGACATATATTTTGACTACTTTGGTTGTTTCCGTTTCGATAAAACGTGCGATCCAAAAGTGAAGGAAAATATTGAACACCTGCTAATGTCACGTAGCTTGTTTTGGTTGGCACGGGGCTTTTGATTGCCAATTGGCAGCTGGCGAAACCTATTCAAAAGTTTGTTTCGTTTTTATTTTTTTATACATATATTTTTTTTTTAACACTTTCGAAGTCACAAACCGTTTCACGCCGCATTTAAAAGCAATTCAAACAATCCACAAATTTATGGATTGTGCATATGGAAGAGACCTGCGACCCAATCAAATATTCAAATGCGATGCCTTTCAGCGTTCTTCATAACTTCATCTTTCAAATTAATCGATGAAATATGTACCAAAACGAAGCAGCTAACGGCGAGCAGCGAGCGGCGAGCGGTTAATAGGCTGTCCGTTCATATATTTGCTATCCAACTTGTTGCTGTCAAAATAGGCAGCAAAGTCGGACTCTAAGTCGCTGATGGGAGGAGGAGTAGTCGCGCCACAGGCTGTCTAATACCTCATAAATAAATGTTTAGCAGTCGGTCAACGAAACTGTAGCGCACAAAAACAAATACCCTATTGAAAATGGATACACGCGCTTGGACCGGCCGGGCACCCAATGGACCCCCGACCCCTGACCCCCCGACAGAGACCTGAGACATGAGCCATAGATAGCAGCAGGAATACACACATTTATATACATGTATATATGTGTATGTACATATATCCATTGTCAGGGTCTGCCCCAGTGCCATCGTGATAACTTCATAACTTAACGCATTTGAATAATTTCGTATGCGCATTTACAATTTTTGTCACAAAAATAAAGAGAGAAAAAATGGACAACGGGAGGAGGTTGCCCCCACGACTGAGAAAAATATTGACAGCGACTAATGTTTGAAAATTTGTTTGAACTTTCTGGAATTTTAAAGAGATAATATTTTTATTTTTTTCTTCTCTCATCTTATTTATGCTCTTATGATAGACCATTTTTATTTATTCACTGTTAGTTTTGCTACCCCTGAATTTATTGAGTGCTAAAGCAATAATCAACAGTTCTGTTCGTATATCAACAGCGAAGGTGGAGATAAATTTGACTTGCATGAAAAGTTATCTATGAGATCGGCATATGATTATAAAATGGAAAGCAAACTTTTTTAAATATTACAAATGTGTATACAATATAAATTTTTAGACATATTTATTAATGAATCTATTGAAAATAATTTTAACATTTTGTTAAGGTAGTAAGAAAAAAAATATTTTGCCAAAATTTGAAATGAGCTAAAATAAATGCGCTCGAATAAAAAATATATTATTTTTGTTTATATAATACAAATTGTTTTGAAAATAAAAAATGTATCCAAATATTTTCTTTAAGTCTTTCTTCACTATAAAAATAAATTTAAATTTAATTACAAACTTTGTTATTATTATTTATAAGATAAATAAAAAAATTATTAGCTTGTAATTAATAATAATAATTATTAAAAAAAAAAAAACTAAATATATATAAACAAAATTTTTTATAAAAAAATTGGACTGCAAAAATATTATTAAAATAAATATTAATTTTATTAAGTTTTTCTTTATTAAGAATTAAAAAATAAATTTAAATGTAATTAAAAAACTTTTTTGTTATTATTCTTAATTTTTTTTGTTAACGTTCTAAAAAAATAACCATTAATAATTAATTATTTATAAAATTACGTTGCTTTATTTTTCTTTTATTAAAATTTATTTAGATTGAATTATTATTATATTATGTTATTAATAAGAATATTATTAAAAACATTTATTTTGTTATTTATTAAATTATTTGTACGAATCCTTTGAAGAATTACCATTTAAAATAAATATGTAAATATCATCTATATTGATTTGAATGGAATATTTGGTAAAAAAAAAATATATTTATTAAATTTTTCTGTTTTGGTTTTTTTTTATTATAATAAATAATTATATATAATATTAAAATACTTTAAAATATAAGCTAGAAAAAAAATAGGTGAGCAAAAGTATATTTAAATGGTACATTATACAAAGAAACCAGGATATTAAAATAGCTTAGTTCTTAGTATTATAAAAAAAAATCATGTTTATTAATGCCAAAATCCGAATTCATAATTTATAAGTGATAATGATTAATTGGAATATTTGAAATGAAAATAGCTTGAAGGTGTGCAAATTGGCAGTAACAATGGCTAAGCCCAAAGCTGCGCTTAGCCAAAAATAAAACACCGTTAGCACATATCAATGGAGCTCATTAAATCTAAAGCGCTACCATTGATAAGAAGAAGCAGCAGTAGCATTAGCAGAAGCACCAGCAGCAGCAGCAGCACCAGCAGCAAGTGGCCTTTGACAAACGAGCCAATTTTGGAGCTGATGTTGATAAATTGTGCGAGATAAAGTTAATGGAGACCAAGCCGTTGCTAATAAAACATATTATTACAAGATCATCTGTCCAATAGCGCCCGGAGGCCAGATAAAACGGGTCTTTCGCTTGGCTAAAACTTAAAAACAACAACAACAACAGTAACAGCAAGAAATATTTAAATTTTATAGCTGATGACGCATAAAAATACGAAAATATTTTTAAGCCCTTTGATTTCATTTAATGCTTGCAAATTTGTCAAATTGTATTTGTTTTCATTTTTTCTTTCTTTTATTTATATGAAAAATCATTTCAGCATTTTTTTGAACCTCCCTCATTGAATTATTGAATAGTTTTATTTATGTGCATGCCATTTGGCAACTCGTTAATTGCGTTAATTTATTAAACTTTTCATCGAATTTATGCGCATTTTTCATACTTTATGTTGTTCGACAAACCGTTACAGTTTTTTGTTTTTAGCGACAATAATTATATTAAGCTATAAATACTTTTATTATAATACAAAAAAATATATATTTATATCTATATTTTTAAATCTTTTTATGCGCTTTCAAAAATATTGCCGCTTTCTGTTTGTAATTAATGTGCGCTCATTTGATGTTGCTGTGCCTTGTTTTACAACTAACTTTAAACAATGAGCCAAATGCACAACAAAAACAGTAAAAATGGGTGAAGTATGTTGAATATGTCAAAACTTAAGTACCCTAATAAATATTTGAAAAATTTTTGATGGAAAAAATGTTAATGGACTTCAATAATTTTATAAAAGGCTCTTCTAAAGTGAAATTAGTTTAAGATTAAAGAATGAGAAATTCGTTATACAGTTAACTCCCAGTCAATAAATAAATTATCTTTTATTGAACTTTATACTTAATTTATTGAAGTTATTTTTATCTTTATACAGTTTAATATAATATTTTTTAACAAGCTTTAAGCGATAATCTAAATGTGTCATTGATCTATTTGTTTTTTTTTATTGTTTTTATTTTTCTTTTTTATAGTAATTTAGGAATTTATAGGTTGTTATAAAGTTAACTCCCAGTCAAATAATAAACTATATTTTATTGAATTTTAAAGGTAATTTATCTAATTTATTTATATGTTTATATATTTTATTATATATTTTTTTTAACAAGCTTTAAGTGATATTCTAAATGTGTCATTGATTTATTTATTTATGTATTTATTTTTTTTTTTAATTTTTTAAGTCAATTCAAATATTTGTGAAAATTTTCTTTTTATTCTTTATATAACGACAGACAAATATTTAATAGAGCTTAGTTCTTAGATAGTTTGAGACTTGCATGTAATATTAAATGTCAATAAATAAATTTATTAAATATATATATTAGTATAGCCTTGTCAAAAAAAGTAGTAATAATAATAAAGATATATAAATTTAAAATAAAATATATAAATATATAAAATAAAAAAATAATATAATAATAATAAAAAAAATATTTATATATATTTTTATTAATATGCAAATAATACATAAAGAAATAAAATGATATGTGCACAAAAAATAAATTTTATTTAAAATTTTTAATATATTAAAACTGCCATTAGGTGCTCAATCTAATTTTGTTTACCTTACGATGTATGTGTCTATGCTATAAAAATTGTATGAATAATATCCATTTATACAGATAAATATAGATATTAAAAAAAAAAAATAAATAAATAAATTCTGTGTCGAGAATATTTGGTACAACAAATTTTTATTTTGAGTCCATTAATAATATTTCATACAGACAGTTTTCCAAATCTGTCGAATTCCATATTCCTTATGATATAAAAATTTTCTACCTATTTTTACTATATAAACTAAATATTATTGCTATAGCTTCAATTGTCATTTGGATCAGAATCATGTTTTCAATTATAATACTAAAATATTTAGGAAATATTAAAATGAGAAGCTAAAACGATTGCCAGAAGCTTATAATCATCAACTTCACCTGCAATAAATACCCTAACCGTAGACATACCACATTTGTTAACAGATTACTTATGCCCACTATGAGAGTATTAATATGCAGACATAAAAAAAGAAAAACAAATATGAAACAAGCCTCACTGAACTTGTTCAATAAACCAAAGCGAGCCGAGGCGTAGCGAATCGCTTTGCTGGACAGCTGGACAGCTGGATAGCTGGTTTAAAAAAAATTATGATCATTAAAATATGCTTTGATAGTCATCGGGCACTGCCTCACGGTTGTATATTTAGTTGTTGTTGTTAACAAAAAAAAAAAAAAATAGAAAATAAAAAATAAAATTAGCATATTAGCAGCATTATGTGGATATGGAAACATTTGTTTTTGTCAAAACTTTAGTGCCGCTGTGTGGCTTTCGGGTGACATTATTAGCACATTAACAGCTGCGTTGACATGGCGCCAAATGTGAATAAAGAGAGAGAGAGAGAGAGAGAGAGAGGGCAGAATGAGAAGTTCAATATGCGAGTCTTACCTCTTGACATGAGAATGGGCTTAGGAATTTTTAGGCTGGAGTTGGCTTTTGAAAATTTCAAGAAGTTTTATATTAGTAGAAATAGATAATGTATTTAATGTAAGTGTTTTACTTTTTAAAGAACTTTAAAACATTCAAGACAATGTTGACTGAGGTGCATACAATTTTTTATTTAAGTTAAACGACAAATTTGGAATATAAGAGTCCTTTTTATGGTATAAGAATTGAAATGGCACGAAGTTTATTGTGAAGAGTTTCGCAGAAATAACGATTCAGATATAGATTTAGATAAGTTCAATATAAAAGAGAAGAATTGCAATGTCTAAGTGGGCGTGGAATTCAATTTGAGAAATATTGAGTGGAACGAATAAATGGAAATATAGGAAAATGGAAATTTCTAATTAAATAAAGAAAGATGTGGATAGTTGGTTAAAGCAGTTTAAATTAAATTTTAAATATGACAGAAGAAATTCAATGATAATGATAATTTTGATTTTGTACTTAAAATTAAATTTATAACACAAAAAAGATTTATAGAACGAAGAATGAAAATGAACATGAAAAGTTCAAATAAAATGTTTGTCAGACAGGAAATTATTTGTGTGAGGGTGAATGAAAATACTAAAAATTACTCTGAATAGTTCAAAAATAGTTTAGCTAATACTTTAAAAATAGAAATATATTTTACTCATACTAATACTTAAAAAATATGAAAAGAATTGAGATATGGAAAGATTAAAAGATTATGAGTAGGAAAAGATTAAATTTGGGAGCAAAGGATAAGGCGGATCGAAATGTTTATATTAAACTTTCAAAATTATACAGTATAAAGATTATTATACATAATGTGAAATTACGAAAATAATGGGAATTTCTCAGTTGCAGAAAGAGATTGGACAGATCGAGCTGTAATATGAAATTTTTTATGTGAAAGAGAAGAAAGGAAGGTAGAATAGCTTCTACGCAGTTATAGTAAAGGGTTAGGCAGTCTGAGATTCTTTGAATATGAGATAAAAGATAGCAAATTAGAGTGAGAATTACTTAATTTAAGTAGAGAGAATTACTTAATTTAAGCTTAAGCCACTCTTAGATTTTAGAGATCTCCAAAAATAAGTAAGCTTCCAGCATCAAGAGCATATGCCAAAGGAAAGTTTATTAGATCTAGTAGAGAAAGTTGCAAATAAGAATAAATGTAACTTAAATTAAAAGATGATATAGCGAATATACAACTACTATTGCTTTTTAATCCAACTATATATGTATATATACATCCAGCCAGCTGAACACATCAGTAGCCACGCTCTAGAACGCATTGGCGACGAGCTAACTTAATTTCCTTTTAATTATATGGCTGTGAAACAAACGCCAGAGCACTGGCCAAATCAAATGGCGAAAAAAACAAGAAGAAGAAGAAAGAAAAAAATTGAAGACGGCTTCGTTGCCGCCATTAACGCAAATGACGCTGCAAAATGGCGTCCGTATTAGGCAAGAGGCAGCCAAGCGGCCAACCAGTCAGGCAGTCAGGCAGTTGTTGGCTCTGGCCATGGCCTGGACAAGCGCATGTTGATTGGAGCTGCGAGATTGGCAAACGGCATACCATGCCACATGCCCCAGCACTAGTTGGCGGCTGACAGTGATGACTGTCAAGAGCAATTAAAGTCAAACTCAAGTCAGCGCTGTGCTTAGATTTTTCACCGCCGTCGCAGCAGCAATAGCAGCAGCAGCAGCGGCAGCTGCGCACCCAAGCGCACCGCAGTGGACCTGGCCAAACCTGGCCAAAACCAGCCCGGACGTGCTGTCCATCTGAAATGCAGCAACAGCAACAGCTTCAACCTACAATTAACAGCGGCAGCGGCAGCAGCAGCCTAAACTTAATTTCTCGAGTTTTTCCACTTGAAAAACTATGTAATTTAGCACTTGGCTTCAAGTGCGCGCCTGAGTCGAGCGCGTCATCGCCTTAAGCTTCATATGGACAGCTCAATCAGCATACGCCTCCTTGCTGGCAGTCTATCTCTCTCCCTCCCCCTCTCTCCCTCTCTGTCTTTCTCTTCATCTCCATCTGCATCTGCTGTGTGACATGAAGTGTGCCCAATAATGAGCAATTAACGCCTTACTGCCTACTTTTTTTTCTCTTAAACACACTCCCTGTCTCTCTCTCTCTCTCTCTCTCTTTCTCTATCTACATCGAACGGTAGTTTACTGCGTGTTTTTCTTTTTAAATATTCCGCGTCAGCTGGAGTCATCGAGACGCCAGCTCTGAGTGAGCTGTTGGCCTGTTTTTATTTTTTATTTTTTTTTCATTTCTGATTTCATATATACATTTTTTTTTTGGTGGGGCCGCCAGCAATTTCTGTAGCGCCTTTTATCTGGCACCGCCAAGTCTTCAACACCTTTCGAGTGTGCGCGAGAGCGAGAGCTGTGAGGCAGAAGAGGAGAAAAAAAAAAAAAACACAACTCGTTGTAATAAGAAGTTGGTTAAAAACAGTAATAATAATAAAGAAAATCACCAAATCATCATCATCATCATTATCATCAACAGCAGCCGAAGCAGCAGCAGCAGCATTTCGAGATCGTTCGCATCAAACGATGAATCGATTTACACATTGTTGTCTTTACACATCGGAGTGTGTGTGTGTGCGTGAGTGTGTGTGCAGGTGTGGGTGTGTGTGAGAAACGCTAAACAAGTGGTTTGCGAGGGCGGTATGTAAACTGGAAGCTTTAGATGTGACTGCCTGATAAGCAAACTGAGGATAAGCTATGCACTTGCAATGATAAATTAATTTTTCAATGAAATGTGGAATGGATGAGTGTGCAACAAAGATATATATATAGAGTATGATCATGAAGTATATATATAATAATAAGAATATATATATATGTATGTATATAATAATATATATGGAATATACTTATATATATGTAATATTTTAATATATGTCTTATATAATAAAATATATTAAAGATGTATATTTTATGCAACTAGAGTTCTATTAAGTCTTGAATCTCTCCATAAAATGTAAATTACATTTTTAATAATCATACTCGTAATGCTATATATTTTTGGAAATTTGTTGCCACACAATTTTTGGCTAGATATATATATATATATATATATATATATATATATATATATATGTATATATTCCTTAAATATTGCAAAAATTCTAAAAAAAAATTGAGCTATACATTTTACATTTCAATTTAAAACAAAATATTGCATATAATAAAATAAAGAATAAATTAGCTTAATTAATATTTAATGCAATTCCAAATGACATTTATTCATATTTCAAAGTAGATATAGATTTTTATTGGAGACGTAATAAGAAAGTATGACTTCAACCAAGATCTAAATAAATATATGTATCATAATAAACAATAACATATATATCTCAAAATCAGGGCTGTTAATTTTTCCATTTGAATGGAAATTCAAAATGGGTTTTCAAAGGTAAAACCCATTTTGAATTTCCATTCAAATGGAAAAATTAACAGCTCTGCTCAAAATAAACAAGTATATATATATATATATATATATATATATATATATATATATATATATATATATATATATATATATATAAACAAGTACTTCTCTTACCAAGATCTATATCTAAATATAAATAAATCTCATATGAAGTCAGGCTTCATATTATACATAAGACATCAATATATTTGTATATCTTATCTTAGAAATATAATCCAAAAAACGCTCTTTCAGCTTATTGATTATAATTTTAGTTTATAAATAATCGTAAATTTTTTTATAAATTTTCCTCTTGATAGTATTAATTGTAATAGTAAATCAATTATTGAAATATTTTACATTTATTTATACAATATTATGTCAAACATCCTTCACTTTGCCTAACCATCTAAACTACCCAAGCTGTAATATAATTTTCAAAACAAATTTAAATCCGAATTGCTTATTGAGATGCCGCTCTCTCAGTCAATCCACTCTCTCACTCACACACATATCAACACACACACACACACGTCGGTCAAGTTCGTTGCCTAAGTCTTTCGTTTTGCGTTATGATTTGAATGGATAGATAGATGATTCGCATGCCGCAGCCTCATCTGCGCATTGATTGGACTTGATACACACTCAGTCTCTCCCCTCTCTCTCTCTCTCTCTCTCTCTCTCTCTTTCCCTCCTCTCTTTAGCTCATTGCTGTTTATCTTAAGCTTCAAAATGGCATTTTGATGTGAATGTGAGGCTGTGCGGCACTACCGTTGCCGCCACTCTCGGCATACGAGTGTGTAATTAATGTTGAACAACTTCATCTTGATGAGCTGTTAATTAAAGCCGCCGTGCGGTCGTCCGGCTGTCTAGGTGAAGTGCCCAACCGGCGGCAGGGCAGCGGCAGCGGCAGCAACTATAAGCCGCTTAGATGATGGAAACACGACCGTAACGGCGGCTGGCAAAATAATCACAAATTAAGTTGCCAAAAAAATAAATAAATATATGTGTGTATATATGTATATCAAATCAACTTGCAAACTGAAATTTGTCATTGTTCGATTGGCCGGAGAAAGTAAGTCAAACTGTTTGCAGTTCTATACGCGCTCTAATTGGCCGGCTCAACTGACATCTTCCAAGGTCTTTGGCAGCAGCAGCTTAGTGACGCTGTTTGCGTGCTACTACGCCAGTGACACAGTTATTAGCGTGATTGGCACGAAAGTCGATTTTCGACCGCATGGCAAATGTGACAAAGCAACAGCAGCAACGGCAGCTGGCATTTTGGGTCTATAGACCACAAACAACAGCAAACGGTGGCAGCCATCAAATCACTTTGTAATGACTGTGCAATAAACCAACTCCTAGACTTTTAAATCAAAATCGGTGTCGTTTCTGTGATCCTTCAGGTCAACAAGTGCCGCTGCTGCTGCGAACCGCAAATTATACTCAAATGAATTGGCACAGCAGGCAAAAAGGTTTTGCGGTTTTACAAGATTCCTTTGCCCTCGACATATGCAAAAAAAAAAAAAAAGACTTCAATTTAGCAACCACATGAACTTATTTGCCGAAATATAAAACATAAATAAACGTGAGCAAAACAAACAACAGATTGCAAATTGTGGCCAGGTTGACTGAGCCACAGTTCCCTAAATATACGCGTGGGCGTATATTTATGTTTTGCAAGCACTGTGTATGCCTAAGCTAAGTTGATAAAATGAAAAAAAAAAAAATGATAAAATAGGTGAAAGCTTAGACTATGTTATTCGTATTTTTCAATATTAGATACATATATATGGGGAGGCTCGTAAGATCAGCCTGCCTATAGCCTAAGAGAAAGCGCAGCATATGCCTTATATAATTGATATTTATATATGGATAAGTTTAGCCAACAAATCAAAATTTTATTGGGAGAAAATTCGCATATTAGTTTAACAATTTTAGAGAAATATTTTTAAAAATAGTTTACAACAAAAAATATAGAGAAACAAAAATAGATAGGCATCTGATTAATTTAACCAAAATGTTTAACAATTCAGTATATGGATTTTGTATTCTGATAAGACGCATCCAAAGAAAATGATTTTAAAGTGAATATAAAAAAATTAAGTATGCTCTAGCTGGCAGTGATATAAATTAAAAATGTATAATATTTGTTAGAGCCCATAATGAAAAAGCTCCAATATTTATATATGGATAAGTTTAACCAACAAATAAAAATTTTATTGGGAGAAAATTCGCATATTAGTTAAACATTTTTAAAGAAATTTTAAAAAAAATGTTAAATATATTTGAAACTTCATCCGCATAATATTCTCAACTTAGTCTCGTGGAAGGCGAGGTGGTCATGCGAAAGGTATGGAAGATGGACCGCTAAAATAATCCCCGATCTAGAGAAGTGGATAAATAGAAAGCACGGTGAAACGTCTTTCTATTTGACACAACTACTCTCCGGACATGGATACTTTGGAAAGTACCTAAATAAAATGGGGAAAACCTCCGAATCCAGCTGCATTTACTGCGAAAATGCAATGGACGATGCAGAACACACCTTCTTCAACTGCAAAAGATGGTCGGAAGAAAGAATCGACACGGCAGAAACAGTAGGTGAAGTCAAAGTAGAGACATTAGTACAGCAAATGTGCAGCAGCATAGACGCTTGGAAAAAAGTCTGTGACTTCGCCGAAGAGGTTCTGCGGCGGAAGAAGTATGACCTGGACGCAGGCACACAGAGGGCAACGCTCATTTAGAGCACACTATGGGGTTCCACCTTGAAGGTTAATGCGGGATATCTCCTGGTTCCAAGGTGGATTTGAGCCCCAGAAGAGGAGGATTTTTTAGTCGGTAAGCAGTTATGCAGTCCGACACACCGGTCAAAGTTACGACATGACTGACGGTGCATAAAGCATTTTTTCCTACCTCAGTCCAACAAAAAGAAAAAAAATATTCTCAACTTATATACTTACCATATTTTCTTGTATATTCAAACCTAAATATTACAACAATTATTAAAAATATCAAAACCCATCACACTCAACTTTTATAGCAAACTTACTATGTAAACATTTTCAAAATCTATTATTGTCATGTGCAATATGTTTTTTCTATATTTAAAATTTTCCACAAATTTTCATAGGCATTTTTTACATTTATATCCCAACTATGTTGTGCAAAACTACCCTCTGAATTGCTGATTGAGTGCGAACTGCCACAAGACATAAAATCTAAGTAGGCGTAAAGAATTTTTATTTGATTTTATTGTTTCTGATGAGTGTGGCAAAAGTTAACAGTTAATCCCGGGGGCCAGTGGCAGGCGGATGGGCTGGCAGTCAGCTCTCTCCCTTCGATCCATAGCAAATTAAATCAAATGAAAAGTCAAACCCATAAGCACTTGGTAACGACCCACATAGACATATATATCTAACTCCCACACTTTACGCACTTGCAGCGACCCAAAACCAAAAAAAAAAAAAACCAAAAACCAAAAACCAAAAACCAAAAACCAAAAACCGTAACCGAAACCCAGCCCAACCAAATCCATGGACAACCCTCGGCACGATGCTGGGGTTGCTTGGCCTTTACCCTAGGTTAGAAATCGTTGCGTTACATTTTGTTAAATTTATGCACCCTTTGCTAGAGTTTTCCCTTCCCTTCTATTTGCTGTGCTGCGCTGTGGGTTCGCTTGCACTTGTCGTTTTTTACGGCATTGCTCCAAGCGCTACGTGCGTTAATTTGAGCGGCTCATGAGAGGCTAATGCCATCAAATGACCCCCAAAAGCCGTTCATCGATATTTCACTTGATTTTAGTGTCAGATTCAATTTAGCGCTAAATCCTTGTGCATTCGAGCTCGTTTTTTAGCGCTGATTTATCGAGTCTTATCTTTAATATATATTTTTTATGCAAGCTAAGCGCAAATTATGAACAGCTGTGGGTAGTTTTCCAAAGGATTTGTCTATATCTCCAGCAGTTTGATGTAATTCACAAAAATAGGGAGTGACATATATAACAGTTGCTGGGTATATAGAATTATAGTTGAAATAAAAAATATTTGTGGATTATAATTTATTGAGCTATGTAGAAGTCAGATAACTTTTAAGAACTAAATACCTATTAATAAATAATAATAAAACATAATATAATACCCAAAGTTAAAAAGGAGCAGAGAAAAATATTGTATTTTCTATTTACATTATTTTTAGTACATACTATATTAAAATGTCATTAATATGTAATATGTATACTCTATGTAAGTTAAGACAAGACACGTCCCGCTTTTTTCAAAAATTTTGATTTTAAGCCACACGAAAAACTCAAACAGATGCGCTCGACATTTAGACAAATGTCTAAATTACAGTAGAGAAAACCCGAAAAGAAAATCGTATAATAAAGACGTCAAGATCTTAGTAGAAATGGGTTTCGACGTTCTTCTAATAGAGATTGCGGCTAGCAATCAATGTTGTGGGCGCGAGTTTACACAGAAAGCGAGACAGATGAAGGGAGAGTGTGTGAGGGAGTCTGAGCTGGACGACGGCAAAATGCAAAGAGACAGAGAGAGAAAAAATGCTGATAAATGAGGCAAGTAAATGATGAAATAATGACGCTCAATACTCGTCTGCATTTTTAGCTGAAGCTGAAGTTGAGAGCGAGAGCTGAGAAATATGACACGGCATGGAAAATAGTTCTCGGCAATGATTAACGCTGCCAAACTGATTGATGAACTGCCATTAAGCCACCGGCCAGTCTCAGTCTCACTTGCAACCGAAAAAAAATCAGTTCAGAAATACCAAAAAAACCAAAAACCAAAAAAAAGTGTTAAAAAATTGTGAGTGATGATGCGTGGTAGAAGCAAACGTCGCTCTAATTGCACGCGCAATCAACGTTCCTCAACGTTCCTCAACGTTGCTCAACTGCAACTGCAATCATAATCAAGCCAAGTGCAGGGCTGGGCTGAGCTGGGCTGGGCAGGACAGGCATCTCCACGTAAACATACCATAGCACAACTATGGGCCCCATTACCGGGGCCATCATCCATGCTGGACTGCAATTAAATGTAGTCTTATCGCGTGTTAGAAATCTCGCAGCTGGCAGCGATAAATGCTGCCGATAAGTCGAATCATCAGAGATGACGTCTCACTGTCTACCTCGATTCTCAGACTCTCAGCTCCGCAGCTTCCAATCTCCCTCTCTCCATCTCTCCCTCTCACATATGCGCCGCTAATTTTGGATTTTATTAAACGGCCATCGCATATAAAATCGGTATTTTTACTCATCTCATTTTGTTCGTTTTTGAATATCATCCTATATAATTAAACATACCAAGCACGTCGTTATGAGTTGGGTTACTGCTGCTTCTGCTGCTGTTCTTGTTGTTGTTGTTGTTGTGGTTGTTAAAAAATATTTCTTCAATTTAATTTTAACTTCATGTCACAAATAGCGCTGGGTGGGTGGATAAGGTAGGTGGACACTCAGATATTTTATTGCGAGAGCAGAAATAATACATAATAAATACTTAAATATATATTTTTATAAATATACAATAGAAATACTTCATATATAGTACAAAATATAGTATACAAAATGTATAATATATATCAATTTATTTATATACAAAAAACATACATAGATTAAATTTTTCCATCCCAATAAATGTCTTAGATTTCTAAAATTTATAACAATATATTTAAATGATTAAAATCATATATGAAAATAGTATTTTGTATATATAGACATAAAAATATTTTATTTAAAAAAAAATATATTTAACAATTGTTTTCAAGTACCCCTACACTAAAAATATATTCAATATTATAAATATATATATATATATATTTAAATTTCCAAGGTATTTATTGGCAAAAATTAATTATAAAACTAATTTAATGTTTAAAATAGATAATAATAAAAATACATATATATTAAATTTTAAAAAGGATATATTTGAAGGAATAATTATATCTATATTTTTTCTATATATTCAAAAAATATTTCTTTATAAACTATAATTGTAGTTATTTTTGAGATTTTAATTTATTTATGGTATTCTTTTTTACTTTACTATTATAATTATTCTTTTAGATTTTTATTAAAATTTCATATTTTTTATATTAAATAAAATATTTTATAGTCAACTCTCAGCAGTCTACACTAACTAGTTTAATATATAATAAGTTATATAAATATACAACAACAAAAAACAAGTACTCTTAAATTCATAATTTTTTATAAGAATAATAAATAATATTAATAAAATAAAGTATTTGTTAGATTAAAAATATAATTTTTAACAGTACTTTTATGGCATCAAATATATATATACTTTAATTATTATGAAACTTTCTTTTAGCAAATCAGGTTGGTAAACTTTTCGAACTACCCGCGACCTCGCCGGATGCTGTTGATAATTATTATGCGTGTTGCATTAGAGGCGACATGCATTGCTAGTTAAAAATTCTTGCTTCATCTCTTACTCTGGCTCTTGCCACTTTAAGTGCTCCTCACACACATCAACAATCCGTCGACAGCGTTCTGCACTGGCATTTCTCTCTCTCTCTCTCTCTTTCGCTTTCTCTCCTTCTCTTTCTCTCTTTTCGTCTTACTCTATGCCAATTGCAATTAAGTCAAGTGACAAGCGAAATGACACTAGTAATCCTTGCGAAAAGCACAAGTTAAGAGCAGCTGAGCAAAAGAAACGCAGCAACAATCGACTGTCTGTCAATATACAATTAAAGTGCACAGTGAGACGACTTTAAATCAACATTCACTAATTGTTCGATCAAATGAAAGGGAAAGGTATTGTGGTATTTAGGTAAGCTAAATGCTAGTCTTAGTAGGCGAAGAATAATTAGAATTGAAATATAATTATATTTCCAAAAAATGTAAATATATATCAACAAATTATATGCAAAGGTAAAGATCAATAGAAAACCAATACACGTTAAACTTTACTTTGAACAAAAAACAATAAATAAATAAAAATAAAATAAAATTTTCTACGTTTAATAATTACAAAAAATTAAAAAAATCTATTATATATACTGTAATATAATAATTCAATTTTTATAATATTTTGTATTTTAAAAAAAGTTTATATATACTGTTACGTGGTATATTATGTTTTATTTGTTTTTTTTTTTTTTTTAAGCAAAGTTGAATATTTTTGTCTAGTTTATTTACATATTATGATAGATATCTTTACTTTTATTTAATTTGATTTTTTTTTGTAAGCAAATATATATATTCTTTAATTTAAAAAATTAATTTAATTTAAAAAATAATAAAAAATACATGCTCTCGAGTTTAAAAAAATCTATTCCATTTTTAATTTTTTAAATTTATGTAATTTATAAATAATATTTTAAAATTAAAATATAAATACTTCATGTTTTAATTTTTTTTAACAGTCTAAATTATCTATTCTTTTACTATTTTTATTTATGCTGCAAATAATTTAAAATATATTTTTTTAATTAATTAATTCATTACTATTTATACAAAAGTTTAGTTTTAAATCATATTAATATTAAAGAGATTTCAATTTTATTTATTTACTTTTTTAACTCTCACTCCCCACCAACTTTAATTGAAATACATTTAGAAGCAACAAGTCAGCTTCCTTTAGTCGAAGGGCGAAAAATAAAAATGGTAGCACATGCTCAACTCATCTCAGAACTTAAGAACATGTAAATATATTGAAATTAAGTGGATGCGAAGGCAAGCGCGTAGCAAAAGCGCAACAGCATCAGCAACAGCAACAACAACAATAACAAATGAGAGAGAAACGTATAAAAAAGGAGGCTGAAATGCAGGCGGGAAAGAACAAAATTGACAACACGCCGCAAAATTCAATTACGTATTCATGTATGCAAAAGAAGGAAGCGCCAAATACGCAGTCAAGCAATGACAACAACAACAACAACAACAGCAACAACAATGCTACTAGTAAAGCAACGCCCACGCCCACAATTCTCACACATTGGGCGGGCATAGACGAACAGACGC
Organism: Drosophila meridionalis; assembly: GCA_035045145.1. Taxonomy (NCBI): domain Eukaryota; kingdom Metazoa; phylum Arthropoda; class Insecta; order Diptera; family Drosophilidae; genus Drosophila; species Drosophila meridionalis. The sequence continues at coordinate 4,699,899 of JAWNPG010000031.1, forward strand.
CTCCTCATGCGGTTGGCAAACTCTTTTCCTCACCTTCACCTTCGCTGGCGAACGCGAGACAACGTTTGATTGTCTACAATATGAGAGAGTGTGTGTGTGTGAGTGTTACATGTGTGTATTTGAGTGTGAGTGTGTGTGTGGTTGTCATTTATGCAAAACAGCTGCCAAGCAAAGGAAGTGAAGTCAGTCCCTGTCCAAGTTTATCTCACAGCCTTATTGATAAAGGCAGCGGAAGGACTTAGACACCAAAAAGGCAGCCGACGGGGAAATTCAGTACAAACTGAAAAAATGTATATGGAAAATGGAAAGTCTCACAGCGAAGGCTAGAAAAAGCAATCAACGGCTAAGAAATACACTGCAGAAAAAAATAAATTATAAATTATATACAAATTAATTAATAAATAAATATAAAAATGTTGGTAAAAGCACAAAATTATTTTTATTAAATATATATGTATTTTTAAGATTATTTATATATTTTTATAAATATTGACGATTATATATATTTTAAAATTTTTTAAAATTATATTTTTAATTTTTTATTGATTTTTTATGGCATTTATAAAATTTCTTGTAATACTATAATGATAAAATTGTTTTTTACCATATAATTATTATTATTATACTAGTATTATTCTTTTCCTATATATACAAGTATTTTATTATTTAATTCATATTTTTTATTTAACATAATTATTTTGCAAGTAATTATATGAATAAAGAAAATACATCACAATAGAAATAATACAGAATAATTGAAAATCATAAAAATAAAACTTAATTTTTATTTATGTTCTTGGAAGTTCAATTCGCAAAGCGACTCAGTCATTTATGCAGTGTATAGTAGTGTAAGCCTAGTGTATTGCACTGCATGTTCCTTTACTTATAACTAAAAAAAATCCCCTTTTATCAACAATTTACAAGCTTAGCAGCTTGAATTTACATTGTACTTGTAAACATATGAAGATAAAGTATTTGAAATTTAGGTAAATTCTTTAAAAGCCAAGTAAAGTCTGAGATTGAAATTTAATATAATTAAAAACAAAAACAATATATACATATATACATTAAAGTTTAAAAGGTGTATAAATATATAAAATATATAATGCAGGACTTCTTATAAAATTATATATTTAATATATAACTTATAATATGATTAGCTAAGAATTCAATATTAAAATTCCATTTAAGCTTTTATTTATATAGCTTAAAAAAAAATATTGCAGTTCATTGTAAAAATAATTTAATATTTTTATAAATTACTAATATGAATTTACTATATTCAATTATCAAATAATATCGATAACATATATTTGGGAATTAGATATGGTATTTTCTACTCTATTTTAAAATGTATTTCAAATAAGAAACTTGGTTTTATTTCTATTTATATATAACATATAAATTATACATTATATTATTTTATTATTTATAAAAATTTTAATGAATTATTTATATAAATTTTATATTAATTTTTATTAAAATTTTGTTTTATTATTTATTAAAATTTGTATTATTATTTAATAAAACTTTAATATTAATTATTTTATTAAAATTATTTTAATTTTTTTTTTATTTCATTATTTATAAAAATTGTAATCTAATATTTATTAAATATTTTTATTTTATTTTATTATTATTAAAATAAAATTTTATTTTTATTTAATTTAATTTTTATTTTTATTTAATACAATTTTTTTTCATTAAATTTTAATAAATTTGGTTGATTATAATAATATATTTAATATATTTTAAAATATAAAATACACACTTAAAAATATAGATTTCCTATTTTGTTTCCTTATCACACACTCCAAGTGTCAGCTAATACTTAAATACTCAGCTGAAACGCATTTAAGCAATTGTAAGCCCCAAACAAAAACATTTCTATTAGACTAGATTGGCCCACAGTCGGCAGACAAACCGTCGCAGCAGCCGCGTTGCATCTTCAAAAGGCTTGGCCAAAAAAAAAAAATAAGAAGGGTTTTGCGCGTGTTTATGTACTACCAATCAGGCGACGAGCTCCATTTGAATGATGCGGCACAAAATGCCATGCAGAGAAAGAGAGAGAGAGAGAGAGAGAGAGAGAGAGACAGAGAGTGAGGAGAAAGAGAGAGATGGAAATGGAAATGGATATGGAGCTAAAGCTAAAGCGGCTGTAGCTGAGTCAGTGCATCATCGCAGCGCTAAGATCCAGACATTGATCACAGCGTCAGCGTCATGAGAAACACGAGATTAGCGCAACGAATTAAGAAATTGAAATTACTCCAAAAAGTGTTTGGCGATCGATACAAACAGTCAGCATATTTCACATCGGCCCCCAACAACAACAACAACGAACCAATCTCGAGCTGCAAGTCATGCCGGATCAAATGCGCTTCGCCGACGCATGATATTTGTATTTTGTTCAGCATCGTTGAGACGCAGCAATCATGCCGTATATATATATATAGATTTATATCTTATATCTAAATAAAATAAAACTAAACAAGTAGAAAACTATATATATAGATATAGACAACTGATTAAACAGAGAGTAACTTTAGCGATGAGTTAATCTCTGAGATTGTCCATAGACATACTTTAAACCCGGCCCCGCCCGACTCGGCCCCGCCCTCAATCAAATTCCACTAATCTAATTAATCAACATTCAGAGCAAAATAGTGTCAATTTCTTTGTCAACCATTTGTTACAGGGTATTTGGGAGTTCAATCGATCATTGGCGACATTCCACAGTCACAGCCGCAGTTACACACATTTTGATCTCAATCGAAACTGAAATCGATATTCGGACTGAGATTGAGAGTTATGTGTCATTTGTCTTAAAAGGCAGCCCGAAGTGTGCCCTCCATTGTCAGCTAATTAAACGGCTGACCAAACGGATTAAAACCCAAATACATTTTTTTTTTTTTTTTTTTTGGGTATGTAAAGCAAAGCAATATAAATGTTTATATATAGATCTGTGAACTCTTTCATAAATCAGTTCTGCTTATTTTCAAAAATATTCAATTTTAATTTAATGAGAGCGAGAGGAAGTCAACAATTTATAACTTTTAACTAATTACGAAATTTATTTCAAAATTAATTACGACTGACTGCAGGAAATTATTTATTCATCAAGATATGTTATAAATAACTATAGTGATTTTGTGCATATCTTTATGAATAAATAATTATTTATATTTATGTATATATATTAAGGCCAATTATATATACAATATGTCTAAATAAAACGTTTATATAGTATAAAAATATAATCAAATATTACTTGAACTTATAAATATTGTATTGTAAAAATATAAATAAAACCTTTTTATTTTCAAATATAATTATACATATTTCAAAATATTTTTCTCCTTGTTTGCATATTTGCTTACAATATTTAATAGCTATGCATACCAAACAAATGTTCTAATAAAAAAAAATTAAAATATACAAATTTTGTATTAAAATGTTTATTATAAATTAACAAGCGATATAAAAATGTTAAGCGAACAAGTTTATTACTATTATTATGTTTTTTTTTTTTCAATTAATATAATTATATAATTTCTCAATTTTTATTTTATTAAAAAATATATGACTATTATTATATTTTTATAAAAAATGTTTTAAACGTTGTACAACTGTCAATTGAATTTTTATATATATTGGTGATCATTTTTTTTTTTTTGTAAATATAACTAAATTAATTTCTTTAATTAAATTTAAAAAGATATATATTCGAAAAAATATAATATTGAGTTTTTTTTAATAAATAAATAAAAAATTTTAAATTAAATTACAATCAATTTAATTCACTTTAGTAAAATATTTTGAATGCAAAATAATGAGTATTTGACTTATTTGTATTAAATAAAAAAATAATGTGCGACAAATAGAAAATTTTAATAAATATTCTTAGCTATGGCATTTTTTTTAGATTAAAAAAAAATTGTTATATATATAAAAGCTATATACAATTAATCAGCTAAGAATATGTCAGTCAAAACCCTTTTTCTTATCGCTAAGTAGAATATGTTGTGAGAGAGAAAAACATTTTCGTTGGCAACTTCGACGAAGTTTTTTTTTTCAAAATTGGTTGTTGTCCGTTTTTTGCGTCACCTGCGCAACGCACGTTTGTGGCCTGTCTCTGGTGCGTTAAAAATGATTAATTAAGGCATTTGAAAATCATTTGTCATTCTTAATTTATTAATTAATTAGAATTGCCCAACACGTACATTGACACCTGAATACGTCGACGTCGGCGGCGACGCCAACAACAACAATAACAACAACATCAGTGACAGCGACTGTTAACAACGAGCATTGATTTAAAAAAGCCATAAAAACCGGTCAGCAAACGCTGAATGTTTAGTCTTTGATAATGACATCCAAGAAAGACTGAAGAAAAAAAAAAAACAATTTCAAGTTGAAGTTTTGAAGGATTCAATAATTTTATGGGGCGTAAAAATTAGTTTTAACATAAAAATAAAAATATTACAAAAAAACATTTAATATTTTTTACTTTTAATACTTTTTTTTAGCTTCGCTTACTTTTATAAAATAAAACAAAAAACGAAGATTTCTTTTAAATTTTTTTTTAATTTAGCTTATAACTACACCAATTGCACTTAGCGCAGACACAAACCTAAGCAACACATAAGTGGCGCCATCTACACCTCATTGTTGGAAGTTGCAGCTAGTAGCAAACGGGTTGTGAAACAGAATAAAAAACGTTCGTTAAACAATTTCGTTAAGTTCGCATTAATTTTCGTCAAATTGGTGTGTGTGTGTTGGCTAAACAATCACAATGTACCTCTGAGTTATATGTACCAAATATTTAACATTTATGTAAGCAATTCAAATTTAAAAGTATAACAAAATGAATGAAGCCAATGAAAAGTAAAGAAAAAAAATTAAGTTAAAATGCAGTATTAAAGAAAAAGTAATTTTATTATAATGGATAATTTTTTGTAAAAAGTATATTAATGTATACTATATTTATGTAAGCAGTTTAAATTTATAAAAAAACAACAAAAAATAAATATTAAATAATATTTAAAAAAAAAACATGTAAGAGTGCTCTAGTTGAGACTGCTCGACTAGGAGATACCCTGAGCTCTGTGAAGCGTCATCCAAAATCTAAAGATTACGTAATCTCCGTATGCATTACAGAAACTTCGCTATGTTAATAGCCTTTTATTATGTTTTCTAGTTAATTCATACAAATTATATACTAACTGTAAATTACTAAAAACACAGCTATATTTAAACAACTCAGAGTTAGAGGGGAAGTCGAAGTGCTAGTCGGATACGGACTGCTAAAGTCCTTGATATTTGCACATGTGAAGACTTGCTTTGCATTTGCTAAATTATCGTTATCTTAATGATCGTTATAATAATTAATAATATTTGAATTAAAAATTTACATTAACCAAATATTAAAAGTACAACATTAACATTTTCGCTTAACATAGTTAACTGTGTTGGACACAAATGTCATTATGGCGTTCCATTGGTGCGACAACAACCTGCATACCACAGTGTTCACTCCACGTGACTTTCAAGTGGAGCTTCGACTGCCTTCGAGCGCAACACCATTATCTGTTTGGGCCATAGGAGTTCCAAGGAGTTCATAGCACTTAAGTTGCTGCAGGAGCTCTCCAGGGAAGGACGCCGCAACAGTAAAGTGAGCGTGTACCTGACAAATCAGATTGATGCTGAGAACACGTCCATTTTTTTAGTTAACTATTTTAATACTTACCAACAGACAGAAGAAGAGGAGAAGTACCGCGCTGCACGACTGGACGACTGACCACCAAGATATGAAGAATGCGACTGAATCTGCCCTGCAACAGGCTTACCTTTATATAGGGCAGCGACAGCTCCACTCAAGTCAAGCTAAACTCTTGATCCTCTTTCTATGTCAGTCTTCACACTCGATCATTAGGCGACCAATCAGAGCACTTTCTGCTGCTGCTGCTTCAAGAAGCAGATCCTCGGATCTTCAGCTGCCTTTATATGGGACACTCGAAGACGAGCTCAACTGTTAAGCCTCTCTTTGAGTTAACATAAACTAAACTCTCTATCAGTTGGCGAGTACATATGCAAACTAACATCTCCTCTTCAGAACCTAAACTCTTTTCAGCTCTTCTTCGGTTTGGCACTTTCTACTGCTGCTGCTGCTGCAAGAAGCAGATCCTCTGATCTTCTTCTTCGGTTTATTTATTTTATTTTTTTTTTTTAATAAAATAATTTAAAATTTATTTAGGGTTTCACTTCGATGTGAAACTTTTAAACCACTGCATGATTAATTAAATTTTTTTTATTTTACTTATCTGCTGATAAAAAAATATTTAAAATTAATTCTATGACTAAGCATACCTAAGGCAAATACCAAAATATTTTTAATTAAATATATCAGTTTAATGTTTATTGTTATAAATTTTAATTCAAAATAAAAAAAAAATAAAACATACATATTTATGCCTTCTTTTATAAAAATATAAATATTTAAAAAAACAAATTAATTCTTTAATAAATATTGATACAAAATATGTTAAATATAAGATTTGTACTGTACCTACGCATGCAACACGTACATATATTTATTTAAATATATAAATTTATTCTTAAATATGAACTGTTTAAACAAACAACGAAAATATATTTATATATACATACATTTATTGCATTAAAACATTTATTCCATATAAATTAAAAATGTATTTTTAGAGCTGCTGAAGTTGCACTGCTTGCCAAGCAGTTTACGCATAACACTATATGCACTGCTTGCTGTTTGTCAGTCAATTCAAAAGCTGTTAAAAGATCTTTCATTGTCTTTGACTAAAGCCATTCATCATTTGTCTGACTGTTCGATTTTATTGCGAGTAGAATTCTTCCTTGATCTGTTCAAGCTAATTCAATATGTCAATTTCCAGTCACGTCCTGTTCACACAATCAAAAGTCGCAGATGAGGAAAAACAAAACAAAGCAATAGTAATAATAAGAATAATAATGTAAATTACATTTACACCCACACGCTGAGCATCAGTCATGAGGAAGCAATTGAAGAGAAATATATGTATATATGTATATATATATTTATGTGTGAGCTATATGTGCCCTTAAGGCTGTTCGAGTATTCTACATTATTTATCTAGCTAAATGAAGAAACGTGAGCGACCACACTCGAGCGTTAAAAGTGTCAAGTTGAAGGCCTTTGGCAGCCCGAGCAGCATCAACGGCAGCTGAAATTCATCAGCTTAAGTATCCAGCATCGCTGTGAGAAGTCCGGTTTTGGAAGCCGTTTCTACGCGTGTCTCGCGCGGGTGTGGCACGACGACGACGACGACACTTGCCCCAGGTTGCTGTGCTCCGACTGGGATTGAAGTGTGTGCGTGGCGCTTAATGAACTCACACGATAAGATAATTATGCCTGAGTTCTTAGCCAGGCTAGTGTTTTCAATCACTTCATTACGGCTGTCTTATCGTAATTAAAAATGGCACAACTGCGAGAACTTCAGTTTGCACTACTCTAACAATTATTACTTAAAATATTTTCCAGAAAAATAAAAAAAAAAATAAATAAAAAAATAATATCCCCAGCAATTGAAATGTTGGTTAAATAGCCGCAATAGAGGCATTGCCATTTTTTTTCATTTTATTTTTTTTTTATTATTTATTCTCTTTTTTTACGACCAGTTTTTACGATCGCCTTAAAGAACTGTCAAATCATGCAAATAAATGTGTTTTTAAAGGCCGAAAACAAAACAAAAATTATTACAAAAAAAAACCTCTGCCCAAATCGAAGCTGAATCAGAATTACTATAAAACTCGTAAATCTCTCAGCCAGAGCCCAGCTGTAGCCGTTGCCCCATGATTTGCAAAAAATAAATATTATAAGGTAAGCTCAGCATAAACATCAATAATAAAAAAATGCTATAAAAATATTAATGTTTAGTTAATAAATTAATGAAGACAATGCAAAGAATTGCAATTAGTTTGTGCGTAACAGAAACAAAGAACAACAATAACATTAAATAAATGAAGAATTCTTTTGTGTTTGCCACACTTCAATTTATTGTTTATTTTATGTTTATTGCTATTTTGATCATTTTATGATTCATTAATCAGAGATTCGGAAGGTATTCGAATATTTATTGTGAATTAAATATAAATTTAAAAAGTTGTAAAAAACTGACGTGTTGAGTTATTTAAAAATAAATAATAATAATAATAATAAATTAAAAATAATCAAAAAAGATGAATTGATTTTGTAAAATCTAAAAATAAACAAAAAAGAACAGTTAATTTTGTAAAATCTAAAAAAATAAAACTTGTACATCATGCAATGTTTTAAATTCATAATATTTTTTATTTAGTTCCAATTGCATAGGAACTTTTCTTTATAAGTTATAATTTGATCTTCGGTTATTGTATAGCACTCTCTATTTAAAGACTTTACTTATTATTATTAAAAGTATAGTTTTTCTATTTACCAACTTTATATTAATTAATTATATATTTATTTTGTACGGATTATATACCAATTAAAATATTTTATAAATTTTATTTACTGATATCAAATAAAATATAATTATTTTTAAATTTTAAGTACATTAAATTTATTAAATTTATTGTTTTCCTGTCTATCTACTTTAATAAATTAATTTAATAATTAATATAATTAATTAGAAGTATCTAATGGCAATTAACAAAAAATAATTTACAGAGAGTTTTTGTTTGTTTTATTGAAAGATTTTATTTATTATTTTTAAGTGTATCGTTTTTCTATTTAACCACTTTAATTTATTAATTTACTTAATTCGCACTATATTCCATAATATAAATTTTCTTTGCTGAAATTAATTAAAATATATTTGTTTTTTATTTTAAATATATTAAATGTATTGTTCACCGCCCCAAATACTTTAATATATTAATTAAATTACTTAGATGTATCTAATGGAAATTAATAAAAATTTAATTTCAATTTAAATTTAATTTACTCCGAATTTTTGTTTTGCTTGCATATTTCAACATTTTAATTTGTTAATAATTAATTTTATTAATTAGAAAAATAAATATGTATTTTATGAATTATTTTTTCTAAGCAACTTATATTCCATTTTATGTTTTTCTATTTATTTTACTTATATTCCATTTTATGTTTTCCTATTTATTTTACTTATATTCCATTTTATGTTTTCCTATTTATTTTGCAATCTTTAAGAGAAGCTTATACATATAAATATTTCTCAAAGTGATTCTTATTTGAAACTGAAAGTCAATTCATCTCTCAAAGCATTGCTCATTAGAAATATACTATGAATAATTGTTGATTAAAGCAATGACAGTGCACAATTTTCAGTTCGTTAACAAGTGTGCAGGAAATCTCGGTTCAAGAATTTTTCAAGTTCCGCACAAATCTGTGATTTGCTCAGCAATGGAAGCTATCGAAGCGTCTCATCATGTTCATTAGGCAACAAACAACATTTCATGTCGTGCAACTAGAAGCAGCCCAACTATTTAGCATAATTATGGCTATTAGTTCTGGCACTATTTAAAGTAAAAACAAATATGCTGATTTATTACGTTAATTAAGAAGGCTTTCGAAGACGCTAACTTCCCGCCCAATTAATCGATTAACAGACGATTTTTGGTGTTGCGGCATAAAACAAGTTTCGGCCGAAAGAGACGCCATCAATTACAACACAAAACGAAATGTAGGCGAAATCAAATTAATAATCAAGTTATACAATTTTTTAATAGAATTTACAAAAACAAACGAAGAGTTTGCAGCCGAAACAAAGAGTTCGATTCACATGCAATTGAATGGATGCTTTTGTCTGTTAATGATCTCGGCTGAACTCAGAGTTTGTCAATTGCAGCCATAAAAGAGCATTGGCTCATTTAATTACAACCAAAAAAAATGGGTATATAAATGATTTCATAAATAGGTTTTAAGCGGCGGCACCCTCAACAGAAAAAAAAAAGACTTGACTTGTAGCTGAAATCAAGTCCACTTTATGGTCAAGGTAAGTGTCTGATTGTGTCGCTTAGCTACGTTTTTTTTTGTCTCTTTTTTTGGCACAAATTAAAGGTTGAGTCATAAATTTTGTAATTGAATTGCAAGAGACATCGAAATTAGTGCAAAGGTAACGGTTCAATAGGAGACTTAGACTCGGTAAAGTCAATGCAAATATAAATGTTAAAAACAATCTGATTTATGGCCAATTAACATTTGGCAGCGGCATCAGCATCTCAGCAGATATTCTCTTGCTGTTTATGGCCAAAACGAGGTAATTGACATTAAGCCAACTGCCAAACTGAACAAGCGAATTTGACAAATTAAAGCAAATAAATTAAACACAATGAAAACGCTTGGCAACAAACCAATACAATAGTCTAACATTTGTCTAATGTGTTAAGCGTGTCGTATATCCAATATATTGTAAGACATGATCATGTTTAAAAATAAGCAAAAATTCTATTTTCGTTAAGGTTTTTAAATGCTAATTGCGAATTGCCTTTTAAGGACATCGAAGTTTGGCACGTGAAAGTTAATTCAAAAAAATTTCTCTAAATTTATGTGAAAATAAAATTTGATGCTGTTTTAACTATCGATGGATGGTAAAATGGCAGAGTTTAAGTTGCGAATAAATTTTATTTGTCCTAACATAAAAAGTAAATAATTTTCTATATTCATTTTAATTACTAAATCAGAAACTATTAAAAATTTATTCAATAAAGAAAGAAAAAATTTAAAATAAATTTCTAAATGGCAGAGTTTAAGTTGTGAGTAAATTTTGTTTTAAAATAAAAAGTAAATAATTATTTTATTTAATTTTTAATACTAAATCAGAAACTATAAAATTTTTAAAATATATTCAATTACGAAAAGTTTTGTTTTTCTACATGAAATGATTTTTTTTTTATTTTTGATGCTGATTTAACTATCGATGGATGTCGACATTTTAGAGTTTAAGTTGTGAATAAAATATGTGTTAAAAAAAACATTTAATAATTATCTTAGTTAATTTTAATTACTAAACCACAAACTATAACAAATTTTAAAACATATTCGATAAGGAAGTTAAATGAAAGGCAAATATGAAGAATGAATAAGGAGGCTTGACAGATGACATAATACATATAAAGATCCGACAGATGATGCCCGATGTTGATATATATATATATATGGATCTAGATGATGATTTAAGTTAAACTAACTGGGGCGAGTAATCATCATTAACATTGTTTTAACTTCAATTCATTTTCAATACATGTAACATTTTTATTTTATTTTATTTAATATATTTTTATATTTCACTATATTTTATATTTTATTTTATAAAATATACCCAAACTATAAACAATTTCCTAACATTTCCAACTTTTATCAATCAGCAAAGCCAACGGCCCCATTAGCCGCCCTTGAACACGAAGTTTAAAAACCTTTTTGACCCAGCCTCCAATTGTATTCAACACTAGTAAACAACACTCGAAGCGTGCTTTGTTGTAACTGAAATATAACAAAATAAAAATAAAAAAAAAACTTCAAAGAAAAGGCATCAATTGCAAGCCCTAAGTTTGAATTCGAGGTGCATTTGTTCGCTTGGCTCGTGTCTTGCTCCGGCTGTGGGGGCGTATGATTGATGTGCCTGATGTGCAGCGTTGCTCGTTTCATTTAAGCAAGACGTGTACAACTATGGACGAATGCAAGACAAAAAACCAAACCGTTATAAGTCGCTATTGGCCATCACTCATCGGATGTTGTCATGTAGCTGGCTATATATGCATGTGTGTGTGTGTGTGTGCGTGTGTGTAGTCGTCATACGTCTGCGCGTTGGCAGACAAACTGGTGCCAAGCGGCGATGTAGCCGATGATGCTGCTGCTGCTGCTGCTGCTGCTGTTGCTGCCGCTTGCTGCTGAGATTTCCCAGAATCGATCAGACTCTAAAAACTGTCTATAAAACTCTGATCTTTATGGCAGCGCAGTCATCAAATGTTTGGTTCTTTTTCGCTTTAGTTTTATGATAATTGCGAGTGTGAGGCGTATTTTCTTGAAGTTCCAGTTTTTGCTTTTGTATTGTTTTCTCTTTTTATAGTACCTTGGGTCTATGGCCTGAGCGTATTAGCTATGCATAAATGGATGTAAGAGGCAAAAGGCATAGTCAAGTTAAAATAGAGTATATATTATTGATCAAGATGAAGAGCTTAGGCTATGGAGGTATATAAGTTAAATCAGTCAGCAGGAATGATAGGAATGGAATAAATCTGCAATTGCAAGAGGATTGAATATATAATATAAAAATAAATAAATAAAAAAATAAATAAATAAATTCAAACAGAAATATTAATCAGAGTATCATGAAAATTCCATAAATTATGAAAAAATAAGGAGTTTATTAATAAATAAATAAATATTATGTAATTTTAATAGAATACGGATAAAAGGAATTTATTAAAAAAATATATAAATTGAATAAAAAATGTTTTAAAAATTTGATATTTTATTTTATTATGAATTTATTAAAAATTAAAATATTTTTACTGTATATTTTATTAAATTTGAATAATATTTTTTTCATCGTCAACTTATTTATTTGTATTTTGATTCGATATTCTATTACATTTTTAGTTTGCATTTATTATTATTATTATTATATTATTATACTCACTTAATTTTATATATTAATATTAGATTTGCATAATATTTATTTACCTTCAACTTATTTACATATTCACATATTTTTAGTTGATTTTATATAATAATAATATTAATAGTTTTATTCATTTAATTTTATTAAATATTTGAATATTGAATTTTTATAATATTTTTTCAGTTTGAATTCATTTATTAAATTTCATTTAATTTTATTCAATATTTCAATATGATATTTAATTATAATTGATATAATAATTTATTATTGTTTTTTAATTTATAATATTAATACAGTTTCAAATAATTTATTTTTATTCATTTAATTTTATTCGATATCTGAATACTGAATTTTCATAATATTTATTCATTTTCAATTAAATTTTAAATTACTTATAACATTTATTCAGTTTCAATGCAAGTAATTTATTTTTTATTAAATATTCTATTGCATCTTCATAATTTTTATCCCAAATAACTCTTAGAGTTTGACTTCCTTTTTCCATTTTGTTTGGAGGGGGGCGTCGCAAATAAGTAAAAAGCACTTTTCTTTTGGGTTGTATTAAGTTCACTTTTTCTTTTTATTGTAATGAGAAATTGCACAGTCAGTGTGCGTGCGGTGGAAAAAAAAGAATAGAATAGAAGTGACCAGAAAAAGAACAAGAGGAGGAAAGTAACACAGAAAAACTCCAAAGAACCAGCAGGAGAGCTGGAGTTGGAGCTTACGCTATTAACAGAGCTGTTAATAGCATAGCATATGGATGTGGAGGGAGGAGCAGTTCTGTTTAATGGAATCTGACATAAACATACTCCCCCCCTTGCAAGGATTGCAAGACCTAGGCTGGGTCTATGAGCAGGCGCCCGAGAGGACCCACCCGAACACGGTGTTTTGGGCCATTGGAAGGCCGTCTGTGCTGGGAACGATCCCCGGAAGGATAACGTGAGGATACACGTCAGCCCCCAACACAATTGACACCGATCCGGGACGTGACCAGGTGCTATCGGCGAGCGTGATCCCTGGAGGCCCAGCTTCCCGCTCGATGGCCCGGATTGGCGTCCGAACGTTTAGCTGGGGGTCCAGATGGAACAACGCGTCGAACTCGAAGCGCGAGGTCTTCGACCGAATGAGACTCGTGCAGACTTGCCCTGGACCAACGCTGGTGACGGAAAGACCCAATGTCTTTGCCAATGAAGCGTTGATCCGACTGGTGGGACTGCACGGGTCAATCAGCGCCTTTACTTCGAAGTCCTTGGTCGCCGTTTGGAGCACGATGACCGCCGTGGGAAGAATGCTGACCACCTTGTGCTGCATCAGCGTGGTCAACGGAGGAGTGGCCGCCTGTGTAGAAACTGGAGCTTTAGGTCCTCGTCGCTTCCGGCGCGCTCCCGGGAGGTGCAGGAGCGTGTGGTGGTTGTGGCCACACGTCTTGCAGCCTTTGGAACTGCGGCAAGATTGCCCAGAATGCTGGTGTGCCAAGCAGTTCGCGCAGTAGCGGTTGGCTAGAACCGCGCGCAACCGCTTTTCCGCGGAAAGCCCCAGAAAACGGCGGCATTTGCGCAGAGCGTGGATACCTCTGCACACGCGGCACCGGAAAGAATCTTCGCCGGATGGCTGGCTGGCTTGAGGGGATGACATCATAACCTGGAAAGGAGAGACACGTGTGGGGCAATGAATGGTTGGCTTGTCGAACATGGAAGTTAGTTGGACATCACAGGGAACACCGAGGTCGGGACCTGGATGAAGAATATCATCCAGCCCCTTATCATTCAATGCTGGACAGAGTGCATTGCAGCCGACCTTCACTTTGGCAGTGATGCTGTCGGGATCTCGTACTGGGAGAGTTACGACAGATGAGTCATGTAACCTAGACGAGATGGTCGGAAACTCAAATTTTGGTTTTTTCGGAACGGAAACTTGAGCTGTGAAGGACGAGACAGTCTTCCCCGCGTTTTGCGAGACTGGGCCCGTAATTATCCACCCGAAGATTGTCTCTTGCCCGAGCAGTGAGCCACAAACGTTCGGACGGAAGCCCCCCTGAACGATAGACGGAAGGATATCCGCACCGATAAGCACATCGATCTGGGAGCTTTTGAAGAACGAAGGGTCTGCTAATTGGATGTCCGGAAGGCGGTTCAGCAAGTCTTGGGAAATTGGATATGAGGGAAGGTTGCCAGCAAGACTGGGAAGGACGAGAGCAGAAGCTTCAATGCGCAGTCTCGGCTTCAGTGGAGTCCCGATATGGAAATCGCAAAGCTTTTGCGATCGGGCTGTCACAGCTTGGCTTAAGCCTGACACTCGTGTCTGAACAGGTCGGAAGGGCAGTTTGATGAGGCGGAACAGACGCTCAGAAATAAAAGTCGCCTCAGATCCCGAATCAATCAGCGCCCGGGCAGGATAGGTAGCCCCGAGATGGCATACATGGATCATTGCCGTACCGAGGAGGATACCTTGTGTATTAGCCGAGAAATACGTCTGAACATGGGCGACGTCTCTGGGCGAATGAAGGGGTACAGCAGCCGCGGATGCAGCGCCATGTTGGGATTCCTGCTCTTTATGGAGCAGGGTGTTATGCCGACCGCTGCATCTCTGGCAGCTGTGCGCACTGGTGCAGCCGTGCAACTGATGACCGCGTGCGAAGCAGTTCAGACACAGCTTCTTCTGCTTTATGTAGGCCTCTCGCTGTTGGACAGACATTTGGAGGAAGCGAGGGCAGAGTCGGACTGGGTGGCTCTCCTTTGAACACAGATCGCATTTTTTGCTCTCAGGGGTGACGTGGGCTTCAAAGGAGTTCAGCCGTTTGGAAGGGGCAGGGTTCGCGGACCTCGAAGCAGGTGTTGGCGCGGCAGAACTGGACCTGTCAGTTTCTATAGCCTCAAGTGCTCGCGCACGCTCGCTAAGGAAACGACTAACGTCCTGCCAAGCTGGAATTTCTGACTTATTTGTCAGAGAATGCTCCCAGAGAGATCGAGTGTGTTCTGGCAATTTGGAAGTGCACAGGAACACAAGGATACAGTCCCAATTCTCCGTACAGATTTGGGCATGCTCGATCGCAGTGACACATCTGCTCATGGTGCCATGCAACTCTCTGAGAGCTGCGCCTGATTCCTTGGAGACCTTGGTTAGGCTGAGAAGGATTTTAAGCTGGCTGTTGACTAGCAGCCGCTTGTTCTCGAACCGGTCGCACAAGGCACCCCAAGCCGATGCAAAGCCGTCGTTAGTGAGAGGACACTCTGCGACTATAGCATTTGCATCGCCTGCGGTTTTGGAGTTAAGGTGGAAAAGTTTTTCCACCGCAGTCAGCCGGGGATTGTTAATGTATATGGCTGTGAAGAGGTCGCGAAACATTGGCCAGCGCAAGTAATCGCCGTGGAACACTTCTGTGTCGATGGGAGGAAGGCGACAGCCGCTCGAAGAGACAATAGCGGACACAGAAGCGGGCGGTGCACTCGGTGCGGACACGGCGGCAATTTGCCTGCTCAATTGGGCGGCACTCCGCTCATAGACTGTATAGCAGTGGTCGAATTTGGCTTCCATGGCCTCAACTTCTCCACTGCCTGCCCCCTGACTAAGCGCTTTGGAACACGCTTCGTATTGCAGCTCGGCCTTCTCCCACAGGACCTTGACTCGATCCCGTCGGATCTCTAAGGCCTGGAGCTGATCTGCAGGGGTCGAACCAGTCTCTCCGGAATGGTCGATGCGGGCTTCAAATTTAATGAGCCTGTCCGCAGCAGAAATGAACTCGGACAGCGACATTTTAGTCAACGGAATGGTGGACTTTGGAGCGGATCGAGTTACCACCGGACTACGCTTGAATGTGCTGGAAGTCTGCTGTTTCCCGGACGGAATGGGAGATGCAGAGGAACTGCGCTTGATAAAACGCGAAGGAGGTGCACTCAGTTGCGATCGGCTAGAACGATCCGACATGGAGACTAACTAGGAGTTAGCTGTCGGACAGGTTTGCGTTAGGGACAGACGATTACTCGGAGAGTGAGTAAAGAAGTTGACGAAATGGCAGGATTTGTCAACCGAACAGGGCACAAATACAGATAAACCGCGTTTCGGAAGCGAAGAGAAGCAATAAGTTAAAATAAGTAAAAACAATAATACAGAATAAAAATAAATAAACTGAAAATGAAAATAACACAAATATATATGTATACAATTTAAAATTTAAAATTTAAAAAAAAGAAAATGATAGACGAAGAATATTGGTGTAATATATATTTATATTTATTTATTTTTTTTTTTTTATTTAAAAAAAGAAGTAATAAAAAAACTGTTTATTATTTTTTTTTATTATTTTTTTTATTTGTTCTCAAAGTGTACCTGTCGGAGCAATGACGTCACAAAAAAAACGTTCCACCCCTGAACTCAGTATCGGATGGATTATCGATAGTTGTGTGACGTGCAAGTACGATCGCTAACGCTTGGAACCAAAACAAACGAGCTTACTGAATTTTCGGTGCTTAATTGTGTTATTATGTGCTTATATGTTCGCAAAATATTTGTGGAAGTGTTGATATGTGCTGTGCACAAGCTTGACAACTGCTTTGTGTATTAATTGTGTTGTTGTTGGCTGCGTATGTGCATACGTACATACGGGCAGCCGATAGCACAAACAGCTGACACAATTAGCACATAAATCAACACAACGCTCAAACGAACTCAACGCTTTGAGGAAGCGAAAGAAGCTTGCAGAATTTAAAATTTAAAAAGACACGTTAAATATGTAAATAAAACACAGAGGATACTGTCGTTTTATTTATTAACTTTAGGTGTAGAATGGCATATGTACATATGTACATATGTATGGATATACGTGTGTGTGTTTGTGTATAGTTCGCCCGGCGGTGTATATGTACGTATAGAAACTGTAACGTCGGACCAGGAGTAGGAGTGATAATATAGGTGCTATAAATCACACACAAACATAAAGACTTATGGAGAAAGCTATATGTATGCCGATATGGTCAGAGTTACAGACAAACATAAAAACATAAACATTTGTATGTTCGTGCAAGTGACAAGTGCGCAACCGTAACAGCTGTGGCTCTGCAATTGCGTGAACAGCTGAGAGCAAGTTTGCCTATGCACGGAATAGATTTATATATTTATATATATATATATATATGTATATATGTATGCACATGCAAGCTGACCGGGAGTCGGTTAGTTGCGCTTTATTGTCGGACTGCGGTTCGGACTGATATATAGGAGTTATATATCAAGTACATATGTACATATATATTTGTGGAGAAATATATACATACGTATTTGACGGACGCGAGGTTAATGACCGAAGTATATACACACACACTAAGAAGTAATTGCTGATGCAAATATAAATTTATCACAGCTGAATACGCTCCTATATCTATAAGAATATATAGATATAGAAACGTTTGCACTATGAGCATATATAGACTTAGAGTATGGCGGATTAGGTGCCACTATATATGTTCGCTCTGTGCACGGAAATGGCGGAAAAAGAAAAGTTTTACTTATCTCGTTGCCTGTGAATCGCTGGGGTTAAAGATGTTGAAGATCTGGTGGATATATCCGGCTCGAAGGACCAATGTTTGGAGGGGGGCGTCGCAAATAAGTAAAAAGCACTTTTCTTTTGGGTTGTATTAAGTTCACTTTTTCTTTTTATTGTAATGAGAAATTGCACAGTCAGTGTGCGTGCGGTGGAAAAAAAAGAATAGAATAGAAGTGACCAGAAAAAGAACAAGAGGAGGAAAGTAACACAGAAAAACTCCAAAGAACCAGCAGGAGAGCTGGAGTTGGAGCTTACGCTATTAACAGAGCTGTTAATAGCATAGCATATGGATGTGGAGGGAGGAGCAGTTCTGTTTAATGGAATCTGACATAAACACATTTCATCTCTAATTCATTACCGGAATCTGGGTATTTCCTAGTCAGTCACTGGCTGACTACTGGCGCACTCATTTCATATTGAGACTACTTTCGCAATAGGGCATAGCCCAGAAATATTTCTGTGTTGATCGTCAAGGTTTATTAGACATACGGGAACTTTCTGTCTAAGCCATAAACCAACGGATTTGCGTCTTACTTTTGTTGTTGTTGGGCACTTCATAAATGGATTATTGGCGGAATTGGTGTGACAGGCATATTGGCATTGACCAGAGCTTATGGAGCATTTTTTGTGTTCAAATATTGATGAACAACCGATTGTAAATAAACAGAATTTGGTTATTGAGCTGTCAAAACGAAGATGACCTATTTTATATTGAAGATAATAAAACGGAATTTTGAGCTATGAATGAAATTGCTTTGGGCGTATAATAAACAGAGATTCTAAAATTATAATCACATATTATTGCTATACTTTAAAATATTTATAATATAATCAAATATATTTATATATTTATTCTATTAGATTGTTAGCTTAGCTAGTCTCTCCATTTAAGGCTAGTTGATCAGGTTCTTCAATTTTAAATTAATTTTTTATGTGCATGTCAGAAGTTTCGTCACTTGCAAACATGTCCAAAATACCCCACGCTGCAATGCTGCGCCCAAAAAAAAAAAAAAAAAAATAATTATAAAAATAATTTTATATATACATAGATAAATTTGAAAACAAAGTAAATTTTCTAGACAAGTCGAAGAAAAAATCTTTACGCAATGCTTTTTGACATTTGCCAAAAATAGCAAATAAAAATGCAAACGCAATCAATCATTAGCATCTTTTGAAAATTAATTCTCATTTTTATTGGTCGTGCAATGGATGCAATGCAACAACAACCACAACAACAACGAAGATAATAACACTAATAATAATAGCAATTACAGCAACAAAAACAACAACAACGCCAACACGGCCAAATGCTGCCATTATGTCTGCAGCGACTGCGATGCAGCGCGGCACGCATTCAATTAACACAGATGAATGAATAATTAAATACTGCAGAAGAGAAGAAAAAACCGAAGTCAAAGTGTAAGAGATGAGCTAAGGTGCGCTAACAAATACCCTGTCTTTGGCTGTTTTATGCTATCGCTAAATAAAATGTGAAATAATTTAAAATTTGGATGAAAGAATAATAGTAATGCAAATATTATATTAATACTAAAGAAAATAAAATAAATAATAATAAAAAGAAAATAAAATTAAATATTTGAAGAAAATAATTTAAAAAAAAAAAAAAAAATATATATATATATATATATATATATATATATATGAAAAATAAAAAATAAAATAGGTCTTGCTGTTTAAAAAGATTAAGAAAAAATTACAAAAAAAAACATGAAAAGAATATATACATAAATACAAATTTATCAGAGAGGTAATTTAATTAAAAAATCAATATGTTTTACAAAAATATTTACTTATATTTATTTATTTTTCTTTCATAGCATATTGGGATTAATAGTTTTTCAATTATTTTTAGTAGTATAAAAAAAATTGCAAAGAAAAAAGTATTATGAAAAAATTAGTATGATTAAAAATATTTAGTACTGTTTCAATATTTAGTAATATAATATTAAATTTTTAATTAAAAATTAAACTAGGCAAAATAATTATTATTTACCTATTTATTTTATGAATATTTAAAAATTCTTTAATTCTTACAGAAATATTACAAATTCCTAAAATTTACTTTTACTACTTTAATAAAATTCTCAAGTTTATTTAATTTTTATAGACACTAAGAATATATTATTTAAAGCTCCTCAGATCAATGGCTCACAGACATAGTTCGCAATATCCAAAAGTTTGTTATATACAAACGAAGTTGGCATCCATAAGCCCGTTACATTTATTTACATAATTTTATTATTATACCCACTTCACCTATTTCTGCTACAAACAACAGGGTACAGTGCAAGCGAAAGACTTAAGCGACGAACTTTATGCGAGTATTGAGGGAGCAGCCGCAACTTCCCACAAGCTCAGCCACATTACAAAACTACAAACACACACACACACAGATATGGAGTGTTGCACGTACGCTCAGCTGCTGAAATGATGCCATCAACAGCAGACGACAAAAAATACCAAGATATAGAAGGAGGAGAAGACAAAAAAAAAACAATGAAACACAATTGAGATCTGATGAGTTGTAAGAGGAGCATGCGCGAGCTGGAGGAGCTGTAGCCGGAGGAGGTGTGGCAAAAGTCAGACAGCGGTAATAAAGAAATCTAATAAATGAAAAGCGAGTCGAGCACACACACACACACACACTCGCGCACACACACATCATTGTTTGGCGCTTGGCAGCCTCTGCGTATTTCTCAATGATCCGCCAACTTGAAGCCTCGCACTGCTGACACACTCACCAACTCATCAATTCACCAATTCACCGGCTCAGCGCGCTGATGCTTAATGGGCGCATAATTAACTAATGTGGGCAATGCTCAAGACCCTCCACTCTTGTTGTTGCTCTTTTGGGTTGACAGACAATTAGGAGGCAGCCGCTGCGACTTGTGGCACATATCGAGTGCGCAATTGTGGCACTTGACAGGGCAGCCAGGGGCCTCGCACGCATTGTGCAATGCTCTTCAGCCAAATGAGACAGAGAAAGGGAGAGAGAGAAAGGGATAGTGGGGCAGAGAAGAAAGAGTTCAAAAATTAATAATTAACCAGACAAACAAAAGCTAACGCCCACTTCGGTTGCCCTCGGCTCGGCTTTAGGTTTTTGTTTCATTTTCTTTGTGCAGTTTTACAATAATATTTAATTATGTACTGCATATTCGTAGTTCAAAAAAAAAAAAAAAAAAAAAAAAAAAAAAAAAAAAGCTAAAAAATTATAAAGCATTTAATTACATTTTTAGGAAATTTCCACATATGGCAAAAGTTATGTAGCCCAAAAAAAAAAAATAAATAATAATAATTGTATAGCAAGAGCTAAATGTCTTTCAGCAGATTGTTTTGTGGTTTAGTTTATTATGCTGCTAAATAAAAAACTTATTTCTATTGAAATAACTTATTTTTAAAAATAGTGAGTGAGTTGCTATTTATATTCGTAATTAATTATATTATTGACGATCTTTGATACACAAAAATCAATCAATTAACATATTGAGAAAAAAAAAAAAAATTAAAAGAAAATTTATTTTACCTAGTTAATAGTAAACAAGTAAGAGTGCTCTAGTCCAGACTGCTCGACTAGGAGATACCCTGAGCCCTGTGAAGAGCCAAATATCAAATAATTCTACACTTCTTTTAAGCATACATACAAACAATGGGGCGTGGCCCATTACAACAAAAATAGTTATCGTTCATACGAACAAAACTTGACCTGCGCGTGCTATACACGGACCCAACAAAAAAAATTCAAGTCTCTAGCTTGCCTAGATGCTTCAATCGACGCGTTCAAACATACGGACAGACGGACGGACGGACGGACGAACGGACGGACAGACAGACGGACAGGGCTAAATCGACTCAGCTCGTCGCCCTGATCAAGAATATATATACTTTATGGTGTCTGACACGCCTCCTTCTACCTGTTATATACATTTAACAAAACCATTATACCCTGATTTCCCCATTTTCAATGGGCTCAGGGTATAAAAATTCAGGACCATTTTAAAAAGTAAATTTTGTGGAAAATTATTGTAATATAGAAGTGGGATACTTAAAATCTGTAAAATTTTGACTTCGATTTTTAAAATAAATTTGAAAGCTATTAAAACTATTAAAATCTGCTTTAAGACACTTTTTAACCTAATACCAATATATGAATAAATTGAATTTTTGAAAGGAAAAAAATATATAGTACACAAAAAAATTTTTTTTATATGTCTAAATAACATTTTTATTAAAGTTTCATTTCAGTGTGAAACTTTAAAACCACTGTATGATAAATTGAGTAAAAAAAAAAATAAAAAATAAAAAATAATTTTTTTTTATTTATTTATTTTAATTAAAATTTTTTTTTCAAACATAGAACTAAACTAATACACAGTAAATATTATGTAACGGATAAATGTTGAAACATAAACATAATATTATAGTTATAAAATAAATAAAAAACATTATTTATACAAAAAATAAACACATATTTTTTTGTTTATTTTCTAAAAATATTTATTTATTTCTTTTATAACTGTAATTATTTTCAATAAAAAAATTTTATTTAGAAATAAGAAGTTTGCAATTTTCTTATCAATACTAAAAATATCAGCTTCTGTTTTTGAATCTAATAATCTAATAATCTATTTACTATTTTTTTCTACATTAAATTATTTAACTAAACATTTTCGCCAATATTGAATTGCATTGTCAAATGTAATCACAGAAATGTAATTTAATTTAAACTATTTTAAGCATTTTTATACGTTTTCCTGATTAGTGTTAGAGATCTAGTCTTAGTTTAAGCCTCTCTGGCTATGATTAACTGGCTGCAAATATAGAAAATGTATACGGGCTAAAGCTGACACTTTGAGTGTCATATCAATGTCGTGAAATGGGCTAGTGAATGGCTAAATCGAAATCCCTCACTTGAAATGGGCGTGACGAGGGGCTATGTTAAGCTTACAGCTGTAATTCATTAGATGGAAAGGTTTTTAAGACTTCAAAACGAGAGTTTGCGAGAGGTGCGGTGTCTTGTTAGGCAATAACACGCGCGCAAATACACTGATTGAGTTATACATTCCAAAACATGTTTTTCTTTTTATTTTTGTATTTTTCAGCAGAAATTGAAAGTTGTCAACGCTCTTCCTGTCCTTCACGGCAACAACATGCAAAATAGATGTCTATCTGACAAGCTCAAGTTCATGCTCATAAGAGAGAGATATGTATATATAGTGTCTGTGTATTTCCCGGCTTATCTTTTAACATTTAATTAACAATATGCTTGTGTGGCTCTTCAGCTTAACTATTAGCCATTTCCTACGCAGCACGAGCAATGCCATACGTAGCTTGAGTTTAGCTGTACATTGTCAACCACAGGCGATAATAAATACTACATCTGTGGGGATAACATGCAAATTGTTCAGAGATGCTACCAAACGGGCGCCCAGATAGTCAGCCATCATCAGTTCGCATAGTTTAAGCCGTATATGGCCAAACTAATTAGCTTCCTGTTTAACAAAATGTCCGAAATGGTCAAAACAACATCGACAGGTAAATAAACAATTTAATTATAAATAAATAATTAAATAAATAGCGCGCCGTACACAGTCAGCCAATTTACATAGCATGTAAAAAAAAAAAAAAAATTAAATGAAAAAATATATTTATATTTAAAAAATAAAAATAAATCAACTTAACGAACTCAGACAAGTTGCTCAAAAATGGTGCGAGCAAATATATAAAAATGTATTTTTGTATATATAAATATTTATATACATTTGTATATAATTTATGGAATTCTCGTTTAGATATATGTATGTATATATATATAACAGAAATATTTAAAGTTCCCGCAGCGTCTTTACCGATAGGCTGCCAGTCGAGCCGCCCTATATGGCGAGCCTGGACCATGTGGCGAAAACTGAACTCAAGAGTTGAGAATTCAGAATCAATATGAATCGCGTCTCTGTTTCGCTTTGCATTGCGGCTCTGAGCGTCGCAGACCCACGCGTGTTAATTACAAATGATTTGTTATGGTTCGATCTGCTTAGTGGTTGTCTGCCATTGTGGGGCTTTTTTCTGCCACCTCTCTATGTCTCTCACTCAGCTCTATCTCTGTCTCTGTCTGTTTTGTCTATCGACTTGTGTCACATTTAGGCGCAACGTATTTATCATGTCAGCAATTAATCAATATGCTCGTAGTACAACTTTGATGTGTGCACGTTACGTTGCGCCGAGGGCAGTTTTCAGCTGTTCAAATTTACTTTTTATATTTGTGAACAAAAATTGATACTTTAATATAAATCAAATTCACTTACATGGCATTTAAATTGAGCTACGAATGTAGGACAATCGATAGGTAAGCCATTACCCTGAAAGAGAAAAAAGAAAAAGTTTGGAATGAAAATATATTATTAAAAAATATATTATTTATTTGAATAAAATCAATAATCATCAGATTTTAATTGTTACAGTTAACTCACACATTTGAAAAACATAAATGACTAAATTTTCAGAACTCATTAATGAAACAAATGTACTTAAAATAAAAATAAATTTCTTAATTAATAGAGAATAAATATTAAGCACAAAAAATTAAAAAAAAAAAAAAAAAAAAAAAAACAAAAGAAAATAAAAATGTATAAAATATATTCTTTCAAAATTTTGAAATTGATATTGTCATTAGAATAAAAATATATACACAATAAATATAATTAATATTATATAAATAAAATTAAAAAAGAAACAAATGATAAAATAAATATTATAAATATAAAAAGTAAGGAAATTTAATTTTTTTTATTTTTCAAAATTTAATATTTTCATATGGTCATTAGAATAAAAATATTATAAATAAAAAAATTAGAATACCAACACTGGGGTATTAAAAATTTTAAAATACAAAATTGTATATTGTCAGAATAAAATTATACAAGCAATAAATATCTTAAATAAAAAATTAAAAAAAATATAATGTAAAAAGAAAAAGAAAATTTAGATTGTTGAATACATTTTTTTTAATTTAACAATTTCATAAACAATAAATTTTATGAACAATAAAATACAAAATTAGAATGTATAAAATATTGAAATTAAAATTTTTAAAATAGAAAATATTAAAATTTCATGTCATTAGATAAATTACAACAAAATACTTTTATATGTCTTTACAGTTTATATATTTTTTAATATCTTTCAAATTCATTGTAAAGGAATATTTAGTCTCAGCCATTTCTATTAAGTTTTAAATTCTTTTATTTCTATCAAGTTCATCAAACTTACTCAAACTACCCTCGCTGTTCAAATTATACAATGCGTTCCAGTTCATTGCTAAACGATTTCATTGAACATTTTCAGCGTGTTGCATTTTGGATGCTTCACACCAAGTGACATGCTTATATAGTATCCAGCAGCTGACACTTGTTCATAAATCAATTAACAGGCCCAGACGACAAAATACAATTAAACAAAAAAAAAATATCATAGTTAAAGATTTGGCATCAAAGTCGATTGTCTGGTTAAAGTGTTGAGCAAAGTAATTGTTATAGCAGTCGCGGGCTGTGCCCAAATGACAGTTGTTGGCATACAAACGAGCACATAAATATGTATTACCTACACACATACACACACACATACGCACATACTCATTGCTGGCACTCGATAGAGTGGGCTGTCATTTTGGCCATAAATATTAGGTGTTAAAATTATGCTAAATGCAGTGGGTAGTTAGGCCGTGATTTCTATATAACAACATTTTATTGCATCCAGTTTGTTGCCCAAGTTATTTTGTATTTTTAATTTATATTTTGTTGTTTTGCTTTGTTTTGTTTAGTTTTGCTTTTCATTGAGGCAGTTAGCCTTAATTTATGCCCATTACGCTAACTTTTCTCAAAGCTTCCAGTTACGCGATGCGAATTGTTTTTTACTCGCTTTTATATTATATTAACTGTGAGACACTTTGTGCCAACTTCTGCAACATGGTCAGTCAGTCAGTCAGCCAGTTAGTTACCAAGTCAGTTATTCATTTGGGCTCCCTAAATGGTCAAGAAAAAAGAAATATGCTCACATTTTTATGGTTAAATGCGGTTTTCTTGTTTTAGCGCCCGTTTTGATCAAGGATTGCGGCAAGAAAACATTTTTGCCATAGCACTCTTTGGGGCTTGGACGCTGTGATCCAATCGATAAGAGTAATCGATTGCAAAAGTAAGCGATAGTTGCAACAGCAGAAAATATATAATTCAATTTACTAATACAAGAGAAGAGTTTCAAATGTAAACAAATTTAATAAATAAAAAATTTAAGAATAAATTTTATTTGTATGCCATGGAAAATAAAAAAGAGGAAAACAAATATTCAATAAAAAATATATTTAGTTAAAATTAATAATTCATAAATTTTAAAATGCAATAATCTATTAAATGAACTAAGGTTAAAAATGATTTAATATTTTTTTTTTTTCAATATATAATTACTTACCTAAAAAATAAATAAATACTTATATATATGTAATAAAAATGGATTAAATCCCAAAAAAAATTGCATTAAGTATAATCAAAATATTGCTTTATTATCTGCATTTTTATTCAATTCAATTTTTGTGTGAAACTTATTCCAATATATAAATATATTTATTTTAAGATCTCAATTAATATAATGTACATCACTTCCAAACGCGCTATTAACTTTCACATGTCATTTGAAGCAGGATTTCCCTGAGTATATATCGCCACTATGTTTGCTTGGAAAACGATCTTCTCACGAGCCGGCTGTGGTTATGTAGGCACCTTCTCTAGCAATTTAGCCACTGTAACTGAGGCTGGGGGCTTGTCAACATGCGTTCCAAGTGATTTGCAGATGTTTCTCTTTTTTTCTCTTTGCTTTTCTTTTGGTATCACAACGCGTCAGTCAGCCGCAAGACAACGCAGAAAATTTGCTACTTGTTTGTTGTCAGCCCGGTTTTATGGGTGCCAAAGCGGCAGGCCCAACGTACTACAAACTACACAAAAAAAAAAAAAAAATCTTTGTGGCTTAAACATGTAATAGCTCTTTAAAAGGTTCAGCTAAGCGCGGCCGAGTTTCAAACAGACAGTCAGTCGCAATTGGGTCAACAGAGTGTTATGTGTGCAGCTATGTATGTAGTTTGTTTTGAGGTTTTTTTTTTTTTTGTATAATACATGTGAGCCAAGTTTGTTGCCTAAGTCATTTGATTTGCCTCCTGGCATTAGACAAATCGGCTGTGCCCAGCCATTTGGCACTGCGCCACACATTAGACTTCAAGATGCACATTGATTAGCGTAGGCCAAAGTTTAAGCGGCTAAACGTGCCGCAGCAGCTACAACATCAACGACAGCAGCAACAACAACAACAGCATAAAGCACCAAAATGCCACAACAACAACAAAATGACTCAATTTGTACGGAGTATGTGGCAAAGAAGCGATTTGGTTATTATGGCACGCATGCCTTCGACTATTAATTAAATGAGCATAAATAATACTCAAATATTTTTTCTTATATATCATAGTAATTTTTACTACACCTGACCACATGCCATAGAAAAGAGAAAGAGAGAGGGAGAGACTGAGCGCGCGCGTGTCTAAGCCCAGGCGCATTATAAATTCAAAGCATATTCCCACCATAAATGTCGCATAAATGCGACTATTTGGAGAGTAAAAAGGGCACGTAAGCATAAACAAATGCAAATGAGACGTAAATCAATCATAAAATCCATGTCCACATGCGTTTCGGAGACATAAAACACATGTCGCCGGCTCTGTAAATACATATGAAAAGTGTTTTCTAGTTTCGAATTCTTGCAAAACGCCCACGAATGGTCTATAGATGGCAGGCATATGTTAAGCTTGAATACGGCGTGTAATTAAATTTTTTATATTTTTAATCTGCTTAAGGCTGAATCTAAGATAATTCATAATCATTGGAAAATTAATCATAATCTTGAGGGATTATTAGAATTTAAATTAATCAAAAGTTGTTTTTTTGATAAGTCAAGGCTGTTGGAAGGATACGCAAATAAATTATATGAGTCAGTTTAATGGAATGGAATGCATGCTGAGGATAGTAGGGAGTGACCTGAGCATATGGAATATAAATAATATTAATGGAATGGAATACATGTTAAGGATAGTCGAGAGTACCGCAGGCAAATAGATTATAATATATTATAATAATATTAATGGAATGACATACTTGCTGAGGATAGTCGAGTGTCACCTAATTCAAGCAAATGTAATATAAATAAAACTAAACTGATCAATGAAGGAATTTAATATTATTTATATTCTATTTGTTGGTATTAGCTCACGCTCCACCGCCTCGGCTTTGGTGGCACTTCCTCATTTAAGTTTGTATGTTATTTGGGCAATATCTGATCGATTGTTAAGCATGAGTTTTTCGAGTCAATATTCAAAGGCTGTCAAATCACAGAAAACAGTAGCAATTTGCTGAGTGCTTATCGTGGAATGATTGAGCTACGAAAATTAAAACTTCATCTCAACCTCCAACTGTCCTAGAATTTTTTAAATTATTTTAATATTTTAAAAAATATTTATCACGTTTGTTAACTTCAGACACTATCATTATATAAATATCTGCATAGTAAAATTATTTTTATAAATATATATAAAATTCATTAAATTCTGCTGATTTAATTTAATAACTCTATATAGTTTATTACATTATAGTTTAATTTTTTTTAACAATTATATTAGCTGAAATATTACTTTTATTAATATATATAAATTTGATACAAGTCTTCTGGGGAAGCATTAATAATTCTTCATAGTCAGTTTTTTAGTTTTTTTTTTTTTAAATATTAATTTACCAATATAAACTTGATGGAAAATTTATATACTATATATAAATAATAATTTAATGCATTTCAAAAATAATAATAATAATAATAATTTTGAATTTTTAATATAACCTTTATGAAAACTTGGTTAACTAAATTCTTCTAAATAATAATTTACTATATTTTATTAGTCAACTTTTTACTTAATTTTTAAAATATTACCTAATATTAATTTTTTAATATAAATTTGATGAGAAATTAGTATAAGTAGAAATTACGTCTTTTTACTTAATTTTTTAAAATATTACTTAATATTAATTTTCCAATATAAATTTGATGAGAAGTTTATATAAATAGAAATTGGTCTTGCCATAATTGCATTGAAGTATGTCCAAAACAGACTGTCAGACATAATGTCAGCTTAAGCCAATTAATCAACCCACAAAACATCCACATTTCGATCCCACACATGAATACATATATATTTAATATTTTACTACCTGATGCATATCAAATTTTCAATTCCATAAATTCACTGTAAATTGTAGTATTAGTTTTATGCGTCTTTCAAGTGCCATAAATTATGAATAACATTATAAATAATTGAAATAACTCTATAAGTCAAAGCGTTAATCAGCTTTGAATTTATGTTCGCAGTTGTCTACACATTTTTATTATTTATTATTTACAGTCAGACATCTACTTTAATAAAAACAATTATACAAGCAAGTACTTAAGTATCTTTTATATATTTTTATTTTATTTTGTATTTTTTTTTTCAGGCATTATGTGCTCAAGAACTTGTATAATAACCATTTTGACAGACATCCAAAAGCTGCACATGCCGCGGCAGATGACACCACACAACGAGTGGCTAAGCACTCACATGTCAACACACACAGATGGAGGAGCAGACAACAAATGAACGAATGATTAAACAAGAAGAAGCAAACAACAATTTTGTTCACCTGCAGCTGGCGCCCTGAAACCGGAAGCAAATGGTAGACAACGACTGTTGAACCTTTTTGGCCGGACCGAATGCAAAGGCGGGGCCCACAAATCCAACAAACAAAATTTTGGTTCGTTTTGGCTTTTTTTCGTTTTTTCATTTTTGGATGCGGCAAATTTAGTGCCACGATATGTTTTCAACAATTAGTCAAGCATGCAGGCCCGACTTTTTGGGCGCTGCCGTGCAGACAATAAATAAATCACAAAAACAAATTTTTGAAAAAAAAGAGAAAAAAAAACTTTAAGCAAATGTTGAGGAAGCAAACGTAATAAAAAAACATAAAACATCGAACACAACAAATATTTGCTTACGAAATGCATGTTTTTAGTGAAACGTGATTTGTGTTTTGTCTAACAAGCAACAAAACAAAATAGTGTATAGCACGTGTGGTAAATGATGAGTAGACGCCTCATTTGTTTGCAATTTTGTTGTTGGCTGTTGCCGTTGCGATGCTATTGACTTTTGAACTGTGCTCAAAACTTAGTCAGCCATAGCTCTCATTAGCAGTTCAAGAGCTCTTTAATAATACGTAGAGTCAAGTTGAATGCAGGAAAACAGCTTTCAGTCACTGCACATAGATTAATTATAATTAGCATAGAAGTCTTGTACTTGACTTCTGAAAAGAACTTCCTAGATTATAATTAATATAAAATTATTAAGTAAACTTTTTAATTTATTACAGTAAAAATCAAAACATATTTATATAACAAGGCAGATAATACAAAATTAAGTGAAAAATAATCAATCAACCGACTACTTATACTATTAAGTTTATATAACCCTGGATTTTTATTATGATTTAATTCCTTAATTATAAAAATTTTACTTTAAAATAAATAAAACTTTAGAAATAAAATATTTAAAATTTTATACAAAAATTCAATAAAATGTAATAAAAATATTGATTTAATATAAATAGCAATATTATAACTTTAAACTTTAAGCTTTACCGGCTTTTTTATTTTTTTTTTTATAAATATCTAAAATATTTTTCGTGAATTTTTTTTCAAACAAAAATTTACGTAATATTAACTATTTAATATAAATACATAGAATAAATTTATAATATTTTTAAAATATATAAATATATTTTAAGTGTGATATAACTAAAATTTTCTTAATATATAAAAAAAAAATTAATATAAATATTTGACGTTAATATTTACGAAAAAAAATTTATTGATATAAGTTATACTATATATATATATATTTAAAGTATGAAAAATTGTAAAGATACTGCCTGAAAATCAAAGCTTCTCTCTTTTGTAAGACACATAATATATAAAACAATATATTGTTATAAAAACGTATTATTAAAAAATTTAAAATATTTAAACGAAAACCTTGAAAAAAAGTAAAATACAAAAAAGTAGAATGCTCTAGTCGAGACTGCTCGACTAGGAGATACCCTGGGCCCTGTGAGGCGAATGGGGCGTGGCATCCAAAATGTAAAGATTACGTAATCTCCGTATGCATTACACGAAACTTCGCTATATAAATAGCCTTTTATTATGTTTTCTAGTTAATTTATACAAATTATATACGTAACTATAAATTCAGATACTGGCTGCTGAAGTCCTTGATATTTACACATATGAAGACTTCCTTTGCAATTGCAAAATGATCGTTATCTCAATGATCGTTAAATAATTAATAATATTTAAATCTAAGTATATTATATTTACATTAAATAAACATTATAAGTATAACTTTTACATTTTCGCTTAACATACTTAACTATTTTAATACTTACCAACAGACAGAAGAAGAGGAGAAACACCGCGCTGCACTGGACGACTGACCACCAGAAGATGAGGAATACGACTGAAGCTGCAGCAGCCTTGCCTTTATATAGGGCAGCGACAGCTCCTCTCAAGTCAAGCTCAACTCTTGATCCTCTTTCTGAGGCAATCTTCATACTTGATCATTAGGCGACCAGTCAGAGCACTGTCTGCGTCTGCTGCTGCTGTTGCAAGAAGCAGCTCTTCTGATCTTCAGCTGCCTTAATATAGGGCAGTGAGATTTCCACTTGAAGTCGAGCTTAACTGCTAAGCCTCTCTCTGAGTTAGTATAAACTAAACTCTCTATCAGTTAGCGACAAATCAGAGTATTTTCTGATGCCTTTGCTGCATACATATGCAAACTAACATCTCCTCTTCGAACTTAAACTCTATTTCAGCTCTTCTTCTCTTTTGTCTATTGATTAAATGTAAAACATCTAGCTCAGCCGATGTACAAACCAGGTCTTAAAAACGAATTTAAATTATCGATAAATGCTGATAAAATCGAAATGGAATGAGTTATCGAAAATAAATAAATAATTAAACAAAATAGAGGTAAGAAAAACAAACATCACCGCACCCGAACTCAATCCTGCATCTACATAACTACATATGTAACGTTAAAGTAGCTCACTGCATGGGCGATATTTGACAATTACATAACTAAAGAAGCTACAGAAGCAGATCAATCGCAATTGTGATTCTTAGAATATGCAGAAATGCGCGCATATGAACGTATGTGTATGTGTACATACAAAAACAGTGGTCTGTTTGAATGTATACATGTAAAGGGCGATATATGACAAATACAAAAAAACGGACAGGGCTAAATCGACTCAGCTCGTCGCGCTGATCAAGAATATATATACTTTGTGGGGTCTGCCACGCCTCCTTCTCCCTGTTACATACATTTAACAAAACCATTATACCCTGATTTCCCATTTTCAATGGGTTCAGTGTGTAATAAATACAATAAAATTTTGTTAAATTTAAATTTTCTTCCTATTTGCCCGTCTCATTTACAATTTATTAGCTCGAATATTTATGCAAATTTGACCGCCCACATAAAAACCAAATTCGACTTCGATCTATTATCCATTAGCGACAATTGTCTGGCAAAAAAGGACACAATTTCCATATCTATAAACAAAAGACACTCACAAGAAATCATTTGTCCAGCAAATATAGAAAAATAAAAGTTGCCCGCAATTTGTTGCCCTCACACTCGGCCAACAGATAAAACGTGGAAGAAGCAGAGGAAAACAGGAACACAAAACTTGGCTATAAAAACACCGAGATAGAGGCATAACTTTCAAATGCGATTTGTTGAAAAATTTGTATCCCAAAATAAACTAAAAAAAAAAAAAAAAACCAATTGCGAGTATTTCCAAACGGCGTGACAACATTTTTATTTTAGCCATGCTTGAATGGTTGGCGCTGCTGTTTCAATAACCAAAACCGTAACCAAATATCGTATGCCCCTAACCTCTCCCCAGCCGCCAATACGAAACAGCCACCGCTAGCGACACGTTTTGAACCCAAAGCCCCAAAGGGTCAAGTAGCGCGTGTAGCGAAAGCCAATCCACAGGCGAACCGATATTGACAGGGCCAGGCCAAAAGCTATAACAGCCAGAAACAGCGAGGGCCGAACGTGAGTAATCATAACTTTTGTGTGAGATATGATGGAGTCTAAAGGATACCAATGGATTTCTAGACAAAAATATTTTACTAAAATAAAATAAAAAAGAGTGTAAAGAATGGCATTGGATATATTGATGGGATGTAAGGATGTTCATAGATAATTTTAATAAATTTTAATATGCTTACTCAAATGAGATGTAAAACTAAAATTAACAAGTAAGAAAACTCTAGTCGGAGGTGCCCGACTAGGAGATACCCTGAGCCCCGTCCGATTTGCATTTTTTAGTACGCTCCATAGCTTGCATATAACGTTAAATTTAAAAAAAAATATATATTTTTGAAATTTTATTCAACTAGAATGTATGTCAATTAAAAATAAATAAATAATTAAATAAATAAACAAAAAAAAAATTAGTTCAGCAATTCAATATTTTTTATTTTTAGTGAAAGATTTTAATTTTCTTAAAAATGATTTTAATGAAGTGTTCATATTGAATAACAATTTTAAATAAAAGACATCCTCCTTTGAAGAGACAATGAGTTCAACAAAATTTGTGCCAGCTCAAACATTTAGTCTGTCGAGTCTTTCTAATTGCACCGCTCGGCATCGCAATTCCACAAAGTCGTTGTAGCTCAAACATTTCGTTCAACGTGCGTCATTCTTCAGAAACATATAGATCTTCTAAATACATACATCGCTCTTCTTGACGTTGAACAATTCCACATCGATCGGAGTAGCTTATTTATCTGCGTATAGCATAGATCACTGTATAATATATTATTTACGCTTTAATATTTTTTTTTATTTATTTTTTTTTTCAGTAATATTTTTTCCCGCTTCAGTAATATTTTAAGCGCAGTTAGACTGGGCTTAGTTTTTAATAAATATAATTTTAACCAGATAACTTGCAGAAGAATCCAAATATTTGTTTTGCATTAGATTTTTAATATTTGTAAAAAATATTATGTATTGTTGTTTAAATATTTTGTAAACTTTAACTGTCATTGCCCATGTTCACAACCTTCCACTATTCAAAAGATAAATAACTCCACAGTATGACATTGTTAGACTGGCGACGATCAGCGGCAAACAAAAATTATATTTACTACTTTAATTTATTTTTCCAGATTCCAGATACAGCACATATGGATTCTAAGTACTAAGTACTCAATAGAACTACTCTATTGTTATTTGACTTTACTAAGTTGCCTATTCTATATATCATTTTCCCATGAACACTGTTGCTCACTTTAATTATCAAATGTGGCTATCTTATGAGTGCTTTTCACAAATTTAATGCTTCCTTTTTGTTATTATTTTTTTAGCTGTACTTTAGAACTTCAGCCTTCTCCTAACTCTCCTCAACTTCCACTTAGATTAAGAAATAAATAAATATTATTTTTTAATTTTTCTAACTTTACTCCAACTAATTCCTGTAACAGCCCTCGTTCGTGATGGCCCTGCTGTCAGCGTAACGACCATAACTACATAGATACTATAAATACGAATGCAATGGCAATTGCCTTTATAGATATAGCAGATAAATGCGAAAAAGGGCCATTTGTATCTGTTCTCGGTTCGATCTTCACGCCCGAGTGCCGCAATAGACCTTCCACCTATTGAGATGCCGAGCGTTACTTGGCATGAACTTGACATGCATTTTGCTGTTGCCAGTGCGTGTGCAAATGGGAGGGGGAGGGGGGCTGTACGTACCCATATACCCAACTACCTAGCTAGGCTACCTAACTGCCTACTCTGCTAGCGAGTAGGTAGCCCAGTCTCCCCAGTCTAGACTAGAGGCGAATTGTAAACTGCATTGGAGCGCGGCCTACGTGCAGCATTGGGGCATATCAAATGTGTGTTTTGATTTCATTTATTTTTGTTTTTGTTTTTGATTCTCATTTTTTTTTATTCAGTGTGTTCTAATTAATGGCTTAATTCTGTAGCGTCAATGGAACCGATTGGTAATGGTTACGCCATCAATTTTCACTTACGGCCAAAAGATGTAAAAATTAATTAAGAAATGTGCTGACGCATCTTTATTGTATCAGCCGCACGACTACAAACGTCAGACACCTGCTGGTTTTTTTTTTTGTTATTTACAACTCAACTTTAAAAAAGTATATATATTTTATGATTAGCCAAATTTTAGCAGCCCGCTCGTAATAATATATATTATATATATAACTTTTAGTTCAATGGCATTGCATACGACATGAATATAAAAAAAAATAATTTCAAGAGCTTTAGCTTTAGCTGCGCCACATCTTAACGTTCGCATTGCCTTACGTTAGGTCAAGCCACATTACGTTATTTATATACGTTACGTTATTTATATACGCGCGCACGCCGGTCTCAAATGCCGGTTTGTTGTGTGAGAGCTCGGCATATACAAACCTAAATAAATGCCGGGCAAGAGAGCATAGAGAGCGCAACTCTTAAGAGCGGCAAACAGAGTTGTCGAGTTTCATACTGAGAGATTTAATGGACTTGGAATAACATATATTTATTGAAATAAAAACTGTGTATAAATGACATATATTAAAAAATAAGTTGTAGCTCTATGAAAAATGTTAATAAAAAATAATAATAATAATAAATAAATAAAATAAAATAAATTCAATAAAATAAAACATTTAAAAAATATAAAAATTAAAAAAATATAAAAATATATTAAGCAAATAAAATAAAAAAGTTCTATACAAAAACATGAAAATATGAAAAGATAAAAAATAAAAACAAAAGCAAAATATATAAAGAAAAAAATTCAAATATATTACAAAAGAAATAAATACTAATGAACAATTGGAATTAAATAAATAGGAATAGGAATTAAATAAATATAATAATTTTTTTTTTAATATTTTTTTTTATATTTTTAATTTTATTTTAGATGCAATATTGATCGGTATAAAATTTTATATTAATAAAAAATATATGTTAATAAACAGAAAATATACATAGCAATACTGGAATCAAAATAAAATTATATAAATGTATATAAAATATATAAATTTAATATACAAAATTATATATTTGTAAAAAATATGTATTGGAAATATAGATTTATATATAAGAATTGTAAAATTTGGCATAAAAAAAATAATACTAATATAAATAATATGTATTGTAGTTATTTTTTTTAAGTATTCATGAACTCTAATGGAATTTTATATTTCTATTAAGCGCATATCCTCTATGAACGATCATAAAACATTATGCATGTATTGTAAAAAAGGATTTTAATCAAATTTTATTCTTTTAATTTTTTTTGCAATTTTTGTTTAATATTGTTATTTTTACAATTTTGCTATAGTTTATACCTTTTTAAACAGATATATAAAAAAAAAAAAAAAATATATATATATATATATATATATATATATATATATTAAAGAGAAAAAATAAAAATAAGCAAAATATATGAAGAGAAAAAATTTCAGATATATTACAAGAGAAATTGTTTGTAATTAAATAAAAATATAAACTGTAGCAACAGAGATAAATTTATAATTAATAATAAAAAATTAATTTCATTCAATAAAATATAGGCATGATTATTATATAAAAAAATTTATAAATATTATATTCACATAATTAAAGCGCACGCTGAGTTCCTTTCACAAATCTCTTTGTGTCTAGAGGATAGTTGTTGCTAGTTCTCTATAAGAACATATGACTTCATTGGAATTACTTGGAATTGCTCGCTCCTTTTTAGGGATGCCAACAATAAATCAACTTTTATTACAAAGCTTTTGTTACTTTGTATATATAACCATATATCTGTATATATATAGAGATATATATGTGCAGATATAGATTGTAATAAGCAATTAGTTATCTGGTGTCATATGCAGCACAGTGGGTGCAGATCAATACGAGTAGATATTAAGCCACGCCAAGAGCAAAGAGTAGAAAGAATAAATTGCTCTTTAAACAGCATTCGCTCTTTTATTTTCTCTCTCTCTCTCTCTCTCTCTCTACCGCTCTCTGTTAGCAAAAAGCTGACATCATCCAATGGCTAGAAGGCAGCGCTCAGGCTGCGGGCCAAGTTAGTAGTCGGGCCAGCTGTCAGACGGCGGCTTATTTAACGCGCGGTCCAAGCTGAAAACTCTTTTAGTATAGCGTTGGCGTGCGAGACAGACGGTTCGGTTGAGCACAAGATACACAAAGTACTTGAAACAACAAAATATATAAGAAAAGAAAAAAACAACACAACCAAAAACGAGTTCGAGTTCCGAGCAATTAATATACATACGATATAAGCACATTTAGCGCAGGCGTTGAACTAGTGCGAACAAGAACATATTACAAACAACAACAACAATTAAAAGTAATAAATAATATAAAGAAAACAATGCAAAAATTCAACTAAATAAACATTAAACAGTTGCACTGTAAGCCGGAGCTTACTCCGGCTGATGTCAGTTCCCAGTAGCCTAGTTGAACTCAACGTGAATTGAAGTGTAGCCAAGCGTTCAGTGTGAAACGCAAAATAAGCGAAGCCAAGTGCCGCGTTTTTACTTTAGATATATACATATATAAATGCGTATATACAGTATGTATATATTTAGTCACAAAGACTAAGCAGCAAAAGTTAAATTCACAATTGTAAAGAAAGTGAAAGAGGAGACGCGACAAGTTGGCCTAGCGCAAAATAGTCAAAGAAAAAAGGGAAAGGTTTTTGGAGCTGAGTTTTGCATGGCGCCTTTTATATTTTTTCTATTTTTTTATTTTTATTAAATGCCTTTGCTTTGCGCTTGTCAAGTGCAGCCGCTCAGAAGTTTTCAGCCAGCTTCCAGCTTGCCCACGAGCAACAGCTGTTTATATATACATAGATATTTTCAGTTTCTTTTGCAGCGCTTCGCCCACTTGCTCGGGCAAAATCATTGAAAATTAATTTTTATACATAAAATATATATATTTATTATAGATTTATATATATGTGTATATATATTTTTTCAATAATTTTTATGCCAATGCTTTGCTGACTACGCGTTTTTTATATATATATTTATTTTCTATACCACGCGTTTTCTGTTTTGACTGCTTGTCTACCTGTGTGTGTGTTTGTGATAAAAAAAAATAATATACACGAAAAAAAATATATATCGCAGCTTAAAAAGCGGCCAAGCGACATTGATGCCAATCGCCAGTGCATTTGGCCATATTGTTGTTGTCGCCGCTGTCCGGAGTTTGAGCCAAAAAAAAAAAACAACTACAAAGAGCTTAAGCATAAGCCTAAAACGCCTTCAGTGAACAGCGGCTCGAATGTAAGGCACATGCTAAAAAGTGCTATCAACGTCTGACTATCTCGCTCCGCAGGTACGTGCAATTCGTCTCTTGATTTGTATTCATATAGATATAATTTACCGTTTTGTCCATTGCCAGCACAAAAGGCAATCAATTTTGTACACATATATATGATATGTGTGCATAATAAATAAGTTAGCTGTTTTGCCAAATTTTTTTTACTTAGTTTAAGATCTTTGAATAATTGTAATTGAGACATTATGGTGAACTAAATAATATTTTCTTTTTTTAAAGAAGTTTTTATTAAATTTTAAATTATTTGTATATTACATTTGTAAGCCAAAGTTTTCTCTGCATGAATTATATAAACAACCAATGGCATTTGTTTGCTTTTCTAGTTCTTCTTAAAATTTGCATTCTTTGTTCTTTGTCTACATTTGTAATTAGCACAAAAAAATTTCAGTTCAACTATTTGCTGCTTAGTTTCTTCCCATAATTATTGCTACGCGAGAATTTCACTTCATTTATATAGGGCGATTCATAAAGAAAAATAGTGAAATCATAATAAAAAAATAGCTATAAAGTTTTTCAAAATATTCTCTTTA
Organism: Drosophila meridionalis; assembly: GCA_035045145.1. Lineage (NCBI taxonomy): Eukaryota > Metazoa > Arthropoda > Insecta > Diptera > Drosophilidae > Drosophila > Drosophila meridionalis. Next base: position 4,739,190 of record JAWNPG010000031.1, read on the forward strand.
GAAGGCAAAAAATTTTGCATTCAATTGAAGAAATCTTCAGTGAATATATATCACTTAGAAGTTGATATATTGAGAAATTTTCAGTAAATTTTTTTTCACTCAGAAGTTGATATATTGAGGCCGAGTTGCTTAGAAGATTTTTTAGACATTGTGAAAATTTTAATTTTTTAATTTTTTGTGGACAAAAAACTGTAATTAATATCCTAGTCAGAACTCGAAATCAACAGAGAATTCTCAAAAACTGTCTTGAATTAAATAGATATTTATATAATCCTTTCAAAGGATGATTTCTCATTCGCCTTAATTCTCTGGCAACCCTCGCATACTACATTCACCTATCAGAGCAGTAACATAATTTTTCTTTATTTAAAAATCTTTCTCTACAAGCAAAAACATAGCTCTTCAGTCCACTCTTAAATGTTTGTCTTTCTTAATTCTTTCATAATTGCGTTTATCTTCTTAACGTTCACATACTCTGTTCATCTGTTCATTACTTCCGGCAGCTAAGTGTTACACAACATTTACATTTTAACTTCTCACCCACTCGACGTTCATTAGCTAAAGATTTTTCTCAGGCAGCGTGAATTGTAATTTTCAGCATTTCTTATTTCGTTATTCATTTTTTTTTTTTGCGCAATGCTAAAACAAAAGACTTAGGCAACAAACTTGAACAAACAAACATATACACATATATTATATATATAGACATTTGCTAAATTCGGCATGAATCATAAAAAATAATATAAAATCTTTTGCTTACAATTAAAGTTCAATGATTCTAGCTCGCGCTTGAGTTCACAATTTGCCCAGACGCTGGACATTAGTCATCCGTTTGCCATATGCAAATAGTTGTAGTTGCTCTTTGCAGCCATAAATATGGCTAGCAGCTGATGGGATAAACCAAAATCAGTTTTCGATTGACTTGAGCCAATGGCAAAACTCTCGTATTTATGACTTAATGTCTTATGCCCCTGATACGGCTCGGAGTTCATGCACTGTGTCACATAAAGAACTTTGTGGCGTACATTAGCGCAAATTACCATTGGCAAAAGGTGTTGGCCCCAATTGTCACCTCCAAAGATATCACAGAACAAAGAAAACGAAAAGAGAAAAAAAAACTGGGTGCGGAATTCTAGTGCGACTCGCAATTCGCAGCACCCAAAGTCTCCAGCCATATTGCATTACCTTGTGCCGCGTCATAGCCTACGATAATTTTTATTGCCACGCGCCTTTTTTTTGTATTTTTTGTCAATTTATCAGCTGCTTGAATGTCAGGCACAGAGCTGTCTGGTTGTCTATCTATCTGTTTTTTTTTTTTTCTGACGTTTCGCTGGTGACATTAAGCGCATTTCAACACTGCAATCGCCAAAAGCACTTTTTGACAAAAGTCTCTGAGCAGCACGTGCTAGATTTTTGAGAAGTTGCAACTGAGAATTATTGATCTATTCGGGGGTAATACAAAATATACAAAAAATATTGTATATAAATTGTATACAATATATAAAATATATTTATAAATGTATATAATAAATGTTATAATCCTCAGTGGGCCAAAAAATATGTATGTAATAAAATAAATATATATAAATAAAAATTGTATATATATCAGCAATTGTCCATCAGCAATATACAAATTTTTTATTTTTATTATTTATTTATATTTACATATTTTGACTCTATTCTAAACCAATTTTTTATTGGATTGCATAATTATTTGTTATACCAATTTATGACATTTGTTTTATTTTGTTTCAATTTTCAAGGGGGGTAAATTATATTATTTATAAAATTCATATGAGTTGCTCTAGCAATAATTGACTCAAAAAAAAAAAAAAAAAAGTTTAAATATATCAATTCCCTTTTTTTCATTTAAATGGATTGACAATTCGAACATCAAAAATATTTTAACTAGAAATAGCTGCTTAGAAATATTATATATTTATTGTTTTAGTGATCATCTGGTTATCTGAACTTTTTCTTACATATCTTTGGAGAACTTATATGAAAACGACTCTATGAAAAAATGGAATTATTAATTCTATACATTTTTGTATTCAATATACATAAATATGCAAAAATATATATGTATTCTTTCTTTAATATATATATATACATATATAATAATATATTATATTAATTACATAAAAATATTTATTATTATATGATATTTTAGATTTTTCTAAATAGTCATAAGATATTCGACACTTGATATGCAATAAGTTTATCATAGAGATGAAAAATTCTGAAAATATCTAAATATTATAGAAGCAATACTTTTTTTATAAGACTATATAAAATTTTATTAAGGATTTCATTTAGATATGAAACTTTAAGACTGCTGTATGCAGAGCTGTTGTTTTTCCATTTGAATGGAAATTCAAAATGGGTTTTACCTTTTAAAAACTCATTTTGCATTTCCATTCAAATGGAAAAATTAACAGATCTGGCTGTATGATAGAGAAACTGATTAATTTAGATATTTTAAACCATTATACTACTTTATTATTACATGAACTTACTAAGGTATAACTGCAAAAACAACGTAGACCAATCTTTATTCATTTAAATCTTTTAATTTTATATACCTGCAACACTTACAGAGTATCTGCCAATCGTCTCTCTCAACATTACATATAAAGTCTCTTTTAATATTCTGTCATAGCGAATCGCTTGGGTTTTCGGTGCACAAAAAAGGTCTAATGTGATTGCTGACCAAATAAACAACATTTTGTTTTGTTTAATAAATAATTTAATGGTGTTTTTGACACCACGCCCAAGCACAGCATTTGCATTTTGCACTCAAACTTAATTCGAATATCTGGCAATTTTTTTTATTTTTTATTTTTCGTTTTCTTTTTGATTTTGCATTGTTTGGCAATGCTTTAGAAAATTAGCGTAAAATCTAAAGAAAAAAAGAGAAAAAATTGCAGATAAAACAAAGAACAAAAAATCCGACATATTCAAACGTTTCAAAGTCATAATTATTGGCTTTGCCTTTTATGGTGCGCACATTTCTAGCAAAGAGATAAAAAAAGAAAAAAATCGAAAAAATTATCATGCGAGAGAAACAAATTCTTGATAAATCATGAGCTAGCTGCGCGTTGCATAGAAAAACGAAATTCCACTGAACTTTAGCAGACGTCAATTTGTTTGCATTCGCAAGAGCTGAAATATATATTTAATGCTAGCTTTTGGGTTCGGTTCGCGCATTAATTGTCAGCTTCAGACAGGATACAAAAAAAAAATAAAAATAAAAAATAAAAAAAATGGGAAAAAAACTAAATCTTGTTACGGATGACATCAGGGACTAAGCTGTTTCTAGGCTAGCTTCAAGGCGTTAGTATTTTCTTTGCACACGAGTTGTTTTGAGTCTTGCATCGAAACTTAATTACAGCCATGTTCCTAATTAACCATAGTTCGAGTCAAGTTTGTGTCTTAAGTCTTTTGTTTTGACACTGCTTCAGCGGCATTGTTCGACCTGAGTGCCTTTCATTTCGGCTTTTGTTGTCAGTTTTTGTTGTTGTTTTCATCATGCTTAATTAAAGCATAAACACCTCAAAACACGCTACCATATTCAACCATATTGCCACCCATATGACAAGCGACCCACACGATTTATTTTCCACATATATATTTTTCTCATTTTTTTCTGTTTTTTGACAATGCCAATTGAAAGAGCAGCACGAAAAATAAACTGCAGCGGCTACACCTCCGCAGTCAACACTCGAAAAATGGATTCGTAGCCCAACCTAGGACAAGTTTTTGCTGTTGTCAGATGTGGTGGGCTTACGTTTAGACTAATCAATTTAAATTACCTTCAATTAGGCTTTTTGTTCAGCTCGGCGCATTGTTGTTGTATAAGAGATGTGAAACCAGAAATATGAACAACAACAAACTAAAACAACAATCTGTTGCATTGTCTCTAAACTTCAAACAGCTCTTTAGCAACTCAATTGCCAAGCGAAGCTTATATAAATATCTTCATATAATATGTTTTCGTGTATGCGTGAATGTATATTAGAAATGGAAATTACATTTTTATTGCCGGGGCATGCATCCAATTTGTATGGCCTAAGCTACAGCAGCTGGCCAGAAATTTCATGTATATTCATATATCTTTATGCCCAGGTTGCGTTTCGAGCAGCCAGCCACACACAGCGCTTGGCTGGCAATTAGGCATTTTATAGCTTCATTCGATATGCATGCTGGGCAAGCTTCAATTGGAGCAGGAGGTGTGCGGGGCAGCGCATTGCATTGCCATGCAATGTTGTTGTGGGTGTTGGCTGTGGATTTGGTCCATAAAATGTAAATTTCTTTGAGTCATAAAATAATATGTAAGCGAATTGATTGTGCGGTTATCATCGGCGCCAGGGGTGCAGAATCTGACAAAACGTAGCACCATTTCCACTCAATTTGCATTGCAAATTTGTGTGAATTCAAACTGGAATTGAATGTTGATTATATTTTTTTAAGATGCTAATCAAATAACATTATGCGATTTTAAAGGGTGATTTTTTGAGAGGTTTTTTGTGATTGCAATTGAGCAGGTATGCTAAAAATATTATTATTATTTTATAGTCCAATTAAAACTTGTTAAAGGTAAATTCTATTATTTGCTTTCTAAGTTTTTGCATAAATAAATAAATATAAAATTTTCCAGGCTATTTATTTTTAGCAATAAAATATTTTCAATAAAAATAGTATATATGTAGTTAATTAATACCATATGGAAACTTATTTAAAATTCAGTTCAGCAAGAGAATATTTATTCTAATGACTGAATACTAATAATAATTCAACTTTTTTCGAAAACTAAATTCGTTTTGATATTATTCAATTTGAATTATAATATAATATATAACACATAATAATATAATATATAATATAAAAGGAAACTCATATAAATATAAATAAATAAATTCTGTACAACAAAAAAATTCGTTAAAATAGTAAGTGCTTACAAATAATTTAATATAAATATATATTTAAAAAACAAACAAAAATTACTAGAACTAATTCTTGAAAAAAATTCATAAAAAAATCTTAGAAAATTATAGATTAACTAATACATCAAATTAACATAAATTATGCAAAAAAAAATATAATAGAAATTAAAAAATAATTCTCAACAAGTTATTTGACCAACGATCCCAAATTTCCCAAGCAGTAAGCAGTATAAATCATTTCAAATAAATATACTTAACTGGATATATAAAAATGCATATATATCAACAATAAACAGCTTTAAAAAAACTCTCTGCATCCTAATGCTATTCAGGTAACGTCTACAACGAATGACTTAAGACACAAACTTTGCCAAACGAAAATCTTAATTACTTATTTCCAGCTATGAAACTGGCAAATCTTGCATTACTTAAGCCGCAGTCAGGTGAAAGCTGATATAAATTGTAAAGCCAATTGTCTAAATATCAAAACGTCGTCACACATCACTCGCCGGACGCACACATACACACACACACACACTAACACACACGCACACACACAATTTAAATGAGCTATCAAAATCAGCACCCCGGCCATGTCATTGAACTAACTAGCAGCAGCAGTCAGACCAATAGCAATCAGATAGCTAGATAAGTTAACAACATTCAGTACATCAAAGCCGCTTAGCAAAAAGGCACAAAAACTTATAGTTTATGGCTGCAGTCACACAAATCAGCGCCGATCGCCTTACAACTGACAACGGCAAACCGCTCAGGATTGATGACAAGTCGGCAATACCAAATGGCAATTATTATAGTCTCCCTCTCTCTCTCTGTGTCTAAAGCCTACCAGAGAGTGTCATAAAAAAAGCCAGAAAACAGCTACAGCAAAAACAAAAACTTAACGAAAATGTGTTTATTGACGTCATTTGATGAAATCAGCGGAAAAAAAGAAGCAAAAAAAAGCGAGCTAAATGTGATGTGGAGAAAATTGGCAGGCCAGGCCAAAGTCGAGCCAACTCTAGTTCCAGCTCCAGCTCCATCCTCATGCCCATTTGCCACCCGCTGTGCGACAGAGACGGAGGCTGTGCGAATTGTTATAATTGCAAACAATTACAATGGCTATAAAGAGCCAAGCAGCGCTGAGCTTTTGTACTACGGAGCATTGTCTTGTCCGGTTTCGGTCTCATTGAAGACAATTTTTGTCTTGTTTTTTATTTTTTGGCGAAATATTTGCAATGTCTAAAGCCTATCAAATGGCCCGAAAAAAATTAGCGAGCCAGCCAAACTAACCATGGCAATCCCATTAGATAGGGTCCAAGTTCGCGCGGGTCAACCTCAGCGAGCAGCTCCTGACTGTCGCTGCTTTTTGATTATTTTTATTTTTATTTTTTTGCATAATTATGTGCAGAATTCTCTTTTATTTGGCGGCGAGAAGTTGTATTTCAACTGTGCTGCCAATTACCAGCATGAAGGTCTTTGACTGCGCAATCAGCAGCCAGCAACAGCAAAAAACTAGAAAATTTGTAACATTTTTGTCTTAGTCGGAGCTCTTCAAGTTGTTGTCATTATTATAGTTTCGGCATTTTTTTTTTTTTTTTTTTTTTTGTTATTTTACGACTTGTTTTTCATGCTTTAATTTGTTTCGTTTTTTTGGTGTTTTTTACGTTGCTTTTTGGTAAGCTTTTACCATGGCGCACAATTATTTTTTTCAGTATTGTAGTATATATTTATATAGATATAGATATATTTTATATATATATTTCGGAGTGCTTGTGGCTTTTACATTTCACGCTCTTGAGCTGATTGGCTTGCAAAACGTTTCAGTGGCAATGAAAATAGTTTTAGGAGTGGTTAGATAGTTAAGCTGGGCTGTAAGATAATGCTTAGATAGAAATCAAAGAAAATAATGAAATGGATTTAAGCAATAGATATGATATAGATAAAATAATTATATTAAATTATAAATACTTTCAAAGAAGGGAATTATCAATATATTATATAATAATATATTATTATAATATATATATTATATATTATTATAATATATAAAATTATTATTAAAGTTAAACAACGAAAGATTAAATATATTTTTAAATATTATTTTTCTATAAAAATTATAACAAAAATATTTCATAATATTATACTGGGGCAAACTAAAATTTTTAAAATGTTTAATTATTTTTTTTTTTTTCATTTTGAAAATGTTTAATAATAGAATTATTATTAATACTTTTTTTTATAATTATTATAGAAAAATAATCGAAATAATATCATAAATTTAAATTAAGCAATTATTCATTTATTATATAAGAGTTGTATTCAAAAGGTTTTATCTTATAAAAAAAAAAAACACCAACATCAAACAATTATTCATTTGCTTAAAAACATTACCAACTTTAATGCTGATTTTTGATTATGAGAATGGACTGTCATTTTGAACAATTATGAATATGATTTACATACGATTTTTCTATTAGAATTAAAAATTATTAATTTGATCTTTTTTCTTGAATTTTCTTAACAAACAAAACTCAATAATAATTAACTTAATATCTACGCTTAATCATGTTTTAAATTACATTCATAGTTTTTTTTGTATTTAATTGGACATCTCCGTTTTCACTTGCGCTTTCTGCATCTAGCGATTCAATAAATCAATAAATGTTTAATAATCGGTAGCTAAACACAATACACAATCCATTTTTCAATTAACTTAAGCCGCAAAATGCAATTAAGCTTTTACACGATTTCTAAAAAGAAAACAACAATACCACTAACTCCCGTCTGAAGTAGATGCCGCATTTTACCCGGTAACCCAGTTATTCAATGTTTCAAGCAGCTTTTTTAATTGACAGCCGCACAGCAGCTGAACATTTCATTATGCTGCAGCCCCAAACATATTCATTAAATAATTAGGAGCAACAACAATAACAATATATATATATATTCAATATTAAGCAACAGGTATTTGTCTGAATAAAAAAAGCAACTGCAACATTAATTTGTACGCTGGCAATTAAAATTTTGACACGCTAATGATTAATTAATAATTAAGAAACAAAGTAAACAAATCTGACAAATTGCATATGGCACGAACAAAACATAATTAGGCAATGGAGAACATAATTAAGACTTTTATAACAAAAAAAAAACAAAACAGTTTAAAATAAAACAACAAAAATTATAATAATGCAGTAATAATAAAAAATATACATATAATTTAATGGTCTAAAAATAAATTTTGAGTACATTTTGCATGCAGAACTAATAAAGTCAATGTCGATAATAAAAGAATATTTTAAACAATAAACTGTTAGTTCATTGTTATTTGACCTCTTAGATTAGATTTGGCATAAAATAGTAAATAATTCTGAGTAATGCATAAATCCTTCAAAAAAAAAAAAAAATGTACTCAAAAATAATATAACGAGAATTTATATAAAATAAGAAATTTAGTATCAAATTTCAAATGTTTCTGAAATCCTTCAAAAGAAAATAAAAATGTGATATTATCATATTATAAATAAAATATTTTTATATAATAACATATTTATATGTTAGAGTTTATATATATTCCATAATAGATTTTACACTAAAAAATGTTTTTAAAAATAAATTCGAACAAAATAATAAAAAAAAAAAAAATTATAAAAAAAATCTATTAATGAAAATTCAAAATATATTTTAAGAATGTTAGATATATATGGATAGTAAAATTATCTTAAAAAATATATATTATAATGAAGAAAATATATATATTGCAAAAAAGATAGTATTAGGGTTTAAAAATGTGTTTAAACAATACTTCATTTTTTGTATTTATATTAAATATATAATTTATAATATATTTGTATGTCTCGTAATGCAACCTTAAACCTTAAAACAAAAGTAAAACATTTACAATAATAGTAATAAGAAACACCTAATTACATTTCAAAGCTTAATTAACACACTTATACTTAAACTTGACCTTTAAAGTGAACTGAAAATATTAATAAGTATAATAACTCCCAAAATTAAAAGAGAGGAGAAAAAAAAATGGCAAATCATGCGAATTGAATGCGCTTTTGGTGCTTGAGAAATTCAATGCCTCAGATAGCAATTTCCATGCCAATTGCCAATGAAATTGTTTTTGCTCGGCCAAGAAAGAAGTTCAAGTTTAAAGCTAATAATGCGGGCTAATTGGGCGGTAAATAATGGGGCGCAGAGTGTGAAATATGTAAATAGCAGGCGTCGTCGGCGGCACACGTGAAGCCAAACATTGACCTAGAATCGGCAGCTATCAAGTGTCGAATATTGTGTATTGTATTGTGGGTATTGAAGTGCGAGAACTGGATAAACAAAATAAAATATATTTATTATTTTTTTTTTTTTTGGGGGGGCTGCTAGTGTTTGCCTGCTAATAGACATACCCTGACCTTCAAAATTAATTGACTTGGAGTACCTACATCGTTTGTGCTGCTATTACTTGTTTAGTCATGCTGCTAATGAGACACGGGCCAGGTTCAATGCAGGTTGAAACAAGCGCCATTCGAAATTTTTTATTTTTTGGGGGATTGGCAAGCCAGCAAGCCGCAACAACTGTGTATTGCAGGCCTGAAAGCATTTTGGAGTTACCTAATCTCGGTAGCTTTGCTTCCAAAAATCGCGGAACTGCAACATAATTTTATAGATTTTTCATATACCGACTCGATGGCTGTCCGCCTGTCTCCCTGAGACAATAAACGTAATTTTCTTTATAATAACAACAAAAGGAAAACAACATTGAATTTTTTCTCTTCAATTTTTTTTTTTTTATCTTGTTTTCATTCTGCCCGTTGTCGCTTTCACTTTTCCGTTTCGCTGCTCACTTTTCCTTACAACTCATTCGTATTGATTATTGCCTATTGACTATGTGATTTCTGCTCATTTCATTGGAGTTTCTGCTCCAATCTATTGGCATTTCATTTCCCTCTCGCCATCTCCCTCGCTCAACCTGTCTCATATCTGACTCTGCCGAAATGAAAAGTTTTCGCTTTGCCATTTGTCATAATTAAGTTTTTGCGCTTTTTTTTGTGTGTTTTTTTTTTTAAATCATTGGTCTCGTCACTGAACATGTCTTTTAGATAGTTCAGCATTTTTATTGGTGCTCCAGTTGTGGCTTTTAGGTGAAAGATGTGAACAGCACCATATGGTGATAAATGAGACGTAACGAAAGCGTTTTATTTTATTTATTTTGAATTTTTTTTTGTATTTCATTTTCGGAAGGGAATATGCTAAAGACAATAAACAGAAAATATTTTGTTTAGGTGATTAAAACTAATTCAGGTCGATTAACGATTAAGAAAGGGCGATGGAGATTTATATGAGAAGTCGCAGTCGAGTATGTAAATCAGTTAGGAATTTAGAAAAAAATGAAAAATATTTTGTATTTATTTAAAATATAATTTTTTTTTTATTCTAAAATATTTCTGTTATTTATTTACTAACTACAAATATTAAAAAAAAATTGTATTATTTATTAAAAACTATTTGTTAAATTTTTTAATACATTTTTTTTTGTTGATATACAATAAAAAATATATTTATATTAAAATAAATATATAATAAAAATAAAAATAAAAAAAATAGAATAAACAAAAAATTGAATAAAAAAATAAAATGAAAAAAAATATATATAAAACTAAATATATAATTTAAAAAAAATATTATTTTTTTAAATATTCTTCGTTATAAAAATTAATTAATTATATTATTATACTATTTTTCAATTATTTTAGTTTTTATTTCATTTTTAGATTATTTTTTATATCATATATTTATTTTAATTTTTAAGTATAATATATGTAAAGTTTTTTCAATCTACATTCCCCTTGTATATAAGGCTATTATTTGTTTAAACACTCATTACAAATCTTTCCAACAAAAAAACCATAAACAAAGCAAATATGATAAATAAGAAAACATCTCATTAAAGCGCAACTGACAGTCATACAATATGCATTCTCCTTTCATTCAGACAAAAGTTTTGCAGCTTTTCCAAAGAGCCAAACGAGCTGCATGACTAAGCCAACTCGCATTGTTGGACTCAAGTCAAGCCACAAGCCGCTGGCGTTGGACAGCGTGTTAATCAGCAATTTAGAATATTTTGCTCAAGTCGAATGCAAACAGCAAATAGAGTGAAGGTGGTGGAATGGAGGTGGAGTAGGGACTTGACTCCCTTTCAATGCATTTCCATTTCCTGTTGCAGCAGCTGTTCGAGCGGCTGTTTAGAGTGTTGTTATGGCATTGCCTTGCATTTATCATGTGGTTCACATAAAAGCCCTTAGAGCAGCAACTGCAGCAACTGCAGCAACTGCAACAACTGCAACAACAGCAAAGTTCGCATTGATTTCCTTTTTGCTATCTTGACAGCATTTACTTTGTTACTGGCGTAGCTTAAGCAGGGGCGGCGGGACAATGGACAAGGGGGCGGCGGGCAGGGACGGCGGCCACACTTCGACAGAGACAAACGAAATAAATGCGCGATCGGGCGATAAACTATTTTTAAAGACAGCTACAAAGGAACAAGCGAAATAACAGCAGCAACAGCAGCTAACAAATAATTGGAAAGAGTAACAGGCTATGATATACCCTATCTGTGTGTGAAATAGAAAAATTTAATATTTCTAAATATATATTTTATTTTATAATTTTATAATTTATAATTTTATTATTTATTAAAATTGGTTCATTATTATATATGGAAAATTTATAAATTATTTTGGGGCTCCCTAAATAATATTAATTAAATTTGTAAGATTCGGAAATGTAATACGAAATGTAAGAACTTCAATATACTCCATTAATATATATATTTTTATATAAAACAAATAGTAGTAGTGGAATATTTTTAAAAAATTTAAATATAAAAATTAAATTAAATTTTAAAATTAAATTATAATTTTAAAAATTAAAACTTAAACAACAATTTTTAAATATTTTTGATTTCAATTTTGAATTATTTTTTTAATTTTTTATTTTACCGTATTTATATATTACATGCATTATTTGTATATTTAATATTATTTATTTATATATTTAATATTATTCTAATATTTTCATTTTACTGCTGCAGAAACATACTTTATATCAATATACACTTTCCAATAAATATCCTTAAAAAGTGGGTATAAAATAAGACAACTGAAAATGATTTCTCACACAGCGCAACAGAGACAGAGAGAAAGTAAAAGACAGAGATAGACAATTTCAGGCAAGCCTAACAAGCTGCAGCACTTAGTAGGCACGTCGCAGTCCCTGAGACTGAGATTCTGCAGTACAACGAAATAAAAATCAAGCTCCCCTAGCTCCATAGGCCTCCCTTTACCATTTGTTTGTTTTCTTTTTTAAAGGCCTTGGTTAGCTTTAAAAGGAGTTGCAGCTTATTTCCTGCTGCTGTTGCTGCTGCCGTTGCTGGAGAATAAAAATTCTAAGCAGCTGCCACGGCAGCATCCTTTTGTCTTGGCCAAGGTAAGAGAGGAAGAAGCAACAGCAGCTAGGCAGCCTGCCAAGACTTGTGTTGGCTTGTTAGCCTCTGCGGCCTGTCTCTGGCCATTTCTAGTTTGTCGTTGACCATTTTTAGCTTTTTAAGTACTCTTTGGTCATTGTTAAGTACTTTTGCGTGTCAGGCAGCGCGCTCGACAGGCGCTGCCTTCTGGGACCACATGTTTTAGTTGGTTATTTATGGGCAAAGTGTCAGCGCTAATCAAATGCCAGCCATCTAAAAACTATTTGCTCTATGTGTATCTCACAATTGGCATTGTTTTTACCCAAAAAAAAAAAAAAAAAAAAAAAAAAGCAGATAAAAAAACGCTTCATAGAACTAAAGCATCTGCAATGCAAGCCACCTCCACCATCGCTTGACCATAAAGATACAAATCTTTATGGCCAGCAGAAGACGTGCATTTAATTTTTTGGTCATTTCCATGTTTGAGCTTCAGTTTCAGCTCCAGTTCCCCAATATATTGTATATATACATATATATGGTTATTTTCTTTTTTATATATTGTATAACAAGCAAAGCGGCCATAAAATGCAGTTTTATGGCCCACCAATTGAATTGGCCAACAGAAATATGACGCAATGCCGACGATTCTTTTTTGATCTGGGCACACGTGTGCGACAGTCAAAAATTTGTCATCATCGAATGGCCGCCCACGCAAAGATCACAGAGCTGACAGAGTTCGTAGTGGAGCGAGCTGCCGGCTCTTGATCCGCATAGAATGAACGTGGCATTAGGTAATTTGAGATCTCGAGCCCGTTTCGTTCGTTGACTGGCATACATCAGTCAGTTCAGTCAGTCAGTCATTCAGCCAGTTCAGTCGCTACCTAACCTTACTCAATCGAAGCTAAAAGAGACTGCGATGGGAATACACTGCCTCGGCTATTGAGAAACGGGTCTGCTGCGGGTCAACGCCATAGAACAACGGCAAATCGACAATCGATATGTAAATTAACCAGATTTTCTGTGCTGTGCTTAAGCAAAAAGGTTGCCAATATCAAAATATATGAGGGTTGTCAAACAAAAATAAAAGAAGACAAAAAAAATACACACACTTGGAATACCTAATTTCGCTGGGAGTTAACTTAATGAGTTATTAACCTGATGGGCTACAAAATTATACTAAAAATAATAACGAAACTGTACAACACAAAACTGTGTGAAAGATATTTGTTGGATATATGTGTCTGAGTTCTTTTAGCATTGAGCTGTCACAACAAGCTTAAGTCGACAGACAACATTTCCAGTTCCTTAAGAGATCTAATGCGCTTCGGTGTGCTAAAGCAAGCGAGTTTTCGGAACAGGAAGAAGCTGCGAGCTGAACTCTAATTGATGCTATAAAATAATTATATTGAAATGCTTGGCATTTTATAAAAATAGAATAAATTGGGAGAAATTATAAAAAAAAAATACAAATAAATATACAAATATATATAATACAGAATAAAAATTAAAAAAAAAAAACATAAAATATATAAAAAATATCACGTTCTCATTTCATAATCATTCATTCATCTAGCTCACATCAATTTACTCTCATATCTTTATAACATTACTCACACACACACTTTTTAAAAAAATATCTATGTTAATTCATCACACAGCGGTTATAAGTTTTACATAGGAAAAAATATATATAATACAAGATATTTTAAATTAAATATTTTCAATGATTAGGCAAATAAATAAATTCAATATAAAAGTTTAAAAATTATTTAGAGATCTAAAAAATATGAAATATTAGAAGAATTTTATTTTATATTTATATTATTTTAAATTCTTCTAACTTTAATTAAGATTAAATTATATTAATTTATTATTTAACTTTACATTTCAATGCTTTTGAAAATAATTAAATAGAAATTAAAATTTATTCAAATTACTATATAAAATAGTAGAATAAATATATTGACATTTTCAAAATTAAATACGTTTCTATTTCAATTTTATATAATTTCTAAAATTTCCTGTGAATTAATTTAAATTTATATTTTTAGAAAAAAATAAATATACTTCACTTATATATAATAACAAAAAAAAAAACACTTAATAACAATAATACAAAAAAAAAATGTAAATTAAATAAATAACTTTTAATTGAAAATCATTCATAAATTTAAAATAAATTCTATTCAGCTGAAAAATAAATTTATAATAGATTAAAAAACTAAAACATGGTTTTTAAGTAGTTAGACTTAATTTATATCCCATATGTTATAGATCTTTGTCTCTTAAAGCTTTTGCTCCTCTTTAAACTTGTCCACTTACAAATATATACCGCATCTAAATCAATTATACGCTAGTTTCTCGTCTTTAACCCAATTAGATGAATTGATGGGCTGGTTGCTGCCCACTATAAGCATATATTTTCCATATCAGAAGTGCCATCCTTTCTGCCTGCTCTCAAAGAGTAATAAATGCGAACCCGTTTATGCAAATCCGCTAGTTGGACATATAATCTGACTATGGGTATCTAAGCAGCTGCCACCCAGCATTAAAGCAGAAAAAAAGAGTTTTTGCGCAAATTTCATGCAAATTCCGCCAACTTCATATGCAAATTGGGCTATCTACTTTATGTAGCTGTTCAATGCTTTGCATGTTTCCAATTTTTCTTCTCTCTCTCTCTCTCTCTCTCTCTTTATTTATTTTTATTTTTTCGCTATATCCAATTAAGGGCATACAAAAGACTCGGGCGACAAACGCGCCAACAGAGTTTTTTGGGTCGCATTTCAAGGCTGAGCGAAACAGAAATCAATCAACAAATGCCGCTAAATTATTATGTAAATTATAATTTCTTATTGTCAGCTGTGCAAAAAATACAGAAAAAAAAATTATAAAAAATATACAACAAAAACATACCAAAAGTAAAAGTGTTAAATTGTATGTTGCCAATAACCATAAAAACCATTAAGAATGCGGATGTCAAGGGAGCCCAACTATCGCATACCTTATACATATACTTAAAACTAAGGTGGCAGACGCTTGAACCTTGACAAGTAGCTGCTGCGTGTAGATACTTTCATTTTTTTTTTGTTTTTTTATTTTTGTTTTAGACATTTAGAATTTGGGTCAACAGCAATTAACTTTAATGATTTGTCAGTCTGAGCTGAGGAGTTTCTATGCAGCAATTAAGTCTGACGCGAAAATATCTACAAAACAGTTGATAAACATATATAAGAAAATTCAAACAAATCATTTAAGTAATTTAACTGAGCTTAAGATATATTTTACCCTACAACAATTTTTATGATTTTTAAAAAGATGAATTGCATTTAATAAGAAAATATAAATATATCATAAAACATTAAATATTTTTTTTGACTATAAAATAAAATATAATTTATCATTTTATTTTTATCATTGTTATTATTTTATATACCCATCCAATGTCGCCTTATACAGCCATCCAATGTCATTTATAAAATATATACAATATTAAAATATATATAGTTGAAATTTTATTTTTTTATTTTAATGATTTTAAGGATTTTATTATTTCATAAAATTTTTATTGTTTGAAATCTGATTTTTTCAGATATATACTTTCTTTCAAGGTATAAAAAATTCCTATGCATGATTTTTAAAAATGTAGGTGTTTTTATTATTAAAAGAAAAGAATTAATTATTGTTTAAATTTTTTTAAAATATTTTTTTGTTATAATGTTATTTATGAAATATTTAAATTTAATTTTAAAAAAATTAACAAAATTCTCATTTATTTTAGTCACTTCTCAAGTTCTCAAATTTCTTTTTATTTCAAATCTTTTGCTCAGCTGAACCCTACGCCTTATATACCCATCCAATGTCATCTGCACAGTATATGCACAATTTTTGCCAACTGACCACAGATAAATTAGCTCATATTTCACTTTCAAAAAAAGAGTAAAAATAAAGCGCACAGGCCAAGACTTGTTGACCACACACAGAAACCTTAACAAGTCGCTGGCATTTCCGTTGTAGGCGTCGCATGTAATTAACTTTTGGCCCTATGAGCAGGGTAACGAAAGACCCCAGTCTCTCCCTCTCTCTCGTCCCTTCCATCCACATATCTCTTCTATGTGGACATGTTTTTTGCGCCTGCGCTCGTTACGCTTCATTTAATATGCAGTTCCTGAATAAGTTTTTTATGTGCAGCCAAATTTTTCATTCGTTCATTGCGGTTCATTTATATATTTTGTCACATTTCATGTGCATGAACGTAGGCGTACAAAAGGGGGTGTGGCTGTGGCTGTAGCTCTGACTGTGTCTGCGACTGTGACTGTGACTGTGTCTGTGCAACGTATGTTGGCTTGATTTTGGCCGTCTGATAAGTGCCGTTTGCTGACTTTATTTATAGCCCAGTTACCATTTTGGCAGTCAGCCTGAAGGCGGCCTAAACGCTATAAACTTTATTAGCAGGATATGACAAAGCAGGCGCCTGTGAATGTAAATCAAGTTGATCTAGAGAGACTATGCTGTCAATTCTAGCTTGAAAATTGCTAGGTTGGTTTAAAAAAAATTGTTGAATTTGCAGTTGCGAGTTAGATTGAAGAGATGTAAATATAAAAAGATATAGGAAAATATATATAAAATTAAAAAGAAAATAATTAAAAATATTAAACGATATTTAAGGCAAAAAATATGAAAAATAAAATAAAAACTCTACAAAATGATATGCTTGGATATGTGAATAATAAGCTAAATAAATATAGAATAATATAAAAAAATATTTAAAAAAAAAATAAAAAAATATATAAAAAAAAAATTAATAAAAAATAGATATAAAAAATAAAAATAAAAAATAAATATAAAAATAAATATCAGCAAAATATCTTTTATCTTTGAAAAAACTCATATAAGTTTGTTAGCTTCATTTTGATACCTTCACTTCAGATTTGTATTATTATTATTAAAATATATTCCATAATACACCCACACCTTTACACAAAACTTTCAATTCACTCCAATCTTGTTGATCTCTCACGCAAATATCATTCACTAAGTATCCCCAAGTATTACAAAGTGCCCACTATATACTCTCAATGAGAAGCAGAATGAAAACAGAAACAGAAGCACAGAAAACACACATAAAAATAAAATAAAATAAATAACAGAAACAGAATGAAATAGTAGAAACAACTTTCACCTACGTTTTCTGTGTTGTGAGACAAATCTCAGACAGATTTTGCGCCATTTTATGACACATTCTACAATTCTTTTGAGACTCTGATCTCAATTGCCACTCTCGCACAATGAGCAATGGCCACAGCAACAACTCAATCAAAGTGATCCAAACTCATACATTTCTTGTCGAGCACTGAGTATCGGGTGCTCTACGTATAATTATATGCATGAAAGTCTGCTTGGCTTAAGTGAAGAAAGTTCAGAAGATTTGTTGTGTCTATTGTCAACAGCCGGCAAATGGCCAATGGAAATATAAAAGCAAATTTCGCACATTATTCAACTGTTCTACAACAGCGCAAACAATACAAATGAAAGTGTGGCATCAATAAGCGGCACGAAAACAGAAAAGTACAACAGAAAATGGGCGGTAAACGCCCAAATTGGCAGCACTTAAATGACACTTGATGGACAGCAATTGGACGAGGGAAAAACAGACTCTGGGAAAGTAGATCAAGTGAGAGGGAGAGATAAATGCCAAGAGCAGCTGCTGGGTTAGCTGTATGAGTAGGGTATACAATATACAAAACAAGATTTATAAAAATTCTTTAGATATACAGAATAATCTTCCAAAATGTGGGCTTACACAAATAGAGTGTATTTGTTGTGCATTTAATATTATTGGATTTATAAGACTAACTTAAATATTGTAAATATATTTTAGTTTCTTAAAAAAATGAATTTAATACAAATTTGTTTAAGTTTCCCTATTATGCTTAAGTTTGTTTGTGATTGCCCCCTACCATAGCAGTAATATTAGTGTAAAGTTGAGAGCTTGTATAAAGTTGGTCAAGCATAAACAAGAACTTTACAACCATCTCTAATATTAAAAGAGACGAATGTAAAAACATAAGAAAAATACTTGTGGCCTATGCTTCAGTTATAATTCATGAGAGACCATGGCAATAGAGCTCTAAATATATATATTTAAATATATAATTATAGCATATTGACATTTATCAAAGCACATTACAGAGATGAAGCTCTTTCTATCAGCAGAACATCTAATAGTTACTAAATTATACAAACTATTATATAAAAAAGGCATCCCTGCCTAAATAAATAAATCAAATCTCTCTATTACAACAACTTGTGCTCAACAGCTGCTTGTGTATATTTGTGACATCAAGAGTTCACATAATCTAGAAATGCTTATTTAAACCTTTTAAATCTGGACTATAATGATATGCAGCAGCAGCAGCAGTTATGGCCTATTAGATATGCAAATCGAAACAAACTTTGCAATCGACCCTAACACATAAATTAGATGAGTTGATTTTGTGTCGCTTCCTCTCTCACTCTTTCACTCTATCTCTTTCCCTCTTTCTATATATGTGCTTAGCTTGTATGTACAAATACGTATCTCTAATCTTATCGCTGCGGCCATCCAAAACGGGCAAACACTAAAATACACAACCATTTAAAGTACCTGATGGCAAGTACGTCATTGAACTTGACTTTGAAGGCGTTCCAGTCTTAGTTTTTTCGTTTTTTTTTCGAGCGCAGCTCAAGTTATGACACTCGATTTCAGTTAGCATACGCAGGGCGGACAGATGTACAGATATTCAGATACAGATACATACACAATATCTCGTCGCTGCGCTCGAAACCAGTTATTAAAGTGCAAGTGTAGCTGTAGCCTAAGCATGATGGCCATTTAATTGTAGTCGCGTCGCGTTCCCCAGAAGGCAGCTTGAAAATTTAATTTCAGAGAAAAAAACAGCTGCATAAATCGTAATCATATACAGATATATATACATATATGTAGATGTATATACACCTAAAGCGTGGGTGTTTCACAACGGGCTAAGTAAGCCGTCTGCCGTCTGACGTCTTTCTCTTGCCACACATTCGCATGCTAATTAAAAAAAGAAATAAAAAAATATATATACACAATATAATATATATTCTATATATGCGAAATTTAACGTGCGTTTTGCATTTCGTCATGAAATACTGCTCGGGTTTTGCGCAATGACTCACGCTTATTAAGACCAATTCTGTAGAAAACACAAAAGAAATCGTAAGGGTTTTTGCCTGATTAACAAGTGGGGCTTTTACTGTCTGTCTGTCTGTCTGTCTGTCTGTCTGTGCTTTTGTGCCCATTTGCAGCAAGTTTAGTGCTTAAGTCTTTTATTTAAACTGGAACCAAAAGTGCGGAAGATCTGTATGCTTGTGTTAATAAAGTCCAATGACTACCTCAAATTATTGTTTGGTGCCGTTAGCCTGGCCGAAA
The DNA here is from genome assembly GCA_035045145.1 of Drosophila meridionalis. Lineage (NCBI taxonomy): Eukaryota > Metazoa > Arthropoda > Insecta > Diptera > Drosophilidae > Drosophila > Drosophila meridionalis. Next base: position 4,759,054 of record JAWNPG010000031.1, read on the forward strand.
TTACACAACTTAACGGTTCATTTAATTGTAAGTCAGTTCAACCAACAAAAATGTTAACAAGCTCTCCAAAACAAGGTTGCGCGCAATTTTTTAATGCATTTCAAAAGTTAAGGCACCAAAATTGAAATATTTTATAAAAAAAAATATCCCAAAAAATAAGCGAAAAACTGTCAGGCAATTCGTCAGTCTGTCAGCCTTTTGACAGCTCAAATTGTTTTGGTTTTTTTTTTTATATTTTTTGTCTTTTTTGGTTCTTTGTTTGTTCAATATTGTGTCGGTCGAATAATTTTGAATTTTCATTCTTTGTTTCGCATTTCAGTGCAATTTTTCAGTTGCATGCGGAAATAATCGTTGCGGAGCTGCTGGGCCGCTGCTTGGGGCTTTATTATCATGTTGAGCAGAGCATATTATGAATACAATTACGAAATTAGTGCGCGGTTGTGGAAGAGTAGCTGCTTAATTTGTGAAAGTAGGAGCACAAGTAGCACTGTCTGTGTATTTAGTATAGTTAGATTTCTCAAAGTCATGGCGAGTCTACAAAATTTTATTGTGATTGAAATACTCAAATAGAACATAAAAAATATTTAATCAAAATATATAATATAAAAAAAATATACAATTTAAAATATATAATATAAAATATAGAAATGATAATTTAGAAAGTAAAATATGAAAAGGCATATATGATATATAAAATACACTACATAAAATATCAATAAAATATATAATATAAAACCTTAAATATACAAATCGAAAAAATTTAAATCAAAATTATAAAAAAAAATAATAATACAAATAAAATGATAAATAAAATGTAAACAAAAAAAAAATTCAAATTTAAAAAAATTTTAAATATAAATTGTTAAAAAATAAACAAATTGTTTAATGTGGAAAGTAAAATATTACAAAAAAATTTAAAACATACAAATCTAATATAAAAAAAAATAATAATTTGAAAAATATATAAAACATAGAAATTAAATATATAAAAATTAAAATATATATATATAAAAACTAAAAGCATGAACAACTATTAGAAAATACTAATAATAATAATTAAAATAAATAAATATAAAATATAAGATAAAGAAAAATGTGAAAAAGTAAATATAAGAATGAAATAAAAAGTATATAAACTATAAAATAATAAAATATAAAATGTCAAATATCAAATTCAATACAATATTCATTAAATACATAGTTTTCATGTCTATAAAACATGTGAGCTTTATACACGTTCACTCACTGTAAAAACAAACGAAAATACTCAGCATTTGCATATCAAACTAATATAACAATCTGCGCAAACTGAGCTTATTTAATGGGCGCACAGAGAAGCGAACAACCCAAACTCTCTCACACACACATCCGACTGTCATTTGAGTCTTTGTTCAGCTTTGCTGCTAATCAAAATCGCAAATATTTGCCATAAAATGAACTCAAGTGTTAAGAAGTAACGGTAGCAAGCGGAAAAAAGTGAGATACAAAAACAAAATCAAAACAAAAAATTAACACAAATTACCAGCAAATTCGTAGACGATGATTTTCGTAAGGAAAAACTTTCGCGGCGTAACGCACTTTTACCCGAGAGGCAAATTACACAAGAGACGGCTCAGATTTCATGAAACATTACGCATTACGCATACAGCTGAGTGAAATTACGCATACGACACGAGTGTTAAGTGCATGAGAAATAGACAAGAGTATCGGTGGGCGTTGCAGGAAATCATAAAATGTAATTTTCATTAGACGGAAGATATAATGCTGTCTATATAATATATCTGTTACTTTTGTCACAACAGCAACGCGGATAAATTGTAATACAACAATTACCAGTTTTCGTCGCACTTGTGGGCAGAGTGTGAATGTCTGAAAGCTGCAAAAACTTTGTCTCCACACGAATTATGTAATTTTGTTTGCAATTTGGCAAGACAAAAAGGCGAGCAGCAAAAAAAAAATTAAATATATCTATATACATATATATTTACATATATATTCACATATGTTTATATGTAAATGCAGAGAATTACAGGCAAACCAGTTGCCATTCATTTTACAACCAGCTAACAGCAGATTACATTAACAAAGCTATAAATTTGTGTCACTTAATTAAATTGCAATCGACTCATTTAACTAATTAATCCATGCAAATAGTGGCTAGTGACACGCCCACAGGCAACAAGTGCGGGTGCTCAACAGGTCGCCTCATGTCAACTACATTATAATTAATAGATTTGCGCATTTATCTACTCTGTAGACCCTTTAGGGGGAAGAGGGATCTTTATGCGGAAGTCGGAAACATTTGCGTGTCTCTAATAACAGATGCTAAACGAAAACATTGCGGTATGTTGCGACCACAAAATACTTGAACTGTATGTAAAAAAAGATGCTAGAAAACAAATTTATTAAAAATGAATTTATTTTCAAATAGAAATCAAGTAAGAATTTTATAGTAGGGCATAGCAAACTAGATGATACTTAAGATAAAAAAAAAAGAAAAAAGTTAAAAATAATTAAAATATGAATTTTTTCGTTTTTTTTCATGAGTCAATAGATCGATCATATAAGATCTATATAGAACTATTTGTGTAGGAGGTCATATATATTAAACCAAAAATAAAACAGGGTGAAGGGTTATGCCTTTAACTTTTTGTAATTAGTTACCCTCCCACCTTTTGAGAAAGTATCTAAGAGTTTTTGTTACAAAATCTTTCATGTAAAATAACTTTCCCCAACATATTTGATATAATTTGCAATTGCTATCTTAGTTATCTACTTTAATCTTCCTTATCTTCATTTATCATTAGCATATATTTTTAACTGAGGCTACTAAATGCGAGTATATGTAATAAAAATCGGCAAAAATATATATTACTGATTTAATATAGTAAGCTCTCATTTTTTATTCTACCCATTAATGTATTTTAAAAATCTCAACTCTATGAAATGAGGATAAATTAATATTTATTTTATGTTGTATTACAATTGTGTAGTATAGTATATATTTAATATTATATTTATATTAATTTCAAATCACCAGGTTTAATTGGATTAGTCGCACAGTCAATAAGTTATACACTACCAACTTATTCCTTCACAAATCTCAATCTAAAATCTGATTTAAAGCGTCGAGAATAGGCATGAGAAAATAATTCAAATTTCAAGTTGAATTCATTATTTACCTAAAACCAATATACCCTTTCACAACCCAAACGAGCATAACAAAAAATACAAGTCGCAAACCAAACATCTTAGCAAAAGCAACAAAAACAAAAGCGGCACAGCCTCTCGTATCGAGTTAGATTTTTAATATGGATAAAATGACGCAGACGGAAGCACAAAGCACACACAAATGACCAACAAGCTTGTGGTTTATATATATATATATATATATATATATATATATACATATATATATATATATATATATATTTATATACATATAGATATATAGTCTGACTCCATATCTATATGAATACAAATCTATCACTTTTAATGCGGGGCGTCGTTTGTTTTTCTCTTTTCTTTTTTTTTTTTTTTTTTGTGTGCCGCACTTTAATCAAAAAGTATTTTTATAATTGAATTGTAGCAAGAGTTGTGCTGAAAGCTTGAGCCAAACATCAGACAGATTTAAGATATTAAAAATTGAGACATGTGGCAGTATATTGTTGAAATAAATGTATATAAATCGGCCAATGTTTGAAGTCAAAGATTAATGTTGAAAGCAGCACAGATAAGAGGCGAGCGAAAAAAAGTGAACATAGCAAGGAAGTGAATTGTTCTTGGCCAAGAGATTATTCATATGATATAAACAGATTATCAAGAAACTGGAATTTAAAAAGAAATATATTTATGACGCGAGTAAACAAGAAAATAATAGTTTTTTTTCCGAAGAAACATTAATATATTGCATAAAAAGAATTTAAAAATTTATTTTAGTCTACAGATTTACTGCTTCTTCAAAGATTAAAAAAAAAAAATAGGGAGTTCACTAGAAAATTAAAAAAATTGGTTTTTGTGAGTTTAGCAGAAGGCACAAAGCATTTTCTTTATATTTACTTAAAGTAGTGAATCTAATAAATATGTTCTTAATAAACAACAGATTAAAAAAAAATTAAATTAAAAAAATGTTCTTTATATTTATCTAACGGGATTCAATATATTAAATATATACTTAATAAACAACAGATTTTACAAAAAATAATAAAAAATAAATCTTCTTTATATTTATCTAAAGAGAGTCAATATAATAAAAATGTTCTTAGTAAACAAAAGATTTTACAAAAAATAATATTTAAAAACAAAATGAACATCAGATTAAAAAATATATATATAAAATAAACAAACTACTTAAAAAAATTAACATAGATTAAAGAAAATGATATTTAAAAGATTTCTTGGAATAAGATAAGGTTATCGATGATTTTAAGCCTATTTGAGCTGTGCTTGCACTAGAAACTTCTGAGTTTAAAAGTTAAAGTCTCAAGGTTTTATACGTTGTCAGATCCATTCATACCTGGTTTAGAGTAAAAAGTAACTGGATTTAAATAAGCCCAAATATCTCCCTTCCTAAGTTAACTCTGCTTAGGTTAATTCTTGCTCTAATCGATCTCATGTGTTCGGTTGCCGTGCACTTACTGCAGCTGAGAAAGGCATTGTTTAATTAAAAATGAAGAAGCCTAAAGTTGAAAATTTAAAACTTTCTGCAATTTCTATATACTTTTATATCTGAATTAGCTATTCCATTGATTTCTATATACACATATATGTCTCACATAAGAAAAAAAAAAAAAAAACACACACACACACATTCTAAACATTTCACAAATGCAATTAAAATAATCGAACTAGCATATCGATAGATCTTGAGCAAATAATGATATATGGTAATGGTATGTTGTATGTGTTTTTCGCATGTTATATCCAGTTGTGATTGCTGTCGCCTTGCATGTTGCCCCATGTCTCTTTTTCTCGTCTTTTTTCACACTTGCGATCGAGTTTGTTGCCTAAGTCTTTAGTATTTATGGTTGGCTGTCAAACTGACGCATGGCCCGACACGCGCGTGCTTCTGTTTCAACATTCGAATAAGAACACACGAATGTGAGCGCCAATTATGCAAATCTTCGAGTCCAACAAGTGAACTGCAAACAAGACGAGATTTGCATTTCGGTCAATTGTTGCACGACTTTTTTTTCTGTGTTGCGCACGCGCTCAAAATAACAACAGCAAAAAAGTAAATTGGTACAAAAAACTGATTCTGTTTTAGCCGTAGGCTCTATTATAGAAAAAAACCTATTTTTTACTTTTGCCACTTTTTATTATTATTTACAGTTGTTGTACAACATTTTTTACGCACTTTCAATGCCAGCGTCAGACGCCTGCGTATAAAAATAAAAATGGCCAAGAGTCAGCCCACGCTGCAGTGCTATTTTTAAGCAAACAAATAAATCAGTCAATATATATGTACATATACATTCATATAATGTTTTAATGTATTAATTTGTCAAATGTAACAAAAAACCTTAAAAGACGGATTAACCTACATAAATAACAATATTTTGATTCAAGTTTTTCAATTGAACAACAATTACTCATCGCATTTGATATGCAAATGCAAATAACAATAATAAATAAATATATATACAAAAATATATATTTATATACATGTATATACATCTTTCACCAAAAGCAACTTTCATAAAAAAATTAATTTTTTTTTTTCATTGTTTTGCGGTCTACAACAAACCGTAAAAATACAATAATATAAATATGTAAGTATAACAACTTACAAAGAGAAAGAAATTCATCGCAATATTATTATGATTATTTTTCGCACTGACCTTCGCAATAGCCGCGGCACATGCTCATAAAAGGTCCGCTAGCCATGTTTACCAACTAGACTTGAACGCGTCTCACGTTTGCCAGTGGTTCCCAGCTGGCAATGTGGCTTTGCGGTTACGTAGCCCAGAACTAAAAGCCACATAACTGGGAAGTTTTTTATGGGTTACACGAGTCGGTCTCAACTTTTCTCTCTCTCTCTTTCTCTCAAGTCAATATAAAGACTTCTGTATAGTGTGGTCTATGAATAAGCAACTTGTGTTACATATAGCACGTAAAGCATGAATATAATTTAGTATATAACATATACAATGGATATGCATATAAGTTTAAAAAATGCACTTAACAAAAGAATAAGAAAACAATATTGATATATTAAACTAAAAATGTTTTTATATGAACAAAAAAGTGAGTTTAAAAATATTAAAAACATGTCCTAAGCGGAAAAAATAATAAAAATAAAAATTTTGAAAAATATATTATTTTTTAAATATTTATAAAATCAAAAAAAAATATTTATAAAAATATAAATTTATATTTTGGTATATACATAAAAAAAAACCGAAATATAATAAATTTATACATTATTATATTTTTATTTAAATAATTTTTAAATTAAAAAAATCATAAACAGAAAATAATTAAATATTCGATCATGAAACTCAATATTTTTATACCCTGAGCCCATTGAAAATGGGAAATCAGGGTATAATGGTTTTGTTAAATGTATGTAACAGGTAGAAGGAGGCGTGTCAGACCCCACAAAGTATATATATTCTTGATCAGGGCGACGAGCTGAGTCGATTTAGCCCTGTCCGTCTGTCTGTCCGTCCGTCTGTCCGTCCGTCCGTCTGTCCGTCTGTCCGTCTGTCCGTATGTTTGAACGCGTCGATCTCAGAACGTAGTTGACCTAGAGACTTGAATTTTTTTTTGTTGGGTCCGTGGATAGCACGCGCAGGTCAAGTTTGTTACCAAAAAACGATATCTATTTTTGTTATTTTGTTATCGATTTTAAACCTTATCGAAAATAGGTTATAAAATTCTATCTGCCACACCTTTAGAGCTAGACTCCTCAAATTTTGCATATAGATTCACGTGAATTTTATGCAATTTCTATTTTTTATTTTTTGCGTACCGGCTCTTTTTACTAATTACCCCCCCCCCCCCCTCCTCCTACTCGACCCATTGAGAGTTGCAAATATAACCATGTGAATAAATTAGCATTTTTATAAAATGTAAAAAATTCAATAGAATCATATGCCGAAAGTTTCATCAAATTCCGTTAAGTCAGTCCCGATTTATTAAACAAAACGTTTAGCCAATCACACGCACGTGGCAAGCAGCGACACGCAGCAAAAAACATTTACACATACACATACATTGAAGCGTGCAAGCGCGTCTGCTTATGCATGTGCACAGCCGCTTCTGAGCATTTTCAGCCGCTTCTGTAGTTTTGTATTTGTCATATATCGCCCTTTACACGCATACATTGAAACAGACCACCGTTTTTGTATGTACACATACACATACATTCATATACGCGCATTTCAGCATATTCTAAGAATCACAATTGCGATTGATCTGCTTCTTTAGTTTCTTTAATTTTGTATTTGTCACATATCGCCTTGTAGTACTATTTTACGTTTTGCCAACAAGCAACGCAATACTGGTGTGGCGTAGTGGGTAGACGCGAAGCGCGTGAACGAGAGGTCCCGAGTTCGAAACTCGGTGACGACAGCGTAACTTTTTTAATTTTTTTTTTAAATCTATAAACATGAGGTGGTCGTGCTAGTTGAGATGACGCGCTTTAACGTTACATATGTAGTAAATATATGCAGGTTCGACTCCAGGTGCGGTGATGTTTGTTTTTCGTTTCTTTTTTTGTTAATTTGTTTATTTATTTAATTATTTATTTATTTTTGATTTACATACATTCTAGTTGAATAAAATTTCAAAAGTATAATTTAATTTTGGAAAATTTAATGTTATATGCAAGCTATATAGCGTATTAAGCAATGCAAATCGGACGGGGCTCAGGGTATCTCCTAGTCGGGCACCTCCGACTAGAGTTTTCTTACTTGTTTGTAATAGTTTTTTTTTCCATAATTGTATTTATTATTAGTTATATTAGATCAAAATGTATAAAACAAAATATTGCTTTACTTTTATCTCTTTAGTTATATTTTTCGAATAGAGAACAACTGCTCTAGCTTATCTAAAGCATTTTGAACCGTTTGCTGATCAAAGTTTTTAAACATTCACATAGAATGTATGAATAAATAACCCAAACCACGAAAGATTTACAGAGAGCACTATAATATATCAATATAACACATTTCTAAAGTTATGTTAATGCCTGTATTAAAGTCAGTTTGAATTCTCTTACTATATATCACCTTCTACTACTATCTCTAGCTCAAATTGCTTTCACTCCGTTTACAGTTCAAACAAAGATTGCAGATTAAAACACTCCAACGAGTCAAAAAGTTAAAAGTTCAACACAAACTTTTTGACAGCCATAAATTTATTTTAGAATGTTACCCAACACACACACAGTCATACACGGACACACACTCACACACATCACATTCATTTGAGCTGGCCCCTATCATTTAGCTAAATAGTCTGGGCGTCCAGGTCGCAGGCAGCAATTAATACACGTTCGTCTAACTAATGCATACAATTTGTTTAAATAATGCCTGAGCTGGCTGTAACCTTTTCTATATTTTTTTTATTTATTTATTTTTTTTTTTTGCTGACAAGTTCAGCGGCGATAAGGTTGAGAAATGAATATCCAGCGATTAGCTGGGCATCACACAACGGGAAATAAATAAATTGGCAACGCAGCGGTGCGCAGCAGCAGCATGCCGCATATGCGATCTAATTATACATAATTGCGCATAATTAAAATTTAATTAACACAATCAAGAGCTGCGCGCACTCGACTCACAACACAACAGCACACCAACACAAAACCGGCAAAACGTGTCCACTCTGCGAATGTGAATGTCTTTTGGCCAAGTTGCGTGCGTCGGTGAAGTAGTGCAATGCGAAAAATAAAAACTATTTTCAAGCATTTTCTTAGCCAACAACTTTTATTTCTTGGCTTAAGTGTTAAAGTAAGAGACTAGAGCACAACGCATTTGGCCAAAAACCGAAACGAGTGCAAGTTCAACGGCGAAAACGAGTTTCACATTTTATTTCGTTTCCAATTTATTTTATTTCTTTGCCCATTTTATTTGTGTTTTATTGGCCAACTCGCGTCACATATGAGGAAGTTAATGCCTGAGCACCGATTCAGTCGCTCCACACGCAAAGATCAGCGAGATGAAAACCAAAAAGAAAAACTAAACAACAGTTACTATTTAATGCGCCCGACATCGGCGTCGGCATCGGCAACGGCAACGGCAACGGCGTCGTCTCTGCCTCTCCCATAAAATATGCAGTAAAATTGCTTTTCTTTAAACTTGACCAGCGGAAAATTGGGTAGGGGAGCGAGAGGAGGGCGTGTGAGCGCAACTGGTGCTCAAAGTGGGTCTGGGAGTGCAGCGCCTTGTCGGTTTCTGTGCTAAATTCGGTTTATTATTTAGTCAAACTGGCGTTTCAGTGTTAATGCCACCTGAACACTTGTTTTCACAGTGCCAGCGCACAGTGGGACGAAGTGTGAGTAACTCGAAACTGAATATAATAAATTATACAAATAATATGAAAATATGAGAAAACTAATAAATATATAAAACACAAAAGAATAAATGAGCTATAATAGAATAAAATAATAAATAAATAATAATTTGCATCTTACAAAATATGTAATAATAATATAAAATATTGTATTAAATTAATGAATTATTTAAAAATTACATAACTTTATTTAATAATTAATAATTAGTAATATAAAACTATTCCAACTATAATAAATAATTCATATTTAATAAATGATATATATTATTATAATAATAAAATTCAAAAACTGTATTTTTAGACAAAAAATTTTTACTTTATTAATGTTTAAACTTAAAATTATACTATCCGAAATATACATTTATAAAAATATACATTTATAAATAAAAAAATTTATATATATTATACATAAAATATAAATAAATAAACCCTCTCACAAAAAATAAAATTAAAGAAATACGTTGAAAATTATACTAAAAAGTAATTATAAATATAAAATAAAAAAGTATTATATATTATATGATTAAATATCCTATGAAAATATAAATATTAGAATTTATAAAAAGAATTTCTTGTACAGTATAATCCAATTTAAAAAAAATAATAATAAATAACTAAACAAATAAAAATATATATATATATTTTTTTTAAATATATTTTTTTAAATTTATAAAATAATATAAAAATATATTTATATTGACAAAATGAATTTCCTAGCTAAACAGTTTATTCGAAATTATTTTTCAATTATAATTTCATATACATTTTTTTAACGTAATATTTTTTTTTTTTAATCTTTCAAAGCATATTTATTGAGTAAAACGTGTTTGTAAAAATTGAAAAAAAATAATGTTGTTTTTAAATATATAACAAAATAATATTTGTTTTTACTATATTTAAACCTCAATTTTGATTTTCAAAAAAAAAAATAATACATATTTGTTAAGAAAATTTACAAACTGCTTCTTGCACCACTGTAACTGTATATGCACACCCATGGGGCAAGACGTTGATGTCGTTGACCACATTAAAAAATGAAATTCTTTCGGAAGTTTGACAATAATAAATGGATTTGTGCTGTCATGGCGACATATGTTGGTATTTCGGACAGGCGATTCTTCGACTGACTGTCCAAGCAACAAAAACCAATTCAATTAAGTACCTTAAGTAAACACAGACAGCGAGAGGAAAAGAGATAGAGAGGAAGGCAGGCACACACAAAGAGAGTTAGAGAGAGAAGTACAAGTATTTTACAGGCGGAAATAGACTGTGACATCCGCCGAGTGCTGACAGCTTCAACTGACAGTCATGCTTGAGATCAACGTGCGCCTCTGGATCTAACACATCCGCTGGACGTTGGCCGCAAATTTAATTAGAAATCTGCACGGCTCTCGACTTGAGGCGTCTGTTAGTTCAAGGCACTCGGTTTCCGGCATAGCACAAAAAAAAAAAAAAACAACAACAAATAATATACATTTTCACACTATGCAATATAATTAACTAACGAAAATTTCTTTCTACTCTGCTCTTGTCATTTCAGCAAACACACAGCAGCAACAACACAAACTAATAATAATAAAAAATAAAAGCAAACAGTCAGCAAAGCGTGCAAAAAAAGAAAAGGAAAAGCAAAGAAAATGATCATAGTTAGCATGGGAGCTGAGGGGGGCTGGGGGCGGAGCGCACAGTAGCTTCTAGGCTAGAACGTCGAGAAAATGATTATGATGCTAATAAATTAAACTTGCCATTAATTTAGTAACGAAAACGGCTGTAGCAGGCAGCCAGCCAGACGGTAGCATAATAACAATAAATAATAATTTGAAATAGGTAAAAGCGAATAGACAGAGGGGCCTCAACTGGAGCTGGAGAACTGGAGCCAGTGCAGCAGCTAGAGCTGCCCTCCAACCACAAAGCATACCATAAACAACTCTCAGCCAAGAGCAGCTCGAGCGCGTCGAGTGTGCAAATTAAAAGCGCACAGTAGCACGAAAGGAGCTGAAACAGCAACAACAACAACAACCACAGACAACAGACAACAGCAACATGGAAGTGGCAACAACAAACAATCACAGTCAGAGCCATCATCATCACCATCTTCATCATCATCATCAGCAGCAGCATAATCGTCTTAGTGCTGGTGCTGTCGACAGTGGCAACAGCAGCGTCAGCAACGTCGGCGGTTCCCGTTCACCATTTCAGCGCGAGGTGCGTGAATGGCAACGCATCGATCCGGACACTGGAGCGCTGTTCAGCGGCCGCTTGGAGGCAGATCGCTGGATAAATGGACCACTGAACAGCTATGGCAAGGTAAGTGCGCAAAACTACCAAAACATAACAAAACCAATATACACGAAAATAAAATGCGATTGCTTAAATTAAGTTTTCTCAAGACTTGAGTTCAATCACTTCAGAAAAACAGAATTTAATTTTTTTCTGTGCTAAAATACTTCTCAAAATAATAATTTTTTTAATAATTAAATTTCAAATTATACAAATGATTTATGTATTTTATTTGACAGTTACACTTAACTGCCAATAAAAATAAACTCAATTCTTTTTAGACCTAAACTTTAATCGTTGTACAAATTGATATTGATTTTTATTTTAATATTTTTGCAATTATTTTGCAAGCATTAAAATAGATTTTCAAAAATTATTTGTTGTATAAACATTTTTTTTACATAAACAAAAAATTTTATACAAAAATAATTAGAATTCATTCTTCTGAGAATTCAGAGCATTATAAGTTATTTTGATTAAAAAATGAGAAATGTTATTAAAAAAAAGCCTCTAAATGTAGGGAAGATATTACTTTTTATAGCAAAATAATATTTATGAAATCTACAAAATTCTGGTATGGTATTTAGGTATGCATTCTTTAATAACTCTAAAACTATTATTGAATTATGGATTTTTTTTATATATTTTAACTATTATTATTTAAAAAAAAAAAACAAATTTAGAATGGTCTGAATTCTCAGAAGAAGGAATTCTGATAATTTTTTATGATATTTTTTTTATATAAAAAATTTTTATACTAAAGATATTTTTTTACATATATATTTATATATATTTTTTATTGACAAAACCTTGTTAAACAAAATGAGATAAATTTTTTTATAAAGAAATATTATTCATTTTCGATTTTCGTAAAATGAAATATTTGAAAGTTTTTTTGTATTTTATAGAAAATATATAAAATATCATTAAATTCGATTTTAGCTTAATAATAATTTTCTTGATTTAAAGACAATTATGTTTAAAAATACATATCACAATTTATTAAAAACTATAGGTTTTTTTTATTAACATTTTTTTTTTTTTATTTAATACTTAATAAAAAAAATATACAAATTATTTATTTGTACTTATTCAAATGCCTCTCGACTCATTTTAAATACTCCACTTACTCTTCACAACTGCCCCACAATTTTCTCGCAGTGCATAGTGCGTTACTCGAGCACTGATTGATGCCTAGTTGAAGGCTTAATTCCTGAAACTTTTGTTTATCGTACGCGTTGTTGGCTTTTAGTTAAGAATGGACAGAGAGGCATTTAAATGAAATTGAAAGGCACGCTTCAGGCTATAGCACTCTAAATGTAGAGGCGTCTACTAATTTAGTGCACTCCGCAGCGGGCTGGCCCATCTGAGTGATTGAGCTTGATTGCATGGTTTTGGCTTGGCTGCCCCTTTCGATTTTAATCAGTTAATAGTTTATTTAGCTATCAAAACGGATGATGCTAGGCCAGCCCAAAAAAAAAAAAAAAAAAAAAAAAACAATAAAAGCCTTGGGAGAGTTAAGTGTACTACAAAGTGTGATATGACTTAAAGTAAGTGGAGAATAAATAAATATTTAATTAAAAAAAATGTAGAGAGAGCTAAAGATTTCATATATTATAAGTATATATATTTAAAAAGAATTTAAATTATTATTTAATTTGATTTAAACGCTTCTAGAATCAACTTTTCACATCAAATCAGAAAGTAGTTAGACAACTTGGCTAACAACTCGCTTAAGTTGATTACAATTAAGATTTTACAGTTTTAAACATTATGGCAATTATCTAAGCCGAAAGATTCTATTGATGCCACTGGGCATGCGGTTCAGACCGGGCACAGACCGTTAGCTACGCATAGCTTGGATACTTTGTATTCGGTTGGCTTGAAGCTTTTGTGTGTCAGCAGCGTTGGCTACTTACTACTAACTGCATCAGCGTTGACCATCTTCACTCGGCCATAATTAAACGATCGCACGCACAAGCTGCACGCCAGCTACACACGATGTGCCACATTTTAATCGATTTGCCAGCTACAGCTTTTCCACAAAAAAAAAAAATAAAAATAAATACAAAATTCTTTTGCATTCAATAATTGCGCCAACCCCAAGTCCGTTTCAAATCTACAAGTGTTTATTTTGCCTTTGTTTTGATTTGCTTGGTTACCTTTCCACGCACACCTCGCTCAATAGCGCTGGTAATTAATGCGCGCTCTTCAAATTTCACTGGTCTTTCATACATTTTACTCTAGAATTTGCAATAATAAATTTTCTGCTTGCTCATTGAGTACTGAAGTGTAGCGTTTGATTGAGAGCTTGGTGCCAGCAGTCGAGCGTGTGTGTGGTCAAGCTGAGGAGCGCAGAACTAGAACTATTCCGGCTATGATATATCCTATAAAACTCTAAGTTCTGCCGCTCATTCTCCCTCTCTCTTTCTCTCTCTCTCTCTTCATCTATCGCCCAAGTCATGCCAATGCAATGACATCATCTTAGCTTGCTAATGTGAACAACCTGTGTCAGTTTATTTATTTTTTATTTATTTATTTACCTTTTTTTGAGATCAACTCAATAAGAATTTCGATAACAATTAATAGATATAGGAAACTTTTTAAATTGCTTTTTAAGCTGCTATTAGATTTTTTAATTGAATTTTTGCACCACTGAAACTACATGCTCTATATATCTATCAATTTGAGAATTATATTTTTCAAAATATTTTTACTTTAATATTTTAAAAATTCCTTTTCACATTTAAATATATAAATTCTACATTTTACATTTATATATTTTATTTGGTAATGTTTTTTTTTTAATATTTTTAAAATTCCTTTTCACATTTAAATATATAAATTATAAAAATTATATACATTATTTATATAGTTTTTCGTAATATTTTTTTTTTTTATTGTTTAAAATATTTTTTTCACATTTAAATATGTAAATTATATATTTTACTTTTATATATTTTATTTCTCTATTTTCCATTACTTTTATTTATTTATTTAAGCGATCAAAATTTCCCCTTCTACTGCTCTATGGGTCGAATCATGACTTGAGCAAATTTAAGTAAATTTCTTTGCCATTTATACCAATAGAAGCCACTGTTATAGGGACCATTTAAGTTGCTAAAAATTAAAAAAAAATGCATTAATTAATTTCTAAATTGAAATTCAAGCCCCTCCCACACCTACCACTGATAGCAATTGTTGAACCACCAGCCGGAGCTATTTTCATCGGCGCAATTTCTATTGCTATTATCATTATCCAGATCATGCGTGGAGAATTGCATATTCAAATGAGCAGCCATAGCATCACCGGCATCTCCTGAGTAGGCGCCCAGCGATTTAATTCTGAACGAATCATTGTCATCGGCAATTACGAAATTATCGTAGCGCGCAAAACGTGTTTCATTATTCGCATTTCGCAGATATATATATAATTCGTGACGCTGCGAATTTGTTATCTGATGCAGTTTATCGAGTCCAATAAAGAATTCACCACGCAGGTCACCAAAGCCCTGTTGATACTCTCTCCAATTGCGATTGAAATCGACTTTTCCATCCATACGCCGCAAAATAACGGTCCAACCGGGATCCACTAAGTTCGAATCGCAAGACACTTGAAAAGGCTGCGTGCCCAGTAGTTTGATCTCATGTAACTCTGTGGATTTGCACAGGCAGCTGCTGGTTTGGCATTTATTGCGCGATTGCATTAGTTCAGCTAGCTTTTTCTCCAGTTCTTCGATTCTTTCCTGTTCGTTAAGCGTTTTGATCCTGAGCATCGCTATCAATTCATCTTTATTCTCGAGCTCGGCTTGCAAGGCCGACACTTGACGTTCCAGACTTGGATTTGTTTTCTAATGTGAAACAAACTTTATATAGATGGGAAGTTGACAAAAGTTAACAAAGTCGTCTATCACAACTCACCGGCAATCTTTCACAATTGACAACACACAGCGGCCAGAGCAGCAAAAAACTTAATGCAATTAAATTTTTTGACATTATTTTTATATATATTTTTATTTGCGAACCGCCTGACAAGAGAAACGAATTGAAACTAATTTGGAATATAAACTAAACGTTCTATATAAACGAATTCATTGAGTATACTTTGGATTCAATAGAATAAATTAACGTTCAGTTTGTATTGTTTGTTTTCGAGTACATATTATTTATAAGCCTTGACTTCAGCAATTTACATAAGACCTTGCGCTGAACTATGTTTGGCAAATATATATATTTTTATACATATATTTGCGGCA
Organism: Drosophila meridionalis; assembly: GCA_035045145.1. Taxonomy (NCBI): domain Eukaryota; kingdom Metazoa; phylum Arthropoda; class Insecta; order Diptera; family Drosophilidae; genus Drosophila; species Drosophila meridionalis. The sequence continues at coordinate 4,775,109 of JAWNPG010000031.1, forward strand.
TTTTCTAATATAAGCTAAATTCAAATAATTTGGATTCTTAACAAATTTCACTTAAACTCAACTTAGTTTAAACAGAATTCTTTATAGGTATCTATAGGTATTACTATGCTTTGATATCTCAGTAGGTATACAGCAGCTCTTATTTTGTTTATTTTTACTACATTCTTATCTGTGTTCTCAGATTTGTATGTTATTATTTTATAGACACAAAAAGATATTTTAAAGACATATATATGATGCCTATTCAATCAGTATCGCTAATAATGAATTTCCGGAGGCTATGTATTTATGTATTTGATTTTCCATTTTTTTACTTTTATACTACTCCTAAATAAAAACAAAAATACACTGGTTTTATTTTCTAACAAAATATTCAAAATATCGCCTATATTAACACTAATATATAAATTCTCTATGATTAATATGTTTGATTATTGCCTTTTGTTTTAAAGCTCAAAATACGAAGAAAAATAAAAGATTTAAAAAATAATAAAATACCAAAAAAATTGTTGTTACTATTTAAACAGATTCTTAGATTTCATATATTTTGAAATTGTAAAAAGCATTTATCTAGAAATTTTTTTATTTTTACATTATTTTACTAACTTTTTAGTTAGGAAAATAAATACACAATACACAATAATTTCAAATTTTTTTAAATAATAATTTAATTTAAGAGTTTTTCAAATTTTTTTAATAACAATTTGAAATTTTTTTAATTTTAAATTTTAAAATTTGTTTAATACAAATTAAAATTTGTTAATCCAAATTTCAAATTATTTAAATAAAAATTTTAATTTTTTATAATTAAAACTTATTTTTGTTAGTCTACAAACTTTTTAGGCCGACAGCTTAATTTAAAACTTTAAGCGAACAAAAAAGATATTCATGAATCACTGAAAGGGCGATACTTCTTGCTTGGACCTCATATAAATATCTATGTTTTGTAGATATGTAATTTTATGTATTTAATTTAACTCAGGTCTCTATTATTTTCTGCTCATACAATCAGCCAAGCTCCAACATTTATTACATTTTTAAAAAGCTATAAACATTTACATTATTGCCAAAGCTCTTTAAAAATATATATATTTTTTTTAATATCTAAAGACCTTTACCAGTCGATTGTAACATTCACTAGCTCGCAGTTTATATGCCCTTTGCATTACAACATATGGCTGCAGGGTATACAGAAACTTGCTGAAAGTTGTATTTCGCCCAACTTATCGCGATTGAACTTTGCTGCCAACTGTTGCTGCCGCTGCCGCTGCTGCTGCTGCTGCTGCTGCTGTTGTTGGCAATCGCTAGAATCGAAGACAATCAAAAGAATCCCAGATCCAGATCCACTTAAAGTTAGAGTTATTGTTGCGGCTACTTTCAGTGGTCAATTTAAATAGTCGCGCAGTTCACAAATTTGATTGGCCGGCATTTCGGCTTGATATCAATGTAAATTCTATGCCCGCTGTGTCTGTTTGCCGACAAAGTCAAAGGCAAATTTGCCGACAGCCAATTCAATTGAATGGATCGCGATCTTTTGATTTGTGCCAGGGCAGATGCAGCCCAGTCCAGAGCAGACCAGTACAAGCACCGTTAGACAAGACTTCATTAACATTATGGATAGGTTGTACGAAAAATTTACATTTCTTTTGCAGCATGAGGTGGCAGAGGTGGGGCAGCTGTGGTATCTGGCATGCGGCATGCGGCAATGCCAGGCCGAATGCAGTCTAACGGTACAAACAACCAATGGCAAGCGACGTCTTTGTGGGTCACTAGGTTGCCAACAGGCAAAGACGGGCGCAGCATCCACAAAGATGTTTGCTCTCCTCTTCGCTTGGAATTTGTTGGGCTGCTGGCGAGTGGCTCGTAAATTACATTGCAACTAATTGAGGATGTCAACTGACATGTCTTGCTACAATTAAGCTTCGCCAGTTGTTAATTTCCGGTGCACAACACCAATACACGCACACACACACTAGGCATTCACAGCATTTGAACACTGCCCACAACTTGGCCGTGATGCGGTCATGAACAGCGAGGGCCCACATATGATTTACTCGATATAGTCAAACAAGCTTGAAGTACTTGTACTCGTACTCGCACTCGCACTTGGTACTCACATGATCACAGACTCATAGACGTTGTTGCTCTCTATAGAGATATAAAGCCAACGAGATCGTGACAGAAATAATGCATATAAAAATGTATATTATTAGCGTTTAAGAGGCGCACAGCTTTCGACCCAAGCATGGCCAACAAAATGGCCATTGTTAGGCAGAAACCAATTTAAAATGCACTACGAAACACAGTGGGCGAAGATTTAAGGAAAATTCAAAGTCAGAATATCTATAATAAAAATATATAGATCAGTTAAATTAATAATTAAAATCAATCATATATACTGTATATTAATTGAAACATTCGTTTAAAAATAAAGATTTTAATATAAAATAAATTAAAATTTAAAATTTAAATTAAAAATAAAATATAAATTGAAAATATATACACTAAATATATGTAAATAAAAAAAAATTAAATATATTTATTATATTATATTTGGATAAAAAAAATAGATTAATAAAAAATTGAAAACTAAAATAAAATAATAAAATAACAATAACAATAAAACAACAAAAATAATTAAAATAATAAATAATAATCAAATAATAAAATTTAATTATTCAAATAAAAAATGTAAAAATATATATATAAAAAAAATTTTTTTTTAAAATAATTTTCTAACAATTAAATAAATAACAAATAATAAATTATTTATAAATATAAATCTTATTTATGTTGTAAATCGAAAAATATTGTATAAATATTGTAATATATATGAATATTATAATCATATATTATTTATTTATTTTGTTAATTATTTTTTATTTATTTAAAGTAGTTTTAATGCTATATTATTTTCTATTTTATAAATTTACAAATTTACAAAATAAATTAAATAATCGATGAATAATAATATTATTATTTATATTGTTAATAAAAAATAATTACAATACAATATTTATATTCATAAATGTTCAGGTATTTTAAAGACCAAAAGAAATATGAAAAAATTAAATTTTAAACTAAAAAAAAAATAACTTCAATTCTAAAATTAAAAAAAAAAAACGATTTTTTTTTAAATATATTTATTTATATATAACTCTACAAATATATTTAGAAATATATATTTTTTATAAGCCCGCAACCAGTGTGCACGCAAAGTCAGTGCCAGCTAAAAATAAAAAGAGTCAACGCTTTGGCATGTCTATGCAGCGATCTGTGCAAGCCCTGCCGCCAGAAAAGGCGACATGCATGCGCAGGCATGGAGCATATGGCAGGCCAAAGACTGACACAGCCAGACGGACGGACTACGAGACAGACAGAAGGCATAGACATAGCAGGCCATGAGCCGAGATAGACAGTCAATCTTATGGCGAGAGACAGCCACGACGACGACGACGACGATGTTGCGGGCAGCATCATTAAATTCGTTTAAAGCATGGAACGGGCGAATATATATATATATATATATATATATATATAGTTTTTTTTTTTGGCATAGGCCAGAGCAAATGAAGCAGAGGCGGGCAGAGCAGCGTACAGCAACCGCGTGTACAACGTCTACATCATCACGACTTTTGGGCTCCGGGTATCCACTTGTAATATATGCGCGTCTCAGAGCATGGCAAACGTCTTTTGGCCCGCGGCCCGCTGCATTTTGCAGCTGCTGCCGCATTTCATTGAACCTTCAACTTGACTTTGAGCCAAAAGCAAAAGCAAAAGCAACAACAGACAGCAGGCCATAAAACCATTGAACATTTTTCAATTTGGCTATGCGAAGCGCGGGATCTTGGCTTTATCAGCCAAGCAGCCGCATGGGGGCTCAAGTTCGAGATCATGACACTGATTCCTTGATTGTTTGGCCATAGCGAAATATATACATATATATACTTTTTTTTGCGCCAGCTGCTTGATTAGAGCATACCCCTGGGGGAGTGTGAGTTTTCAACAGGCATGCAGATTGGCATAGCTTAATTAGACCGGCTGCCAGACGAAACCAGGCCAGGCCAACTCGGGCCACATACAGCTCTCCAGCGGGCAAACAGTAAAGCCGCAGCCTACACATACATTCCAGTCAGGCTGGCTGCCAAAAAGAGGTCATCGATAGACACATACACACAGAGCATGTAATACATGGCCAAAAGGAGATTTAAGACAAGTCTTCTCTTTTGTCTGCATTTGTGGCGTGAGAAACTCAGCGGACAGAACGTGCATCGCCTCAAGGGTTCGAAACTTTGCTTATAATTTATGTCTGCACCGCAATTGTGTTTCATACCAGCTAACTTGGTACTGAATACTGAATACTGCTGGATACTTGCTGATACTTGGTACCTGGATATACCCTTGGCTACCGCTCAAGGATGAGTGTGTCTGTAGGGAGCTGTCAAAATTATTATGCATTTGCATTAGATGCCTGGGGTCAGCATGCGAAACGGGTCTGAAAGTCAATCAAAAATGATTGAAGTAATTCCTGAAAGTTATAGCTGCATATACTTGGCAAATTTCTGCTTAAAAATTAACAAAGGCAACAAAAGTCCAGAGAGTAATTAGATTTATGTTCTTGTATTTTAAATAATTGAAAAACTTTGCATGATAATGCAATTATATTATCAGCATATCTGCTCAACATATGTAAATAAATATAGTCTTGTGTTATTGATGGAAGAAAAATTGTGCACTTCTTACATAAATCAGAATATATTATGAAGTTAGTTTTGCATACATTCCGATAAAACTACTTTATAGGAGTTTTTATGATCAACGATTATTTTTTTAAATAATCATTAAATAATAATTTATATATAATAAAAATAAATATATAAAATATATTTATTTAAAAAAAAAAAAAAAAAAAAAAATATATATATATATATATATATATATATATATATATATATATATATATATATATATATATATATATATATATATATATATATATATATATATTATTATTATTATTATTATTAATATTTTATTTTTACTTCTTATATTTATTAGCTGAAACATTGGTAAAATATTATTGCGTTTAATACAAAATAACCACACAAACACAAAATGAGGATGTAGTTTCTGATATTCAAAATATTTATTACATTCTTTTAACAAAAAAAAAAAAAATTTTTTTGATTTTTAGAAAAGATTTTCATACTCTAAATTTCTTAAGACAACCCTTAAAAAAAAAAAGAATTAAAAATGAATTTAAAAATTTAATTTTTAACACCAGAATTTTTTTTTTTAAATAATTCTGTTCAGTAATGATGTAAAAAAAAAAAACAATATTTTTATATTATTATATATTAAATATTTAAAAATTATATAGAAAATTGATTTTTTGTTTTATTTGAATACACAAATTTTCTAAATATTAAAAACCTATTATTTTTGCTGATTTTTCACTAGCAATAGCATAATTTCTTTTTAGTGTTCAATAAAAATATATTTAATTTACATTTGAAAATAGCATATATTTATGGTTACAGTATAAAGACAATAATAACCACAATTACCACAATCTACGCAGGGTTTGTGTTAGTCAGAGTACAAAGTGTATGAGTCAACCCACAAATAGCCACTGACAGCATCGATGGTGGGTTATTCTGTGGTTTCATGTAACAAAGAACATTTGTTCTCGACTTTTGTTGTTGATATTGTTGTTGTTGTAATCAAATTTTATGTTTGGCTATTGAGTCAGAAAATTGTTGTTGTTTTTGTTGTTTTTGTGCATTTGCATGGAAGTGGAGCATTGAAAATGCATTTGATTTTGGTCATTGACACGAATATGCCCAAGTGAACCCTAATAAAAATTTGAATGCCATAAATCATCGACATAATCGATTGCCACAATCGATCTTAGGTGCCACACAATCGATAGCTGCGCATGTGTGTGTGTCCAAAAAAGCAACTGTTAATTGTTGTTGCACACAGTGAAAAGGGTGCAGTAGATTCTAATGGTTCCAGTGCAATGGCGCGCTTTTGGTCACGTGTCCAACACGGCGCGCACAGCTGTTGAGATAAGAGAGCCAAAGCAAACACTTGACGTTCAAGTATATTGTATAACAAAGCAACAAGCGCGGCTTCGTGTCCCCCCTTCCCATCCGCCTCTGTCCACTCCCACGTACCCATGCATGCAACACCAACACGCATACGCCCCATTGGACACACCTAATAAACATGCATACACTTTTTGACAGTCTCATTTGCACACCGGCTGTTAAAAGACATTGTTATATGTGCTTAGCCTGCCTATGCACTATTAATTGTTGTTATTTTACGGCCTAACATATATATATATATATATATATATATATATATATATATATATATATATATATATATATATATATATATATATATATATATATATATATATATATGTGTAGAAAACACTTAAAAGCATCTTTCAATTGCATATTATGCAGAATTTAAAGATCTGTCAAAATAATCTGTGGGCTGTTTGTTTGATTGAGGGCTTGCAAAGCAAATTTAAATATTAATTTTAAAAATACTTGTTTAGTAAAAATACATACATGTGTATCTAATACATTATTTAAATCTTTTGACATAGATAAAAATATTTAAATATTTTTTAAAAAAAATTTTTGAGTAAATGAATACATTATTATATTTTTAAATTTGCAAACAAATTTTTTAATTTATTTAATAATTTAAAAACAATTTTTGATACAAAATAAATTAAATTAATTCAGTTTTTTTTTCTTTTGCATAACATTTGAACATAACCAAAATACTTTAAAATTTAAAAATCAAATTTTTTAATATATATATAAATGAAAACAAAAGTATATGTTAAAAACTTTTTAGCAAATTTTTTGAAAATAAAAATAAAGAAAATTATTTGTTTTTTAAATTTCATTAAATTATTTTTTGCAAAACACTTTGAACATTATAACCAAAATATTTAAAACTAAAAATAACATTATTATACCCTGAGCCCATTGAAAATGGGAAATCAGGGTATAATGGTTTTGTTAAATTTTGCATATAGATTCATGTGAATTTTATGCAATTTCTATTTTTTTATTTTTTGGATACCGGCTCTTTTTACTAATTACCCATCACCCCCCACCCCCTGCCATCAAACACCCATTGAGAGTCTGTTGCAATTATAACCATTTGAATAAATTAGCATTTTTATTAAATGTAAAAAATTCAATAGAATCATATGCTGAAAGTTTCATCAAATTCCGTTAAGTCAGTCCCGATTTATTAAACAAAACGTTTAGCCAATTATCACACGCACATGGCAAGTAGCGACGCGCAGCAAAAAACATATACACATACACATGCATTGAAACGTGCAAGCGCCTCTGCTTTGCATGTGCACCAATACATTCAAGGCCATTCATTCTAGCATATTCTTCAACCAAATCTGTGTTTGAATTGTATTTGTTTTGTCATATATCACCCTTTACCCGCATACATTGAAAGAGACCACCGTTTTTGTATGTACACATACTCATACGTTTATATGCGCGCATTTCAGTATATTCTAAGAATTACAATTGCGATTGATCTGCTTCTTTAGTTTTGTATTCGTCACATATCGCCCTTGTAGTACTACTTTGCGTTTTGTCAACGAGAAACGCATTACTGGTGTAGCGTAGTGGATGGACGCAAAGCGCGTAAACGAAAGGTCTCGAGTTCGAATCTCAGTGACGGCAGCGAAACTTTTAAAATTTTTTTTTTTTAATTTATAAACATGAGGTGGTTGTGCTAGTTGAGATGATGCGCTCTATCGTTACATATGTAGTAAATAGATGCAGGTTCGAGTCCAGGTGCGGTGATGTTTGTTTTTCTTCTTTTTTTTGTGAGAATTGTTTATTTATTTAATTATTTATTTATTTTTGATTTACATACATTCTAGTTTGATAAAATTTAAAAATTAAAATTTAATTTTGGAAAATTTAATGTTATATGCAAGCTATATAGCGTATTAAACAATGCAAATCGGACGGGGCTCAGGGGATCTCCTAGTCGGGCACCTCCGACTAGAGTTTTCTTACTTGTTTTTAAATAAATTAAATTTTTGAAATATATATATATATATATATATATATATATATATATATATTAAATATTATATAATACTTATTATAGCCAAGCAAATGGCAGCCTTGCCTTCATTGTCACTTTAAAAACCTTTTGAATGTTGCGTTATAAATTAATAGGTTAAATGGTTTATAAAATGTCGCGGACTAATTCGCAAACATTAGAGTCTTCGGACCGGGCGGAGCAGATGCGTCAGCTGGAGCAGCTGCAGCGCCAACAGGAGCAGTATGAGAAACAGCAGCAGCGGCAACAGGTGGAGAGGTGCATGCGGTTATTTAAGCGCCGACAGCAGCAACAGCCGCAACAGCAACAGCCACTGCCACGTATAGTATTCGCACGTGGCCATCCGCCGGATAATGTTAGTGGCGAAGGCAAGCGGCTCGTGGTCGTTATACCGGAAAAGTTGTATCAAAGATTCATACCATTGGTGTATTTGTGGGCGCTCATCTTCATACTGATCTGCTTCACCACCTGGCTGCTCATATCGATATTTGCGAACAATTGGCGTGACCTCGTGCCGGTGCCCTACTTCGTGTGGATTCTGCTGTTAGTTGTCCCGATGACGGTGCTGCAGACTTTTTCGAGGACGCAGCGCATCTTTCCGCTCAACTGGATACTCGTGATCCTGATTGTCCTGGTGATGACACTGGCCGGAGGGCATGTGGGGTCTAAGTGCAGTTGGCAAGTCCTGGCGACTGGCATGGCTGTATCGCTCTGTTTGATGACACTGTTTTACGCTTTTGGCGCCCTCTGCCCGCAGGCCTGGCTGCCGGGCACCAAGCTGACGGCCTTCCTAATATGCTTCCTATGTATCCCTACGATGGTGTTCCTTATCCTGATGATTAAAATGGACGATCCGGTCTATACCCTAGTCTTCTTTGTCCTGATATTCGCGTCGACGCCCATAAACATGCTCAACCACGCCCTATTCATACACGGACGCCTCGAGGCCCTGCCACTGCTCACAATGGCCTACTGTGCCTTCACCATCTTCAACGACTGTACCGGCTGTGCCATATGCATTCCCATTTTCTATTCGTACTACATCTATTCAAACACGGGCGTATGGACGAGCCTGATGTGAAAGACTTAAATATGTATACTTTATATGATACAAATTGTATATCTGTAATTGTATTCATTATAAACATGTCTGTGAAACAAAATATATATAATAAATCAGAATTAATATATAAAATATGACAGTTATTTAATGTAAAATAAAGAATAGATCATTATTAATAAATGAAATGAGAATTATTTCATGTATAATAAAGAATTAAGACATAAGATTTAATAAATAAAACATGATAAATATTTAATAATAATTATAATAAATCATAGTTAATAAATAAAATATATCAGTTAATTGATGTAAAGTCAGGAAATAATTAATTAATAAATTATGAAAATTACTTAATTTAAAATACTAAATAAATAAATCACAATTAATAAATAAAATATGACAATTAATTAATGTACCATAAAAAATAAATAAATACGAGTGAAGAAATAAAATAATAAAAGTAAAATGAAGAATGAATAAATTAAAATTTATAAAAAAAATTAAATGACGATTAATTAATGTAAAATAAAACAAGTAAGAAAACTCTAGTCGGAGGTGCCCGACTAGGAGATACCCTGAGCCCCGTCCGACTTGCATTATTTAATAAGCTATATAGCTTGCATATAATATTAAATTTTCCAAAATTAAATTATAATTTTGAAATTTTATTCAACTAGAATTTATGTAAATAAAAAATAAATAAATAATTAAATAAATAAACAAATTATCAAAAAAAAAAGAAGAAAAACAAACATCACCGCATCTGGACTCGAACCTGCATCTATTTACTACATATGTAACGTTAAATCGCGTCATCTCAACTAGCACAACCACCTCATGTTTATAGATTTAAAAAAAATTAAAAAAGTTACGCTGTCGTCACCGAGCTTCGAACCCGGGACTTTTCGTTCACGCGCTTCGCGTCTACCCACTACGCCACACCAGTATTGCATTTCTTGTTGGCAAAACCCAAAGTTGTACTACAAGGGCGATATGTGACGAATACAAAACTAAAGAAGCAGATCAATCGCAATTGTGATTCTTAGAATATGCTGAAATGCGTGCATGTGAACGTATGAGTATGTGTACATACAAAAACGGTGGTCCGTTTCAAGGTAAAGGGCGATATATGACAAATACAAAACTACAGAAGCGGCTGAAAATGCTCAGAAGCGGCTGTGCACATGCATAAGCAGACGCGCTTGCACGTTTCAATGCATGTGTATGTGTAAATGTTTTTTGCTGCGTGTCGCTGCTTGCCACGTGCGTGTGAAAATTGGCCAAACGTTTTGTTTAATAACTCGGGACTGACTTAACGGAATTTGATGAAACTTTCAGCATATAATTCTATTGAATTTTTTACATTTTATAAAAATGCTAATTTATTCATATGGTTATATTTGGAACAGACTCTAAATGGGATGATTGGCCAGGGGGGAGGGGATGATTGGCGAGGGTAAAAAGAGCCGGTATCCAAAAAATAAAAAAATAGAAATTGTATAAAATTCACATGAATCTATATGCAAAGTTTGAGGGGTCTAGCTCTAAAGGTGTGGGAGATATAATTTTATAACCTGTTTTCGATAAGGTTTAAAATCGATAACAATACAACAAAAATAGATATCGTGTTTTGGTAACAAACTTGACCTGCGCGTGCTATCCACGGACCCAACAAAAAAAAATTCAAGTCTTTAGCTTGTCTAGATGCTTCAATCGACGCGTTCAAACGTACGGACGGACGGACGGACAGACAGACAGACAGACGGACAGGGCTAAATCGACTCAGCTCGTCGCCCTGATCAAGAATATATATACTTTGTGGGGTCTGACACGCCTCCTTCTGCCTGTTACATACATTTAACAAAACCATTATACCCTGATTTCCCATTTTTAATGGGCTCAGGGTATAAAAATAAAGAAATAAAATGAAGAATATATCAATATACTCGTTTCCCAATGTCCGTCTTGCTGTCCCTCCGTCTCTCCGTCTGAATGCAATATTTTTCTACGCTATTGAAGCTAGAGACTTGAAATTTGGAACATATACTCGTGTATACCCTCGAATTATAAAGTGTCAAGATTTTTCCGATACGCCCACTAGGGGCGTGGCAAATCGGAAAATGCTTGCGCCTATAGTCAAGAAATCATAATAGTTGGAGAGATAGAGTTGAAATTTGGAATGTATACTTGCGTTGACCACCCAAGCTCAAAAAGATATGGCGGATATATCTACGCCCATTGGGGGCGTGGCAAATCGGGAAAACTGTAACTTCTACAGTTTTAAAGCTGGAATGCTGAAATTTGGCTCGTAATTTAATGCTATGATTCTAAAAAGATTCATAAAAAGACTTTATGTCCACGCCCACTGGGGGCGTGGCAAATCGGATCTGAATATATAGTGATTCTACAAGTTCTGTTATATTTTTAGCACTATTGATGCTAGAGACTTGAAATTTGAAATATATACTCGGATAAGCAACCCAAGATCAAAAAGATATGGCGGACATACCTACGCCTTCAGGGGGCGTGGCAAATCGCAAAACCTTATAGCTCCTACAGTTTTAGAGCTAGACGCTTTAAAATTGGATGTTTGTGTTACTGGGGGCCAAATATGATATGTCTACGCCTACTGGGGGCAGTTAGCAACAAAGTTTGTAACGCCCAGCTGCAAAATTCATATGCCTGTGCCACCTATATAAATAAGCTTAATAAGAATTGCTAAGATGACAAACGGCATTTCTAAGAAATATTAAGAAATATATGTAATTCGATTTAATGATGAAGTTCTGCAAACAATTTATCTGCTAAAATTATCATTTTTCGTATAGCCTAGGTCAATTATGTTATTTTCCTTTTTGTGTGTGTGACCATACCGTCATGCTATATTTTTTTATCGATTACACATAGACTCGTCATTCAGAACAAAATTATTCCACACAAAAAAATTAACAATAGCGCCCATCATGTATGTATGTATGTATGTATGTATGTAGGCACGAACAGCAGCGCACAATAATTGAATTTGAATTTGTTGTGATGATGTACACGTTACTTACACTTACATTCGCTTGATTACATGTGCATATGTATATGCATTTATCTGCCCATATGCGAAACGCTTGCGAAAGTCTTGCATTATGTTATACTTAATGTATAAGTATAATGTATAAGTAAGAAAGCTCTAGTCGGGGTGTCTGACTAGGAGATTTGTATGTCAATCAAAAATAATTGTATAATTAAATAAATAATTAACTTAACAAAATAAAGAAAAGAAAAACAAAAGTCGCTGCCGCTGGATTTGAACCTACATCTACTACATATGTATCGTTAAAGCACACCATCTCAACTAGCAAAGCAAATAAGTAAGCAAATAAGTAAGAAAACTCTAGTCGGAGGTGCCCGACTAGGAGATACCCTGAGCCCCATCCGATTTGCATTTTTTAGTACGCTCCATAGCTTGCATATAACATTAAATTTTCCAAAATTAAATTATATTTTTGAAATTTTATTCAACTAGAATATATGTCAATCAAAAATAAATAAATAATTAAATAAAGAAATATATAATCAAAAAAAGAAGAAAAACAAACATCACTGCACCTGGATTCGAACCTGCATCTATTTACTACATATGTAACATTAAAGCGCATCATCTCAACTAGCATAACCACTCATGTTTATAAATTATAACAAAAAAATTAAAAAAAGTTATGCTGTCGTCAACTGAGTTTCGAACCCGGAACTTTTCGTTTACGCGCTTTGCGTCTATCCACTACGCCACACCAGTATTGCGTTGCTCGCTGGCAAATCCCACAGTAGTACTACAAGGCGATATGTGACAAATACAAAACTAAAGAAGCTAAAGAAGCAGAGCAATCGCAATTAATTAATTAGTAAAAAGAGCCGGTATCCAAAAAATAAAAAATAGAAATTGCATAAAATTCACATGAATCTATATGCAAAATTTGAGGGGTCTAGCTCTAAAGGTGTGGGAGATAGAATTTTATAACATGTTTTCGATAAGGTTTAAAATCGATAACATTGCAACAAAAATAGATATCGTTTTTTGGTAACAAACTTGACCTGCGCTATTCACGGACCCAATAAAAAAATCCAAGTCTCTAGGTCGACTACGTTCTGAGATCGACGCGTTCAAACATACCGGACAGACGGACGGACGGACGGACGGACAGACAGACGGACAGGGCTAAATCGACTCAGTTCGTCGCCCTGATCAAGAATATATATACTTTGTGGGGTCTGACACGTATCCTTCTGCCTGTTACATACATTTAACAAAACCATTATACCCTGATTTCCCATTTTCAATAGACTTAGGGTATAATAATAACATTTTTTAAATAAATATAAATATATATAATTTTTGTAATGAAATTAAATTTTTGAAAAATTAAAAAGAAATATATGCTAAAAACTTTTTAAATAATTTTAAAAAATTTTATAAATATGTTTTTATATTTTAATTAATTTTTTTTAATATAAAAAAATGTACAAACAATTTTTAAAACTGTATACATTATATACATTTTTTTTAATAAATAAATTTTTTTAGTATGCATATTTTTTATTTAATTTTTTTAGTTGCATTAAAATTCTTGGAGTACAAGAAACAAATCATTAATTTTAAAAACTATAATTACCAACACTTAAATGATTCTTAGGTTCGCCTTTAAACGCGTACAGATTCCAACCCATTTGCATTGCTTTAGTTTGAAATAGAACAATATATAAGCAATTTGTGGGAATTGTATGGATTTGTATGCAATTTTTACAACAAAAAATATTTAATTATTAATAAATGGTTGCTAAGTAAGCATATTAGAGTTTTAGCTAGAAAGCCAATTGGCCAGCAAGGGCTCATCTACTAAACATGCCAAAAATTTTTACTGACAAACTAAAAACAAAATCAAATATTAAATTTAAACTCGATCATAATACAATTAATTAAGACCTTGTTATCCAAATACTATATCCAACATACACATAATCCTACTTTCACTCAAATCCAAACACTCTGTCTCTCTCTCCCTCGTTCTCTCGCCCGGCGACATTGTAGATATCCGATTCCCAAAATATCTCACAGCCGAACGGCACACAGCACACACAGCGTAAGCAAATGGAGGTGCTGCGCACCGCCAATGGCGCCATGCAGGTGATACGCACACAGACAGTACAAAAGACATCGTCCACATCCCGTTGGTCCTCCTCCTCATCCACCACAACCACACAGCAGCAGCGCACAGACAGAGCGCCAATGGCGCTATGGGCGCCTAGGTCCACCCAAGGCGTTGACATTTGTGAGCTAAGCGAAGATGATGACGACAATGGTGATCATGATGATGATGATGATGTTGATGACAAACATCATGATGAGTATAGCATACATAATGGCAGCGACGCTGGCGTCGTCCACGAATGCACGATTCCATCGAATTCAAGCTCTGGCCATGGCCAGGAGCTGGTTGATGATCATGTTGATTTTGTTGTGATTAATGGCCAAGCGGACGACGACGCTGACGCCGACGAAGACGACGGTCATTTGCACAAACTCGGCCACAATTTGTTACCCGATACAGCGCCAAGTTTGAAATTGAGCAATCTAATGGTAAGTTGTGCCTAACCGACCGCCCACTCTGCCTACCGCCTATCCATCAGACCCCAACACAGACCCTATCTCTATGCCAAATGCCTATGCCTGGCCAAGGCTCCGCCAAACGCGGTAGTCGTCGTCGTTGTCGCCGCTTTGGGCCGTCATTTCTCATTCGCTTGTTTGGCGGCTCATTAGCATGCGGCGATGTTTGCTTTACGGTTTGTGTTTTGCTTCTGTTTTTCTATTTTTCTGCTTCCTCTTTCTATGCGATCCCGGCCATGGCAATGACCGAATATGGCGCTTAATGATCTGTTTTGGCTTGAGAAAACTCGAGTAAAGGAAATCATGAAAGCTTTTTACTCGTGTAATCATGATCTTTACATAAATAACCACAAAAAAATGGAAACGAAAATGATAAACATAAAATGGAAAGGGTATATTTTGCAAGTCGTTGCTAATCGCGAAGCAAAAAATAATCTCATTTACAAATAAGGAAATAAGGAACTATTTTCGTATTTAAAAGTTTAGGTAGCAGGTGAATTGCGAGAGATAAAAAGCAGTTATAACAAACTCTAATCGGGAGTGAACAACTAGGAGCCAATTGGTAACAGCTGCTAAAGCTAGGAGCTTCTATTTATATAAATAAAAATAATATAAAAAAAATACATAATAATAATAAAAAAATAAAATAAAAAAATAAAAATAAAAAATAAATAAAATATATATTTATATAAATAAAAAAGTATTGGGTTTGAAATTACAAACTTATGTGAAAAGCCTATTCAATAAATAAATATCTCGAATTGTTTAAAACAGTTTATTATTAATAGTTTACTTTTAAAAACCTTTTTCCGATTGATCTAGAATTTCTAGATTTAGAATTTTATAAATTACAGAATAAGCTGACAATTTAATTTTCAATTCAAAAATTAATTTTTTTTGGAGCTATCAGGAAAAATTATACTATGTTTTTATTATTATTATTATTTTTTTTTATTTGTAAGATAAAATTTACTGCTTCAGTTTAACTTTTATTTTATTTGTGTGGAATCTATAATATATATTTTCTGCTCCTGAGTGTTCAGATTGGTTAAAAAGTTAAATATTTAATTCATATAGACATTTTTCGACCAAGCAAAGAATTTTAGGTACCAGAAGAAAAAAAAAAAAAAAATATAAATTATAAAAAAAAAATTAAATTAAAAAGGGTCAAAGATTTCTGAATATATTCTATAAATAAGTATAAGAGAAAAAACAAAAAAAAGTTTAAATTATAAAAGAAAAAAATTTTTAATTAAAAAGGGTCAAAGATTTCTGAATATATTATATAAATAAGTATATATAATGCACTTAACCCAGCACAGAATTTTGAGTAGCAAACGAGAAAAATATATCATGCATGTATTTTCTAAAAAAAATTTAGTTAAAATAAAAAAAAATAAATGCCATTATCATAATAAATGCCATCATAAATACAAATAATTTATTAGAATACTGTAATTTAAGCAAACGTTGCAAATTATTAAGCGTAGATTGCCAACATAAATATAAAAATATTTAATGGTTAATTTTTTATTTAAAAAATAATCATTATCACATATATTTATCACAAAAATTAAAATTTAAATTGCTTTTCAAATAAAATTTATGTCATAAGTAAGGCAGATAGGATTGTAGTTATAGTGTTCTCACCAGTCACAACAAATCTTTAAATGAAACTAAACACAGCGCATACATATATACAATAAACAAAAAAATATATTTTTTATATATACACATATATATTAAAATGTCACATTTTGACATATTCCGTTGGCCAATTGGCACAGATCATTAGATCACGGCTAGAGCCAGACGACCACGCTCCAAATGCGAGTCAAAAAATGAAACGCCTGGCAACAAGCGAACGTTAATCGATTTAACTCAATTAAGCATTTAGCACGTAAGCCAAATTTATTAACGGCAATCGAACCATTTTGGCCAACAGACATTTGGGTCATGACTGCAAAGGAAATTCTTGGCAACGATGCGACGCATCGAATCTCTTGACTTAGTCATTAGACATACAGCAAAAAGTGTTTAATTCAGTGAAAGGGGCAAAGGGAGCCGACGAGACGAGACGAGATGATGCTCGAGCCAAGCTCAACGCCCACCAGAAACATGGCCATGCCCATCAATCTTGACACCAAAAATTTCTTTCTTATTGTAAATTATGGCGAATTTGTTAAGCCGCAGACAATGCGGGAATCAAAGTGAAATGTGGGGAAAATATTTGATTAGTTATTTAAAAAGAAATTTAAAAATATATTTTAAACATGAAATACATATATATGTATATGCAATTAATAATAATTTTTAACATATTTTACTATTAATATATATATGCATACACACTTATATATGCATAAAATTAATAATAATTTTTACTTTTTTTTACTATTAATATATGTATTCATGCACACTAAAAAAGTTCAGTTGAAGTTAATTATTAGAAATTATATCATATTTCGGTATAGAAATTATATCATATTCATTTCTATACTATCGCATATTATATACCATATCAGGATAAATATATTATATATTTTATTTAAAAAAAAAAAAAAAATATATATATATATATATATATATATATATATATGAAATATGAAGTTATACCCGAAATCGATATTTTCACTCTTTTTTTTATAAATTTAATTTGAGAAAAACAGATTTAAAACCCCTCTCAAAATTTATAAATACCCAAAAAAATTGATCAAATATTTAGACTCTTATTTTATGGTAAATTTATTTAAGACAAAAAAAAAATTTTATTTTGAGCACCTCCTAAGATTTGTAATTTTATATCTAAATTCAAAATTTTAGGAGGTTCTCAAAATCAGTGCTATGTATATTATATATTCATTAATTCATTATTATATATAAATTATATACTCATACATCAATAAAAAAAATTGTATATATATGTAAATATGTAATTACATAAAAAAAACTTACCATTTTATGAAGAATCTTTACTAATTTAAATATTATATTATATATAATTATATAATATATATTATATTAATATCACTTTATATATATAAATAATTTTTTATTCCATATGAATTCACACACTGTTCACTGCACTAAAGAAAAATTTCAAAATTAGTTCAAACTCAAATTTATATTATATTTCATAAAGCTTACCTTAAAAAAAAAACTATACATAGTTATGTTGCTCAGAGAATTCCTGAGCACAGATCACTTTTCAATACTTTATACAATATGCTTTACAGAGTAACTGAAAGCTCAATTTGCTGACTGTCAAAATGCTGCTTCAAATTAACATATTTATAAATTTTGTATATTCAATGTTTGCGTTTCTCAGAATTAAGCTCAATTGCTGTAGATCTACAAGTTTGTGCTTCCCATACACCCCACGCTTAATTCACATGTCAATCAGATTTGAAACGCCCAACACTCGACTTATTATTATTATTATTATATTATGAGGAAATCCATAAATACGTATATATTGTTTTTAGCCAGAATGAGGGTAATTTTCTTAAGCCAGATTTTTTTCTGATGTGTTTTTAAATGTTAGCTTTTCTGGCCTAAAAAATAAAAAATATTTGTTTAAAAGATTTTAAAATTTAGTTAAAACTTACAATTTGAATGGGGAACTTTTAAATTGGCGCGCGATTATATACATATAGGTTGGTTTAAAACCTTCAGCTGAATTTATTTTTATTTATTTTTTTTAAGGCTTGTCAATCATAGTCAATTACAGCTGATGCATTTAGTAGGGAAATTTATTATCAATTTTAGTTTGAGAGTGAGAAAGTCTCAAGGATTATAAGCTAGTTATTCAGCCACGAATATTAGATCTATAAACCAAAATTTATTTAATTTAAATTATTTTTATTTATTTTTTTTTTTTTTAGAAATTTCACACAAAACTTACTGTTTAATTGATCCAATCTTTAAGCTTCTGTGCTTGATGTGTAATTATTATTTAATTTTTAATTAATAATTAAGTAAATAGCTTCAGTTTTTATATATTAACAGAGAATTTATGTCCATTTGCTTAACTCTCTCTCTCTCTCAATCACAATAATTCCATTAATCAATATGATTTATGTTGAGAAAAAAAAAGAAACTTTCTGATTCATGTTCATTCATCTATAAAGTAAATAAAATGAATTAATAATTTTAAAATAAATACTACAAAATTTACTTCCAGCTCATTATAAGATCAGAGTATTTTCAAACATTTGCTGAGCTCTCGTCGAGTCCATGTCAATCACAATCAATCATATTTTAAGAGCTTAAAATGCGGAAATCCATTCGAATAGTTTTTTTTTTTCTTATTTTAAGAACTCCTTATGAATGGCCCTGCCAGACTGCACTCAGCCGTGCTAATGCGTCAAAATCTTAACATTTGTTGTTTTGTTTGTTTGCCATTTACAGAAAAGCAGTTCGAGTATTTCCAGCCAAAGCAGCAACAATTCGAATTTAACAACTGCAGCGGGTGGAGCGGGTAGAGCGAGTGGAGCGGGTGGAGCAGCTGGCACCCACAGAAATGCGGGCAAAATAAGCCTACATGCAATTGTTGGACAGACAGCAGCAGCTACAACAGCAGCCGCAGCAGCAGCAACACCAGCAACATCATCAACTTGGAACCAGCGATTGGAGCAAGCTGACTTATATGGTCAGAGCAACAACAACAGCAACAACGGCCAAAACCGTCGCGTGGGCGTCGCTACTGCGACGCCAACGCTGCGTCGTGATTTGGAAAGTTTCCGGCATTATGACGATGACGATGCCACCTCCATCGATGAAGATTTGCGGTAAGTGCTGCCAGAGATTCAATTGAAAATCATTCCAAAAAAATTTATACATTATTTGCTCACCTGCTTGCAGGCTCAGCGCACGGCATCAGCGTCGCCAGCAGGTGTCACAGTCCGTTTATGCACCGCCACTGCCAGTAGTTGGCAACAGCAGCAACAGCCTGCAGCGTTCCCGTTCCATATCCACGGATGATCTCAGCAACGACTGCTGGCAGCAGCAGACCGGCGAGGAGGAATTGCCGTGCGGAGATTGGCGACGCGTTAGCAAGCTGCGTCGCTCATTTCAATCGCAGGACTACCACAACAAGGCACAAACCCGGCCCCGGCCATTGCCATTGGATTTGCCCAGCAGTTCGGTGAGTGTGGCCCGCATCCGGGCGGAGTTGGAAAACGGACGTAGGCTGAATACGGCTATGCGCAACAATCACGTCGATCTGGCAGCACTGGACAGCATACTAAACACCACTGCCGCATCGGTAGCAGCAGCAGCAGCAGCAACAGCAAACGCTGCATCAACTGCCGCATCCCAATCTTCGAGCAAGCCGCAGGTGACGAAACGTGGAACATTTCTGACTGCCGCCTCGCTGCAGGAGATACGCGGCAAGTTGAAGAAACTATCGGACGAGAGCCTCTACAAGGAGGATTTCGTGGCGCATCACCAACAGGCCAGCAGGCAGACGGCCGCAATTGAGGCCGAGCCCGCGCCGCCATCCGCTTTCCGGGCCGTACACAATACGCACAGCCTGGAGACGCGTCAGCGGCCAAAGGATAACAATTCCAGTGAATGGCATTTGCGTCGCAAGTCGTACGGCTTTGAGAAGATGTCGCCACCCGAAAATCGCAGCATTTTTCGTGTGGACGCTTCCACGGACAGCGGCCTGGGTCGTTCGGGTGAACAGTTGGGCAATTGGTCGCCCACGGAACGGAGCGCAGCGGCTGCCGCAAATGGAGCGGGCTCCACAATTATACACTTTGGCCGCCAGCAACAGGTGGGCAAACCGGCAAACATCAGTGAAACGGAACAGTTGAGCAAGCGGCATTCGATTGCCGTTGAGGAAACTTGGCGCGACATAAGAAAAACTTCACACGTAAGAAGAAGAACGATTACAACTACTAGACTAATAACACTAACCATACATGTAATGGTTAGTGCTAATAAGAAACATCGATAAAGATTACTTTTCAATGAAGCGATGTATCGAGTAGACTAAATGATTGAGAGCGGTATTTTTTACAATTTACTAGTTGGAAAAACACTAAAGATATATTGTTTCTTTAATTTACTAAAATCTCTAAAAATATGTTTCGAATACTTGCCATAAAACGATTACAACTACACGTCTAATAAGAAGCATCGATAGCAAGTACTTTTCTATGAAACGATGTATCGAGTAGACTAAAGAAATTAGAGCGGTATTTTGCACAATTTACTAGTTAGAAAAACACCAATAAGAAATATTGTTTCTTTAATGTACTAAAATGTCTAAAAAGATGTATAAAATAATTGTCAGTAGTACGTTTACTAGACATTTACTTGATAATACAAGTCACACATTTAAATTAAGTAATCAAACGAGCTTCCGATACATTTTAAATTACGTGGGCAAAGCATCTGCTATCGACATAAAAATAATACCACACATGCCAATTATTCTCAGTTATCGATAAATTGTAAAAGCTGGAAGCCTTTTAAATTTCTTCAATACGTCATCGTTTGCTTACATTGATCCGTGTTTTACACATATTCAACGAAATTTATTGATTTTATTTCCATTTGCAGGTGCATGTTAATGGCGATTCCATAAATGGCAGCAGCAACAATAACAGCTCCAGCCAGCTGCAACGCAGCAGCGCACAGAAACGCGTTGAATTCTGTAAAACCGAAGTGCACTTTGCTGCCGAATCGGGCCGCGTTAATATTGTGGAAACCGATGGCAAACCGCCACCCACGCAAAACTTTCGTCGGCGTCGACGCACCGCCAGTGGACCGCTGCAGAGTCTGGTGAAATCGGCCAGCGTAAGCAGCACGACCACCACCACCAATAGCAGCAGCAGCAGCAGCACCACCACCACCAACAACTCCAGCAACAATGTCACCCACTTTGGCGACGATCCGACAGTGCGAGCGAAAACCATTGCCTCCAGCACAGTAGCCTATCGCGCCACACTAATGGAGCCGCCCGAGCTGGTCACCCAACCGGTGGCCGGCACACAGGTAACGGTCATAACGAAGCCATTAGTGGAACCGCGCTACAGCTTGCTGGAAACAACGAGCTCCACGTCGCGGCA
The DNA here is from genome assembly GCA_035045145.1 of Drosophila meridionalis. Lineage (NCBI taxonomy): Eukaryota > Metazoa > Arthropoda > Insecta > Diptera > Drosophilidae > Drosophila > Drosophila meridionalis. The sequence continues at coordinate 4,797,037 of JAWNPG010000031.1, forward strand.
CAGCTACACCTCCACCAGCGGTGTGGACACAACCGACAATGAAACCGACGAACTGGCCAATATACGCGGCATATTGAAGAACAAGCCAGTCAAACCGAAACCCTATCATCTGGGCGAGAATATAGAGAGCGCCGATGCGCTGTGGAGCGTTCCAGCGACCATCAAGAGCGAGAAACGTGAGAGCAGCCCTCCAAGTCGTGATAATGGTAAGCATGAATTAGTTAACACATAGAACATAAAATAACATAAGAGCATGAGCAGGAATTATGGGAACTGGAATTTATCAGAGATAAATATTAATAATTATTAATATTAATATAGTGGAAAATGCGTGTAAAGAAAATTTTTAGCTTAACAATGCCACAAAAGGTTCTAAAATTATTAAAATAATTATTTATTTTATAATTGAAGGTACTCTTATAAATTTTATATTATATATAAAATAAATGATAAATAATAAATTAATATATAAATAAATTATATAAAATATAAAGAAGATTTATAAGCATTGGAAATTAATGTATAGAAAATACAGCTTGTTTTAGGAATACAATTTGAAATTTAAGAAAGACTTTTTCAAAATTGTTAAAAGGAGTGTCTATTCTCATTTTGGAAAAAATCTATAAAATTTCATGTGAAGCAATTCTTATAATTTTTAAATATATTTTTATATTTGTAAAGAAATATATAAAAATTTTAAATATATTTTTATATTTGGAATTTAGGAAATACTTGTTCAAAATTGTTAAAAAGAGTATCTATTCTTATTGTCGAAAAAAAATCCATAAAATTCCATTTGAAGCAATTCTTATAATTTTTAAATATATTTTTATATTTATAAAGAAATATTAATATTAAAATTTTAAATATATTTTTATATCTATAAAGAAATATTAATATAAAAATATATTTCAAAATTATAATATTTCTATATCAATATAAAAATATATTTAAAATATATATGAATTCCTTTACATGGAATTCTATGGATCTTTTTCAAGAGTGAGTGTACTATATCAATTAGGGAGCAAGTTTTAGACAAGTTTAGCTAGCTTTAAAATTAAAATTAATCGTAATTATAAGTTAAATTTCATAATTTTAAATTCTCCCAACAATTGCTTAAAAAATTATATCTTCCCAAATATATTTGATCATTGACCAAAAGTTTAAAAGTTAAAATTAATATCATACATAATTTATTATCGAACATAAAAGAATAAAAATTAATTTTATATACTAAATTGGCAATCATACACAATGTATAATCGACATTAAAAAAAATAATTAATACTAAATTGAAAATCCTACAAAATTTATAATCGAACTTCAAAATAATTTAAAATAATTTAAACTCTACTTTTATATATTTATCCAATCCAAACAACTTCTTATCAGATTAAATCGATTGCCATAAATTACAATTTTAAATTATTCTACTAATTCACATTCTCTAACCACACACAGCGATTTAGCAAACATATAAAGATTATAATCTTAATTAAAGTAAAAACAAATCTAGCTAATTGTCAAAATGTCTATGAATTAGTCAATCAACTGAATCAGAAACACAAAACTTAATTAAAATTTAAACATTTTTTTGTTGTCATCAATCAGTCAAACATAAAAAGATTATAATCTAATTCAAATTTTTAAAAGTTCTAACTAATTTTAAAAAATTGCACTTATTAGAAATCAGTGAATATCTCTTTGTTCTAAATGAATTTTAATATTTTACTTATAGAATATATAAATATATATACATATTTATTGAGATATCATTCAACTAATTCAGTTCCAAAATATCCAACAGCCCCTGTCGAATCCCCAATAACCACCAAATCGGTGGCCGAAAGAGTTCGAATCGTGGAGCAGCGGCAGTTCGAGAAGCAACAGCAGCAGCCATCGCCAGCTGGAAATGGCTATTCGACCAAGATCAATGTGAATCTGGGCGCCGAGGAGTGGACCGAAACAGGTTGGTATTTAGTTGGATACAAAAAAAAAAACCTTGATTAACTATGTATAGCCTAGCTGTTGCTGCTGTGCCTGTATTTTCTAGTGTCTTGTGTTTTGTTTTGTCTATGCGGTTTAGTTGTAAACTCCTCTACTTGATTCTCAATTTGTTTAGTCTCGTTATATCGTAATGCATGCCTCTATGTCGCTGCTTCTATTTCGCACTATTAACTCACCTATCCTAACCTAAAACAAGCAACAACAAATACATACATACATATATGCTAACCAGTGTTGGAAAGTATCAATTCATATATGAAAACTAATTTGACTTGATGATCAATCATGACTGAAACACTGAGTTGTATTTAAACTAAAAATAATATAAATAAACTAAACTTTAATAAAATATAAACCGATTTTTTTTTAATAATTAAATTAGAATTATTAATTAATTTTATTAATATTTATATTTTTATTATATATATTAACCATAAGGTGACAATTTTTTCTCTGTTTGCCTGAATAATTTAAGTAAAAACGTAAACAAGAATAATATATAATAAATAATAATTAACTTGTTTAAATAACTATAAATATAAAAATTAATAAATATTTATGATTCAAAATCGAACGATCATTAAATAGTTAACACTTTATAAACATTTTGAAAAGTTTAAAACCGAAATTTTAATGATATATATTTATTAATTTTATTTTTTAAATAAAATTAATTTTTTTTTTTAATTTTTTAAACTTTTTTAAATTTTTGTTTTACTACAAAATTTAATTAAATGAACGTTTTAAACATTTTAATTACTTTGGAATTTAATTCTCAGTTTTTATTTTGTAATTCGATTTCATTTAATTATATTTAATAAAATTTTAAATTAATTTTAACAATAAAAATAATTAGTTTTGTTTTATTTTATTATAAATTTTACTTAAAAATATCAATTTTTCAATCATATATTTTTTCAACATATTTAATTAAATATAAAAATTAAAATTAAGTATAAATTATAAATTATTTGAAATTAATTAATTTAAAATACTGTGGATAGATAAATATTACATATTTATAATTTTTATTAAATTTTAAATTAGTTTTCGGAATATTTAAATTTAAAAAAGTTATAAATCAACTTTAAAAAAAATTAATTGCAATACCTTATTTTACAAAATTTTAAAAAAATGAAATAAGTTTAAATTAGCCTAAAATATAAATTTATAATATCAATTTAAATCAAATAATAATTAAAATAATCGCTTCCAATATTTAACACAGACAACTCTAATATTTAGTCATGATTATCTCAAAATTAATCCCTCCCAACGCTACCAGCTAATCCAAGAGCAGTTCATACATATAAAAAAAAAACACCAAAAAAAGCAACACCAACATTTTTCTCGCACATTTCCCCCATGCAGGTCGTCGTCGCAGTAGCGCCCAGGAGCTGCTGTTGCAGGATCTACGCGCCCATCAGCGCATCCTGGACGAGGGTCTCAAGTCGACATCGTTGATAATGCGAACGATGCGATCGGCAAGCGAATTCGATGAGGCCATGCGTCGCCTGAGCATAGCCTCGATCGAGTCCGCTCTAATACAGCCCACAATTGTGGTGCCGACGCCCATGTTGCGCTCGCACAGCTACCAGGAGGAGAGCAGTCGTCGCACCTCGACCACATCGATAACCAGCAGCGATCTATATGGCAGCACACTGTACGATTCACTGCCGCGGACGCCGCTCGCTCCGCCACGTCTCAAGCTCTTGGGCAATACGCAAATCCCTGTGAGTCAGCAGCTGACCCAGCTGCGTCGGCTCTATGATGCGGCCGAGCAAGAGGAGGATAGCGCCGATGAGGAGGTCAAACGATATTTTCGAGAGAATAATAACAACAACAATACCAACAACAACAGTGATAGCGGCGGCGGCACACAGTGCAGCTCTTCGCCCGAGGATGTGGTGCTCAAGGGCATTGAATACTCGAGCAGCTGGAGCCGGCTAAAGGCCAAGCGCACCATCTGGAAGATCGAAGCGCAAGAGCAAACGCTGCAGCGCACAGGTAAAGGGAATGGCGCAATGACCTGTTCAGGTAGAGGAGTTTAATTAGGGCTCAGGCAGCTTGAAGAAAGCATCCAATAATATATATATACATACTATATCTATCTCTTTCTTCTCTCTTGCAGATCTGCCCAAGTCGAATGTTATGAGCATAGCGCTGCATGCGCCGCGGCTGCAGAAGCCGAAGCCCACGCCGCCCACGCTGCGCATCGGGCAGCTGGTGCCGGTGGCCAAGCCGCGTACGCTGCTCGTGCAGCCGCAGCCCCAAAAGCCACAGATGCCAGCGGACACTGGTGACGCCACGGAGTCGGGCAGCGAATCTCTGAAGATTGTGCGCGAAGCACGCGGCGCACGCAAATTGCGCGAACATGAACTCTCCTATTTCGGTGTACAGCATTCGCCCACTCCTATGCAGAGCGGCAGCAAATTGCATGCCACGCCCAGTAATCCACGACGAACGCTGCCAACGCGCAGCAAGCAGAGTCACCATGCCGAGGAGGCAGCGAATCTATCAGCAACAACAACCACGACCACGACCAGGTGGCAACTATTGAACGATCGACCCGATTTACTGCGGCACAGTCCACAGGCCAACGACGACAATGATGAGCTAGCAGAGCACGAGCACGAGCAGAAGCAGGAGGAGGAGCAGCAAGAGGAGGAACACTGCTATGAGAACATAGCCAACGAATTAACCACAACGTTTAGGGTGAAGTCACCGTCGCCGGGCTGCTACGAGCGTAAAACGGATTTGCAACGCGATGCGCAAATACTCAGCGAGATGACACGCAACGCTGATCAGACAATGAAAGTGGGTTACAATACCTATATTAACCAGCTCAACATATTAATGTAAACCCATTCCCATACCTATTTCCTAGGCCCTCTCCGATGAGGCCGCCTTCAAGGATCAGCGACGTCGTTCGTGCTCGCTGCAGCGGCGCAACGCCAAACCCTTGGCCACCATCGATGAGAAGGTGAAGGCCGATGCCAAGGCATTGAGTGTTGCACGCGGCACCTTCGCCTCGGAGGCGCGACGTAATTCCCGGCAATCGACACCATCGCCGACGCGTGCACGCAGCTCATCGCAGTCATCGATTGAGTGCTGTCCGCGTGATCGTTCGCGCTCCAGTTCGCGTGAGTCGATGGGCCACGGCGGCGGCTCCTCGGACGAGCAGTTGAACAAACAGCGCGTCGAGCGTTTACGCATGCGCACGCCCAAGCGAGAGAAGTCGCGCCACGAACCAACCGAACATCGTTCGTCCAGGCAGAGCAGCAGCGCCACCAAACCGAGCAGCAGCAGCAACAGCAGCAACAAGCTACGCAGCAGCTCCAGTGCGGCGGCAGCGGAGAGCAAGCGCTCCCATCATCACAGTCGCCATCGTGAGAAGGAGCACAGCAGCGAACACTCGACGAAACATAGTTCGGGTTCTGCTTCGGGCAGTCGATTGCTGCGCTCCATGCGCGTCACCGAGGAGAGTCGTCCACGGAACAGCAGCTCGCAGCGAAGCGGGGAGCGTGAACGAGCACGCGGCTCAGATAGGCAGCGAGATGAGCTCACACGTTCGCGTGGTAAGTCCACAAGCTCGAGTCGAAAGTTTAATTTCCTATATATATGTATATATACGCTTTGCTCTCATAATCTATTTTCTATATATATATATATGTGCATGTGTATCTATTGCAGAATTACTTGTTTTGGGCTTGCTCATAATGGGTGCCACACAGCCGATTCGGCTGAACAAACGTTTTAGGTTAGCCAGAGCCGCCACAAGTGGCAAACGCAGACAGCATCCCATGCGAAAACTAAGCTGCACAAGGCAATAGATCATAACTTGACCAAGTAGCTAAGATCAAGTCAAGGCTATTGCTAATTGCGGCACACGTTCCTATACACATACTATACTGCAAGGCCTGGGAATGAAAGTCAATTGAAATCGGCTTAAAAGTATTAGAGGAGGATAGTTATATGAGAATATTTATAATATAGGTAGCCAAAGCTAAAAACTTCAATATATATTTAATATAAATTATTAATTTTATAGAAAATGAAATTAATTGAGAAAAAATCAAATGAGAAAATATTTTCAAAGATTTTTATATAAATTTTAGGAAATTGCATTATTTATAATATATATTGGGAGAGTATTTTCAATTTAGTTTGTATCTGCTTGACATAATCCGAATTTGGTTTAAATTAGTTAATTAATTAACAACAAAAAATAAATAAAATTCAAAATAAATGTAAGTATAAAAAAAATCGAAATTAAAATGCATAAGACATTTTTCATAATGTGTTTAAATTTTTTCAATTTTTGAGTTAAAAGAAATTGTTTTTATACTAAAGGTAAAAATATTTTTTTAAATATATTCTTTTTAATAAGCAATTTTTTAAGCAAAACTTTGTTTTTACCTTTAGTATAAAAACATTTCTTTTAACTCAAAAATTGAACAAATTTAAACACATTATGAAAAATGTCATATGCATTTTAATTTCGATTTTTTTTATATTTAAATTATTAAAATATATTAATATATAAATGTAAAATAATGTGTATATTTATTCTTTTTTATATTTAATAAATATTTCTTCAAATTAAAAAAAAAAATTAAACTGAAATACTTAAATTTTGTTTATAAAATTTCAAAATTCTTTGTTTTTTAAATTAAATGGAAAATATATTATATTATTATAATATTATAAATATTAATATCAATATAAAATATAAATATATGCATATATACATAAATAATAATACAATTTTTTTATATTTTTTTTCTTCTTTTATATTTTATATATATGTTATAATAATAATAATAATATTTATTTAATTTTATTTAATAATTTAATATATTTAATGTTCTGAAAAATATTTAAAACAATATTTGTTCTCTCTCAATAATAAAAAGTAGCTTAGGTGTAAAGTAATCAAGCTTTTGTTTAGCTTAGCTGGCATTCAAGAATAAGTCTTTCATTCCCAGCAGCCAAAGTCAGCCACCGGTACACAGTACATACATAAGCACACACTCGCACAACACGCACACACCCACAGCAACACAATATCAGTTAGTCTAAAACATCAGCTAACAGTCTGTAGCTCAGTCAAGTTACATTTGTATGATTATGCTAACTTTTTCATTTTTTTTTGTTTTATTTTGTTTAATTGAATTGTCACTCATTTGATGCGCTTATTATTCCACAAACACACACACAGGTCACTCCAGTCGCTCCAGACACAGTGAGCCGAGCGCAGCTGGGCACAAGTCGAGCAAAAGCAGCCGCAGTAGCAGCAACAGCCACAATCACGACACATCATCAATGTCCGCACACAGAAAGTCTACAGCAGCTAAAGCAACAACAAGTAAATCCACAGCAGTGCACAAATCAGCAATAGCACCAACAGCAACAACAGCAGCAGCAACAACGGCAGCAGCAGCAACAGCTACGGCACCACTCAGCACAACAACAACAACAACCACAACAACTCCGCACAACGAACTGACGTACGTATACGTAACGAATTTAGCCAATACACAAACCGCCGAGGAAACCGACTATGCCAGCATCGATGATGGGGCAACAGCAACAACAACAGCAACAACAACAACAACATTAACTCCAACAACAACAATAAAGACAACAGAACAACCTTTACCACTTCCACTGCCGCCGCCGCGTCGCAAACGAAAACGTTCGCTTTTACCCGTGCCAATACGTTCCACAGCCACGCCCACTGCCGCCTACGAGCATCGAATTAAACTGGAAATGATACCCCAAACGCCCAGCTATTCGAATCAATCGACATTGCGCTGCAAGCAGCCCACGCGCAAACCATCTCTGAAATGCACCCAATCGACCAGCTCGAGCTTTGCCTTTCTGCCCTATTTGCCGGCCAAGCGCAATTCGAATGTTAGCCATGTCTATGATAATTATTTGCTATACGCAGCGCCCGCTCAATTGGCTGGCAGCAAACTGCGTCCCTATCAGCACAATTTGAGCAACGAGCATGCCCAGCTCTTTGGCAGCAGTGGACGTGGCACGGCCAATCCGACTGCTCAGTCGGGCAGTTGGCCAAAACGTTGGCGCATGCGTCAGGTGCGCAGCAGCGTCTCAACGCATCAGCCCTTTGGCATCTGCACATGTTCATAGTCAGCGCTGGAGCAGATCGAGAAACCAAATGTAAAAAAGTCGCACATGGATGGGCGCAAATCGGATCTCGTCACACGTTAATGTCACAGTCAAAGTCACAGTCACAGTCAAAGTCACAGTTTTTCGCTCACGTTTAACCACCTATGCACGCCAACAATATTCCTACCTTTATATAGATTTATTATTTATTTTATTTTATTTTTGTTTTTTGGGCACTCTTTGATATTTACCTCACGAAACGCCGCACGCAATTGAACACGAAATATATTAAACAAATTATTTATCGAAAAGAACGATTCGCAGTTATCTAACCTGTGTTCCTCCCCCCAATACTAATACTACTTAAAAACTCGAGCGGGCAACAGACAGTGTGAAAGGCAATGATACAAAGAGCGAGAGAGTGAGAGGGAGAGTGCAGGCAGAAACGTCGGGTTTATATATTTTACTTTGGAGCGCACATAGATAAAATAAAACAAAACAAAAAAAAAAAAACAAAAACAAAAAAAAAAACAAAAATCCCCGCACACACAAACACACAATGAATGATAATGGTTCTGTTTTTACTTATCACAGCGTAAGCGAAATTTTCAAAATTTATGAAACATTTTCTATTTATCTAGTTAAGCAAATGGTTGGCATGCTGTGAATGCATTAGGAACTTAGTAGCTAACCGGGATTACTTTCCTGTAGTACTACTGCTGGACTAACTTTTCAAAAAAAAAAAAAAAACTAATAAGACTCAAATATTTTTTTGCTCTAACTCAATTTATTATTATGATAGAGGTGTTAGTTTAGAAAAATGTAGTCTAAACCAAATTAACAATCCAAATTGTAGTCAAAATTTAAATAAAAATTACCAAAAATATTTTTTAGTACTATATTGAAAACTGAGATATATTTTTATTTCGTTTTAGAATAATTGATGAGATATATTTTTATAATGAGTATTTGAAGAGATACATTTTGATTCTTATAATTAATACCTGAAGAGATTCAAAAATAGTTTAATTTTTATATATAATTTTTTTTATATAAGACTAAGAGGAATATTTAACTTTTTTCACTTTAATAAGAACAAAAAATTTGAGAGTTAAGAGAATAAAGATTTATAATATAAAATGTATTAAACATTTTTCAGAGAGTTTCAAGTAAATTTTTAAAAAAATACAGAAATAAAAAATATAGTAAACAAATTTAATAAATATTAAAAAAAAAAAAATAAAGGAAATTTAAATATTTGTTATATTTAAAACAAAATTAAATTTAAATACTTTTTAAAATCTAGAAAACAGTTTTTATCTAGAAGTTTTTATCTTAACATATTTTTTATAGTTAAAAAAACTTTTTTTTTAAATAGAGTTAACTATTTATTGTAGATCTTCAGTAGAATATCCAACATATATTTTAGCTTAACAAGAATTATTTCAACTTTCCTAATCAAATACTAAACTGCATGACTCTAAAACCAAAAGTAGTTAATTTAAATTCTCAATTTTAATACTCTGCTCACACTCTAGTAGCACGCTCAAACCACACTTTTAGTATCAATTCTAAAAACTGACTATGAACATGTTGCTGGAAAAAGATAAAAAATAAATAAAAAAAAAAAACCAAATACAATCTATAAAAAACTATCATCAATGAAATTGGAAATGAACTGCAAACAAATAAACATCAGCATCGCTCGCTCTACTCTATTTTTCTTATATACCAGACAAAACAAAAAACACTAAACTGGAACTACGTAGTGGAAGTAGCACATTGGTATATACTCTATAAAAGGATATGTTGTATATGTATAAAAACAAGTAGCAAGCATATTAAACTTGAATAGTAAAATCAATATCCAAATAACACTAATATTCATTATTTTCTATCTTACTGCAGACACGGTAAAAGCACACTGAATGGACATCAGCATCAGCATCACAATCATCATCATCATCACAGCAGCAAACACCATGGTGGACAGCCGCCACAGCATCATGTGCACAGCCTGACCACGACGACAATTGCGGCCACAAAGCATCAGCGCGATCGCCATGGCAAGGATAGAAAATAATTAGCAGAGGGCGATTATTCCGACCATGATCACCTTAAGCACTAGCTGAATGAACGAAGCAACGAAAGAATTAAAAGAAAACTACTAAAAACTTAATTAAGCGACTAACTAACTGAATCTTAATAAATGCTTTTTTACGAGGCAATTGCGATGCCAATTTTATGTGAATAAATCTGGTAATTTGTGAAATTTTTCATGTATTTACAAAAATTTCAATAAAATTACTGGCAATTGGCAAATATCTGTTAAAAGTGAAATAAAAATGTATTAACTAACTAACTTAATTATTCGATGCGTGCAATTTTCAAAAGCAGTTCCTTTCGCATTCATATACATACACATATATAGATATTTCCAATCTTTATATATTTCTAAAACTGTAAAAACAAACACAATTTTCGGCATAAGCAACAAAATTCAAGTATTAAACTATGTCAGAGCGTACGCCTCCGCCTCCTCCTACGCCTCCACTCGCTACCTAAACTAACCCAGTCTGTTACATTAAAACGATTACGAAATCAATTCATTTAAATATTAAAATAACAAATGATACTCATATATATTCTTTAATAGTGTTTAAGTTTTATAATTTGCCCATGCGACAATATATTTCATTTATACAATATTAAAAAAAAAAAAAACAAATTATTTCGCACACGAACAAAGACAAATTTTAGCTTGTGTTTTTTTGTAAAATCTTTTTATGCTATATTTCGATTTATTATTTTTTAAAATAAAAATATATATTTTCTGAATGAATAATGTGTTTATTTGGGCTTGGCGTAAGAAAAGGCATAAGTATTAATAAATAACGAAATAAATGAAATAAGGTATGATTTTATTTATAATTTAATTTGATATATAATTGAATTTTATGTATAATTTAATCCAAAATTTAATTTTAAGAGAAGCTGGAATTTTTTGGTTTATTTTTAAATATTATTTTTTAGAGAAGCTGTAGTTTTTTAGTTTATTTTTAAATATACTTTTTTGCTGCATTATTTGTTTTTATTAGAAAACTAATTTTACTCCAAAGCTTAAGTTGTTTATTTGCCTTAGATTTGGAGAATTTACAATTTAAAATATTTACTTAGCTGCAAATCTGTGCAGTGATCTATTATTTATATAATTTCTAAAGTAAACGTTACGCATACGCACCATACAGCTATGCATGGTCTTATGTTATCAAAGTGTTGATAGGTTTTGAGTTCTTTAAAGATTTGCAAACTTGCTGTCGGGCATATCTGATATAACCGATAGTTCATAGTAATAATTATATTAAATAATATTTAAAATGTATTTTTTATGTTAAATTATGATAATTAAGCAAATCATGCATAATTTTAGTTTCAGCTTTTAGACATATATGAAATGTGAATTACAGGGTATTTTAAAATTGTGTCAACACTTTCGTAAACCTTTTAATGCTACAGCTACAATTTTACCAAGTACGTCGACCATTCGTGCAAACGTTTTTATCTTTTCGCCACTGCGACCATCTACATATGTAGGTAAACAGTATATATAGTATACATATATATATAGGGCAGTATGTGGTATATAGATATGTCTGGGTGTTGAAACGGCACACGTCAATGTGATTTTTAGTATGTGAAGGCTGAAGGGGCCGCTCAGTTGTATTCGAGACGTTGTTACCTACGCCAGTTAGTTTCAACGAGCTGTTTGCCGGCTAACAGAGAAGTGAGTAAATATATACTACATAGGAACGTGTACCGAGCACTTCTCACAGCGGAATAAACTACTGTTATTACCATATGCATAACCAATAAATAAAAAAAAATAAAAATAAAAACCTAAATAAAAAAAATGCTGGCATATATATTTTAATTTTTAAGCCCCGATGTGTATACGCATACGCAAAATCATTTGATGATTCATTAATTCAATCGGCATGAGTCATACGTCTAATCAATTAACCATCAATATTGTGAAATATGAACAATACAAAATCGTTATACAAGTCTATACCATTTCTACATTGCCAAAGCGCTTATCTTTCAAATTGTTCTCAGCTGTGCATTACCCTCATCAATTTCGATAAGGCATTGCTAAGTCTTATAACGAAAGTTTTTATGATGCAGATTAATATAACTATAAACTAACTACATATATTTGATATATATAAAATACATAAACTGTGATCGAATATTAACAGTTTATATTAACCTCGCTTATATTATAAAAAAGAAAATATTTTCCTAAAAATACTTAAAGCTCAAAAAAAGAAACAATAAATTAAAAAAAGAAACAATAAAAATAATACAATAAAGCAATTAACATTATATCTTCTATTATATTATAAAAAAGAAAATATTTTCCTAAAAAATACTTAAAGCTCAAAAAAAGAAACAATAAATTAAAAAAAGAAACAATAAAAATAATACAATAAAGCAATTAACATTATATCTTCTACATTTTTTAAGATAGAGCCTCAAAATTTTGCAATTTTATGCAATTTTGATTTTTGTTAGATTTATGCAGGCTCAAAATTTTACCAATTACTCAACCTCCCTCCTCCTCTTCCCCTTTGAAGGTCTGTTGCAAATATAACCATGTAAAAAAGATTTTGAATTTTTATAAAATGTAAAAAAATCAATAGAATCATATGCTGAAAATTCCGTTAAGTCAGTCCCGATTTATTAAACAAAAACTCATGAAATATTTACTTTAACTACTGTGCACCGATCTTTGTTATTGTGCTTACATATGTATATTGATGCTGGATAGCTTATTTTTCATTAAGTGGTTTTGAAGTTCATATTGAAAGTAGATTACATTATGAATGCTGCAGCTGGGAATAATGATTGAATTATAGGGATTGAAGCATATTGGAACTGCTTTGTGAGTTAAATCGAAATTATTTATATATCTCCCATAAGAATTGCGCTGCGGGTCATGTGATAAGCTAAGCAGCGCTAAGCAGCGCTTAGCAGCGTAAAGCATTTTTTCTATACACGCATACATTCAAACAGACCATATGCCAGCATTTCAGTATATTCTAAGAATTGAAATTTCCATTGATTTTGTATATATTGTGTTTGCATATTCAGCATCTTCTTTAGTTGTGTATTTGTCGCCCATATAGTCGGATTAGCCCCTAGACCACGAAATATTGATGTGGTACAGTAGGTAGGACGCGAGGTGTATATCAATATATCAATAGTTTTGTAGCTTATATATAAAATTATTTTTTGGTTACAATTAAGTATATCCATACGTTTTAAAAAATTGTTCTTTTCTTTTTTTAATAGTGGATATCTTTAATAAATAAAGTATGCACAGAAATATATTAAATTACAATTAAACACCTGTAGGCGCTCATAAAAAGTTTATTTGTATTGTAAACAGATACGAAACATTAACCTCAAATTTCGGAGTAAACATTCACAAGCACAAAATTAATTTAAAAAAAATAAATAAACAATAAATAGAAATGAATTATAAATAAATAAAGAGCAAATAAAATGGATGTATGATATAATATATATTTATATTTTTGAAAAAAAAAATATATATACATGAATAAATAAATAGTAATAATAATTAATAATAATAATATAATTTTTTTTTTTTTTTTTTTTTTTTGTTGGACTGAGGTAGGAAAAAATGCTTTATGCACCGTCAGTCATGTCGTAACTTTGACCGGTGTGTCGGACTGCATAACTGCTTACCGACTAAAAAATCCTCCTTCTGGGGCTCAAATCCACCTTGGAACCAGGAGATATCCCGCATTAACCTTCAAGGTGGAACCCCATAGTGTGCTCTAAATGAGCGTTGCCCTCTGTGTGCCTGCGTCCAGGTCATACTTCTTCCGCCGCAGAACCTTTTCGGCGAAGTCACAGACTTTTTTCCAAGCGTCTATGCTGCTGCACATTTGCTGTACTAATGTCTCTACTTTGACTTCACCTACTGTTTCTGCCATGTCGATTCTTTCTTCCGACCATCTTTTGCAGTTGAAGAAGGTGTGTTCTGCATCGTCCATTGCATTTTCGCAGTAAATGCAGCTGGATTCGGCAGTTTTCCCCATTTTATTTAGGTACTTTCCAAAGTATCCATGTCCGGAGAGTAGTTGTGTCAAATAGAAAGACGTTTCACCGTGCTTTCTGTTTATCCACTTCTCTAGATCGGGGATTATTTTAGCGGTCCATCTTCCATACCTTTCGCATGACCATCTCGCCTTCCACGAGACTATGGTTTGCTGTCGTATGCTCTTTGCCGCATGTTCTGAGAATTCTCCTCTTTACCGAAGATTCCATATTTTTTTGCACTTTTGGGCAAGCAAGTCAACCGGTATGACTGCTGCTATCACAGTCACGGCCGCCCCGGAGACTGTGCGGTACGCCGATGTTATCCTTAAGGCTGCTCTTCGTTGCACAGCTAGCATCGGTTTTCGCCTTACATTCGCCTTTAAGGTGTCCGCCCATACTTCACTGCCATATAGCAATATTGCATTTGTCGCTTCCATGAGGAGTCTCCGTTTTCCTGCCGTCGGGCCGTCAACGTTTGCCATCAGTCTACTCAGAGACCCCGTTGCTGTCGTTGTTTTCCGCGTGGCATACTTCAGTTGTTCCCAGAAGGTAAGTTTACTGTCCAGTCTGACGCCTAGATAGTTCACTGTCCTCTGCGTCCTTATCAGGTTTCCGCTTACTCGCATCTCTATTTCGGTTGGGATCTGCTTCCCCGTGAACAGAAGTAACTCTGTTTTATGGGTGGCAAGCTCCAATCCTCGAGAGCTGAGCCATGTCTGTGTGCGAATAATAATAATATAATAATAATTATAATTACAATAATAATAATAATAATAATAATAATAATAATAATAATAATAATAATTATAATAAAAATAATAATAATAATAATAATAATAATAATAATATTAATAATAATAATTTTAATAATAATAATAATAATATATATTACAATTTATAAATATACATATATAATTATGTACAAAAGCAGGTTATATTATATTTCTTAATGATTATTATTATTTTTTAAAATTTTCTATTAATTCTGTGTTCTTTTGCGTATACTTAATATAACAAAAGACTATAACTGTAATAAATCTAGTAAATGCATCAATATATATGTATATATATGTTTTCTATACATATAATATTTGCTGAGTTTATGTTATTTAATGATGTGTATGCAGCCTTATCTTATCGCGCCCAAATTGGGTTTATCTTGTCTGAACAGCAGCAACAACAAAGGCCATTCGCTCGCTGACCACATTTGGCTTAAACAAAGTGTTTGCCATATCATTTACCGATAAGACAACGCAATTTTATATTTCTATTATTTCTCTTTTTGTGATTAGAAAAAGTGGAAAGAAAAAACAACTGACTTTGGTTTCTTGCTGAGCGCCATTTATTAACGTTTTGTCTTTAAAACGCGACGGTTGTGTATTTTGTTGTTTGTTCAATTATCGTGGGTATATATAGGTATAGCTAAAAGGCAAAGTTATCTATTTTCTGCTTCTAATAACACTAAAATATTTATCGTTTACAGAGTATTTATAAAACCGCAAACATGTCGCTTCTAACGGGCAGCGCAAATGCTGTCAAATACACTCTATTTGGATTTAATCTGATCTTTTTGGTAAGTCGCAAAAAAAACCATTCATTTTCTGACTCATCGCGCAATGCATTAGTTACAATCGAATTTATATTAGTTCATAGTCCAGCACAGAATTAACTATCAACTATGTGCGAATATATAATATATATTTATATACAGATTAGATAGACAGTGCTGGAGCGTATATTACATACATATATATTCAGCTAATATATAGCCAGCGAGCTAGTTCCAGTTGAAGCAATAAAGCATTTATTTATAAATGATATATATATATATTTTCTTTTTATTTATTTTTTTTAATTGTGAAATATTTTTATATATTAATAAATAATATATTATAATATTGATAATTTTTTCAGATACGTTTAGACATTGACAAATTTTTGGTTCAAGTAATTAAGACAAGAATGAACACATGTCATCTATTATCTACTTTTTTGTTTTTCATATTTATGAGTCAACGATTTTGTATATTAGTAGACATACATATATATATTTTTTTAAAATAGATTATTTAATAGATCGATTAAAATAAAAGTTTATTAAATAAGTAAAATTTAAATTTTATGTTTAATTGAATATATTAATATATATATATATATATATATATATATATATATATATATAATATATGAACAAATAATTATAAGCAATAATAAAATATAATTTACTTATACTTAAAGCATATTTAGATACAAAATATTTTCGAGTTAATTATATTTAAAAAAGTTTATTTATTATATATTTTTTTAAATATTTATTTTTATAAAAATTTATAAAATAATTGGGATATAAATAGCTATTATTTTATAAAAAAAAAAACTTGTTTAAATTAATTTTAATTAACCATTATATTTTGATTCTTATTGACAGATCACTGGTATCATACTTATTGCGGTTGGTGCTGCCGTTGGCTCCGTTTACAGTGGCTATGAGATATTTTTGGTCGGCAAGTTCTTTTCGATACCAACATTTTTGATTGTGATCGGATCGTTTATCATTGTGATCACTTTCTTTGGCTGCTGGGGCGCATTGAAGGAGAACTATTGCCTGATACTCAGCTTTTCGATCATGCTGTTCATTATCTTCATATTGGAACTGGCGGCTGGCATTAGCGGCTATGTGCTGCGCAACGATGCTTACAATTTGATCAGTACTAAGTTAGGCGATTCTATGGCTAGTTACTCGAATGCGACCCAAAACCCAACAACAAAACTGTGGGACGATGTCCAGCGCAGCTTCGACTGCTGTGGTGTTAACAATGCCACAGACTGGGGCAAGTATATCAAAGATAAGGAATTGCCATTGTCCTGCTGCAAAATACCCTATGGCGCCATTGGCACCTTTAGCTGCGTGGCGGACACGAACAATGTTAATATGAACAAGTATCAGGGATGCTTGAGCGGCTTCTCCGAATATATAGCCGATCATGCGGTTAGTTTGGGTGCTGCAGGCGTTGTCATTGCCGTTATACAGGTGTGTTCACTGTGCTTAATATTATTTTTATTTATTATTCAAATCTGATCGTTTTTCAGTTCTTTGGCGTCATCTTTGCCTGCTATATAGCACGAGAGATTAAAATACGTAATGGCATCACAGGCTTCATGTAGAGCAATGGATTAATTGATTAATTCCATTAATTTCATGGAATTACGACAAATCTTCAATTATTCTTAAGTACAATTTTAATTCAAAATTTGTTCTAGCTTTGTCACGCTTTAATACAAAATATATTTGTAAACTTATAAATAATTATTTTTATGAATAAATACAAATTTAGCTATTATATTGGCCATGGACTTTATGGAGTCTAAATACCCCAGTACGGCAGTACAAATCTAATCGCCTTTGTTCTGGCAAAAGTAATGCAATCATTCAATTTGCGCTGCATAAAGGTTCAACAATATGTGTGCATATATGTATATACATATACTTATATATTCTTGATTAGGGTGAGCTGAGTTAATCTATTTATATTTGTCTGACTGACAGACCTAATCAGGTGATACGCTGATAGATTGACCAAATGAGTGATACTGATTAGATTGATTGACTGATGCACAGAATGATCGGAGGATTGATACTGATTGATCATAAATGATTAATTAACCGATTGAGAGAGTAATAAATTAATTTATTAGTCTATTGATTGATCTTAAATGATTGATTGAGAGGTAATAAACTCATTAATCACTCTATTGATTGATTATAAATAATTGATAGACCCATGGAGAGAGAAATAAACTAATTGATCAGTCTATTGATTGTTCTTAAATGATTGATTGACTGATGGAGAAAAAAAAATTGATCAGTGTATTGATTGATCTTAAAGATTAATTATAATAAAATAAAGTAAACTAATTGTACACTCTGATTCACTCAGTCAATTGATCATTTATGATCAATCGATTTGAGCCAATGATTGATACTGATTGATCATGAATAACGATTGCGGTAGCAATTGATTATTATCAATAATGAGGAAATGACTGACTGACTGAATGACAGAGTAATGAAATAACTGATACTGATTGACTGACTGACCATAAATGATTGACCACTCGGTTGCAAGACTAATTTATTGAGATTTAACCCTGGTGGACAATAAATGTTTGACTGACTAAGAGAGTAATTTACTAATTGTTTGATCGAATGATTGATGCTGATTGACTATGAATAATTGACTGACTAGCAAAGCTATTAACCGAATGATTTACTGAATGAGACTGATTGAGAAAGCAATTAGCTAACAGATTGATAGAGCTGATTGAGCATGCATGACTGATTGACTAAGTGTCAGCTGAACTTATTAAATGATTGTTGATAGTATGATCGCATATCGCACAACACTCAGTAGTAGTACTCAATGTGGCTAGACTGATAATTCGCAGTTTGATAAAATTCTCTAATGCGGCAGTTACAGTTTTAAATATTCTACTTGAAAAATACAATATATTTCGGACAGTTCTCTCGATATATATATACATATATGATCGATAATAATATAATATATATAATCTATATATATATATATATATATATATATATATATATATATATATATATAGATTATATATATTATATTATTATCGATCATATATGTATATATATATCGAGAGAACTGTCCGAAATAATATATATATATATATATATATATATATATATATATATATATATATATATAAATATATATTTATATTATATATTAGATATCAATTAGTGAAAACTTACTTTACACTGTTAGCATTCTCATATATTTGTCTAAAATTGATAAGCTTAGCATTTTGAGCCGATTATATGTGATTCGTATGCTGAGATCAATTGACGTTCGAAATATTGATAAGAAATTACGAAATGCGAAATAGGAATTATATTTATTGAGATGAATGGGAAACTTAAATCAGTTTGAAATAAATTCAATTGTGAAACAGTTGCAGTTCTACTATATTTAAAATGGAAAAATACATGAAAGTGTTTTCCATTTCAATGATGTTGATATCAGTTAGTGTAACTTTTGTGAAAATGGAAAGCATGGTAAATATTTCTATATATCAATAGATAAGAATGTTAAATAATAGAAATTGTAGGAATGCAAAGCTAAGAAGGAGCTAGACGAGCAATGTGGTAAATACTGTTATCAGGTGGTGAAGCCCCTTCTTGCACACGCCTCATCTGTGTTCTCGAAGGAGAAGTCTCTAGCAGAATTACATTTGAAATTTGACGGATATACTCAGAGTGTAGCCGATCTAGAGAAAACAATCGAGTTCAAAGATAAAGAATTAACTGCAAAGGTTGAATTAATTGAATCCAAAGATAAGCAATTGGTTTCTCAGAGTCAGGTAATAGAAGCTAAGGATAAACAATTGGCTCTGGCGACTGAGCTAAGCGATACATATAAAAGAACTAGAGATACGACTATAGTTGATAAAGACAATGAAATATTGAACTTAAAATATCTGATATTGGAAAAGGATCAGAAATTATCTGACATAGAATATAAAACTAATGCAAAAGCTGCGGAGATAAATAATCCCCGATCGCAGCAAACAGAATATAAGAATATGTTAGATATATCTACATATCTGGGTGAATTGACTACATCTGAAATAAAGTTGCCCCTCATCGAGCCATTTGTCGTGCCTAGTGACTCTAAAATGGCGGGTTCTGGTTGGATTGTGATTCAACGTCGTATTGATGGATCTGAAAACTTTTACCGAAACTGGGAGGAATACAAAACAGGGTTTGGCAACTTACGGCACGAATATTTTATGGGATTGGAGACGATCCATTTAATTACACTATCACAGCCACATGAGTTATATATTCACTTGGAGGACTTTAAAGATGAATCTCGTTATGCCCGATACAGTAATTTCCTTGTAGGAAGCGAAGAAGAGTCGTACAAGCTAATAAAGCTTGGCGGTTATTCGGGAAATGCTGGTGATTCCTTAGCGTACCATCTAGGCATGAAATTCTCAACAAAAGATCGAGATAATGATAGATCTGCAAAGAATTGTGCGTTAGACTATCAATCTGGATGGTGGTTTCTTAATTGCAGTCTCTGGTAAGAACAAAATAAAAAAACTTCAAACTGTATAATTTATTGATGTTTTCACCATTTCAGTAATTTAAACGGAGCATATACTTCCGAAGATGTTGGAAGAGGTACAAAGAGAATATCTTGGAATAGCTGGATTTACAAACCAATTAAATCCACACAAATGATGGTCAGGCCTAAAGGCGACTAAGTACTTATATATACAGCCCTTATATTTGGAAGATAGAACTATATCTTACATATTTCAAGTTTATATAATTATATGTTATATATTGTGATTCCTTAATTATTTTTTTTTTAATTAAACCAAATCGCTTATATTAATAATGAAGTTTAATAAAAATTATTTGCTCTTATAATTATTTTCATAAAAGTATATATTTTATTTTTTTTTTTATTATTATTTTTCATTATTAATTATTATTATTATTTCTAAATATATTACAATGTTTTTTTTTTTGTAATATTATATATTGTAAACCTATATAATAATATATATTTTTTATATTCACAATATAATATATATTTATCAATTTGGATCCAATAAAAATAAAAAATACTACAATTATATTTGGAAAATAATAAAAATAAAACATTAAAAAATAAATTTGAGCTCTAATTGATGTAGAATTATTTTCTCGTCTTTTTTACTATAATTATTTATATATGATAAATTTAAATATTTATAAAAATAATGAAATAATCGAATGAATAAAAAATTGAAAACTATTTTATTTTGCAAACAAATGTTTAAAAATTTTTTTAAATTTTCAAAAATTTAATTTATTTTTATTTATTTATTTATTATTTATTTTAATTTTATTATATATATGTATATCATTTTGGTTTTTGTTTTTTTTTTAGTTGTTTGGCTCTTAACCATATTAAATATTTATATAAATAATGGTAAGCCAAATTGAAGAATCCATAAAAATCCATTTCATACTATAAAAAAAAAAACACTTAAATTATTTTAAAATACTCAAATAGGAAAATATTGTATAAATTTGCAGCCCAAAAAGTATGCAACATTAAATTTCAATAATTTAAAATTGGAAAAACTCTAGCTTAGTAGATTGCTAAAACAGAATTCTGCCATAATTTAGTATGTAAAAAAACAAGGAGAAAATAAATATATTTGCCCAAGTACTTAATTTAATCGTTGTACAACTGGAGAAAATAATATGTCCAGTTCGCATGCATGACTACAGCCAATGAATAATTGAAATGGCTTTGCTAGCAGTTTTATTTAAAAATCGATATGGCATAGCGGTTGACTCATTAAGAACTTGGACATACTATAGTCGAATCGATAACACATGCTCCAGTCCACAGAAACCCAACAATGACCTTGCACTTGAGGGAATCTTTTCAGGTTCCCTTTAGTGCAGTGAAAG
Source organism: Drosophila meridionalis (assembly GCA_035045145.1). Classification (NCBI taxonomy): domain Eukaryota; kingdom Metazoa; phylum Arthropoda; class Insecta; order Diptera; family Drosophilidae; genus Drosophila; species Drosophila meridionalis. Next base: position 4,818,824 of record JAWNPG010000031.1, read on the forward strand.
GAAACGTGATATATACAGACGGTAAGGACTCTAATATATGTGAACAAACATATATATGAAAAAAAAATGGTATATCTATAGAGTTGAACTAATTTCATATTTTATTGCAAAACGTTATGAATTGAAAGCCATAATCTTATCGCTTGCTTTTATCTAGTACATTGAGTAAAAACAATGAACATTTATTGACTGATAAGAGGCCAAGAGAGCGAAAGGCAGACAGAGAGAGGGAGAGAGAGAGAGAGTGTGTGTGTGTGTGTGCGTGTGTGTGTGTGGCTGGCTACTTGGCCAAGAGCCGAGAAGCGATTGGCGTTTGCAACTGGCAACGTTCCCGTTCTGAAGCTCAGTCAACGTGTAGCCAGCAAAAGTTAAAGTACGTTTTGTGGGGGCGATGAAAAAAAAACAACAAATAAAAATTAAAAGAAAAAAAAACAACAAATAATAGTTAAATATTTTTTATAATTAACATCTTGCAGCTAACAGCTTTAAAAACGAGAAGTAAATCATATTCAATTCGACAAAATGGCGAATCGGGAGCTGGAATTGAATTCCGGAATGCGCTGCGCCAAATATATGCTCATCATAGTGAGCTTTATGTTTGCGGTAAGTTTTTGAAAACTTAAAATTAAGAAAGAAAATTTTTACATGATTCATAAGTTAAATAGCGACGCCATTTTGAATTCGAACATATATATCTATATACATTTATATATATATTTGTATCAAAGCTTTGATGATAACGCGGTTTTTCGCGCTTATCAGTAAAATTGAGCAATTGCAATGGTATTTGTGTGTCATATACGTGTGTAAATTGTTGAGTTCAGAGTATATATAAAAACTTGCCGTTTGAGAAGCGCAGAGAAGAGACGCTAAGAGAAACGTTTCGGACGCCTCTATTTGTTTTCCAATAAAGATACTCGACAACAATTGCCGATAACGTGCGTTCGTGATGACGCGTATGCTTAACCATGAAACTGAATCGAAATCTATATTTGGAAATATCATATATGTTATTTTTACATTCCCACATGCACTTCCGCTCCGAAGCCATCTGAATATTTTATGCTCATGCTTGCGCTCTTCATGTTTACACTCACGATAAGATAATCAATATAAAACTTGGGAAGTGGTATACGAGTATATTTCAAGGTTTTTTATTATACTTTTCTTTCTTTTTTTTCTTCTCATAATTATCTGACGCAAACAATAAAAACAGCTGCCAGACAGCGTTAAATATTACTTATTACGCCTAGGTACTTTTCAAGTTTGAAGAGAGTTTCTCAGCACTCTTTCTGCTTTATCTGCGGGGAAGTTGGAGGTGAAAAATAAAAAGTCCGTTACTCAGCGAGTGCTTAAATTCTTATCTATTTCTGTTTCTCTGTAGCTATTAATCAGCTGCTTACCTGTATTTTTTTTCCCAAAAAAAAACCTATTCATCAAGAGGGATGAAAGTATTTAGTAAAAGATATATACTTATTTATCAGATTTACTGTTTTTAACAGTTATGTTTTCAATTTCTTATTTAAATATTAAAACTATTTTTCATTTTTTAAATTTGAAAATAAAACGCAAAAGGTACTTAGGAAAAACGCTAAATCATAAAAAATTGATAAAGTTGAGAAAAGTAAAAAAAAAAAAAATCATAAACAAATGTTTTTGAAAAAAAAAAAAAATTGAAATTTAATTGAAAAATTTATAAATATTATTATTAATGATTTTTAGAGAAATTAAATTTTTCTTATATATATTTAATAAAAAAAAATATTTTTTAGAAAATAATTTTTTATATAAAAAATCATTTAAATTTTGATTAAGCTAAAATAAAATATTTTGAAATATGACACTAATAGCGTTTCATAACACAAAATATTTATTTTATTTTAAATATATTATTTAAATAAATCTTATTGTCTTTTATTCAATGTATATATAGTATTTCATCGGATTTTTTGCAAAATTGTTGAAATTTTTAAAATTATTTTTATAAATTAAAAATCTTGAATTAATTTAACATTATTTTACAATTTATTTTATAAATTAAAAGTGTTGAATTAATTTTAAGATTTTTTTTGTTTTTTGTTTTTGTTAAGCTAAAATTTAAATCAAGAAAATTATTTTATAAATTAAAATTGTTGAATTATTTTAAGATTTTTTTGTTTTTGTTATGCTAAAATGCAAATTATTTTATAAATTTAAAATGTTGAATTCATTTTAAGATTTTCTTTTGTTTTTGTTAAACTAAAATTTAAATCAAGATTTTTAATTGGTAATGAAAATATATAAAAAAAAACTATTTTGTTTTAAGATTTATAATACATAATATTAATTATAATATATATTAATTACTATATCTAAATAAAATAAAATATTGCTAATAATATTCGAATTGAAAGGAAATTGAAGGAGAGACATTAATAAATTGAAGGAAAGACATTAATAAAATGCGAATAATTACACGTGTTAGGAAACTGTTAAAACTATTAAAATCGATAAAAAAAAAAAAACAAAATAAAACAATATAATATTTATGTAGATATGTATATAGTAAATATGTATACATTATACATATGTATTTAAGCGACATCTAAACGCTATTTGACATGCAATTGCTAACTGCATTTGTTAACTGAATTTTATACTTTTTGTTATGTGTATATAAATATAAATTTTTTTATTTTTTATTTGTATTTCCTAGCTGACAGCTATTCTGCTGATCATGGTTGGCACAACCATTCAGACAATTTTCGGTGACTTTAGTCTCTTTATCGATGGACACTTCTCGTCGCCGCCCGCGCTCCTAATTGCCATTGGTTTCATACTAATTGCCGTGGCCACCCTCGGTGCCTATGGCGCGGTCAAGGAGAGCGTTATGGTCATCAATTTGGTATAGAACTGAATGAGTGCAGAGCAGACTATTTGAATACTATATATAACATAATCATCTATTTGACAGTATGGCGTCTGTCTGTTCCTCGTCTTCATACTGGAGGTATCGGCGGCAATTGCCGCTTTTGTCATGCAGTCCCAGGTCAAGGAAATGCTTTTCCGCACCATGAACGAGGCATTGGTCGCATACGAAAAGGACGCCACGGTGGCGGCCGGAGTGGACTTCATGCAATCTGGTGTAAGTATTCTTGAAGATCTTCATATAAAGATATCTAACATATATATATGAATAAATACAAAGCTTAACTATTTATTTTTATCCTTAACAAATTTTATCCTATTATAAAAATCTCTTTTTTAATTTATTCAAAAGTTAAATTGAAATCATTAATTTTATTCAAATTTTTATTTTGTAATTATATTTCTAAATTAATTTTATTTATTCATTGAAATTTCAACTAATTTAAATTTTAATAATTTTTTTTTGGAATTTCTAAGTAATTAAACAATTTTTAATCTCCCTTTTTTTCGTAACACTAAAATTAAACAAAATTGTTTATCTATATTTTAAGTATTTTTGAAGTAATTATAATATTTCTAAATTATTTCATAAAAAATTATTTTCTTTAAATATAAATTAATTTAAATTTTAATATTTTTATTTTAGGTTTTTAACTATTTAATATTTTAATTTATATATAATTTAATACTTTTTAATTTATGAATTTCAAAACATAAGTTTTTTATTATCATATTAATTAATTTTCATTTGAATCTTTATTACTTCTGCTAATCTATACAATTATAAAGGTGTATACAATTTTTTCCTTAAATTTATTTAAGTATTACTGAAAATATTTTAAGATATTAATTGATTTTCTTAAATTAAATTATTTAATGAATTAAATTCAGCAAATTTTACTAGCTTATTTCTGTTAACCTTTATAATTTTAAGTGTTTTTGAATTTATTCAAAGCCAAAAAGAAAATAATTTAAATTAAGTTTTTTTTTTATTAATTTTGCTCAAATCAAGGTCATTTAAATTAGTTTAAATATTCATTAGCTTTTGCTAGTTAATTTGATTAAAAAAATTAATTTTTTTCCCAAACTTGACAAATAATAATTTAAATATTTCTGAAGAATTTATTTATTTTATGCTTTAAAAAACGGATATACATTTTAAATATATCATAAATTATATTTAAAAATACATTATTTTATTTATTTATTTAATTTAGTTAAAAGAATTTATAATGTTGAAAGATTTTAAAAACAATTTTATGTTCAATTTAGGTTTTAGGATTTAAAGTTTTTATTGATAAAAACCCATTTATTGAATTTAATAGACCTTCTATTCAAAAAAAAAAAAAAAAAATAAATAAATAAAAAAAATTTATTTTTATAAATCTATTAAAAAATATCTAAATCTATCTAAAAAAAAAAAAAAATGTAGATTAAAATGGAATTGATAACAAAAAATTGAAAAAAAATATATATTATAATTTATAAATTTATATAGAAAACAGTTTGGGGTCGGAAATGTGTAAGCATGGTAAATTTTCTTTAAAAAAAATTCGAAACGATAAAAAACATTGAATTCAATATATATAAAATAAACTATTATATATAAAATAAACTATTCCATATTATAAAATAAACTATTAATGTATTATGATTAATTATTAATTTTTTTAGATGGAATTCGGTAAAAAATTTAAAAAAAAAGATACAATAGCTTATAAATTAATATATAAAATAAATTGTATAATAATGGTCAATTTTGTTTTAAAACAATTTTCGAAACGATAAAAAATTTCATTATATTTTTTTGTTTCCATATTATAAAAGAAATTATTTACGTAATATAATTAAGTAATATTTTTTATTATTATTATTTTTTTTTTTTAATTTTAAATGAATTTTTATTCTCTCAATTTATTATTATTATTTAATTAATTTATTTATTTCTTCTAATTATATTTTGTAGTTGGGCTGTTGCGGCGTCAGCAGTCCCGATGACTGGAAGGAACACTATTCACTAAACAAGAACATGAGCCACCTGGATTCGGACGATGTGGTGGTGCCGATCTCATGCTGCGGCAGCCTGGCCGAGGATCCCAACGACAACAACGAGGTGACCTGCCTGGAGCCGTACGAGTATGGTTGTTTCAACAAGATGAATTTCATCATGTCGCAGAGCGCCATGCTGATTGCGACGGGCGCCACAACCGTGGCCTTTGTCCAGCTGCTGGGCGTGCTCTGTGCCTTTATGCTGGCCAAGACGCTGCGTCGCAACAAGTCGATACGCGAGGCACGCCGCTGGCAGCTGCAGCAGAGCCTCGGCGTACTCATCTCCGGCGGCAAGATGGGCCTGCCAGCCAATTCGGCAATGAGCGGCTATCAGCAGCTGGAGAACGGCAACGAGATGGGCACCCACGAGCCCTACACCTACACGCCCCAGAGTCCCAGCGTCAACTGAGGCGACAGCAGCAATTTTATCAATAAAATACAAAATAATAATGTAATAATGAATATTTAATTTGTTAACTAAACGAAACACATGCCAATGCCAAAGTCAAATAAAGCCAATACGGTTCGGTTAGGACTGTTGTCGCAATTCCTTGTCCAAATTCTTAAGCAGACGCAGCTGCTCGACTATGCTGGATGTCGACGTGCCACCGATTGCATCATATTGCTGCACATTGTGGCCATAGTCGGCCACGCTGGCAATGTCGGCCCCAAAGGCCGAGCATATCTGCTGCAGTTCACCCAGTGGAACTTCCGTTATGTCGACGCCACGTTGCTCGGCCAAGGTGACGACGCAGCCAATGTGATGATGGGCCTGCCGGAAGGGAATGCCCTTACGCACCAGATAGTAGGCCTGAGAGTAGAAGCAGAAAGTAAATTGGAATTGATTGACTGATTGATTGAATTGTGGGTGATCTACGAACAGATGAATGTAGAATGAAATTGATTGATTGACTGATAAGTAAGAGGTTAACCAACTATATGATAGGCATGAAAACCGAGGTTTACGTAGGTGATTGATTGATTGATTGACTGATTGACCAACTTTGATGAATTTAGGCTAAAGATAAGTCCAAAGCTCTAAACAACCAAATAATAGATAACTTAAAAACAGAGGTTTACGAAGGTGATTGATTGATTGATTGATTGACAGAGCAACAACAGAAGAACTGATAACTAATTATGGGTGCTAGAGATATGTAAGAGCTATAATAACTAGATAGGTAGGCTTGACGGATAAATGAAGATGATTGACTGGCTGATTGATTGATTGACCAGCTTATAACAAATTGTGGATGAAGAGTCTAAGTCTAAAGCTATAAAAAACCCAATAATAGAAAAGTTGAAAGCACAAGTTGATGATGTAATTGAGAGAGGAGATGAAGATCAAGGGAGTGATTGATTGATATTTGATCTATGCTAAGCAGGAAAAGCTAAAGAGCAGAAATTACATTTTATAATATGATTGACTGCTGATTGACACAGCAATATCTGATTATAACTGATAGCTAATTATTAAGATAACAATAAAATAAAATAAACTCTTAAGCAGAGCTATGAAATTATTTTCTTATGAAACGTTTGGGAAATATAAAATATATAACAAAAACTGTATTAAAATTAATTTGTGTAAAAATGTTAATACAAATTAGAAGAGATAAAGCACTTTGTCGTAATTAAATGAATGTATGTATGCATGTATATATATCTAAAAATATTTATTGACAAATCTGAACTCACCCAATCGGTAGCCAACATGTCGGAGCTGAGCGCTGATTCCATTTGATGTCGCTGTACTTGTATGGTTTCAATCACGCCCACGGCGATATTCAGAGATTGCGTCAGCTTGTCGTAGGCCTGGAAACAATATTGTTTGTCGAACTGCAGGTCTTTGTTGTATGTGGAGGGAGTGCCCTTGATGGTCATCATGATGCCGGTTAGATTCGATGTGATTAGACCGGAGATGCCGCGTATTAGCTCCAAACTGTCGGGATTGCGTTTTTGGGGCATCAAACTGCTTCCACTAGAGAAGCTATCGGCGATCTTAATGAAATCGAACTCCTTAGTGCTATAGATAATGAGATCCTCGGCGAGGCGCGACAGATGCAGGCTGATCATCGAGCAGCAGTAGATGAAATCAACTAAAAGGTGAGAGGGAAAACAATAGGAGGTGATATATAATATTATATAGTCTCTATTCCATCTCCCACTCACCCACAAAATCGCGATCGCCCACGGCGTGCATGCTGTTGCCCGTGACGCCGGCAAATCCTAGACGTTCCGCCAGCCAGAGTCGATCAATGCCCAAGGGATTGCCAGCCAGAGCTCCACTGCCCAAGGGCAGGATATTCGACCGATCCCGTAGCTCGGCCAGACGCTGGCAATCCTCGCGCAGTGCGAAGCCGTGCGAGAGCAGCCAATGCGAGAACTGAACGGGCTGGGCACGCTGCAGGTGCGTATAGCCCGGCATCAGGATGCCCAAATTTGATTCGGCCTGGCGGACAATTGCCTCGATGACGCGACGAAGGCGGCCCAGTGTTTCGCGTATGGCCTTGCGCAGCCAGAGCTTCATGTCGGTGACGACCTGATCGTTGCGACTGCGTCCGGTGTGGAGACGCTGGCCCAGATCGCCGGTCAGCTGGACGAGCAGACGTTCGTTGACCGTATGGACATCCTCGTCGCTCGGCTCGAACTTGATCAGACGTTCGATCCAATCGTAGCGTATTAGCTCCAAACTCTTGATCAGCTTATCGCATTCGACGGCATTCAAATGACCCGCACGCATCAATGCCTCCGCATAGGCCTTGCTGCCATCCAGATCGACCGCATAGAGTCGTGCATCGTGTGGCAAGCTGATGTTCAGCTCCTGCAGAGCCTCGTGCGGCTGCTCACTGAAACGTCCGCCCCACAGCTGATAGCCGGAGCTGCCGCTCTCTTGTTTCACTTGCGGTTTTTGCGTCATTTTCTGATTTGAATCGAGTCGAGTCGAGTTGCGTTGAGTTGGGTTGCTTCGCCTTTGACGATCACTCACTGAATGCGCGTCGCTGGCGTTCAACAATTCTATAAGAAATATTAATAATTGTGTATACATTTAGAATTTATTGTGTTCGGTTAGGTTTTTCTTTTATTTTTTATTTTTAATCTTGGCCTTATCTTTGGAAATATACGTTACTTTTCCATATGATTTTATGACGGCTTGTTTAAGCGATAGAGTCAAAATGATGCGTTGCTTTCCAGCGCAGCTAGCACAGTGGTTGAAAATCGTTTGTTTGGTATTGAAAACTTGTAAATTTAAATTAAATAATTTTTTGTTTTTATATTATATATAAATAAATAAAATAAATATTGAAATATATATCTTAAATTATCATTTTTCATTCATTACAAAAATGATTATTTATTATTATTATCAAAAAATAAAAAGTAAAGAATAAATAATTTATTAAAAAATAAATCATAACATTTGATTTTAATTTATACACAATTTTAAAAAAAATTCACTTTAGTATTAATATTTATTACATTTTTGTATTATTACTATTTATGCTTTCTTTTTTTATTTTTTATATTTTTTTTTATAAATATTTATATATATGTATTTTTCGATCACTTTTTTTTATATTTTTTTACATGCGAGTATTTAAAAATACTTTTTTTTTACATATTTTATATAAATTTTATCATTTATAATTTTTTTCTTAAATAAAAATAAGAATATATTATTATATTTTATTTACACTTAAAAATTTCTACCAATTTAAGAATATTATTTGTAGTTTTAATATAGCATAAATATAATATAACATAAATGTAAATGTGCCGTTTTTATCAAATACAAATTGCTTAATATTTTTTTTATTTTATTTAATTGTATTAAAATATTAAAAAATAATATATATATTTTTTTAATAAAATAAATTTGATTTAATTTTAATAATATTTCATTCAATTCTTTTAAATTATTGTATTTTATTGTTTATATATAATAAACTTAAGTTAATTTTATTAAATTATTTTAATATTTTAAAATTAATGTTTTATATAAATTAATTCAATTATTATTGTTGTACTATTTAAATTATTATTGTATCATTTACATTTACCTAATTCCAGTTTGGTAAATAAAAATTCTAGATAAGAAATATAACATAAATATTTATATAGATTTTCAACCACTGTGCAGTTGGTAACAAAACCACAACCATTTGACTTTAAGTGTAAAAAGGAGGGCAAAAATCATTTTTTTTCTCTCTTGCTATTTTATTTAATTTGTACTCTTGAGTTAGTATATAGACAAACAAAAACAAACAATTATTGTGAATACAAATACGAGGCCTTATCAACTAAACAGAGCAATAGCGCTTGAAGGGTAGCCTCTGACGCGCACGATTACAAATTCTGGATTGTGATAAGCGCGAACTAGCGATGTTTTTTTTTTTATTATTGTATTCTATATTATTGTATTTTTGTCTTCTATGTTCTAGAGATCCTCCAGAAAGAGTTTGTTTAGCTCGCAGCACAGACGATGCAGCGGCAGGCCCATCACACAGTAGAAGTCACCATCGATGCGATGTATGAGAGCACCACCCGGACCGTTCACCCCATAGCTGCCTGCCTTATCGCTGTAGGTGAAAAGTGGAATCAAAGGTGAACTGGCAGATCTAACATGATTACAAGTATATCCTGTACTGTGACAGGTTAACACTGATGGGAGTGTTGATGCAGGCAAGTACTTGGAGTGAGGTGAAATGAAGGATGAAGGATGAGAAAAGTGAAGTTTGTATATATAGATAAATAAATATTCTTTTTATCTTATTAAATCAAATCTAAGTTTTTCTGTCTTCTAATATATTAAGGAATCATTTTTAATGCAGAAAAATTCTGAAATATATCTTTACAAATCTTTAAGCTACATTTAACTTTCTCTTAGCTATCTATCTATCAATAGAAACACAGCCTGACCAGAAATTCAGACTAGGAATGCTTTCAGCACATAAGACATTTCCCATATATATTTTTTTACAGGGTATTTGTCAGTCGCAGATTTTACGCTGTTATACATGCATTATCTTTTTAATTTTTCAGGATCTGCTCTAACAAATAATTCGTTTTCAATCACAGCTAACAATTCAAAATATTATTATTTTTTTATAATTAAATATTTTGTTTTTATAGATTAAGTTGTTACTAAAGGTAGCAGAAAAAATATTTAATAAAATACACTATTTTTAAATTTAAAATGTAAAATTTATATACATTTGTAATTAAAAACAAAAATAATGAAATAATAAAAATAAATGAAAGAATTAATAAAAAAAAAAAAATATTTATAAACCATATGTTTTCAGATTATAAATATTAAAACTGTATTCTAAACAGTTCACAAATTTATTCTAAAAAAATTATATGATTTAAAGATAATTTTTTTTAAATTAGTATAATTTAATTTAAAATATATATATATTTTTAATAATATAAAATTTGTATTATTATTATTTTTTTTTTTTTTTATTACTTATAATAATATTTCAAATAATATATAGTTTATATTATTATTATATATTTATTTATTATTATTTATATATAATAGATGACATTAACTTTTTCTCAGATTATAAAATATAACTTGCAACATATGCTTTATACATAAAAAAAATATTTCAATTTTACTTTAAACAATAATGTAGGAAAAACATAATAAAATCTAATCAAATTAAAAAGGTATATAAAATATGTTTATATGGTCTAAAAAATATTTATCTTCAATTATTTTATAATTTTATTTTATTTTTTAATTTTATTACATTTTTATTATATTATATATTCTTAAATTTTCAGATCTAGTAATAACATTAAGCAAAATAAAAAATTATTAAAGTTTAATAATTTAGAGATAATATAAATTTTAGATCTATAAAATTTAAATATATTTCAGAATTTTTTAGTTTGGTTTATTTAAAATATAAATAATATATTAAAAATATAAAATAAAAAAAAAAATTAAAATCAATGAATTTGCAATATGAATTATTTTTTAATTCATAAATAAATATTCATAATTCATTATTATATTTGTTTTATATAATATTCACTAATTTTTTTTTTATTAACTTTTTATGTATTTTGTTTAAATAAGTTTTCTGCTATTTTTAATGGTAACTTAATCCAGTTAATTTTTTTTTATTTATTTTAAAAATTAATTTTTTCAAGACATTTTTATTTTTGTGGTTTTCCTTTCAAAAACTAATAAATGAAGTAAAATGTATGTATGGAAGTATATATATGAGTCTATATCCATGTATAGATATAGATATCCATATATCCATATATAGATATAGATATCGTATGTGTATAGATTCATAAATGAAAATGCCGACATTTAGTGTGATCAAATCAATCAAATCTAACAGCATCAATGAGTCTAGTTACAGTGTCTACAAATAGTCTATGCCTGCTGCTACTTACAGTGGATCGCCGCTGTTCACATAGCTCCTGATCTGCTCCTCCGTCAGCTGGCCAAAGTAAACGTCTGCCGTGTCCGTGAATTGTCGAACGCCATTCGAATGCTTCAGGACGACGCCCGTAAAGACGCGATTGCAGGTGCCGGAGAGCCTGTGAGAGCAGATATTAAATAAGCCAAAAGCGGGTATATCAGCGGATCAGTATATACTTTGTCAGCATGTGCACAGCATCATCCGCATCCTTGGGCTTGCCAAAGATCTCGCTGCCAAGCGTAACCATCGTATCGGCCGCTATGACGATCAGTTGACGGCCATCGCCGTCGGCGTCGGCGCCGCTGCTCAGACGCTGATAGACTTCCTCTGCCTTGCCCAAGGCAGTTGCCTCTATGTAGTCGGAGAATGCTTTGTAGTCCGTTCTATCCAGATTCTCTTCAAATGTCGAAGGGCAGAGCTCCGCATCGAGGCCCTATAAGAATAATAAACAAAAACACTTTAGTTGCTGAACATTTTGTAGACTGCAGTAAACTTGCCAGCATTTGCACTAGTTCTTTGCGACGCGGTGAGCCGCTTGCCAGCACAATGCGGTAATTGTTTAATAAATGTTTTATAGGTGCCAACATTATGAAAAATAAATTATTTATAATTTACTAAGAAATAAACCGCGCAACACGGAAAAACCAAAACATGTGCAGAGCTATCGAGTCTAGACTTTTCGATAAGTGCAAGCAAAAACTACTAAGACATTTATTAGGGCTAAAAAATGCTGAAAGGTGAAAAAACGTTTAAATACTAAATTGTTCATATAGTTAATACATTTAAACTATCTAAATTGCCTGTATGTTATGTTTATTAATATGCGTCAAATTTTTAATAAATTTTTAAATTTAAAAAAAAACTGTGTGCCTTACATATGTTTAATAAGTATTTTTATAGACACCCACACAATCTACTAGTTTTTTTTTTAGCAGCATATCAGCTGTAATCCCACGCAGATATCGAACAACCGCCACAATCTATCGCTGAAGTGCAAGCGTCGCGAATCTCTTCGGCGGCGCGTTTCAGTTTGCCAAAAACATTTTTGTTGTGCAATTGCTAAATGAAAAAAAGGAATATTAGTACCAATTTGAGCGTTAGTCGCTGGCTGTTGCAGCCATATGTAAATTAACAAGCAAGTTGCCTTGATATTCAACAAAAAAAGTGCATAGAAACCGGAGCCAAAACATGATGAAAAAGCAGCATGAATTTCGCTAGCATACGCTTAAGTACGTATGTGTGTGTGTGGACGTGTGTATAGTATAGGGTAGTGTATGTTTCTAAATTAGCTTAGTGATATTTTTAATTGTTGCCATCGACATCGCCGATGCCGAAGCCGACGCCAACGTCGCTGCCCCATTGTCAAATTCAAAGTTCCGCTGTGGCGACCGCATTTGCCGTTAGTTCACATTTACAGCTAAGCAGTCGCAGAGCTCGTGTCTACGTGCACACTTAACAACAACAACAACGATAGCAACAAAAACAGCCGAAAATCAAAAATAAATAAATAAATACGGCAGCGTTGCCGTCGTCACCTTGAAGTGCCACTGGCCGCTGGCCGCTGCCGCTGTCGTAGTCACAAGGCGCACGCGAGCCCTCGCAGTCGGTTGTCGCCGATTCACCGTTTCGCCGTTTCCTAGCCCACTTCGCCGTCTCGCCTCTCGCCCACAACAACAAAGTCCAAGTCTGGGGCAGACGCGTCTGCTGGGCCGTGTTGGTGTCAAGGTTGGTGATAGAAATTCTAAAAAAAAAAAATAAATAAATAAAATAAAAGAAATAAATAAATAAATTACGAAAATAAATAACTGAAATATATGTATAAATATGTGTGCAATGGAAAAGAGTGCACACATACATTTACACACACGACAGGCATATTTACAGTTAATATTCGCCAGTTGTGCTTTTATCTACTAATAAATACCGTAATTATTTGTTTACTTATCTAAGCGAAATTCTGGTGTCTGCGCGAATTTTCAGTTATTGCGTAAACAACGTAAATCAATGTAGAATTTTTGCGTGTAATGTTCTAAGAGCGAGGGCTGCTTCAACGGTTGCCAATAATAATGTGAAGTGTGAATGATAAGCGGCGAATTTGACAAGGGAAATTTAATTTCCCAAGGGAAAATAAATGCAAATGAGATTTAAATGTAAAAACGAAAATAATAAAGAATATATAATAATAATAAATTTAATAAGTTATTAAAAATTAAAAACCGAGGGTAGCTTCCTAATAATAATGATATTAATAAAACAGAAGAATTTGACAAGGGAATTCAACTAATAAAAAAATGTATATAAAATATATAAAAAAATTATAATATATATAAACAAAATTTATATAATAATAGCAAATTAATTCTAAAAAATATATTTAAAATTGTTTGTAATCAAAATTATTATTACAAATTCCAAATTACTATGTGAAAACTAATTATAAAACGTTAAAAGTTATGTAAAGTCATTGAGCAACCCTCGTTTAATTATATGAATGACACAGCCAAAACGGAAATGATATTTATATTGCTTATTTATATACAATATATGAGAAAAAAAGACAAAATTTTAATTGAAATTCCAGTGAAAACCAGTAAAATTAATAAACCTTAATTATTAGTCCTGAAATATTCATTGAAACGATAAAAAAAAAGAAACTCAACTTAAGCAAACCAGAAATAACTGAATTTCCGTTATATGCACGAAGAAAAAAAAAACAAAAACAAACTATGAGTAAACTGCTACTCCAACTGTAAGCAACAGTGCCTGCAAAACTATAATGCAATTCTGCTCGCGTAAAACTACACACGAAATAAGCTAAATAACTCTTTACTTATCTCTTGCTCTCTTTCTCATTCTCTTTCTTTAGCGCACACACGTTTCACGTGTTTGCATCGACCACAATTTTGTAGCTAAACATATCGTCGCGCGCTCACCCAACGTTAAGTTCGCCGCCGCTCACGAAATTACTCTCTCTCGCCATGTTCTCACTGCAGCAACTGATCAAAGCGACAGCAGCCACAGCGTCGCCAGCTGGCAGCAGCGTAGGCAGCGCTGCTGACTTATACAAGTTCCTCAGGCAACTCAGCAGCAATAGCAGCAGCAGCGGCGTCGTCGTCGGCGTGAGCGCACGGAGCGTGACGTCATCGCCGGCAGCAACATCAGCTGAAGCGACAACTACAGCAATACCAAATCAATCTAGTCAAACGGCGTCGAGCGATTTGAACTTCAGCGACAGCGACAGTCACAATTCGCCTTCGATAGCGCACGGTTGCTGTTCGAACGAATCGAAATCGGAGTCGGCGCACTTTGTCAATTTATCAAAGCAATTTGTACACAACATACTGCAGCAGCAGCAGCAGCGCAGCCAGGACATACAGCAGCGACATTTACATACGCAGCGCAACGGAACTAACGCTAAATCCACGTATCCGCAGCAACAGCACCAACAGCAGCAACAACAACAACAACAGACAACCAGCAAATTTGCAATGTCCTCACTGGCAGCGGAACCTCTCCAAGCGGAAATCACCAGCAGCGATGGCAGCAGCAGCAGCAGCAGCCTAACAGCTGCCACAGTCGCTGCAGCGAGCGAAGGCGCTAGCTGCCACGACGCAGCCTCCAGTGCGGGCAAAAAGCCCTGCTTCAACACAGGCCTCGCAGACATATTGCAGTTCATGGAGCTCATTGGCAACCTGAAGGTAAGTGCAAAGCAAAGCAAAGCAATTGCAAATCAGCAAACGAAGCAGAAAGGGAGAGAGGGAGGAGAGAAAAGCTTGAGTAACCAGTTCCTAGTTCCTGCCTGTCTCTTCAAGCGCTCTCTCATGCTTACGCATCGATTTTTCAACTTCAGCAACGGATTATGCTCCGCTCTGCTCTGATTTCTTCATTCACCCACGCGCTCTCTCTCTCCCTCTCTGACTGTTTTTGTTTCAGTTTTGTTTATTTTTATTTTTTTCTTTTTTTTTCGGCTGTTTTATCGCCTACACGCTATCGCGTGACTCTGAGATTATTATTTGTTGCTTTTTTTTACCGTTTCGTAACGCAACTGCCAAATTTTAAGGCAACGCAGGGGACGCAGCGGATTTTCAATGTCTGTCACAAGGTTTTATTGTTTTTGAGTTTTTTGAGTTGCGACCGTGAAAGTATAAAATGCAAAAAAAAAAAAAAAAAAAAAAATCAAAATTAACAGTAGTGAAAGTATAGTTATTCTAAGGTTTTTAGCTTTATAGCAAGCAAAATTGAGTAAATATAAATAAACATATATGTGCAATATATCTGATCACAAGTTTAGTTAACATCAATTTGTGCTAAGTGCGAAAATGTATAATAAAAAGAAAGCGAAAAAGAAATACTCATATTTTATTCTAGATCTGTCAGGCAAGTCAGAGTGTGACTAATTCTAATGAACTCGTAGAGCAATATATAATAAATATAAATAAATATTTTATACATAAATAATAAAGAAACTATAAGAAATAAAATGTAAAATTTATTATAAATAATTTAAAATATAAAATGTAATATATGAAGAATTAAATACGGAATATAAAATATTTAAAAAATATATATATAATTTAAAAATATAAAAATAATATGAAAATATATATGAATACAAATTATTAAATCAACATATTTTATATATTGATTAAAAGTATTTATAATATGATATATAAATACTTTTGATCAATATATTAAATATGTTGATTTCATAACTATTAAAATAATAATATAAGTAATATTTGTATATTAAAATATACTATGTATAATAATATGCATAATATATATAATATAAAATGTATTAAAATATAAAATTAAAAAAAGCTAAAATTAAATCAAATATAAATAATAATATATATGTAGAAAAAAGATTAAAATACAAAATATTTAAAATGTATTAAAATAAAAAAAAAAAATTGTTAAGATTTAAATACATATTTTTTATATATTTTATACATTTCATATTAAAATATATTAAAATGTAAAATAAGAATTTATATAATTATATAAGAATTTATATAAGAACTAAGTTCTTCAACTTTTACATTTCTCATCTCTTCAAAATAAAAAAAATCAATCTTGAACGAATTTTAAAAACCTAAAACAATGAAAGAAATTTGTATTCTATTCTCTTGTTTTCATATTTACTTGTTTTCGCATCTATAGAAATTTGTTTTGTGTGAAAAAAAATGTATGTATACATATATATATTTGTGCATATATATCTTGTATAATGCCAGAGGTCGTTTTGCTCTCAGGGAATTTTCGTTTACTCTCTGAAAAAATTCGCTGAGTATTTAAATAGAATAGATGTACATACATACATATATATATCTAGAATATATAACTCAAATATTTTGATGCTAACAGATTTGTTGTAGATTGTATTTAGGTTCTGTATTCTATAAACTATATAAAGTTTGATCGATAGGCGAAGTTGACAAGTAATTGATAAAGTTTACAAGTAATCGATAACTTTTATTATGCGATTGTTTTTATAGCCAGCAAAACATACATAGATCGAAAGGCATATATATACATAAGTGGCGTCAATTTGCAACAATTAGGTATTATTATTAAGAGTGCCGCACGCTTCAGTTGATAATCGTTTCTCTCTCTCTGTCCCGTGCCCCGTCTGCACTCTCATGTTCATTTGTCTTATCTAATCAGCATAATTGATACTTTCAATATGACAAATGGGCTACGGAAATATATAACGTTCAATTTCTCTATCATTGCTGGAAATATTCGCAAGAATTCACCCAATCGAACTTTGTATTCAGTTTGCGAAAGCGAAAGAGAATCGCAAAATGGCTCACGTGAGCTTAGACATTGCTGTATATATATGTATATATTTATTAGTTTTTGTTAGTATCTGAAATTTGTTTAAATTTTGTGAAATAGCTGGGATAAGCAGTATTTATTTATATAATATAGTATATAGATTGACGTGAGAGTTGACTGAATATTTGCAAGACACGCTGGCGTGCAAAATCTTATTTGAAATGTTTGCATCCTAAATTATGTATTTATTTTTATATATATATATTTTCTATATATTTTTTTATATATTCTAATAGCCATAAGAAAATACGAACTTGTGACTTTGATCTTGGCCTTCAAAATGTAGACGCAATACACAGGGTGATATCTTACGCCATATATCTATATGCATAATATAAGCTGTATATAAATATATATATGTACGTCTATATATACCTATATAAACAAAGCTTTTGTATTGTCTCATTCATTGTTTGTATTGCATTGCTTTAAAAGCAAAAAGAATATTGGGTTACGTGTAACAGGGAGGCAAAATGTAAAATAAATTTGACGATTCGACTAGCAAAATACCCGGTATGGGACAGTAAAAAAAAAAAAAAAATGTAATGAAATGGAAAAAAAAAATAAACTAAATATTTATATGTATATATAAATAAAATAAATTTAAAAAAAAAAAACTAAATAAATAATAAATGTTTTAAAAAGAAAAAATAAATAAAATGAATTAATTTTTATTTAACATTTATTTATTAAACAAATAAAATAAATGCATAAAAAAATAAAAATTGAAATTAATTTTTAAAATTATAATTAAAAAAAAGCAATAAAAATAATCCGAAAAATGAAAAATAGAAGAAATAAATAACATGAGTTTCATAATTGAGTTGATCTCTACCTTTAATTAATTATTCGATTTTTTTCTTTTTAAATACTCTTATTAATATATATTAATTATAAATATAAAATATATATAAAATAATTTTAATAATATTATTAATTATATTGTACAGTTTAATAAAATTGAACTTTTGAAATAATATAAAAAATATATAAAAATAAACAATTTTAAAATAATTGACAAAATAAATGAATTTAAATATATACAAAAATATAATAATATTTAAATAGTACATATTGAAAGAGCAAAATGAATTTTGAATCATAAATTTTTATTAAATATTTAACAATTTTAACTTAGAATTAATTTTGAAATACAATTAAATATTGCTTTGTTTTGTTGTCCAATTTTAAATACCGTTGAAATATTATATATACTGTAGATATCTAAATTCTAAATTATGAAATATTTATATAAGATTTTTGAACAGGCTTTAACCAAGTCCTGAAAGGAATGTTAGGTTTTATATAGAATATTTCAAGCACTCTGCCTAATTAAAATGAAGAAAAGAAAGTGAGAAAGAAGGAAATAAATGAGACAAACAGAGAGTGTGAGAGAGAGAATGAGAAAGTGAGGTAACAAAGCCGGTGACATCGTCGTACAAGGGCGTCATCCCCTTCCACATAGACCTTCGACTTGAACCTGTGTGGGCCGAGTGCATGGGGAAGGGGCTGTAGCTGTTAGCTGTTGCTATTTGATCAATAAACGGTTTTATTTATAGAGCCGCGCGAGTAGCAAGGCCCAAAGATGTTGCCAACATTCCATTTAATTATAATAATTACATATGATCACATTTACCCAGCAACTTATCTCCCCGACTGGGCTTTATCTAAAACGCAATGTGAAAGTCACGTTATGGCCGATGTGCTTTATCATCGAATATTCCAGCTATGCGAAATGACGCTTATGAGATAAGACAGCACAAACCGCAGACTAGATTGACTAAATTAATATAGTTTTGTGGGTATTTTTTATATTTGCCACCTAATGCGGGATTTGTTTTAATAGAATAGTGTTGGTAGTTGTCCGATAAAAGGATTAACTAAAGCTGCTAAAACAAACAGTAATCGAAATGTTGAGTCTAGATATGGCATGTACTTATACGAAAAACATAATACAGAAAAGAACGAAATTTCAGATCAGTTATATAGAAACATTCCTAAGAAATTAAATTTGGTTAAATTTATTAAATAATATTTAATATTTTTATAAGAATGAAATTTAAATAAGAAAATAGTCTAAGAGTTTTTAAAAGAAATATACCAACATTAAAGTAATTTAACGGAAATTAAATACTATTTGAGTATTAAAAAGAAATATTAAATTATCATTGAGTACAAAATAGAAAAAAATTATAAAATAGATAATAATCTAACCAGAAAATTGGTAAAAACTATATTTCAACAAAAATATAATTAAAAATATATCAAAATAAAAATATTTAAAAATAAAAATATATCAAAATAAAAAATGCAATAAATACTGAAAGTAAAAAATACTAAAAATAGAAAGATTACTAAAAACAAATGTTCAAATAAATATTCTGTTGAAATTTAATAGAAAGATTTAAAATGGAAATTATAGTTCGAAAACTAAAGCTTCTTTCTGAATATGATATATTTTATATAATATTATATAATAATATAAATATTTTATAATAATAAATAATATTAAATATTTATGTAATAACAATATAATATAATTATATAGAATATGAAATATTATTATTTAATTTATATATCTCTATAAAGTTGCCTATCTCAATGAACATTAAATCTCCTTCTCTTCCTATACTTTACCTTTAGGTCTTTATAAACCAACCCAAAGTTTGCTAACAATAAACTCAAGAACCGATTCTCGACTAATAAACTTTCCATTATGAATTCTAATTTATTGTAAAATTATTATTAGATATATCTTAAATTATTATTATTAAGTATACCTTATATTATTAATTTTAAATGTTCTATTTTAACTCATTTACCTCATTCTTCTCTATTCTCATTCATCTTCTATAGCACACCAAACGCACCGGCTGGGTGCTGAGGGATGTGAACGATTGCGAGTCGATCTCTGGCCATATGTATAGGATGAGCATGTTGACCTTTCTGCTGGACGGCAGCGAGGGCTTGAATCAGATACGCTGCATGGAGCTGGCGCTGGTGCACGATCTGGCCGAGAGTTTGGTGGGTGATATAACGCCCTTCTGTGGCGTCTCCAAGGAGGACAAACGGGCGCTCGAATTCAAGGCCATGGAGGATATCTGCAAGCTGATCGAGCCGCGCGGCAAGCGCATTATGGAGCTGTTCGAGGTGAGACGATGCAAGATTTTAATTCTAGCTAAATACTAAAATATATTTTCTCTAGGAATATGAGAATGCCGAGAGTGCCGAGTCCAAGTTCGTTAAGGATCTGGATCGTCTGGATATGGTGATGCAGGCGTTCGAGTACGAGAAACGTGACAATTGCCTGCTGAAGCATCAGGAGTTCTTCGACTCCACCGAGGGCAAGTTTAATCATCCGTTTGTGAAGAAGTTGGTGAACGAGATCTATGAGCAGCGTCAGCTGCTGGCCAAGGCTAAGGGCGCCACGCCGCCGCCGGCCATTCAAGTGCCTAACATGGCAGCAGCGCCCACAAATTTGGCCAATGGGCGTGGCAGCTCAAGTTGAAGACGTTGCCAGACGGTGTGAGTGGACAGGAGAGGCCAATGCACTGTGACGCTCTAGTTTAAAAGTTTTGAGATTTAGGTTTAGCACACACACACATACACACATACACACATACACACACTCACACACTCACACTCACCTAGCAAATACACACACACTCACACACACCTACTTTATAAGCAAATCCAAACTAACAAAGATTGTTCAGCCTACCTCGACACGCTCATAGCTAGCATATATATATACAGAAATATATATATATATATATATATATATATATATATATATATATATATATATATATATATATATATATATATTTATAATTTTAATTTATTAAACAATTGATATAACATTAATTTTGTAGCTAACTTGACACCAATTGTTAAACACCTTAGTTCAATTTATGTTTATATATATAAACATTATACGATAAGCGTTAAAGCTATAGCTAAATAATTGATTCGACCAAGAACACAATTGTATATAAAAATAAATAAAAACAGCTTAAATAAATTGTAGCTAAATTTTACAACCTAGCAGTTTGAATGTTGTCTCGAGCAGCAAAAGAAAACGCTTAAACTATTTAATTCAACAATTCAAATTTACTTTTATTCATTTCCTAAATTTACTTTCCGTTAAACAAACACTTGATGTATGATTATAAGAAAAACAATTATAATAAAAAAAAATACAATAATTTATGTCATGCTACAAACCTGACAAACAGAAAAATTAAAAAATCGATTTACCTTATTTAAAACTGAGTAGTTACATGCTTCACGAAAAATTGCATAGACAATCAGAATGATAGTGTATATTGGCGCAGTGAATGGGAATTGTGGATGCTAAGGGGGGAGATAATTTATAAATACACTACAGTTGCGTTGCTCAGCAAAAGAGCGTGTATTGTGGATGCCAATACGAATAGCTGAAGTGCTTTTGATCCCGTTATGAGCACTTAGTCACTTTGTATTAGTGCGAAAATGGCTTAGTATTTAAGCAGCCATATTGAGTTGTGGGCGCTAAGAGAGGTTATAAATACTCGCTTCCGTTGCCTTGCTCAGCCAGAGAGCGTATATTGTGGATGCCAACTTGCATGTGCACTGCGTAAATGAGAATGGATGAAGTGCTTTTGATCCCGTTATGAGCACTTAGTTTCTCTTGCTTAGTGCGAAAATAGCTTAGCATTTAAGCAGTCATATTGAATTGTGGATGCTAAGAGAGCAGAGAAGTTATAAATAAGCCTTTCCGTTGCCGCAGCCTTGCTCAGCCAGAGAGCGTACATTGTGGATGTCAACTTGCATGTACACAGCATAAACGCGACAGGTCGAAGTGCTTTTGATCCCGTTATGGGCTCTTAGTTGCACTTGTATTAGTAGGAAAAGGGCTTAGAATTTAAGCAGCTATTTTGTGTAGTTTAGTCTTCATTTACGCGTCTCCCGTGTTGATCGTTTACAAAGTGTGCGCGTGCGTTTAAAGTTGTCTATAGTTTTTTTCAAGTGTGATTAATTTTGCATATTGTGTTAGATAAATTTATATAAAAGCCTATTATTCGTTCCCAGCCTTAATCATTATCATTTGGCTAGCTATTTAATGGACCATTGGTCAATTTATGCATTTTCAGAAATTATTTTATAAAAAAGCATAATCAATTTAAAATATAAATAGGTGTATACAAATATCTTTTTGTAAATAATACTCAGCTGTTACATCTTGTATAAGAGGCTGCACATACTCTTCTCTGTGTAAAGCATAACCAGTGAGTAGCTGTGGACGTTGTGAGAGCGAAAATTAATTTTCTAAAGCCAGGCTGCAGTCTGCAGGTAACGAGTGAGTTCAGTGGATCGTAATTTAACAGTGTGAGACGCCGCTGTTCGTGTGTGTTCATTCTTTGCTGTCAATGTGTTAGTGTAAATACAGATATTGTGTGTGTGTCGAGAGAGTAAAAATGATTTGTAAAGCAATTGCATATATTAATAATCATGGTGAAATATGATAAGAAAATATTTTTGTGTTCTTTTTTTTTAAGTGATCAATTGTTTAATTAAGTAAGTAACGCAATTATTTTAAATAATATTAATCTGAATCACTCGTTGCACATGCAGCGTGAGAGAGTAAAACAGAAGGAGAGAAAGGAGCGCGATCGAGAGAGCATTTGCGTTTTTATATGTGAGTAAACCATTTTTGTTTTAAACAGTTAGTTTTTGAGCGTTTTTGTTATACACTTTCGAAAGACATTATGGATATGTTACGCAATTTGTAACATCTAATAATAATTATTAAAGTGGGTTTATTTGGGAGTATAAATAATTTGTAAATTATCTAAATAAAGTTGACCGTGACTTGAATGGAATAAAACACTCTCTATACAGTTATATATATATTTCTTTATTTTACTGTTTACAAACACAAAAATGTATTAAAATAAAATACGATTATGGAACACGCATAACTGATAATATTTGCATGGCAGCTAATGGATGCTTGATTTGCCAAATACTCTGCAAATGATTAAGGAAAAAATTAATTAACAATTTTATGCAATTAATGACTTTATATATATATTGAGTTATATACCTTCAATGACAATAAACTGATTGTCGCGCGATGATGTCTGATGCGAGTGCTGCACGTGTTTTTTAGCTTTATCTGAAAAAGATTTTAAAAAATATTTTTTTTTTATAACTAGTTTATTAGATTCTATATTCTATATAATATTCTCTTCCACTCACGATGCAATATTATGCTGCGCTCTGTCTCGCCCAATGCATTCTTGGCAATGCATTTGTATTCACCAAAATCGTGTTTGGTCACAGGTCTCAGTGTGATGCGCATCACAATCCGATGCACATGATCAACGATTAGAGCATCGTAGGTTCCGCCCTGCAACAGTTCCTTATCTTTGAGCCAGAAATTTATAGATGCAGGCTGCGATTCGGTAATGCATTCGAGCGTTACCTTTTGGCCCACGCCCACATAGATGGTGTCGTAACGTGTCCAGATTGTGGGCGCAACTGTACGGCAAATGGCGAAAGATTAGGAACAAATGAAATCCCATATGCCTAACATACTCACAGTTAACCACAAGCATTATCCGCTTGCTGACCGTGGGCGGCACCCCATTGGAGGCGATGCACAGATAGGCACCCATATGTCCGCGTTGCAGTTGCCACAAGGTTAGATTCTGTGATTCCACACTGTAGATCTCTTTCTCTTTCTGTTGCTCGTCGTCAACTGGCAGCCAGAGCATTGGGGCATTCTCCTCCCGCCTCCAGGTAATTGTGGGCGGTGGCACGCCTGTCGCTGTG
Source organism: Drosophila meridionalis (assembly GCA_035045145.1). Lineage (NCBI taxonomy): Eukaryota > Metazoa > Arthropoda > Insecta > Diptera > Drosophilidae > Drosophila > Drosophila meridionalis. The sequence continues at coordinate 4,842,892 of JAWNPG010000031.1, forward strand.
CAGGTGAGTGTCACATTTTGACCACTGGCTCGCACTACATCCTGGCTGGTCTGATAGTCAACAATGTCCGGCGGCACAACCACGTCCAAGTAGCCCATTTGACTTTTCATCGGATCCGTATTGATTTGGCACATATACCTTAAAGAAAAGCAGAGATAGAGATAAAGAGAGCGAGAGAGAGAGAGAGAGAGAGAAAGAGAGAGAGAGAGAGAGAGAGAGAGAGAGAGAGAGAGAGAGAGAGAGAGAGAGAGAGAGAGAAAAGCAGAGATTGAGATAAAGAGATAGAGAGAGAGAGAGAGAGAGATCAAAGAAAGTTATTAAAAATCTGATATTATTTTCAACAATTCTCATATTCATTTTTTTTTATTCAAAATATACTGTATAATTAAATGTATACTGGTAGAAAGTTATTAAAAATTAAAATCTTTACTTGGACAATTTTAGTGTAAGTAAATTGCTTATTTTTTGCTGTAAATAAATATATTTCATTTTTGATTTTATTAAATAAATAAAATTGTTTTTAAAAATCTGAAATTTTTTTCTTTTATTTAAAAAGTATTACGACTATTGTTTAGTGAGAAAGTTATTAAAAATCAGAAATTTTTTTTACCATTCCCATATAATTTACTTTATTTTTTTTTAGTAAATAATTATTTATTATTTTAATATATTTTTAATATATTTTCCATATTAAAAGAATAAAAAATAAAATGATTAAAAATGAGGAATTTATTTGCACAATTTTTGTAATATTAAATAATTTTTTTTATTAAAAGTTATTAAAAACCATAAATTTGCTTAGACCATCCTTTACTTTATTTTTTTATAGAAAAAAAATATATATATTTTTTTTAAATATTAAAATAATAATCAAATTAAATTAAAATTTTAATTATTTTTAAATTTTTAAAATATAATACAAAATATTTTATAGTTAGTTTTATAGATAGTTAAAACAAATTTGAGATTTGATGTATATATGTACTTTATAGTTATATACATATACATATACATATATATACATCTTTATTCACTTACCAACCACGATCCGATTCGTGTACATCGCGTATTCGCAGCTGCCAGATGCGATGTTCTGTGTGCGAGATGCCGATGCGATGATTTTTCGTGATCACATGATTCTGTATACTCAATATTGTTTGGGTGTCGACGCGCAGCCAGGCCACTTTATAGCTAACCAGATCGTGCACGATGCACGTGAGCAGCGCATCTCGTCCCACGGGTACCGTTACATTGTTTATGGGTCCACTAAATTTTGGATCCGCTGGCAAGAAGAGAATATTAAAAAGGAGGTGAATACGAAGCTTAATAATTGGATGACATTTCAACTGCTTTCGCTCTTTAGGGTGTTAAATGGGGCACGATTAACGGCGTTGAGCAAAGGTAAAGGTGCGAATTTGATGGGACTTACAAATGTCAAAATATGATATTTAGTAAATTATGTAAGTCTATATATAAATAATTATGCTTCCGTTTCTTCTTAAAATCCAGAGTGATAATTCTTTTTGCTTCTTATAAAAAAATAAATATTGTATTATAGCACATTAGATAATTTCATCAGAATAAAATTTGTCCAAATAATATAGCTTTTATTTTAAACAAATATCCCTCTGTTCAACTTCTAGATTTCAGCATAAAAATAATTAATAACGCAGTTATAAACAATAGATTCATGGGTAAGGAAAATACTCTTAAATAGTCATGTATATAAAGTGCCGTTCAACTGAAAATGTTTTACATTTTTTTAAAGTTTAAATATAAATATATATTTAATATATTATATATATTGTAAAAAATTTGTCAGTAATAACGAACAAAACTGAATGTTTTATTTCTAATTATTTTTTAATTAAGAGTATTTGTAAATAAATCTAACTAAGTCAACTTCTTATTCTCTAATTCTAAAATTCAAATATTTCAACAGCTTTTCATTTCATTTTCATTTTTAATCCACAATTAGGCCAGATAATTATTATTAATATTTCTTTCTACATTTCTGCGAGTGTCTGCAAAATGTCAAAAATTTCACATGGAATGAAAATACTTTAAACTTTTCCAGATGCCCCGCTGAGCTTGGGCAAATGTTGATATTGTTGTTGTCTAATTTTTTTCTACTGTCACGCTCATAAATTTTATTGTTGTGAACAGGCTGGCAAATAATCTAATAATTAGTGAAATTAGCTTTTAGGGTGACCCAAAAGACCTAAACAGCCAAAAGAAATGATAAGCTGCTCATAATTTGAACTTGTGGTAAGTCTTGCGATTATGTCTGAATCATCGCTGAAAATGTTATTATATTTTGTTTGTACAGCTGTTTTTATATTTGTCATGACCGGGCCTAAAATTACTGGAGCTAATCTGCTGTGCTTGCAAGTATTTTGCAAATAATATTTTTTGGGCTTTTAATGCTAAAATAATTTGTTTGAAAATAAAAAATCTTTCTATACAAATTTATTATTTTATTTATATATATGTGTTTGGCTTTTAAGGACGAGAGAACAATAAATTTTAAAAACATTTCAATGTATTTTATATTTTAATCATAATATATTTAAATATTTGTTATTTATCTATTGTTGTATTTTTATATATAAAAATATTTAATTTTCTATTTTTTAAATTCATATTTCTTAATTTTTATTTATTTATTTACTAGTTAATTATTATCATCCTTGTAGAATAATTTTAATTATTTCTCTAGATATGATTAAAAGCTAATTCATTGTATTAATTAAGCAAAATATGAGAAAAGAAGTGTTTCCTCCTTAATAAGAAGCAAAATAAAAATTCAAATATATTTTTTTAAATTAATAAAAATTATTTTTAATAACATGAACTTTTTAATATTATTAAATGCATTGATAGAATTCAATTATAAGTTACACAGAAAAGCCTATTAGCTAATTGAAAGTTCTTATTTTTGAATTGAATTGCATAACTAGACAAATGAATGCATTTGATTCTTGGAAAGCAATTTTGTTTTATTAATGCAAAGTTAAGAGCGTCAAATTTGGCGTCGCAACTGATAATTTAAGGGTGGCCAGAACAACAAGCTCAGCTCGTTAGAGGGGACAGCTTGAACACCCTTAAAACGGTGGCGTCTCCTTGCCGGCCATAACGGTAACCATCACGCCCCCAAAAAAGAAAAAAAATAAATGGGTAGCCGTAAAAAATCACATCACATGGCCCTAACAAGTAGCATGATTTTGCGGCTCGTCGACGCCTCACATAGCAAATACCTAAATTACAATTATGACCAAATAATAACCCGAAAAAATGCAAAAAAAACTACTGATGGAGTCTGAGTGAGTGAGATATGGAGAGAGAGAGAGGGAGAGTGAGAATACCTGGAAAAAATGTAAAAATACGGCGAATGTGTGCGCAACCTTTTTATTTGCCCATTTTACAGAGTGCGCCTATGTGTGTGTGTGTGTGTGTGTGTGTGTGTGTGTGTGTGTGTGTGTGTTGGCCAACTAGTTTCAAGGGAGCCTACGTACCCTGCCATATATAGCCTATAATTTGCGATTATGTTTGGGTTCGTTGCAAACGTCGCCCATTGTTTGGAACGTTTCGGTTTGTGTTGTTATTGCAATTTGGCTATTGCATGTTTGCATATTGAAACATTCCAGCGTCTAAACACTTTTTACCACATGAACAAGTAAGCTCACACACACACGCACATGTGTCTGGCAAAGTTTGAGGGCTAACTTCACGTCTGGTTGATTACTAAATGTTTTGTTGGTTTGGCTTTTTGAGCCAAAAAGAAAGAAAATTCAAAGATGAATGAAATTTTTGAAAGTTTTTTCACAAAATATATACCTATATAGTTTTCCAATCATAGATTGATACTTTTTATATTGAGTATAAATTATTTTAATATTTGCATAAATATATATTGTTAATTTTGGTCTTTGGCTACAACTCTCTATCAATTAATTAATGTACAATCTTTTATTAGATATATAAATATGTATTATACGATTATAATTATATTTCATATATTTTCAGATATATTTAAGTTTCATACATTTCATATTTTTTAATTTAATTGCTCATGTCAAAAGTATGTTTTTTTTCATAAAATTATAAATTTATATTTAATATTATTAATTTCTTCTTTCCCACAAGACACTTTAAATATACTATAAGGATTACGAGCCCATTTTAATACAACAGTTTCATGTCCTGTTATATTTTGCTTTTTTCGATACCTAATCCCGAAATCTTAAAAAAAAGTAAGATAATGATACAAATATTTCTTATTATTATGTATATGATTCTATTATATATTGTAGTTATATATATGTAGCACTAAGAAGATAAATAGATTCATAGATTGCCTAGAGATCTTGCAGTATTTTTTTTCAATATATTCATTTTATAATATATATTTTTTTAAATTAAATTTTATTTAGATTGTCAATAAATCGTGCAAATTATTGTAATCGGAAAGTCTTTCGATTCTTGGTCTCAACAATGTGCAGTCTACGATATTTATTATTTATCATAGAAACATCTTCGGCTTAACTTGACATTCATGTTAAACCCAAAAACATGTTTTGTATATATATCTTTTTGATACTATCTTTCAAGTGCTCAGCTCGTTTTCAGTTTCATTTTTGAGATTGAGTTTATTTACACATTGTTGCAGTGCGATTTATCAAAGCCTCGGGGGTTGTACTACATACATACTATATCACAAGATATATATGTATATGACATCCAGCACCGTCCCGGCAGGTTGCTAACAGTTGTAGACAGCTCTGACTGTTTGTTGGCCAGGTTCTACTGGCGACTGCACGCATCTCATACCGTTGAACTTGAAACGGAAAGTGAATGTCCTGTCTGTTAGACACTCCAACTGTCTGACATTTTGGTGAAATGCAGGCAAAGGAAATCGCGTAACGAAATATGCCAGCACGCAATGTCTGCCAAAAGCGCTGCAGTTGGTCCGACTCCTACTCATTTCAATTTTTCGCTCCCAGAGAAAAATATTAAAAAACGAAGAAAACTTTACCAAAGTGCCATAGGAAGTCACAAAAAAAAAAAAAAATAGAAAATAATGTCGCCTTTCCGCTTTGTTTGTGCTGTCTTCCCACTCTTATCGTGCGTCGGCCGAGCTTGCCAATATTTTCTATGTTTATTCGCATTTTCCAGCTGTTGACACATTGATTTAAGCAACAATTTCTGATATATTTATCAATACTTGCTGCCAAGCTAAGTAAAATTGCATTGTTTTTTATTTATTTTTTTATTTTTTTTTGGGTTCGTTTTTTTTTTTTTTCTGAAATGTTCTCCTTTTTCTGCACATTTTTGATTTGGGTTCTAGTCCCCAGCAAGCGGAAGTCGCTCGTCGTTGTTGCTGTCGCTCTGCCTCTTCGCGGCAATATATGTTGGCCACAGTTTATTCACTTAGGGAACCGTTGAACTTCCGCTCGCTGGCACCGCTTGGCAGGCCTCTGCGTTAGCTATTTTGGCAGAGTTAAATGTGCTCAATTAGCTAAACACCTCAAAATGCTATAGACAGACATATTTTGTTCTCCTGCTATATATAGCCTGCATGGATAGTTATTTATATGGTGTTCGAGGCGTTGCGGTAGAATTTGATTGGTATTGAAGTGCTGCATTTTGAGCGCTTTAAATTATAGTTGATGTGGGCTTGAATAAAAATAAAGGGTCTCAAAAAATAAATAAGGCATCAAAAGATATTCTCTATCCTATTAGTGTATTATATAGGAAATAGTTTAAAATATCTTTTTAATTTGTATTCGCCTAAAATATTCGTATAAAATGCAAACACAAGGCGAATCAGAAGACTTGATATAAAGACTTATATAAATCGCATTCCCGCTTTTAGATGTAAATAGAAAAGAATGAATAATAGAAAATATGTTTTAAACTCTTTCTCTTTTTCTGTCTCCTCTGTTTCTCCAAGTATTCCTTACCCTCTATGTATATTTCTATCTCTTTATCACTCTCTCTCGCTCTCTCCCTCTCTCTCTCTCTCGCTCTCTCTCGCTCTCTCTCTCTTTTTATCTCTTTCATTCTATGTCTCTTTTTCTGTCTCGGTTTCCCTATAAGCTCGCTCTATATCTCTATACCTTTTCTTTATAGATTTTTTTCCGTTGTTTCGAATTAATATGTATTAAGTTATATCCATCTTGAGGACAGCCCCAAAAGTTAAATCATGATCTCTCTTTTTACTTTCTCTTTCTATTGAACTGCTTATTTTTTTTTTACTACACTCATTGTCTTTTTTCACTTTGTCTCCCCACCTCATCATTTCTCAATCATTCAATAGTTTTCTGAAAATATAAGAACTACGCAGTTCTCAAAAAACATTAAGTTAGTTGCTGATGTTTTTATGCAATTCTCAACACTTAAAGAATACAATTTTCAGTTACTGGTGGCAATATATTTAATTATACCTACAATTAAGTGGATTTTATAAAAGAAAATAATAATTAGAGAGGAAAATAAATAGAAGATTTCTTTTGCCGCATTTTTTTTTTTTTTTTTTTTTTTTATTTTATTATTAATTTAATAGTAGACATATCCAGTAAAAACAAATGTAACATGGAGCTCTCAGTTCCCCCTCTCTCTTTCGTGCTCATATTTTATTATAATTTTAATTTTTAAAACATTTTTCAGGACGTTGAACTATTAGTTTAATTTAACAATTTTGTCAGCTTTATCAAAATACAAAACATTTATTTTATGTTTAAGTTTGAAATTAAGTTTCAGTCTCAAGATTCAACTTCATCTTCAACTCACAATTATTCAGTTCAGAGAAAGTTGTGCTGCCTGGCCACACAGATTGTAGAATTAACACGACATGAACGAAGACTTTTTTCATATTCCACGATGAGGCTCACATCAACTGAACTGCAAATTTGAAGCGCAAACTTTAAAGTAAACTTTATTTCTACCCTATTTTTTTTTTATTTTTGTTTTTTTTTTTTCTTTATCACTTTCACTGCCAAATGGCCAAAGAGTTTCCGCACTGCACTAACGTAGATTTATTTATTCCGCCTTTCGCCAAAAAGTTGTCGCTTCCGGACGCGTCTGCACACAGTTACAACTGGCCGCGAACTGCGCGAACTGCCGCTGATAATCAAGTGTCAAAATTCATATTCAAAAATTCAAATACTACCAGCCAGACGCTGACTCCGACTCTGACTACGAACGACTCCGATTGCGAGTCGTCAGTGGCCATGGCGCTGCGCATGTGTCCTGCAGCCAGCCAAGTGGCGCCACAAATTTGTGCTGTTGTTGCTGCTGCTGCTGGCCGGGTGGCATTGCCCGCCGCTGGGCAGTCGCCAAGGTGTTGACGCCGGCTGTTGCTGTTGCTACTGCTGGTCGTGCCTTGGGGGTGCCTAGCCAAAAGGCTGAAAATAGTAAATGTTTCATTCATAAAGTGCAATGCGTAACATTTTCATATGCACGTGTCATGACGCTGGTGCTATTTGTGACACGTGTACGTGCACTTTCCATTCAACTTGGGCATTTACAATTAAAAAAAAAAATAAAGCTATGATCAAAGAACTGTCAATCAAAGCTCAAATTTATTAAGTTGAATCAGTACTTTTTCCTTTACGATTTGTTTAATGTCAATTAATTTTTTATTTTATATTTTTGATGTAGAAATTCTCTTCATTCTTATTTCAATATTATTAACTAAGTGATTCACCAGTAGGCAAAAATAAATAAATTAAATTTGACTTAACTTCTGTTATTTGAGTATATACATGTTAAATACATTAATAATTTATTTTTCAATAATAATATTAATTATTATTATTATTATTATTATTATTATTATTATTATTATTACAAATGCTAACTATAAACTGTTGTAGTAAATAAATAATAATATACAAATCAGAATTTCTATAAACACTCTATTTAAAACATACTAATAATTTTCACAAAACCTTAAATATTGTAAATACAAATATAAGGCTAAATTTTTAAAGAAAATTATTATTAAATAATTAATAAATTTTGTAATAAATCTTTTAAAAGAATTCAACATTATTTCTCTTGAATGAATATATCTAAAGAATATAAACAAAAATTTAAATTACTTATTTTAACAAATACTGTCAACAGATTTTTAAAAAGATAAGAAACATATTTTATAGAGAACAAAACCAAAAGAATTACAGAATCCAAAATGTTTAACAAATTTATGCAAAATAAAAATAAGGCCAAAAATTAAAAATAAATAAATGTGACATATCCGTAATTTAAAAAAAAATATATAATAAAATTAAAAAAAAAATTGTTTTTAATATAAAAGAAAACTTTAAAAAAATCTGAAATAATATTAAAACAATAGCAGTATTAGTCAGGACAAATTTGTTAACTAAAAGTTTTCATATACTCTCAAATCGAGCTTTAGCATTAACTAAGGATTTTTTAAATATTTACAATGAAAGATAAAAGTTAATTTAAAGAACATGACAGATAAATATAGTTGTGAACGAATATTATATAATTTATCTAAAACAAAAAGCTTGTCAATTTGGAATATATTTGAGCATTTTAAACAGGATAGGTAAATATAAACTAATTCAAAGTCATTAAGTATTACTAGATCCGTAAATTTTATATACCCTGCCAATTTAGGTACTTTTTGACTTTTGCTTGGGTATCTAAAAGTCGACTATTTAGATTTCTTGCTTCATGATATTTGTGCTTGGCTGCAACCGAAACTCTTGCCACCTGGCCACAATAGGTGGCTAAAATTTCTTTGGCAACTCTCCCTTTCGCTTAGCCCGCACTCGTTATCTAATTATGCCCAATATTCCACACATATTCGCCGATGATTTTCCCACATATCTTTTGTTTACGCATTGCTTTTACTTTTTTGCAATATTCGCACTTTTCCGCCATTGGCACATATGTGTTGGTGTGTGTGTGTGCTGCGAGCTGTGATCCTACGCTAAGTATGCTTTATTATTTGCGCATAATTAGCGCTTTTGAATTGGGAAATGTTGAATTTGTTGAGACTTCCCCAGCGAAATCTTTTGACTTTCTGCTATTGCTGAAATGTGCAAGTTTTCTTAAGGAAATTTTGTATGAGAGCGAATAGTATGTATATTTTCAATTTTCCAATTCATAGAGATAAGAAATAATAAATAAAAAATAAAACTATTTTTCAGAATTTGAATTCAGAAGCTCCACTTACAAATAAATCAATATAAAAATAAAATAAATTTTGAAAAAAAAAAACGATTACTTAAAAATATATTTAGTAAAAATATGTTTTTAAATTATGATTTATAAATTTTAAAGTATATAGTAATTGCTTAATTTTCTATAAATAAAAAGATTTTATTTTTATAAAATTCAAATAAAATTCGTCTATAAAATTAAGACATTACACAAAATTAAAAACTAATAAATTATATGAAATATTATTATTATTTATTTAACGGATGAAATATAAATTATAGTTCGTCTTTAATTAAATGAAAATTTTTCCATGTTATTATTATTATTGATGTAAAAAATGTTTAATTTTAAAAATGAAATATACGTTTTTTTCTACTTAATAATAATAATACTAATATATGAGTTATTAAAATGATTGGTTTTTAAAATATATAAAATGACTTGCTATTCTTAATCAAATAGTGTTCTTTATATAAATTTTTGATTTTTTTTATCTATTTAATTATTTTTCTTAAAAATATATTTATTATTAACAATATAATGAAAGAAATACTTAAAAAAACACACTTTAACATACTTGAAAAAAAAAAAATAATTTTATAAATATTCACCATTTGGTCTTATAAATAAAGTCTTATACATTTAGAAGAGGTGAAAGCTAGAACATTTAGTGCATACACTCAACCAATTTTAAAAGCTTTTTCCCATAATGTAGCTTAAAGCTGTTTTTAGTTTTGCACTTTGTTAAACATAATTTTATTTCTGAAACTTGGATTTTGACATCAATGTATTATTATTATGGTAAAATTTTTGTTTTAATAAAGACAAATTAAATAACTATATTACTAAATATAATTGTAATTAAATATAAAAAATATTACGTTTTTTATTAGTCAGGTATCATTTTGAATAAAAAAATCAATAAATTTGTGTATTAGTTATACTAAAAATTAATATACTAATATAATAATTAAACTATAATTTTAAAAAATTTAGATCCGTTTTTCTCTTAGTCTTCGTTAAGTCAATTTAATTGGCTGCATGAATTATTCGCATTGCATTTTAAATAATTGAAACAAAATGCGAACACATGTGTGCGGTTATTTGCATTTCACAACATTAATATAATTATATTGGCGCTTAATTTGGAAAACAAAAACATTTAATTAAATCAATGCAAGGTTCTCATTAGATATTCTGGCCAAAAGCGAGTATCGCACACGAGCAGCCACTTGTAATAAGTAGTGCGAAAATACTCGACTTTTGTAAATGTTGTTGTTGTTGTTGTTGTTGGTGTTGTTACTGTTTTTATTTGCACAATAACAACAATGGGAACAGCAGTAGCAGTTACAACAATAATACTATAAACATTAATGCTTAAACACAGACAAATAAACATAAACATTTATGTCAATAAAATGAACTGATGCTTGACCTGCTAGGTCAGATAAAATGTACGTCTGGTTCAAGCGAAACGGCTGACAAAGCACACGCACACACACACACACACATACAGACTCACTCTCACACATACACACGCACACATGTAGACGTGCCAAAAAGCTGCTACATTTTAGTTAATTGCCAGTTTAAGTCCTGGCCCGGCTCGCTCGTATCCTTTGCAACGTCTTTTGTCGCACGCTTTCAAGCATCTAAATATTTTTCGTCAAAGGCTGCAGTCGCACGCACGACTAAACAGAATTGACCGTCCCCCCTCGTTGACCCCCCATCCATCCCAGCAGGTGTTGACCGACTGCCATTTGGTTCGCCTGGTAATTGTTAGTGTAAATGCTGCACTAAACTGTTTCAACAGCTGCTTCTATTGCTGGCTGCCGTTGCTGTTGCTGCTGCTTCGATTGTTTCTTCTGCTGCTGCTTCTGCTTTTGGGCCTAATTGAGTTTGCATATGGTTTGCTTTGTACAATTAGATTAGCTGCTCAGAGTCTGCTGCATGGTAGCTTTAATCTCTTTCAATTGTAAATTCCAGTTCGAAATGTACTTCAAGTCTTTGAATTTTATAGAAATTTATTTCGTATAATTATATTATCAAAGCAAATTTATTTTTAGTATTCTTTTCACACAATAAAAATATGTTGTTTTTCGTCTATATTTTTTTTATTTACTTACAATTGCTGCCAAGTAAAGTTCATGTATTGAATACACTTGATTTAATTTATTTTTATTATACATTCGCCACAGATATTTCGAAGAGGTTGGTTATCCCATTTGCCATTCTGATTGCTGTTTGTTTTGACGTGGTCACAGGGTCCTCTCTAAGCATCTATGATTTTATAAAAAAAAATTACAAATAATAAAATATGCGTATATGAAATATACGTATATATAAATACATATTAATTTTAAATTAATAATAAAAATATAAAATACATAATCTTCAAGCTCAAAATTAAAAAAAAAATACAATTTTTTTAAATATAGAACAAATATTCTTCCAGTAAAAATGGAACAACAATAACAATATAACAATGGAGTTCATTTTGTTAAGAATTACTTACTTTACTTTCACTCTGATTATTTGCTATGCATAATTCACATTAAATTTATTCCTTTAAACAACAATTTTCAAGTATTTTCAGAACGTAAATTTTAGCAAAAAAAAAAAAAAAATAAAAAATCAAATAAGAGTGCTCGACTAGGAGATACCTTGAGCCTTCTTAGTGCCAAAGCACAAGTCTCTAGTATTTGATTTGCTTGTTTTAAAAATAGGGGGCGATTGGGGCTTGGCATCCAAAATCTAAAGATTACATAATCTCCGTATTCATTATTTTTTCTAGTTAATTTATACAAGTTATATACTTAACTATAAATTAATAAAAACACAGCTATATTTGAACAACTCAGAGTTAGATGGGAAGTCGAAGTGCTTGTCGGGCTTGCTTGACAAAAACTACCTTTAACGGAATGCTGAAGTCCTTGATATTTGCACATATGAAGACTTGCTTGGCATTTGCTAAATGATCGTTATCTTAATGATCGTTATAGTAATTAATAATATTTAAAGTAAAGTAAGTAAATATAATAATTTACATTAAACAAACATTAAAAGTATAACTTTCACATTTTCGCTTAACATACCTAACTATTTTAATGCTTCCCAACAGACAGAAGAAGAGGAGAAGCACTGGACGACTGACCACCAAGAGATGAAGAATACGACTGAAGCTGCGCTGCAGCAGGCTTGCCTTTATATAGGGCAGCGACAGCTCCACTCGAGTCAAGCTCAACTGTTCAGCCTCTTTCTGAGTCAGTCTTCACACTCGATCGATTAGGCGACCAATCAGAGCACTTTTTGCTGCTGCTGCTGCAAGAAGCAGCTCTTCTGATCATCAGCTGCCTTTATATAGTGCAGCGAGACTTCCACTCGAAATCGAGCTCAACTGTTAAACCTCTCTCTGAGCGTAAGCTAAACTCTCTATCAGTTAGCGACCAGCCAGAGTATTTTCTGCTGCCTCTGCTGCATACATATGCAAACTAACACCTCCTCTTCAGAACTGTAACTTTTGTCAGCTCTTCTTTTTTCTGTTCTATTGATTAAATTTAAAACCTCTAGCTCAAACGATGTACAAACCAGACCTTAAAAACGAATTAAAACTATCGATAAATGCAGATAAAATCGAAATGGAATGAATTTTCGAAAAAAATTGAAAATTTAAACTTGAGCACCGTATGGTATACACGAGTATTCATGTAAAATTTCAAGTGTTTACATTGCGCACTTAAAAATATCTTAGCGCTCACACGGACGGACGGATGGACAGACAGACGGAAAGACGGATATCGACTCGTCTTGTCGCGCTGATCAAGAATATATATACTTTATGGGGTGTGGCACGCCTCCTTCTACCTGTTAAATACATTTTCACAAAACCATTATACCCTGATTTCCCATTTTCAATGGGCTCAGGGTATAAAAAAAAAAAAAAAACAAAGAAGTAATAAAGTAAAATAAAAGGAAATATATTTTAGGCTTGTCATCGCTCTGGTATGATACCTGTGGGAATTTGAAAATCGTTCGCTTCATGCATTTTGCGAATGCAGCGCAATGCACACACAGAAAATGGAAGATATCAATAAATATTGAAATACTTATGAATCTAGGCAAATAATTCATGTTGTTGGCTGCCCCAGTAACCAGTTGCAAACTGGTTCCCCAAGCACCAAATGTGGCACATTTTTCATTTCAACACGAGCAATATTGCATTTTTAAATACGTGCGGCAAATGGAAAGGCGAAAGCGGCGATAAGGGGCGGAGGGGAAAGAAAAATGGTTTTCACTAATAAATAAAAAGAGGGAAAATAATAAATATGCAACACACACAAAAGCAATAACAACAACAACAACAACAACAGAGAGACCAGCAAATATTTAAAAAAGCTTTTAAGTGTTATTGATAGTTGAGCGTTGAGTTCTCTAGTCCCCTTCCGCTACCCGTCTCTGCTCCCCCTACCCCACACTCGTATCCTTCACAGAGACCGTGTGGCACTCTCTCTGCACAAGTATTTTGTTTCATTTGCCTGGTTTTTGCAAACGCTTTTGTATTTGTTTCTTTCTGTCTTCTCTTTTTTTTTGTGGATCTATGCGAAACCGTTCCTTCGCGTTGCTTTTTGCCATGAAAGTGGCTAAGGGGTAGCAGGCGGCGGGGGTGGGTGCGGCTTGATGGTTGATGGGGATAGTTGTGGAGGCAGCGCTTCCGGTTATTTAAATGCTAACAAATACAAATTGTTGGGCGTTTGCCGGACAGCACTCAACAGTTGTTTGGTTCGGTTCGGTTCGAAATGTGCGGCGCCGTTTTCCACATTTTATCTTGTGCCAGAAACTGTTTTTGCATATTTGGGTTATATTTCAATTGTTGCTAGCGGTTTGCCTTTCAGCATTTGAAGTTGCTACGTTGAGCCCTATCGATTGCGATCTAAGATAGGGATTAGTAGACCTTGTTGAGCATTTTTCTTAAAGAAGTTAAATGGAATTGAAATATTCAGTGAATAAAGAAGAAATAATTAAATATATGATTCAAAACCAAAAATTAATATTAAAAAATTAAAAATTAAATTAATTTATTAATATATATTTCATAGAAATTACATATTCAAAAAGGGGCGTTAATATTTATATATGTATAATTTTTTATTATAAATTTATTTAATGCTAATATGTGCATCATAAATTATAAAAAATATGTTTCTATAAATAATTAAAAAAAATCTCAGCACAATAAAATATTAAATAATAAAAAGTAGACAAAAATTAAAATAAAATAAATGAAAAATATATATATTTTTTAAATATACATCTTTTCTTATTTACACATATCAGAAAATAAATTCGTATTAATTATTAATTAATTTCTGCTTGTTTTTTGTCACTAATAAAATATCTTTTTTTTTTCACTTGATACAAAATGTTTGTTAATTTTATAGTAAAAAAAAATTAAATAAAATGCTCATAAAATAAATAAATTAAATAGAATATGCATTTTATATGAATATAATATAAAAATAAATAATATATTAATAAATAATAATATAATAATAAAATATAGGTATAGCATACAAATATTAAATTGTATTCAAATTAAAAAGAAATGAAATCAAACTTAAAATAGTTACATATTTTTATTAACCTAGTTTTGCCATTAAAATTTTTGTTCTTTCAAATTCTATGAATTTTAATCTCATTTAAATTTAGTATATCAATTATATTTTTTCTATTAAATTTATAGGTTAGAAGATCATTCAGAATTCGTCTATGCGTGAACCGCATCTGCATTGAAACTTATGCCATTTTGTTAATCCACAGACAAGCACTTGGTGAACAGCATGGATGGCATTCAGAACACGCTTTCACGCCATATCTGTAAAAGTCCGGACAAAACCCCACGATGAGTGCATATTTTGTGTGCTCGATACTCGACAGAATTTATCGTTACATTTCGTTGTTGTTGTTTTTGTTGCTGCACTTCATTGTATATTTATTTGTACAATTTTGGTATTTTGTTTTGCACACATTGTGGTCCATTGTTTTTATCAACAGCCCGTCGGATGCGCCAACCAGGCAACAGCCAACCAGGCTGGACACCAACAACGGAACACAAATAAAGAATGAAAAATAAAATTATTCAATAGATGCAATATGGTCACGTTTTCTCGCAGTGGACAAACACAAATGCGATTAGAGGGCAGCACAAGAGATGGGCTTAAGATGAAATGGGAGCAGCTAAAATGTGAATTTGTTGGGCTTAAAAGTTTACGGTAACCTAAGAAACTTGAAATGATTTAACAATAGATCTTATGAGTGTATAGTATGTGATAATGGAGGAACTCTAAATAGCAGTAACGATATATATAGCAAAGAAGAGGCTAGCAGCCAAAATGTGCTTTTAGATCCTACCTTGTTATCTAGAGATAGCTCTTCACTTTGTTTTACTGATATATATATATATATATATATATATATATATATATATATATATATAATATATATAATATATATATATATAATAATATATATATATATATATATATATATATATATATATATATATATATATATATATATATATATATTAATATATTTATATAAATTATATTTTAAAAATTATATTTTATTCACAAATCAATCAACAGTGAAAGAATTATGAATTAAGAAAAAAAAATGTGTGTTATAAATTATTATCTTATAATTATTACACGTGTTTTTTTTTATGAGAACTGAACAAGCTTTAATTTTTTAGAAAACTGAATACACTTAAATATATGTGTATATAATATATGCTAATCAAATCTCTCTAAAATGCAGTCTGCTTTGAAGAGTTTCCACATGTGTGTGCAGCATAATTCCGGCAACAATTTCGAGCTACCTTTGAGTCAGTGAACTAAGCAGCATCTACCAAAAAAAAAAGAACAGAAAAAACCAAAACTGAAGAAGGGAAACGAAAACTTTCGACCCACTTGCATGTTTAAGCTAGCGATGCGAGTCCTTCAATTATGCATAGCCCGCTGCTGCACTGGGTCGCTGCTGGGCGCATGATTGTGGCTAGAGATTTTCATAATGCGACGACACAGGGAGAAGGCAAGAGAGACAGAGAAAGCGCGTGCCACAACCCCGGCAACAACAACAAGTGTCAAGAAAGTTGTGGCATAAAAGAAATGCGTAGCATACTTTAAGGCGCTTAAATGCTCAACACCAACAGCGACGGCAGCAGCCAGTCACATTTGCGCCATAAATAAAGTGGCATATGCGGCATGAAGTACTGCGGCACGACAGACACTAATGCAGTTGCAGCTGCAGTTGCACGAGCCCGAGTTGAGTAACTGTGAGCAGCATGCAGCATGCAGGCAGCAGTCGTCGTCGTCGGCGTCGGCGTCTTCCTCCTTTGCGCGTGTGGCAAGATAAATCTCAACAAGTTTTTATGCATTTTGTGCAGCTACTTCAAAGAACTTCTTTTTCTTGTGGCATGACAAAAGTCGACAACATAAGCCAACCAACGCTGGCTGACTTTTTTAAAAACTGCCAAGTCAAGCAAAATGCGCCAAAAAGTGTTGCAACTTTATGTGCTGTTTTATATACATACATATACATATAAATAACTGCTCAACTAATTGGTATTGTTATATATCTGTAAAGAGCTTGATATCTCACTGAATTTACTTGTCTTTGATTAGCATCTGTATGCGTGTCTGTGCGTATGTGTGATGCATTACGTTCAACGGGCTCATTTAACAGACAAACAAACATCGAGCATACGCCATGTTGACCCCATTTTTATCAGCAAAGTGTTTTCACTGCATTGCTTTGCTTTTTGTGCGACTGTTTTTTTTGTTTTGCCTTTTTTTTCTTTTTTTTTTTATATATTTTTTTTGCTTTTGCAACTTGTGTCGCCTGCCGCCTGCTGCCTCTGTGTGCGTGTGCGTTTGCGTTTGCTTTTCGGCGTTTTTATAATGCCTTTCGGTCATGCTTTGTAATGCAAGCCAATATAGAGTGCAATGTGTGTGTGTGTGAGTGTGTTTATGTGAGTGTGTGTGTGTGTGTGTGTGTGTGTGTGTGTGTGTGTGGCAGCATATGCGGGCTACTTAGCTGCCTGTCGCTTCTTGTTTATATTCGAAACTGAATACGTGGTGCGCTCTTTCCTTTGCTCTTAAGCAACAACTGGAAGTTTCCAGTGTTCATTTAAGAGTAGCGGAAACTGAATTCACTCTTTATTTTATTTGAATGCTTTTAACGGTTACTTAATGCCTTTGAATTCAGATTTTTAGTTAGAAGAGTTTTTTCATAAGTATTTTATTATTTTTTATATTATTATTATTATTATTATTATTTTTTATATTAATTGATATTTAGAAATTAGAAATGTTTGCTAGCTCGCAACTCTAATTTTACATTAATATTTAGTATTTACATATATAATATAATAATAATGTTTAACAAAATATAAAAAATATTTAAATGAAAAAATAAATAAATAAATTTGTATTTATTTATATTAGAATTTTTCGAACAACTAAGTTTTTAAAATTCCAAATTTTAAAATTATATAAATAACTTTATTAATTAAATAGAATAATAATAATTATAAAAGTTCAGTTACTCGTTATATGTTTTTTTTTTTTAAATTTATAAAAAGAGATAAATATAATAAGTAATATTTTCAGTAATAGTTTTTAAAATAAATAAATTTTTATAAAATTAAATATTAAAAATTTTATTTATTGATAATAAGCATTATATAATATTTATAAAATTATAATACTTATCTCAAATAAAAATATTCATATTCTTTTAATTATAACTTTTAGTAATATATTTGTTAATAATAATATTTGCAGTAATATTATTAAAAATAAACAAATAAAATTTAAATTTTATTTATATTTTTTTTCTCATATACCTACAATTTAGATCATAAAATAAAAATTTTAATAATACATAAATACCATTAAAGTGCTCGTTAGCTGCTGTAACATTTTTTTTATTAATATTAGAATATTTTATATTTTATTCAAGAAATCTTAAAAGTATTTTAAAATAATAATATAGAAAAAATGTTAATATTTTTTCCACATAATATTACATTAAATCTATTCTATTCTCAAAATATATTTAAAATCATAGCAAATTGAATCTAAGTCATACATATGGCAATTGATGTATAATTCATCTGAAATTCTTTACATACATTTCTTCAATACATTTATTTATATAATTTAAATTTCTTCAAAATACCAAAAGTTTTTATTGCAAGGAAATTTAGCTAACTAATATGTTAATAGCCTTAGAAGCGAAAGTCCTTTACATTTTGTTGAAAATATTTAGCTAAAAGAAAATAAATAAATATAAAATGTATGCTCACAAAGAAATAATAATTAAATTTGCCAGACTTATGGTAATATATATAAAGTTCTTGATTGTATTTAAATATATATGCTCTAAAGCATTTTATTTATTTATTTTTCTTCAAATATGCATACTGTTAGCTTTATTTATTACACTCAATGTCTCGCTTGTCTTTTATTTGTGCAATTGCAAAAATTTTGAATTTTTTCTTTTTTCATATTTAATTCAATTTGGGTTTTGCTCTTATCAGTAAACAGTGTGCAAAGCGCATCAGAAATGCACTTAAAGGCTTAAAACTGGCTCAAATTATTGACGTAGTTAGAGACAGCTTGCGCCGGCCAAGTGTGCCATTATATTTTGAAATTATTTAAAACTAGTTTTACTTTTTATTTATTTGTTTGTTTGTTGTGCTATGTTGTGTTGTTTTGTTTATCTGTGCATTCATCAGAAATGGTTGCTCAGTTGCTGCTGACATTTTAGCAGCTGCATGTTAAGAGCTAAGCGTGGCTCACAAGATAATTGCCAAAAGTTGTTAGAGAAAAAAAAAAAAAATACAAAAAAAAAATAACAAAAATGTGGAAAAATGTTCTAGAAAAAAACTTTTGCCCAACATTTTTGCAGCTAGTCAAAAAGTTTGACCCTTGGGTCAAGCTGTGTCCTGGCCCGAAAAATACAGAAAAAAAAGAAAAACTGAAGTTGGCTAAACATTTTATTCTATCTAATTGAGTGTGTTTAAAGTTTAAAGTATGCCAAAACTTTTTGTTCAAAAAGTTGCCGATTTAAGCCAAGTGAGCGATTGTAGCCATATATAAAGCCAATAACAAGCCGACACTAACTGTTGCACTGAGCTCATAGCGCATTGTCAATATTATCATTATTATTATTGTTATTATTGCGATTATTATTATTACTAGTATTGTTGTTATTATTCTTATTATTATTGTTATTGTGACTTACGCATTTTGATTGAGTTGCGAGAAGTTTTGTAATTTATTTTTCACGCTCGTCATGCGAACGGAAATGAATTGCGGCGCATAAAAATGGCGACCACTTGCATATGCGACGGACATTTCCGTTGTGTCAATAAAAAATATGTATATATATATATGTTTGTGTGTGTGTGTGTGTGTGTGTCAGCGCACAATAATAAAGTAACACAAATCCCAATTTCCGTCAATGCATATGGCAAATATTGCATGATGCACGCGGCGTATACGCAATCTGAATGCTAGTCTTGACGTTGCTATTGTTGTTGCAGCTGTGGCACTTGTTGTTGCTGCTGCTGCTGCTGTGGCATGTTCAGTTATTAACAGGCATTTCACATGTTTGTAACGTTTTAAAGGTGTGCCATCATACATGCATGCAACTTAGACAACTTTTTCTTTCAATTAGCAACATTGTTTGGATTAGCAGTCGTTGAGTTTGCTTTAAACAAATATAATATTTAAAATATTTCATATTTGCTTAGAATGTCTGATTGACTGACTTGCTGACTGAAGCTTGAATATATATTTATTTAACTTAAAGATGGATAAATGATTAAAGCTTGAATATACATTTACTTCACTTCATTGTTTTGATAAGTCTGTCGACTAATTGAAGCTTGAACATATATTTATTTAACTAAAAGAAATAATATTGATTTGATAACTCTGTCGACTATTGTGCTGCTGTTAAAAGTATTTTTTTGGTTTCCTGATGAAACAAATAAATTTGTTTTTATAAATATTTGATTGAAATACCAGCTGCTATAGTTGATGAGCAAAAGTGATGAGTATATTTAGATTGACAAGCAAGTAGGTGGTTATCAGTTTATTTTTATACACAAGATTCTTAAAATAAATTTTAATAAATTTTCAAATCAACAAAAATATTCCATTTAAAAATCAAAAGTAATTTTATTATTATATACATTTTGTAGGCAAATATATGTAAACTCTTTTGAAATTAATAAATAAATAAAAATAAAATTAATATGAAAATTTATTAGAAAATTATTTTAAAAATTAATAATATGGAAAAAACGATTTCAAATTTTTTTTTTTTTAATATTATTAAATTTTAATAATATATAATATAGTAATAATAATGGCAAAATTTAGTTTTTCGAAACCTCCTATATTAATATATATTAAAGCTTCTAAAAATCTTACGACATTCACAAAAAAGTAAAAGTTGGAAATAATATTTCTTAAATTAAATTCCTCATAAATTTTATCTTAAATAAATTTCTTTATCTATCTCTTTATGATAGATTTTACCCCCTTAAAAATAAAAAAAAAAAACACATATAAATATTATAAAATATTAAAACGGCTGTAAATATTCTGGATTTATTCAGATAAGAAAAATGTAAAAATGTTAGCATCTTGCACTTGGATAAGAAACAGTTTTTTAGATCACATAAAATGCATATTTATGCTGTTGGAATATTTGTATTTTTGGCCACAGCTCGACATTGATAACAATTATGAGTTGGCTTTTTGGTAAAGTTTGCATATGATTTTAAGCTTAACTATAATTAAAGCTTTCTGCCAGTTGCAAGACAACAGCAGCAACAACAGCAAGAGGAACAAACAATCACAACAACAATAATATGAGAAAAACCAAACTGTGAGCATAAACTTTGCCAGCGACTCATAACTTTTACTTTGAGCTGAAGCTAAGAGTACAGGGAAATGTTGGGGCCGATGGGGGCAGGTCAGGATATGCAGCAGGGCAACAATAAACCGAAAAGAAAAAAACTTTACAGCACTCCGTAGTTGTTACCCGGTGTATGTGTTTGTGTGCGTGTGTCTGTATCTGTGTGTGTGGGTGTGGGTGTGTTAATAATAAACCAAATGAGTGTAAATTGCATTTCGTTAGTGGAAGCTCAACTTTGAAATGATGTGTACTCAGCTGTTGAATAAACTAATATTTGCTTGAATTGGTTTGCGTATTAGCATTTATTATTGAGTGAAATAATTGTATGAAATTATATTAAATCTAATATAGTAAAATAGTAAAAATAAAATTAAATATTTATAATATAGTATAACATAACATTGATAAATATAATTATCATTAATGTAGTTTGCAAAATGGATTGAAGGCTTTTGAGGTCTAAGATGGAATTGATGTATTATTAACAAATGTACTTATATAATTTACGTATCACTATTTTTATTATTGATACAATTTATGGTAAACATTAATAAGTTCTTTTGTTGTCTTGTTAAAGTTGAAAAATAATTTTAAATATTTTTTATAAATATTTATTAAAACAAAAAATTACTCACTTTTATTAACTTAAGCTGGTTTCCAAATTTAGAGCTCAGTTTACAAAAGAAAGAAATTTTAAATAAAAATAATTTAAATTTAAAAATTACTATACAAAAAATTTTGAAAATATATTTTAAATATATATATATATATATATATATATTATATATTAGATTAATAAATAATGCATTTTTGTTTAAATAAAATTATAATGCAATTTATAATTAAAACCTGGGTTTGAAAGTCTTAGAAATAAATACTAAAATTAAAAAAATTAATAATAATAATTAATAATAATATAAATAGGTTAAAGTATATATTTCAATATAAATGTAACAAAAAATATATATATTCATATTTTATATTATATTAAAATAAAAATATATAATTTTCAAATATAATACAATAATAAATATATAAAAATAATAATGAAATATATTTCATAAAAATAAAACTTATTATATATCTACTATATATAATACGAAACCATAATTTAATCAAATAGAAATGTGAAAATATGAAAGGCACTCAATTGCAATTTATAGATTATCTAAATACAACATACCTTTATAAATATTTCAATAGGGTATGCAACACTGAAAAGTTTGCCAAAAGCAAATAATTTTTGCTGTTGTTGCAGCTTTTTTTTTCTTTCGTTGCAACTGCGATTCTTATGCAAAAGTGTTAAGTGCGCGGTTTTTGAGGGCTGCTGGCATATGTACTCTTACTTGAACTTCTTCTTTTTCTTCGTCTTCCTGGTGCTGTTTCTGGGTTCGCAAGTTTTAAGAGCGAACTTTATGCTCTAATTTCCGAAAAGGAAAAATTAGCAAAGTATTTGCGCCATTGCCATATCATAAACTGGCAAAAGGCGAAAAACTGGAGCAGCCATATAGTATGTATGTGTATAAATGAAGGTGTGTGTGTGTGTGGGTGTGTGGAGTTGCACACAAAAGTCACATAAATTTGAAATGACAGCACCGTTTTACAGTTTTTCGAGGTCGTGTGGTAATAAAGTTTACTAGAGCCACAGCCACATAGAGAAAAATGAGAGAACAAGAGAAAGAAAGAGAGAGAGAGAAGAAAAGAGAGAGTAAGTGAGAAACGAAAAGCAACAGCTGCTCAAAGCGACGCATGATGACAGACCAAAGTGGCAGCTAGTTGGGCTCTGGGGCAGTCCAAAAGCTGGTCCTTCACTTTCTCCCATACTCCAGCTTGACTCGTAAAATATATTTATGTCTGTATAGAGCAGAGGCTCATAGGCCCAACTATATATACGCAAACATATACATATATATACATATTTTTATAAAGATATATGTATACACATACATCTGTTTATATATATATGCGTTCGCAATTACTCTGTGGAGCTGCTCTATGAAATTATGCAATGGGGATTATTTTAGTTAAATTGCCCAACTGCGTCGAGGGTCAGCAAGATAGACAAGCAGCCAAACAGACAGACGGACGAATAAAGAGATAGACAGGCGAGCTGGCACTTATATCGCATAAGCGCTTTTATGGAATTCGTTTAGCAGCAATGAATACTGTATTTGGACTTTGGTTCAACTATTATAGCTCTGCTGACAGCTTAAGTTGGCAAAGTCGCTGAGAATTGTAAAACTTTCAAATATCTAAACAGTTATACAGCTTTTCATCTGTTCAACATATATAAGATTTAAATATAATTTTCTAAGTTGAAATATGCCTTCAAATTTGTTTGTTAGAACAAAATAACAATAACTCAATTACACAAAATAATTATTTATTTTCGTGTTATTTATCGAAACGAATGCTTAGATTTTATATTTAGGTATATTTTTATTGAACAAAATCATGTATTTATTGTAAAATATATTGCATTAAAATTATAATATAATATTGGCTTTCGATTGGCAAACATTTTGCGTTCATTAAAACAGATTGCCAAAGCGGCTTGGCTCAAATGCAAAGACCGCAAGCACAAAGCAACAGCATTTGGGTCAGAGAGGTCAGAGCGTTGCCAGACTGCCAAACTGTGGCCACTTTGACACACAAATGTTATATAATTTTCAAATCGCTGCAGCCGAAAATAAAGGCAGCCCGCGCTCTAATGGCCAGAAAAGACCACAATTCGCGAATGCGGCCCCTTGTCATTGATTTCTGGCATTCGAGTTTTTCGTGATTGAGCGACAGTTGCAGTAGGAGCATTGGGTAATCGAACAGTGGGACATTTGAACAGTGGGACAAATGGCACGTGTTTCGGCCATTTGGCATAATTAACGCGCAAATCATTTTGTGGTGCAGTTGGGATTGGGCCTTCGGCCATATCGACGTTTGTCAATTTAATTACAATTTATTTTTGCACATTTTAAGTATTGCTTTTGTTATTTGTTGTTGTTGATGTTTGTTGGGCCATGCGAACAATTTGGCATGTTTTGCGGTCTTCATTTTGGCGCATTGTTTAATTTATTTTCAACATTTTGCGTTTTGCGGCAATTTGTTTGTTGCTTGTTTTTGCTCATTTTTGAATGTTGTTTGATTTGCATTGCGGCTGCATTGGAATTTCCTCCATTATTTTTATTTCTGGTCAGATAGCGGAGATGAATAAACGCAGCTATTTAACGCAAATTTATTGCAATTAAGTTGCTTAAAATAATTAAATATTTTTTGATATGAAATATAGTTTTGTACTTGGAAATAGTGATGTGAATGAAATGAAGTAAAAAGTTCCACAACATGTATGTATATTATTAATTATATATTTTATATTTTGTAACATGATATTATAAAATATTTTATATTTTAATAAATTATTCATAATGATTTATACATAATACGAATTATTTGAATAATATTTTTATATATTTAAAAAAAAATTTTTTGTATTTATTATTGTTAATATCTATATAATATATTTCTTGTCAATATATGAATATTAATTAAGTAAGGTAATATGAACAATAATTTCATTTAAATTATTATAATCGAATATTAATATTTATTTATTAATTATGAATATAAATTTTATATGACAACATGAATAATAATTTCATATAAATTATTATCGCTCCACTGTTCTACAATTTAAACTTCAAATAAATGTTTAAGTCAATTAAATACTTTTACATTATATATAAATATTTAGAATGATAATTTAAAATTATACAGGAAACTCTGCAAAGTTCTTAAAAATAGATAAAGTAATTGAAATCCGTTTTTTATAAATATTATGATGAAGTGCACTAGATTTTAATGACTGTCAAATCGTTTTTGGTCCGCAGAGCTTAAAACTCTTTGTAACCACTAAAAAAAAAACGATTCAAATGCATGATTTTAGTGGCGTCCAACAAATTGACCCACTTAAGCTAATCCGCGTACAAGTCCAATTAATGCAAATTAAGCAAAGCAGCGCCCAACCACTGCCCCGCTGCTCTGCAACCCCACTGCCACGCCCTCAATATACAAAAAAGCCGCAGCTAAAAGCCACGCATAAGATTTCAGCTGCCGCTCCCCTCGCATTTACAATTGAGGCTTTTGGTTGGAACAACTCTGACGACAACTCGTACAACATAATAAGGCTTATGCCTGTGACTTTTATAGCCAAGTGGCGCGACAAGCCCTAGCCCCTCGTCCCTCGTCCCTCGTCCCTCGTCCTCCGACCACCCGCCCACCAGAGTCAAGCAGCTCCCATTTGCGTGCGTCGCTAATTAGTGTAAAATGTTTCCTGTTATTTACCTGTTTCGGTTTTTGCAACAAAACAAACGACAACGCGGCCTAATTGTAAATGGGCAACAGCCAGCCAGCCAGTCAAATAGCTAGCTGCGAGGGCAGCAATACAAGTTGTTCGCCGGCAGGGAAGGACGAGTGGATGACTTTGGCAAAATGTTAGTGAATTGCTTATCACTAACCGTTCTCGGTTACGGTGTCGATTTTATTATTTGTACGCTCGCTGACGTGACCTGTTTTCGTAATAAATAAATAGTCGTATTTATTTAGCAGTTGTAATCAACGCAATGCCGAAAACAAAGACAAAATCAGCGCTAATTAACTCAAGGCCTGAATGGAAATAAAAATAAAAACAAAACCTCGCTGCTCGTGGCTAAATGTTCTGCTGCTTAGCATGCAGAACATCAACTCGTTCGACTCGACTCGGCTCGGTGTCGCGTAAATTGCATTTTAAAATAAATTATAATGATTATTATGTTGCAAACAACAGATGTCAGTCGAGCCATGCCATCTACTCTGTCAGAAAACTGTCTCTTTCTCTTTTTTTGTGTTTCTCTCTCTCTTTCTCTCACATTTTCTCTTCCCTTTTTGCTGACGCGTTGGCAGCAATTTAGCCCGTTTGCCACTTTAGTCTTATGGGCCGCGCATAAAAATGTTAACTGAACAACATTAACGCTAGCATTTTATGACGTTCAACTTAATATTATTAAATCAGCGATGAGTTTATGAAGCGCTAAACTCGCCTGTGAATGGTCATGAATCCGTTGATAAGACTTCAGATTAATGTGAGTGGCAAGCAGCTGAAGATTATGCTATTTTTGGGCAGAATTTAAATTTTCTCTATACTGTTTTTGGCAAAAATAAAATCTAAAAAAAAACTTATATAATATATAAATAACACTAATAATAATAATAATAATAATAATAATAATAATAATAATATTATGATAATAATCCAGGTAATATATCTAAAACACTGTTCAACAAAAATTAATTTTGTATAGGAAACTTAATAGATAAACAATATAAATTCCGTTTTGAGCAGATCAAGATGTTGCTGTCGTGTGCTACCAATTATACGACCAATAAAGTATTTAATTCTGCATCATATTGATTTGTGATTTCTGTATCACTCTGTCTGTTTCACACTCTGGAAAATGTCACCCATTTAGTTGTGAGTGCCCGACTACGAGATACTCTGAACTTTTTCACAGAGCTGCTCTTTCAATCATTTTACATGGATTTACTCGACTGGAAAATACCCTGAACGTTGAGCAGTGCGAGTGCTCTTACTTATTCAAGCACGGATAATAAACGAAATAAAATAATCAGTTCGAATCAATAATAAAAATATATTCCAATGAAATAACACATTTTAATATCAACTATCTACATTTTGATGTGTACGAGATCGCTGCGTTCATACGAATGAAGAGATAGACGGATGGACGGCAACGCCTTTTCGCTAATAAAAACATTTTATTTTATTCCCAAAATATCGAAATATTGCAGATGAAGTCATAGATGATTTTTTAATGAAACTTTATAAATGACGTATTGAAATTTTGTACAAATATATTAAAGTGTTGAAAACGACTTTGCTCTGATCATCATTTGTGTGGTTTTGAGCGGTTTAAAAAAAAAATGCCAGGTATTCCAAGATATTCGCTTTCCACCTCTTCCAACATCTTTGGAACTATATGGTCCGTTTAAGTCACTGAAATGTTCAAAACATCAATAAACTATACAGTTTCAAGTATTTTTGATTTGTTTTTACCAGTGTCTGCAATCATGAAACCACCATCCAGATTCATATTTTAGCGCACAGCTCCCATCATCTATATCGTTATCTCGATCTTTTGTTGAGAATTTCATGCCTAGATGGGGCTCTAAAGGATCACCAGCATTTCCCGAATAATCGCCAAGTTTTATTAGCTTGTACGACTCTTCTTCGCTTCCAACAAGGAAATTACTGTATCGGGCATAACGAGATTCATTTTTAAAGTCCTCCAAGTGAATATATAACTCATGTGGCTGTGATTGTGTAATTAAATGGATGTTCTCCAATCCTATAAAATATTCGCCCAGTAATTTGCCAAACCCTGTCTTGTATTCCTCCCAGTTACGGTAAAAGTTTTCAGATCCATCAAAACGACTTTGAATCACTATCCACCCGGATCCAGCAATTTTGTAGTTGCAGCGCACGACGAATGGCTCAATGTGGGGCAACTTAATTTCATATATAATCGATTCACCTACGCAGTTAGATTCGTCTATTATTTTCAGAGATTGGAGAACATTTATTCCCTCAACTATTGCATTAGCATCATTTACTATGTCAGATAATTTATTTTTCTCTAACAGAGATTTTAATTTAAATATTTCATTGTCTTTATCAATTAACGTCGTGTCTCTTGTTCTCTTATATGTATCGATTAGCTCAGTCTGCAGAGCCAGTTGTTTATCCTTAGCTTCAATTACTTGACTTTGAGAAACCAATTGCTCATCTTTGGATTTAAGTAGAGTAACCAATTGCTTATCTTTGGTTTCAATTACATCAAGCAGAGAACC
Organism: Drosophila meridionalis; assembly: GCA_035045145.1. NCBI lineage: Eukaryota > Metazoa > Arthropoda > Insecta > Diptera > Drosophilidae > Drosophila > Drosophila meridionalis. The sequence continues at coordinate 4,870,981 of JAWNPG010000031.1, forward strand.
AAATTGCTTATCTTTGGATTCAAGCTGAGAAGCCAATAGCTTATCTTTTTCCCCAATTAACTGAAGCTGAAGATTCAACTGCTTATCTTTAGCTTCAATTATTTTAATCTGTGAAGACAATTCCTCATCTTTGGATTCAATTATGTCAAGCTGAGAAGCCAGTTGCTTATCTTTAGATTCAAGCTGAGAGGCCAATTCCTTATCTTTGGATTCAATTAATTCAGTCTTTGCAGCCAATTCTTTATCTTTGAACTCGATTGTTTTCTCTAGATCGGCTATACTCTGAGTATATCTGTCAACTTTCAATTGTAATTTTGCAAAAGACTTCTCCTTCGAAAACACAGATGAGGCGTGTGCAAGAAGGGGCTTCACCACCTGATAACAGTATTTACCACACTGCTCGTCTAGCTCCTTCTTAGCTTTGCATTCCTACAATTTCTATTATTTAACATTCTTATCTATTGATATATGTAAATATTTACCATGCTTTCCATTTCCACAAAGTTTACATTAACTGATATCAACATCATTAAAATGGAAAACACTTTCATGTATTTTTCCATTTTGAATATAGTAGAACTGCAACTGTTTCACAATTAAATTTATTTCAAACTGATTTAAGCTTACCATTCAACCTCGTATTTCTCGTTTCATAATTTTTTATCATTATTTCAAACGTCAATTGACGTCAGCAGCGGAATAAGTTATCAAATATGAACTTTTGACACTACATTTTGACAGCGATTCGACAATCTCTTAGCATATTCATTTTCGACAATCATTAATGAAAACTAAATACTATATATTGTACAAAAAAGTATATAATTAAAAGCAGCTGCGAATGTTAGAGTCACAAAGCTGATGAATCAAGACGGCTAGACAGCAACAAACAAGAAAGTGTAAGTGGTGTTGTTGATATTATTGCAAAATAAAAAAAAAATAAATAAAATGCAAAATTGTTTACGATATTTTTATTTTCTATTTTTTACAAACTTTATAAAATATTAATCTAAAATTTCCAATTTTGAATTGGTTCAGAATATAAAAGTAATTCGATGTTATATTCATACTATGAGCAGATCAGATAATAAACTTGGCTAGATCAAGGTATATTTATTTATATTTATATATATTTATTCATATACTCTATGCAGCGCCCAAATCTCTACCTAAGCAAGAGCTCATTTCGGAGACCGTGCGCATGCTGCCGCTACATGAGCATTTTTTTATAAACTCTATGGTTAATATTCTGTTGGCCCACAAGCATAACGGTATTAAATGTAAATTATGCAGGACATGACACATAATCAGCGAACGCAGCAACGAGGTGTGCACTTTGGTAACCACAGCGTGTAATTAAGTAAATATTTGGTTACATATTTGCGCATATATATATATATATATATATATATATATATATATATATATATATATATATATATATATATTATTTTTTATTTTTTTTTATTTTTCCACCTGTCCATGAGCAGAGATAGTCACAAAAATACACAGAGAGAGAGAGAGAGAGATAGATAGATAGATAGAGAGAGAGAGAGAGAGAGAGCGAGAGAGAGAGAGAGAGAATATGCTCTGTGTAAGAATTTCATGCTGAAGCGTTGCATATTTGTGGCGTATGCTGCATGCAAATGGGTTTTTACTTTATTGGCCGCCATTCGCAGATTTGCAACATAATTAAAAGAAGCGAATGGTAATGGGCAGTGCGCCAAATTAAGTATACGCCACGCCGGCTTCAGACTGCAGGCAAAAATTAAAATAACCGCAACGACTAATAAAGCGAAACGAAGCCAAACTCAACCAACTGCTGTTGGAGCATTTCAATTGTAAGTGGATTATAAACGTGTGCGTACCATTTAATTGCCATAATTTTGAGCCAAAGAAGTAAGGCAAAAAAATGAAGAATATTAAAGAAAACGAAACAGTTACTACTGAAACTACTGCCAAAGTCAGTTGCAGTTGAATTTGAGGCGGTCGACATTCTGGCCGCAGGTCAGTTGACTTGACATTTGGCAGACATTAAACGGAAACTGTTGGCATTAACCGCAGGCCAGGTATACCACGGTCATACACAGGCCAGCACACACACACACACACAGAGAGAGAGACAGAGCCGTCAGTAGCAGCAGATTTCCCCAAAGACAAAGACAACATCATGGAAATGGAGACAGCCAAGCAAGCAAGGCGCCAGCCTTGAGCCCCAGACCAAAGACAACTTAGGCAAGCGCAACACAGTTCAAGTTATGAATAATTAATGTCTATCTCCCTCGCTCTAGCTGTGTGTGTGTGGGCGTGAGCGTGTGCGTGTTCGTGTGCGTGTGCTGTGGCATTCGTGTGAGCGAGTTGATAATTTGTTATAATTGCCGGGGGATGGCCACAGGTCAATTTTGTGGGCATTTAAATAAATTTGCCGAGACAGCAGTAAGATGTAAGTAAGGCGAAAAAAGTCACAAAACTTGGATAACTAATCAAATTAAAGCAGGGAGCAAGAGAGAGAGAGAGTGAGAGAGTGAGAGAGAGAGAGAGAGAGAGAGAGAGAGAGACAGAGACAGAGAGCGATATGTTGTAAGTAGAATAGAGGCAAGCCAGAGATGCCATTCGACAAATTTATAATAAAATTGCCTTAATGCTGACTGTAAATTATTGCAGTCTATGCTAAACTCTCTTTTATCTGAGCTGTTCACATAAATAAATTTGATAATGATATATTTAAATCTAAAAATGATTTTAATTTTTTTGGTCATAGCCTTATACTTTTTTATTTTATTTATGTACAATAATTAATTTTATCTGTGATAAATAAATGATTTTTTGACATATAAAAATGTGTAAAAGCATATCAATTTTTAACACATTTTTTCTTATATTTTTGTAAGCTTCATATCACTGGGATTTTTCGATATTTATTATTATTATTTTTAATATTTTATAAGCTATTTTCTAAATATATATTTTAATTTATTTAACATGTTTACATAATTAGTAGCATTTTTTTAAATTACTTAATATATTTAATTTCACATTAGTTATGTGCTATATTATTTTCTTTTCTATTTATTTGGAATAAGTCACTTTTAACTTTTCAAAATGTAATCAAAATTTTATTTACTGTAAATTTCTTCTCCTTTAATTTTTTTATTTTTTTATTTTTTTGTTAAATAACATTTTTTATTTGAAGATATGAGTAATTATTGATTTCAAAACTGTTTCAACTAAAAAATTTTTACTAAATAATTTTTATTTTAAATAGCATTGAGAATTAATAAATAATAAATTACAATTAATAATCAATAAGGGTTAAATATTAAATAATAATTATTAATTAATATAAACTTAGTATTAATTAAATAATAAATAATATTAATATTAGTTATTAGTGCTTTTAATCAGTATCAAGCGATATTTGTGTGTTTGATTTCAGTATTTATAATAATAATATATACATATGATGCATATAGAACTTGTTTATTCAAACAGAATGTACATAACATCTCAGAAGTGAAGCAAAGAGCAATAAGTTGTATAATAGTTTATCTGATCTAGAGTTAGAGATCTCCACATATTTGTCAACATTATATGATCTTTAAAGCCTGAAATCAAGTCTAGATTGCTTGTCTACTTTCCTCTGTGTGTTCTCTCTCTTTCTCTCCCTCTCATTAGATCATCCACGCTCGTTACACAGTTTTCGTCTGTCCAAAAACTGAAGTTTTCGGCTAAGCATAGTTTGGCAAACAACTCCCAACTATCACAACGCCAGAGCTGTAAACATCAACTGTGATGGAAGTAGCTCGAGGTTGTGTGTATTTTGCAGTCAGAAAAGGGACATAATAATAACTTGGCACTCCTTGCTCGGGGCGGGAACGGAGCTTATGCTGGGCCATAAATACCTTAACAGCTTTTGCGTAACTTAAGTCACCTTAGCACTTAACAACAGGTCGACGGGAATGAGCGTGGCCGTCTGGGTGCCTGTAAATGTGCGTTGGAGTTGGAGTTAAACGCATTAAGTCCGCATTCGCAGGTGAGAATTTTTAAGAGTCGCATTACGTTTAAGCGCGCTACAAATGCAACTCTTTGCAGCTGCAATGAGTTAACTCAATAATGCACTTGGCCAAGCATACACACACACAGGCTCACGCACACAATCTTTTTCATTCAACATATGGCCCACCACTCGGCTGTCGTGTCCATATAAATGCGCACTTGTTTCAGCTTTTATTATTATTGTTTTTTTTTTTTTTGTTGTTGCCCCCTTTTGTTGCTGTTGTTGTATTAAATAAAGTGCTTGCCAATTTTCATTTGGTTTTTTTCTTTTTTTTTTAAGTTTCTGCAGCTTGGCAACAATAAATCACAGCTATTGACAGCCATGGCGTATACTTAATGTCGAGCACCCGCAGCTGCCAATGACAATATGCAAGCAAATAGTCCAACATTAATAAGTTGAGCTGTTGCTTTAAAATTATTGAAATATGAAAGGGAATTTTGATTTATATTTGAATTGTTTTTATGGAAAATTTCAAAAGAATTGATTACTTTAATCACTGATGCAAAAAAGTTTTTTTTGGTTTATTTTTTTATTTTTGCTAGATGTATTGGGAATTTTTTTAAGTATTTATAAGTTTAGTTTTAATATAATTAATTATTTATTTCGAATACTTATACAAAGTATTTTATCTATAATGAATTTAATTATATATTATTATATATTATATAATATTATATTATATTATATATATATATATATATATATATATATATATATATATATATATATATATATATATATATATATATATATTATATAATATTATATATTATAATTTTTTTTTTTATATATAATGTAGTTAAATATATTTTATAATTTATTTCATATAGCTAAACAATTATTTTTTTCAATTTTGAAATTATAAAAATATAAAGTCTTCAAATGTTTTCCTATCCTTTTTTTCTACTAACCCAAAATTTGATTTTATATATTAAACATGAGCCAAAATAAATTAGTTTCTATACACATATATCTATATATATTTGCTTTAGTCCCCCGTTGCACTGCAAACGTTGCAGCCATTTTAAAGTTGCATTTCAACTATAATTTGGCTTGTTTTACGGGCACAAAAATGTCATAGCCAAATGCTCGGTGGCTCAACCTGCCACACACATAAAGGAACATGGTCTACATAATAATATGGGCCAGCCAAGCAGCCAAGCAGGCAGGCAGTCAGGTTACCCTGGCAGTTCCCTTGAGGCAGTCATCCGACCAATAGCCGCAAAAGATATCAATGAACAATCGATGGGGCTGGCGACACACAATGGCCCGCCGCCCTCTTAGCTATCCGTATACTGAGCAACTTGGACTACATACATACACATAGATAGGGATACAAAAGCTACAAAGACACGGTTGTCGTCGCACTGAATTTGTAAAATACGTGACAAACATTTGCAATTTGGTCAAAGTCGTAGCCGCAGTCGCATTCGCAGTCGTTATCGTTCTCCATCTAGAGTCCTGTCACAGTATTTTTTGTTGCTTTTCTTTACATTCTGTTCCGATATTTACAATTCAATTGTTCTAATTTCGTTTCGTACGGTTCTCATTTTTCTGACCCAAAAACAAAAAGGAAAAGAGAAAGAAGAACGAATAGAAAATTGAAGTTCAATCGAATTGACAGTCTGTGAAAATTAAATGCTCCCGCAACTAAAAGTAGTTGTGTCTTCTTCTTCTTCTTCGTTTTTTATGCTAGTTTTCTTGTTTTTCACTTCATGTCTAAATTGATTTATTTATGTTGGAATCGACAGGGTTTACGCTCTTCTCCATTTTGTTGTTTTTTTTTTTTTATTTTCCAGCTCGTATCTGGTGAACTTTTATTGTGCGGCCGACCACATTTTGTGGTTGCCTGGGTTATAAATTTATAGTAATTTTTTTATGCCATTTTAAATGGCAACATAAATTTAAATTTATTACACGTCGATTTCCGCTGTCCCAGCTTCAGCCCCAACTTCCCATCGCAGCATTTGCATCCATATGGACCGGCAGCAGATTGCAAAAAATATCTGTCTATCTGCCATCACACAGGAACTGCTCTGTTGATGACCGGCTCCTGATTTTTATGCACTCTTGCGGTCTTGTTAATAACATCGTGAATGCCTCAGTTTCAAGCAGAGTGATTCATATTTTATTCAATAAATAAATTTGATTGTGCTATTCGCTGTTGCTGGCAAACTAACTTGTAGAGTAAATTAATAGCTCTTTAAAGTATTTATTTTATTGATATTTTGTTCTATTTATTTTATTCAATAATTCTTTGGCAATATTATTCTAAAAAAAAGCTAAAATAATATTTATAAAAATATTGACAATGTTTTATATTATTTCTTTTTAGAATTGAAAAAAAAAAAACAAAAATTAGTTGAAGTTAAATTATTTAATTTTAATTTATTTTCTTTGTTTTTTAAGAATCTTATAATCCTAGATTTATTTGTTATTAAAGTTAATATTATTATAATCAAATTATAATAAATTTATTTATTATACATTATTTATTTATGTTCTAAATTAAAATGCATATATATAAAATATATTATATAACATAAAATTAATTTTATTTAACAAAATTTCTAAATTTAAATAATATAAATTCATTATTATACTGTTTAGTCATAGAATTTAACACTTTTTAAAATAATATAGTTCATTTTTATAATTAAAGCATACAAGTTTTTAGTTTTTAATACAAAATATTTTATAGAAATCTTGTATTATATTCATTTTAATTAACTTTTTGATATAGTTGTATCTATAAACTACACATTTTCAATTAACATTACATTTTATTTATGATTTATTTAATTTTTACTTAAACTTTTTTGTTATTTTTTATTTAATTATTTTTGCGAAAATAAAAAAATTATTTTATATATTTTAATATAACTATCTATATAACAAAAAAAAACAGTAAGCTCTATTTTAGAATCGATATAAAAATAATTAATAAGCATACTTCAGATTTATAGACATATACTTTATATATAAAATCATATTAAAGTCAAACAAATCTCTGCCAACTGAAGAGCAGCAGCAAGTTTGGCTACTCTAAAAATTAAAAGAAATAATCAAAACTTTGTCTGAACAAAACCGCAAAAACTTTTCATAAAACACAACTCAGCTTCGAGTGTAACCTGTCTAAATACAAGTGGCCGAAGAAAAGAAAGAAAAACCATGGCCAAACTTTCGAAACAATACTCATTACCGAATATATTAATTTGTGAGCGACGTTGCAAGCATTTTGCGGTACATCAACTTTCTGATGGAAGTTCGTTTAAAACAATTAGGAGAGATCTTGCTCAATGGGCCACTCAGGGGAAATTATGAGAGCTGCGAGTCGAAAAATGAGAAACGCAGCAACAGAAGTTTGCCCAAGTGGCACTAATAAGCGCTAATTTTGTTAGCCCAGAAAACAGGAGCTGTTACATCGAGCATCGCGGCCATGCCAAATACACTCGCTGATGGACAGACCGAATGGACTGATGGACGGATGGGCTCGCGGAGCGCTGGCTGGACGATTTAACAAAGTCAGTGCAGTGCCCAGACACTAATTCCATTCATTAAAAAACTTTTTATATGCCAATTTTTGCTGTTCTCCGTGCCATTATGCAGTTATGCTGGCACAAACTTTCAAGCAGCAGCAGCAACAGCTCGTCCTGCGACAGGCTTCACAGTCATTTTTTTTTCTTTTTTTTAAAACAAAGGCAAAAAAATAAAATATGATTACTTACTTTCACGCTGCTGTACATCATCAGTCACATAATGAAGTTGCAGCTGGTGAAAAATACTCGTAACTTCGTAACTTTCGCAGTTTATGACTTGTCCGCGCTTGAAGTGCATACTAAAATACAGGATGCAGATGAAGCTGAAGCAAAGTCGCCAGAGAGCGCGGACAAGCGAGCAAATTAATTAAATTTCCCTTTAAGCTACGTGGTATGCTAAGCATTTCGGATGTTTTTCGCTCTCTCTTGCTCGCCCATTCACACTCTCTCTCTGTCTCTCTCTCGCTTTCTCTCTCTCTCTATCTACCTCCCTTGGTCTATTAGCAAAAATTGTTTAGCTGTAATTTGACATAAATGCTTATGACTTACGGCCAGCAGAGTTGGCCAACTTTCGAGTGGTTTAAGTTTTGCAAATTATAAGTCTTAATCAACGGGTGTGGTATAAAAGTTAACTGACTATAAGACTAGTTATTCATTAGTATTTGATAAAGGTTATCAACGATTATTTCAACTGACATAAGTAATAGAAATCTAAGAGTTATTTTAAGACATTAAAAATCTAAACTTTATTTATTCTCAGTATATTTTAAAAATGAAAATCATTACAAAAGAAATTATTAATTATTTTAAAATTAATTGCCAAAAAAAAAGAAAAAACAGGATATTCCTTACTAAAAGAAATTTTTTGAGACTTTTTAGTAGGAAATCTCATTCTATTAAATATACATTTTTTTTAATTTTACTTTTATATATAAAATGGCCACAGGAGATTATGAGATTAATTGTATAAATTTAATAATAAAGATATGATAACAGATATATAATATATATGAGATCTATAAGAGCGAAATATGTAATATATGTGCTCTGTGTGATTAGTTCTGTAAAAATACGAAATAATTGCTCTCTTATGTATTATTTATATTTTGAAATCAAACTGAATTATTAGAATTTACGTAAAAAAAATTAAATAATCGGAATTCTTTAGATGCTTAATACCCAATGCGAATTCACACACAAATATTTCCAATAATTGGAGTCAGTGAGCAAAAATACTAATCAACAGCTACTTGAAAGTATATATATGTATATATATATATATATAGACAAAGATACATAGATATAGATATACGCATCTAATCCCAGTTAGCTTGACATAAACAGTGAATGACTGCAATGCAGTCATAAACTTGCACCAAATATCAATTTATACACTTAATTAAGCGCATATGTGACTGCGCCATTTTATAAACCAATACACGACTAGAAAGGGGCGGGAAGGGTCAATGGGACGAGCTGATGAAGCAAAGTCAAGCACACACACACACACACACACACACACACACACATAGATAGTCATTATATAGCCACACACATAAGTAGGTACTGCTCAAAGTCAATTGCAATTTTATGAGCTGTTGAAAATGAAGTGTGTAACGGAGCGAGATAGGAAGAGGGAGAGACAGAGGGGGAGACAGATATTGAGAGCGATAGGAAGGAAGGGCAATGGTAAAGAGACTTCACATCACAAGCCATTACGCTGATTGGCTTTTAATGTTTATCAATACATAAGCCAGTCCGTTGAAATTACGCTCATTTAAGGTCAAATGCGAACGAGTATGTGGATGCCATACAAGGCAAAGGCATCAAATTTAGCGAGAGGCGTGAGCTGGTTTGACTGACACAGGGTTTGCGGTCGTTGAAGAGGACTGCTTAAATATGCATGTCCCGTGGACTACTTTACTTTTGCCTGACTGTCTATCTCTGTCTGTGTGTGTGAGAGTGTGTGTCGTGCCTGCGGCACATAAATTTCCATTATCACATGCTAGCATTTAGTCAGCTATTATTTTCATACAAGAATTATAAGATGCAGGCACATAGGAGTAGTCCAGTCCAGTGACTCGACCTGCATTTTTTCTCTGTCTTACGTGCATAATTTATCTGTCAGTGAAAGTAGCAAATGCACTAAAAGGAGAACCACCAAGAAGTAGAATGGTAAATGCAGACGGAGAACAAGAAGAAGAAGAAGATGTAGAAGAGGCAACAAACCCAAATGGCAGCACCAGTTGGTTTACAGCCGCAGCAGGACATACGGACGACATGTGGCGTCTGGTCGCAGTCAAGTCAGCAGAGCTCAAACAGTGGGTCAAATACTGTTTTATTTTTTTTTTTTTGGAAATTTAAATAATTTCCTTAAAATTTATTAATATATAAATAAAACAAAAATAATTTTTGCTTACTTAAATAACCTAATTAAATACGTTCTGATGCTCTTTACACCATTCTTATATACATATTGTAAAATTTTGGATATAATATATTATATAAAAATACATATATTTATTTTATGCATTCAAGTATTTTATATATATATATATATATATATAAAATTTTTTTTAATTTATATTTTTATTTATATATTATATTATTAAAACTGAATGACATTTACGTAATTATTTTTAAAATTATTTTATAAAAATAATATTTTTTAATCATAAAATAATGCCTCTGTCATTTTTAAAAATATATTTTATATTTTATATAAAGAAATTATGAATATTATATTGTAATTTTATGAAAAAAATATGAAAATAAAATAACATAAACGAACAACAATATTAATAATAATAATATTAATCAAATTATACATAATAATTATGCAAAAGTTGGAAATCCATAATAAATAAAATCAATTTTAATTTAACACATTTATTATAATTGAATTTATCATAATTTATGTGCGAAGATTTTTATATATTTTGCTTATATTATTTTTAAATGCTTAATTATTTAAAATTAAAAAAAAATTTCTAATAAAATATTAGGCAGTATTACTTAAAAAAGCGTAAGCAAGCCGCTCCCTTTTCATTAATAAACAAAGGTAATTAATATACTCTCTAAAATTTTAAAAATAAAGGTAAATGCTCTACAGTATGAGAAATCCTCGCTGACCAAAGGTTTTCAACCACAGTGCGAGCTGTGGTAACAAAAAAAAAGCTAAAACCAACAACAAAAGCAAGAGCAACAACAACAGCATGGTCTGAACTGGCATATGCATCATCATCATGATGAGAAGCAACGAGCTACACTAACTAAATCCTATTATGAACTTTGAGCTTATGAAAAGACTTCAAGCGGCGCATTGTCTGCCAGCTGCAAAAAGAGATGGAATAGCAAAGGCGATAGGGACGGCGATAGTGAACGGGACCCCTATGTGCTCTATGCTGCTGGCAACGTTTACACTTCTGCATAATTAAGTTATGTGCACAATACACACACACACACATACTGAGAGAGACAGACAGACACATTCACATGCACACCTTGTGCCATTAGCCATAGTTTTTCATTGCGCATACGCCGCGTGTGTCGCAGTCGGCTGCCAGTCTCTGTGCGAGCAGCTGCTTAGGCATCTTTAATTGTTATAAATTGCAAACTAAATTAAAGTTGTGCAGCAGAAGTAACAGCTGCAGCTGCAACCGCAGCTGTCGACCAATTTGAAATTTCTTGCTTCGTTTTGCACAATTTTACACAATTTCCGTTTGCAATTTATCAGCGCCAAGTTGTTGGCGGTATTGAAAACAATTGGCAGCTAATTTTCCACAAAATTTGCCATTTTTTATGTTCGTTTGTGCTGGATTGAGGATATTTCAAAACCGTTTTGCTGGATGCTTGCCAAGCAGCGAAGCATCCAGTCAGCCCAGCCAACCACCCACGGCATTGAGCTCAATGCATATCCTGAGCTGACGCTCGTCCTGCTGCTCCTCCTACTGCTGCTGCTGCTGTTGAATGTAGAGCCTTAGTTTCCATCAGCGCTGCTGTCGTAAAATGCAAAATAAATTTCTAATGAATATTGAAGTGTGAAATTTGAATTGATTGCATTTGATTTGCGGATTTATAGCTAGTATATTTACATTGAGGCGAATCTTGTGGCTTTTTAGTTTCCTTTACAGAAATCTTTCTCACTCACTCTATCTCTCTTTCTCTCTCACTATCCCAAAAATTGCCAAATTCAATTTAAATGCTGCATTGAGTAAGCAGCTTTACAGCTTTTGTTCAACTGCAGAGCTCGACAAATGCCATTGTGCTTAAGGTTGTTAACAAAAATAAACCAAAAAGTGTGAATCATTTAGCTACAAATTGTTCTTAAAAAGATTAATAATTTAAAATTTTGAATTATAGTTAAATTAAATTATTGGACTTGGAGATATGTTCGAAATGTAAAGATATTACAATTATTTTAAAATTTTCAAAATAAGAAAGTTGATGCATGATAATGAAATAAAAATATATACATATGCGAACGTAAGGATTTCACGGACTTATTAAGTTTTTGAGATTTTGAACAAGATATTTAATATAAATATGAATACTTTGAAATTGCGCTATGTTACATTACAAAACCAATTAAATAACAAAACTATTTTTTAAGAATTTTTTATTTGAGTATAAATGTAGGAAGGAAGTACTAAATATTCAGCGCAACTAGTTCGATAATTAAACGACATTTTGAATCAAAATAATTTTAAATTGAGCCTAAATATAAACTGAAGAACAATTATTTTTTTTAATTGGCGTGGTTGCTAAAATTTGGATTAGTTTTCATGAAGAAGGTTTAATTGGAACATGGTTGGATATTTGTCTGACACTTCCTCGCTTTCTCTTTCTAATAAGGTTTTCATTAAGTAGTAGTGTACAAATATATATTTATCGAATAAATAAATTTCTATAAATATCTATAAATATTAAATGAAATTTACTCAAAGTATTGCTCATCTAATTATTTATTTTTATATTTTTTACTTACAGATGCAATGAAGTATATGGCAGCTAATAGATCTTAATTATATTAAAAACGCCTGAAGGCCTTTGTCGCTCTGGCTTAAAACAAATTGTTATTTAGAATTAATTCTTGGTAACAATAAAAGATAAATAAATAAATAAATATATTAAAAAAAGTAAAAATATTAAAATTAAAATAAAATAAATTAAAATAAAATAAATAAATAAATAATATAAAATGAAAGCAAAAATCATTTATATATCTCTATAATATATATTACAAATAAATATATATAAATATAAGAAAAATTTAAATTAAAAAAAAAAATAGTATAAAAAAAACAATAAAATTTAAATTTAGAATTAAAATAAAGAAGAAAAAATTAAATCTATAAAAAAATAAAAATTAAGTTAAAAAAAAAACAAATTTATACAAAATAAAGAAAATAGAAAAAATACATACACATTAATAAAAAATCAAACAAAAATAAAATTAAATACGAGAATAATTATATAATATATGGTGAGTATGTTGCACAGTCTTGTTTAAAAATTTAATTGTATAGTATGTCAAGAAAATTTCGTGGAAAATATCGTAAAAGTTGAAATTAAATTCTAATGGAATTAAGTTTAATGTGAGTACCAGCACATCCACATTGTATTATTTTATGATATATATATATATATATATATATATATTATATATGATTATATGATGTAATTTTATTTATACTAAAATTATATTCAGTGTTCCTATAGTTTTGTTTTGTAGTCATCAAAAGAGTATATATAATTTGATTATATATATTTATAAACCTTTTGAGGCTTATAAATAGCTTTTGTTACATCTAAAGAGTACTTATTTAGGTATTCATTCATGTTCATTTCCCATTGCACCCGCAAAGTGCTTAAATCATATATATATTCAGCTCAGCTTCCCTTAAATAGCAACAAAATTCGCTTGGCAACTTTGTATCCACTTAGAAATGCAACTATTTTGCCCAATCTCAATTGGCAGACCGCACCAAAAAACTCGACACTCACAAAGTTAAGCCATAATCTGGAGTATTTGCAATTGCCGCATAATTGCAAAACTATTACAATTTGCCCCATTTCCGAATTGCACAGAATTCTGTGGCAAAAGAATTTAATTGAATTATGTGCCAGACGGGCTGGGCCGGATTTCGTAGGGTTGAGTGAGTCTGGGCGGGGCGGGGCCGCAAGCCGAAATTGTTTGCCAAAAAACGTAACGCTAGAGATGGAAGAAGAAGAAGCTAAGGACACAACCCGTTGCCATGTTTAATAATTTTACAACAATCTAACGGCACCAAATTCAATTTTATTCAATATTATTAGCTGGAGGCCCGTGCCTGGCTCGTCTCCAGTTGCGGTAGCCAACTTCTTGTCTGCTTTGGCCCTAAGCCGCAACGGGACAACGGACGGAATGCTTGAACAATTTTGGCTAAAGTGCCGAGATTTGGGATCTGCTATCTGGATCTGTAGGTGTGTAGGTTGTGTTGGTGTGTAGGTGCTACAGCTATGTCCGCATGTGGTCTTGGGGCTAGCTTTCGTTTGTTTGACTTGACTGTTATGCCAACTTGGCACGCAAACTTCTCACAAGTTTAGCTAGTTAAGCCAAAAAGCGACGGATGCCGCATATGGAAATTGGGTCGTGGCATCATCATCATCATCATCATCGCCACCATTTTATTGTCATCATTGGAATACACAGCTTGGCTTGGTTTGGTTTAGCTTGATCTGGTTTGGCTTGGCTTGGTTTGCCTTGGCTTGGCTTGGCTTGGCTTTCGACCAGCGCAAGGCCAAGACGTTGAGGCAACTAACTAACAATAGCAACTATGCAGCCCTTGTTTGGTTAGCAATCTAGTTGGGTCTTTGCAGCTATGTTCAACACACATATACACACACATAAACACACATATATACAACACTCCCTCATACATTGCGACCCTTTTGTTGATATTGTGGCGCAGCTGGTGCGAAGTTTTGGCATATACCCCAAAGGTTCAAATTGTTAATTTGTTAAAGCTCTGGCATTGCGGCCAGAGTTCATGATGCCAGAGTCACTGATTGAAAATCTCAATTATATATGAACTGGTGACACAACTTGAACTTAAGTTAACTTATAATTGTGGGAGTAGATTTTATTTATATTGTTGAAATTTACATGAATTTTCAGTTATAGAATGAAAGTCTAAGCAATATATTAATTGGATATAATAAGGACAATGAATTATATATTATATACATTAGTTTTGATTATATTTAGAATTTATTTATTTTATTATATTACGAATTATATACATTATATTTATATTATATGTATATTTATACTCGTTTCCCAAAGGGAAAAAGAGTATATTGGTTTTGTGAAATGTCCGTCTGTCCGTCTGTCCGTATGAATGCAATATTTTTCTACGCTATTGAAGCTAGAGACTTGAAATTTGGAACATATAATCGTGTATACCCTCGAATTATAAAGTGTCAAGATTTTCCGGATACGCCCACTAGGGGCGTGGCAAATCGGAAAATGGTTGCGCCCATAGTTAATAGAAATCATAGAAATCATATTAGTTGAAGAGCTAGAGAGTTGAAATTTGAAATGTATACTTGCGTTGACCACCCAAGTTCAAAAAGATATGGCGGATATATCTACGCCCATTGGGGGCGTGGCAAATCGGGAAAACTGTAACTTCTACAGTTTTAAAGCTAGAATGCTGAAATTTGGCACGTATCTTAACGCTTCGATTCTATAAAGATTGATAAAAAAATTTTATGTCCACGCCCCCTGGGGGCGTGGCAAATCGGATCTGAATATAGAGTGATTTTACAAATTCAGCTATATTTTGAGCCCTATTGATGCTAGAGACTTGAAATTTGATATATATACTCGGATAAGCAACCCAAGATCAAAAAGATATGGCGGACATACCTACGCCTTCAGGGGGCGTGGCAAATCGCAAAAAGCTTATAGCTCCTACAGTTTTAGAGCTAGACGATTCCAAATTGGATGTTTGTGTTACTGGGGGCCTCCTCTATTGATTCCCCAAAAATAAATCTTACGCGCCTTCGGGGGCGTGGTACATCGAAAAAATACCCTGTAACTTTCACATTTTTGGAGTGTAAGCATCCAAACTTTGCAGTTACGTTACCCTAGACTCCTTCTAGGAACTTGCCAAATATGATATGTCTACGCCTACTGGGGGCGTGGCAAATTGGCAACAAAATTTGTAACGCCCAGCTGCAAAATTCATATGCCTGTGCCACCTATATAAATAAGCTTAATAAGAATTGCTAAGACGACAAACGGCATTTCTGAGAAATATATGTAATTCGATTTAATGTTGAAGTTCTGCAAATAATTTATCTGCTAAAATTATCATTTTTCGTATAGCCTAGGTCAGTTATGTTATTTTCTTTTTGTGTGTGTGACCCTGACAAAAAATGTAAACATCAAATACCGATATTTGTGTAATCGACTTAGTCCGAACAAAATTATTAACGCACAAAAAAATTGACGATAGGTCCCATCAGGTATGTATGCATGTAGGCACGAACAGCTGCGCAACTATTTTCATGCCGTCGCCGCCGCGTCTCGAACGCGGACCCTTTTGCTTACACGCTTTTCATCTACCTGCTGCGCCACATAAGTTTTGCATTGCCTGTTGGCAAATCCGAAACTACTTCACTACAAGGGCGACTTTTGACAAATACAAAACTATAGAAGCTGCTGTTAATGCAAACACAATATAAACATAAATCAATCGCAATTGTGATTCTTAGAAAAAGCTGAAATGCGCGCATATGAACGTATATATTTATATGTATGTGTACATACAAAAACAGTGGTCGGTTGAATGTATGCGTATAAACGGCGATATTTGACAAATACAAAACTAAAGAAGCGGCTGAAAATGCAAGCACAACTCAATAACAATTTTGGTTGAAGAATATGCTAGAATGAATGGCGCTGAATTTATTTGTGACCGTGCATAAGCAAACGCGCTTGCACGTTTCAATGTATGTACATATGTATGTGTAAATGTAAATATATTTTGCTGTCGCTGCTTAACGCGTGCGTGTCATAATTAGCCAAACGTTTTGTTTAATAGATTGCGACTGACTTAACGGAACTTGATGAAACTTTCAGCATATGATTCTATTGCATTTTTTACATTTTATAAAAATACTAATTCATTCACATAGTTATATTTGCAAAAATTGAAATTGCATAAAATTCACATGAATCTACATAAATGCAAAATTTTAGATAAATTATTAAATTTAAAATACCAGATGCCCATGTGGGAAACGAGTATGACGCTGTAGGTCTCGCCCTAAAGCAACGTTCTTACTTGTTTTTATATTATTTTATTAAGGAAATAATATGAATTAAATAATATATATATTAATTTATATTATATTATGAATTTAATTTATTATTGTAGAACATCCATATATCACGATTATTATGATGATTACAGCTTACCAAGAGTACGACAAAGCAATCGATGGATGCTTCAAAAATCTGTTTAGAAAAGCTACTTTCATTACGTTAATATATTGATTAGTAATAATCAAAAAATATTCTCCTTCTAAAATTTAAGCTTCGCGTTCTAAAAATTTTGAAAGTTTTGTCTTCATCTAATTATTTTTGACTTTCTCACTTCTGCCGACGCCACTGAGTAGGAATTTAAGTCTTATTAAATATAAATATATTATATAAAGATTCTTTGGTCTATATAGTTAAAGAATTGGTTTTTTATATGTAACTCTTTATCCCTCTATTACGGTAAACTACGCAATTCTCACTTTTTAGCTGATCTCATTGTTGCTCGCTCCTACTTAGAGTAGGCATCTTACATCTACAAGCTAAGGCTCTCTATGCGATGCTCAATGATTCAGGTGCGCTCTAAGTATTTTAGGAGTTTTGTCTGTATATTATATTATTGCTTACTTTCTCAGATCTGCCGATGGCTTTGAAAGGGGCTTTTAGCTCTTAAATATTAAAGATAAGGACTCTTTCGTCTAGATATTTAAGGGATTTCTTCTTTATATTGTAATAGACACCAGCCTATCATTTCTACACTCACGCCCAACCCTCACCAAGCGTAAGACCTCTCTATACAGTTCTCACTTTGTCAGCGGCGACCTTGATATTTATGGACTTCTGTCTCTATTTTAATTAATTGTTCGTACTGCTGCTCGCATCTATGAGTATAGTATGTCCTTTTAAAAATTTACCCTCTGTGTCTATATGCAGTGGTTTCTAGATGTGTCACTTCTTGATGTGTCACATCTTCTCACTTCAGCCGTCGCTTATAAGTGAGCTTATCATTAAAGCTGGAATCTTTTTAGTCTGGATGTTTCTCTCTCTTTCTCTCTCTCCTCTCTCTTTTACTATCTATGTGTTTATATCCTTCACTTCCACTCAATGGTAGAGTGCATCACTTAAGTGTTTATATTTTTTCTTATTTTTATATTAAGCAAATACTTAGCTCAGATAAAGCATATATGCTGCTTTGTTGTTATATTGCATTGCTCTATATTTAGCTTTAAGCCGGGTGTATAAATTCTGCACACAGTCGTCTTGGCAATCATTTAAATAGTCATTTTGACATCAGCTGCTGTGAAATTCGAGAGGCGCACAAATTATATGTTAATGCAATTGTAATTGATACAAATTTGATTTCAAGAAAAGCCAAAAAGAGAACAAAAAAAAAAAATGAAATAAATATGTTTGGGCGGCTGCTGGCATTGGAAATGAGAAATCATTTGGCATGGCGGCGACTGTGGCATATGTTGGCATAATGTGGCACACGTGGCATGTGCCGGCATCCTGCTGCCGGCAGTGGCAAATGGGTGGCCCGGGCAACGCTGGGGCCAACTGGGAGCGAGGCGGCAGAAGGCAGGAGGCAGGAGGTTGGGGCTAAAGCTGGAGCTGCGTTGCTGAGCGTACAACACCCGAGATAACGTAATAATTTATATGAACTTTACAGGGTCATTAATTTAAAGCTTATTCAGTTGTTCAAGATTTATTAAATTAACTCAAGTTGTGGCAGCCGACGCCGACTGTGGCAGGAGTAGCAAATCAACTTGAGGCCAAAGACGGGCGAACGGGCGGTCGATTGGTCGTTGGGAGTCAAACATACACGCAATAAGTTAAGCTTTGGGGTCAGCTAAGGGTGGCGGTTTTTGTTGCTCTCTTTCTCTATTGATAATGAAAAATTGAGGGTAGACAATGTGTCAAAGCAAACTTTGTCCGATGTTGTGGTAGGGCATGTATGGCATTTTGATTCAAAAGTGTTTTTTAGTGATAAGCGTCAAAGAGAATATTAAATGTAAATAAATGTATTTGTATTTATATAAATATAGTTATTTTTGTTGCACAGTAAATGTGGAAAATAAGTCAGACAAAGAAATGCAAAACAATTTGTATTGATTAGCATGTCTGAGGGTAGAAATATATAGAGAATATATTTATAGCAAAAATTATCAGCTTAAAATGAGTAATACATATACTCACATTTCATATTTTCTTGTACGATTATCAATAAAAAATACTTTTGAATTAAAATTCTATGCATGGAGCAAAATGCTATATATATAATATATGATATATTATATGCATGCAATTTTTCATAGGTTATAGAGCGAAGAGCAACTAGCAAATAATAATATAAAATATTGCATAGGTCTGTTTTTATAAAGATATACATAAATATATTATAATTAGAAATAAATAAAAAAATCAAACTTCCAATTTCAGCTATTAATAATAAAATGTTTCACATGACAAATTTTTTTTAATAATAACTGATCATTATTTGAGTTCAATTTTATTACGAGTTATATAATATCTTGAAATTGTCTTTATTATATATATCTATTCTTATGCTTTTTTACCTACCTATACTCATAAGAGTGTATTTTCTGTTGGATTTCCAGTCCACATTTAAACGGAAATCCTTACGAAAATAAGAAAATATAGTACCTTCAGTAGTCAGTAAGGAGTAGCAGACATTCAATTTATATATAGTATATACACATATTATTTATAATAAAAATTCTTTAATAATCAAAAACTTCTTATCAAGGAGTTCAAACACTATGATTAAGCCATAACACATTCATTCAATTGAAACATATTTCTGCTGATAACCAGATACCAGCTAAATTGAACTCTTGCTATAAATTTAACAATTTATGGGAAATGTTTTCGAATGAATAAATATTTGTGCTGAGTAAATGCAGATTAAACACAATTAAATTAACTGCATTGTAATTGTCTGCACTCGGGGCGAATAATAATAAAATTTATTTACTTGAGGTGAAAGGCAAACATGAGGAGGGCGGACACGCCCCAGCTCAAGCCGCAATTCAATTTATTGCTGTTGACCGCGACTAGGATGATTTGGCTGGTTTTCCGGCAAAGCTTCGCATTGCAATTTACGTGCAAAAACCAACATAAATGTTACAGACGCAACAACAACAACAACAAAAGCAGCAAATGCCTAGGTAAAGGCAAAGGTAAGTCCGAGCAGCATTTGATTGAAACGCTGCAATTTGGCGGACTAGAGAGGGGGAAAGAGAGAGAGAAACAGAGAGAGAGAGAGAGAGTTAGCTGAAAGTGCGATAGAGTGAAAAAGAATACTTCAGAGTAGCGCATATATATATATTTGTAGAAATGGAGTCGTATTTTAGGAATATTCATAGCATTGCCAACGCTTCACTGGCAACAACCACAAAAATGCATTGAATTGAAAATGTTTGAATTTGAATTTGATTTTATATTGCAAGTTTGACTTGATTGAAGGCACTTGATATCGTTTCCTTTTGACATTGCGCCAGTCCACTTCATGCTATACATATATATGAACGTATATATATATATATATATATATATATATATATATATATATATATATATATATATATATATATGTAATTCTGCGGTTCGCATGTTTTTGTTTGGGCCAAGTGCAGACGTTTGGCTAACAAGCTTTGGATTTTCTATTGATTTGAGACGATTTTATAATGCATTCCACTGCATACAAATTCACTTTGAGCAAGCGAATTTCGCTTTTTTTTTGTGTTGTTCAACAAAAGTCAGCTAATTAAATTTAATTTTCCGACCAAAAGTCCAAAATGGTTGCGCTCTCAATAATGAGTACAAAAATGGCTGCAAATAAAATTCAATATAGTTTTGATACGTTTATAAGAATTAGTTACCTAACCTTAAGATATAGTTGAAGTTAATATATATTTTACGAAAATATTTTCTTACACAATGAAATTGATTTTAAATAAATTTTTTACAATATTATATTTTAATATATTTGCAAATAAAAATAATAAAAAAGAAATAAATAATATATTATTATATATATATTATATTAATAAGCTCTTCTGATATTTTTATATATATTTAATAATTGTGAATTTAAAGTTGAGTCGGAAAAACAATAAAAAAAATTATATAATTTTATTTGTTTTCATATTTATATTTAAATATTTATATTAATCCAAATAAAATATTTTTGTTGAGAATATTTTACATATTTGCTGAATGTATTTTTTGTTATGAAAATATTATTTATTTATTTGCGCATATTAATTTAAATATTATCTATTTTTTTTTAATATTTATTTATGTTTGATTTGAATGTTAATATATATTAAATTCTTAAATTAATAAATGAAAAAATATATTATTCATTTATTATTTATTATTTTTATATATAAATATCGAAATAAAAAATATGGACACGTAATATATTTAATTATATATGTACATATGCTGATGAAAAAAATGAAAACCCAAACAAGAAATATTATTTAAAAATGTTATTTATATAGTTGTAAATTAACGTAAAATAAATGCTTATATTAATTTACAAATATATTAAACAAAATAAAAAATATTTTTTTAAAAATAATATTGTTTGGATTTTGAGTTATTTGATCAGCAAAAGATATTAAATGTTAATTAGTATAAACGTATAACAATCATGTTTTTGAAAAACAAACCCAATGTTTTATAGTATTTTATTGACAAATTTCTTTAACTTAAAGCTTTATTCAAACATTTTGTATCTTCATCACTGTCTTTTAGTCTACAAAATCATTTTATTGTGCGTTTAGTGCGCTTTGTTTTTATGCCACAAAAAGCTACTGCATAATAAAATTTCGCAATTTAAACATTAATTATAGCCATCGAAGCAAGTCTGTGAAATAGTTACGTATTGATAGACAAGCAGAGCAGCGGACCATACTTGAACCTCAAGAATAACGCGTCCTGCATGCCAAATGCTGGGCACGTAGGCAGTCAATGGCGACATGGACTGCGGTTGCGGATACGCAGATACGTTCGCAGTTGAATACGATGGCTCCGGGGGTTTTTTTTTTTGGTATCTTCTTGTCGTAGAAATCGCAAACTAACCGCAAGACAAAATCCAAAGTTGAACAGTTCGAGTCGCACATTTAACGGCATTTTGGATGCTGTCGTTGCTAGCGCTGATTTTAACGACATTTTAGCTGCGATTTCCATGCACAACTTCTTCGTAGTCGTCAGGGCCAACTTCATAAACTTACAAGATACGCGTGCTACCTGCACAGAAGTTTTTTCTATTTTTTTTTTTTTTTTGTGACTCTCAATTCCAATAAACTGGCTGGCACAATATTAGTTTTTATGCGGCAGAAAAAGCAAAAAAAAAAAAAAAAAAAAAAAAACGAAGAACATAAAATAGATTTGGAAAAGAAAAGAAAAGTTTCGACTCAACAAAAGCGAAGCAAATAAAGAAACTGCAAAATCATTTAGGCAAACAGTGACAGACTTTTAGAGACTTCGCCCAGCGCCAAGCCCATATACGAACAGACAACCCAGATGTCAGTGCTGAATGCATTTTGCTAACAAAAAAGCTAAATCTGAAGCCACAAAATAATAAAAGGATAATGGCGAGAAAGATGCAACCTAATAGAGCTGCTGACTGGAAATTTATTAATGCCAGGGCGAATCATAATGAAAATAAAAGGAAAATAATATTATAGCAAACTAAATTTATTTGTGATATTTATTAAATATATAAATATATAAAAAAAATGAATTAATCAAGTATGTGTATATATATTATATAAAATAAAACATAATTTCAGGTTAATTTTTATTAGCTTATGTATATATGAAAACATATCAATTTAATTAATTTTTTATTTTTTATTTATTTATTATATTTAATAAATTAACCTATTGTCACTTCATTGTCCATTATTTATTTTTTATTACCATTAACAATCATAACAATCAGCTATGTAAATAGTCTTTTATTATGTTTTCTAGTTGATTTATACAAATTATATACGTTACTATAAATTACTAAAAACACAGCTATATTTAAACTCAGAGTTAGAAGGGGAAGTCGAAGTGCTCGTCGGTCTTGCCTGACTAAAAAATAGCCTTAACGCATATATGGTCTGCTAAAGTCCCTGATATTTGTACATATGAATCTTAATGATCGTTATAATAATAATTAATATTTATGATTAAAATATATTATATTTACATTAAATAAACATTAAAAGTATAACTTTTACATTTTCGCTTAACATACTTAACTATTTTAATACTTACCAACAGACAGAAGAAGAGGAGAAGCACCGCGCTGCACTGGACGACTGACCACCAAGATATGAAGAATGCGACTGAAGCTGCGCTGCAACAGACTTACCTTTATATAGGGCAGCGACAGCTCCACTCAAGTCAAGCTCAACTCTTGAGCCTCTTTCTGAGTCAGTCTTCACACTCGATCATTAGGCGACCAATCAGAGAACTTTTTGCTGCTGCTGCTACAAGAAGCAGCTCTTCTGATATTTAGCTACCATTTTATAGGGCAACGAGACTTCCACTCGAAGTCGAGCTCAACTGTTAAGCCTCTCTCTGGGTTAGCGTAAGCAAAACTCTCTATCAATTAGCGACCAATCAGAGTATTTTCTGCCGCATCTTCTGCATGGCTTACGCGCTTTGCGAAACAAAAAATGTAACAAAAATTAAAAGTGCATAAAATTCACATGAATCGATGTGCAAAAATTGTAGGCTCCAGTTCTAAGTATGTGGGAGATAAAATATTTCCGATAAGGTTTAAAATCGATAGCATTACAACAAAAATAGTTTTTTATTAACAAACTTGACCTGCGCGTGCTCTATACGGACCCAACAAAAAAAAAATTTCAAGTCTCTAGCTTGCCTATTTGCTTCAATCGACGCGTTCAAACATACGGACAGACGGACGGACGGACGGACGGATAGACGGACGGACGGACAGACACACTGATAGAGCTAAATCGACTCAGCTCGTCATCCTGATCAAGAATATATATACTTTGTGAGGTCAGCAACGCCTCCTTCTGCCAGTTACGTACAATTAACAAAACCATTATACCCTAATTTCCCATTTTCAATGGGCTCAGGGTATAAAAAAAATAAATAAAAAAATAAGAATCGATAACTTATATAAAAAAGAAAAACTTATGTTATTATTATTGAATATGGTATAGAAATATTTTTTTAAAATTATGAATTAAATAATATGTAACATATTTTATTTATTTATTTAATATTTTATACTTATTTACTTATTTATTTTTTATATATATAATATTAATGTAAACATATTTATATAATTATTTCATATTTATTTATAGGCAGTTTTAAATATTTGGTTTTTTTTTTCATGTAAGTTGAGCAAATATAGCTAAACTAGCCAACACTGGCTGCTCACCTGGTTACGCCCGTCTACCTTGTTTCAGTATGCATGAGAAACTTTGTGCTATGTGACTTTCAGAAATTTTTAGTTTTGATTTCAAGTTTTGCCGTGGCCTGTTGTCAGCTCGTGGCGGAGCTTAGCTCCAAAAAATATTGCAACTGGCAGCAAAGTCACGTGCAAGTTTGCCGACATTTTGGCATTACCTGGCAACCCTTCTCGGGCGCCAAAGCATGCAACTGACAAACTGCTGCGTATGCCATGCCAACTTTAAGTTCAGTCTACCGCAGTCTCACTCTGTGAATGTTTGTGTGTGTGTTTGTGTGTGTCTTTGGCATTGTGCAATTGCCAAGAGCGCAATTAAATAAATTTCCATTTAATTGCGATGAGCACTCATCGCACTCACGTTGAATTTAACATGCACTAACTAAATCTGTCACGTGCCCCCAACAATGGCAGTGGTTGGGTATTTGGATATTTTAGGCAGGAGCTTGGCTTATCTACGGCAAGCGGCTCCATCTCTCTTTCTCTCTCCTGTCTCTCTTTCTCTCGATGCCATCTATTTTTGCCCTAATTACAATTGTTTTCCATTTTGCAAATGAGTTAAGCAAGCGCAAGCAAACTATTTATACGCATTGTTTGGTGTGAATGTTATTTGTGGCAATGAAATTTTCCAACGTTCATAAACTGTGAAATTAATAATATAGGAGATTTGTAAATCACAGGAGATATAAAAAATATATTTTAATTGGAAAAAAGATTAAGATTCAAATTTTAATTATTCATAATGAATCAATGCGTCATTTATCACTTAGACTGAGAGCAACGAAGAAAACAATAGAGTGGGAGTCAGAGAGAGAGAGAGAGAAAGAGAAAGATGCAGAGCGAGCGAAAGTTGGAGACAAAAAGTTACAGAGAGGCAGATGCAGAGAGCGAGAGAGAGAGACAGATGAGATAAAGAAAGAGAGAGGTTACTGAATAAATATTAAAAATTCCATCAAGTAAGCCCACAACAATATATTTTGGAGTTTATTAAAAGAAATCTAAATAACAATAAGTAACCGTATAACTATTTCTAAAGCATTTGCTAGTGTTATGCAGTTACTGTAAAATTAAAAAAAGTGAGAGATTTTTATACGAAGTATAATAATGTCAATCAATTTAGACTCACCTTTATGCAAGGCCAACTTGAAATTGTCAATGAGTATTAGCTTCACTGTACGCCTTTTCTTTGATAATATATAACTATTTGTTTAATCAATTTCTGACTTATACACAATTATATTATAATTCAAATTTTATTTCAATATTTCTTACACTCTGTATGTATCCCATTTCTGTCTGTATTTCTATATCTCTCTCTATCTATATATCTCTCTCTCGCTCTCTCTCAGCCTGTCTCACTCTTTTCCTGCCCTTTTTTTCTGCCACTCTCTCTCTCTTTCTTTCTCATTTCTCTCTCTCTCTCTCTCTCTCTCTCTCTCTCTCTCTCCCCCTCCTCTCTATCTGTTTTTCTCTGTTTCTCCCTCCCTCTCTCTCTCTCTCTCTCTCTCTCTTTCTCTGTCTATCTAAGTCTCTTTTAATTGCCTTCTCTCTTCCAAACTCTCTCACCTTTTCTCTGACTCGCTCTACAATAATATATATAAGTTTCATATAGATGCAATTAAATTTTAATAGCTTTATATACAAAGATAATTTGCTAAGAAACCGTGCTTATCTATGCATTCAAAATGACACACCATCTAACTACCGCAACATATCCGCAGCTGTAGTCACATTCGCATCCGCAGTAACATCCGCTGAAACTAAACGATGCCAAACGACGTGCAACACCTTTAGCAGCGAATGGAGCATAAGAAATCATATCAAAGTATTTCAGCGTACGGATATAATATATATAACAATTTTCACACAATTTTCCTAACACGTTATTTGCGCGTATTTCATATATCCTTACTGTCAGGACACTTGCTGGGTGTGCGCGCGTGTGTCTGTGTATGTGTGTGTGTATATGTGTGTGTATGTGTGAATTAGCGGCAAACGGATGTTGAATTGGTTTGCCTTTGGCTTCGCTTCCCAGCCAAGTGTGTGAAGCAAATGTGTGTTTGGAGCAGCAGCATCTTGTGGCAGCATTTTTTTTTCATCTCAGCTCGATGTTGACTGCTTGTTTTTATTTCCTTTTTGACGTGTGTACTTGCGTGTGTGTGTGTGTGGGTTGTTCTGGCACGTTGGCACGCTTAAATCAAAGCAATTTGCCGCACAGCTTCGTGAATGTGTGTAAATTATCGCCGCAGGATTTTGTTTTATTAAACTCAAGTGTTCGTTCGTTCGTCCGTATGCGCCAGGCTCAGATTTCACGATATATATCTTTCTCACAACTACCTACGTATGTTTTAAAGCAAAACTTAAATAATTCATTTGAATAAAAAAATATAAAATAAAATATTAAAATGCTGTAACTAATATATAAATGTAAAATCTATACATAACAAAACATAAATCAAATATATACATTAAAAAAAACTATGCAAAAATAATCTATTAAAAATATTTCTTTTATTTATATTTTTATATTTTTTTATATAAATTAAAGTTTTGTAATATTCATTTGCAAATATGTTTTTATTTAATTATATATAATTATTAAACAGTTTCTTAAATAGCTTGAACAAATATGTCAGATAAATAAATTTTTTTAAGTAATTCAAAAATTAAAGATATGTACATGTTTTGTAAAAAATTTACTATTACATAAATTATAACAAAAAAATAATATATAATATATATATATATACAAGAAAGAAAGTTTTTTATTATTATGTAAAATTTTAATTTGATTTATTCCATATTTTTGCTCAAAATAAATATATATTATTCATTTACTAAATTTAAATTAAATGAATAAATTTAATTCAGTTTAAATAATAATATTTAAATTGTTGTCAAAATATTTTAATATTTTACTAAAATAATTTATATAAGAAATTATTTGAATATTCTTAAAATCTAATATAATTATGTAGAATAAAAATCTGTCATTTAAGTAGCTCACACAATGCGATATTTAAATGAATTCGCATCTGTATTCACTACTTAAGTGCTAAATTTTCATAAAATCTTAATTTTTGCGGAGTTGTTTTTATGATTATTATTATTATTTTCTTTTTTTAATATATTTATTTTACAATTTATTTAATTTTTAGTTGACATTTCTATGCATTTAACATAAGTAGTAAATTAAAAGGTTGATTTATAATAACGACCTTTTAATGGTTACTACTTATGACACATACATCATTTTCACTAATATTTAATATTAAAGTTGTAGTTGTAGAAATCTCTAATATTTCACAGTTGAGCTCCTTAAGACACATTTGACACTGAATGCAGCTGCTGGCAGAATCTGTCAATTTATACCCTAATTTGCAGCCGTAACTCCAGTTCAGTCTGTTATCAGTCTTTTGTCTATTTCGTACAAACAACTATAATCTATGCACCCCGCTGGCTAAGAAAAACAATTTGAAATCTTCTTCAAATAGAGGGAATGTTTGCAAATAATATGGGCATAATACAATTCAGCTATCTATGCCAAGAAATAGACATAAAGCATTTTTTAAATTTTTTTCTAAGACTAAGAGATCAAAATAAAATTATTAGTAAGTTTTACAAGTAATTAATTGATATAAATAAATAATTAAATAATAATAAAAATGCAAAAAATACCGCAAAAGGTTAAAATAATTTAAAATTTCATAAATAAATTACCTCAAATGACATATATTTTAATTTAACATATAATAATCTCAAAATCATTTATAATTTTAATATTCAAATTATCTTTTAATGTAACATAAATATAATAATCCTAATTCTACTCATATTTTATACTCGATCAAATTTTTTAAACGGTATGTGAAATTTATTTATTTAAATAAGAATATAGTTCAAGTTAGTTATGATACATATATAAAATTCCTAAAATATTTTAACTTGTACATTAGTCATTTTATTGTAATGGTATCCCGGTTAATTATTAAATAAGTAACTAAAGTTGAGTAGATAAATCTAAGAATGAATGATTAAGAGTTGAATAAATTTAAGTGAAATAACAAATTTTAAAAGCAGTTGACAGATGTGATGATTGTATGCTATATATATATGTATATATATATATATATATTATAGCTCTCATACTTTATATATACACATTACTCAATTGTCAGTATATATATCTATTGTTATTGTTGATCGACTGCCTGAGAGACAAAGCAACAAAATGTGAAGTAGGAAAAAATTAACATGCATAAATCAAGCTAGCGATAAGGTTAATACAATTGCAAAGCCAAGGCAATAATATAGGCATGTTCACCTGTCTACCCTCACACACTTGCACACACATACATACAACAAACAGAAACACACTCACACAGACAGAAATACCCCTGCAGCAGTTTCGCTTACTTAACACGTCGTTTATGTTGGTAAATCGGAGAATGAAGGCACAGACAGTCAGACGATTTTGTCGACACACACAACAATGTTGCCAAAATAGCATGACAACCCCACAACAACAACAACAACAATAACAATGATGCCATTAAAGCCGCCAGGGTTGCCATTTTTCCACGTGTGCGCGCTTTGACAATGAAATGTATGCGTACCATTTACGAGTGTTTGCTGCGTGTATGTGTGTGTGTGTGTGTGTGTATGTCTGTGTTATTGTGAGTGTGTATTGGCATTGGGGTGTAACTGTGTCGTTTATGTGCATGATTTTTCACTTTTACAAAACATTTTTATAATATTTGACAGCACATTTTTTGTTCAGATTTTCCATTCAAAGTTGATCAAAAGAAAAGTCAAGATGGCACAACATTTTGATGCCTTGCCTTGAATGCAATAATTCATCTCAAGCTTTTATGAAACTTATTTAAAGCTATTTACAAGGCGATTATTTATGTGGAGATTTTGTTCAAGGGTTATCGACTTTTAATATTAAAATGTAATAATTTAATTTTTTAAAATGTTTATATATTATATAGAATTTTTTATTTCTATTTTATATAGATAATTGTATACATGATTTTTATACATTTGTTTTTATATATATATATATTTTTTTGTTCTTATTTTAAAAATGAAAGTTCGTAAAGAAAATATTTTTTTTTTTTTTCATATAAATATTTCTTTTAATTAATTAGTTTAATTGGTTTTTTTTTTTGTATTTTATACAAACTTATTAAAAGACGTCTAATAAAATACGTCTATTAATAAGTTTGTATAATTCAATGTTAATATTTTAGAAACTGTTACACTATCTATCTATTCTCTCTATTTTTATATATTTCACTGATTGTTATAGATCTATAATCCATAATCTATAATATCAATATAAATTAATAGACATTAAATCGTTATCGATGCTGTTCGGCATTTAAAAATGAGCTGTCAACGGCACTCAATGGGTCCAACTGGCGACATAATAAACTAAATAAATATTGGAACTTCGTCAAGTGTCATGAAACGGAATCGGGGTTAACGTTATTTTGGGGAGGCAAGTGTTGAAGCGCAAAGATTGATGATGAGAAATCAAAAAGAAAATGCGTTTCATAATAACTTTTGCACATTTCCAAGCAACGTCGGCAATCGAGGCTGTCTGACATACTCATAATGCGTAGCTAATGTTGACATTTTTCGAACGGTTCAACGGGCAGCCAAATATCAATCTGTTGTTGCTTATCTGTTGTCCTTGGGCCACGCCCACCCGCTGACTAAGAAATGTGACAGTTGTTGTTGGTGTTGTTGCTACCACTGCTGCTGTCCCATTGTTTGATTGACTTGGATTGGCCTTTGTTTCAATGAGTCGAAACATCTTCATGATAACTTGTCCATACAAAGATAGAGACCTAGGGGAGACAGAGACATCAGATGTACATCGAGAGGAAGAGAGAAAGAGAGCGAGAGCAGATGAGAGAGCGAGTGAGTGAAGATGTTTCAGTATTCTTTGAACTCGTGCTGTTTGATTTGTGTTGTGTATTGTTTTGTTGTTCATTTTCATTTATTGGTTCACTGCACGACAAGTGGATCAATATTTTCGAACGTCATTTACTTGTCATTATACAAAGAATATTGTAGAAAAATTCCATTGCTCGAGCCAGCCCATATTGTGTTCTTTATCGCCGTCACATCATTAGGCAACGCCCCCCTCTGCCCCCACCATAGTCAGCAGAATGAACAAAAAGAAAATGTGTGTAAAAAGACCAAGAAGTGTACGTGCGCTTTTCTTTTGCCCTGTCTGTGGATTTGTTTGCCAGGCAATTATTATCCTTATCATTGACACAAATCACCATTTAATTAGCCCAATGCCTGGCGCTCTCACTTGCCTTGTGCATTTCTCATTGATTTGTTGACATTGTAGCTCTACATCATCAGCTCAAGTGAAACACTTATCAAACTTGGTAGCTTGAAGAAAAGAATATAGACATATATGTAAAAGCATATACTAATACTATTAGTTAAAGCTTAGAATGTTTAAAATGATATTATTCATATAGGAATGTAAATTGTACATTTTTTTTTATTATTTATATCTATTACTTTTATATGTAATAAATTCATATAATATAATTTTATAAATTCATACAAATATTTTGTATATCAAATTAAGGTCCATAATAAAATTAATTCAAATTATACATTAAAAAAAAAACGTACATTTTTTTTTAAAGAATTTATTAAAATATATAGTTATTTCTTCTACTATTTAACTTAATAATATTGAATAATAGTAATACAAATTAGACTCAGAATTTATTATTTTTTAAATTTATTTTACCAAATAAAAGCAATGTTTTTTGTTATTTAATTTTTTAATTTAAATATAAACAGAAAGAATTTACATTCTCTAATTTCTTCTGGCATTTGTTTTCCAAATTAAATAGCAGTATTGAATTTTTAATAATTTAAATATACAGTAATAATGTATAATTTTGAAAAAATAAGAATATTTATCTATTAAAGATATATTCTTATTATGAAATATATTTGAGGAATAATTTAAAATTTTTCAAAATTATTATAAAGAAAATAGATATGCAGAAATATTATTAATATAATCATATTATAATTCACTATTAAATGTAGAATTTTATTAGTATTTAAATAATTAATATTATTAAAGTGTAGGTAATTTATAATATTTAATATTCAATAAGCATTGCCTAGCAATATTAATTAATGTTAGTTAATTATTTATTTAATTTCGTATATAGTTAATTAATTTCATATTTAAACAATTTAAATATTTAATTACATCAATTTAAGTTAATAATTGCAATAGATATTTGACGAACTTTCTATATTGCAACTTTGCAGACATGAGGTCACGCATCTGTTGATTCTGATGACTGGACAAATTAATTAGACCTAATATTAGGCTTATATTGTAGTTTGCAAGAAACTCGAGTTTTGCTTTTTAAGCATTCATTTTACATGTTAGAACAAAGGTATATTGTTAAGTTGTTGGAGAGCAATGCTCTGTCTCAATTTCTCTCTCTTTCTCTCTCTCTCTCTCTCTCTCTCTCTCTCTCTCTCTCTCTCTCTCTCTCTCTCTCTCTCTCTCTTTTCGCCAAGTGAGAAGGGCATATCCTCTTGAGTCTATTTCATCATGTTCTACCTGTGTATTGTAATAAATTAATAATCATATAATAAATAGTAAAATAATAAATTAATTCATTATGAACATTAACTTCGATCAAAGGGCAAATGCTGCGAGTTGTAGTTCTATTCAAGCAAAGTTGCTTGCATAAAACAAAGAATATAGATTTAAATTAATATTTGATTGCAGCAAAATCTTGAAGAGTCAGCAATGAATCAGACATATTAGGCACAAGCCTAATACACGAATTTATAATTACAAATATACATATATATACATTTACTAAATGATACTTTAACTAATTTTAAGCCGTTAGCTATAATACACATATATGTGTATATACATAAATATTTTCTCACCTGTTGTGATAGTTTTAATTACCAGTGTGCTAAAATGAATTGCAAAGCGGCAATAAATCACAGAGCCTTGCAGCCAAAAACATAAATTACAATTAAACCTAAAGAAATTATAACAATATGTTATACCAGTTTTAGATAGACAAAAATATATAATATATATAAATATATAAATATATAAACTTTTGACCTTTAGCAACTATTAATTATGTGTGTGTGCGTTGGAATTAATGCGACATTAGAAACCCAACAACAATTGAATTGTGCAAAAGTTTTGCTGTTACTGCAGTCTCTGGCTCTTGGCGCTCCATAAATCTGCATAAAACATGCCAAAGCTAAAGCCCAAAGTCCAACTGTAGACTCCTTGTTGTTCTTGTTGTTGTTGTTGCCCTTTGTTGTGGCATGCAACTTAATTAACATGTGGCACCCATATTTCATACCTAGTGCACAGCGCTCTATTCCCCAAACATATGTGTGTATCTTTAAGATACAGCAGACAGTTAATATATATAAATATATATACATCTACTATATATATATATATATTCTTGTTGTTCATATATGGTATGTTCGTAAGCCGCTTAACGTAGCGCCAATGCGATTAGCTGACAGCGTCGACTTTTAGCACTTAAAATGCAGTTGCACCCAAGCCAAGACCAATTGCCACACATATGGTCCACTTGGCGTATCTGCTGTAGCTGTTACTCTATTTTATATGGCTTAACTTTGCCCCGGATACGCCCACACCTTTTTGCTGCTGGTGCTGTTGTCCTGTGTTATCTCCTTTGACATTCCCTGCCACAGTTCATTTTGTTTTCACTGCAATTTCTTACTTGTTGTACACAATTAACAGCTATTGCTGCCAGCTCCACTATGAAGGGTCATATCATCTACAGTCTGTAGAGTTGTGTGTGTGGGTGGGGGTGGAGGTGTGTCTGCCAGTGTTTGTTTGCCTTCTCAGTTGTGTGGGCGTGTCCCGATTGTTATATGCGTTTTAGTTAGCAAACAGAGTTCGGTCAACATCAGTGCCCTCTGTGCCGCTGTTTAGCTTGATCCAGCTTGGGCAGCTTCTTGCTGTGACTTGCATAATGAGTTACATGTTTGTTGTGGTCTCTGCTGCTGTTGCTATTGTTATTATTGCTTGGCTTTACTCCTACTGGAAGGGCCTCTGCTGACCTCTGCAACATGCCAAACAACGTTCTACTGCAGTCTACTAGACGAAATGGGACGTAAATATGTATTTTTGTGAATTCAGCTAATTATAGGTAATTGATATTTATTTATTTTTTATTTAAAATATTTAGTGTATTTTGTTTTATTACATTTATTGTGATTAAAGTAAAAAATGTTTATATATTCTTTTATTTAAGTATTGTTTGTTAAAGCTTATTATAAAAATATGATATTAAATATATTAAATATTAAAATATAAATAAAAAGCTATCAATTAAATTAAAAAAAAAACATTTAATCAAATCAAATAAAAATTAATAATAAAATACTAAAAAAAACAACAATTTATCAAATAATTATTTATATGAATATTTTAATAAAAAAATATAAATTTCTTAAGCACCTAAAATTCAAATATTAAAATTTTGATAAAAAAAAACGATTAAAAACAACTTTAAAATTTGATTTTAAAAATTTAAAAAAAAACACATAAAAATAAATAAATAAAACAAAAAATAATTAAATGCTATAAGCAAAATAAAACTTATAAAATAATAATTTTTAAACATTTTTTTAATACATGAAATAAAATTTGTTTCCTAAAATTAAAATATTGTTTGTTGAACAATAATAATTAATTTTTGTGCTTTTATCCAAATTATGCAGCTTACAATTTATAATAATAAAATACTGAAAATATAAAAACACATTTTTAAAATTATATTTCGAAAATGCATTAAAAACGACATTCAGTGAAAGTAAATAAAATAAATTAAAAATATACTATAAGTTTTTTTTAAGTGTATTAAGTCCACTCAATTAAAAAATAGTAATCAATTATTAATCGTTTTTATTATTATTTGTATATTAAAAAAAATGTTTTCATTATGTAAACTAAAATGGATGTAACAATTTTTGTTATGTAATATTACAAATTTAATATTAAAAAATATATATATTATATTAACATTTTAATTTAATATAATATGTATATAATCCGTTTAAAAATGTGTTGCCTTATAAAACTATTTGCTTACACTTTAGAGTAGAGATTCCGTAAAACTTTGTCTGCGACTAATATTTAAAGTTGAAAAAAAAAAAAAAAAAAATAACCCAGTTAGCAGAACACAAATGCAATCAAAAATGTCCAACATAACACATGAGAGGAGAAATCTGTGCAGATGTACTCTATGGCTAACAGGAGCCCGAGACAACTGGCAACTGGCAACGGGCAACTGGCAACTGGCAACAAATGATTTAGAAAATGATTTATGGCATATTCATCTAATTACCACAATGCCCGCAGAGTGGTGCAAGTCAGAGCAGAGCATGGCAGCCCATGGTGGCTGAACTGACCAGAAATTCACAGCCAGAAAATTCACAGCCAGCCGGCAAAAAGCCAAACCAAGCCTGATGACAATTGTGAGCGTTTGGACTGTGAATGTGTGGGTGTATATGTCTGTGTGTGTGTATATGTCTGTGTGTGTGTGACATTAATGACGCAGGCCATCAAAGTCAGTTGAATTGGAATGGAGTTGGATGAGGGCAGCTGAGGCAGACAGAGGCTTTCAGTCTTTCAGCCTGTTGCTAAAACCATGTATTATTTTTTTCGCGCAATGCAGCGCATCAATCTCAACAACATCAGCAGCCCAGCCAGGGGAATAGGGGACCATGTTGGGATTCGGAGGCGTGTGTGGAGTGTTGGAGCATTGCGGTACGCGTATTAATATCGCATCAATTATAATTTTCAGTTGCCAGTCAGCCTAGTTGACAACCAAATGCATTTTAGCTGCAATTTTTAGCCCAACATTCACGTGTAACAAATCTGCAATGGCAATTTGCTCAACATTGTTATTTAATTTTAGTTGTACCGAATACGGGACAAAAAAAATTAGAAATCTAATTTCGGCATTATGTTGTTGTTGTTGTTGTTGTTGTTGGTTTTTTTCTCTTTTTTTGTATTATTGATTTATCATTATGACCATGTTTTGGTTTGACATTTGTGTATAGGACGAGAAATGTTATTGACAGTTTTGGCTAATGATTGTTTGTGCCAACCGAATGCCAATTTGTTGTTGGTCTTAGCCGGATAATTGTTTGCAACTGTGATTGAAGTCCAGTCATTGTTTAATTCGCCTTCAAATCAGTATTATTACAAATTGTTTTTGCCACAAAAACTGTATAATGTGAAATTCAATTTAATGATATGTGCCTTGCAGCTTGAGCAGGATTTCATAAATCGGAAAAATAGTATACATATATATTTAGATGACAATGTAATTGAAAGTGAACGAAATGAGTTCTTAAAGAATTAAACAACTTTAAATTTAATAAAAATAAACAAAAAAAAAAAAGGTTTTGTATATTAAATATTTGAATTTAATATTATTATATTAAATAATTGAAAATAAATATATATATAAAAAAAAATATAAACAATTTAAGTATGTTAAATCTAACTGAAAATATTCGGTAGGTTATTATATTTATAATTATAAAAAAAACCCGCTTCAGATTAAATTACAATTTAAAAAAAAATTTTTGATATATTAAATATTTAAAAATATATTATTTACTACTTGTGTTTATAATCATCATAAAATAATTTTTCTTTGATAAATATTATTTTAAAAATGAAAACAAAAAAAGTTTATAAATAATTTAAGCTACTTAAATCGTACTGCAAAGATTTGGTAGGATATTATAATTATAGTAAATAAAAACCACTTTTAATCATTTGACTTTTATATTAAGTAATAGATTGGATTTGTAAGAGCAGCAATTGAAGATGAAGTTAGAGTGGGAATAGAAAGAGCTATCACTATGCGCGCTCCATTCATGTTCACTAATTGTGCCTACTTACGGAATAATAATATTTTTAGAGTTTTAAACCTTACAAATACCATGATTACTTAATTATTACAGCGTATTTATATAAAAAGTTTCAATTCATTTAAATTTAATATAATTTTAATATTTTTGGTATATAATAATATTTACATTTGTTTAAAGTTTTTGAAATATATTGTATAAGAGGAACTAATTTTATTGCAAAAGAAAACCCGTTCAAATAACTATATTTTGTTACAATTATGCAGTTGTTTTACAAAACCCATTTTCTATCTCTCTCTTGATTCTCATTGTATTTTGCTAAGCTCAACCTATCATGTTTATAATATATTTACTTCTGTTTTATAGCTCAACAAGGAGCTACAGCAACAAATCCTTGACGCTTAACATATTTGTTAAATTTAGACAAGATCTTTTCCATACCTGATGCAAGTTGCAAAGCTAAAATATTCTCTGTTCTCTCTTTAGCCATTTGACATGGCTTTACTTAATAATTTAAACATCTAAAAATGTCGCTCACACCAATTCTATGTAAATTTGTTTGCCACTTCACTCTTTTCTGTTGTTTGTCAGCGGCAGCATCTCTCTATGTCTCCCTATCTCTCTCTGTCTCACTCTCTACCTCTCTCTCTCTCTCTCCCTGTTTTCGTCTTCCTTCGGCTCTTTCACTCTGATTTAAATGCTAAAGTGCACGATTATCATTTCGATTTTGTATAAATAGGTCATGAATTATTCATGGGCACTTACTTATGCGCCATCAAAGCGACTTAGACGTT
Organism: Drosophila meridionalis; assembly: GCA_035045145.1. Classification (NCBI taxonomy): domain Eukaryota; kingdom Metazoa; phylum Arthropoda; class Insecta; order Diptera; family Drosophilidae; genus Drosophila; species Drosophila meridionalis. The sequence goes on from JAWNPG010000031.1 coordinate 4,908,125, forward strand.
TCCATTTCCATATCCATCTGGTGCCCACAGAAGTCGACATATGGCAATATGATGAAGTTGGCTTATTGACTTTAAGCCATCGATGAAAATAGTTGGTTGCGGCTATCAAGTACAAGATGCGCACAAGTTGTATTCGATCGTTTAGTTTGATAAAGTCAACTTCACAAATTAAAGTAATTTCCTGCTGCAGAACTTTTCTCACAACTTCCGACAATTGTTATTGTTACACCAAGTATATATATATATACGTCTATAGAGATACATGTTTAGTAAAAGTAAATGTATATACATATATATTGAGTGAGATAAACACAAATTACTGTCGATTTCATTTCACGCCTTGAGCAATGAAACTTTCCTATGCCAAGTAAAATCGTCAACCATTGTCAAATGCTGCGGCGCGTTGTCCTAACGTCCTAACGTCCTGGTATCCTGCTATTCCGGCTTCCTGGCCGTCTGTTGTCTTGGCATCATTCTCAATGTCTGCCGTTGTCTGAAATTCGATAAGGCGACAGATAGACACGCAGCAAGGCAAGCCTGCGAAACCTGGAAGCAATTTGCGCATAAACGTTCAGCACGATAAAATTTGCAGTTTTGTTTATTTTTCTGACAGACGCCGAAGCAAACAGCAGCATCCAATGAAAAGCTTGCGGAAAACTCTGCGCTTTTCATCTGCTATGTGAACTTTTGATTCGAATTAAATTTACGATTTGTTCCTCTGGCTGTTTGCGTCCGCTTAAAGCAATTGTCATGCACGTTTTAGTTCACAGCAGATGGCACACGACAGCAAAAATATAATATTTTATATGAATTATTAGCAGACGAGTTCAATTAGGATTTTATTTAAAAAATATAAAAAAAATAATCAAATCAAAAAATATGTAATACCACTTTTACAAAATATGTAAATATTATTATATTAAATAAAATATAAATAATTCGTCGTAGAAAAAATTTGAAATATATATATCCTTAATTATTTTCGAAGTACAATATAAAAAATAATTCAAATGGATCAGTTTAATTTTAATTTCATTTATTTATTTATTTATTTTTTTTATATATTTATTTATTTTTTTTTTTCGTTTTTGTTATTGTGTTTTTTTTTATTTGAATTAAAAAAATTCTTCCATTTTAAATTTTTTTTCAATTTAAATTTAAATTTATTTCACACTGAAAGAAATAGAAAACCCCAAGGTAAAATTAATTTTTAAATGGAAGAAAGAATAAGATAAAAATTGGGATAAGATGGAAAGCAAATATTACACAAATTTATTAATTAACTAGTATAGTCATCTACTAAAATCCAAATATTTTAAATATAAATAAATTGAAAACTATATTTTTATGCTTATGATTTATTGTGCAATTTAAATATTATAAAAATTTTGTACATTTAAATTCAAAGAGTTAGATAGTTACAATGGTGGCTAAAAATATTTTGACAACGCAGTGCAAAAACTTTAATCGCTGATTTCTGCATATTCAGAGAAGTTACGATATCCATTTAATTTTTAAAAGAAAGAATATATCATTAGCTTTAAGCGAGCAAAAGGTTGCAATGATACCGTTGCACATTTATTTTATATAATTATTTACATGGCAGATTGCCATTCTTTGGGTGGACAAAACAACACAGGGATATTACACTCTTTTAAATTTTGTAAGAATAATATTAATTGAATTTAAATATTTCAGGCACTTTTAGAAAAACTGAATTTGATATATTTCCAAGCAGCTCTCTTATTCATTTAATGACTTATACATATTGCACAAAGGAAGCGATAAACATCTATAATTATGGCATACTGTGAGCTGCAGCTGCAGCCGCTTCTCATTTCGTAGCCCTTGCCACAACGCAGACTTGTTGCCGCCTGCCACTTTGCCACTTTGCCACTTGCGTGGCCAATTGACATTTATGGGTTGTGCGGGCATGCAAGGCCGTCGATAACACGCCTCACTAAGCGCTCTCGAAGAAAACTGAACTGAACTCGAGTTCAATATGGAAAGTCCGCTGCCGATGCGCTTCAATATGCTCAAGAGTCAAGTTCGTATAGGTACGATTATTTATTCATAACTGAAGTGCCGCTTAACCCGTCTTTCTCTCCCTCTCTCTCTCTCTCTCTCTCTCTCTCTCTCGCTCTCTCTCTCTCTCTTTCTCTCTCTCTCTCTCTCGGTCTGTCTCCCTTACTCGACTGAGCTGTCAAGCATGCATTTTTGCATTAAATTGTCCTTGTTGAAAGGAAATCGCATACACTTAATGCGCCAGCAGTAAAACCTATTTGCATGAGTAGCCGTCGGAGCTGCAGCTGGTAGGTTTTGAAAAGGATAAGCAACTCGCATTGCATCGCATTGTTGTCAGCAGTTGCTGAAATGCATTTCGCCTGACAGTTGATAAACGACACGACTACCGACTACCAAGTACTGAGTACTGAATACTCTGAGTACTGAGTATCCAGCAGCCAGATACTCAAGTATTTGGTTGGGGTTAGCTTTACACACATGCAGAAGTGACGGAGCGAAAGAAATGCGAGAATCCCATAATAGATTTGCACATTCTTCAATTCGGGAATGCCCCAAGTGCTGCTGTGACTGATGATTGTCTGACATTTGTCCCATTGCCTGTGTGTTTTTCTATATATTTATATTATTTTTTTTTTTTTATTTGCTGTTGTCTCTTTTTTATCGCGCACTTGTTGCGAGGCTTTCGCATAATTTATGATCTTTACTGTAATTGCCCTATTTTATGTCTGCACCCGGAAAAGATTTAACGACCCAGCAAATGCCTCAACATCCTCCTTCTCTTGACGTAGGCGTTGCCGTCTTCTTATCATGTGGCACATTACGTGGACCGTGGCTCCTCTGGCTGGCGGCATGGGACTGGAAGGACTGTGGCACTTAAGCCCTTTAAAATTTATGTCAAATGCATTTGTAAAATATGCCAAACGTACGAGTGGTAAAACCGATTTCTGCGCCATTTAAACTAACATAGTGCACGGCCACAGTGGTACGAGAATATATATTTATATCAGTATGTCATTTATGTTGAAATTGCTAAAAATATTTAAAACAAACATTAATTTTATTATATTTATTTTCAATTTTTTTTCATAAATATTTCTTTGAATATATATAATATAAAAATATATATAATAAAATTCAAATATATATATTATATGTATATATATACTTTTTTTATATTTATATATATTTTTTCATTTTTTATATATATGAAAATTATTTATATTGCTTTAAGTAATTATTGTATTATTAAAAATAATTACATTAATATTAAATAATAATAATGTAATTACATACATTTTCGCACAGTTTTTAAATACTTTGAAATACCAACAATATTTAACTAATTCGCTTAAGCTCTTTTAAACTTTCATATTTATTACTGTGTTCAATTTATTATTATGCACAAATAATCAAAAAAATTTTAATTTTTAAAAGAACTAATATTCACAAAAACGATACAATATCAATTATATCATATGTATATTATTTTTTTAAAATAATTTTTGTTTTCAAATTATTTATAAATAAATATTCATAAATTCTTCTAATAATAATTATTATTAAAGCTTTCTTTAAGATAAATAAATTTTAAAACGACAAGAAATTCTCAATAGTTTTCATTATATTATTAATTATATATTTTTATTAAAATTATTATATTTACATATATTATTATTATTATTATTATTATTATTATTATTATTATTATAATTTTTATTATTATTATTATTATTATTATTATTATTATTATTTTTTTTTTTGAAGTTATGAATTTCCCTTTTCTTGAGCTATTCAATCCCGTTTCCATAAAGCCTTTACCAATGTTCAAAAATATCGTCGGACCGCCAATGTTGCTGCCAATGGAAAACGTTCTCCACCATCGTTCGACTAAAAACAAAAGTACGATCTATCAAAAAAAGAAAAAAAAAGAGGGCGATAGTGGGGGCAAAGAAAAAGTGCGCAAGAACAGGAAAATCTTTGTGCATTTTCGTGCCGTTGGTTGTGGCAAACGTTCGTGCAAGGAAAATGTAATTTTTACTGCACGTTTGAGTTTGGGACCCGTATACACATGTAAGCATGCATGCAGACGAGTGTGTGTCTCTTTCTCTCTCTGTGTGTGTGTGTGTGTGTGCATACATATTCATATAAGTCGCAAATGCAACAAAATGGCGACAGGCGGCCACGTTCCTTGTCTCTTCAGTGTGTGTTGTCTTTATCAGCATCGTTCTCATCGTTGTTTTTGAGTTTTTGCTTGGCTTTTATAGAAAATACATTTTCACATTTTTGCCTGTAAGCAGCCAGCCAGCCAGCATGCCCTGTGACACAATTCAAAATAAGGTATACAAGTTACAGGAAGGGAGCTTGTGGAACCAGTCAAGCAAAACAAAACACAACACAAAGGTAGATAGATAGATATATACATAAGTAAATACATTAAATACATGAAATACATATATTCATATAGAAATATATTTCTTAATATTAATAGAAGAGCATAAAGGAATTCATCATGGCAGGCAACATTGACTTTCGTCTACTGCAATTTGAAACATATGATAGCTATCTCACTTCCTTCATTCGCAATGAAGACTATCGATATTTATCGAGTATGAAGCCCATTAGGAGGATGGTGCGGCTCGGCTATCGTAGCACAGCTCGTGTCTACGAGGAAGCTGAATTTAATAAGCTTCGTGCCAAGATGTTGGAATTCATGAACCCAAAGGTCCTATCCAGCGTACTCTATAGCAACTATTTCAAAGGCTCAGACCCAGCACTAGAAGCATTAATGCAACGCGAGGAACCCAATATGTTATACCAACTATCGGTAAGCTTATACACGTGTGTATTTCTAAATATATAGATATATATATATCTCGTATAATGTTCCTTTGGCCAGACCATCATCTTTCTGCAGGTGCGTCAGCGCAGTGGTTTCGATATATCCGGTTACATAGACTATGCGAAAAGTCTAAACGACTGTACCTTTCGAAAACCCGATCATACCAATTGGCGTGCCGTGTTCGAGGGTCGTGAGCTGTTGAAGCCGAAACCAACCGATTTGAGCTACTACGATTGGCACAAGGGCATCGTTAATATAACAAATTCCGATAATTTTGAAGCACTCACTGGCAGAGATACTTTAATATTCAAACATAAAGGTGATCATAAGCTAATACCGGTCTGTGCGAAGCCCGCTCAATATGGCGAAAATGTTCATCGTGTCATGATACAGTCGGAATTATATGGTTTTATAATTTTATACGATCATGTTGTACGTTAGATTTTCTATTTAGATACTTACAAAAAAAAAAAATAAAATAAAATAAAAATAAAATAAAAATAAAAATATGTATTAATATACAAGAAAAATAATTAAAAGTAATGGATAAGTTAAAATTATATTATATTTATAATTAATATTAATATATTTCATATTACAGAGTATCTACCCGACAATCAAAGTCGATTCTGCCATTTTTTTTTTGTTTTCCCCCTTTATGTTATGCAAATAATGCATGCTGCATGCTCAAAAAAATGTGTTTTTTTTTTTTTTCTCTCTTAGCTTATGGCTGCCTGGATAGGCAGGTGTGTGTAAATGAGTGTGCGTGTGTAACACACGTGATAGTGCTCGAAATTTGGTCACGAAATGGCAAAAATGGTTTTTGGCATTAAAGTAGTGCCGTGCAAGACAGCCAGACAACCAGACATCAGCAGGCTTTTGGCATAACCAAAAGTTTTCGACTTAAATTTGATTTTGCCAAATGGAATATCAAAAAAAAAAAAAAAAAAAAAAACGAAACAAAACCGAGAATGTGAAAAAAATATTCATATATACGTGTATAAATCAATACGCAGCTCTGTGCAAATGTGCTTGTGCGTGCATGCACAATATATATTGTGCAAATAAAATGGCACCAACAAGCACGCACCATATTGTATTTATGTAAATTTATTTCCGTTACATTTCCGCCATTCAATTGAAAATCGTCGTGTGATTTTCTTTCTTTACCCTTGCGTATATTTGTACACCCACACACACTGCCTCAACAAACAAAAGAAGTCGGCCCAAAAATCACAGCCGGCTGTGAAACATTCGCCAGAAAAAAAATCAGTAAGGGCGAGTGCTTCACACAGATTCACCTGACTAGGAAATACCCTGAAGGTTCTGAAGAGCGAATGCTTCAATTCATTCAAGCACGGATAATAAACGAATTATAAAAATGTATTCCAATAGAAATAAACATTTTAAGTGTCAACTATCTACATTTTGATGTGTACGAGGTCGCTGCGTTCATACGAATGAACAGACGGACGGATAGAAACACGGACAAACGCACAGGACTACACCGTTTGCATAAAGACATTAAATTTTTTTTTTACTCATCATTTGTGTGGTTTTGAGCGGTTCCAAATGCCAGATATTCCAAGATATTCGGTTACCACCTCTTCCAATATCTGCTCCGTTTAAGTCACTGAAATGTTCAAAGCATCAATTAACTATACGTTTTCAAGTATTTTTGTTTTGTTTTTACCAGTGACTGCAATCATGAAGCCACCATCCATATTCATAATAAACGATGTTGAATCACTATCCACCCAGTTCCCGCAATTTTGTAGTCGGAGCGCACGACGAATGGTTTGATTTGGGGCAACTTAATTTCAGATGTAGTCAATTCACCTAGATAGATAGATAGGTAGAGATAGGTAGAACTATAGTATATTAAATAAATAATCATAACGCCGCCAGGTCTTAAACTCGGGTAATTTCAGCAAGGCGCATCGCATCTATCTACAGCAGCGCCTTATCAGATGTTGGAGAATTCAAAACTAGTTCCGTACAAGAGCGTCATCTGGCAAATACAAAACTAAAGAAACTGCTGATAATGTGAACACAATTTTATATTTTTTTTAATATTTGGTTCAAGAATATGCTAGAATAAACGCCTTTAAATTTATTTGTACACATGCTTAAAAAAACCCTCTTGCACCTTTCAATGTATATATGTGTATGTGTGAATGTAAGTAAACGTAATAATGAATGTAATAATAAAATAAATTGGGACTGACTTAACGAAATTAAATTAAACTTTCAGCATATGATTTTAGTTTTTTTTTTTAATGACTTAATTTAAAGAAAATGACAACTAATTCAATGTCGTCAGAGGGACGTAGGATCAAGTTTTGAGTTGGTATCCAAAATATTCAAAAATCAAAATTTTCTAAATATGCACATGAATCTGTGTCTAAAATTTGGAGGCGCTAGCTATAAAAATGTAAGAGATATCATTTTAAAACATATTTCCTTTAAGGCTTAAAATCGAAAACAATACAGCAAAAATAGTTATCGATTTTTAAAACAAACTTCATCTGCTCCTGCTATACACGGACCTACAACTAAAATTGAAGTCTCAAACTCTAGTCTAGTTACTGAAATCGAAGCGTTCAACAGACGGACAGACAGATGGACGGACGCATGGACACACAGACGGACGGACACACATACGGATAGGGCTAAATGTACTCAGCTCGTCGCCCTAATTAAGAATATATATACTTTGTGGGGTCTGACACGCCTCCTTCTGCCTGTTACATACATTTAACAAAACCATTATACTCTGATTTCCCATTTGCAATGGGTTCAGGGTATAAAAAAAGGGTAGAGAAATGTAAGGGTAGAGAAGACTTGCGCAAAAAACTACAAATATCCAGCATTCATTTATAATATATTCGTTTGGCTCGTTGAGCGCGCTGCGAAGGCAATGCCGTGAGGCTGTTTGGTCTGCATGTAAATTGTTGCAAGTCCAACTGAATGTTCTCCAATGTTACCGAACTGGAACTGCGAATTATTGTTTCAATATATGAAACTGCACTACAGATATAAATGGAAAAGAATTTCACATTTTACGAATGCATGTGCTTAAGTTTCTCCATTTTTGTTTTTGCTCAAATTCAATTAAAATAATAATTTAAGAATTAACTCTAAAATTTTTGTGTGAATATATATTTTTTGAAAATTAAATATTTATATTGTGTTTTTTATATCTGTTTTATTTGTAATCTGTTAACTTAACAATAAGCAAATTTATATAATAAGTGTATAATATATACTCTATTATTTATTTGTTGTCTATTAGGAAAATCCACGACGTGTAAAAAAAAATTTTTTAATTTTAGAATTTATATTTTAATTAACTCAGATTATTAAGCTCCAAATTTAGTTTAAAAAATAAAATAAATGTAGTATTTAAAATATATCTATATAATAAATGATGGGCGAATTGATGGAAGTAACAAGAGCTATAAACTATCCGTAAAAATCCGAACAAAAAAATCAATTAAAAAATTAAATAAAATGGTTTTGAAATTTTTTGAAGTTTTATTTATTATTCTATACAATATAAATAACAAAAAAACAACAGTTTGTACACAAAAATTATTTTACAAAACCCCTAAAGTTTAATTTCAATCATTATCTAGAGCAACATAATCAAACAACCATTTAAGAAAATTAAAATATAATTAAGTCATCAATTCTTTGCACATCATTACAAAAAATTAGAATTTTTTGAGCACTTCATTTCCTTCAAAGTAATCAAATGTTTATTGACAATATTGAGACATTAAATACACTATATATTTAAATAAACATATGGAAAATAAGCTATAGAAATTTGAGAAATTATATTTTGAGGTAATTTTATTTATTGACTTGTTTTATTATATTTAATTATATTATTATTATTATTTATTTATTATTTATTTATTTATTAATTATTATTATTATTATTATTTATTTCTTTATTTTTTTATGTATGCAGTTTGATAATTATTTTGTCTCCTTTATAACTTAGTTTTATTATAAAGCTACAGAATTGATTTTAACCTGTACAGAATTGATAATTATTTTTTATTTAAAAATTTTTTTTTAAGAATATTTAAAAATAGATTACAATTAAAAAGCAGAATTTTACTGAAGAAAAAACTAAGCAATAAATTTTGAATTTTTTTTAAAATGATATAAGTTAGAAAAGGTATGTTATGACTATTTATATATTTTTATATAAACTCATTTTAATTCCCTCAATTATTCTCTACAAAAAATATTTTCAACTACCAAACAAAAATTTAACTTTAAAATTTTAGTTACATAACTTTACCAATTTTCCAGTTATTTCGATACAGGTAAAAAAATATTCTTTTTACAACTTAAAGTTATTTGTTGGCAGCTGAAGCAGCAAAATTTCAACATCTGCTTGTAGAATGTAAAATAGTTTTTAGTACTTCAGATTCTCTTACATTTTTACATTACAAAATTCTGTTCAAATATGAAAATTGGGTCATTATTGTGTGTGTATGTGTGTGTGTGTTTGCTTGGGGGTAAAATAAAATTTCTATTGAAATTGTATGCAGCTTTCTTAACACATTTACTCAAAAAGGGGCGAGGCAGAGACGAGGGCGAAGACAGAGACGTGCGATATGTTTACAGAGTCTATCTAAACGTATTCAATTCATTTGCCTTATTGTCATATCTGAATTGTTTAGCTCCAGCTGCTTTGTTGTTGCGCAAAAAGACAAACATTGAAGAGAGCTTATTGTTTCTCGAACAGATGCATACAAAGGCACTCACACATGCACACACACGCACACACACACACTCGCTTCTTGTCTATTCATCAGAGCAAAATGAGCGATAAGAGCATACGTGTAGCTGATGGATAGGAAATTACAAAATTTCTCGAATGCACATTGTGCGCTTAATTAAGCGTCCTTGTCACAGGAGCAGAAACAGGCGCAGACCCTGCCGCAGGCACTGTCACTGTTACAAGTAACGAATAAGCGAGTCACGAGTAACGAATAGCGAAGTCTCATTAATATTGTGATTATTTTTTGGCAGCGACACTGAACAAATGCCACACACATGGAGCTCTCAACTCGACTCGACTCGACTCGACTAGGGCAATAACAATAGCAAATGCTCATCAATGCGGTTGGCTGCCCATCCAAAATGTGCACACGGCGGCATCGTTTGTGATGTGATGTCTCCCAGCTGCCTGCTAGCCTGCACAACACATGGATTTAATTTCCTGTCCCACCATCCCCCCAAAAACGCCCACAAACTATTTGAGGTTTAATGCGTATGCGGGCCCGATAAACTCATTTTAGCATTTCACCATTTATGGTTAGGTGACGCTTACGGCGCTTACACTACAAAAACTTTTGTGTTGATAAACTTGGCAAAGATTCTGTGCGTTGCACCAAGTGTTGCCTAATAATCCAAAAATTGCTGCAACTTGATGGCGGCCACAAAAAGTTGCGGCCCAACTGCGTTTACACACTGGCTAAGAAGTTTTGCTCGAGTGTAGCCGGCATAAGTTGAGACAACGCTGACAGGACAGACAGCTAGGCAGGCAGTGAGATTTTCATCCTGCAGGCCAGAAACATTGGCACATTCATCATTTTTGTAGCCCAGCAGCAACAGTAACAGCATCTGCTGTTGCAGGCAGCCGCGGCAAGTTCTTGTCACATGTCACGTCGCTTGCCTCCGTTGTTGGCCCAGAGCAAAAGAGAAGCCCCGGCAGAGCTACTCCTACTTCAGCTGTAGCTGACGAGTAACAGGCCTTTTGGCATTCCCGCCTCTGGCATTTTTCGCAGGCTGTTGCAAAACTTTCGCTCCGCAATGCATGCACTGCATTAAACTGATGCTTTAAACTTCCCTCAATGTGGCCAGTGCTTAAACACATAAATCTACATAAAACTCACTGTGTAAACTTGTTCAATAAAAAACAATAGTCGGAGTAGTTCATAAATTTTAATTGTAAAAAGTTTAAAAAGTAAATATGAATTTGGTGGAGATATTATATTAATTAATATATTATTAAGTACATAGATCTACAGATAATTTACTCTGTAAACTTGTATCTTATTAAACATGAAATTGGTTGAAATATTTTACTAACATGGTATATATTAAATAAGAATATATATCCTTTATCAGCTTGTTTTAAAATAAAGATAAAACATTTGTTGATTTTATGTGATATGAAACAATGTGCAATAGTATCACATTTCATAAAGCTCTTCTAAAATATATTATTATATATATTAGTACATTTTCGTTATTCTTGGAATATATATAAAATAATTGTTAACAATAGTTAACAATACTGCTATTCCCTTAAACCCTATTAGCTTACAACATAATGAATTATAACTAATAATAACTATAATGAAATTGCTATTTTTAAATTATTTGCAAAAATAAAGAATATTCAAGAAATATATTTTAAATAGTTATTTAATCAATTTTTATATTATCTATATCTCAAATAATATCTCTAACAGTCCACTTGGAATATAAAAAAGATACATTTTGTAAATGATCTAATCGAAAAAAAAAATAATAATAATTTGCTTTATCTTCTTTTGTCTTAAAGTAACCTTTAAATATTAAAAATGAGTATCAATCAATGTTTTTAAATATATGAATTTTGATTCTTTTCTTCGAAATATATTCAATAGATTTAGTCAAATATTATGGGAAATGATTTCCAGCATGTGATATGCTACAAATATCTTAAAAAGGTCTGTCTCTAACAGGGTTCTCTTGGAATACACAAAATACAATTTTATTTATATTATATGGAATACACAAAATACATATATAATAGTATTTTGTATATTATTAAAAATATTTGGAAAATATTAAAAATATTTAGATAATATTTTGAAAAATCTCTAAATCTTCTTGTGGAAATTTGTAAGAATGTTGTACATTTTGTTTCTTTTTTTTATTTTTTAGGATATTATTTCATTTAATATAATTATTGCAAATCATGCACATTTCCTATAATATTAAAAATATATCTTCTGGAATATCAATATATGTTAGGTAATAGCTTTGCTTGTAAATCGATTTTCTATAAACTGGAAACGTCCAGTTCAAAGGTATTCATAATATGTGTCTCAAAATAAGAAAATGAAATCAATAAAAAAAAAATAATAATAATTAAAAAAAATAAATAAAAAAAAAACAAAGAAAAAATAAAAAATTTAAAAAAAGGAATAGGCAATTTTGCAAGGATATTCCTTCAGATAATTGGTTAAATTTTCAAAATATTTTTTCTCTCATATATAAAATCAAAGAAATCAAAGTTTAGTTTTTAGTTAAAATGTGAAAATATATTTTTGTGTTTTCTATTGTTTTGGAAAGGGAAATTAAATAAGTATAACACATAAGTCAGTTCGGTGCTGCAACATGCGTGTGTGTGTCTTGTGTTGGCCTAAGTACATCGGTGTGTTCGTGTCTGATTGAGTGCAGGAGTGAAGTAGAATGGATTGCTTAACCCCTCAGGGGCTTGCCACCACGTCTACGGACGACACGACGGCCACCACCACGACGACGACCACCACGACGACCAGCACCACGACGACGATTGTTCCTGCGAGGACCACGACGCCTGCGGACTACACGCCTGGCACGGCCATCCTCGTTGCTGGGCCGAGCAACAGTTTGCTTTGGCGTATTATCGATGGCGGTGTTGCGATGCTCGTTGGACTGCTCGACAATCTGGCCATTCTCTTCACGATCTGCTTCCTGATCCACCTCCTCATCGATTTGGCGCTCGTCCACTTCTTGGCTGTCACCGTCGATGGACTTGATCTCATCCGCCTGTACGATGGGCGTGCGTGCCCGGGCGTTGCGTCGCTGGGCAGCTGCCTCAGTTGTTGCCACCAGGCAGCAGAGGGCTGCAAGGGCAAAGATCAATGCGAACTTGTTTGACATGCTTGTGCTTGAACACCGGAATTGTTTGTGATGCTTCTGTTGCACCATCATCTCGGTTTTATAGTGCGTTTCATGTTTGCGCTAACCCACCTGCCGTCAAACTGTACAAATGTTTGTCCACAACTGTGCAAGTGACGTTCTGCCAGCTGTATTTGAAGCGAACTGAAAAAACAAGAAATAGTTGGCTATTAATTTGATCTTTTGTTTGTTGTTTGCCTCCTCCACAGCTGCCAGATACTTATATTCTTGGCTTTGCGCTGCATTGCCTCACTCCTTAGCTCAGGGCATGCCATACCATGCGATGCCATGCTACTAGATAATTGCTTTCCCTCGCCATCAGCTCCATTACAATCCAAACACGCTAACCCCCTTGGCCAGCGGGCAATATCTTTTTTTTTATGAAAAAAAAAAAGTAACTTAAATAATCGAATTGTGCACAAAAGCGTTTTTAGGTGCACTTTTCCTTAGATCCCTCTTCTATTTATTTATTTTTTTTATTTCAATCAGACTTAAGTTCCTTTTTAAGCGGTTTTTATTCCTTCGGCCATGAGACATACATAAGGTTTTGCGTTTGCTGTTTGTCCTTTGGCCGTTGCGAGCTTAGCGGGTTTCTATAAGGGCATTCGAGCAAAGTCAAACATTTGTAAAGCTAGATATAGCTGGATAGATAGTAAGAATGTTACAAAAATTGTCGAATAAATTACAAAAAATAATATATATTTTATATATGTTTAAATACATAAATAAATTAAAAATTATTTATTTAAATAATCAAAAATCAAATCAATCAAAAAAAAATGTTTGAAAATGTTTTTCCTTTTTGTATTATTTAGTTTATCTTAAAGTACAATATATAAATAAATTAAATTTAAAAATTATATTTTATATTAAACAATATATATTTATATAATATTAAAAATTATTTTTTTACATTTTTTATATTTTAAAATAATTCTTTATATAAATATTTGTAATATTTTTATATTTAAATTTCAGTTTTTTGATACTTCTTTTTTACATATTTATACAAAAATTTCAAATTTATTATATTTTTAAATATTTCATCTATTTAATATATTTTTATATTTCAATAATAACTTTTCTTTAATAAATAAATATATTTTATAAAATATTTTGTTTTATAATAAATATGGACATTATAAAAATTGTTTCTAAAATGTATATGCTAAAAAAAAAACACTTTGTTTATTATAAAAACATATTACAATTTGTAAATTACTAAATTTATACAAATATTTTCATTAGGATTTGTTTTTAAATCTAAAAAAATGTTTAAATTAATTATAATTAATTAATTATTTATGTAATGTCTTATAAGTTTAAAATTTAAATTAAATTTTTTTTTTAAATTCTATAATATAAATACTGTGTAATGTATTTTTTTAATTAAGTTTTATTTTACACTCTTTTTTTACTTTTTTTACTTATAAAATTTTTTGTAAAATGTAGTATGTAATTTGATCTAGCAAAATTGTTCACCTTGCTTTTACTTTATTGTTACATCTAGCAGCAAACTTAAAATGGTCTTCCGCTTACCAAAGGAAAGTAATTTATGTAGCAAGAAAATCGTTTTTCACTTTTGTTTTTCATTTTTCTCCTTTTATCCGTTTTGCTGGCGATGCTTTGTGTGCGTTGTACAGATCGGAATCAGCGTCTATTAAAAACTGCAGAGTAAACAGCTTGCAGCGATTTACGAATAATGAATTACAAATTGGCGGCAGGAGCAGCAGGATATGCACGGGAGCACTAGCCCACAGCGAATGTTGAAAGTGCGCTAGAAAAACAGAAATTTGTGGAATAGTTTTTTTTTTATATTATGTATTTTGTATTTTTGGCTCGTTGCCAGCAATCAAACATATTTATTGCGCTTAAGCGCGTTGCCAATAATTTCTGCTTTGGCAGCTGTGAGAGGCGATGCAGGCGTGGAGCATTTAGAGCCCGTTGTGGCACGTGCAGCAGGCGGAAATCACGTGGCTGGCATTTGTTGAAATGATTTAGGATAGTTTATTATTTAGCCAAAGCAGCTGCCAGATAGTTTTTCTTTTCTTTTTTAAATCATCTGTAGGAGTTTACCAATTTTTTCTCGTTTTTTTCTTTTATAAACTTCTGCGAGGCCCTTGCCCGGCTGGCAGCTGTCTTTTATTACTGTCTGCCAGTTTATCAAGCAATCAGAGCGACTCCGTGTGCGAGCGGTATTTAATATGCTGCCATTGTGATTTTTCACCCGATTCGATACTTTGAGTGTGAAAACTAATTAAAAAAGCGCTTAATTCAATTTATCAAAAACAAAAGGAGCTGGGATGTGGCTTCCATACTGGCCGAGCGTCATTGAGGCTTCCATGACTTTAATTAGCCAGCACGAAACGAGAACGTTGTTAAAATTAATAAAAATATAACAATAAATATTTAATTAAAGTATTTTAAATATATATGATATATATTGAATATATCTCTTAAAATATTCATTGGTTAATATTTTTATTCTCTTTATTATGTGTGTGTAAATGTTAAACGTACACATTTTATTTTGTTTATCAATTTGTTCTTAGTTTTTCTTAAAATAATTGTGAGTACATATTTAATGTAAACATTACAATTTAAAACATATAAAAATAAAAATGTGTATGATACACATATATTCTGAAAATAGTTT
Source organism: Drosophila meridionalis (assembly GCA_035045145.1). NCBI lineage: Eukaryota > Metazoa > Arthropoda > Insecta > Diptera > Drosophilidae > Drosophila > Drosophila meridionalis. The sequence goes on from JAWNPG010000031.1 coordinate 4,923,607, forward strand.
TTTTCCCTATATATATATATATATATATATATATATATATATATATATATAATATTCATATATATTTTTTTCAAATTAAATATTATGTATTGAGTATGTTTCAAAAAAATTTATTTTTTAATTATTTCATTTTTTAATATTTTACATAAATATTTTAATTATTATTTTCCACCGTGCTATAAATAAAAATTTCTTTTATCTAAATTAAAAAAGAAAATATTTTGACCATATATTTTTAATTAAAAATATAATATAATTATATATACAATTAGAAATCATTTTTAAATAAATGTATATAATAGAAATTTTAATTTTTAATTTCAATTTAACATTTACACATTTTTTTAAATATTTATTCTAAACATTTAAAACAAAAATATATTTATATTAATTAATATTAATTAGGGGTATTTTAATTATTTTAATTAAAATATTTATTTAATTAATCTTTATTTTAATTAAACTTTATAAACAACGGTTATATTTCCTCAATATTTCGTTTAAATATGATTCAAAAATAATTTTTAAATACTCTTCCCACATTTTTTAACAAATAACTCTAATCCATTTTCAGCTCATACTGGGAAATAATTAATACTGAAATAAATAATGCTTCTTTTTGAGGAAAAAGGTAAGCTTCTCTAAATTATAATTATTTTATATTTAATGAGGCTATATTCTCCCAATTTTGGAATCTATTTGTTAAACTATTTGCCATATAAAACTCATTAGTTTATAATAGCAAATATTCGAACTAATTATACAAATGTATTACCTTTGCTGCAATACATTTCATTATATCGAAAACTGTATGTTATTTAAATCGAAGCAAGCTCGATTCGAGGCGTCAGTTTGAATGTGAGTACAGAAAGTCTTAGTATAGGATTTTACAGTGACTACGTTTGCAAAATTCAGAAACACATTTTCAAGATAACATATATACAAATACATATATGCATATATTTATTTATATACATATATTTATATAACTCTTGATGTTTAAGTAGAATAAAAATTAGACAAAATGTCATTCGAAAACGTGGAAAACGCCGAAAATACTGAAGTGCTGCCATATGATGTCCCTAGCATACCCTCACTTGCTCCATCCCAAATACCGAATAGGAATATAACCCTATCCAACTATTGCGATACGGATGATGAGACAACAAATGTGCCCAATGCCTGCGGCGTCACTGAGGGCAATGCTAGTGAGGTGGAAGGATTTCGCTGTGTTGTATGCAAGACGCTGCCCTTTACGGCACTCTATCAATGCCAGTACAATCACATCATCTGTGCCGGTTGCTATCAGATGCGTGTGCTGGACAAGATGCTGGGTGCCCAGCTGGGCACCTGTCCGGAGTGCAATGTGCGGATCTTTCGGCATGAACCCTTTCGCAATAGAGATGCCGAACGACATCTGGCTGAGCTATTGGTCACCTGTGAGGACTGTGAAGTCAGTATAAAGCGCTGTTTTCTACCTAACCATTGCCAGACGGACTGCCCGGTGCGACTGGTGTACTGCAAGTATCGTCGCATCGGCTGCAAGTGGAAGGGCGTACTGGGCGAGGCTGTGACCGAGCATGAGCAGAACTGTGACTATCAGGGCAAACGGGGACTGCAGCTGTTAGAGGAGCTGCAGAAGCTGCAGGCCGAGCGCGAAGCCAAGCAGTGTCTGTTGGGCAAGATAATGAAGTTGTTGCAATTGCCGCACATTACGGTGCGACTGCTGCACTTGTCGCCCCAAGTGGAGGGCTTTCCGCGCAACAATTTTAAGATCTGCAGCACTTTTGAGGCGTTCAGCCAGAACTGGTCCATCCAGCTGAAATGGCAGACACCCAACGAAGTGGAGGAGCGGAACGAACACCAAAACTGCAGTCTGCTCTTCCAGCTGTGCCTCGACTCGCCGGACGGCTGTCGCGGCTCACTGGGCCTCACCTACACCCTGGTCAGTGGCACCTACTCAGAGGTGCGCTTCCAGCCGAATCTTTGCGAAAAATTTGACTTCAACCGTGAGAATGTCAACGGTCCGTTGACTCTGATCTATAAGAATTCTTATCTGAATTGCGCCAAACTGTTGAACAATCGGGGCTTTTATGGTCGTTTATTAATGGCTCGTATATAGCTTGCATATAAGAGTCTTTTAGATATCATTTTCCATTTTATTTATTTATTTTAAAATTGTCTTCATTTCTTTGTGTTCGTATGAAAGTAAATAGCTGCACAATCCAAAAAAAAAAAAAACAACAAAAATTAATTTGAATTGATTTGTGTTTTAGGATTAGCTTTGGTAGTTTATTTTTCATAAAGTTACAAAAATCACAATTATTATATATAGTCTTCAATATGTTTAATTTAAAAAATGATAATTAATTCAAATAAATATTATATAATTATATATTTATATCTAAATTATTTAATTTATTTGCTATTAATTATTATTTTAATTTAAAAATAAACATTTATTTTATATTAGATCTAGTGTTGTTTAGAATTCTATGCTTAATTTTAATTTTTTCTAAAATTTTTAAAATTCAAAATTCTTTTTAAAATTTCTAAGCTTTACATAGGGATATATTTTACATAAACATACATTTAGATTTTAAATTAAGCAAGTCAGTTAATTTATTCCCCTTTTTCAACTTATAATACTAATAAATAATTTTTAAAATTAATTTATTACATTTAATAACTAGTCAAAAATAATTTAAAATATTAAAATTTAACAAGTAAGAGTGCTCTAGTCGAGACTGTTCGACTAGGAGATACCCTAAGCCCTGCGAATCGAATGGGGCGTGGTATCCAAAATATAAAGATTATGTAGTCTCCGTATGCATAACACGAAACTTCGCTATGTAAATAGCCTTTTATTATGTTTTCTAGTTAGTGTATACAAATTATATACCTAACTATAAATTACTAAAAACACAGCTATATTTAAACAACTCAGAGTTAGAGGGGAAGTCAGGGTTGCATGACTAAAAAATAGCCTTAACGCAGATATCGTTATAATAATTAATTATATTTAAATTTAAAATATATTATATTTACATCAACCAAATATTAAAAGAATAACTTTTACATTTTCACTTAACATACTTAACTATTTTAATACTTACCAACAGACAGAAGAAGAGGAGAAGCACCGCACTGCACTGGACGACTGACCACCAAGATATGAAGAATGCGACTGAAGCTGCGCTGCAGCAGGCTTGCCTTTATATACGGCAGCGACAGCTCCACTCAAGTCAAGCTCAACTCTTGAGCCTTTTTCTGAGTCAGTCTTCACACTCGATCATTAGGCGACCAATCAGAGCACTTTCTGCTGGTGCTGCTGCAAGAAGCAGCTCTTCTGATCTTCAAGTTGCGACTTAATCGATTCAATTGTACGAAAGGCCACAGGTTCTAACCACGAGATGCACACCTTCATTAAAAGAACAATTACAAAAAATAAAAAATAGAACTAAACACAAAAGATTTTCAAATTTTGACATTCAAGCAGCATGAATGAAATGGCCCTGGAGTATTTCTCGTACCTAAGTTCAGTTGAATTGAAAAAGAAGAGGCACAGAAAAAGGACATAGATGATCTATATATATTTTTATACTACATTAAAATTTTTTTTATTTATTTTTTATTATGTTACTGGCAGAAAAATCAGAATGACGTACTCGTCATTCAGGATATCTTTTCACTCAAGTATCTAGAAGTATCTGAAAGATATCCTGCATCTTCAGACAGCCCGGTAGCATCGTCATCAAGATCATGGATAACATGAACCATACGTAAAAGAGCCCGAGGACGCGTAAATTAAGCCCAAAGATATGCAGCAGATCAGAGTGAATTAATTCTTCCGGTATAATAACCACAAACCGATTGGTATTGCGTCGTACATTATCCGACGGATGGTTACGTTCGAATCTATCTGTGGCGCTGGTTCTTGCTGCCGATTGGATATTTATAATAATTTATAACTCAACATTCTAAAAGTTATTGAATCGACAATGAAGGCAAAGCTGCTTTGCCAAAAGTTATCAGTTAATCTGGCTAAGCTTTGCTAGCTATGCATAAGTACGAATCTTCATGTTGGCCTAGAATACACATCAATTAAATAGAAATCTTAAAGCTTTACAATACAATTTTTTTTTGTGCTTAAAGTATTTATGAATATTTGCACTATGAATATTTTTTTTATTCATTAAAAAAAATTTTTTTAATAAATTGATTAATGTAATTAAATTTTAATCTTAAGCTTATTAAAATAAATACAAATAAATATTTGTGGACAAGGCAGTTTTGGCTCCTCAGTTGATTTTTTTCTATGATTATTATTATTATTTTATTTTTCGTATTTTACATTTTACATTATTCTATATAATAATTATTTAATTTGCAAAATAAAACAAGTAAGAGTGCTCTAGTCGAGACTGCTCGACTAGGGGATACCCTGAGCCCTGTGAAGAGCCAAATATCAAATAATTCTATGATTTTGTATGCATACATACAAACAACACATACACACATGCATATGCACGCACGCATAAGCGCGCGCTCTGCCAACTGCGCAATTGACGCAGCGACTGCGCTTGGGCTGCAATGTGGGCATTACTATGGGAATTTAATTGTTTAATAACTTTTCTTAGCGATGGACTAAGTGCATCAAACTTTTACAACTTATTTATGACATTCATATGTGTGTATGTGCCAAAGCACAAGTCTCTTGTATTTGATTTGCGCTTTTTACAAATAGAGGGCTATTAGGGGCGAATGGGGCGTGGCATGCAAAATCTAAAGATTACGTAATCTCCGTATTCATTACACGCAACTACACAGCAAATTTGAAGTCTCTAGCTCAAACGATGTACAAACCACGCCTTAAAAACACTTTAAAATTATCGATAAATGCTCATAAAATCGAAATGGAATGAGTTATCGGAAAAATTTTATAAACTTGTGCAGCGTATGGTATTATCGAGTATTCATGTAAAATTTCAAGTCTCTACGTTGCGTACTTACAAATATCTCAGCGTTCACACGGACGGACAGACGGACGGACGGACGGACGGACGGACGGACGAACGGACGGACGGACGGACGGACGGACAGACGGACAGGGCTATATCGACTCGTCTTGTCGCGCTGATCAAGAATATATATACTTTAGGGGGTGTGGCACGCCTCCTTCTGCCTGTTACATACATTTTCACAAAACCATTATACCCTGATTTCCCATTTTCAATGGGCTCAGGGTATAACAAGTAAGAGTGCTCTAGTCGAGACTGCTCGACTAGGGGATACCCTGAGCCCTGTGAAGAGCCAAATATCAAATCATTCAACGTTTTTTTATGCATACATACAAACAACACATACACAGATACATATGCACGCACGAATAAGCGCACGCTCTGCCGACTGCGCAGTTGACGCAGCGACTGCGCTTGGGCTGCAGTGTGGGCATTACTATGGAAACTTAATTGTTTAATAACTTTTCTTAGCGATGGACTAAGTGCATCAAACTTTCACAACTTATCAATAGCATTCATATGTCTGTATGTGCCAAAGCACAAGCCTCTAGTATTTGATTTGCGCTTTTTACAAATAGGGGGCTATTGGGGGCGAATGGGGCGTGGCATCCAAAATCTAAAGACAACGTTATCTCCGTATTCATTACACGCAACTACACAGCAAATTTGAAGTCTCTAGCTCAAACGATGTACAAACCACGCCTTAAAAACACTTTAAAATTATCGATAAATGCTCATAAAATCGAAATGGAATGAGTTATCGGAAAAAATTTATAATCTTGTGCAGCGTATGGTATTATCGAGTATTCATGTAAAATTTCAAGTCTCTACGTTGCGTACTTAAAAATATCTCAGCGTTCACACGGACGGACAGACGGACGGATGGACGGACAGACGGACGGACGGACGGACAGACGGACAGGGCTATATCGACTCGTCTTGTCGCGCTGATCAAGAATATATATACTTTATGGGGTGTGGCACGCCTCCTTCTGCCTGTCTACAAAACATAAAAAAAAAATAAGATAGCTTATATTTATATTGCGGAATTGTATGCATTAAATACCATATTTTTATATGTATATTTATATTTATAATATTGTAGATTAATCTACAATATTAAGGGGGTTTGTATATAATATATAATATTTTTAAATATATATATATGCTTATTATATTTTAGGTAATTTATTTTTTGATTAGTTTTATATAATTTACGTTTTATTTTTAATAAACTACATATTTTTTTAAAATAAAAAATAATAATAATAATAATAAATAAATAATTAAAATAAAAAATAATAATAATAATAATAATAATAAAAAATAAAAAAAATATTATAATAATAATTGTCATATTTTATTTATTAAATTTGATTTCTTTATTCTTGATTTTATATTAATTAATCGTTATTTATTTTTTTTATAAATTATAATTTAATCATTCTTCATTTTACTTTTATTATTTTATTTATTAATTCTTATTTATTTATTCTTTATGGTAATTTAATAATAATTAATAGTCATTTATTCATTATTTTAAGTTAAATAATTTTCATATGTAATAATTTTTTATACCCTGAGCCCATTGAAAATGGGAAATCAGGGTATAATGGTTTTGTGAAAATGTATGTAACAGGCAGAAGGAGGCGTGCCACACCCCATAAAGTATATATATTCTTGATCAGCGCGACAAGACGAGTCGATATAGCCATGTCCGTCTGTCCGTCTGTCCGTCTGTCCGTCTGTCCGTCCGTCCGTCCGTCCGTCCGTCCGTCCGTCCGTCCGTCCGTCCGTGTGAACGCTGAGATATTTTTAAGTACGCAACGTAGAGACTTGAAATTTTACATGAATACTCGATAATACCATACGCTGCACAAGTTTATAAAATTTTTTCGATAACTCATTCCATTTCGATTTTATGAGCATTTATCGATAATTTTAATGTGTTTTTAAGGCTTGGTTTGTACATCTTTTGAGCTAAAGACTTCAAATTTGCTGTGTAGTTGCGTGTAATGAATACGGAGATAACGTTATCTTTAGATTTTGGATGCCACGCCCCATTCGCCCCCAATAGCCCCCTATTTGTAAAAAGCGCAAATCAAATACTAGAGATTTGAGCTTTGGCACATTAACACATATGAATGTCATAAATAAGTTGTGAAAGTTTGATGCACTTAGTCCATCGCTAAGAAAAGTTATTAAACAATTAAGTTTCCATAGTAATGCCCACATTGCAGCCCAAGCGCAGTCGCTGCGTTAACTGCGCAGTTGGCAGAGCGCGCTCTTATGCGTGCGTGCATATGTATGGGTGTATGTGTTGTTTGTATGTGTGCATACAAAATCGTAGAATTATTTGATATTTGGCTCTTCACAGGGCTCAGGGTATCCCCTAGTCGAGCAGTCTCGACTAGAGCACTCTTACTTGTTTTTTTCTGATTTTACATTAATTAACTGCTATATTTTATTTATTAACTATGAATTATTTATCATTTATTTTATATTAAAAAAATTTCCGATTTAGTTTATTATATATAATATTTTATTAATAATATTTTTATTCTTTCTTTATTTTACTTTAAATATTTCTCATATTTTGTTTATTAAATTTGATTTCTTTATTCTTTAATATACATGAAATAATTGTCATAATTTACTTATTAATTATGATCTATTCTTTATTTTACATTAAATAACTGTCATATTTTATACATTATTTATGATTTTACATATATTTTGTTTATTACATTATTTATCTCCTCAGAGACATGTTTATACTGGATACAATTACAGATATATAATTTATATCTACCAGATGCAGTATACACATTTAAGTCTTTGCCGCCTGTCTCATCCATACGCCCGTGTCTGAATATATGTAGTACAAGTAGAAGATGAAAATGCACAGGGCACAGGCGATAAAATCAATGAAGACTGTGAGGGCACAGGTGGCCATTGTGAACAGTGGCAGGGCTTGGAGGCGTCCGTGTATGAATTGGGCGTGGTAGGGCATGGATATAAGCGTCACCGTCAATAGCAGGACAAAGAAGATTAGGCAATAGACCGGATCGACCATGAATATCAGCAGGAAGAAGAACACCAGCATGGCGATCAATAGGAAGAGCGTTAGGCAGCCCGTCAGCAGGCCACCCGGCAGCCACGCCTGTGGGCAGAGGGCGCCAAAGGTGTGAAACAGTGTCACCAAACCGAACGATACAGCCATGCCAGTCGCCAGGACTTGCCAACTGCTCATAAACATCGCATACGCGCCGCTCAATGTTATCAGCAGGACAATCAGGATCACGAGTATCCAGTTGAGCGGAAAGATGCGTTGCGTCCTCGGACAGCACTGCAGCACCATCATCGCGACCATGGCCAACAGGATCCACACGTAGTAGGGCACCGGCACGAGGACACGCCAATTGACCGCAAATATCGATATGAGCAGCCAGGTGGTACAGCAGATCAGTATGAAGAAGAGCGCCCACAAATACACCAATCGTATGAATCTTTGATACAACTCTTCTGGTATAATGACCACAAGCCGATTGCCATCGCCACGTACACTATCCGGCGGTTGGCCACGTGCGAATACTATCTGTGGCGGTGGCTGTTGCTGCTGTTGCTGCTGCTGCTGCTGCTGTTGCGGCTGTTGCTGCTGCTGCAGTTGCTGCAGCTGATGCTGCAATACCTGAATGCGCTGCTGGTGCTCCTGCTGCTGCTGTTGGCGCTGCAGCTGTTCCAGCTGTCGCATCTGCTCCGCCCGGTTCGAGGACTGTAACGTTTGCAAATTAGTCGGCGGCATTTTATAATTAATTTAACCTATTAATTTATAACGCAACATTCCAAAAGTTGTTAAAGTGACAATGAAGGCAAGGCCATTTGCTTAGCTATAATGATTATTATATAATATGTAATATAAACAATTAAGAAAACTCTAGTCGGAGGTGCCCGACTAGGAGATCCCCTGAGCCCCGTCCGATTTGAATTGTTTAATATATATATATAGCTATATAGCTTGCATATAACATTAAATTTTCCAAAATTAAATTATAATTTTGAAATTTTATTCAACTAGAATGTATGTAAATCAAAAATAAATAAATAATTAAATAAATAAACAAATCAACAAAAAAAGAAGAAGAAAAAAAAACAAACATCACCGCACCTGGACTCGAACCTGCATCTATTTACTACATATGTAACGATAGAGCGCATCATCTCAACTAGCACAACCACCTCATGTTTATAAATTAAAAAAACAAATTTAAAAAGTTACGCTGTCGTCACTGAGATTCGAACTCGAGACCTTTCGCTTATACGCTTTGCGTCTATCCACTACGCTACACCAATAACGCATCTCCTGTTGGCAAAACGCGAAGTAGTACTACAAGGGCGATATGTGACAAATACAAAACTAAAGAAGCTAAAGAAGCAGATCAATCGCAATTGTAATTCTTAGAATAGCTGAAATGCGCGCGTATGAACGTATGAGTATGTGTACATACAAAAACGGTGGTCTGTTTCAATGTATGCGGGTAAAGGGCGATATATGACAAATACAAATACAATTCAAACACAGATTTGGTTGAAGAATATGGTAGAATGAATGGCCTTGAATGTATTGGTGCACATGCAAAGCAGAGGCGCTTACACGTCCAATGTATGTGTATGTGTATATGTTTTTTGCTGCGCGTCGCTACTTGCCCTGTGCGTGTGATAATTAGTTAAACGTTTTGTTTAATAAATCGGGACTGACTCAACGGAACTTGAAACTTTCAGCGTATGATTCTATTGAATTTTTTACATTTTATAAAAATGCTAATTTATTCACATGGTTATATTTGCAACAGACTCTCAATGGGTGTTTATGGCAGGGGGTGGGGGGCGATGGGTAATTAGTAAAAAGAGCCGCTATCCAAAAAATAAAAAAAAATAGAAATTGCATAAAATTCACATGAATCTATATGCAAAATTTGAGGGGTCTAGCTCTAAAGGTGTGGGAGATATAATTTTATAACCTGTTTTCGATAAGGTTTAAAATCGATAAAAAAAAACAACAAAAGTAGATATCGTTTTTGGTAACAAACTTGACCTGCGCGTGCTATCCACGGACCCAACAAAAAAAATTCAAGTCTCTAGCTTGTCCAGATGCTTCAATCGACGCGTTCAAACATACGGACAGACGGACAGACGGACGGACGGACGGACAGACGGACAGACGGACAGACAGACAGACGGACAGGGCTAAATCGACTCAGCTCGTCGCCCTGATCAAGAATATATATACTTTGTGGGTTCTGACACGCCTCCTTCTGCCTGTTACATACATTTAACAAAACCATTATACCCTGATTTCCCATTTTCAATGGGCTCAGGGTATAAATATATATAATACAATATAATATAATATAATATAACATAATATAATATAATATAATATAATATAATATAATATAATATAATATAATATAATATAATATAATATAATATAATATAATATAATATAATATAATATAATATAATATAATATAATATAATATAATAATATATAATATATCGCTAAGAAAAGTTATTAAGCAATTAAGTTCCCATAGTAATGCCCACATTGCAGCCCAAGCGCAGTCGCTGCGTCAACTGCGCAGTTGGCAGAGCGCGCGCCTATGCGTGCATGCATATGTATGTGTTGTTTGTCTGTATGCATAAAAAAGCGTAGAATGATTGGATATTTGGCTCTTCACAGGGCTCAGGGTATCTCCTAGTCGAGGAGGCGTGCCACACCCCATAAAGTATATATATTCTTGATCAGCGCGACAAGACGAGTCGATATCCGTCTTTCCGTCTGTCCGTCCGTCCGTCCGTTCGTCCGTGTGAACGCTGAGATATTCTAAAGTTTACAACGTAGAGACTAGAAATTTTACATGAATACTCGTGTATATTATACGCTGCACAAGTTTATCAAATCGATAACTCATTCCATTTGGATTTTATCAGCATTTATCGATAATTTTAATTTGATTTTAAGCCCTGGTTTGTACATCGTCTGAGCTAAAGGTTTCAAATTTAAGCAATAGAACAGAAAAAAGAAGAGCTGAAAAAGAGTTAAAGATCTGAAAAGGAGATATTAGTTTGCATATGTATGCAGCAGAGGCAGCAGAAAATACTCTGGCTGGTCGCCAACTGATAGAGAGTTTAGCTTACGCTAACTCAGAAAGAGGCTTTTCAGTTGAGCTCGACTTCGAGTGGAAGCTTCGCTTCCCTATATAAAGGCAGCTGAAGATCAAAAGAGATGCTTCTTGCAGCATCAGAAGAGATCAGCAGCAGAAAGTGCTCTGATTGGTCGCCTAATGATCGAGTGTGAAGACTGACTCAGAAAGAGGCTCAAGAGTTGAGCTTGACTTGAGTGGAGCTGTCGCTGCCCTATATAAAGGTAAGCCTGTTGTAGCGCAGCGTCAGTCGCATTCTTCATATCTTGGTGGTCAGTCGTCCAGTGCAGCGCGGTTTTCTCCTCTTCTTCTATCTGTTGTTGTGTATTAAAATAGTTTAGTATGTTAAGCGAAAATGTAAAAGTTATACTTTTCATGTTTATTTAATGTTAATATAACATATTTTAAATTTAAATATAATTAATTATTATAACGAACATTTAGCAAATGCAAAGCAAGTCTTCATATGTGCAAATATCAAAGACTTTAGCAGTCCGTATCTGCGTTAAAGCTATTTTTTAGTCAGGCAAGCCCGACTATCACTTCGACTTCCCCTCTAGCTCAGACTTGTTTAAATCGACGCGTTCAAACATACGGACATACGGACATACGGACATACGGACAGACGCACTGACGGACGTACGGACGGACGGACAGACAGACAGACAGACGAACAGGGCTAAATCGACTCAGCTGATCAAGAATATATAAATTTTATGGGGTCTGCCACTCCTCCTTCTGCCTGTTTTATTTTTACAAAACCATTATACCCTGATTTCCCATTTTCAATGGGCTTAGGGTATAACAAAAAATATAATAAAAGAAAATACACAAAATATATATTTGTTTTATTTTAAATCATTTAATTTTTTTAATATACAATAATTCCCAGTATATTTATATTTATTTATATTTATTTATATTTATTTTATTTATTTTATTTATTTTCATTTTAATATTTTTTAAATATATAAAATTGATAAAATACTAAGTCGCTTCTGCTGTAAAATTAAAAAAAATCTTATTTTAAATTTTTATGCAATTTATATCTAGGCTAATCAAAAAAGAATAACTATTTATAGTCTATGTTCATTTTATTATAATTTGACATATATAGAATATATATAACTATGCTATATGCATTTTTCATGTATGTCAAACAGCTAGCTAAACAACTAGCTATTTATGTGGCTTTTCGGACAATATGATCGTATAAAACCATCATTCCGTACAATGGTGATGGTATGGCTGTGCGCTTCACATTTTCTTTGAAGGGAACGTCGGCAGGTGTTACTGGAATAAATTTGAGATCGCCCTTGTATTTGAATACCAATGTACTGCCCTGATGAATGACTTTATAGTTATTACTGTGATTGAAGGTAACGTTGCCGCTTTTCCAATCATAGAAGCTCAAATCTGTGCGCTTCGGTCGCAGCAGAGCGCGGCCCTCAAATACGGCTCGCCAGTTGGTGCAGCCCAACATTTGAGCGCTGCTTGCCCGTAAGCTGTCCTCGAAGTCTATATAGCCCGATATATCAAACCCGTTGAGCCGCCGCAACTGCACAAATATGATGGTCTAATAATATGATCAGATTAGCAGGATATATAAATTATTATTATCAAAAGATGTCTTTGAAAATGTATTTACCGATAATTTCTTCAGTATATTACGCTGCTCTCGGTCCGCCAGAGCACGTATAGCCGGATCATTACTTGTCCTATAACTGGAGAACAGCACGGAGCACTGCAACACTGGATTAAGAATCTCGAGAAGAAGTTTCTTGTTCTCATAAAATTCATCTTCTTCGTAGATTTTGCCATTCGACTGATAGCCGAGCTTAACCACTTGCTCTATAAATTTAGCACTTCTTAAATATCTCTGTGATTCGATATTTGTATTTGCTTTCAGGTAGTCATCATAGGTATCGTAATTCAATAGTCTATAATCGACTGTTTTGGGCATTTTTGTATTAAGATTATTTAATGTTTTATATTATTTTTGTTTTTTTTTTAATTTTTTTTTTTTTTTATCTGTTTTTGTTGTTTTTTTTTTGTGTTTTGTGCGTGTGTCTGTACAGTAGATAGTGTGTAACTGAAACTGAATATTTTCATTTCTCTTAAGTCAAGTCAAGCCTACTATATACAAAACGCAGGAAAATAAGGAATGATTGCTCAATTATTGATTTATAATAAATATATTAAACATTTTTTATTTTATTATTAATATTCATATTTTTGTTAATAAAATAGGATGCGATTGATTTATTTTATTTTATTATAAAATCAATTTTATAAACTTTTAGTTTTCATTATTATATAACAAAATATAATTTATATTTGTTTGCATATAGAATATGTTGTCTTTCTTAAAATATTTTTTTAATCTAATATTATTATAAAATAATTTTAATGAAAAACTCATTTTTGAATTTATTATTTGCTTTAATTTTGAATCTATCTATCGATCTTTTGGACTATTAATTATCTTATTAAAAGAATTATTTTTAAATTATTTTCATATTTTTTTATACTTTTAAATAATTTAATTTACAGATTTTAGATCAATTTATTGGATCAATTTATTGTTAATAAATTAATTTTTCTTTTTATTTAATTTTAAATCTATCGGTCGATCTTTTTAAAAAAATTTTAAAGAATTATTTTACTTTTATTTATATTTTCAAATAACTTAAGTATAAAATTTAAGAATAATTTATTATCTTTGATTTTCGTATTTTTATTTTGATATTCAAAATAATTTGGATTAGTTAATGTTTTTATTCTTTATACAACTCATAATTTGAAACCATAAAATGTGGCATAAATATTTATTTATCAGTTCGTTGAAGTTCAAATTATAAGTCTTTGTTTCCACAGTCCAATCAATGAAAACAAGAATCCTGCGACAATGACTTAAAAATGGTACTTGCTTCTATTTATTTACACGATTTTAGGTAGCTTTTCGAACAATATGGTCATAAAGTATGACACAGCCGTATATTGGCGACATATAGAACGAACGTTTCACATTGTCTTTATAGATGCTATCTGCTAAGGTAACAGGAACAAACTTGTGATCGCCTTTGTGCTTGAACATCAGTGAGCTGCCGAAAGTGACGATCTCATAGTTGCCACTATGATTAGCACTAATTTTACCGCTATGCCAGTCGTAGAAGCTTAAGTGATTTGGAGTCGGTCGCAACATAACCCGACCCTCAAATATGCCCCTCCAATTGAGAGCGCCGAGCTTATGTTGAGCGCAAGCACTCAAGCTATCTTCATAGTCGATATATCCCGATATATCGAAACCGCTACGTTGGCGCAATTGTAGCAATATAATAGTCTGTCGAAAAGTTTATTAATTCAAGATATATATCAAAATCTAGTCTAGCTTACCGATAACTTTTTCTGCATATTGGGCGCCTCGCGCGAAGCTAGCGCCATTAATGCTGGATCCTTGCTTTTTAGGTGACAACTAAACAAAGTTGTTGTTTCCTTCTTTGGATTGAGCAGGATAAGTAGATCTTTTTGGTGTTGATAAAATTCTTCCTCTTCATATATGGTAGCATTTGTGCGATAACCGAGCTTGATTAGCGAATTTATCATCTTCTTACTGGTCAAATATCGATATTCTTCGATCTTGGTAAATGATTTAAGATATTCATCGTAGGTCTTGAATTTCAGAACGGTAAAATCGCCTCGGACCGACATTGTAAAGCTGTTCTTAAATATATATGTATATATGTATATCTATAGGTGTCTATGTGTATCTATATGTATATGTATATATCTGTATGTATCTTTATATATCTATATGTATCTGTATGTATCTACACGTATCTATATGTATCTATATGTTGTCATTTCTTTTTTGTTCTTTTATTGTGTTTGCGTTTTGATATGTTTTGATTTTTTTTATTGTGTTTTTATGTTGTGATGTATTTGTTGTTCAGTCTATTTATGTTTTTGTATGACTGTTTATGTACATCTAAGTTTCAAGTGTTTAACAGTTTTTGATCTAAGCTAAGCCTACTGGAAGCATAATTCGATGGAGTTACAAATTTAGTATTCTTAACGCAACAATAATTTAAAAAAAATATATTTACTAGTTTTAAATATCAAAGTTTTATTTAAATTAAAAATAGTTTTTAGTTAAAAAATTAAAAAAAAAAAATTAAATTAAATAATATTTTTTTTTCAAAATTTTAAAATAGTGTTTTTACAGCTATTTGTGGCGCTAGATTAATATGTAAATTTATAATTGTTTGAGTACTTAAAAAAGGAGAACAATAATCCTCTTTAAGTAAAATTATAAATTTAAATACATATAATTAATTTCTCATTTGCAGTTCGATTTTCTTTTTGTGTAAAATAATTTTTGACAAAATGCGTTAATTTATATTTTTCTCAATAATTAAAATAAAAAATAAAAAAATTTTTATTATTTTATTAAAAAAAAAAAAAAAAATAAATACAAATATTTTACAGACATTTTTAACGCCTACAATAAATTAAACGATTTTCCTTCAATTTAAACTAAAGTATTTTAGGTTAATATGTTATTGAATGTAGTATTTAAAATCTTAGTTAATCTTCAAATGAATTTTTTCTGAATATTTTTAGTTTCAAATAAATATTTTCTTATAATACTCCATTATATTCAGCATCTTGAATTTATTTCAAAATAATGTTATCAGCATCACCTGAATTTTATTATGTCTATTTAAAGCTGAACACACACAGTCACACATCATATGCAGCCACCTAGAGCACAGTGCCTGCCTATAAGTAAGTCAACATTCAGTACAAATGATGCTCGCTTTTGCCTGGCAGCATAATTTACGCGCATAAAGTGAACATTAGATTCATATTTTAATGCACACACACACACACAGCCACATACGCACATATGTAGACTCATATGCCATAAACAAAAGCACGTTAACTCTAGCCCAACTCCCGGCAATGCGATAGCTACAAAAACAAAAAAAAGTAAGAAAGAATGTTATGCCAAATAACCTGCAGCTATTACAAACACAAACAGCCACCCGCACACACACACTCACCCACACACATCTGCCTTCTGTGCGTGTGTGTGTGTATGTGTGTACTTATTTCCATTACAAATGAGCTTATTATGCGCCTGAGTCAGAAAGTCATTGCGACTTAAAAGGATTTGCATGTGATTAGCAGCACGAAATGTAAACAAAATTCTTACGCCAAAAGACAAAAACCAACGAAAATAAAGGATTTTGCAATTCTGCAATTAAGCGGCAATTAAATGCTCTAACTTTATAGATATATAAATAGATATTCAAATATATAGAAATTTTCAAAGCAAAAAAAATTAAAAAAAAAAAATAAATTTAATTCCAAATTTAACTAATAATAAATAATTATTTATAATAAAAGTTCAATATTGTTTATACAAAATATTACAATTTTTTTTGTATTTTCTATACCAAGAAAAAAATTGTATTATATATATTATTTAAGGTAAAAAATTAATAATTTATTAGTAACCAAATTTTTTTATTTAATCATATAAGCATGCAACAAATATTTTACTTATATGGTAAAATATTATAATATATATATATATATATATATATATATATATATATATATATATATATATATATATATATATTTTTTTTTTTTTAATAAATCTTTATTGCATCTTCTTGTCTTAGACTCTATAGCACAGTTATCATTAAACATTAACATACATTGTGGGCTAGAAGCCGGTATTTACATTATTTACAGTACAATATTTATATTTTACAATATTATTATTATTATTATTATCATTATTATTGTTATTATTATTATTATTGTTATTATTATTACCTATATTATTATTAATATTATAAGATAGGTGACCAAATTTTTTATAATATTAATATTTTAAAAAAATAATTTTTCTAAATTATTTTGATAATATATTTATTTTATTTTAATTAATAATTAAAATATATATTTCTATTTATTTATTTATTTTTTAATTCATTATTATTATTATTATTATTATTATTATTTTTTTTTTTTTGAAACGTTACAAAAGTTTTAATATTGTTGAGATAGCCTCTCATAGTTAATTCTGACGATTTGTAAGCACTTGAAAAGTTGAGCAGCCGAATATGTAACACACACAGTTTGTATACGTGTATGTATGTATGTATGTATGTGTATGTATGTATGTGTGTGCGTGCTGTGTGGGTGTGTGTTATTGTGTGTTTGTAGGTACTTGATATTTGTGTTCGCAATGCGTATTTGGCAAATTGTCTTTTGGCAAGGGGACGCATTAAAACAATGAACACATCATAATCATAATTTTTGTAGCCTAATTTTTTGGGAAAAACGTATACGTTAGAAAGGGAAGGAAAATGGAGAGAATGGAGAGTGTGTGTGTGTTTGTGTGAGTATATGCAGACAGATTATTTAAGCACTATACGTATGTCTTAAATTATACTGAGAAGAGTTTTGGCCTGGACTCAGGCTGAGGCTCAGACTGAGGCTCTGCTTCTGCTTCTTCTCTTACTCTGCTCTCACTTACTCAGGTTCTGGCTGACGCTAACCTGGCAATTGCAAATCGAAATTCTTAAACTCAAACACTCAATTCAACTCGATTCGAATCCGACTGACAGACAGACAGATCAACGCATTGACGCAGACTTTGAGTGGCGCCTTGCGCTTCAATTATCCTGCATAATGGAGACTTCTTTTGCATAAGCCCTGAATATTTGCACACAAAGCATCTCGGAGCAAACAGTATAAAAGCGTCTTTGCATTTCAGCAAACCCAGCGACGACATCTAATTGAAGTTGACTCAAAAGTGTTGCTGATGGACAGGTGAAAAAGATAAAGAAAGAAAAAATAAACTTAGTTCCTTTGGCTTTGCTCAGCCTTGAAAGGCATAATATAAAAATACAAAAATACGTCGATGGCCCTCGTAGCTAGCACGTTTAATAATTTTTAGATTTATATTTTTTATATATTATCTAATAAATAAATAATAATAATAAAAATACAAAAAAAAATTAAAATATTTAAAATTGAAAAAAGAAGATATAATTTATTTATTATTTTTATTTATTTATTTATATTTAGTTTTATATATATATATATATATATATATATATATATATATATTATTATATTATATAGTATTTTTAAATTATTTTGATTTATAAATTTTATAAAATATTTTTATAATAAAAAAATTACATGCAAATTTAAAAAAGAAAAAAATTATATAAATATTTATTTTTTTATTTTATTATATATTATTTTTTTGTTGTTTTGAATTTTTAAATTTAGTAAAATTTTGTATTTTTAAATTTTTTTATATTTAATTTACCAAAGCTATTTATTAATTTAGATTTATTTTTATTTATTTAAAAGTGTTGATTGATAATATTTTAATATTTACTTTATATTTATATAGAAATTCATATATTTTAAATTATATTTTATAAAATAAATAAATAGTTTCTTGTAGAATTTCTTTGCTTATATAATTTAAAAAAATATATATATTCATTGATTTTATATTAACATTTATTTATATTTTTATTATTACGGCGTATTTGCCTTTAAATTATTCAATATATTATTTCAGTCAAGTGAATCTTTTTCCCAAAAGTTAAATACTTAAACTGCGCTCTTCTAACAAAATTTAAAACTGTCATTTGTATATAGAAATATATTTTATATAAATATATACATATTTATTTTTAAGTATCTGCAACCTTTAGCTAAGCTGCTATACAAATACTTATTCAAGTATTGTATGAGTGTATTTTATTCAACTTATAATGACGTCAACTGTGCGCTGTCATATAACAGCAATGACTTGCTTCATAGAGACACCCATACATATACACACACAAAATACACACAAACACACACACACACACACTATACACATATGTTTCAAGTGAGCATTCGCTCAACCTTTTTGGGCAGACATCCATGAAAAAGCAAACAAGTCAAAAGCGAAAGACCAAATAAAAATATATATACAAAAAAAATCAAATATAAAAAAAGAGGAGAACAAAACTCAGACGGCTCATGAATGCAGCCCATTGAATTGGCAGTTGGCACAAAAGACTAGACTCCCAAGTTTAGCCAAGTTTAAAAGCCGAATAAGTAAATATATGTGTGTATTGGAAAAATAAAATCAAATATATATCCGCAAGACTTGCTGCCGAAGTTTATATACGCTTAGGACTCTCTCTATGACTTATGCACAAAATTTAGAGTGTATTAGGTAGATGCACTTAAAATGTAGGGTATTTGATTTAATTATATATATATTGAATTAAATATATGTATTATTAAGTTATATTATACTAACACAATTATATTAAATACAAGTCATACAATATTAAGTAAGTATTTATTCTGGATAGTCTATTAAAAAAAAAAAAATCGAAATATTATTTTTTAAATTTAAAAAAATTAAATATTATTATTGTATCATAATATTATTTATTATTAAATAAGTACTAGTAATACAGTAATAATACTATTAAATTAACATTTTTTTTAATATTTATTCTTAATATATTAAATTGAATTAAAAAAATTGTATATACATTTTTTATAAAACTGAATATCATTATTAAATTAAAATATTATAAATTATCAAATACTAGAAAAACAATATTGAAACGATGAATGTCAGACTCTCTCTGAAATATTTATTCTTGATAGATTTAAAAATATTTTTTTAAGCAAAAAAAATTAAATGTGTGATATAAATGTAAATGAATATATTTCTATAGTCTTAATTTAATAATTTTTAATTTAATATTCACAACAAACTGCCAAAACAAGAGTCACGTAATTAAAAATTAAAATTAATAAGAATATAATGTTTATTTTTCCTGATTTTTTTTTACATTTCAAAAAAATAATTCCGTTTTTTTTTCGCATCCCACAAAACATAATAAAATCAAAAAACTCTCCAAATAGTGTATCTAAATTGCGAAAATAAATAAATCGCAGCGCAAACAAAGGTGAAACGGCAATATATTTGGAGTAGAGGAAAATCACAAGAAGAAAAGAGCAATTGGGGTCAACGATGACGTCCGAAAAAGTTGCTAATGTTAACTCACTGGCCATTCGATATTGAGCCAGTATTGAATCACTTGCCACAATTTCCAAATTCATCTCCAAATCAAAATCGTAAGAACACAATTTAAGCCAAACTTCAAAGGCAGGCGTCACTTAAATTAAGGATGTGTGCCACGTGGCTAAGAGCCGACGGCTATTAGGCACAACACAGGAGACTAAACTGTGCATAAAACTCAATCAAGTCGAGACAAGCAACAGCACAACAACAATTACACATACACACACAGGCACACACACATCAATACCCTTTACATAGCTCAACGCTCCGGCATTGTCCCTGCAGGCATGTCAGGCTCTAATGCCAACTCTGACACGCTTCGTATTCCCGCAGCTCAAGCGCTTCGCTTATAAAATAGGAATCAGCGTGCAAGGAGAGGCAGCGAAACAAAATAAAAAAAGAACACAAACAAAAAAAAAATATACAAAAAGAAGAGGGATATTCCTTGCCTTCAAGCCGAAAATTCCACTGTTTTGGCAACACAAAGAAGGCGACCCAGCCAAATTGTATTAACCCGATGTATCGTGTGTTTCGTTGCATCTTTGGCCCTTTTGTTGCTCGGGGCCTCAGCGACAACAACAACAAAATAAGAATAAGAAAAACTAAAAGACACAGGCAAAACAAGTCAAATAACTTAAGTAAATGTGCGAAAGGCCTCAAGAGCTAAACTCGAGTGTCTGCGCGCCCAGAAGCTCGTGTTGTCGCTCCTTAAATAAACATGTTAGCTGCAGCAACTTATTCTCAATGTTTCCCTCATTTAGTTGAACACTTAAGAAGTTTAATGTATAAATATTTATATGGTAAAAATATGTGAAATAATAAATAATAAAAGTAAATAATTAGAATAATAAATAATCAAAATTTTAATAAACAATAAAAACGAAAATAAATAAAAAATTTTAGTTAAAAATAAAAAAATAAACATAAACAAACAAACAATAAAACAAAATGTTTGTAAATAATACAGAATGAATAAATAGTAAAAAATCAAAATTTTGTAATAAATAATATTAATAGATCAACAAATTTGTAATAAATAATAAAATAAAAAATAACAATAATAATCAAATTTGTAATAAATAATAAAACAAAAAAAAAAAAAAAAACAATAATATTTTTAGTATATATAAAAAAATAGCAAACAATAATAAAATTTGTGGTATATAATAAAAAAAGGAATAAAAATAAAAAAAAATTGTAATACATAAAAAAAAAATAATAATAAAGACAAAATTTTAAATAAATAAAAAAAATAAAAAAAAAAACAAAAATTAAATTTTTAATAAATAATAATAAATTTTTTATTATTATTTATTATAAATTTAATTTTTGTTTTTTTTTATTCTTTTATTTATTTAAAATTTTGTCTTTATTATTATTTTTTTTATGTATTACACATTTTTTTTTGTATTTTTATTCCTTTTTTCATTATATACCACAAATTTTATTATTGTTTGCTATTTTTTTATAAAATAAAAAAACAAAATTACATTTGTTTTAATTGAAAAATAATAACAATAGTAAATATATAATATATAATAAATAACACAAAAAATATAATATTCTTTTTAAGTAATGGAAAAAATTATAAATAATAAAATTATAATAAAAAAATAAATAATAAAAAAAAAAACAATTTTTAGTAAATAAAATAAAATAACAATAATAAGCATACAAATTTGCATCCAAAATTTTGTTACTATTTCCATCACTAAAATATTAAATCTTAAGTCATCGAATAACTAATTCCTGTATATAAATTTAAACTGATGTACATAATAACTAAAAAAAATAATTTGAATTTTAATTAAAATTAATTTAAGTCACATATATGATTGTTCCAAAATGATAGTCTTTTTATTGTTTGCTTTGAGCATAATATTAATATTTATATTAATTATATTTTATATTATATATAATATAATAATTATATTTAAGAGCAATCCGAAGATTCAATGGCTGGCATAGCTGCTTGTATTAAGACTCTTGATTGTCTCAATGTTGTTTGGAGCTGAGAAATCCTTTTTAAAGATGGCAAAATGTCTGTGGAGAAACCGAAAGCAATTACACAGTCTTGTTTGGCTCCGACCAACAAAGAGGAGCGAGCAATGAGCAAAACATGTCCATGTCCGGTGCAATAAACATTCATTACGTATGGCCGCATGCCACATGCCGCAAACAGAGACAGCCGGACAACAGCATATTCTACACAACGAGGATGCTTTAGTTTTTATGGCACAGCTGCCACTTGGCAGCAGACAGCTAGAAAATCAGAGCAATATACACTCCAACACACACACACACACACACACACACGCACATCTTAAGAGTCATGTAACAAGGAGTCGCTGTGGGAATGTTGCTGAAATCGTCAGCCGTCCGTTACGTTCCGGAATTGAACAATAAAATAAATGATATTTGCTCAAGTGGCCGGGCTTCGGTTTTAAATTCAATAAAATTTTATGAAAATGCTGCGATTAAGTTGTATGTACAACTTGAAGCTGCTGGCCACATGTGTGTGCCCAAAAGAAGAAGAAGAAGATGAAGCAGAAAAAAAGGGTCAAGGCATTTGCCATATTGACTTTTATGACAACGGTCCGACCGGGCGTCAAATGAAAAACTATATAATCAGCGTTAAAAATGCAACAGCTGCTGCAACAATCCAAGCAAAACGGTAGCAAAAATAAAAAGAAAAAGAATAAAATAAAAAACATATTTCAATCCCAGCCACGTCACGACATCGAAACGTGACAACGGTAAATGCCAAGCAATATATATATATATATATATATATATATATACATATAGATATATATATATATATATATATATATATATATATATATATATATATATATATATATATATATATATATATACATATATACATACGTATATATAAATGAAATTTCCTTTTCCTCATAATTGGCAATCGCATTGCTCTGCTTGCATTCCAGAAATCGAATTACGTTCTTTTTTTTCATTGCCAGCTTATTGGGTTAATTCAATTGCGAACTGAACAATAATGGCCTAAAGCGCATTAATCGAACTTTAATTAATCTGATTAAGGTGGCAAGTTAAAATGAATTGCTTAACATTTATTTCCGCATGCCTAAATACTGGCAGCCGACATTCCACAATACGATTTCGACTTGAATTCAGATAAAGAAAATATTTTTTAATGCATAATACATACAAATAAATATAATAGGTATATCATATCAGTAAATACATATAATCCAAGCAAATCAATCTAATAATCTGATAATAATGAATAAAGTAATACAAAAATAATAAATAAACACAAAATTAAATATGTCCATTCATAATTAAATATTTGTTAATAGATTATTAAAACTATATTTTATTTTTTACAATTTAAATATAATGATATTAATAAAATAAAGTCATTTAATGAATTGATTCTAAATTTCTGTTGCATAACTATCAGAGAAATACATAAAACATAAACAAAAATTAAATCAAATATAAAAAATTAAAACAAAAAAATTATATTTTAAAATATACAGTAAATGAAAATAATATTTTTATTTTGACTCATATATTTTTTTCTATATATTTATTTAATTTTTAGTTATTTAAAAACTTGGAATAAGTAATTGTATTCTCAATTTATGAAATAGATTTTAGCAGCTACTCAGCTGAAATTGATTTGACATTTATAAAACAGACCTAGGTCTGCAGCTTAACAATATAAGACTTTCTTAAAAATAAAAAAATAAAAATGGATAAATAAATATAAATTATAACAAACAAGTAAGAGGGTTCTAGTCGAGACTGCTCGACTAGGGCATACCCTGAGCCCTGTGAAGAGCCAAATATCAAATCATTCTACACTTTTGTTATGCATACATACAAACAACACATACACACATACATATGCACGCACGCGTAAGTGCGCGCTTTGCCAACTGCGCAGTTGACGCAGCGACTGCGCTTGGGCTGCAATGTGGGCATTACTATGGAAACTTAATTGTTTAATAACTTTTTTTAGCGATTGACTAACTTCATCAAACTTTCACAACTTATTAATGGCATTTATATGTGTGAAATTGCCAAAGCACAAGTGTCTAGTATTTAATTTGCGCTTTTTACAAATAGGGGGCTATTGGGGATGAATGGAGCGTGGCATAAAAAATCTAATGATTACGTAATCTCCGTATTCATTCAACGCAATTACACAGCAAATTTGAAGTCTCTAGCTCAAACGATACACAAACTACGCCTTAAAAACGTATTTTCGATAAGCATTAAAATCGATAACATTACAACAAAAATAGTTATCGTTCATACGAAATAAACTTGACCTGCGCGTGCTATCCACGGACCCAACAAAAAAAATTCAAGTCTCTATCTTGTCTAGATGCTTCAATCGACGCGTTCAAACATACGGACAGATGGACAGACGGACGGACGGACGGACGGACGGACGGACGGACGGACAGACAGACAGACGGACAGGGCTAAATCGACTCAGCTCGTCGCCCTGATCAAGAATATATATACTTTGTGGGGTGTGGCACGCCTCCTTCTGCCTGTTACATACATTTAACAAAACCATTATACCCTGATTTCCCATTTTCAATGGGCTCAGGGTATAAAAATATCTGTGTTTCACATTTAATAATATAAAATATATATTTTTAATAAAACATGGTTTAATTTTTGAGCATTTTTATACCCTGAGCCCATTGAAAATGGGAAATCAGGGTATAATGGTTTTGTTAAATGTATGTAACAGGCAAAAGCAGGCGTGTCAGACCCCACAAAGTATATATATTCTTGATCAGGGCGACGAGCTGAGTCGATTTAGCCCTGTCCGTCTGTCTGTCCGTCCGTCTGTCCGTCTGTCCGTCCGTCCGTCCGTCCGTATGTTTGAACGCGTCGATTGAAGCATCTAGACAAGCTAGAGACTTGAGTTTTTTTTTGTTGGGTCCGTGGATAGCACGCGCAGGTCAAGTTTGTTACCAAAAAACGATATCTATTTTGGCTGTTTTGTTATCGATTTTAAACCTTATCGAAAACAGGTTATAAAATTATATCTCCCACACCTTTAGAGCTAGACCCCTCAAATTTTGCATATAGATTCATGTGGGTTTTTTTTACAATTTCTATTTTTTTATTTTTTGGATACCGGCTCTTTTTACTAATTACCCCCCCCCCCCACCCTCGCCCAATCATCCCATTGAGAGTCTGTTCCAAATATAACCATGTGAATAAATTAGCATTTTTATAAAACGTAAAAAATTCAATAGAATCATATGCTGAAAATCATCAAATTCCGTTAAGTCAGTCCCGAGTTATTAAACAAAACGTTTGGCCAATTATCACACGCACGTGGCAAGCAGCGACGTGCAGAAAAAAACATTTACACATACACATACATTGAAGCGTGCAAGCGCGTCTGCTTATGCATGTGCACAGCCGCTTCTGAGCATTTTCAGCCGCTTCTTTAGTTTTGTATTTGTCATACATACATATATCGCCCTTTACACGCATACATTCAAACAGACCACCGTTTTTGTATGTACACATACTCATACGTTCACATGTACGCATTTCAGCATATTCTAAGAATCACAATTGCGATTGATCTGCTTCTTTAGCTTCTTTAGTTTTGAATAAAATTTCAAAATTATAATTTAATTTTGGAAAATTTAATGTTATATGCAAGCTATATAGCGTATTAAACAATGCAAATCGGACGGGGCTCAGGGTATCTCCTAGTCGGGCACCTCCGACTAGAGTTTTCTTACTTGTTAAAAATACATTTTTAGACTAATAATACGAAAAGCAATTCTTATTTTAATTTGATTTAATTAAGAAACTTTCTTATACTAAATTATTATTTAGTATTTATTGCACATTTTTTAAATTTAATTCAATCGAAAAGCTCTTGTGGAATGCCTCAAGATTCTCTCTTTTTACTCATTTGTTCAAGACGCAACTACAAATTGTTTTTGCTTTATGCGAAACTGTAATTAAAATCATTTTTATTTATCGCATTTGTATGTTGTTATTTAATTAATTTTTTTCCTTCGGTTTTGTTCGTGTTTTTGTTTCTGTTGTTTTACGTTTTTTCCTTTTGTTTCTTGTTTGTTTTCTTTTTTAGCGTGTAACAAATGCGCTGCAATAATTTTGGTCTGCCACGGCAAGTGTGACATTTATTACAAACATTTCGCAAGGTGCCTGGACGTTTCGATGCCTGCACCGATGGCTGCTAATAAATTAGCTCGCATTTAAAATGGAAAATTGGCATTGGCAATGGCAAACATATGTGCGCGCTGCCAGCGTCTGGCCCGCTCATATAAATCATTCAAGCGAGCTGCCGGCAGGTGATTTAAAAGCGTTTTCAATAAATGCTCCCAACGTGTGATTCGCAAAGCGCTCAAAAGAAAAAAAGAAGAAGAAAACAAAATTTTTTTTAATTAAATAAACAAATATTTGCATTAAAAAATTATTTTAAAATAATTATTCAAATTTTAAAAATGTAGTTAATATTTAAAAATGGTTTCTTAACCTTTTTTTTTACAAATATAAAAAAGTACAAGATATCTGTTAGACAGGCATGCCCCATCACAGCACATTGACTTGGCAATGTTTATTTATGCGTAAGGCTTCAGATCTGCTGACGTTTCGAAAACATTTTCATATCAACATATATATAATCTTCTGAAACTGATAAGCTTAGCCTTTGACCCCATTATATATAAACAAGTAAGAAAACTCTAGTTGATGATGTCCGACTAGGAGATACCATGAGCCCCGTCCGAGGGGGGGGGGGGTTTAATTAGTAAAAAGAGCCGGTATCCAAAAAATAAAAAAATAGAAATTGCATAAAATTCACATGAATCTATATGCAAAATTTGAGGGGTCTAGCTTTAAAGGTGTGGGAGATATAATTTTATAACCTGTTTTCGATAAGGTTTAAAATCGATAACAATACAACAAAAATAGATATCGTTTTTTGGTAACAAACTTGACCTGCGCGTGCTATCCACGGACCCAACAAAAAAAAATTCAAGTCTCTAGCTTGTCTAGATGCTTCAATCGACGCGTTCAAACATACGGACAGACGGACGGACAGACGGACGGACGGACGGACAGACAGACAGACGGACAGGGCTAAATCGACTCAGCTCGTCGCCCTGATCAAGAATATATATACTTTGTGAGGTCTGACACGCCTCCTTCTGCCTGTTACATACATTTAACAAAACCATTATACCCTGATTTCCCATTTTCAATGGGCTCAGGGTATAAAAATTAGAATTAGTGAAAGTCATTTCACCTACGACTTTGACTAATTTCAATTTGTTTTATATTACTAATTATTTGATAACTTTGCTGGTTGCTGACGTCAATTGACGTTTGAAATAATGATAAGTAATTATGAAATGCGAAATACGAGATTTCTTTATTGAGATGAATGGGAAGCCGAAATCAGTGCGAAATAAGTTCAATTGTGAAGCAGTTGAAGATGTACTATATTCCAAATGGAAAAATGCCTAAAGATGTTTTCCATTTTGATGATGTTGATATAAGTTAGTGTGAACTTTGTGGAAACGGAAAGGTTGGTATCTATTTGAATATATTAATAAATAAGACTATTAAATAATACAAATTTTAGGAATGCAATGCTAAGAAGGAGCTAGACGAGCAGTGTGGTGAAGCCCCTTCTTGCACACGCCTCATCTGTGTTCTCGAAGGAAAAGTTTCTTGCAGAGTTACAATTAAAAGTTGACGGATATACTCAGAGTATAGCCGACCTAGAGACAACAATTGAGTTCAAAAATAAAGAATTGACTGCAAAAGTTGAATTAAATAAATCCAAAGATAAGCAATTGGCTTCTCTGCTTAAATCTTAGAGTCAGATGATTGAAGCCAAAGATAAACAATTGGCTCTTCAGCTTGAATTAATGAAATCCAAAGATAAGCAATTGGTTTCTCAGCTTCAGTTAACTGAATCGATTGATAAACAATTAACTATTCACAACAATTAACAAAGCGAAGAGGGATAAAATTTAAAATGAATATGTCATAGAAATAGGAAGACTTAGGACTTTGCTAAAAGATAAAGATGATGTAATATCGGATCTTCAACCTAAAGCTTGGTCGGTTTGTGTCCAAAAATATTCTGATGGAAACTGTACGATATTATATTATTATACATATTGATTTATTAATTGTTATTTCAGGTAAAATATAAAAAAAAACTTATTTAAATTGAACTGTCTTTTTCAATCAATCAATTTTAGTTATTTAAAGGGACCATATATATGAAAAGAAATTGGATTAGATGGAAAGAGTATGCCTAGGAATGATTACCATTATAAACTACTTAGATCCACAGATGATCAGAGCAAAGTCTTTAAAAACACTTAAAATGTTATTATATAACATACCAAAACTAAAATAATAATGAAAATAAAAATAATAATAAAAATACGAATAAGAGAGGATATATCTATCAGATATAGTTATTTTATTATTAGAGTTTTATATATTATGTTATGTTATATTATGTGAATATACAAATTCATTTGTTGCGAAAATGTATGTAAAGTATAATAAAATATATAATATATTACGAGTTGAGTCTATTTTCCCTTTTTGTTTTTTTTTCGTATTGTTCCCTTGATATGGTCTAATTGAAAGAATTTTAAACTATTCTGTTATAAATGAATTGGACTCACTTATACTGAAACCCTTAAGTGCTTTATAGGCGGTCTCTTTGAAAGCAATAATATTTACCTAAGACGCGTGTGGATGGTATTGTAATCCATATAATATTTGTAGTACATATTCACAGGCCGCATAATGCGGGAACGATGCGCCGAGAACATATGCCAGATTTTAATAATCATAAAAGCAAACAGCAAGAAGGCAGCTCGGCTCGGGCCGTGAGCAGCTCTACAGTTAGATGTGGCAAGCGCTTACACATGCGCTGGCATTAAAATTGGCGCAAAAACTTCAAACTGCAAAGGAAGCCGTGGCCAAAGTTGCCACCGCACAAAAGTCATTGTTATGCATGACGTCGAGTGCCAAAGGCAAAGTCGATGCTGAAGCCAAGTGCCAGCCACAGACATTTCCATAAATGGCGACAGCAGCAACAATGGCAAAGAAATGGTATGCTCGACTGACTAATACTATAGCCTGAGTATTGAGTAGAATTGAACTCCAGTTTAACTCTTACATATCTTATACGTTGCTATTTTTTTATCTAAGAAATACCTTTTGCATGATTATTCCCATATTTAAGTATACTTAAGGAGAAACTAGTATATACTAAAATTGTTCTATTGTTCTTGAACTCGAGCTACACTATAAATATTATATAAAAAAAAAAATGTATAATATATATGTTAAATTTGTTATCTCTATCTTTTTCTTTAATTTTTTAGGCAAGCGATTTTTCAGTATAATTTAATTATTAATTTATTTTAAGTATTTATTATTATTTATTTATTAGGCAAGCCTAATGATTTTGTATTATATATTTTAAATTTCTTATCACTATTTTTTTTTACATGAGCGAATTGATATTATAATTTAAGCATTGATTATTAAAAATAGGAATTTTTTTATTATTTAATTATAAACTTAGCAATTTTGTATTATATTTTTTAAATTTCTTAACTCTCTTTTTTAAGTGTTTATGGTTTATTTTCTATTATTTAATTATAAACTTAGTGATTTTGTATTATATTTTTTAAATTGCTTATCTCTCTTTTTACAGTGTTTATGGTTTATTAATACGAGAGCAAATATATATATATATATATATTATAGCAAATCGATAGCTTGGTAGAGTTCTGATTTACATGTTTTTTTTTTTAAGTTTCTAATGTCTAGCTCTATTTTATTTTTAATTGAAGCGACTATAAAATAACTTAAGCATTTCTAATAAATTATATATATATTTTTTTTTTCTCACAACATCTTAAATCGATAGATAGATAGAGTACCGATTTATATATATTTATATTGAAGTTCAAACGGTTTATTTAATTTTCAAATTTTTAAGCGAATATAATTTTTTTAATTTTTAATAATTAAATTTTTTTTTGTATATTTTTATTTATTTTTTATTATCTTTTTTATTTTTTTGTTTCTTATTTATTTTTTAGACTTTCAATATAAAATAATTTGTGCTTTTCAATTTCTCAATTATGCTAATTTAAAAAGAAAAACCAATATACCCCATTTGGTTATTTGGAAGTTGATGTCGTGACAACAAGAAAAATATTAAAGATTCTCTCTCTCTGTTAAAACCATAATCTTATTGACGTGATAGGATTACACTTTGCTAAGTGAATTAATAAAGTGTGTGAGCATCGCATCGCATCGCATCGACTTGGCGACCAACTACTTAGGGAGACCACTCAATATGAGATGCACACAATATTATGGTCGAGCGTGGGAGGAGGTGGTTGCCGCCAGCCGCCCGCCGCCCACTGCCCACCGCCTACCAGTTGGCTGCGTGTCCTGATTCTTGACAAGCGTCGACTGGGATGAGCTGTGGCTGTGGGCCAAACTTTTGCCACGCTCAACTTTCTTTGGCAACATTATTAACATAATTTATCACGACAAAGTCCGCTAAGCAGCTCCTCAATAAGGTAACACTTTTTTTCTTCTTTCGCCCAAAAGTTTGCCAACAACCGAAAAGGAAATCCCAAAAAGAAAAACTTTAACCAAAACATATTCATTACATAAGCATTACACGAGGCAGCTCTTGCCCGCCTGTCATTGGCTCTTTCATTCAAAATACATACATATATATGTATGTAGTATATATATTATATATATAATTATGTCATGCAGTCCATGATTAATCGTAGCTTGATTTGCCCGGCTCGCAAATGAATTGACATTCATCGAGACGTCAAAAACGTCAATACAAAGCAGAAAACAAAAAGAATTTCTTGCTTGGCCATGGCTCAAAGTCCTCGTCAATTATTTAGCCTGAATTGCGCTCCAGGGACCAATTATTTGTTGGCTGGAAAAAAGCTTGGCACTTAGCTTGATAATTTAGCGAAATATTTTGCATATTTTTTTTTTTGTAGCTTAAAATTATTTTTCCACAATTTACAGCTTATAAAAAATGTAAATTTATAAAAGAAAACGAATTAAATTAATTTAAACAAAACAAACCATATTTTATTCTACTAAAATGCTAAAAATATATATAATAAAAAAAAAATTGACTTTGGACATTCAAATATTTTTTTGTATATGTTTCGTATACTTAGATTAAAGTATACGAAACATATACAAAAAAATATTTGAATGTCCAAAGTCAATTTTTTTTTTATTATATATATTTCAGATGTTATTATTATTATATGTAAGACAATAAAATAAACAATTTAAATATTAATATTATATAATATTAAACAATATGTTATACTCTTACAAAATATTTTAGGTTTTATATATTTGACAAAATATTGGTCGTTAAAAAAATAGATGAGTACTTTTAGAAGAATTAAGTTAATGTATATATTTTTTATATTACTTTATTTCAAAAAGAAAAATAGACATTTAAATAAATATTAACAAATTTTTTGACTTTGGAAATAATCACTTTTTTGTATTATTAGTTTCGAATAATTTTATATTTAAAACTGATGTGCTTTTTATGATATTAAAAATTATAATATATTTTCGTTTTGTTCCAATATTTTATATTTTATATATTTGATAAAATATTGGTCGTTAAAAAAAATAAAAATAAAAAATATTAAATAAAGATGAGTATTTTTAAGAATCAAGTTAGTATGTTTATTTTTAATGTTACTTTTATTATTATTTTTTTTTATTCAGTTCAAGGCAAAATTCACTTTAAAAAATTTTCTTTTTTAAATTTTGTATAATTGATTTTTGATTTGATATTGATTTTTATTTTCCCAATTTAGTATTTTATATATTGCAAGATGGTATTTTAAAAACTTAAAATCATATCTTGATCTCGTATGTAAAGAGCTCTAAATCTGTGACCTTGAAAGGAATCAAAGATAGATAGAGATAAGAAAAACTATGCAATTACCATAAAAACGTTGACAAAACTTAGAAATTCCATGGCGACAAGTCATAATTCGAAAACTTTGCCCAGCAACCGAAAATTTTGGGTGTCTCTCTAAAGTTTTTTCTTTACTTTTCATTTCTATTTTGTTTTTTTTTTCTTTTCTTTTTTTGCTATTAAAAAGTTACGCTTTTCATTTCAATTGCTCGAGTGAAACTTGCAAAAGCTGAACAAATTACAAAACTAGTCGCATAAAATTCTTGCAGTTGCTCGAAATGGGCGTTAAAAGTGTTGGCCAACACTTTGGCCGTTGTTCGCTGTTGGCCAAGAAGTTGACAGCTGACAGCTGACAGTTGACAGGCTGTCAATAAATGTAAATTGTCAGCCAATTAGTTGACAGTGCGAATCGCAAGAATGTTTATTAATTGGCAAATGACTAAAGATCGATGCGAAAATGTGAGCGAAATAAGTAGTTGGGTATAACCGACTGTTTAGATACCTTTTTTTATTATTGAATTAAACTTTGAAACAACTGTAGAGTGCACTAGTATAAGAATTATTTATTAATTATAAAAATAAAAAATATAATTAATATATTAATTTTAAAATTGTATTTAATTTTTTTCATACACTGTTTATATTTAGTAACAAAAAGAATACCAATTAATTATACCCTAGATTAACTTTGTGAACAAGGCACAAAAACATGATTTCTCAGGCATTTTTTTTTCTTTTTTTTTTTTTTTTTCTTTTTTTGATCTTTCTTGCTCTTAATTAATGCAAATTAGATATGCAACGGAATTTGGTTGGCTGTTGAGGCCTCTGCTCGGAAAAAAACCCCGCGCAAATGAGTTTTTCATCAAGTCTAACAACTTAATTAGCTCATAAAAATGACGCCCCGAAGCTGTTAACCCGGCCAACGCCAGCCGCAACAGTGCCAAAGCGCTCCAATTCCGCCCATCGTCCTACACTCTCTTAACCCTCCACCCTCTCTGCTAACCGCTTTCTGCGTGCTGCGGCCACTTAAACGCAGCACAGATTGGCACCGAATCCGTACGGAAATGCTGGGGCGCCAGGTCGTAGGTCACGGCATAGGCGCAAAGCTAATTAGTATTAAGTGCTCTGGCGGCACTTGAAACCACCCTCATATACAGTGTATTGTTGTTGTTGTTTTTCTTGTTGTTGTCGTTGTTCCCATTGTGGTTGTTGGACGGCGTGCGCGTCGCCTCGGGTGTGGCAAAATATTTTTGTGTGTGCGGTCACTTGTGAAATTCCAGCAAAACGCTCGGCACAGCAACAACAACAAAAACACGAATACCGACGGCAAAAAAATGAGCAAAAATAAACAGACATCAAATCAAAGCACAGCAAAGGTAGAACGAAGCGTTTATACGCTTTCCAGGCAGAGGCGTCAGGACAAATGCGTAAAAGAACTAATAAGACATGAGATAGCGCAGATCATGCAGATTATTTTTCGCTCTCTCATACTACATTCATACATACATATTTACATATGTGGAATAAGGACATAATTTAAGCATTTGTCTTTAATTTTTTTAAATTACATTAAATAAAGCAAGTAATTAAAGTAACTTATTGTATACATATGTACACTAACAACCTGCGTTAAAATTTTTTGGATATTGCCAATAGTTTAGATTTTATAGCCCAACAAACTTTTTTTAAAGTGCTGGTTGAAATAAGCTGTGAACCACTGTATGTGTGTATGTATATTTGTATGTATATTATTTATTTATCATATAGTGTCAAATACTCAATTTTATTTGCTGAGAGTCAATTACATACATAAATATGCATTTACTTTGCCTTTGTTTCCTCTTATTTGCTTTGCTCTCAATTTTCCCTTTAGCTTATTTCGCCTTAAATAAGCGCCGAATTGCTTTATACCTAGCGCTTGCTGTATAGCTCCTTGCCTTTCTCTTCTATTATCCTCTTTCGTTAACTGTCTCTCATTTCGCCATGAATTGTTTTTTTCGCTTTGCTGACTAAAAAGTTTTTAGTTTTTTTTTTAGTTTTTAGTAAAAACGTCTGTTCATTGTCTGCTATGCTCTCTTCTTTGTTCTCGTAGCTTCGTTTTGATCGCAGAGGGCGTACATCTACATACAGTGACGAACAAAATTATTGGCACATAGAGTTTTTTAAACTTTGTAGCAATTTTTGAGGTCGTTTTAAAAGGTTTTTTAATAAAATAAAAAATATCTCATTGACAAAATTTGCTCTTTTTCTTGTGCATCTCTTGAGTTGTTCTAAATTTAAAAAATTAAATGTATATATTTAAATTATATTTATACGCAAGCATATATTTGATTAGCATAAAATATAGGTATTAATAAATACGCTTAATTATTCATTCGAAATCGAAATGTATTAGAAATATTACATGCATACATACATATGTATGTACATACATACATACACGCTCATACATACAATCATAGGCAAATTGTGCAAAATGTGAATTAACTTATTTATCTTTTAAGTGCCTATAAAAAAAAAAAAAAAAAATTGTATTATAATTTCAATATAATATTAATATATTATTAGAGCAGAGAGAAAGTTGCAGTGTGTTAAAAATTCATAATATTCATTCGCTCGTTAGTTAAATGAAATTTGTGCCTGTGGCCTGCGGCAATGCGCCTACATACAGACATACATATGTACACACGTTTGTATGTATGGATGTTTGCATGTTTTTGTATTTGTACGCGATTTAGTGCTGTTTGAGTGCGTAATGATGCAGTGGCGAGTCCTGTCAGCATTTGCCTAATTTTTGCGCTGCTCAGTTTTTTCTCTCTTTTTTTTTCTTGTTTTGACGGCATCACTTTTATTGGAATAAACAGTTATCAAGGTGGATTCGACAAAATTAAAAGGTCAGCCGAAAGCTTTTTGATGTTTTTTTTTTATTTGATTTTTTTTTTTAACTGTGAAGACTTTGTGGCGCCGACACACGTTGTTAAGCAAATATGAATCGAATGTGGAGGGGAGAAAGAAGTGAATATTAAAGGAGAATATACAACAAAATACCCTACAATGATTAAGTAGTGAGGAATTTAAGCAAAAATCAGTTGTTGATAAAGGTAAATGATTAATAATTGTTGAATATGAAATTACGTATATTATTAATTCACTTGCCTTCGATTATTTAAATATGCTTGAACAGTGCAGTGGAACAAGATTTTATTTAAATTAATTTAAAATAGGGAAGAAACTTTGATGATATACATATATTATTCTAAATACACGCATAATATTTTACAAAATATAATGACAATAATTCTAACCAGCGTTTGAAAATGCTACGCTACTCTGTAGTTTTTCGTTTTGCTCTGGCTACCGCTCTCATTTATAGCGGAGCCGTAGCAGAGCCATAGTCGAACGAAAAATTTTATGAGCTCTGCTCTGCTCTCGTAGTTCATTGTTTCTAACTTCTTATATTTTTTAAAATTCTATTTTCATTAGCTTCAGCCACATATCCGCATATGATATGATGTATATTAAAAGTATAATTGTATACCCTGTACAGATTGGCAACGGGTATTATGTTTAGAGTTGCTATATACTATAATTGTATTTATTTATTTATTTATTTATTTATTTATTGTTACCAAGAATTAATTCTAAATAACAATTTGTTTTAAGCCAGAGCGACAAAGGCCTTCAGGCGATTATTGTATTTATTTTCGATTGTTTAAACAAGGTCAAACAGTGCAGTGGAACGAAATTTAATTTAAATTATATAATATATAAATAAAATAAAATATAATAAAAATAATAATTCTAACTTCATTTTCTTAAAATTCGGTTGCCATCAGCTCCACTCACATGCCCCACCCTCTTAAGTTTAGTTGGACTCTAACAGGCACTTTTATCAATCCGCAAACAAGTCAATTATCTTATTAGAATCCATTTACACCTCCTGCTCCTCCTCCTGCTCCGGCGTTGTTCAGTATGCTGCCCCTAGCTGATCCTCTAGCTCACGTACCCGTACTGGGCTAGCTGTCACGTAACGCTTTACTTCAGCTCAACTCATTTCCGCTGCTCACATGACTTTATGCAATAACGGCCAAAATAAAATTATCTTATCAGCCCGTCCAGGAGTAGCAAAGTTCTGCGTGTGTTCTCTGCGTCTCTTCTTCTTCATGTGCGTTTCTCTGTTTTTTTTTTTTGGGCTAATTTTATTGCATAAAACTTGTGCTTATTGCGCAATGTCCTTGTCCGGCGTCCCATGTCCCTGTCCAGCTAAAAATTGCACGTCCCGGTCATACAATGCGAACGTGACCGCTTGGCCATGTACCGATGCCAACTGACCGGGCTTGTAAGGCCCCGCCTCGGCTCCCTAGACATGATGTCCTGCGGTCCTTACACCCATATACGTTCCCCTATAATGTGCACGACTTAGAGCCAAACAACAACAACAACAACGCGACAGTGACAGCAGCCAAATGACAGTTATTCATGGTAATTTTGCTCCACAATATTTGTGAGTAGGAGTCGAATCCAACTAGTTGAGGGTCTGGCTATTTAGGTTCATTTGATGCGGTACGATATGCATCACAGATATGGTTATTGTGGAACAGAGAAAGAAAGAGACAGAGAGAAGGAGAAAGAGATAGAGAGAGTTGAATGAATTAACGATTATTTTTAAATAGTTTGATATTCTATAAAAGAAAAATATTTTATATATGATAATTTATTTTATAAAATTATATATAATTTTTCATTTTTCTTTATTTGATTTAATATTAGTTATTTTAAAATCTTATAATTTTTTTTGGCTTTTTTATATATTTTATATATTTATTTTGATTTAATTTATAGTTACTTATCACTTTTTTTTTTAAATATTTTAACTTTAAATTTATTTATTTATTTTATTTTTTACTTTAAATATATAATTATTATTATTAAATCTATATTTTTATTTATATATATATTTTTTTAAATTGTATTAAAAATTAACACTTGCATTTATTTATTAGTTATTTTTAAATTTTGGATTTAATATTAAATGCTTTTAAATTATAAAAAATATATCCATATTTTACATTTGTTTTTATTTTATATTATATTTATTTTATTTGCACTGAGTTTTTTTTTTTAATATTATTCTACTATTTTTTTTATATAAAACTCTTTTAAATAATTGAACTTTATTTATTTATTATTTATTTAAAAATTATAAAATCATCTTTAAGCTATTTCTCTTAATTTTTTTTAGCATTTTAGATATTTAGAATATATTTTTAAAAATATTTTATTATTATTTTATGATTTCTATATAAAGTAATAATATAGCAATACTGAATATTTATAATATTGTGTATATAATATATATTAAAAATATTTTAATATTCGATTATATATAAATATTCAATTAAATTATATCTTATATATTTGTCTACATAATTCACTCTCTATAATTTTGCAGGTAAGAGTCATGCTTAATTTTGCCTATGCCATACTCTCTCTCTCCCTCGCCTCTCTGATGATAATCATATTATGGATGGCTATGGCAAGGGACGATTGTAGGGGGAGCCGAACGGCGGGCTGAACTTGAGGCTGTTTGAGGCGAATGTGTCACGTCTGCTTTTTGCAATCAAATGACAACACGACGAGTACAACAAATATAAATGCAAATATACATTTTGCGGTAAGCATTTGTAGCTCGTTACACTTGTACATAAACACACACACACACTCACACTGACGCACAAGTAGTTGTTGGCATGTTCTTCCTTTCATATTCGTTGATGTCTAGCAAAGCGGAAGTGTTGATTTTCATTAAATGGCATCAGTTCAATTGGAAAAATATTGTTGTGCGTGTGGGAGAGAGAGATGGAGAGAGAGTGTGTGTCTGTGTGTGTACTGGTTTGGTTGTTTATATTGCGTTTGACTTATTAAATTAGCCTGGTTCAGTGGCCATGCTTTCGATTGTCTCCCAGAGAGAGAGAGTTTGTTTCTCTATCGCAAACTAAGTCAAACGAAAATTTGTTGATAATAATTTAATACGCTTCAGCAGCTGTCTATCGCATTTGTGCATTATAAATGATCAAATTTATGAATATTATTTATTGATTTATTTATGTGAATAATTAAATAAAAGAAAATAAAATTTAAAAGAGAAAAGTTGTTTAAATCAATAATTATTTGAAATTTTTGATTGCTGATGAGCCATATTTTTTGAGAATTTTTTTGAAGGAGTTAAAAGATTAATAGGTTTTCAATTTTAAATTGAAAGCGCAAAAAGTACACTTTAGCAAATGATTATATCATTTTTTTTTTAAAGCTGTTTAGAAGAATTTTATTCTTTTTCTTTTTTTTTAAAGCAGTTTAGAAGAATTTATTCATTTTTTTATTTGTATTAGAATTTCGTATTTTTTGGTAATTAAAAAAAAATTTGAATAACGACAAAAATTGAAAGAATATAAAAAACTTAAGCAATTATTTATTTATATTTTTCTAAGCCGTTTATAAGTTTCTTGTGAAATTCCGTTTTATCTGACTCTTCTTAAATAGTTGAGTTTTATATTAAAATATTTTATTTATGATGTTCTTATTTCAAAAGTAGACTAACATAAATGCTAGCATTATTATTTTTTATTTATTTACGTGGTGCTTAAAGAAAGTATAGTATATGTTAAAACAAAATAATTTATCATAAATATTAACAATTTAAGAAAAATTAAAAAAAAGCAGCTCTACATAAAGCTATTCTGAATATCTTACAAATCTAAAAATAAATATTTGCTTCCGTTTTCCTTATAGTTTTTATATTTTTATATACAAATATCTTAATCCTTATTTGTTTTTAATAACTAAACAAATATTTATATATAAAAGTCAACTTCCAAATAGCTTTAACAAAAAATCAAAGTAAATACTTGCTTAAGTTTTTCTTATGCCTTTTCAATTTCTTTTAAAACCAACTTTTCGTAGGGCGGTTAGAAAAATAAAATATTATGTATAAAAGTAATCGAAAGCATAATAAAAATAATTTCAAAAGCTAGCAGCTGCTGTTGCTGCTAGTTTTCGAATTGGTAACGAATTTCCGTAGCTTCAAAAATACACAAAAAAAAAGAAGAAGAAAGAATATACAACATATAAGTAAAGTACATATAAGCCCATTGTAAGGCTCAGCTGGCAACTGCTGCGGCTCCTGCTGCTGCCATAAATAAGCGCACTGAATGATAAGTTGAAGCTTTCTGGTCATCTCGAGCCACATAAGATGCATAGAAAACAGAAATTCAATTCAACGAAGAACAGCATACACACAAAGTAAACGCATAGATAGTTGCGTACAGTTGTCACAAAAAGTATGCGCACACAATTGCCAAATGCTGGCCAAGGGGAAAACATGAAAATTTATAACCAAAACGAAATGAAATTTAAAACCAAATGCAAACACACATACGCACACATTGTCATTGTGTGTTCAGATTATAGTGTAAATATTTTGACATTACAATATGCCAGTGCAAGCATGCTTGGCGCTTGTGTATATTTGCTTGAGTGTTTGCACAAAATTTACTATTCATATGATATGCTCAATGGCCGGGTATTCGGAATGGGAATGGGCAATGCGCACAGGAAGAGGTAGGCATTTGGGCATTTTAGTTTATTTGTTTGTTCTGTGGCATTCCATTCGCAGTTAATTTGTTAAAATTTCACTTTATAAATAATATTTGCTAAATTTGTTTGCCCAACAAGAACAACAATAACAGTTGGCAGTTGGCAAACGCTTTATGGTTTATGGCGTCTTCTGTGGCACAAGTTTTCCAATTTGCATAGCTTCCGCTGCAGCTCGCTTCTTGCCATAAATATGCAAAGGCTTTTCAGCCTCTTGTCTATGGAAATGAGTCAAGCAAATATATACGTTTGCTTTTTCCATCTATCCATCGTCTACCACTTCTTCTTCTTGGTGCTTAGTGTGTCGCACATGAATTAAAAATTTTAGTTTTGACTTTCATTCGGGGAATTTGTGATCTGTAAAGTTGTTAAAGAAACAACTGAAATGAAGGAACTTCCATAACCTAAGACCATTGGCTTCTGGAAGTATATATTTGACCAGCTTGCCTTCGTCTGAATGCAGTCAAGTATACGGAAGAAAACTAGAGATTTCAAATAGAAATTGACTATTTATATTCTGTATAGGTAAAAAAAAAATATATATAGACCTCATATACAAATCGACTTAGCACTTTCTTTATAGGTATTAAATATTTCTATATCATTTCAGAAAAATTTCTATAATTGTTTTCATCACTTACTCTAATTCTACATTGGTTAAATATTATTCGAGCTAAAATTTGTAAGCCCAACTTTGGTTTGGCATTATTTCATCATATATTAAAGAAAATTAAATAAAAAAAATTGTTTTTAAAATTAATCAGATTAATTTAAAAAAAATTAAAAAAAAAAACTTTAAAAACGTTCATAAATCTGGTTTTCAGAACACAGCACCAAAAATTTAATTGTGAATATTTCGCTCAGTTTTTATACCCCAGCCCATTGAAAATGGGAAATCAGGGTATAATGGTTTTTTGAAAATGTATGTAACAGACAGAAGGAGGCGGGCCATAAAGTATATATATTCTTGATCAGAGCGAAAAAACGAGTCAACATAGCCCTGTCCGTCTGTCCGTTCGTCCGTGTGAACGCTGAGATATTCTTAATTGAAATTTTACATGAATACTCGTGTATACCATACGCTGCACAAGTTTATTAAATTTTTTCGATAGCTCATTCCATTTCGATTTTATCAGCATTTATCGATCATTTTAATTCGTTTTTAAATTCGTTTTTAATTCGTTTTTACGCTAATTTAGAGAGAGCCTTAACAGTTGAGTTCGACTTCGAGTGGTCGTCTCGCTGCCCTATATAAAAGCAGCTGAAGATCAGAAGAAATGCTTTTTGCAGCAGCAGCAACAGAAAGTGCTCTGATTGGTCGCCTAATGATCGAGTGTGAAGACTGACTCAGAAAGAGTTGAGCTTGAGTTGAGTGGAGTCCAGAGCAGCGCGGTGTTTCTCCTCTTCTTCTGTCTGTTGGTAAGTATTGAAATAGTTAAGTATGTTAAGCGAAAATATAAAAGTTATACTTTTAATGTTTATTTAATGTAAATATAATATATTTATAATATATTTTAAATTTAAATATTATTAATTATTATAACGATCACTAAGATACGTTTTTTCTTTTAAGTAAAGTTTAGTGATTGGAGCTTAAATTGATTTTCGATTATCAAAAAGTCGCTATAAAAGCCGATAGACATAGAACTATAATTTATTTAATTATTTAAACGTACGATTCCTGGCAGTACTAGGTAGGACAGCTTGGCTGTCCATATCTTATTTAATTCCACCCAATAATCTTCAGGAATCCAACAAAATGAACTTTTCAAACAGTTGATATCAATTTTCACTTTTCAAAAATGTTTTGAAAGTGATAAAAAGTAATTTTAAAGTCTATTGTAATTATTCGCATTTAAAGCTGGATTAAAAAACTACTGTCTCTGAATACCATATGCATATACATACATATATTTACAGAGTTTATTAATAATTTATTCTGAAAAATTATTGTATATCCGTATTATCGATAAAAATCGATAATTTGTGTTTATTGATTACGCAATGCTTAAAAACTGCAAGAACTGAATTGTAAAGATTTCTATTTAAGTAAATTTGTGTATTATGGATCTTCAGAATCAGGTGGATTTTTTTAAATAAATATAATAAATATTATCAAATTAATTTTTTAATTCTTTTGTGCTTTTATTTTCTTTATTTTATTTAACAAAAATTTGGCTGATGCAAAAAAAAAATGTGTTCTTAAAATGAATTAAATTTATTTCAGGTTCAGCTTAGACTATTGTTAAAGTATTACTAATTATTCAAATACAATAATACTAGAGGCCGTCAAACTGCCTAATATATATAAATACATATATACATATATACACATATATATTTATGTATTTTTATACAGGTACATTGCATATTGTTGCAAATCGGATATATTTGATTGAAAACCCAAAAAAAGAAAAAAATTTAAGAGTTCAAACGTAATATAATTAATTGCATACAATCCAAATGTTTTTTTTTTTTTTTGTGTGTACAAAATGTTTTTATGTATCCCGACCAATAAATTCCTTTGTTTAATCTTTTATTTGTTTTTTTTTTTTTTAGTTCTCATATTTGTGGTTCACTTGTAGATTTGATTCCTGCGTTGACGAGATTTGTGTCATCTTGCTATATACACAATCATTCATTCTTTTGATTGTGTGAGTAGAATTGTGTTCGAAATTTAGATGGTATAATTTTTACACACACACTCGCCACTTTGTTTATGTGCATCCCAATCCAAATGGAATCCGAACTCGAAGTGTAAGAAATCAGAAATCTTTTTTTTTTTTGTGTTTTATGTTTTTGCTTTAGTTATGTCTTTGTCGAAATATAATTTGGACCGATCGAACACGAAAAAACGCCTACGAATCGCACTCAGAGGTAATCCCTATCCGGCAATGGTATCGGCTCCGGATGTGTCTCATCGACGCCATCAACAAATATCATAATCACACCCAGCACCGGACGAAGATTATCGGGCATGTGTGAATTATCTCCGCCCAGAATGACCACGCACGGCTTCCCAGTGATCACGATGGGAAGCAGACGCGTCACATATTGCGCCAGCCGACGCATATTCAGGCGGCGAATCTCCAGCGATGTTAGGCCCCGCGGCCATTTATCCTCGTAGCAGCATTCCATTAGGACATTGATCAGGTGTATTGGACAACCGCTGGAGCGCAAGCCCTCGCGCACCATCAAGATCATGGTCGTGTCCGGCGTAGAGATAAGACTTCCCCAGGTGCGCACCGAGGCCAGCGGCAGGGTACGTCCCCAGCGCAACAGGGCATAGCGATCCAGCTGGTCGCCCATGTTGCGAATCACGGGATTTGTGGATCGCAACGCAGCCATATAATATTGTACCAGCTCCAGTTCACGTCGATGTTCGCGCAAGCGTCGCTCCTGATGGGCTTGCAAGTCGCGCAGCTCGGATATCTCGTTTAACTGATAGTGCAGCTGTTCGCGCAGCTCAAAGACACAATTGTGACGACTCAGCTCGTCCTTGGGCACACGCATGCCACAGCCCTTGTCGCACAGGACCACAGCCTTGGGATTGTGCTGGCAGTTGGCCACATGATTGCGATACTCCTCCAATGGCATCAGCGCTCGGCAGCCGTTGTCCGCAAAGCCGCACTTGATCTTCAGACGCGCCAGCAGGTTCCGCATGAGACGGGAGACGGGAATCAAGTGGATGGGCAGCAGATCCGAACGATCCACTGGACAGATTTGCTTCTCCTGTATCCACTTCTCGATGCAAAAGCGACAGAACGCATGCTCACAGGTAGACGATTGCATTGGCACCTCCAGCACATCGGCACAGATGGGACAGAGGAGCTCCTCATCGACATCGCCAATAATTAAGCCCTGATCATAGCCCATGATTGGTTGATTTAATGTGGTTGGTTGGTTCAGAATTATTATCGCTAATCGAAGCGGATTATTATATTATAATATTATATATTCATATATTATAATTAACGGCACACCTACCCTTATCCCGTGTATGTTACAGACACAAGCCGAAAAATTGGATTTTTCATTAATTTCGTTTCGAAATATGAGAGTTGCGTCGCAGCCGGCAATTGAGTTGATCTGTGCTGAATTTTTCTACAACTTTGACAAAAGTCTCTTAAACATTTAACAGTTGATGCTGCTTCGAGTCTTTGTTGACAAATGTTGTTTGTGCTGGCAAAAACATTAGGAGTATTCCTGTGATTACTATTTATGTAAAAAATTTGATTTTGTACAGTAAACAATATTTTGTTCATTTTAAATCAAATATTTTAGTATGATGAAATTAGAAATTAGAATAAGAAATAGAATATATAAAATCGTTTAATACAACAATAAGCAAATGTTATTGACATTAATTATTAATTATATTCATCTTTTATTTTTTTTTAAAGCCTTTTATATACATTTTATATAAATTGTAAAATAATTAGATATCTTAATTAAAAATATTA
This sequence comes from Drosophila meridionalis, assembly GCA_035045145.1. NCBI lineage: Eukaryota > Metazoa > Arthropoda > Insecta > Diptera > Drosophilidae > Drosophila > Drosophila meridionalis. The sequence goes on from JAWNPG010000031.1 coordinate 4,968,129, forward strand.
AAATTTGGTAAAACATATTTATAATATCATAAAAAAATATAAGTATATTTTATCAGAAAAAATAATAACAATTATATATTTATAACCAACTTTTTCTATATACCAACTATATAACTATTAAAATGTAATAATATATATTACCATATATAATACATATAATATAAATATATTAATTTTAAAATTAAGTAAGTAATCATTTCAATAAATTTAAAATATATATATATATATATATATATATATAATATATAAAAATAAAAATAAATAATATAAAAAAATTTTAGGTATAATATTATATAATAATATGAAATTTAATATATAATTTTATATATATGTATAATCATTTTTTTTTTTTTTTCAAAATATGAGTTATTACAATTATTAATATATAAAAAATAAATAATATATTTAGATCTAAATAATAAAATTAAAATTCGTCATATATATTTAAAAAATGCTCAACTATTTCTACATCTATATGAATTTATATATATAATTCATTTCAAAATTCAATTATGTCTATAATAAAAAAAATATATTTTAATATAGATTTTTTTAATATAAATTATCTTAAATATTTATATTTGTTTTAAATTAAATCAGTTATATTTGTTATTAAATTTTGTTTTTTAATTTTCAAATATTTATTTAAATTTATTGTTCAATATTATAATAAAAAATGATTATATATAATTATTATTGTAAAAAGATTAAAAAGATTTTTAAACTCAAAAAGTCGTATTTCTGAAAAAAGACAGAATGAATCAATTTATGCACAATTTTTAAATATTTGATTTGCATTAGGGATAGTTAACCTAAATATATCGATAAGTCGTGCCGTCTGTAAACTATCGTTGCTCCAATAAAAAGAAAATTTCGAATGTAAACAATGTAACTGCTTTTGAAACTTTCAGATTTGCTATGTCAGGTAAAACTGAACATTTTCAACATTTTAGACACTTTAATAAAATCAAAATTTTTAAGTCTCTACTGTGGCATTATTCTCACATTTCGAATCGAAATTTATGAAAAAATCGTATAGTTCTATCTGCAATCATCCAGCGCAAGGCCAAGTGGCAACCAAACAGAACCCAACCAAACATCACCCCCCTCTTATATATCTATAAGTTAGTTCATAATGGGCTACGATCTGGCATTAATTGTTGGCCATGTCGATGAAGAGCTCCTCTGTCCCATCTGTGCCGATGTGCTGGAGGAGCCAATGCAATCGTCCAGCTGTGAGCATGCCTTCTGTCGGTTTTGCATCGAAAAGTGGATGCAGGAGAAGCAAATCTGTCCAGTGGATCGCTCGGATCTGTTGCCGATCCACTTAGTACCCGTCTCCCGTCTCATGCGGAACATGCTGGCACGTCTGAAGATCAAGTGCTGTTTCGCCGACAATGGCTGCACCTCACTGATGCCCTTGGAGGAGTATCGCAATCATGTGGCCAACTGCCAGAACAATCCCAAGGTTGTGGTCCTGTGCAACAAGGGCTGTGGCATGCGTGTGCCCAAGGACGAGCTGAGTCGTCACAATTGTGTCTTTGAGCTGCGCCAGCAACTGCAGGATCACATCAATGCGATACCTGAGCTGCGCGACATGCAGGCCCATCAGGAGCGGCGACTGGGCGAGCATCGACGCGAGCTGGAGCTGCTGCAGTATTATATAGCGACGCTAAGAGCCACAAATCCTGTTATTCGCACTGTTGGCGATCAACTGGATCGCTATGCCCTGATGCGCTGGGGCCGCGGTCTGCCGCTGGCCTCGGTTCGCACCTGGGGCAGCCTCATCTCCACGCCCGACATGCCCATGCGGCTGATGGTGCGCGAGGGGCTGCGTGCCAGCGGCTGTCCCATGCACCTAATGGAGATCCTGCTCGACTGCTGCCACGAGGACAGCTGGCCAGAGGGCCTGACCACGCTGGAGATGCGACGCATGAATCTGCATCGGCTGGCGCAATATGTGACACGTCTGCTTCCCATCGTGATCACTGGGAAGCCGTGCGTGGTCATTCTTGGCGGAGATAATGCACACATGCCCGAGAATCTTCGTCCGGTGCTGGGTGTGATTATGATATTTGTTGACGGCGTCGATGAGACACATCCGGAGCCAACCCCATTGCCAGATAGCGATTACCTCTAAGTGCAAATTTAAAACGTTAGCTGATGTTCGATCTGTCTAAATTATATTTGAATTACAAAATCTGACAATTAATTTGTAGTGATTTGTGGTGATAAGAGACTTAGCCTTAGGGAGGAATTTAGAAATTCCTATTAGAGACTTATATACAAAAATATGTATATATATATACATATCTACATATATGTATATATATATATTTATTTTTAATTTTTTTTAAAATATTTTTTATGTTTAAAATTCCTTTCACATGCAGCCAGTCGTTGCACTTGCTCTTTTCGTGTTTTTTTTTACCACATTATAAAAGTACACATATCTGGCATCTCCGTCAGCACAACTCTGCAAAGCGCAGTTCCGTTAATTTTTTTGCTAACAGCTCTGTTGTGATGTTAAATCTTCGAATTGGGCTCTGTTATCCAATGTTGGCCTAAACACAGTTACTGAACTAACTAGAAATAAAATTTTGCTGCACATCATCTTTAGCCGTCAGATTCTCGATGATAGCAACTGTTACATATGAAGATGTGGATGGATAGAAAGTTAATATTATTTTTTAATACAATTTATATACACTTTTTGCAAATGATAGTCTCGGAAAATAAGGCTTCAACAATAAGTGCATGGAAAACGGTTTAGTATAAACTTATTAAATATAAACCGTTAGAATGTCCAATTTGAGAATCTATTTACACACTCTTAAAAGACACTAGGTTATGCAAAGAACTTTTACGCTACTTTGATGTAAGTAAACAGACCATTTGTAACGTTACAACAATACAGACAAGACCGCCAATAGATTACTTAAACAATAATACCTGAGAAAACTACTTAAAAAAACAGAAAAGTAGTAAAACTCTTATATTATCCGATTTCTGAATCTATATACAACTTGTAATTAGATATGTATAATCACTAACCATACAACATAACTAACCATATGGTTAGTGGCACTGTTAAAAGACACCAGGTTATGCAAAGAATTGTTCCGTTACTTTTAATGTTAACTAACAGCTCTATGTGACGTCACAGAGAACTCATGTTAAAATTTAGTATGCGCGTGTGTGGAATTTTGATGATATTTCCAACTATAAATTATCAATTAATCGACCGAAAAGTTAAAAATACCTTTTAATACTATTTTGTTTAGTACATTTTAACTTTGGAAAATAAAATTTAAGTTACTCAACAAGAATGTCACGGCAGTTAACGAACATCACTCAATCGCCATGGAGTCTGTGAGCAATAACAGCTTAAAAACGGTATTCATGAATGAAAAGTAGTAGTAAAAGTAGTAACCCTTATATTGTCCGATTCTTGAATCTATATAGAACTTGTAATTAGAAGCGTTGCAAGTTTTATTTTGGCTTCTGGCTGCAAGACAGATAACAGTGTCAAAATTTTAGGATTTTCATACAAAATTTAAACGCGCGCCAACTTTTGACATGTCTGTGACGTTTCACTGTTAAAATAACAGGGGTATTTGCGTAACCTGCTAGTCCCTCAATCGTGGGTACAAATTCCGAGCTCTGCGCAATTTTGTACTGATGTCCAGTCTATGTGTTGTATGGTTAGTGGTATAATATAACTAGCAACACGTCTCGCTGTTAACTTAACAGACCGTTTTACATGATCCATTTTCATTAGCAGCATTTACTAAGAAATTATACAGCACAGAAACTAATATAAAAATATCGATATAGTCAACAATCGATAATCGACATATGTAAATATAGTCGATTATTATAATTTTACAATTATTATTTCAGAAAATATTTGTATTCTTCGTGTTGCAAGTTGACTTCAATTATGCGACAATTAGCAGAGTTAACGCTGCGTATGCGTAATATTTCATGCAAATTAAGTTGAAGCACATTCTGCCGGCGCTTAAGCGACGAAGGGAAAAGGGCTCGATTTTGTGCTTGTCAGTGAATTGAGGAGAAACTTGTAATGAAAATGTGAAAAGTTGGCGCTTCAGTTAGCGGCAGTTGGCGACACCATTTGCTAAAGTTTCGCAAATTGCACTCGCAATTGGAATAATTTTTATGGTCATGCAGCAAGTTGTGCGCTCAACCAAGTTGCAAATTGAAATTGAGCCCTTAAATTGCAAGAAAAGGATATTAAATATATATATACATACATATATATATATATATATACATACATATATATATATATATATATATATATTTTTTTTTTTTTTTTTTTAAATAGATTTTCAATGAATTCAGCTCAAGGAAAAGTTTCATTTTTTTATTAAGATTTATATTTTAATAATTACGAATTGACTATGTGTAAAAAAACCTAATCAGACATTAAATTAACATATTATTTTTGATATACATTTATTAAATTATATAAATTAAATGATTATTATATACATTAAATTATGAATATAAATTATGCAATAGGCCAATAGGAATTAATGGGGTTAAAACTATAGTGCAATCGATGTTCAAAGTTGATGTCATTGAGAGAAAAGAAATATTTGAATTTGAAAAATTAAGAGAATAAAATATCAGCAGAGCTATATAATCAAAATTATCAAATTAGACCTTTAAATGGTAACCTGAGTTTGAAAAGTATTGCAATTTTGGGTCATAAAAAAAATAATATTACAAATTAATAAATTAGGACTGACTTAACGGAATTGAACTGAATATGATTCTACTATTTAATTTTGTATGCAAAATTGTTTATATGGATATATTTACAACTGAACTTGAAAGGGGGTTTTGTAGAATTTGGAGCCGGTATTCAAATTTAACAAAAATTAAAATTGTATAAAATTCACATGAATCTATATACAAAATTTAAAGGCTCTAGCTCTCAAGATAAAAACATATAGTTTTTAAAACTAATTTTCGAGAAGTTCTTAATTCGATAACATTGAAAAATAGTAATCGGAACAAACTTGATCTTTGCGTGCTATATACGGACCAACAACCAAAATATCAAGACTCTAGCTCTTATAGTTTTTGAAATCTACGCGTTTAAACATACGGACAGACAGACGGACAGGGTTACATACACTCAGATCGTTTCCCTGATCGAGGGTATATAAATGTTGTGGAGTCTGCCACGTCTCCTTCTGCCAGCTTCATACATTTTCACAAGACTCTTATAGCCTGATTTACCATATTCAATGGGTTTAGGGTATAATAAAATTTAATTAATTATTTATAAAATATAATTTTAATTATATATAAAATATAATTTTAATTATATATAAAATATAATTTTAATTATATATAAAATATAATTAAAACTTGATATAAAAATCAGGGTATATACTACTCAGGAACTCGCGACTTGAGCTGCTTTGATTTGTCACCATCGAAAGTTATAACCAAGAGTTAGCTGACAGCAAATTGAAATTGAGCTCTCGAACATCTTCGCTCGGTCGGACAATAAACAAGACTGCAAACAAGCACGAGGCAGTCGAAGGGAGATGATTGCATGTGCATACAGCAAATTACTGTCAAATTAAATTCGAGTTTTTGTCAACTAATTAAATGGAAAAGCCGAAACGAAGCTTTTAGCTAAATTGATTAAACAAAGGCCAACGGCAGCAACTAACTGGGCGACTAATATAATAATATTTCTGATCAAAACAGATGCAAAGGATGCTGGGATGTTCGATGTCCGATGTCTGATGTCCAGGACAAAAACACAAGGCCAATACAACGACAAGCCAAAACTTAATTAATATTTACATGAACACTTAAGACGAGCAGAGCAAAAGAGAAAGAGAGAGAGAGAGAGAGAGAGAGATGATTGGATGCAGATGCCTTTTACTGAGAGTCTGCCAATGGTTGTTATTGTTGTCGTTGTTATTATCTTTGGTCTACACTGTTTGCATATGTCTGAGGCCCTGGAATCTGAGGGCATCTAGAAAACGCAT